>CM075851.1:59607983-60967983 GCA_037975125.1 Latrodectus hesperus | reverse complement strand
AACTGAAGTTCGATATAAAATATGTTATTTTAGTATACTTCTTTTTATATTTTGTGAATTTTTAGCTAGTTTGATGTTGTATTTAATCTTTACTAATCAATTTAACTACATCATTAATTTTATTTGCAGATACGAAATAACTTGAGGTGAATTGTTTAAATTAGGAACACTAGCTGCATTTATTATTAGTTATACGCATGAGTTGAAATCCATTGGCATCGATTAACTACTATTAATTAATAAGAAATCAAACTAAGAAATATTTTTTCTTCCTTAGTATTATTTATTTAGCGTTGATATTTATTGTTATACATAATTTAAAAACCTACTACTCATTTATAAAAATTTAGCTATTGTAAAAAGATGTTTATGTTTCTTCCTATTGTAAGTGAAATTTAATTTAAATTTAACACTAACCAATAAAATTATTTTTTTCTTTCAATAATAATTTTTGTTTTGAATATATATTTATTTCTAATCATAAAGGACTTGATAAAAATTATAGTTCAAAATAAACATATAAATAGAACATTATTAAAATTTTTCATTAATGAAAAGTCATCATCAATGCACGAAAATCCCATCACTCATCATCAAAGCCAAAATTAGTCAAAAAAATAACTTATAACTTGATTAATTTTAGCTCTGAAGTACCAATAGTCAAGAAGACCAAATATCTAGAACTCATAATCAATAAAAAATTAACTAAGGAAGATGAAATGGTTAACACAATCGCTAAACTCTGCCCTTTTGCATCAATATAAACTCAAACCAACTCTAAAGCTACCAAGTACAGGACCACACTCTAAAGCAACCATCAAGACTAAAAATCTCATTTACATTTTTGTAATAAATCCATATCCGTACATATGCTTCTCCAGCTTACGAACAGCATTTCTAATACAATTCTGAAAAAACTTACAACTTGCCAAAATAAGATTCCATTTCAAGTCTCTGATATTCGCCGCCATACTTCTCATCCAAAATTCTCCAATTCATCACGATCTTAAAATCAAGCCTCTCTATATTTATATCGCTGTTCTTAATTATCACTTCTATCAAAAAGCCATCAACTGTAAGGCAACAAACTATAATATCTTCAAATTTAAATATTTCGTAGAAGACTCAAAGCTAAGACCTATTGAATCCTACTTCTGTCAGACATGACAAATGATCTCTCGTTCATTTCTCTCCTCGCTCTCATTCAACAATGTTATTTAAATCAAGACCACTGGTGTTTATCCAAAATGAATGACTAAAAACCTGGTTAATTCTCTTACGTCAAGTTCAAGTTCAAAGATATAACATGTACTAATATAGAGGCATTGATAGCTCTAACAAATAAGTAAAGTTTCGGTCTTTTGAGTCTTTTAAAAAATAAACATGTTTTTGGGGGAATTTTCTGAAGTATCAAAATTAAGTTTTACAGTTTAATTGGATCTTTACTTAGATTCACTGTAGCTTGCGTTATTAACTCTAAATTAATTTGCTCCTTGCCTGAATCATTTCCATCTGTTAACTTTATATTCTTTTAATTCAAGGGTGTTATTTTATGATGTAAATTTCAATATTAAAAAATTCCTAATTTCCTTCGTTGATATAATCTAATTTAATGTGAGAATTTGCGAATTATTTTTTTAATCTTTATTAGCTGTCTTTTGGATGTATAATTAATTACACATTAGGTAAATGATTTTAAACTTTAATTTTTTGAATACATTTTCTATGAATTAAAATTACAAATGAAAATACGTTTATTTAATTTAAGATATCATTCTGACAGCTTCAGACCTAATGTGAAGTAAATAAAAAGCTTTTATCAATATTAAAACTTGTCAATGCAGTCATGATATATATAATGGATTATCGAATGCATAAACTTCTTAAAACCAGTCAAAGCAAAATGTGAAATATTGTATTTTTTAAGGTCATGACGTTTTGTATGTGTTTGAACGTAATTATATATATATAAGGCTTGCATGGTTAGAATCGATGATTGATTTGTCGTTCATGCTTACTTTTCATATACTAATGTTAGTCCCACCGGGATCTACATTTTAAGCGGATTTTGAATCCCTACAACCATCCACTCCTAAGTTCGATGGGAAATTTACAAATTGTTGCATAACAGCGCTAATGAAAAAGATTTGACAGTTTCAAAGAAAAATTTTTGAAAAATTCAGAAAAATAACTTTTTTTAAAAAAATAGGATGATTGATCAAACCAAAAGTTATATTCTAAAAATCCTTTTTTTTTTTTTTTCAACTATTATGCTATTTATTAGTGACAAGAATAAATGGTTTTTGTTTAAATGGGAATTTTCAATTTTTCCCTGTTATCATATTAAATTTTATTTTTAATGAAAGGGAAAAAATGAATTTACTGCACCATTTTGTAATGACTGCACGAGTTCTTAGAGCTGAATTAGAATTTGTGACATACATTTTTCTTATAGAAATACGAAATCAGTTTATATTTAATTTTATAATTCTCCTCGAGCATTCAAAATAAATTACATGAGTAAAATCAATTCTTTCTAAAAATATGTTCAAGAACTTTTGCATCTTTTCAACAAATTGTCAACGTACTCTCTCTCTCTGAAGAGACATTATTAATCACCAATCACATTCTGATAACCTCTAACATGGGTGAAATGTTATAAAAATCTCCTTCAAGTATACAACAATAAAATAATGAAAACTAAAAAAAAAATCGTAAAATCCAATTATTTCTTTATATAATCGGGAAATGAATTTTCCTTAAAATGTGAATACTCAACGCTAAAGCTTTTTCCTTTAACAATTGTATTGTTTGTCTATCTAGAATACATTGTTTTTATTTGAATGTAAATTATAATATTTGTCAAAAATTTAATTACTATTTTCACAGTTTCAAATTATGGAACGTTTGACTATCCTGCAATCAAAAATACCAAACTAGACGAAAATACTATAGAATCATGGCTATCCCAAGACAGTACTGAAAGCTGGAGTTTAAATGACATAGATGCTCAGAATCTTATCGAGACAAAATCAGTAGAAAGGTAAGAAAAAATTTTAATATACTAGTAATGCATATTTTATTATTAATTCCAATTCAATCAGAAAAACTTAAAAACTATATAGGCATCATATATTATAAAAATATAACATCATATTATAAATAAACACTTTTATATAGAATGTATATAGGAAAGTGTTTTCGTCGAATCTATGCATCTGATTCTCTTTTCTATTCTGTTTACAAATGATGAAAATTAGTTTTCGTGCAAGCTTTCTGTATCAATTACACTTCATTATTTTTTAATTATGTTGTGTGGTCAATAGTTAAATATATTAATAAATGGACTGTATGATTTTAAAACTATTTTTTTGTAGCTGATTCATCTCACTCATTTTAGATCTGCTCTCCTCAAAAGCAGTAACTCGACACCCTCCGCTCTACAGTTTTTTTGTTTTGTTTTTCTCACATGCAAAGATGGTGCTGCTGTAACAGTGCTTCATGGGTACGGAACATTCCGCCTCACGTTGCAATGTTACATTCAACCAATGAACACACAAATAATTAAAAAAATTTTCACACAAAAATCAATATAAACACAAATTATTATAAATAATACATCATCATCAATTATTATAAGTAATATATCATATATTAATACATAAAATATAATAACAAATTATATACTAATAGGTAAAATACAAATTTTAGAAATGGGTCTTTTGAAAATTCCAGAAGTTTTTACTTTAACAACTCTAACCCGTTTTTTTTATCGCCCAGATATAGTTGCACTATTCTACCTAATGACCATTTTTGAGGAAGTAGATTTTCATTTTTGATGAGCACTATCTCGTTGATTTTAACATTTTCTTTCTCAATTCTCCATTTAGACCTCTGTTGCAAATTATTAAGATATTGCACTTGCCATTTCCTCCAAAAAACTTTAATAATTTTTGTTAATTTTTTCCACTTACTCAATTTATTTTTATTAATGTCAATTAAATTAGGTTCAACAATAGCATTTAAAAGTCTACCAATTAGGAAGTGAGCAGGTGTTAATACATCATACACATCAGTATCTGAGGACAGAGGTACAAGCGGCCTAGAGTTAAGAATACACTTTATCTGAGTAATGACAGTTAAAAAAACTCTTCATAATTAAGCATTGATACACATTAATTAATTTAGCATTGATACACATTCTAGTAAAATGAAATTTAAAAATATTTTCACACCACTCTCCCACAAACCACCAAAGTTGGGGGCTCTAGAAGGAAGAAAATGCCAATCAATTTTCTCTGTTGCCAGGTAATTTGCAAGTTTCTCATCTGGTTTTAAAACTAAATGGTGCAGTCTGGACAATTCTTTACTTGCACCTGTGAAATTTGTTGCATTATCGGAATATAGTTTTGAACATGAACCTCTACGAGCAACAAATCCTTTCAAGCATGCAATGAATGCTTCTGATGTCAAATCTGTTACCTTTTCAAGATGAATGGCTTTGGTAACCAAACATATAAAGATACATACATATACTTTGTGCAAGACACCTTTTCTTTGATGTTTATACTTTATATTAAATGGTCCACAGAATCAACACTTGAACAATTAAATAGGAAATCAAGAGTAACTCTCTTTTTAGGCAAATCACCCATTAATTACTCAACTCCTATAGGTTTAACTTTAGGAGTTGAGTAATTAATGGTAAACATGTAATACAATCGTGAACAATTTTTCGACAGGTTGTTTCATCTTGTATAGGCCAAAATTTTTATCTGACATAATCCGGCAAAGCAGTTGGACCTAAATTAAAATATAGCTTATGATACATTTCTATAATCTTTAATATAGGAATTGAAAATATTGCTTATAACATGCAATATTTTAGTATAATATTACTAGTATTGAGTAAATCATAAATAAAAAAATTTGAAATTAGAGTTAACACAGATGAGTCATTTTAAGGTATATGTCTAAGTTCAGACATAAATTCATCCTGTATGACTAATAAAATCTGTTGGGATAGTCTTCTTCGACAAGAAAAATGGGACCGTTAAACCATAGTTCACTTTCAATCAGTTTATCAGGTTCCATTCCTCTAGAAATAAGGTCAGCAGGATTATCCCTTGAAGACACGTGACGCCACTCATGAATCTTAGTCAAGTCCTGTATTAGAGCAACTCGGTTGTCCACAAATGGCTTCAGCAGGTAAGGCTCCTTCCGGATCCACGAAAGAGTTATCACGGAATCACTCCACAAATAAATATTCTCACTGCATTCCTTAAGCTATTGGGCATCTTTAACTTTTGTAATCAGCTTCACTAAAAGAACTGCTGCACACAGTTCCAACCTCGATATTGTAACTCTCTTAAGAGGTGCCACTCGTGACTTGCTACAAACCAAAGTCACTTCAGATTCTCCAGTCTCAGATGTTGATTTGCAATAGATGACACATCCATACGCAGACTCAGATGCATCCGCAAATCCATGCAGCTCAATGTGCATTGATTTGTCTATCAATATGCATCGTTTAATTTTAACATTGTTGATCGTTATCAAAGTTTCAATAAAGTTCTGCCATTGCTGTGCTTCCATTGCAGGAAGGGCAACACTCCACTCTAGATTTAAACACCAAAGTTTTTGCAAGAAAATATTTGCTTTAGTTATCACTGGACCCAAGAGGCCAAGGGGATCAAAAGTTCTTACAATTGTTGAAATCACTGATCTTTTCGTTGGAGGAATCGCACTCTCAAGATGAATTTGAAAAGTGATATGATCTGTGCTGTGTCTCCACAGATCTCTTAACGCCTTTGTCTCTTCCTGGAAATTGTAGTCATTATCACAGCTTGTCTTTAATTCAGAATTATTTCTACACCACTTTTGTACCATCATTTCTCCACTTCTAAGGACATTTAACAGTTCAGTTTGAAGATTTTTGGCTTTAGTTATAGTGGCAGCACCACTAAGCACATCATCCATGTAAAAGATGGCGCTGCTGTAACAGTGCTTCATGGGTACGGAACAAATTATAAATAAGAGAAATTTAGAATCTTGATTTATAATCACAAAAAGGACATAAAAAGTGTTAAAGTTACTATATCTCCCAAGTCATGTTCCCTGAATTTTCTAATCAATACCATTTTATGCCATTCCATTATCTTATTTTCTTAATATGAGCTTAAAATCTAATTTGCTCCTTAAAGAAATTCAAGTGCAAAACTTAAGTACTACTTTTTATGTTATGCAGCTCCACAGTAAGATAACTTAGTGATAGGAAAATCGAAATAAAGTACGGTATTGTATTCAAGGGTGAAGAAAGTATTCTAAAGCAAATTAGAAGAGCCTATACAGAAGTGAATTAAATAAAAATTTAGAAAAAGCATTCTCGGAAAAACAATATTTCCATAAATAAAAGTCTTTCTAGGAAAGAGGCTAAGAGGTGTGTGTGTTAACGTTTTTTTTCCAACGGTGGGCATTTGGGTGACGAACCCTGTGCCACAACAAGGCTAGAAACTGCTACTCATGTGTCATTATTCAGCGGGCACCTGTGAACCAAGTCACGGATGCGAGTAGCGTCACCCGCGCCTTACCACCACGAACCCGTTTATAGGGTGGGCCACATTCATAATCACAAAGGAAAAGACAGAGAAAAACAAAGAGAAAAAAATATCCATGCCCGAACCGGGATTCGAACCCGGGACCCACAGCTCAGGAGTCTGGAAGGCTAACCACTCAACCATCGGTCGGCATGTGTGTTAAAATAATTATATTTATTTTATTACATATAATGGTTTATAAGTAAGAAAAAATTCAAAGTGATGATATTAGGCATTAAAAAAGAGAAACAAAATTGTATATATGATGTAGAGAAACGCATATGTTGGATGCAAATCGAAAAACATTTCTGAAAGAGATTACTGCTAGTTAAATAGTAGCAATTAACAAAACTTAGTTATTGTTATAGTAGTAACAATTAGTATTCAAAGAGCATAATGATAACATGAAATAAAACAAACATTTAAATCCAAGAATTTGAAATGGAAAAAATGGGTAAGATAATTTTTGGAGAATAACTCTTCAGTAACTTAGTATATTAATGCTCTGGATGTTTGCCTTCGATAACTTCCTTTTTATCAATTGGATCATCATGACTGTACTCACATGAAAACATAATTTAGCATTTCAGACTTCCGATTCTTTTATTAAAGCTAATGATCATTGTTCAAGAAAAGAAGTTAACAAGAAATTTATTAAACAAAGCCTACCACAATTCTTTTCTGTATCAGTTAAGCAACTTGTGTTTTTTATTTCATTTGTTAATTTGTTTCCAACTATCTTTTTCGAAAAATCAAACTAATTAAATACACCCAAACGTCTCGTAATTTTGAACCACAGTCAGTTGATAAATTCACAACCCAAGTTGGCTATCTCCTATATTTAAATTTCTGCTTAAAACTAGTGACGAAACGCTTAATTTAGTGGAAGTTTAATGGAGTTTCTTTGCATTTCAATTTTAGGATGTGCTAGTTCTGAGTATTGAACTCGGCATCTTTAGGTTACGAAAATGATAGAATTCAATTGCAACTAAGTTTTGCCACATTTCCTTCAAAAACAAAATATTTTCCTTGGAATTTTTGAAAAATTGAGATCCATAAATGAAGTTTTCAAATCCTTCTTTAAAGATAACAAATCGTTTTCCTATTCTGCTGGCTTGGATTGGTTATTTATATTGATCTTTTTGTTCGAAATGAAATCCGAGTGGCTAAAAAAGAAATAACAGGATAATACACTGGCCTCCAAAAGTTAACAAAAAACTAGATTCTTGCATCTAATTTGCAAATGAATGAATGAAGGAAACCAAATTAGGCTGACATGTGCATAAAACAGGTATGTATTGATTGCAACATAAAAGTTTACCTAAGAAAAAGGAATAAATGATTTGCAACAAAAAAGCCATCTCGTTGGAAAACCTCATTCTTAATAGTTTCATGTGGTAAAATGTCATAGAAATATAACAAAAAGGAGTTCTTATAAGAGATATTTCCATCCCTATCTCGAATGCTTTGGCATCAGCAACTTTCCATGTTGTCAATTAAGTTATCGGTTACGGATATGGGAAGTGAAGATTAAGACACGTAGACAAGATGTGTAGTATAGAAGAGCTGTTTTCCAACTCTTCTACAGACCATTGTAGAAAACTTAAAGCAGCAACTTGTCTACCAAGATAATCCTACTGCTGCTCTATGAGATTCAGATCTGGTGATCGAACTAGTCATTCCATTCGCTATAAACAAAGACCCTAAAGATATTCATCTACAACTCAATGATAAACGTTTTCATTTATCAGAATGAAATTGTTGTAAATTGCACCAGCATGTAAACAAATATACAAATCAAAGATCCTATTCCGATATCTCACGCTTATCACAATTCCTCCGTGGAACACATCTAGGCCATTGTGATTACTGAGTGAGGTCCGACTTTCCACAGAGTTCCACATAAAATCTTCAGTTTGATATTGATTCCAGAGACGGTGGACTACATTACGAGACACATTTAAGCACCTAGCAGCATCAGCTGTGATATCCCCGTTTTCATCCATTCCGCCACTTTAACGAATCGCGAACAAATGGCTTCACTCAGATACTGTCCGATTCCAGACTATTATCAACGAATCTGCTGACAAAAGTTTATAATAAGCAAAAAATACACGAATAATTCCGAAAGTGATATTTGCAAATTTTTTTATATACCTGTTCCATTCTATCAAAAAAGTGGTAGCTAGCGTTTTTGCATAAATTTACACAAGTTGGTTTATATCATTCATATATATTATAAATTTTATTGCTAGTGTCATTTTTTTGTTGTGAGCTTTGAAAATCATGTTGTTCCGTAACTTTTGGGTGCCAGAGTATTTTATATTGCTTCCTGATTTCAAAGAATACCATGAAAAATATATGCAAATGGAATTTCTAAGAAAGCCTACATTAAGTATTAGCTCAATGTACCAGAACGTCTCCAAGCAATTCTCCATAAAAGTATTAAAATTTTTCAATATTTTTAATCATGTCAGAATTATTCATTAAAGAGTTTGGAACACCATAAACGTGCAAAAAATCAATAGACTCAACTAAATATTTCTGTATAGCAACTTCATTAATTTTACTCTTTTGTCTATTAGATCTATTGTATTTTATTTCGTTTTATTTAATTGTTTTAAACATAATATAATTTGGTTAGAAATACTGCGGCTCTTTTCTATAGAATCTGCTTTGTCTCGTATTGTGTAAAGAAATACAAAGTTGATTTTACACTCGATATTTTTACTTGAATCCAGTCAGTATTAAAATAAATTTTTCTTACTTCAAAAGGAATTACTAAGTGTTAGTTTGAAATAAAACAAATTTTTCAATTTTTTTAATTTCAGAAATTTCAGTCATATTTCAATAATTTATTGCTATCCATGCATTATAATACATCAAACTGTTTTATTTATTGTGATACTGGTTTTCAGCAAGCAAATCATTTGCTTTTGAAAAGGAAAAATTGTCGATCAATCAAAAAGGGTTCATATTTAAATAGTAATTACAAACTTGAAAACGAAAATAGGTTACGCTTTGACGAACTGCAGAAAATATGTGACAATATTTTTTGAAATTTGGAATATTATAACTTATTAGCATTCTAAAATTTTTCTTTCGCATTTATATATATACACACATAGAGAAAAGGCATAAATATCTCTTAACTACCTGTGCCGAGATCTTGACTACCTTTGCTTTAAGTGATTTTAAATTTCACATTTCACTAAATAATTGTTATTTGTCACTCTATCAATTTTCTATGCTCTGGTATATGAATTTAAAAATATAGCACAACAGTAAATAATATTTCAGAAACAATGTGTCAAGAAATTTTAATATATTATTAACTATATTTATATAAATCATCCTCTAATAATAATGCTGTTATACTTAATCAATGGGAATGATTTTTTTATTTTTTTATTAAATAAGCTCATTTTAATTCTTAATAAAATCTCCATATACATTCTCACTGAACTAAAATCATACTTCAAGAAAAATCTGTTCTAACTGAGAAATTCCATTTATAATTAAAACAATCAAGTTGGTATTTAATTTATAAATTTTACTTTTAGTGATATGGAAGAATTTACATTATCAGATGTTATAAGAGAAGAATTAAACAATTATTGCAAGTATGCAGAGTATTTGAACGCTAACCACAGAAATAAATGCGAGCAAGAAAAGCCTAATAACAGAAATTTTGCCACTGATAACTCAGAAAAAGATGAGTGTAATAAAATACCAATAGGTAAAAAGAAATCTTTAAGCAATGCAAAATTAAAAGAAAAATTAAGTATCACTCTAGATGAAGCAAGAATCGACTCAGTTGAATTTAATGCCATGTCTATAGGTGACACTCAAAGCAATGTGATAAGCGATAGAAACTTGAAAATATCCCCTATTATTCCAACTCAAAAAAATGATTTCAAAAAATTCCAAACCATCTACGTTGACGCTGAAAACTCTTATATTTTTTCGCCATTAAATTCGTGGGAAGACGTTAAAAAAGAATACGATGATTGTCCTGAAGTTAATGACTTTCGAAGTGTGAGTGATTCAGAAAAAGAACAAGGCAATAGTCTAAACGAGTTGGGCATGAATGCAAACGAAATCTTAGAAAAATCAAATGAAATTAGTCCTAATTTAATAAATAAATTAACTTCTGATGTACTCATTAACTCGCACGAAGTGAAACCACAAGGAATAAAAAGAAGGAATAGGAATTTCGAAAGAAAAGATGCAGAGCATATAAAATCCAGATATTTAAAATTTCCTTGTACGCACTGTGATCAAGATTATGAATGTGGTTTGATAAAAACTGAAAATAAAAATCAATATCGCCAGGAAATATATAAAAATGGCGTAGATGTTTTTACTTGCAAAAATATAAAAAATCTATTTATCCCACTTTCTCGTGATAGAAGTTCCGTATCCATAGCAGATTATATGAAAGAGCAAGTGATTCATACAGAGCAGAAAATATTTGTAGCATTAAATAGGACTTCTACTGATGTCCCAGAGGAAAATATATCACTTGATATTGCAGAAAAGTCATCTAGAAATGACGAGAAATTAAATCAAACATTGAACACTGGCAGACATTCTTCCTTAAACATGAGCTTTGAAAATTTTCTAGCAAAGCAACCACAAAAAAATACCTTAGTGGAAGATACTCATAGTAATGTAAAAGACAATGACTTTGTTAACCACAACGAAATTCAATCAGCTTTAGTTGGTGTAGTAAAGACAAATAAATTTAATGAAGAAATTAAGCAGCTATGCCCAGAAAATTTTGAAGCGGGTAGCTATTATGAAAGCACTCAAAAAGAAATAAATGACGAAATCACTATTGAGGTTTTAGAAGTCAGCAGGATAGCAAAAGACCCTCTGTCAAACACGCAAGATGAAAATCTTGAAGAAAGCACACAAAACAAAAGCAAAGCAAGCATCAAAATAACTGTTAGTGATAATAAAATTGAAAATAACTCCGCATCAATTATACCCGGTCATCCCTCTGACACTAAATATGTTAAACTTGCGGGTGAATATAAAGCAGAAAAAGAGCTTCTTATGGAACCAGTAGCAGCAAATAAACAAGATGAAACACAAAAACTTCAACAAGTGCAAGCTGACCGTAAGTAATTTTATGATATAAATAAAATATTCAAACATTTGTAAGTATGTATATATCATTATATTCAAAGCATGTATAACAAAAAAGTAAAAGAAAAGCTTAAATATTTTTAATGTGGTGATGTTCAATGTATTTTAAAATTTTTATATTTGGACTAATAATAAAATTTAAAAGTTTATTAGGTCTTTTTTGCAATAGGTTTCTGTATTTTGATTTCATAATAAAGCTTTAAACTTTTGGTAATTTAAAGTTAAAATTCCACTTTGAAATATAAGATATGCTTTACAATATTTTGATAAGAATTCATGTTAAGTATATTAAATGAGACGTATAGTATAAGAAACATTCTTTTAAAGTTATTTCAATCATGAAAATGATATAACCTTACAAATAAAGGTGAGGAAACATAGATATGGATAACAATATGCTTAAAAATATAATCCCTATAGGTTTTAAATATGCATTTCAGCTGAATTCCAATGGGTCTCACTTGGAAGTCAATATTTAAAATAATCGCCAACTGCTTGAAAAAAATCATAGTTATAAAATACATACTAAATATACTGCAAAAATTAAGTTCTCACTTACTTTCCATATTTATATATATGCATTTTGTAACGGGACGTTTTTCATGTTTTTTAGTGGATACTGCCTTACGATTCATGACAGAGGCATACCCGAGACACGGTAATGTATTTCCAATATAACTTTTTGTTTATGCAAACAATTAATTTTTGAATGCTAATAATTCTGAAAATGATGTCATTAAAAATCCTATTTTTCTCATAAATATTCTGCATTCTTTTTTTATTCTATTTTATTTCGTATCAACATGGATTAAATTTCTGCTTCAGAAGACAAATTGTCTGATTCGCAAAGCAGTTTGGCGGATTACTCATGCACCAAGTCACCCAAAGAAAGTTCCTCCACAGCGGAGCATTTTGAAGAATCTAAGCAAATTCAGTTGGAGCAAGATAAATCAGACAAAAGAAAAGCAAAACGTTTCACCCATCAACAATCAAAAGATCCATTTAGAGATTTGGAGCAGAAAATAAAAAGTAATTACGAATTTTATGCAAAAAGCCCTATCATTATGTCATATGCAAGTAGAATTTCCTTTTAAGAATGCTAAATATAAATTATCAGAAAAAAATCTGTTGAAAGAAGTTAACTACAATAATTTTATAAAAATAGTAGATACCCATTAATTTCTGCATTGACGGGGTTGAAACCGTCTCGAAATGATATTGCAATGGACGTGGCATAGGGTCTTCCTTTTCTATTGTCCTCAGATTGTTCCATCTTATATTGAAGAAATTATAATCCCTTAATACACACATCTTATACAAAATTATTAACGCTATTAATAGAATTGTTTAATTTTAACACGGCGAATTCCTGTAGATATATTCTGCAAATATTTTATACTTATTTTTCTGACTTCTGTTTTTAAAGCTTATTGAAGTTCATTTACAAACCGGACGTTAAAATGACATATGTAACTTGATTTTCCGATCCTAGTTCATAAGTCTGCATCAAGTTCAAATTCGGCATCAGCTTTGCCTTTTATTAGGATAAAATAAATATGACCCTTTTTTCCTATAAAAAAAATATTTTATTTCTATGTAGTTTGTTCTTTTTCTCTGGATAGAGCCTATTTCACAGGTGGGAAAAGAAATAGCTTTTTCTATTTCAATTCTGAATTCAGAGTGAGAATAAACAACGTTAAAATATGTGTCAAGATATAATAGTTAATGACTCACAAATATTGTGTTTATCTTAACAAATCATAGGGAACATAAAATTAAAAGGAATTTTCAATTTACTCAGTTATTGAACTCTGTTTTTGAATATGACGGAAATCCGTGGTCAGAACGAACTTTTGAGTAACAATCAGTACACATAAAAAATGAAGTATATTCATTTTGTGTTTTTAAGATCAAAATTATTATCTGCTTGCTCTTCAATAAAAATTTTTACTGCAGATTTCATGTAAAAAATTTAAGTCGCGATGAATAATATAAATGAAAATTCAAAATAATAATTCTCTCTTAATTGTGCACCATTAAACTTTGTGCTTAGATAAGCAATGCTAAAGAGTGGTTTAGAACATATGGAATAAACCTGTTTAAAACTAATCTCAATTAGTATAAAACAAGACAGTAAAGGTATTTACAAGGTCAAAAAAATTAACTAGCCATGTAGCAAAGTAAAATTATAAAACTTACTTGTGCTCAATAACAAGATGCGCAACAAATGACTACCTGAAAAAGAAGAAACTCGCTTAAGCGAAAATAACTTTTACTATTGAGAAGTTGCAACACACATCAACAGTTATTTATTCCAGCAACAAACAAAAAGAAAGGTTCTATCAAAAGATGTGAGTGCTTAAAAAATATATTCATCAATTATGATTAAATGGATGCCTAGTGCCTATAGGCAGAAATTCTTAACGAAGAATGTATGCTTGACACTATATTCTAGAACAGCATTAAAAATTTGTTTCAAGCGCTTCATTTACCATTTCATTTGGGATCTTGAATGCCAACTATTACTTAACTTATATATAGTCAAGGAAAGTTGTTAGAGGAAAAATGAATGTTGAGAACAGCTATGTTGATGATGGAAAAAAATGCTATGTTAGTTTATTCATTTCAAAATGTGATTACTAAAATGTTTCCGACCAATATTTCTATTCATACAGAATTCTTGAATTTGATGAATGTCTTATTTTTCGAAAAGATAAATGATAAATAATTTAAATTTAACTGAAAAGGATCACTTTAATGATAAAACGATTAACTGTTCACAAAACAAGCCTTAGATTTACTTTACTGTAGCTATATCATTCATTAACATTGCACAAGGTTTTGTCCTAACAATAACAAGCATTTCTGTTGTTCATTTGAACTCCTTAGATAGACTGAAACAAAAATGTATGCTAGGATCGTTTGTTTTAAAAAGAGCAAACTAAATTAATACATTTTTAATGCAAACTTTTCATGATATAATAATGAAATGAAATTATTTTTATTTATCTCTTACAACTATCTTTATAAACTATTTCTCACAATATTTATGGATATTTTTCCAAAATATAATTTTATTAAATAATAATTTAAAGTTTTGAAAATTTAAATAAACGCCTATTAATATTTTAAAACAACAAGAATAAGACAAAAATTGAAAAAGTTTCTAAAAATGAATCTACTGAAGGAGAGGAACTGCCTGAACTAGACTTACTTAACAATATTGCGCCGAAGTCCATACAATATTGTTATAGATAGGTTTTACTATTTAAGAAAACATTTACAAATATTTTCAGATCATAAAAGAATAATTGAAAGTTTATTTAAGGAATAGTTTATTTCACTTTATAACAAAAAACACTAAATTGAAATCAAGTAATTCTCACGCCATGATTATCATGAAATATAATCTGAATTCTTTTTGATCCTGCGAAGATCAATAAAATTAAAAATAAATTGCAAATATATGCTTGCAATTTATTTTTCATCTTCTAATTGTCGCTTGCAATTAAACATTTACAAAACACACACACAGAACAATATTTTTCGCAGTTTATAAACCAATTTATATATAGAAGGATCACAACAATCACATATACAAAAGAATAAGCAGACTTTATTTTGCACATTTTTTATGCGAAGGAAGAATTTACTATAATTGTCACAATATAAATCCATGTAGTTTAATTTTAATTGTCTTTATTTTCATTCAACACAATATTTATATATTCTCTTTCAATATTTCAAATGTTATAATTTCACGTAAGTAAATTTATAAATTAACACATCTAGATGAAGATTCAGACAATAGCTATCCTTGATGTTAGTTAATATACAACTTTAACTTCAGGAACAAATATTTTATGAAGATAACATTCACAAGATAATAAATAAACGAATGCATTTTCTCTCTCAGATATATATGTCGCAATATATTTTTTTTCAATATAGAATAGTTTTTAGCTTTTAACATTTTTTAAAACTACAAAACAATCTTTTATACCATTACTAATATTCACGTTTTTTCCTTAGGTCCAAAGCCGAAGTCTAAGTTCTCCAAATTCTTCAAATCGTTCAGAAACAAAATTATAAAACATAGTTGAGTATATATAATTGCTTTTAAAATCCATGCATGCTTTAAAATTCCTGTTTTTTCAAAGCAACTAAATACTGCTCCCTTTTCAATTTACTAAAAAGAAAATATCTTCTAATTAACTAAATTGTATGAATTATTGTTGTTTTTTAATAAATATTGGCTTACGCATGTTTAAAATTTGTAATTCACCAGATCAGTTGGTATCACTTTTATTAAATAAAAAGAAAGCTGTTATAAAAATAACTGAGCGTTCCGCTGTACTCAATTAGTATACAAGAATAATATACATAATCATTTTATTTTCGATCCTAACAAATAAATGGTTTTCAATATAACAAAATAATCTATAAAACATTTCAATATATAACGCTTTTCAAAAAATAAAAGCACGCTTAATTCTCTATATATGCTACATTATTTAAAACTTCTGGTGAATAATGAAATAAATCATTTTCACATTTATAATATTGTTACAAATTTGTAAATAATGATTATATTTGTCTTAAAATATCTCAGACAGATCAGAAATTCTCACATTTTGGGCAAAAATTGCGGTATTTAGACGTGTTGTAGTTTAAAAGCGGATTTCCTAATGATTTGGCGACTTGGCGACAGTTGGCGAGATTCTTGGCGACTTGGCGACGGTTGGCGAGATTTTTGGCGACTTGGCGAGAAATCGATACTTCTGGAAACATCCATCACCTAAGCTCTAGGACCAATATTTTTCGAGATAGCCTAGAAGCTTCCAGAACCTTGGCGAAATTGGTAGATTTCTCCGCCAAGTCAGGTATAAATACCGCAGCCCGACATGGAAGAGTCAGTTTTGTGAAGACAGTCAGTGAGTGAAGACGAATAGTTGTGACTGCTAGTTGTTCTCTGTCTGAGGTATTTGAGACCTGTGATTGGAAGCTTTTTTTTATTATATCTGACGAATTGTAGCTGTATAATTGTGACTGTTACAGCGGGAATTTCGTTTATTTAGTGAAGTTCTTACGAATAAAAGTCTTGTGTTCATTAAGTGGTTGCTTTATTCAACTCTCAACCGACACGAACCCGTGGAGCTCGGTACAACTGGTGTCAGAATCGGGGTTGAAGAGTTGATGCAGCGTGTCACAAGAAAAATGGATATGGATTTAATGAAAAGTCTTCTCGAAAAATTAGCGGAGCAGATGGCTGAGATGAAAGCTGGACAAGAAGAGATGAAAGCTGGACAAGAAGAGATGAAAGCTAGACAAGAAGAGATGAAAGCTGGACAAGAAGAGATTAAAACCGAGATGATGAAAGAGATGAAAGCTGGACAAGAAGAGATTAAAACCGAGGTGATGAAAGAGATAAAATCTGGACAGGAGGAGCTTAAAAAGGAACTTAAGAAGGACATTGTAAGTGTTAAAGAAGAATTCTCCAACATCATTCAGGAGAAGATGATTGCAATGGAAGATAAGGTAACTTCAGTTGAAACTAAAGTTCTGGAGATAGAAGAAAACGTTGAAGAAGCATTAGACAATATGAATAAGAAGATTGAAAGCTTGGAGAAGCAAATATCAAACAAACATGAGGAACCGAACGTGACATTTGTGCCTTCCCTAGCCAATATTAAACTCTCAACATTTGATGGGAAATCATCCTGGCAAGTATACAAGACCCAGTTTATGATGGTAGCGGAAGCTAATGGATGGAATCCCCGAGCCCAAGCTTTTCACCTGGCGGCTTCTTTAAGAGGAGACGCGGCTGACATCCTCGAGACGCTTCCGGAGGAGCAGAGGCACGATTTCCAAGCCCTATCGAGTGCGCTTGAGCTGCGGTTTGGAGATAAGTGCACTAAAGAATATAGCAGACTACAGTTAAAGTCCCGCTATCAAAGAGCGGGTGAAAGTCTGCAAGAATTGGCTGCCGATATTCAGCGACTTTCCCATCTAGCATTTTCGGACTGCCCAGCTGAGACACGTGAAGATCTGGCTCTCCATCACTTCATCGATAGTGTGCGGGATCCGGAGATACAGAAAACACTTAGACTCGCCGATGTCAAAGATATCGGATCTGCCCTAGTATACGCACATAAGATAGAGGCTGCCCAGCAGGCCGCGCGTAAAGACCGGCACTCAATCAGAGCCGTCTCTGCTACTGATACGGACTGTAATCTAAGAAAGCAAATTGAAGATCTGCGGCGAAAAGTCCGTAGCTTAGAATTGAGTAAAGGTGGCAGAAACATGAAGATTCAGTGTTGGACTTGTGGTGCAGTCGGACACGTCCATAGAGACTGCCCGAAACGAAAAGATGGTGGAAATGATCTTCCACCACAGCAGGGAAACTAATATGTGGCCATCTCGCGGGGCGGAGATGTCCAGAGAGTCAGAAGCCCCATTTCAAATTGTTTCACATTTCTTCCGTAAGTAGCGGCGACAACGGACTTTTCGTTATGGGACATGTCAACGAAGTTCCCTGCAGAATGATAATCGATACTGGAGCCAACGTAACTATCATTAGGACAGATATGGCTCGCAAACTTGGTGAGAAACTCATCTGGACGCCGCCCTGCATTACCCTCCAAACTGTGACAGGTGATAAGATTAAAGTGCATGGAAAAGTCAATCTAAACATTGCATTTGGTAATGCCGTGTACCATCATATGGCATATGTCGCTGATATAAATGACGAATTTATTCTCGGATTGGATTTCCTCAAAGAAAACCATTTCAAGTTAGATTTTAAAAATAATGAACTACACTCATGTTCTGAAGACATAGCGATTTTTAAGACGAAATATTCAGATATTAAAACAGTCCATCATATAACTGCAAAGAGTGAAATAACATTACCACCAAGAACTGAGACAATAGTTTCCGGAGCTCTTTCAGAAGATAATAATTTTCATTATGGATTGACTGAATATCCAGATTCCGACAATAGCGTTAAAGGAGTACTAGTGGCTTCTTCCCTCGTCGACCTTTCACGAAATGTAATCCCGGTAAGAGTTGCTAATCTAAGCAATAAGGTAAAACTAATAAAAGAAGGAGAAGTGCTGGCGACTTGCACTCCAGTGACCTGTATTAACCGAAATTGTCAAGCCACACTATCTGAGCCTCCTGACACTCTAATTAATGAACTCCTTCAGAGAGCAGAGTTAGATGATAAACAGAGGAATGCTGCAAGAAATTTATTATTAGAATTCGGAGATCTCTTTTCCAAGAAATCAGATGATGTTGGGCGAACCAAATTGACGCAGCACCGAATCAATACAGGAAATCATCCACCCATTAAACAACATCCGAGAAGATTGCCATTCGCTAAGCAGGAAGAGGTGGATAATCTTCTGATGGAAATGCAGCAGAATGACATTATTGAGCCATCAGAGAGTCCTTGGGCTTCGCCTATTGTTTTAGTTCGGAAGAAAGATGGTTCTACCCGATTCTGCGTTGACTATCGTCGGTTAAACAACATCACTAAAAAAGATAGTTACCCTCTTCCTAGGATTGACGATACACTTGATGCTTTATCCGGAAAACAATGGTTTTCAACTTTGGATCTCAAGAGTGGTTATTGGCAAGTAGAGATACATCCTGAGGATCGAGAAAAGACTGCATTCACCACAGGACAAGGACTTTGGCAGTTCAAGGTTATGCCATTTGGGCTTTGCAATGCACCTGCAACGTTTGAGCGCCTGATGGAGACAGTATTACGAGGACTTTCCTACGAAGCCTGTTTGGTATATTTGGACGATATCATTATTGTTGGGCGCACATTCGAAGACCATTTAAGAAACATCCGAAAGGTGCTGGAAAAATTAAAAATGGCCAACCTGAAGCTGAATCCTTGCAAATGTAATTTATTCCGACGTGAAGTAAGCTATCTGGGACACATTATCTCTGCTGAAGGTGTAAGAACAGATCCTGAAAAGATCTCCGCAGTTAAGGACTGGAGTCGTCCAAAAGATGTCCACCAATTAAGAAGTTTTCTTGGGCTATGCACATATTACAGGAAATTTGTTAAGGGTTTTTCAAGTATTGCCAGACCTCTTCACAAGTTGACAGAAGTTAAACAGAGATTTCTATGGACAGATGAATGTGAGAAAGCTTTTAAACAACTGAAGGAGGCGTTGACATCTTCGCCCGTTCTTGCATATCCCCAGCCCGAAAAATTATTCATTTTAGATACGGATGCCAGCAACGAAAATATCGGAGCTGTTTTGTCGCAAGAAATTGATGATAAAGAATATGTCATTGCTTATTGGAGTAAATGTCTATCGAAACCAGAGCGGAATTACTGTACAACCAGGAAGGAATTGCTGGCAATCGTTAAAGCCATAGAACATTTCCACCATTATCTCTATGGAAGAAAGTTCTTGCTCCGGACAGATCACGCATCCTTAACCTGGCTTTTAAATTTTAAAAATCCGGAAGGACAGGTAGCCAGATGGATTCAACGACTCCAGGAGTTTGACTTTGAAATACGTCATCGCAAAGGAACTCTTCATGGAAATGCTGATGCACTATCAAGGAAGCCGTGTAATGAAAGCTGCCGATACTGTTCTAGAGTAGAGAAGAACTATCAGCTGATAAATACTTCGGTACGCCAAGTTACTGTTTCACCTCCATCAAAACCAGACCCATGGAGTGATGAAGGACTTAGGGAAGCCCAAAAAGAAGACCCAGATATAAATCCAATTCTTGAATTGAAAGAATCTTCTAGTATGAGACCAAGTTGGCAGGATATCTCCACCTACAGTCCTGCTACTAAGCAATATTGGGCTCTTTGGGACTCACTCCATATAAGAAATGGTGTCTTATACAGGAAATGGGAGTCCGATGATGGACGTAATTTCAAATGGCAGCTTGTTCTTCCAAAATCAAGAATTTCAGATGTCTTGAAAGAATTGCACAGTAGCTCAACTGGAGGCCACTTCGGAGTAATGAAAACTCTACAGAAAGTTCGAGAACGCTTCTATTGGAGCAAAACGAGACAAGATGTAGAGAAATGGTGCCAATCTTGTGATGACTGTGCGGCACGTAAAGGACCGAAGAAACGTAGCCGAGGAAGATTGCAGCGGTACAACGTAGGAGCACCTTTTGAGAGGATAGCATTGGACATTTTGGGTCCTTTACCACGATCCTCAAATGGCAACAAATACATACTAGTTGTCATGGACTACTTTACTAAGTGGCCTGAAGCGTTTGCAATCCCCGATCAAGAGGCGACTACAGTAGCCGAGGTTCTAGTGCAACAATGGGTTTCCAGATTCGGCACACCCTTACAAATTCATTCTGATCAAGGGACAAATTTCACCTCTGTTGTGTTTAAAGGAATGTGTCAAATTCTCGGAATAGACAAGACGCAGACCACGCCACTACACCCACAATCGGATGGCATGGTAGAGAGGTTTAACAGAACCATCTTGAATAATCTCTCACTTATGGTTTCCAGAAATCAGCAAGATTGGGATTTGAAGTTACCGCTGTTTCTGCTTGCATATCGCAGTGCTGTCCATGAGACTACCGGATATACTCCTTCACAGATGCTCTTTGGTCGCGAACTTCGTCTCCCTTGTGATCTTCAGTTTGGTCGTCCACCGGATACATCTTCATCGCCAGAGGAATACCTTCGAGACCTTCAGGCACGTCTTGAAGATGTCCATAACTTCGCTCGAGACCGAATCAACCTGACGACCGAAAGAATGAAGACAAGGTATGACACAAGAGCGACAGGACATGAATTTCAAGAAGGTGACAAAGTTTGGTTGTGGAACCCGATTCGACGTAAAGGACTTTCTCCAAAGTTGCAAGCCAACTGGGAAGGTCCCTACACAGTCCTAAAAAGACTGAACGACGTCGTGGTTCGTATAAGAAAATCAGCTGCTTCAAAACCAAAGGTAGTACATTATGATAGATTAGCTCCTTATCGTAATGTAGAGTAAAAATCAGTAGACCATGGTCTGTTTGTAAATAGTATAGATAATTTTAATCTTTTCTATTTTCTTGTATTTTTAGTTGCTTGTGTATGTAATGTGCTCTGTATCCTCTTGTAATGTAAATTCTTTTATATTAAATTTGGCCTCCTATCAGGGGATTGTACTGCCCGGGACGTGCAGTCCTTGAGAGGGGGCAATGTTACAAATTTGTAAATAATGATTATATTTGTCTTAAAATATCTCAGACAGATCAGAAATTCTCACATTTTGGGCAAAAATTGCGGTATTTAGACGTGTTGTAGTTTAAAAGCGGATTTCCTAATGATTTGGCGACTTGGCGACAGTTGGCGAGATTCTTGGCGACTTGGCGAGAAATCGATACTTCTGGAAACATCCATCACCTAAGCTCTAGGACCAATATTTTTCGAGATAGCCTAGAAGCTTCCAGAACCTTGGCGAAATTGGTAGATTTCTCCGCCAAGTCAGGTATAAATACCGCAGCCCGACATGGAAGAGTCAGTTTTGTGAAGACAGTCAGTGAGTGAAGACGAATAGTTGTGACTGCTAGTTGTTCTCTGTCTGAGGTATTTGAGACCTGTGATTGGAAGCTTTTTTTTTATTATATCTGACGAATTGTAGCTGTATAATTGTGACAACTGTTACAGCGGGAATTTCGTTTATTTAGTGAAGTTCTTACGAATAAAAGTCTTGTGTTCATTAAGTGGTTGCTTTATTCAACTCTCAACCGACACGAACCCGTGGAGCTCGGTACAATATGCAATGCTTTACTAAAATATTAAATACCGATTTCATTCATCAAACAACGTGCTTATTTGATAATGATTTTAAAGAAACAAATAAATCAGATACTTTGAAATCCTTTTAGTTCAAATTGTTTTTCAATTGAATTTTGTAAAAAACATGTTTGCAAAAGAGTTGTATTGCATTTCAATACAATGAATAATGAATTAATGTTTTTTGTTAAGAAATTCTGTCATTCTTAATAGTTTTCTTTCCTTTTGTCTCACATAAAACAGAAAGTTTCGTCTTTACTATCTTCCCTTCTATGTATAGATTTACAATATTACTTACAGCAATTGTGGATAATGGAATTGTAAATGAATTTTACTTATTCACAAGTTGCTTCAAAAATGTATACTTTCCTAGTGGGATGAAATGTTAAACACCTGTATCAACACATACGGCAAGTTTTTCTTAATTAATTTATATATAACGATTAATTATTGTTTCTTCTTTAGACCTTTCCTTGTGTAGTTTAAATGTTTTTTTATCTTATAGGTGTTCCACATCCGAAACAACGGATAGTTTTTCTTCCTTTAAATTTGATTTTTTTTTTTTTTTTTTGAGATCCTAGATAGGAATTAGATCAAGTTTTTCATTCTAGTATACGGTCTTCTAATATTCTTCTTTTTGAATAAATTCTCTTATAATTTTGAAGCAACTGGTTTTTTATTCCATGTCAAAAACTGTTTTTCTTCTAAAGGATCATTCAAAACTGCGCTTAAGTTATTATAATTTAGTAGTAATTCTGAAACTTTTTAGAAGCATTTTCTGGCCTTTTTATAATTTTGAACTTCATTCTCCTTTCTTTCGATGAATTGTGCTATGTCATATTTTTAGGATTAAATTTTCGAATGATTCTGTTAAGCTCAAACATAGGTTGATTCGTATTCTGAATTACAGTTTCACGAAACACAGCTAGTTCTTTTTATGTTCAGTCCATTCGCGGTTTTCCAGAACAGCATATAGCGCATGTTTTACACTTTTCCTGGTAATTATCAATATATATTCATGTTATTAAGTTCAATCACCTCGAATTTGATTTAATATTTTCTTGGTAGATAATAAGATATGAAATAATACGAGGGTCACTCTGAAATTTTTGAGATACAACTAGGTTTTTAAAGTTATACTAACAAAATTTTAGGTGTGTTCAAAGTAGTCTCCTCCAGCATCAATGCACTTTTGTAGACGAATTTTCCACAGATTAAATGCCTCAAGCCATTCATTTCTTCGAATAGATGAAAAAAATACATTTATAGCCACATCAATCTCTTCTTTTGAATGAAAACGACGTCCACGTAAGTTCTTTTTTAGATTAAAGAATAACCAATAGTCGCACATATCTAGATCAGGGGAATATGGCGGATGTTCGATCACTTTAATTTGTTTTTGATTAAGAAACTCAACTGTTAATCCGGCTGTATGTGAAGATGCATTGTCATAGTGAAGCGTTAGTCCCCTAACATCCAGTTCTTGTAGAATTTCTGAAAGACATTTAGTAGTATACCAGCTTGCTGTTACTGTCTTCTGTCCTTCCAACTTGATGGCTTTGACCAATCCCGTACTTCTGAAAAAAACAGCATACATCCCTTTTTTCAGTGCGCGTTGTTTTTTTCACCATTGTCGGCGTGGGATCATCTTCAAAGACCCATACTTTGCTTTCTTGACGTGTTGGAACGTCAAAAAACGGTATGTACGTTTCATCACCTGTTACAATTTTAGAAATGATGCGGTGGCCACCATCATTCAGCATATTAAGAGTTTCTTTTCTGATTCTGACACACTCCTCTTTTTGCTCAGTTAGATTATGGGGAACTCAACGGCAAACTACTTTTTTCATATCTAATTCTTCATGAATGATTTTGTGTATGGCTGCGGATCCAATGTTAAGTTCCTTCTGTATCATTTGATAGGTACAGCGATTATCATCCATTAACATTTTTCGTATGGCAGACACATTATCCGGGATTATTGCCGACGGCGACCTTCCTGTGTGTTCTTCATCCTGAAGAAAAGTGCGACATCTTCTAAATTCTCTAAAGCATCTGAATACAGTAGCACGAGCTGCAGATTCATCCCCAAATGCTAATTGCAACCATTGAACGCATTCTTCTTGATTTAATCCTGCTTTGAAATCGTAGAAAATCATAGCGCGAAAATGTTCTTAACCAGGAGTAATGTGAACTTAAACCAGGAGTAATGTGATAAATGCCTAAATATACTTCTGAGTACTTAATTACATGTACGCAGGTAAGGTCTTCTTTAATTTCAATATTCACAAGCTAATCCCTTAGCCGCAGATTCCTTCATCATCATTCTCCCTGCGTTGTTCATCAAAAAATGTACTTTCTACGGTTGTTGTGCCCAAGATAAGCAGAAAACACACTCAACAATTTTGATAAGATTAAGAATTGCTATGTAACTTTTCTTTAAATTTTAAGCAGCTTCAGCTATTTTTATTTGCTTGAAATAACCCTTTTATAGAATTCTACTGTATGACTGTGCTTAATTTAATTGCTCAGACTCCTTAGCAAACATAATAACGTGCGGCCACAATTGGAGAGACAAGACGGTATGATGATAGCATTATTAGCAGATCACTAATACAGTATAGAAATATGAGATTATTCTAATTAATCCTTTACACACACACTTATTTTTAGATTTGTAACCTATAAAATCAACTTTAAATTTTACCGAGACGAACTAAAAAGGCCGGGACTTGGCCGAAAAACACAGAATGTTCTGGTCCAACCAGGATGTTCGGCATTGCAGACTCGTATAACTAGTTTTCAAGCATTTCATACACATTCAATTTATTTTTAAGCAATTTATACGTGAAATTTTATGATATAAAACAATTAGAAACATTATAAATTATTTCATAATGGATAACTTTTCTTTAAATTTCAGAATTTAAAATTTTCACTCAGAAACCAAAATTTTAGTCTATTTTTTTAAAAATAATTTTGAGTTCTGCTTATTTTGATACAGCATAAAAAATTTCAATAGTCATTTAAGTTTTTTAATTTATAATTAGATTAGAATGTGTTTTTATAATATACGCACTTTTATAACTTAATTTCTAGAACGGAAGTTTAAAACTAAATTTCAATTAGAAATTTTTCCTTTCCGTTGGAATTTTGTTTACAAACTTAAACAAGGCATGCTGTAAGGTTCCAACTATCGCTTCATTAATCCAGATTTGAAACGAAGCATACAAATTCTTTAGACACATTTACAGGGGTGTTTGTGGGATCCCAAAAAATCCCCGGAAACTATTACGGACTTACTACCGACATTTTGGAGTTTCGAGAAAGGGGGGGGGGAGAGAAATGAAAAATTACAATTATGAAGTATTAAATGACCTAATTATTGCGTTTTCTGCTTTCAAAGCAAACAAAATTACCCAGATCAAAATAAATTTATAATTCCTACTTCCTTTTGAACGACGATCCCCGGAATTTCCGGGTATCGAAGTTCAAAATCCCGGAATTCCGGGGTTTCCCCGGAGCACAAACACCCCTGCATTTAGAAAACTATAAAATGGAAGGGGGAAAATATCACGGGCTGTTACAAAAATTGCGTATGTCTTATAAAAATAGATCTTCTGGTTTATCTACAGAACCTATTGCTTTTAGTTGTAATTTTTAAAATAAAATTTTATTTAATAAATTTATTTTTCACTTTCTAAATTTATTCATTATTAAACAACTTCAGTTTTTATATCTTTTATAAATACTCCTTATTTACTTTCAAAAACAAAATACATATAAGTTGACAAATTTTTAAAATAAAACATTAATATTAGCATAAGGTTAGATAATAAAAATTCAGTGCATTTTACCAACAATTTACTTGAAGTTTTCATATTGTTTGCTATCACAAGTTGATCTTAAAATAACAAGCAGAATTTCATTGTATGATTAAGATCGTTTGATTATAAATTCTTTGTTACCCATTTTATTATTCATATACCACATATGCATATCATTAAAAATATTAAAATATTTATAGTTAAAATTTTAGATTTGTTCAAAACTAATAGGCCAACACAAATATGATAAAGTATTATTTAAAAAGCAAGATTTTTTTAGCTAATTAGAATACACTTTGGTGTTACGATAGATGAAATAATACAACACTTGTTAAACACACACAACTTTAAATAAAAAAAATTTTAACTAAACAAAAATACAAGTGTCATACATTTCAATTTTCTGGTATGCAAGTCAAGTTTATTTTGAAATTACAAGTTTCACTTAGCAGTATATTATGGTTTTTCAAGTGATCATCATAACATTAAAAAAATGTCAAACAAATTCATGTAGAATAAAAATTTATTTTCAAATTCATAATACAGTCTTAAAACTTATATTATCTTCTTCCTGTTGAATTGTTGTACTCTGTTAAATAATGCAGGATGAGAAAATGTCAAAAAGTTATGTAATTAACATTGAGGACTTTAAAACATTACCAAATTAATATTAAATTGAGCTTATTTACCCTATTTTAGTTAAAAATTTATTTTCCATCTTTTGCTTTCCAAAAATAGGCGAGAATTAAAACTATTAGATGATGCAACAGTTCCAACAGGAGTAGGATTCATTTAGTTGATTATCACATTTGATTTGGTTTGGTTGCTTTGTTATTCACCGATCATTTTTTTTTTTTGCACACAAGGTTTATAGTTAGACAGGTATCTACCGTTTAAAGTATATTCCAAACCACCACAAATATCCAAACAGTCGAACTAAATGCAAGAGCACTAGCCATTTAGCTATTGATTTTAGTAGATCACAGTATCTGGCAGTCACAGAAATTCAGAATAGTATTTTCTTATTTCATAAGACTTATTTACCAGGTATAAAAATCTTAAAACAGGGTCACTAGACTTTTTCTAATCAATTGTAGGATTTTTTTTACACAGTTTTTATAGAAAATAAGGTTCTAGTTTTTTAGATTACAGGGCAACAGAGTATAAATGTGTGGGGACCAAATAAAAATATATTTACTGGAAACTATATTACAAAAAATATGTATTTAGTAATAATCCTAAAAAGCAACATATTTTTAGAATTGAAAAACAATTGCATCTTACATAGCTCAAATTTTGGATCAATTTTACAGGATGTAAAAATATCCTTGAAAATATTATTTTAAAATGTTCCTGAATCAGTGAACTGTTTCTAAAACAGTCACAAAAATCATTTCATCATTCTTTTAGTTTTTAGAACATGAACATAAACTCTAGCAGTCAATTAATTATGAGCTGAATTTTTTCCAAGCTTATGCCTGATTTTTTTTTATGCAAAGAAATGTTGATTTTCTATAAAAATTGCAATTTAATAAACATAATTGAAAGATATTTTTTACACATTATAATAACTCAAATAATTTTTAATCAAATAGTGCACTAATTAAAATATGTACCATATAAAAATGATTGAAATACAATAAATGAAGCTTCAAATGATGTATAACGTGAAATTTAAAAAAAGAATACCTTAAAATATTGACACTTGAAAAATTATTCATAGATTGGATGACTAATTGAATTTATTTAGTTAAAATCTCATTAAAAATCCATTCATATTCTTTAACCATGCTGTTTCAATTATACAATTAAATTAAAGTAATATAAAAGGGATTTTCAAAAATTTCATTGATAAATAAGTCATCAACAATCATGCACAAAAATATTCCAGGATAATTTCCATACTTTTTTATATCTTAACATAATTTTTAATTCCTCCTAATTTAATTTAAATGTGATATATTTTAAAGAGTATTCTACATTTATAAAATAAAGGTTTTACTTTTTAAAAGAAAATTTAGTTAATTAATCCATATATAGTTACAACTCTCCCAAAATGTTTAATTTACATTCAAGCTGGTTATAGAAAATATATTTCAGGTAACAGTATCTTGAAAATTCTAACCAATAAGAAATTGTTAAAAGGCATTAATATAACACAATGTCTCTCCATATAACAAACAATTTAGTAAATACAGCATATGCATTCATTTTTACAAATAATTAATAAACTAGTGACTCCTTAACACTACCTAATCATATTTAACAAGCAATTAAAAAATAACTGCAAATGTTATGAAGAACTTTTGTTTGGAATGACTTCATGAAACTGACATTCCAGATGAAATGCATACGTCACTCTATGCTTGGAATGAAGAAAAAAATTATATTAATGTTATTTTAAAATTCAGTCACAATTGAAGAATGGTGAAAACATTTAACTGACAATGGTAAAGGACTATAGAACTATGCGTGTTTCATGCGATTTTCAATTTTCATACCATGAAAGCTGGACAGTTATTACTGGAACCTAAATTACATCACTACAGACAATACCCAGCCACCAAATATCGATCAGGCTCAAATTTCAATTTTGCAATTATGTTTTATTTTAAATTTCAAATATCAAAATTTCATTATAATTAATTACTACAAAAGTAATAAAATGTTAATAACTAGAAACTTATTTCTCAAAGATTACATAATAAAAAGCAAAATGTAAACTAAGTATTACTCAGGCTACACAATGAGTGGCAACCAGCAATAAAGCTAAATCTGCAATCAAATGCACGTATAAGAAAACTCATGATTTAATTAATTGATCACTAAATTCCACCTTAAAAAAAACTTAAGTGTAAAGCAATCTACCACAGAGAAAACCAGGCAATAAAGCTAAATCTATAACATAAATAAAGTATGTTTTTATTAAAACTCAAATTTTAATTAACATTGGTTTAATTAACCACCTTAAAAAATCTTAAGAGTGTAAGCTAGCCCCTATTAAATACGGGCAATAAAAATAAATTTAAAATGACAACAAACATTCCTATTAAAACTAAGCTTTTAAATTAATCAATATTACTAAACACTAAATAAATCTAAATGCCTATATATGAAATATTTATAAGCAATACTTAACATATAACATAAAATAACTCACCAAATCATTGCTTGCAGAATCATCGGCACTGGTATGCCCCGATGTTCTCAGAATGATTGTGTTCATTTATATATCCAACAAAGAAAATAATTTAAAACAGTGAAAATATGAAAATAAATTTATTGTATAAATTTTTAGAGCAAACTTAAATTTAAAAACTTAAAAAAAATTCACTAAACTTGTAAAAACTTAACTTTAAAAAATCATTTACTTCAAATACTTAGACTGTAATAAAATATATATCTAATCAAATGGCACTAAGAGTTACTAGCACAAAAACAAAATCATACAAACACATTCTAACGTGGTAAGCCTGCTTGGTGAACTTTATCACCAACAGTAAGCAGTAGTCCACAACTTTAGTGAAGATATCTATTAATTTCAAAGAGAAATCTACACTTGACCTTTCATTTGAGGCTTTTTTGAATGTGGATTCAGGTGTAACGTGCAAAATAATTATAAGTACAATAGTGATTTAGTTTGTAACAAAAAGGTCAATCTTGCAAATGAAAGCTAATTAGACCAGAACATACAGTTTGAAGTAGATTCCGAAACACACATGTCTAAAGGGGGATACAAATAAAACAAACTGTTGAAAAACATACTCAGCAACTTAAATAATTAATAACAATAATTGATGAGTTTCCAGACAGAAATTTAAAAAATGATGTATTGATGCAACCATCTATAAGCAAATGAAAAGCCAAGAATGGAGTATTTCCTTGAGAAAAACCTTGAACTGCTTTGTAACATCCAAAAAATGGAAATATTATTAAAAATGTGGCTTTGAAACTGACAATAAGTGAATAATCTACCTTAATTTTCAGCAATAAAATGAAAGTAAGAATTGTTTCTACAAAGGGAGTTTTTTGCTTCTTATACTACGTAATTTTCCTAATAGTATTCCATTTATAAGTAAGGTTTCTTGGTAAGAAAAATAGATTTAAGAGCAAACACTAATTTCTCTATTTTACCGGTCCCTACAAGTTCACAAAAATCAGCACTTACTATAAAAACAAAGCATTTTCAATTTTTTTTACATATTTTCATTAACATCAAACAATAAAATTTCACTAACTACTTAAAAAAATTACAAAAGCAACCATTAAAAAGGGCATGGGGGATTTAATAAAATGTATAACAAATGTATTTATGCATCAACCACATATACACTATCGATAGACTGACATTAAAAAGGAATGTCTTAACAGTAAAAAATTTTAAGATGGTATGAATGTGTCAACTTAGTAATTTGACTGAATCATCTAAATGAAAAAATATTTCTCTATAAATAAGAAAAGATTACTAGTATTAACTTGCATAACTAATGAAAATTACACATTTTATTAAGTGCTTTATAACAAAAATGCAATGAATGCCAGTTAAACAAGACATTTTGCATTTCATTTGCCACACCCGTTATTCAAATAAATGATTTAATTTTACAAATTACTATCCATGTAATGTCATAGCTCATTATAATGATAACTGGAATTAAAAAGATTAATAACAAGAACTTTATAAATAAATTTAAATAAAAAATTGCTACAAATATTTTTTAATTTTCATTACTGCCAGTATTCAAATTTCCACAGATATACTTAAAAGATAAACATTTTCACATCTACTTTTTAAATGTCATACCCCTTTTACTTCCATAAAGAAAAATTACAACGTCATAGATTAATTCTTTCCTTTAATTTTAATTAAGTTTAATGCTTATTTAATGGCTTCACATTAAACCACTTAAAGCCTCATTATGCAAGCTTGACAATCTATAAAGATGTAATAACCCATATATATACTTTTGATGATAAACTAGTCATAACACAATTTAAGATTCTTAAAAATCAATTATGAAAATTAACACATAACTTTCACAAGCTTTACATAATTATTGAAATTTGGCACAGGTGCTGTATAATCCATGGTCTCAAATTTGTTTTTGGAAACATTGCCAAGATGACATAATCCAGTGTGAATGTTGTAATTGTGATGTAATAAATTTATTTTTGAAATACTTTACATATCTAAATATTAAATTTAAACCTGATAAATAAAAAGCTTGAATATATATTTTTTAATATTTCAAAAATATATATTCAAGCTCTCAATATGTAGAACATGCACGTTCATAAGTTGTAAACACTAGGGTTGACAAAATTGAATTTTCAACTTAATTTTTATTGGCCTTAATCTGAGGCAATGAAAACAAGGTTGCCAGATAAAAATGAAAAACTACCAAAAACACCCTCAACAAACTCAGAATTTGAGACCATGGTTTATATGACACCTGTGCTATTTATTTAAAATTAGACCAATATTTAAAATACATTCTTGGGTTAATTTGTTGCTCAGCTGCCACTTTTTTTTTAACTACATACACAACAGCAATTATAAATCCAATAAGTTTGAGTTCATCAATGATTTACTTTTTTGCACTCAAGGGCAAAAAGACAAACCTACAATTTAAGTGAATTTTGAATCATTACAAACATTGACTAAGATTGGACTTGTGAATTATTAAAGTGAAAAGCAGAGCATTAACTAGTTGGTTAACTGCTTAGCCGCACATGCTTAAGATTTATGCTATTCAGGATTTTTGTTGACCTTGTACTACAAATACATTTTTTCTAAAATTAAGACATTAATTAAATTTTAAAATCAGTGATTATATTTTTGATCTAACAATCACAAGATCATCTTGAATACACAATTAAAGATTACCAATTAGTAAATTCATAAGTGCAGTGCAAAATTACATTTCAGAAACTTTATTCTAAATTATAATAAATCTTAGATTGCTATGTAATCAGAAAAAAGATATCTGAGTACTTATGCAAAAAGTTGGCACATAAAACAAACTGCAGCTAAAAGGAAGTAAAAAATATTTCTCTAATATTTCAAAAGGCCCATTAACCATAATAAGATATAGAACCACATTTATCTAAACTTAAGTTTTGAATGATATAAAAAAAAGAAATGATAGACTACTTTCATTTAAACTATAAATTTGCCATAAAATAAAGAAAACCCCTACTCTAATATCAGTTAATGAAAAAATAAACTTTTTAAAAATATTAGCATTTAAGTACTGAAAATTTTTTATATACTATAATAATATTAAGTAGAAATATACAAACCTGTAAAAATTTGCACTAAGCATTACGGTTTTCAAAATTATTAATACAATTTATTGCATATTTTCAATTTCATCCATCGGGGAAAAAAACTAGTTTTATGAATCTGTTGATAATTCATCAATTCTAACTGAAATCAACTTCAATAACATTCCTCAGTTGGTATATTTTAAACTGATTAAAAATATGGATATTATAAATGATATTCTTCTGCAGCCTATATTTATAGAACAAACATATTTCTGAATCTAATTTATATAATCAGATTTTAAATTCAAATGCACATAATATATTCTTAAAAATATAGTATTCAAAATTTCATCGCTATACTTTAACAATATTTGTACAAAATCTTAATGTGAATTCGCATTCCTGTTATAACAGTGAATACTTATGATATCAATATAGCTGTGAAAATAATTTCGCAAATAGTTGATTCAGATCTTGCTTTGCATAATTGTTAATTTATACCTCACTTGTATCCACTGTAATATATAATTCTGTAATGACATTAGTTTCTTGCAATTCTTCCTAATTATATCAATTCATTTATGAAAAATTTCTGTTTTATCATGAAAATCAAAACATTTTATCTATATTTGTGAAATACTTTTGATTTGAGAGAACATCACACAAAAACCCATTGACTTACCTGCAAAACAGAACTTATTGTTACATAGCCATTGCACATTTGTATCAGATATTTTAATTCTATGTAGTTTTCAATTTGTGTAAATTTCATCCAGTATAATTTATAAACATTTTGCATATTCATTATTATACCCAATATTAAATTCATGAATTCATCATCCTAGTATATTCCCTTGAATATCCCAATATTCTGAATTTTCAAGAAATATCTTTGATTTTAACCAATACATGTATTTCCCTATTATAAATTCATATTGCATATTTATTCACATCAATAAAATCAAATAACTAAGATAAGTATTTGATTTGATCTAAAATTCAACAAACTGCTATAAAATTTCTATAATTCAAAATATCCAATAGAAATTTGAAAAATATAATAATCAAGCAAAATATTTTATCTCTCTTTATTAGATGAATGATACTTAATTTCACAAAACATATAAACAGACAATAAACATACTTCAGAAATAAAAAGGATGCTTTTGCAGTTTTCTAATCATTATTCAATCAATATAGCAATTAACATGTTACATAAGATTTGGCTTGTATTTCAAATATAGTAACTGATTATTTGTAATTTCTGTTCTTGAATTGAATAAAAAAGATGTTTTATCAATTCTTATAATTTACATTCTGTAAAAAATTGATTCAGATATTTGTCTTAAATTTCCAATGTTAATGCTTGCAATTGAAGAACTTGTATGATTTAACAGTTGTATTTTAAGAAATGATTACAAGCAAAAACAAATGAAAGATTAACAAATGAAATTGTAATGACGAATTACATAAACTAATATGCTTATTCTTCTAACACTGACAGTAAAATTCAATAGTTGTTTCTATCTTTCATGATGAAAATGTTAGTCACAGATCAGTTAGAAAATAGTATAGGCATAAAGCTAAATTTGATACAAGTATAAATTGTATGAATATCAGAAAATAAAGATTAAAATTTCAGTAATAGCCCATTTTCCTTCCCCTAATAGCATAGCCTGGCTTTTCACCACTTCGACGTTCATGAAATTTCCATTCTTCTCTAGGTGGCTTACTTCTGGGTGCAAAGTGCTTCAATGGGGGAGATGAGCTAGGACCAGGTCCCCTAAATTCACTACGAGAATACACTCTACGTTCAGGTCCGCCATGGTAAGTAACTTCTCTTCTTTCTTCACGCTCAGCAAATTTAGCATGTGGAGGTGGTGGTGCCATTTTTTCCCTTCTAAATTCCTCGTGATGTGTAAATTCAGGTTTTTTGTAATTGGAATGTTCACGATTATAAGGGAATTTATTGTCATTGCCAAATTTTTCTCGAAAGCTAGGTGACGGACCATCATATTCTTGTTCTCGTCTTTTTTCAGCCCAAACTGTAGGAGGCCCTCCACCTCTTCGATTGAATGGCCTCTTTACAGAATGGCTCATTTGGCTCTGACGACGCAATTTTTCCCGTTCTAACTCAAGTTGTTCTCTTTCCATTCGTTGCTTAGCTCTTTCCAATTTCAACATTTCAGCTTTTTCACGCTCAAGCATTTCCCTTTCTAATCTTAATTGATTCTTTTCCCTTTCAAGTCTATAAGCTTCTTCCTTTTGCTTACGTACAATGATTTTATGCCTGAACATTTCTTCTTCCTGCTTCATTCTCATTTCTCTCTCTGACATATAATCTCGACTGCTCCTACCCTCATCAAAATCATAACGGTACCTACCACGTGAAGAAAAAGAACGGAAGTTAGGGCGATCAAAAGGAGTTGGGCGCCCAAATGGACGTCTAAATCCACTAAATCGACCTCTACCCCTAAATCCCATGCCTCTACCTCGAAAGCCACCAACAGGCCGTCTGAAAGGAGCTCTACTGAAGCGGCCTCTATTGAAATAAGATTTATTCTCATAACTGCGATAACCTCTATCAGTACTATCCCTGTCATCATCACTCTTTTCTTTATCATCACTATCAATAGATTCCTTACGCTTCTCCTCCTCAGTTGATAAAACAGATTTTTTATTATCTTTATCAGATTTTACTCCTGATGACTCTTTTATTTCACTTTTCTGAACAGGCTTTTTTACAACAGCAGTTTCTGATTTCTTAACAATTGGGGCGGTTTGCCTTCTTTCAACAGAAATAACATGACCACCAAATTCAGTACGATGTAATTTTTCAATACATTTAGAAGCATCTTTGCTGGTAGCCATTGTTAATAAACCATACCATTTTCGCTGAGTGCCTTTAGTGCTTCTTACAATTTTGACAGAAGTAACTTTTCCATGCTTGCTAAATAAATTCTTAAGATCAGAAACTTTTGATGTACTAGCTAAACCAGTAACCCAAAGAGTTCTAGCTGTAATAGCAAATTGTTGTACTTTATCTTTTCCAATGACTTTCAAAACCTTACTTTTCCCACCTTTAGGATCATTAGCATCAGACGCTTCGGTAGAACAACTATCATTTTGAATCGCGTCATTCACAGATTCTGCATTATTCATGCTTTCTTCTTTGGAAACTTCAGAATTAGGTGCAGTATCCGGTACTTCTTCCATAGAAACATCATTATCTTGCCGAGGTTGAGTTGTTTTAAATCGAGCACTTTCAGTATCTTCTTTATGCTTGTAATCATCCAATTCTTCCTCATCACTGCATGGTGTATCTTCATCATTATCCGCACTTTTTAAAGAAACATCTTTTATATTTTCAGATGTATCAATTTCTTCTTCTTCGCCAGCTTCAGAATTAGTTACATCACTTTTGCTTTTTGTGTTTTTGAATTCATGTTCATCAGGATCAATTCCTTCTTCCGTAAGAGCATTTCTGAGTCTTTCAATCAATACAGATTTTACACCAGTCTTATCTAATCCTCTTTTATCCAATTCTGCCCGTAAGTCAGCTACTTTAAGATCAGTAATTTTTAAACTCATCTTCAGATTTAGCAGTCAATACTTAGAAGTAAATTCAAAACACCTATTAATCACCTATCCAGAAATAAAATGGCGCCTTTCGATAGCACCGGACGGACGCCGAGATAAATCAATGTTGAGTTGAGAGCACAGAACAGTTTATTAAGATTTAAAAGTTCTACTATCAACAAGTTATTCAATAATTAAAATATACAAACTAGAATTGTCATAAAATTTTATTAATTTCCATGAAATACTAATTTCTCAGAAATAGAGATTGATTTTTTTTCAATGCATTTTTAAACAAAATTTTTATTTGAATTTTTAAATGTAAATTATATTTGATTTCGATTTTTAGCTGCTTGTTAGCTCTATGCATTAGATGAAGAGAAATGAAGAAAACGAAGAACGTCATGAAAATATGATTTTCGTTCGCCGCAAAAGACTTTTTTAAATATTAAAAATTTCTTTTGTTATTTATTTAAATATAAAATTAAATCAATTTAAAACAATGGATGCGGCTCCTGAAGCCTCTGAAAATTCAAATACTGAGAATTGTGGTGATTTACAAGTTAGTAAAATTGTAAACAAAACAAAACTTTCCGATTTGAAAGTTGTTGATTTAAAAACAGAATTAGAAAAACGTGATCTTGATAAAACTGGTGTGAAATCTGTATTGATTGAAAGATTAAAGCAAGCATTGTTGGAAGAAGGTAAAGACCCGGAAAAGTTTATATTTGAAAGTAGAAACGACAATGAAAGTTTAAAACAGAGTGCTCCCTCTCATGAAACAAATGGTGATATTTGTAATAAAGAAGTTGATCATATTGAAATTAATGTAAAAGGAGATGCTGTAGAGAATTTTGAATGTAATGATAATGAATTAAGTTGCAAAAATGAGGACTCTGTTAGTGTGAATAATGATGTTGATGACAAATATAGTTCAAATGAAGTAACCCTTCAGTTATCTATTGATGAAGAAGATGCTCAGCTGAATGAAGAAGAAAATATTTTAGAGCTTTCAAAGTCAGTTGAAAACGATATCGACCATAAATCCGACGACGAAAGTGGGAAAAAAGCAAATATTCAAGATAATGAGCAAATTGCATTAACTGAAAATTCTTCGTTGCAGAATATTTCTGATAAATCATGTAAATTATCTACTGAAGAAGTAAAAGAAAAGAAAAAAGTTCCAATGCTTTCAAAGATTACAGAAACCCCTAGTTCACTTTCTCCTAAAGTTCTCAAAGTTTTAGGTAAAAATGATAAAATAAAAAATGCTAATACCCTTGCAAAAAGTTTATGGATTACAGGTTTACCCAATACTACTAGAGCAGCTGATTTGAAAGCATTGTTTAGTAAACAAGGTAGAGTACTATCAGTAAAAATAGTTAAAAGTACAAAACAAACTCCAGGCAAATGTTATGGCTTTGTTACTATGGCTGCTAGTAAAGATGCTTCAAAAGCTATACAAAATCTTCACAGGACTGAACTCAATGGTCGTATCATTTCAGTGGAGCGTACACAAAATGAACCTAATGTTTTATTGAAAAAGACAGAATCGAAGCTTGTTACTCCAAGCACAAAGAGACAAATTGTTAAGAAAGAAAGCAGTGCTAAGCCAGTTGATAGTTCTAAATTAACCGATACTTCAAAATCAAGTGAAAAGAAAATTGTTAAGCAAGACTCAAAAATTCCTGAATTGAAATCAGAAACTTCTGAAAAGCAAAAGATTAAAAGTGATATTTCTGAAAAACTTAAACCTAAAGATAAAGATCGAAGATTTAGAGACTATAAAGAGAGAGAATTTAGAAGACCACCACCTAGAAGACGTCTGCCTGTTCCTCATCGCCCTTTCGTATTTAATGAACGTTCTCGCTTTGGAGTTTCTCGGAGACCACTTTCTACAAGACCATATATTAGTCATTCAAGTATTAGGTCTCCTAGGTTCAGTAGCACAGCATATTCACTACAAAAAATTAGAGAAGAGAGAATTAGGTTACGGGCAGAAAGAGAAGCTGAAAGAAGAAGGTTGGAGGAGATAACTCGTCGTCGATATATTGAACGGAAGCAGAGAGAAGAAGCATATAGGCTTGAAAGAGAAAAAGAAAAATTACGTTTAGAAAGGGAAATGTTAGAAAGAGAAAGAGTTGAAATCCTCAGGTTGGAAAGGGAAAGACAAAGATTGGAACGAGAACATCTTGAACGAGAAAGAGAAGAATTAAGACAGCAAGCGGAATTAAGACGTGGTGTTAAACGACCAATCAATCGCATCGAACGAGAGCATGATCAAGTGTGGGACAATCGAAAGAAAACAGTGCAGCGATATGAACCTCGCACTAGTTATCATTCTGAACCTTCCAGCTCTCGTTATGAAATTTCTGTTAAAGAAAGACCTGTTATATCTAGACATGACTATGATCGTAGAACTGAACGTTATTCACAACCAAAGCCTGTTGTTCCCATCTCTCGTGTAGAGTATGAAGACAGAGAATCTCGAAGAGAAGTTACCATACGTTCCAGAGATGAAAGGCTAGTTTATGATCGAAATGTTTATCGCAGTGAGAGAGACAGCAGAGCCAATTTCCAAGATAGAGAAAGACATTCTTCCTCCTCAGTGAAGCGAGAACAAGCAAGGGATGATTGGAAACATGATCGAAGAGTTCATGAACGTGTTGTTCCCTCAAGTAGTAGTAGTAGCAGCTCTAGAAGAATGTACTATTAAAAAAAATCATTCATTAAATTGTAAATTTATTAAGCAAATTGTTTTATTAAATTCATATTTCATTGGAATATTTGATGATATATTTAAAATACAACTTCATATTTTTTGTGGATTTCTAATATTAAATTAGTATATTTTATGCTCACCTTGTCATACTGAACCATCTTGTACAGAATTATAGAAATCATCATCAAAACAAAATGTTCACTGCATTTGAAAGAATCATGTATGAAATTTACAGGAAAGTTATAACCATGCCGATGTGACAGGTAAGGGTATGCATGTATATTTATTCATTATTTAGCCACTGATTTTATTTTGAGGCATGCCATTTTTTACTTTTACAACATTTTGATTAGTTATGAACTGTTATCACAGAAAGACTTATTATTTCATATAAATTTGAATCAAACTATATAAAAGATTGAACCTAGAAATCTTCAACATTTATGTCCTTGATTTTTTTACTGATTTAAAGTTATACTATTTATGTACTCAGATCTTTCATTTTTTTAGAATTATTTTTATGCAATGAAATAAAAATTTAATTATTTGTACTAGTTTGTTGACCTTTTTATAATAATCTCCCAATTAAATATACTTTATCTGTTAACTAGTTTCACATAAATATTTTGTATTTCAGTATAAAAAATCAGCACTGCATGAAAATTAAATATCAAAATAGCTTGAGCTTAAAAATAAAATATATCTTTCAGATTCTGTGAAAGCAATTATAATTTTTAATAGAATGTAAATATATATATATGTTCCATTGTTTTTTTAAGTACTTTTGTTATGTTTTAATGCATTGAGTATCAAAAGGCTGTCTAATTGCAAGTATTGTCATGTATGCATTCTTGATCTATAATTAGATATATGGAGTATATTTTTATTTTCTAGTTTTACATTCAATTCAAAATAAAAAATATTTGATTTTATTTAATGTTATTTATTTTAAAAGAACATTTTTCATAAAGGATTATTCATACTATAAGGGCATACAGAATTCTTTTATTTTTAAGATATGCAGAGAATGCCATTTCATATGTCAACACTTTTTGGGATAACTCCTGGTTGCAAACATTATTTTAAAAGCCCTCTATGCAAGTATAACATTTGAAATTTTTAAAAATGAAAAATTATCTTTTTTTTAAGGAATCTCAAGTCATTTTATTCCTTTATTTTGTAGGAAATAGATGAAATAAGTGACATTTTTTTCAAATACATTTCTTATATTTTATTAAATTGTAGATAATTTTCTTTCTGCGAGAATTAAAAAGTTTTTGCTTATTTTACTTTAGGAGTTGAATATTTTGTCACATAGTACAAATAATGTTATAAAATCAAAGATAAATTTTTATGTCAATAATATTGTATAATTTTTTGTAAAATCTTTTAAAATAATAAAAGAAAAATTTAAAATGACTTAATATATAAAAAATATGATTAAATCTTATGTTATTCTGCACGAAAATCTCAATTTTTGACTTAGTTCTTTAACATTTAAACAATTCATTCTAAATTCTTTCATTGATATTACTCTTTACTAATTATAATTTATTATCTTTGTCATCACTTTCTAATAGATATGTTTTCTTTTTTCTAAGATAGGATATAGTTAACTAAAACATTTTGCAATGTGATCCCAAAATTTAAATGTATAGATAAATAAAAATAATCATTTCTTAAAAAACAATAGTCTATTTTTATTCATATTTAATTAAATTTCTAATAGTAAACATTTGATGGAGTAATTTTCGATATTTTGTTAAAATATTTTATTTTTTTATTTGATCTGGAATCAAACTTTATTGTTATATGTTCGTAATATTACATTCTATTGTATTACAAAAAAAGAAAAAAATGTTTTATTTTGGTGTGTGATGCCCTTCACTTTATAATACAGTTTTTATTTTCAGGTTTTGATTCAAAGAAAAAAATAAAATTCTAGGATAGTTTTATTTGTTATTGTAACAGGAAAAAAAGTGATCAACATTAAATTTGCTTTGAAAGCCTTTGTTTATTTAGTACTTTTACATTTACAGGATCCCAATACTCTACATAAAATTAAATGTCAGCATTATTTTATTATCAAGATGTTAGTTGTTGCAAAATGGAACTACTCAAAATGTTTTACTAATTATCTATCAATAAATCACAAAATTCATACTATTAAAATAGGATTCTAAAAAATTCACAATAAAATATTTTAATGTATCTAATTACTTTCTGTAAATATTTGTTGAGAACTGAATACTTTTTTTTGTTAGTTCAGATAAGTTGTCATTCAAATTTACTATGATTTTATCTGAGATCCTACTAACGAAAATGCTACTATAGTTTCCAATGCAGAATGATTATTTCTATCAATTAAATATTCTTTGAAAGGCTTACATTTATTTATTTGTTAATTTAAATTGGTAATTTTATTAATATATTTAATTTAAAAATGCATCTTATTACTATTTAAATTTTAAAAAAATATACAAATATTTTATATAGAAATAAAAATTTTATGATATAAACTTCGATTTTGATTGAGTTGTAAAATATTATATTCTGGTGATGTTATTTTTGCCAAGCATTTATTTTTTGTAATTAAAAAATTTTTTTCATTTTAATAATTTGGAAGTGTATTTGGATAAAAATTTCACTTAATACCAGATTTGAAGTTTTTTCTGAGTTAAATGGTTATTGATGTTATTTTTTACAGTACTGCTTATATTTACATTATAATCACATTTTTTACAATTTCAATGTCTTAAGTTTTTTTAATATGTTATAAATTTTAAAACATATCTGTATAAAATATTAATTATTTTCTGTAATATTTGTATATTTCCTGCTAAAAAAATAGTGAACAACCATTTCATTTCAAAGGATCAAAAAGCTATTGTGAAATTTAAAATTATCTTATTTTGCTTTCACATACATATATTGGCAAGTGAAACAAAACTAAACTAAAAAAATAAAGTAAATCCATTTAGAAACTTTTAGTATAATGAGAAAAAAATTTGAACTACACAAAACAAGAGATTTTTAATAAATTAGAAAAATGTTTCCGATAAAAGAAAAATGAAGCATAAAGAGAGAAATAATGGGATGGTTAAAAAATGAAAATTGAAAGAAATAAAAATTGTCTATTTTCTTCTGAAGAACTGGTGAAATCCCTTGAAATTAAATTGTATACAATATAAAATTTAAATTGTTTGGAACCTATGTTGAGAGAGTTTTTAATAAAAATATAGTTTTGTGTATTCTAAATTTGTATATGAATTATCAAAGATGTATAATAATTTTATTATATGAAGCAATATGTTGATTATTCACTAAGCAAATGAAAATAGAATAATTTTATTTTAAACTAATGGAAGAAAAGCATGTGGATTTTAATAGTAAATTTTACTAAAAATGTATATTATGTCATGTGCATTAATTACATAATTTATTATAAAAAACAAATATATAAATTTGAAGAATTTTTTACCTTAAAATTAATCATGTTGAAGTATAAGCATATTTGCTTTTTTTAAGAAAAGAGAAATTATACTTCGAATCAACAACAGAAAGTGTAACAATAGCATTAACTTATAATCTCCAAAAATCTGATAACTTGGTGTTTTGTATACATTCTAAAAATTTAAAGCCTGAATAATGTGTGAAAATGTTATTTAAAGCAATGAGTTTACTGTAAAATTAAAATTTTTTCTTTGCTACAAAATATTGTATATTGTTTACATGGTAGTTATTTAAAAGTTGTGCTCTTAGTTACATTTGTTAAATTTTTATATGTTTTGAATTTGGGAGAAAAATAGTTCTCTTTTTTTCTTGTATTTATTTCAAAATCAATAAAAATTTTGATTGTGAAATGCTACTAACTATTAAACTATTCTTGAAAATATTTGTTTAAAATGTTTCTAATTTGTAATATAAATGCATTTTTTTTAAGTAAATAACTTTTACATTTTTTTTTCAAACTTAAAAATTAGCTAATTTTTTTCTAGTCCTTAAATGTATATCTGGGCTTATGATATTTAAAAAATATATTTAGTATTTTATATCTGTTTTGTTAAAGGATATTCTGCTTTTGTTTCATTAATTTCCTTAATGTGAAATAATTGTTTATATTTATGAATATGGTGTCTCATTTTGACAAATTTTTATATATTAATTAAAGTAATTAATAATAACCTGTTTTTGTGAAATAATCCATTATGAAAATGGTGTTTATGTATTGGATTTGGAATTTAAAGAATGCTATCACATTTTACATGTTATGTTGGTTAATGGTTAATAAATGTGTGATTTAATTATATGTTTTGCATTTTCTGTGAATAGAAAAATTCACCAGTCTTTAAGAAAATAAATATTTTCTTTAAAAATAAATCTTCTGCAACTAATGTATTCTATAGTTTGAAGAGTCCATTTTTGATTCCATATCAAAGGAAAATGATTACATCTTCAAGGTATTTGAATAACATAAGAAATCATCATAATGTATAATTTAGAAAGAAGGAAGGAAGATTGCAATAAAATTGTGAAATTGAAAGTTTATCTAGAATTCAAATTATATTTTACTCTCCAGAATTCAACAAAATACTACATGAATATTTAGCAAGTTTTTAAAATAATTATTGATGTACTCCCATTTATTGTTAGATACAAGATATTTAAAGAATTATTTTGTTTGAAATTTTATGTCCAATACGAGTTCTGAGATCTAGTGAAATAGCATTCAATATAAGAAAACTTCAAATACAAAAGTTTAGAAAGCTATTTTTTTATAGTATTTCCAAACCTTCACAAATTGTTGGATAATATTTTATGCATTATGAATTTCTACATAATATGTGAAATTATAAGGAACATAAATGAATAATGGTTGGAAATTTATTAAATACTTTAAATGTGTTTATTAGATAAGTGTATAGCACTGTTGTCCATTTCAAATTAAACTCCTAAAACCAACAAATGTTAACAAAAAATTTAAAATTTATAATTTCCTTTTACAAAAGAAGCTTTAACATGTTTAGAACATGGTGATTTCAATTGGACACGACACCAACCAGCCAACCAATAGATTTAATCAAAATAGGTAAGCTAAGGACAATAAGTGTTAATATTTGGAATTATTGTCGTGTATTTATCAGAACAAAATTCATAGTTTTTGTGTTATGAATAAGAAGAAGTACTGAGAAATGCTAACTTATAATGCAACATCAAAATCTTTAGTATAAGAATTATTTAATAATTCAACATTGTTTTCAGAAAAGCAGTAGTGATACTAGAAATTAATTTTTTATGGTTTATTACCATTTTAATATTATATCAATATTACAATTAAAGTTATTATTGCATTTGAAGTTTTACTATTCAATGTTGTGACAAAATCAAAGAGATGAAATCAAAACATGCTGCTAATATTTGGAATTTCTTCGCTGCATATTAATTGCATTGTTATTGTAATATGGTCATTTTTCTGAGAATATATTTATTCAGTAGTTTATTAACAAGTGGGTCAATACAAATACTGTCCACAATTGTGTGTAAAAAATTTTGCTATTTATAAAACAGTATAGGTTTACACATCACATTTTTTAAAATCTTCACAATGCATCAATAAATTGTTGATGATACCTATTGTGCAAAATCACCCCTTATAAGTAATTCCTGTTATTTAATGAATTTCTGATGTCATCCATCATGATATTGTATTTTATCGTATATAAAAACAATTCTGAAAATTGCAATATTCAAAGGGAGATAAATGTAAACAAAATGTTTCATTGCAAAATGCTTTCTATTTCAGAAATATCATCTAGAAGACTAAACTTCATATCACATTGAATTTTTAATCTTAATGTTCTCTAATGGTGTAGCTTATTTTGCCATACTTGCATTAATCCTGTAAATAGATTTGTATTTTACACTGTTTGATATTAAAATTATTACAACAGAAAGAAGTGAGATACTAGTAAGAAAATCACATGGAAGGAGATGATGTTGGAATATATACAAATGATTATCATTTTAGTGCTTTTAGACTACACAGTAGACACAAGCAATATATGAAGCATTGTGGATTAATTCATTCAAAATTCATTTTAAGGGGTTAATGTTTTCTAAGAATATTACGTTATTTCTGTGTGTGTGGAACAAAGAGTAAATATTCACCAACAATTAGTCAGTGGTTTCAGAATCATTGCCTATTAAGAGTGTGGATTTTAATTTTGATAATACCATTTGCACTGGTTGAATCTATGTAAAAATGATAACATGCTGAGGGCTCTACTGAACAGCATGTAGGATCTGAATTCCCCACTGCAACTTAATACCCGAGATGCCAGACATGTAAGTGATAATCGAAGTGATTGAAACACTTTAGATTTATAAAGAATTCTTTATTAGTGTGGCAAACCAACTTTTTCTAGCATGGGATACAGCTTGGATTTACCTAGGAATCAACTTATGTTAGTGCTTAGAAAAATATTGTACCATTCTTCATGGAGATATTGTGAACTGAGATAGATGCCAGTGAAGAGAGAAAATCAATTTGGTTCTAAACACTTTAAAATAGACCATAATGTTTCGATTGTATTAAAGTGGGGTAAATGGAAAGTCAAAGTAGATGTTTAACTTCATCTTTGTGTTCATCAAACCATAATTGGCAAGTTACATTGCATAGATAAGTGCATTGTCACCCTGGAAAATACAGAATGCTGAAGGAAACAAATTTTGTATCATTAGGTGGACCTGGCCTGCTGAAATCTTTCTTTCCTTTTTCCCCAGTGATCTTTCATTTCAAGATTACCATTGGTTCATTAGAAAACAAGCCAAGTTGATAGCCAAATGGTTAGCACTCTTGCCTTCGATTCAACAGTGTGTGTTTTCAAATCCCAACTTGGGCTTGGATGTTTGTAGTGGTTTGGAATCCACTTTAAACTGTAAGTCCCAGTTTAATTAGTCCTTGTGTGCAGAAAATGGTCTTTTTTGACAAATAAACCAAGCAAAAAACCTTGACATGATTATCACAATCATATGTTTGCACAGATGTTCTCCAAATGTCCATTTGTTTTGTTAGTGTGAAAGACAATGTGTGAAAAAACAATTCGTCAGATTATATTACCTTCATCCACTTATCAATAAACCAAGTTTTGTGAGTGTAACACAACTGTAGATGACATTTGTATTAATATTTGTGACAAGCTGCTTGGAGATTGCTACTCTGCTTATGAAAGTTCCTTTTAACTGCAGTCATTGACACTTTTCCAGACTTCAGATGCTGATTTGGACTTTGTGGTCATTTTTGCTGCAATTGTTCACTTTTTAGACATAATAATCCACTTTGGTATTCGTAAATCTCTTTCATTGGACTTCACTTTCTGCACACTGTTTTGTTTGTTGTACTGTGTGCATACTTTCATAACTGTAGAAACTGTGCCTTTAGAAATGTCTAATATTTGGGATGCTTCAATCATACTTACTCCAGTCACACAGGCTTCTATAATTTGGCTGCTTTGAAAATCTGAGAGGTTTGACATTTTACACCTTTTAAAAAGTCCAATTTACAGAACATCAAATAATCTACATACTATTATTAATACATTTGTATTTCTAAAAAAAACTGGCAACTATTTCTATATTTTAATGCTTACAAAATGAATTCAAGATGTCACTTTTATTTGACATTTTTTTTATTTTGCCATTTATTATAAGATTGATCTTACAAAAATATATAAATACATCACTGACCAGTATTTAGGCAGAGGGATTATTTGTAGCACATCCAGTATCCAATTTTAAAGTGAGATGTTGACATGTTTTGAGTAGCATGGACTGTCATCATTGTGATCTTTATTTCAGCTCCATTTGACAATCAGTACTGTAACAAATGACAAAGCTGCATATATTTTCCTCCACTTGGCAAAGCTGGAGTGGCACAATGTCACATTTTCATACAAGTCCCAATTCTGCATGCAGCAATCTGATAATCATATAGGTTCCTGTAGACTGTGAAAAGAGCACTCATCTTGTGACATATAATATTGTCATAGAGAATTTCCACCTGGTATGATAGAATGGACAGCCTTTGATGACACATCTCTTATTTAGATTGATGGAAAATTGATCAGTAATTGGTGCATCTTAACATTTTTTTGAACATCTATTTTTGAGATTTCAAAAATGCCATAATTTAACAAGAAAATGCAAGGCTATGGTTTCAAATTTTAACCTTTCTCAATACAACGGATATTCAATTGTCCTGACTTGCATAGTCGTCGAATTTCTCATCAACTAAAAAGCATCTATTTATTTGTTGCTAAATGAATGTCCTATTAGCTGTCTCCAGCGACTACTGACTTGTTTGACTCTTTGCGTAATTGGGTAAGAGCCATTTTAATCGCCCAAGATGGCTGATTTTAATCTGAACTAATTTGTCTCACAGTAAACCACTAAACTGGTATAAAAAATTAGATAATTTTGTCTTCATCATATACTGTTTGTGTAATTTTTTTCTTTCCTTCACTATGTTGTAATTTTTTAATAGACAGCAGTGTAAAAATTAATTGACCATATTTTCTTGTATATAATCCATGGATTATGTGTTAAGAAAGTTTAAAATTTTATTGTGTCTGTTATATGCTGCTGCAGATAATCTGATAAAAACATTCTTCATCAGAAAAACTTACAATAAAGTTTTTAAAAAATGCTGTCTATGTTTCATAAAATAAATAAGAGATAGAGCCACGATTCAGCTGACTTATTTCAACTATAATCAACATTCTCCAATTCGGTTCAAGAACAAATTTGGTTGCCCTGAATGATATTGCTGTTGCAATTGGCTACAGTCATTTTGCATTCTGTCTTGACATGACTGTTTCACTCTGTAAACATTCAAATTCCTTTATTGTCATGTGGAAGCAAAAACAATTAAATTTCAGAACAAATTTTAAACTAAAAGCTAGAGAAATGGCAAGTAAAAATATTTTGAAACTAAAATATTTTATTTTTGAAATGTATCTAACCTTTTTTTAAAAGTTGTTAAAAACTTAAAATCGATAAGTTTTATTAGAATCTTCTTAGATCTTGATCGATGTGCTTTCATCTCAGTTTATCCCACTTTGTATATTACCTGAGCTTATTAATTGTTATCTTGTGGTTGAAAAGAAACAAGAAATAACAAACCTTTCTGCATTTGCAGGTGAAGCCTCTGAAGTAGACCTTGCTGAAAAAAAAACAAGGGAACTCAAAGGCAATCTAGTGAAGGGGCAGCAATGAATCCTTCACAGGAGGTAGAAGTGACCTCCAAACCATATTTTTCTGGTGAAAGTCAGGAAGCTATCGCTAGCATGACTGATTCTCTGACCAGAAACATCTGTGGTTCATCAGCGAGGATTGCCTCTGAAATTCTAAGATGCTCTAGGCAGAAAATACGTTTAATCGTAACGCTTCATAACTGGGCACTATTATTTCAGAAAACACCTCCATAAAGTGGGACTGTTTCAGCAAGACTATCTGCAGGAAATGTCATGCAAGAGGAAACGGTCAAGCATATCATTTACGAATGTGAGGCCCTTGCCCTCCCTAGATTAACTTCTTTAGACATAATCCATACTAGAGATTTATACCTAGACTCCATTAAAGGACTCAAGACTTTATTAATAAAGTGGGTGACCTGAGCAACTGAAACTAGGAAACATTGGGTTTGGAGTTAACAATACAAAATGCTGATAAAAGCAGAGGTGCCCAATGACACACCAACCCAACTCTAAGAAGAAGAAGATCCCACTTTGCATTGAAGTTTATCCAAATAGATTTTTTTCATTATAAATGATTTTTTTGTACTATTTATAATATTTTAAATCATAAAATGCATTTTTTATTTTATTTGGCATCAAATTATCAGCAGTATATATTTTTGACTGTGTGTAAAAAAAAATGGATGTGGATTATGCAATGTTTTTTCTTTTACTTGAAAAAGAATGGTCTTGTGGATGATACATCGCTGTGGGTTATGTACAAGAAAATACAATAATTGGAATTATTTCAAGAAATAAAGCAAGCATGTGACAGGCATTCAATTAACATAAGTTACAAAATTTCTCTTGCTGAGCAACCAAAGTGTTAAAAGAAAGAGTTATCAAAATATTTTCTTACACTATAAACTCGGTTTAATATTTTTCAGGAGCTTCATAAGGTTGAAGCCATTAAATATTCTTCTTACCAATTTATATATATAAACTAAATTCAATGATACAACAGTCCCTAGTTGCCCAAGACTTACAGTGCCCATACTGTTTTTATGACCAAGGGCCCTAAACTGCAAAACGTACACCAGTTAGGTGTCAACCTAATGGGAAACCTCCAGTATTTAGTTCCCAAGCATGTTTGGTACTTAGATTTTTCAACTCACAGGTAGGATGGAAGGTTAAGTTGAACATGCCTAGCTAAGGATAGAACCTTGGACCTGTACCTTGGGAGAACATGATATGTTTCTTTATTGCCATCAGTCTTCCATATATTTATATATATAAAATAAAACTTGTATGGATATAAATATGTATGCAGTAGATGCTGCATTTTGTGAACTATTGGCTAATCCCTATCTAGATACTATTGATACAATGATAACTTTAACTCCCATTTATGAACTAAAATTTTGAAAAAAAAATGATTTGCAATCTTATGTGACAAAGTTTTTTTATTATTATCATTTTACTTTTTCTTATATGAAGATTTTTCACTTCATTTGTTTTTATATAACATCAGAGAACTTAATTCCCTGTAAGTAAGAGCATTGAAAGGGAAAAAGTTCTAAAAATTTCAGTTCAGCTTTTTTAGTTGGTTCCACTTTATTTGAACTGCTCAATTTATGAAGTTTAGTTTGTCGAAAGGGAGATTGAGCCTGTATCATTGAGGATTTGTCACAGTTAAAGAAACACATGTGTTTATCAGCTGAAATAAAGTTTAAGATTCTAAAAGAAATAGGAATAAATTGCCAAAAAAAAAAGGAAATTTTAAAAAACTGCCTCTCAAAGCAAAAACTTAGAAAAAAATCCTTTTGAAAAAGGAAACACTATTAACAAAAGTGCTCCCACTCGAATATAATGTAGAGAACCAAAGCACTCTAAACTACAAAAGGTTTTGCTTACTTTGGCTGAGAAAAATGAGAGAAATTCATATTCCTATTGATATTAATATATCATTAAAGAGAAATCCAATTTCCTTGCTATGAAACTGAACATAATAAATTTCAAACCATCAGGCAGTTAAAATAAGGTAGTATTTTGAACTTAGGAAATTATGTGATGAAAATGGAATTGGGAATAAAATTTCAGGAATTGAACGCAAAGAATTAGCTTTAAAATCACTATTTTACAATTATGACCCAATGTATGTTTTCTACAGAGATGAAGTAAGCTTGTTTTTTAAGATCTGATTCAGAAAACACTTAGCTTTAAAGGGATAAATGTAATGGAGATAAAGAATGAAGTAAAGATTTAGTGTTGCTATCAGCCAACATAAATGGAACAAGGTAAGGCTTTTCAAAGAGAAATATTTAAATTCTTGATGTTTCAAAACTTTTCTAAAACTACCTGTTTCATACCATTCTTGACATTTAAGTTTGAATGATTGGGAACATGTATGAAAATTAGCTGTGAAATTTAGATCGCCGTTTTTTATCAAAAAATTGGAAAATTATTATAATAGTGGATTATTGAACTTCTTACATGGAAGTCCAAGCTCTTAAATCAATTTGCATGGAATTTTGCTTATCTAATGTAACTTATATCTTACAGCCCTTAGATCAGGACAGAATTAACAGCTTCAAGAGCGCATATCATTGAATATTTTTGCAAATAGTAATTATGGGCCGGGATTTAGAGCCAACCTAGAAAATTGACATTCTAGGAGCAATGCATTTGTTTATTAATGCTTGTAATGATGTTGGAAGAATGATAATACTGAGAGCATTTTAACATGCTGGTCTTTTTAAAGGAACCACTGTAACTGAAGAAAGCAAGGTAATTTACTTGATAAATAAAGACGAGTCATTCATGCATAAGCTCCAACAATTAACCCATTTGCTATCTGGAATTTCTTTCAAGGTTATTTTAAATTTAGATTTGCATGTGTTATGTATGGGGAAAATTTTGAGAATATAATGAATGAGAATTATAAAGATTTTTCAGATATTGAACAAGAAAATGATGTAGTGCAAAGATCATCTGCAAAACAAAGAGCTGCATGGATTACAGGACTAAAATATTTTTTCAAGGAAAAAACAGCAAAATGCTTTTATGCAATGAAAAAAACGAAAAATAAATGATCACTTTGTCTTATTTCTCATCAAAGTAAAATTATTGTTTTATAAGTATGAAACTTTATTTTGCATGTGTTTCTTATAGTGCATTCTCAATAACAATTTCTAGTAGTACTTTATTTATGAAACAAAGTTGTTCGGTAAAACCAATTGGATCTTAATAATGTAATACATTATTATTTCTATTTTACAAACTGATTTACCAGTCCTTACGAGTTCATAAAAATGAATGTTTACTTTATGTATATAATACAAATTTTATTATTAATCTACATTAAGTTTAAAACTGTACTCAATATTTATATAGCACTGCGATTGGTGCCTTTATTATTGATTCATTAGATAATTTTTTAATAGACAGTGGAATTGTAAGTGGGTTAGCCAATTATTTAAATGCGGTTTGCTTAAATAAACAAATATTGAAGTTTCAAATAAGAAAATCATTACTGAGACCAAAAATGTCTTTGAGGTTATTCTCAGAATAGTATGATCTTCTTTTTTATAACTATCCCTAAATTGTATTTCCTGATATTTTTCATATTACCATTACTGTATCATAACTAAACTGGTTAATAGAACTCTTGTAAATATTGTTTCTGGAAATTGATGAATCTGATAAATACACAAGATAATGTCACACATTTTTGTGTCTTTTTGCCAAGGATGTTTGCCTGCCAGTGCTGTTTAGGAAATTTTCTAAACTTGTTTCCTGGAATTGCAGTCAATTTTAACCATATTGAATTGTATTCCTTTTCTTCTATGAGTTTTCCATAAAAACAGTCCAATTGAATATTTGGAAATTTAATTCTCTTGTATGAAAAGTACGCTAATTACTTTGCTAAGTACTTTTTTTAAATAGAAACTTATTATTCATTCAAGAACATGCATTCCATATGTGAATTACATTCATTCTTTCATTCAAAGATTTTATTGATGTGAAAACTGCATATTTCGCTACAAAGTTTTTGCTTCAAAATTAGATTTATTTCTTTTTTGGTGAGCAGATTTTCTTTTCCAGAAAAAGTAATCAATATATATTAACATAAAATAATATACAATTGCAGATGTATTCACCCAATTTTTTTTCTATTGCTTTCAACCTTTTCAATATTATTTTTAAATGCAAGAAATTTATACAAAGCCTATGTTTAAGTGTGCCAATAAATGATATTGTAAATTATTAAAAGATCTTTAAACATTTTTTAAAATTATTTTTAGCATTTTAAACTTAATGTTATTTTTTATTTGTTAAAAATAATTTAAATTAGTATTTTTTAATATTTTAAAAATATTTTAATCTTTAAATCCTTGTATGGTTATTAAGTGTCAGAAGGCATTTCAAAAAAAGAAAAATAATGTAAATGTTGCACAAAAAATTTTTAAAAATTGAATTTAAAATTCTTTTGCTATTAAAATAGTCCAGTAAATAATTTTGCAAACAAATGGATTATTTGTTTTATTAATGTTTAAGGTATCAAGAAATAATGTTTAAAATCCAATATTAAATAATTGATTAGTATTTTGATCTTCTGTTCTAGAACTTGTTTATTCTAATTCCATCTCAGGTTTGGTATGTGTAGTGGCTTTGAATCCACATTAAACTACAAGTTTCAATCTGATTAGAACTTGGGTACAAAAATTACTGTTGAGAAACAGACCAAATTTAGCATTAAATAACTGAAAAAGTATTTCAGATCATAGTTATTTAATTCATATGAAAAAGTAGTTTTTGTTCTGTTTTTTTTTTTGTTTTATTTTTAAAAAAATTCAGTAAATCCTGCACACAGTTTTTAATGTATTTAGCTTCTGAAAAACTCTTTTATGACAACATTAAAAACCAAAATCATTTGAGAAATCAAAAAATCAACAAAATTTATCTGTAATAACTTCTTTTGCCATATTCAAATTTGAAAATTTATATGCATCATTGTCTGACTATCATGCTGACTAATTTAAAACCTGGATTCAGTAATTTATCATTGTATAAAGTATACATGTCACACTACTTTTTAAATTTTCCATCAAAGTACTTAAATATTACCTCACTAATTATAACAAACTTGTTAGGAAAACCAAAATTAACTCCTGGAGGAAGTTTTGTGAAGAAATAGATTCTATCTCTGAAGGAGCTAGACTCCAAAAACTCCTCAAAAAGGATGAACCTATTTTGGTTGGCACCTTAAAGGACAAGGAGGGTAATTTTGCTGCTTCCAGGAAAGAGGTTATATAAAAATTATGACCAAAACCCACTTTCCTGGAGCTAGAGATATTTATAGCAACGAAGGGGAGCACTGCATTGCCTCTTTGCAAAGAGTCAATAGCGATCAATGGACCATCGCTAAAAATATCGTAAACTACAACATTGTTAAATGGGCAATCTTTGCCTTTAAACCTCTAAAAAAGCCCAAGGCCTGATGGAATTATGCCCATCATGATCCAGAAGGCAGAGAAGGTCGCCATACCAAAGATATGGCAAAAGACTAGGATTGTTTTCATTCCTAAACTTGGCAAGGACACCTATGAATAGGCCAAGTCTTATAGACCAATCAGTCTTTCTTCATTCTTTCTTAAAATTATGGGAAAAATCATTGATTGGCATATTAGAGATTACTTGGATTGTAATAGTCCCTTGCATGTTCTTCAATTTGCCTATCAACCCGGCAAATCTACTGAAACCGCTCTACATCAGCTAGTTTCCAAGATTGAAACCACTCTGGATCAAAAAGATATTGCCTTGGCAACTTTCCTCGACATCCAGGGTGCCTTTGATAATACTTCTCATCCATGCATCCTCAATGCACTTAGAGGGGCAGGGATTAATCTGACCCTGTGTACTTGGATTGAGGCCTTGATTTCAGATAGATGTATACAAATTAACATCTTCAGTGAATCATTTGAAAAAAAGACTACTAGAGGTTGTCCTCAAGGAGGTGTTCTCTCACCATTACTTTGGAACCTAGTTGTAAATAGCCTTATAAAATATCTAAATGATAGGGGCTATTATACGCAAGGATATGCTGATGACATTGTCATCCTTATCCTTGGCAAAGATTTCGACATAACTTTTCATCTCATGCAGTTATGTAGGTCAATGTTGCATGAATAGGAACCTGATGGTTAATCTTCAGAAAACCTACCTTGTACCTTTTACACGCAAAAGGAAATGGAAGGGTTTTTCCATACCAAGAATTTTTGATGTTGAAATCAATGTGGCTTCAGAGGTGAAGTATCTGGGCATTTATTTAGACCAAAAACTCACCTGGAATAAGCACGTTGATGATAAAATTAACCAAGCAAAGAAAAGCATTATGATTTGCAGGCGAATGCTTGGTAAAAACTGGGGTCTACATCCAAAACTGATGTTGTGGATGTACACAGCTATTGTCAGGCCCATTCTCACATATGCCTGTGTGATCTGGTGGCGTAAGGTAGAACAGAAGACTGTGACTGACAGACTAGGAGGTCTACAAAGACTGGCCTGTCTCTGCATCACAGGAGCAATGTCCACCACTCCAACCAGAGCATTGGAAGTTATGTTGGATCTGACTCTCTTAGACATCTTCATCTGCAGCTCTGCCAGAATGGAGCTACAACCAATGGTACAACCATGAATATTACCAGGAAAATTCAAGATCCTACTTTCCCGATGTCCTCGGACATCATGTTCAAAAATCATACATGTTTGATAGGACATTTGAAATAGTTTTTCCAACTAGAAACAAATAGGATAACAACATGTTTGAAACTAAAACAGGAGATCTAATCTTGTACACAGATGAATCACTGAAGAACAGCCTTTCAGGACTGGGAGTATGTGGCGTGTCACCAAGAACCAGCCTGTCTGTAAGCCTTGGGCGATACGCTACAGTCTTCCAGGCAGAAGTTTTGGCCATTATTCACTGTCTGCGACTAAATATGAGGAAGGGCTACCACGGTAAGCGGATTCTCATTTTTAGTGACAGTCATGCCGCTTTAAAAGCGCTCAGTTCTTTCGAAATCAAATCTAAAATGATTTTGGAATGTAGAAACCTTCTTACAGAACTGGCAACTAGAAACAAGGTGATCCTTGTATGGTTGCCAGGGCAAAAAGGTATAGAAGGTAATGAAGGGGCTGACGAGCTTGCTAAACAAGGATCGTCTTTTGTTCCCATTGGTGTAGAACCTTTTTGTGGGATCAATTTGAAGACCACAAAAACCAGTGTTTTTAGATGGGAACAACGGAAGATGTATGAAGCTTGGCTCAACACTCCTGGTCAAACCCACGCTAAAATTATGATCTGTGGATCATCAGCGAGGATTGCCTCTGAAATTCTTAGATGCTCTAGGCAGAAGATACGTTTAATCGTAGGCTTCATAAATGAACATTACTATTTCAGAAAACAACTCCATAAAAGAGGACTGTTTCAGCAAGACCCTATCTGCAGGAAATGTCATACGCAAGAGGAAACGACCAAGCATATCATTTACTAATGTGAGGCTCTTGCCCTCCCTAGATTAACTTCTTCAGGCATTATCCATACTAGAGAGTTACACCTTGACTCCTTTAAAGGACTCAGACTTTATTAATAAAATGGGTGACCTGAGCAACTGGAACTAGGAAACACTGGGTTTGGAGTTAATGTTACAAAATGCTGATAAAAGCAGAGGTCCCCATTGACATGCAAATCCAACTCTAAGAAGAAGAAGATCCCACTTTGCATTGAGGTTTATCCAAATATATCTTTTTCATTATAAATGATTTTTCTGTGCTATTTATAATATTTTCTATCATAAACATTGAGGATTCAGTTATGTGAAGTTGAATCTTCTGCAAAAAATATTAACTCAATGAAGATAAACTTGAGGAATAAATATACAATTTTCAAGATAGAGTTGGTTAATTTGAGCAGAGTGAAGAAAATAACAAAGAATCTGATTTAGGGGAAACATTTGTAAACAAAAATTGAACAGGTCGAAATATAGAAAAACCAAATCAAAAAAATAAAACAAAAATCTCAAAATTAGTTATTGATAAAAGTAAAAAATTATTCAATTTAATACTTCAATGCCAGAACATTTTTAATTAATGTAAATTAAATCCATGTATCATATTCTATGAATCAAAAAAAAACCCAATTATTGAACATAAAGTTGCTCTAATTTAAAAAAGTAATCCCCCAATGCTATTGGTAAATAAAAGAAAATTCGTTAAATACTAAGCATACCTCACATATGAATATGAGAACTGTGCAAATACTTTTTAAAATATTCTGCCAAAAAATCAATGAAAATTCAAATGAACCAGAAGAAATTTACTGTCCAACAAAAAGTCTAAAATCTGACAAGTTGTGATGTGTTACATGTCCAACATCCAAGGATAATTAAACTACTTACTTTTATTTCCAAAATCATTTATATATTTAATAATGGTGTATGTGTTAATTCAGAATCTTTAATTACAAATTAAATACTAATTAATTTTTTACAAAAATATTATTCTGTATTCATAATTTTTTAATATTTTACATTCTTAAACATTCAAAAATGTTATATTAAGAATGGAATTATAGTTTCACAATTAAAGAGTTAGTAATTATTATTTATAATGAAATAATATTTTTAACTTATTGCTTATTTTTTAGTAAAATTGATTAAGATAAACTAGTCCCCCTACGTGACTTCCATGTTGTTATTAGGAGCACACTTTCTGCTAGATTAGGAATTTCTTAAAAATTAATTTCTTATATAAATATTACAATTATTATAGAAAAATTGTAAAGTTTTGAATCTTAGATCATTATTTCATTTACTCAAGGCTTTGTAATTTGAAAATTGAAATGGCAAAGTAATAAAACACTAAGTGAAAGATATTTTATTGCATTCAATAGAAGATGAAAACAAATTTGCTTAGATTGCTTTTAAAAATTTCACTTTTAAAATATTAAATATTTGTGTGTGAAAATTATGTGGTTAAGTAATTTTGTTAAAAGGATCTGTTTGCGTTTATATTTTATTAAAACTTAAAGACTGTCATTCCATTATTAACAACTTTATTTCGGTATTTCAATTGATTGAAATACAGAAATAAAGTTGACAAAACTCTTTTAAATTTACATTTAGCTGTTGCTAATTTTTCCCTTGATCTTCTTTTTTAACTATTTTCTTATTCAACTATTTTTTGTTTTATAAAATATACTTATTTCAAACCCCTGAAAGTAATAAAAATTTTTAAAAAGCAAATGATTCCTTTGTTTGATTAGTGGTCAATGTAAGGAAATGTAATTAGTCATTTTGAATAGGTCAATTTGATGGCCAATCTTTTCTTCTGTGAAGAGCAATATAGTGTAAGGTAAAATTTTAATGAGTTGCATTAGAGGCTCCTTATCTTTTGATATGTCAATAAAAGAAAATATAAACTGTGAAAATTATGGTAAATTAATATCATGTAAGTAACAAAATCCTTAAAAAATTCAATATTTTTAAACTTTAGATTTTATCAATTGAAAAATAATACTATTTCAATTATACTACAAGCATCATATATCTTATAAATATTGGTATCTATCCATTTTCATTTTAATTCAAAATTGAAATAAAAATCCTTATAACCTTACTTAAAACTTTCCGTTAAATTGGCCTTTTAAATTCGGTAAAGAAAATGATGTTTAACCTTCAAATATTTACTATTTTACTTAATTTATTTTCCAATATACATTAAATAACGATTAAGCAGTACTCTTATAAATATTATGATATAAATATTAAAATACATTTCACATAATAAGAGGATTTCTTAAAAAATATCGAATATTTGCTGAAAATATTCATAATTGCAAATTTTCTTACACCACTTTTCTATGTTTGTATATATGTAGGCATTACTCTTTTATTTTATAGTATTACAGTTGCCCTTTTAAGAAACTGCGTAAACATAGCTCAGCAGCTTAGAAATTTCTGTTAAATTCAAATAGCTATTTATTTCCAAGTTTTATCAAATTGCTGTTCAGAATTCAAATTTAAGCAGGGAAAATATTAATGTCTGAAATATGTAAGATACCTTATTATGTATACTGATAAGATCTACTTGTGTGTTAAATCATTTATTGTTCTACTGTTGATATCTTTTATTTAAAATTTCCAATAAAATTGTTTATAACTTTAAACAATCTCTATTGCACTTTATCAGTTATTTTTCCCATAAAATACAATATTTCAGTTCTAACTGCCACTGAAATTCTAAAAACAGTTCTAAGCAAAAATAAATATTTCCAAATAAGTCTTAGTTAATATGTTGGTCGTTTCACCCATAAAATACACCAAAAGGTGTTCTAGAAAAGTTTTTGCTTCACATTTAGAAGACTTGGGTAACTGTGTGTGTGTGCTACAAAGTAACTTCAATCTTAATTGGATTGTAAGGACTAAATCTATGTTTTAAATTAGAGATGCTTTTGGCAAACTGCATCCTGGTCTCTGAAAATATTAATGTACCTGAAATTCAAAAAAAATTTTTAATTGGTTATAAAATTCATAAAATAACAAAGTCTTCAATTTGAAATTAGTAAATTTGAAAGTATATACAACAGGATTATAAGCATTAAATTTAATTCAATTTTCTAAAAGAAATGTTTAACAATTCATAGTCTATGTATTGTTAATGTAGATAATGTAATTCTTATTTGTATATTAATCATAATGAACTGAATAGCCTAAGTACTTAAAAAAATAATTTAAATCTTCCATTATCTTATTTGGATTTAAAATCTCAGTTATGTGTATAAAATAATCTTAACATATGGGTCCTAAATTAAGGTATTATTGACATAGATAAAATTCCTCTGCCTTTAAAATAACTGTATCATTTTAAAATCATGAAATGAGTTTTAGGAACTGTGAATTATTAAAATTGTTTAAACGATTTTAATTATTCATTGACTCTATATTTAGTGCTTTTTCACCCTGATTTTTCTTCTAAAATATTAAGGATTGTAGAATTAAGCATAGAATTAAAAGAGAATTTAAACATTTTTAAGATGTATTATGTATATGTGATGGTATATATTTTCTAATACCCTCTTTATTAATTTATGTGCAGTGTTGCAAAATCTAATATTTGTGATATTGTTACACTTAAAAGATTGTTACTGTTATATTAGAAATGTCAGAATTAAGAAATTGTTACTTGAAGAGTTACCTCAGATAATTTTATTTACTGTATTATCAATTGGGAAAAAAACTTAGCTTGGCGAATTAATCTTCATTAATTTTTTATTGCTGTTATACTCTTACTTAATTTCTGCAAAATTTATAAACAACAATTGTATTCATATGGAAATTAACTAAAAAAAACTCACTAACTGTAAGTTAAGAAAAATTATGTCAGTATTCTTTGTGCTTTTCATTTTTCTTTTGAAAAAATTGTATTCAATTTCTAATGATTAAAAATGCTCAAGTTCATTGTCAAAATAGGATAAGCAATTTTAATATTTATAACTTTTTTCTAATTATCCAAAGTTTTATCAAATCTTATAATTCTAATTTTTTATTTCAAACATCGGATAGTTTCCATAATAAATTGAAATATATTGTAGTTTTTATTTTATTACTTTTTTATAGAAAGAATCTTCTTCTCTATTAAACTTTTACTAATCTGAATTTGTATATTATAGCTATACATAATTTTATGTAATTATTATGATAATTACATGTGTGGTAAGTAAACTGCAGATGATATTAAAATGCACAAATATTGATTCTCTATAAATTTCTATTCTTAGAATATTTTCATCTTACTTCATATTGTAATCCTCACCTTAAAATTTTTTAGAAATAGTTTTAGTTTTTAAAAATCCTAAAAATGCATCAAGAGTATGATTAAACATCCTAGAAAAATGTAAAATTAACAGAAATTTTGAGGCTACTCTTTCTTTTAAGTAATTCTTATTACAAATAAAAAAAGTTATTATTTTAATGTAATTTTAAGTTCTTTTTTCGTAACATTACAAAATCAATTCCTTTAAACAACAAAAGGTTTTTAAAGGGCTTGCATAAAATGATGCTGCAGCCTTAATTATAAAACTTGCATGTGTAATCATTCTCAGTTTTAGTTTGACTTGTTAATAATGATTAAGAGAGAAATCAGAGAACACATATTGGTTTTTAAATTAAAATATTTATTTTAAAAATCTTTTTATAACTGAATTATAAATTTTATTTTTAATTATTTCAAACTTCATTTGAAATTTGAGAATAATTATAACGATTCTATGTTTCATTATATTGTTAATTCAATCGATATATATTTAATCTCAAATATGTGTGAATGATGTATACTGAAAATTAAGGATAAAAATATTTCAGGTATTAATATAAAACTGTCAGAAAACAAATATTATGTAATTTTTTTTCAATTTTATTTTTGTAAACATTATTGAAATACCTTTCAAATTTATTTCATTTATATTATAAATGAATGAGTATTATTAGTGTGAGAGAAGATATTGATTATTGGATACAAATTTTCTCATAAAATTATAATTTACTCTTAATTGCAATTATGATCTCAGTTCATGCCATGATATTTCTGATTTGGTAAATTTATGGTTCAACATATCAAAAATATTGACTTCAGAAACATAGTACTTTAGCATTTAAAGACTAAATAAAGATATTTTTGTAAGATATAAAATAAAACATAAATTATGATAATTTTTCAAAAAATATTCTTCAGATGAATATGATAAAAGTGCTTAAGAAAATAAAAATAATGATTGAAAAAATGGTTTTTTTTATATTAATACATTATAGATTTGTATTGTTACATTTTTATGGTAAAAGTGGACTTAACTTGAAAGAAAAGATGAAACAACTCAGACTGTTTTAAAAGAGAGGTATTTACGTAATCCTCAATTATTTTACAAATTGAATCTAACACTTATATATTAATTCCAAAAAAGCATATAAAATTTGATTACTAAGTAATTTACACTGTTATGTAGTGATCCATTTACTATGAAAAATATCTTTATTTCAGAAAGACTTGTGTAATTATAATAAAATTAATTCTACAACTTTTTTCTCTGATGTCTATAATCATGACTGCTTTTAACCTATTTTATATTTATTTTATTAAAAGTAAATTATCAATTTTTATCTTAATAAATGCTATTGCCATAGATTTGAGAAAATGAATTGATATTATATATATATATATATATATGCATGTAGTGTGTGTGTGTGTGTGTGTGTGTGTATAACACTCAATTACTTGGATTTTCACTTTTTTTTCAGCACTATAGTTTTTCAAAAATTATGATCAACCCAACTTGAGAACTAAGTAAAATGATTTGCTACCAATAGTATTGCATAAATTGAATTTGTCCTGTAATATATATATTAATATAATCACTCTAGTGTTACATCAAGCTGAGAATTATAAGTAAGAGAGAAGATATTGATTATTGGATACAAATTTTCTCGTAAAATTAAAATGTACTGTTAATTGCAATTATGATCTCAGTTCATGACATAATTTTTTCTGATTAGGTAAATCTATGGTTCAACATATCAAAAATTTTAACATAAGAAACATAGTACTTTAGCATCTAAAGAATATCACTTAAACTTCAAGGATCACTTAAAATGATGATTACCCTTGTAAGAAATTAAATAGATTTTTTTTTATTTCACAGAAAAGCTATAATAAATTTTTATAATATTTTACTTCTTAATTACTTTTATATTCTCCATTTATTGACTATTATTCTGTTAAGTAAAAAGTTTGGTGTTGATTGAACCTTAGTGTTTTTTAAATCCCTTAATACTATTGTATATCAAAAACTAATGTTTTTTGTGAAATTTTAGGTTTTTGGACTTTTACCTTTAAAAATATGTATTTTCAAATCTTGGAAAGGTATTCATATTTTTAACAATTATTAAATAATTGTGTCAACAGTATTTTTATCATGCGGTCGATGTAAAGAGTAATATATTATTTTATGTCGTAATTAATGTAAATTTTTTATTTGCCTTAAATAGTACTTAAAATATTATATCTTTCAAAAACATTCTATTACTTAAAATAACTTAATGTAAAATTCCTTTGTAAATTAAACATTTATATTGGTAAACAAACTATGAATTAAAAATAAAAATATTTTTTGACAAGTAACTAAACAGAATGCTCATTTTTCAATTTTAACTGCACCCTTATGAGCTGATATATAGTGAAACACAAAATTAATTAAGATACTGATTTGTACTTGGCCATAAAATTTATCAATTAATTATCTATGATAGTTGAAACTGCTTTTTCAATTTCTATTGAAGCCATATCTGGTGATCTGATATAGGAGGACATTATATTCTTATAAATATTTTTATAAAAACTGTGTAGAACATGGTCATTCATTATCTTGTTGATAAAAAGTATTTCATCATTTACTAACAAGATAAAACTTGAACCTCTTTATAAACAGATAATACCAGTGAAACAGTAAGATGGCGGTGGCCTAGTTGTTTAGGGCATAATTCTCATCGGAAAGTAGTTAGTTCAGATCCCGGCTTAACCAAAGATCTCTCGTGTTGGCTAAAGGCGACTGGAGCATGTTAAATATGTTGCGGTCATAATGTCCTCCAAATAAAATGATACCCCTGGGGATGGCAGGTCTAGTACTTGGGGTCTTCTGCTTGGTCCCTGTTATTGCAGAAAAATATTAAATAATAGCGAAATTCTGAAATCATATTGCAAAGCATATTAAAATATTATAACAAGAAATGAAATACATATCTGTTTATTTATTTATTTTTGAAGAAACTTTTATAATATTAAATTCAAAAACATTTAATCTATAGTCAAGTTTGCATTTGATATTATCATTAGTGTATTTCTAAAATTCAAATAGAATGATATTATCACTATCATTCTATAATCCAAGAATCCTTCAGAAAAATGCTTAAACAGTAATCTCAATGTATAAATTTTAACAAGGAATAATATAAAAGAAATTATTTTTGTTTGTGTCTCAGATGGAAAATTGGTAAAAGTTGAAGTTTGTAATGAAAATGTTTTGTGATAACAGTGCTATATATTTTTATATACATGATCCTAATTGATTTCTTGAATATCATTATCTCTTAGTTTCCATTATTCAACTTAACATTACATTTTATTTCTTAAATATTTTTTATATTTTTGTCTTTATTTTAATTTCACCCTTTTATTTTTACTATTATTTTATTTATAATTGAGCTCATTATTTATTCATAAATGTTAATTGTTATTGATAAGGTATTGGGACTTATTTTCAAAATGATTCAATAAATACAAATATATTAAGTATAATAAATATTTTATATGTTATTTCCAACATAGGACATGAAATTTTCTTTTGAATATTTGATTCAGGCTATGGTAACAGAACAAAAATTATTACAAGACATTGTAGATGCTCTTCTTAAGAAAAATTATGTCAATGGTAAGTTCAATTCTCTTCTACTATATATGGTATTTGAAATTTTTTCCTTTTTTATTTTATTTGTGCTTGAAATAAAAGCAGTGGAGAGAAAAGTATACAATGTAATTTTCAAATTCATATTGCATGTGTGTGTGTGCACATGTGTTTTTATTAATAAAATTTACAAATTTATTTTGCTGTTCTTAGTTATCCCTCTCTCTTTATTGGTAATCTTAGAGGGCTGAAAATGTTTTATTATGCCTAATTCTTAAATTTAATTAATCTATAAATGTAGATTAATCAAATTCTTTGTTTCAATAATAATATGATCTTGTAGTTAAAATATTTTATCTCTTTCAATTTTGATTAATATAAAAATTTATTTGATTTATTTTATTTATTTTTCTGGTTTAATAGCAAATACAACTTAATGGTTAAATGAGTGATGTGTTACAAATTTTCTGTTGATTAGCAATATTTTTTATAAACATCACTGGAAATTTATTTAGCAAAACAATTTAATTATTTAGTTGTGTACTTATTTTAAATAAAAGTATTTATTTTTATGTGCAATATAAAGGGAAGCTTAAAAAAAACTACTCTTTTATGGTGTAAGAATGGTGTATGTTAAGGATGAGTCATTTTATGCATTTTGTTACTTCAAGATTGTTTGTTGCTGCTCAACTTTCTAGTGGTTAGTGCACCTGACTGCGGAAGGGAGTTTTTTGGTTCGAATCTGGTATGGATAAGGATGTACTTTCTCTCTATTTATCCTGTCTTGGTCCTTTCCTTGTATGAATGGGTTGTGAATTCTTGCCTACCTTATAAACAGGCACCTATGGCATGTGTGTACTGAGGAAGACAGACTCCACACCAAAGTATGGTTCAGTTGGAAACGTGAAGCACAGTGCACCCCATAATGCCAGCCTAGCTGGCACAAGACAACAACAGATTGTTTGCTGTATAAAAATTAGACTTTTATTAAAATAATTCAGTGATATTGGATGGTAAATGAACTAAAAAAAATTTACATTTTCTTTCAGTAAAAATCATGTTTATATATATATATATATATATATATATATATATATATATATATATATATATATATATATATATATATATATATTATTGCATTTATTTGAATGTAGATCCACATTTTCTTTATTTTAAAAAATGTTTCTTCTCCAATTTATGTAAATTTGTATATTGATTTATACATAAATTTCCAATATAATCTTGCAAAACATCTTATTAGTAAAAAAATTAATCATGATAAAAAAAAGTACCAATTTTTTTTTTTTTTTTTCCTATTTATTTCTTGTATCCTGATAAATCAAAACCTTTCTTATATAATTTTTGAAATTCAGTCCTGTTGCTTTGATTCTAAAAAGTTATAATTTAAAAAAGGTTTGCTTCCCCTCATTTTGATTAAATTTAACTTCATATAAATTGTCTATTCATTTTACAGAATATATTAATTGAGTAATCATTCTTTTTCCAATTTTCTGTATTGTCTAAAGCCAGCAAAATTGTCATATCAAATCTAAATTAACTGTGAACAATTTTTTTTCATAATTCACTTAATAAAATTAATCTGTTCTCATTAATTATATTAAGTGAATTAAAAAACAATAGTATTAAAAATCCTGTTAAAAATGTATTCAAATCCTATTAAGAGTTCATTTTCATAATTTGCTTCAATAAAATTCTAATTAATAGAACTATTTTTGTCCTTATTGTCTCTTGAAAAATATTACTGTATCAGTCATATTACAGTAATTTACCATTAATACCCTTTATAACAGAATCATTTTTAAATACACTTAAATTAGACATTTCTTTAAATAAAATTGTCTGGTTTAAATATATATAACATTTTTAAACATAATGTAAATGAAATGTATGTTAAAATAATATTATTTTCTTGTCTCTTCCAATTAGTGTTAATTGTAAATAATATTTGAAGCCAAGTAGTTATTTTAACTAATTATTAATTAATTTTTGCAGAGATAAATAAAATTTCTATTGTAATGTGAGAAAAAGGAAAAATTAAGTTCAAATTTAAGTTATAATCTTTATGTATGAATCTTTATTTATAATGTTACTATTTATTATTTAATAAATGCCGTAAATATTTTGATTATCTAATAGAATTCATTTTTGAGAATGTTATTTCAAAACTCGAAAATTAAATGAGAGTCTATTAAAATTTTAATAAAGAAATGTCAATACTTTTTAAGAAAGAAATGTTGGCTAAGCACTTTCTGTGAAGCAAATATTATCAAGCCTTAGTACTTTTTTCCCTTCAAGATAATGGTCATAATTTTATGAAAGCCACATTGCAACCACAGCTTAATTTTACTAATAATTTTAAATTTGTATGTACATATTAAACTTTTTTCTATCGTAAGAATGAGAGGATTTTGTTTTTATGGGGTTAACATTGGTTCTCTTCTGATTTCTGATTGGGAAAACATTGCATATGAATTAATTTTTAACTAATTCTTTAATTTTGCTCTACAATTTTTGAAAGAAAGTGGATCAAAATCTGACAAAGTATGGAAAAAAACAGTGATCCACCTTCTCTAGATATGTACTAAATCACATTGTGTCATTGCAAAAAAATATCATTTTACAATGTCTTGGCAAAAAATATAATTTTACAAACAGTTTTCATATTTATTTCATAAAAACATTGGTAATTATTTATTTTTATTTGTATTTATACATAACAAACTTTTAATGGGATGCATCAGGAGTATTAAATTTAAAAATTGATCATAAATAATAAATAATGGGCTGATTATAAAAGTTGTCTTTTTAGTTGAAAGTCAAGTCATATAAAAAAGTACAATTTCTATATGCTATTAAAGAATATATATGTTTTTATACTTCATTGTTTCATCAATTTGTCTGTTTTTAAAATAAATAAATGAGCAATTCTGTATTTCATTTTCTTAAATGTAGTTTTCAAATTATTCATATTTCCAAAATTAATTATTTTTTATTTGCATGGAGGAAAAAACAAAATTGATTTTAAAATAACTATTTATTATGGTTGGTTTTTCTGTAGATTATTGCAAAAATATTTATCTATGGAATAATATTTCTATGTCTATTTGAAAAATTATATAAATTAAACTTGACTAAACTTGACTTTTGTAGATTCCGCAACTAACACATCAAATGTAACAGTCAAATTTTATCAAGATATAAAGTAAACAATGAATCTTTATAACAAAACATTAAAATAAATGAAATATCTCTTCTTTGCATCACTTTTATAAAATGTTTTAAAGCATTTCAATTCAAGGTCAAATATTAAAATACATATGCCAATGTAAATTTTAAAAAAATTAATTAAAATAAATATGCCTAATTAAATAATTTTTTGCAACTTAAATTCAATCTCTTATTTTTAACAAAATATTTGATTTCACGTAAATGTATGCATATTTGTTCAGGTCAAATTTTACAACTGTTTTTTAATTCTTCAACATGAAAAATAGCCTTGAAATTTTGATTAATTACCCATATTGCCCCACCGTTGGTAATACTATTATCTGATCTAATGATCATGGCTACTTTGACAAGATTAATCAGCTGTCTGATATATCTTACAAATATTTATTTAATTTTTAAAAAAAACATTTCAAATATCCTTGAAATCAGCTTTGAAAAACGCTTGAAATTTTGTCTTCCAATATACATGTGTGTGTGTTTTTATGATTCAATAATGACATAAAAATATCAAGCTTATATCTTTAAAAAAATTGCAAAGTTAATTTTATATTATCTTATTTTCCTGTATATAATCCGCAATAGTTTATAATCTGCAGCAATTTTTCCGACGAATAGGAGAGAATATTTACTGCTTATGATTTAGTCAAATAAAATTTAAAAAAATAGTAGATATTAAAAATATAATTAATTGAATAGAAAAAACAATTATAAACAAAAATATCTGAATCCACGTCAACGCAAAGTACGTTAAACTGAGATGAAAGCACAACATCAATAAGATCCGAGAGGATTCTAGTAAAACATATCGATTTTAAGTTTTTAATAACTTTTAAAATGAGGTTCGACATATTTTAAAAGTAAAATATATTTGTTTTATTAATAATTAAATAAAAGAAGTGGGTTATTTTCGAACTGCGCCACATTTTTTCTTTTGTACCACGCCTGCTTTTCTATTCATATTAACACGTTTGTAACCCTTTTTATCACCTTCTGCATAGCTTTTAATTTAAATTTTGCTCTGTAAATAATTTTCGTTTCTACATGACGATATTCGAATTTGAATGTTTTCTTACGAAACAGCTCAGCCAGCTCAAGACAGAATGCAAAAAGACTGTAACCAGTTGCATTGCAACTGTAATATCGTACCGAGCAACCTAATTTGTGCTTGAACGCAATTGGACAAAGCTGATTACAGTTGAAATAAGTCGTGGCTACATCTGTTATTTATTTTAGGAAACATATGCCGAACACCTATACACCGATAATAGAGGTCGATGCGTCATTCACGATTGTCTAAGCGTTGCGCGTAAAATATCCGACTGAATGATGTCATTTATGTCGTAGATACGTCTGAAAATGGGTGGAAACGTCAATTTTGGATTTCAAGTGGGTTTGAAATATCTGCCGACTTTTAGCGCGCGACTGCGTCAATTGTTTTATGCCTTATTCCTCTTACTAGAAATTTTAAATAGAAATAAATTACAAATTTTTAATTGAAGAGGAGGAATATAATATAAATCTTAAAAGAGAACTTTTTAAGTACATAGTTATTTGTTATTTAAATTTTTGTGCCTTCAATTGCTCACGAAATTTATTTATGTAGACCACGTCGTAGAAAGGTCGTTGATGTAAAACAATCACTTTGGGACTTTAAAGACTAGGGATGGGAAGAAATACCTGTAACAAGTATTTTGTAATCAGTATTTGAATGTAACAACCTGTAATCAGTACTTTTTCTTCCAAATAATCAGTACTTCCAGTAACAAAGTCAGCGCGAGTTCGAGTATCCTCAGACAGTTGCAGGTACAATGTACTTGACCAGTTTCTAAGACTGAGCGAGTACGTGAGCACGTACTTGTTACAAAGTAATCAGCGAGTACGTGAGTACGTGGTTGTTACAAAGTAACAAACAAGTACGTGAGTACGTGGTTGTTACAAAGTAACAAGCAAGTACGTGAGTACGTGGTTGTTACAAAGTAACAAGCAAGTACATGAGTACTTACTTGTTACTTTGTACTTGCTTGTTACAAAGTAATAAGTGTACATTGCGCTCTGTCATTGGCTCTTCTGTAACAAGTACAGAAGAGCCAATGACAGAGCGAGTACAAGTAACAATATCATCGATATATCGATGCAAACAGATGAATTATGAGATTATGGTAGTTTCTTATGGTAGGGAGGCTGGGTGGGAGAAGGGAAATGACAGTTGGTTTAACTGGGTAAATAGAAGAGGGATACTTGGGAATTGAAAGATTTCTTTGGGTTGGAGAGGGAGATATGAATTTATATTGCGAAATGAAATACGCATGTACTTTTATTTCGTTTCAGTGATTGTAGTTCTTTTTCAAATATATGACGTTTTTTTAAATATAAGAAAAGCATGATATTATTGTTATGAATTTAGCAATTTTTATTAACTTTTATTTTTGTTATCATTTCTTTTAAAAATTTTATTTTATGAACATATATAACATATTTATTTAAACCTTAAATAAGGTCAGATTTCTTAAATTAAAAAAATATTTAAATTATATAAATCTGCTTACATACTTCCATTGTTATTTTTACTATGCATATTTTTTATTATAATTCCATATAAATATGTTTATTTTTTATTCAACCATGTTTTAGTTTCACTATATTTTACTATAAATATACAGAATTTAAACTTTTATAAAATATGTTCTTTTGTATTTTTTACCATACGATTTATTCAGATAATGAGAATGTTGATTTAAAACTAAAAAAGGTAGTTTATTCATTTTAGTTTAAAAATTCGAAATGAAAAAAAAACTTTAATTAAGTTAATTTTTACCTTATCTTTATTTATACCATCATGTGTTACTGTCATGTTTATTTCTTAAATTATGGATTGATGTAAATAAAATGTATGTATTTTTGTTCCTCCATTTTTTATTAAGCGTTGTTTCTCAATATTTTACCTTAATACATTATAACATTTAGATTATTGGTAAAACTATTTTACATTTTTTGATAGTTATTGAAATTTTATTCAACTATATCTAATATAAAATAATTATGTTTACTTAAACATTATTAATATATTAATTATGTTAATATATTAATAATGAAAACTATAGTTTTAATTGCAAAGCTACTTTATTTAACCATAAACTGATTAAGTTTCAGGAAACTGAAAAAAGATATGTGAGTTATTGCAATTTTTATTTTAGAAAACACTGGTTTATCTACTACATAAAAATATAAACAAGTAAACGTCTTTTATAACAAAAATTATTATCTATTGTACATAAAAAAATTTTACTATGTTTGTCTCGTTAATGTTTAATTAAGGAAATTAAATTTTTGTTGTAAATGAAAAATAAAGGAAATTAAATTTTTGTTGATTTTTCTGATTAATTGCTGTAATTTTGTAAGTAAAACCTCTTTGTTTAATGTAAAATAAAACCTCTTTGTAATTGATTCAACTTCCCACTTTACAATTCTTTGCAAAATATCTACAAGTTAATTATAAAAATTCATTTACATAATTGGAAAGTCTTACTAAATTCTAATAAAAAATTAAGCTGATTAGGTTAAAAAATTGAAATTATATTATCTCATCTAATTTTATATTTTAATTAACATTGGAAGTCTTTGAAAATTACGATTGAATAATTGGAAAATTTACTTATAACACATATAAATTCTGAAAATAAATGCAAATAATAAAATGTCATGATTTTTATATTGAATGAATTACGTTTAAGAAGATTTAGAAATTTACAATTTTTTTTACAAAAAAAAAAAAAAAAATCAGTTTGTAGATAAACAGTTTATATTTCTTTGCCTCATACTAGAAATTAAAGCATTACAGGAAAAACAAAAACTTGCCATTACTGAAATGTTGCATAAATAATAAGAATTATTTTTATAGGTCTTTTCATTAATATTTAAGTGAATGCTTATTTATAAATGATAATAATTTAAATTAACATTAATTATATTAATTAATTTTATGGTTTTATATAAAATATTATTGATCTACTTATTTAGTTTTAATTAATTATTAATTTATTAATTTAATTTAGTTTAATTTATTAATTAAATTTAATTTAGTTATTATTAATTTAGTTTTTATTCAATTTATTAATAAAATTTTAAACAATTTGTCATTGTATTTTAATCCGATAGATGGCAGTACAAAAGAAATTGTAACAAGTACGAAATGTAATCGGTAAAATACTTGTTACTTTAAAAGTAACTGTACTCAGTACGTACTAAGTACAGAAAAAGTAACAAAGCCCCATCCCTATTAAAGACAGTTCTTATTTCGATAAGTATAAAAGAAGTGAAATGAATGAAAAAATTTTACATGTTGCCGAAACTTTTCAAAAGACTTACAGAAAATATAAAATTAATAATAATAATATATATATACCAAATTTTCATATAATTAAATATTTGCTTTAAATACATATTGCTGTAGCGTTGAAATTATTAACAATTTTAACTATTTAATTGTGAATATTTGATGTTATAAAAATTTTATCTTTATTATTGTTTATATTTTTGAGAATGGTGATGCACAGTTGTTTAAATAAAATGTGTTGGGTAGAGAAATTAAATATTTGTAAGCAATAAAAAATAAGTAAACAAGATTTGGGAGTCGATTGGATATGGAACCGGAATACAATCAAATTTTCATTGGTTTAAAATATCTATGACGTCAGATAATACGTTTTATCTACGTTACAGTCACATCGTAAAACGACATTCGATCGGCTATCATCCGACTGCCTAGACAGTATCGTGTATCCGATAATCGCGCTCGTTTGCTCCCAGCCTTAAACGGAATTTCTTTTAAAAATTTATTGTAAGCTTTTCTGATGAAGAATGTTTTTATCAGATTATCAGCGGCGGTGTATAATACGCACAACGGAATTCTAATATTTTTTAATACACAATTCGTGGATTATATACAGAAAAATACGGTAGTTTGTTATCTATTTTAGTTTTTAAAATTGTTCTAAATGTATTAAAAAATAAATATATATTAAAAATGGGATTTTTTTTAATTTTACATGTTTACTTCAATTTTAATTCCAAAAATAATTTGGGCTCCTTAATCCTTTGTTGAATGTCAATCTTTGTTTGAAGATAGGTGATATTTAGCACTTGTAAGTTTCCACCACTTTAAAATTAATCATCTATATTTAAATATTTATGATTTTCATGAAATAACATTGAGATTAGTTAGTTTCCTGCTTTGAAATATTATAATGTGCAAAATATATTTACTTCAAAATCGAAACGATCGGTTCTTGCTATCAAAAATATGAGGAATTTAAAAATTATTACATAAAGAATTCTATGTTAATGACATAAATTTTTGAAAATTGTAATTTCAATAAACAAATATTTAATGTTGAGAAAAAATATGCTTTGAATGATTTTTTTTTCAAATTGTTACTTACAAAAATAAAAAATTATCCTAAGTTTAATGTAATGTATAAATTGTACTTTATTCTTTATGTATAATTATAATAATAATTGTGCAAAGAATCAGTCACCGAAAAATGTCGTTAGAAAGAATATTTTTCTCGGGTCATTAAGATTTTAAGATTGCAACTATCAATGGGTTATGCAAATAATTATAAATTTTTATGTGTGTTACAGAGTGAATTATATTTTTTTCCCCTTTCAGAAAATTTGTTAAACGATTGTTCCAAGCCTTTTTTACTAGATGCAGTCGTGTATCTCATGTCCAAAATCCATGCTGCTCTCCGAAGTACTTCATGTATCGTATATTATAAGTTTAAGGCTTGTTTTGTGTAACATTTTTGCTGAATAAAAGTTTTTGTGATTGTCTTAAAAATTGGATTTTAATCAAAATTAAGAAAATAATGGGAAATTCTTTATTTTATTTTGAAAAACTTGCATCTTTTGTTAATATTCCATATTATTTACTTCATTGTGCATATTTCATTATTCTCTTGGTTTGTAATAATTGGTTCTCATTAATTTTCCTTTCAGGTGCTGTTTATGAAAAACTTAAAATATTCTAAGCAGAAATTAAAAAGTATCCCAAAGAAGAAAATTTTATTGAATGTGAAAGAAAAAAAAATAAATGCAGAAACGCATATAATACATAAATTGAAAAAAAATTATTTTGTTTCTTTTTCTAAAATGTACATCTATTAATTCAATTTAGTTCAGATTTACTCCCTATTGTAAACTTTTGGCATAGGTAATTTGCAAAGCAGCTGATAAAATTTTGAGTCCAAATCTGAAAAATATTGTATGGGGATATAATATTAAAAAATATCTGTCCATTTTTGCAGTAATTTTTATTTCTTAAATGTAAATTTTCATGTTTTGTTAGTTGTCAAGGTACTGAATTTATGCTTTATTTAAGAAATTCCTGGATTACTAATTATGAATTGTCAAAACAATTCAGAAATAAAGTTATATTAAACCAATATTATTATATTATAATTAGGCTGAAAAACGATGAAATAATTTTCGAATTGAGATATTTGAGTAGTTTAAACATTTATACGTACTTTAAGTATATTATGTGTTTTTATTTAAAAATTCAAAATTATAAAGGACAACTGAAAAGTATTTCTGATATTATATTCGAAGATTATTAGTCCATTACTAAATTAATTTATTTAAAATAAAGCATATATATACATATATATTTAATTACATAAAAGATGTAAATGTAACTTCTACAAACTAGCCACAAAAATTGTGTAGTCTTATTTATTTAAAAAGTTCAAAAAATAATTTCAGCCCCAAACCTAGAGTACTATATGTTGGCTAGTTGTTATGGTTTTAGCCATTCTTCGTCTGTCTCCAGCAAATAATTTGTCTGGAAATAGATATAGCTAGTGTTGAGATTACATGTCTTTGAATTTGAAATGCTGTTGTGAACAGTCTGTATTAATCATTTGTCCATACATTGGCTGCAGTAGAAGCTGAGGAGTTTTCTGATTTTTTTCCTTTGCAGCACATGAATACAACTTATAGTTGAAAGTTCCATTTAGAAGCCAATAACGTGTTGAATATTAAAAAACTTAAAAACAACCTTCAGCTGTTAAGTTGTTCATAATGTGGTGTCAAATCTACCTAGTAGTGTGCATCAGCATACTTCCTTGTAGCCAATCCAGATATAGGCTCAACCAATTTGATGGAAGCTGCAGAGTTGGGGACTCTTCATAATTTAAAAGCAGAGCCCAATCAAGAAAATCTATACTTAATTTTCCTCCCCAAAGGTATTATTTCTTTTGGAGGATAATACGACCGTTATCTGTGTAACATGTTCTTAGCGAATAAGACAGATTTTATTTAACCGAAAAATTCGAACTCGTTATCTTCTAATAAAGAGAACCAAGCCCCCGCGACCTCCTACCTAGTGATAGTATCGCAATATTTCTTCAAAATCTAAGGCTTTGGTTTCGACCCCAACCTCCGTTGAAAACAAATGAATATTTATATTTTGCATTCTTATATGAAAGGTGGATATTTGCGAATTTCGTAGGTTTTCTTATTTGAAGCATGTTAATATTGCCCTTGTGTGTTAAATCCCCTGAAAAGCTGTAGTTGCTGCATGTTTTAATCAAAAAAGTTTGAAGAATATTTTACTGCAATAGGATGGAAAATGTTATTAGTTCTCCATACAGTGATATTCTGCTCTAGTAGATTAGAGAGCTCCATATTTTAGAACCATAAAACTCTTCATGTAATGCTTAAGTAAGGTTTATGAGGCATAATTGCATTGTGTGCCCTTTTTTATGTAATTGCGAACTATTATTAGAAACTTCAAATATACTTTTTTGCCGATTTAGAACTTTTTCCGTTAATATTACAGAAGTTGTTAATATTTGTAAATTATAAATTAACTAAATTATGGATAGCTTAGTAATTTATTTATTATCTAATATTTTATTTTTATAATTTCGCTGTGAAAAAATTATAAATAAATGAGAATAATATAAAAGTTATTTGCAATAGTTTAATAATACACAATTACTTTTAAAACCTGTATAAAGCACACTTTTCAAATATAAAATTACTATACAAAAACTAATTTACATCTACCTATCTGAAGATTTGCTTTGCATCATACACTAACGGCAGAAAATAATAATAAAAAAAGACGTGGACAGACAACGGAGTAAAGTGTTCGTTCTTTCCTGTAGAGCTGTATTAATAATTAGACTACAAAAATTAGTAATATTGTTCATCATTTAAGTTCATTTGTCTTTACAATGAATTACTACTCATTCGCTAATCTATGTTCCTAAAAATACACACTTCTATATTGAAAGCGAATAGTTTTACTAGCACTATATTTGATTCATTAGGAACATTTTGCTGATTTCTGATAGTTATTTACTGAATGCTGATTTTTCGTAGGTCATTGGTATTCTATATCCTGCAGGATGGTTAATAGCTAAGGAAAAAGTCGGATTCAGTTTATTGAAATTATTTGTTTTGCGCTCTTTATTTCGATGTCATAAATTTCTCTCTCTCTCTCTCTTCTAATATTTTGGAAACCTTTATATGTGGTTCTTTTTTTTTAATTGGCTTATGTACACTGTTATGGAGAAGGAACACAAGAGAGCATAAAATCAAGTGAGAATGTACAAAGAAATTTGTTTGTCCATATGAAAACATTAGTGTTGGTCCCATTGCTTCAAAATTGAATTCAAATCTGATGAATTTCAATGGGGTATCATTATTAGGCATTGGTTGATGAAGTGTAAAAACTCAAATTGATAATCTCAGAATCTTTCCGTACACCAGTCAGCAGTTGTTCCAATATCTTCCTTGAATTCTGAACGGAATCCTATTATCAAAGTCAATAGGACTGCACACTATTAGTAAGTATGGTAGATATTTAGAGTAAATTTTAATGGGATCAGAGCAAGACCATATTACTTACAAGCTATTGGTAAAACTCATTTACGAGCCAGTAGTTGTAAATAATATGATCTAGCTCTGATTCTCAGATCTGCTCTGATGTGCAACCAAATCGAGCGCACTGTTGTTTAAAATATTTCAACATAACTGTCTGTGCCGTTATGTCTGATCTTAGTACCACTTCCAATAACACTTTAACACATCGATCAATTGTAGTTAGCAATAATCATTGCTCTACGAGGGTGGCAGAAATTTAGGTATAAGTGATAAAATCGCTGAAATAAGTTTGAAAATTGCCTACCAGTTATTTAGTTTGACGAGTAACTAAATATAGCATGGGATACAAACTTTAAGCCATTCGAAAATCTTTTCAAATAATAAGCTAAATATGTAGAGTATGGAAGGTATTAGCTTCAAAGTTGTAAGAATAACAGAATATCGTAAGTTGTGCAAAATTTAAAAAAAAAAAATTCTAATGTATGAACTCTAGTTAGGTGTAAATGTAATTATTCCTGAACCAATACATTAAAACATTTTTGTGATCCTGTCAATCTATTGCAATATTTTTTCCCCTGCAGTTTAACGAGTAATTCTTTTAAAACTTTATTATTCATTAGTTGCTTAAATTCTGATTCGAGCTTGCTGCAGAGGAATAATTAATTTGATATCAATGTTTATTATTCTTACTGCATATTTCGGTAACAATGCAATTACCAAAAGTATTCGAAGTGGTAAGCAAAATTTACTCTGACCTTAATTCGTCCCGGGATTCTTTTTCAGGTGCCATTCCATTTAGACACATAATTAAAGAAACATTCTCTAATTTCTATTGTCTATTTATTATTAAAAATCATTATAGGAGGACATATATATATATTTACAAACTAGTTATTTCGCTGCGCACGCATATGCATTCCCTACGGCTCGAAGCATAAAAGTATTCTATTTACATTTTTTCGCGTGGGAGTATGGGATCGTAACATGACGTCATCAAATGCTCAACAGGCAAAGAGGGTTACATTACTTCCTTGATGATCGCCAAGATTTCCAACATCCTCCCACCTTTGAGTTTACTTCTCACAAAACTCAAAATATTCAAACTAAAATCTAAGAAAATTCTCACTATCACAATACAAATTAATCAGTATCAAAAATAAATCAATACATTCTAAATATCAATACACTTAAAAAATATCAAAATAACAAATTTCAAATATCAATAAAATTAATTAAAAATAGAAAATTTTTCTTAACATTAAATCTTAATGTTCTTAAGATATTACATAAAGTCCAAAGATAAAAAGTTCTTGCTCTAAAAAAAAGTTCAATTTTACAACACAAATCTTTTTACCTGTTTCAACCTCCTACCATATCGAGAGGTTCGTTCATGAGCCTTGTCAAGAGGATCCTTTTTACTTTTCCTATTATCAGAGCAGGTAATCTTTTTTTGTAGATGTTTCATTTTCTAGGAGCACTTCTTTTTTCATTTACTTCGAGATGATATAGCTATAGCACTGGACGTAGAACTACTCCATTTTTAGTCTTCAATTTGACAAGTCTAATATTCCCATCTGGTGATGAAAAGACTTCGATCACTTTTCCTAAAGGCCAATCCAGCCTTTTCATGTTGTCACTGGATATCAAAACAACATCTCCTATCTTAATGGGTGGTGAATTTCGTACTTTTCTTTCAAACTGCCTTAGTTGTCCCAAGTATTCAGAGCGAAATCGTTTTCGAAGGTCCTGACGTAGTCTCTCTGGCGATAGACATACCTTTTATTTAAAGATTTACTATCCAAGAGGTCTAGGTCGAGTGTACCAGTTTCTTTGACCTCCTGCAAAAACATATGGGTGTAAGAGGTTCTAGGTCATTTGGATCCTCAGTCACATATGTGAGAGGTTGTCCATTAACGAGACCTTCACAATCGCAAAAAACAGTTCAATTCTTCAAAATTGAGAGACGTTTGTCCCAAAACTTTCCGAAGTATTCTCTTGACTACACCAATCAAATGTTCCCAGAAACCACCCCACCATGGTGCAGATGGCGGAATAAACTTCCAATTAATTTTCCGAATTTCGTAATGGAGCGCTGTATTTTTTAACTGCATCCCAGTTTATTCTTTTGAGAAGATTGCTCGCTCCAACAAAGTTTGTCCCATTATCTGAGTAGACAATAGCTGGTCTTCCTCGCCGTGCTATAAATCTCCGGAATGACTGCAAAAATTGTTCCGTGGATAGAGAAGTAGCCAATTCCAAATGAATAGCTCTAAATACAGCGCAAGTATAAATTACAATCCAAGATTTCTGGTTTCCTTTGAAGAAGAGTGGTCCAGCAAAGTCAATTCTAATTATTTCAAACACCGAAGCCGCTCTGAGACGATCTATTGGTAATGGAGCTGTTGGAGTTTCTACTGGACGTGAATCAAATTTTCTGCAAGTAAAGCAATTTCTGATAACCTTGCGTACAGTTTTTCTATATTTCAATATCCAGAATTCTTCTCTCAGATATGTCATTACTATCTGAATTCCTGCATGACCAAGAGAACAGTGTTTCCATCGTATTAGTTTTTCAACAACTGGATGTTCACTAGATAAGACAACAGGAAATTTAAAATTATCTAAATCTTCTTTCAATGAGAGTCTTGTCTTAATTCGGAAAAGATTATTTTCATCAACAAAAATTTGAAACTTCTGTAGTCTTTTATCTTGTGGTCCTGTTAAAGACTCTCGCTGAGTTAACTTTAATAATGAAATCTCAGATCTATTTCTCTTTTCTATAGTTATATATCCGAATTTCCTAAAATTCTTATTTACCCTACAATTATCAAAAAAATCTATAAATCCATGATACAACCAAGAGAAGATTAGGATAATAGGGAAAAAGGTTGTAAATTTTTTCTTCTTTTCTGTATTAGTAACACTAACAACTGTTTTTCTTCTTTCAGCATTAATAATCCCTTCGTCTGGGAAAATATCGGATTTGGGCCATTCTTCAGGAGGATTTTTAATCTAAGCAGGTCCAAGCCACCAATTAGACTTGGCTAAGTTTTCAACGCTACATCCTCGAGATGGTAAATCAGCTGGATTTAGTTGTCCAGAAAGGTGATGCCAATCATCTGGATCATTCAAAAGACGAATTTCTTTGACACGATTGAAAACAAAAGTAGCCCAGTTTTCATTCTTTTTAATCCAGTATAAAGCATTACTGGAATCAGACTAATCTTGTGTAGTCACTGTCTCCATTCCTAAGCTCTCTTTCACAGATTGACAAAGTCTTGCTCCTATATTGCATGCTAGAAGTTCTAGCCTAGGTATTGATAAGGATTTAATGGGATCAACTCTTGACCTAGCTTGTATCATTTGACAATCTGTAGAATTTTCTCCTTCACTCCTTAAAAATATACACGCAGCATACGCCTTTTCTGATGCATCGCAAAAGACGTGAAAGGTTATATTTCCATTTCCTTCATTTTTGTCCAAGCATCTTGGTATTGAAATGTCATTTAGAGTTTTCAGTTGATTTTTCCACTTTATAAATTTCTTTACCATCCAAGGTGGCAAATCAGAATCCCAAGATAATTTCATTTTCCAGCATTCCTGTAACATCAGTTTTGGTATCAAAATTATGGGACATGTGTATCCAATGGGATCAAATATTTTATGAACAGTTGATAAAATAATCCTTTTAGTAACTGGTTGATCTTCTAAAATGGGATCAAAATCTCTCAAATCAACAGACAAGGTATCATTTCTGTTTTCCCATTTTAAACCCAAAACTGGAACAGTTTTGTTTTCTATTAAGTCAGATTCACTTATTTCGAAAAGGGTATGCTCCCAGCTTCGTAAATTAAATTTTGCTGTTCTAAGAATTTCTTGGGATTCCTGAATAAATTTCACTAATTCCTTTTCACTATTCACACTATAAACACAATTGTCCACATAAAAGTATTTCAAAAGTTTTTGAGCAGTTTCTTTGTATTCAATAGAAACATTATTCAAGTGAAATTCTAAAGTATCTGCTAACAAAAAATGTTTTGAAGAAATCTCAAAAACTACCCTTCGATGCTCAAAAATTCTTAACTGTTCTTTCTTTCCATTTTGCCACCACAAAAACTTTAAATATGGTCTATCATACTCATGAAGCCAAATCTGTAAAAACGCCTTTTCAATATCAGCAACCATTCCATATTTTCCTATTCTAAATCTATTTATGACAGAAGATATTAATTCCACCGAATTGGGACCTTTTTCTAAACAATCATTGATTGAAGGCGAATTTTTATCTCTAGTGGAGCCATCGAATACTGCCCTAACTTTCGTCGTTGCGTTTTCTTTGAAAACAAGCCTATGGGGCAAATAGTGTTTAGGATCCTACTTCTTCTTCTTTAATACCTTGTTCCAACCAGTCCTTAAAAATACTTTCGTATTCTGCAATCTTGTCTAATTTCTTTAAGGACTTGACACAATTTACAAGTCCTTTCTAAGAAATGTCCTTACAATTTGTCAAAGGGGATGTTTTTCTAACTAGGGTAATCGATCTTTGTACCTTCCATCCCTAGTGACTGTTCGGAAAAAATACTCTTTTGCTGATTGTTCTAATTCTTCTCTAGTTTTTCTTTCGGTATGATCTTTTATACCAAGCGTATCTAACTTCCATAAATCTGAGATATTAGCATCAGTAACATGACAAGATAAAATAGAATTTGTACTGCCCTAATTTTCTATTTCTCTGCTCTTTCCCATCAAAGTCCAACCTAATCTAGTTTCTACACAAACCAATCCTGATCTAAGTTCTTTTATCCTCCGACTGAGCAGCTTGTCAGCGATATCAGCCCCAATTAACAAATGAATTTCTAAGGGAGAATATTTGTATAATAATTGATCATCAAACATGTGCATAGTATCAGTTAAAAATATTTTATGAGAGTTAAATTCATGTAAATAAGGGGACAATATTACTCTAGAAATATTAGAACAAATTATTTCTTGATCCAGTACCTCAAAATTACAATGATAGCTGTTATCAACATTACTTGAGTGAACCAAATATTTTTTATGTTTTCCAGTTCTTTCAATTCCTCCAAATAAACAATGTAAAATAGATTCTTCATTAATAATATCATATTTCATAAATTTTGCAGCATATTTTGAAATATAATATCGCTGCGAACCTGTATCAATAAGAACCCATTTAAATTTATTTTTATTGTTACTGCGAATTCTAACTACTAAAGTTTGTAAATAAACTTGTCGCATACGTGTAGCATTAGTTAAAGAACTTTCCACTGCAATATTGTCTTCTAACGCCTTTTCATTATTATTATTTTCATTAAATTCTTCATTCATTTTACACATTACAAATAAATGCTGTTCATGGCATTTCGCACAAATAATTTTATTTTTACAATTACGCGCAATATGTCTGGGTTTAAATGTTAAACATCGAAAAAAAATACCCTTTTTTAAAAGTATTTCTTTCTTTGTTTCATACGGCAGACTCAAAGCATATCTACAATCCTGACTCATATGAATTTTACTACAAAACGCACACTCATTGACCTCTGAGTCGACCCCACCAGGGCTAGGGAAAATACAATTATCTCTTTCCCTAGCCCTGCGACCCCACACATGTTTCGTCTAGCGCTATTCAATAAATCAGCGGTGGAAGCTTTTCTCCTCGCAGAAGGGGGCAACGATTTCTTGTTTATATTTTCGAAACTAAAAGGGGACCGCGCAATTCTCAGTTTCTGCTCTGACTCAATTTCTCTCTTAAGGAAACTTAAGAGGTAGGTTATTCTATCGTTACCAGTAATTTCGCTGGTGACTAATTCACTATGAGTGCGTTCATATATTTTTAATAAATCGCTAGGCAAGCAAAACTCAATAAGAGGATATAATAAAATATCTGAAAAACTATCCTTAGCAACACCTAAGGATCTAAGTTATCTCCATTGCCCTTCTAGAGTGTCATACAGTCTAACAAGTGAATATTTTTGTCCCTGAGGATTCGAATTATTTATTTCTAGAGCAAGTATCTCTCTTATGTAGACTTCAATCAACAAATCTTCTCTTCCAAAGCACTGCTTCAAACACTTTACGACTTCTTCATAATTTTTTCATGAAAGGGGAAAGGATTCTACTGATTGTCTGGCAGGGGAATTTTTAGCTGTTAATTGAATCAAATATTGTAATTTATCATCATCCTCAATATCTAAATCTCCGTGTATCTTTTTAAACTGACCCCACCATTTGAGCCAATCTTTAATATTACCGTCAAACTGTTTTAATTCTAATTCTGGCAATTTAAATTTTCGGGGGGAATTAACATTTTCGAAAGAATTCTTTAGTGTCAGATTTTCTGCTTTCGGTTTATTTAAAATATTCAATCGTCTCTTTAGTTTCGTAGCGGTTTCTAAGAACCTATCTTCGTAAGCAGTTATTCCTTCAAATTCAGTATCGAAACTATCTTGCGTGCAACTTTTATCACCTTGTAAAATCATTAAAAACTTTCTATCAAATTCTTTTAAATTATCATACTTCTGTTCTAAAAGAAAAATTTGTGTTTCTATTATATCTATGTCCTCCTCCTTATTTTCTAATATTTTCAAAGCTTTATTTAACGTTTTAAAGAAATTAGTTCTCATCGGTGTTCTTAATTTAAGAATGCTATCAACATCCATATCTAATCCTAAACTCTTATCTAATTTTTAAATAATTCAAATAATAATAATAATCGAATCCCGGCAGGGATGCCAACATTTCGGTAACAATACAATTTCCAAAAGAATTCGAAGTAGTAAGCGAAAATTTACTCTTACCTTAATTCGTCCCGGGATTCTTTTTCAGGTGCCATTCCATTTAGACACATAATTGAAGACACATTCTCTTATTTCTATTATCTATTTATTATTAAAAATCTTTATTGGAGGACATATGTATATTTACAAACTAGTTATTTCGCTGCGCACGCATATGCATTCCCTACGGCTCAAAGCATAAAAGTATTCTATTTACATTTTTTCGCGTGGGAGTATGGGATCGTAACTCGTCATCAAATGCTCAACAGGCAAAGAGGGTTACATTACTTCCTTGATGATCGCCAAGATTTCCAACAGCATATATACGTGAAAAGTTGGGTTTGTATGTCATTGGGCACCTCTGCTTTTATCAGCATTTTGAAATATTAAATCCAAACCCAATGTTTTCTAGTTCCAGTTGCTCGGGTCACCCACTTTATTAATAAAGTCCGATAACCCTTTAATGGAATCAATGTGTAACTCTCTAGTATGGATGATGCCTAAAGACGTTAATCTAGGGAGGGAAAAATTCTAACATTCGTAAATGATATGCTTTGCCGTTTCCTCTTGCGTATGACATTTCCTGCAGATAGGGTCTTGCTGAAACAGTCCCACTTTATGGAGGTGTTTTCTGAAATAAAAGTTCCCAGTTATGAACCTACGATTAAACGTATCTTCTGCCTAGGGCATCTTAGAATTTCAGAGGCAATCCTTGCTGATGACCCACAGATCATACTTTTAGCGTGGGTTTGACCAGGAGTATTAAGCCAAGCTTCACACATCTTCCGATTTTCCCATCTAAGAACATTGGTTTTTGCGGTCTTTAAATTGATCCCACAAAAAGGTTCTACACCAATGGGAGCAAACGAAGATCTTTGTTTAGCAAGTTCATCAGCCCTTTCATTACCTTTGTGCCCTGGCACCCATACAAGGATCACCTTGTTTCTAGTTGCCAGTTCTGTAAGAAGGCTTCTACATTCCAAAATCATTTTAGATTTGATTTCGAAAGAGCTGAGCGCTTTTAAAGCGACTTGACTGTCACTAAAAATGAGAATCCGCTTACCGTGGTAGCCCTTCCTCATATTTAGTCGCAGACAGTGAATAATGGCCAAAACTTCTGCCTGGAAGACCGTAGCGTATCGCCCAAGGCTTACAGATAGGCTGGTTCTTGGTGACACGCCACATACTTCTAGTCCTGAGATACTGTTTTTCAGTGGACCATTTGTGTACCAGATTAGATCTCCTGTTTTAGTATCAAACATGTTGTTATCCCATTCGTCTCTAGTTGGAAAAACTAAGGCATCAGGAAAGTAGGATCTTCAATTTTCCTGGTACTACTCCTGTGCCCTTTGGCAACAGTTTGGTCATACCAATGGTTTTGTAGCTTCATTCTGTATGCAATCATTCTGGCAGTGCTTGCAGATGCAGATGTCTAAGGGAGTCAGATCCAGCATAACTTCCAATGCTCTGGTTGGTGTGGTGGACATTGCTCCTGTGATGCAGAGACAGGATAGTCTTTGTAGACCTCCTAGTCTGTCAGTCACAGTCTTCTGTTCCACCTTACGCCACCAGATCACACAGGCATATCTGAGAATGTGTCTGACAATAGCTGTGTACATCCACAACATCAGAAGCTACAAATAAATAAACTTTTCTCATATAAATAATGTTAAATAAAGTAACATCAGAAATAAGTATTTTAAATTCGTCTTCGCATGAAATTATTATGAAGAAATTAAATTTTGTGTAGAGCATAGTGAAATTTTTTTGCTCAAATACATTTCCATACTTTCATTGTATACAGGAATGGGCTTAGGATTTAACATGACAGCCATCAGTATCGTCTAGATTCGAAGATGGAATTTTCTACATTTGACCAATCTGTTTTGGAAAATACTAACTTGTTGTGATATGTTGTTTTTAAGATGAATAAATTTCGTAAATCCTCACGATTCAGTAGATGTTTTAAAATTTCTCAAACTAAGCATTGTTGGAAATAAAGTCAAGGAATCAGTGAAGCCATCTATCAGAATGACATCTTTGAAGTGATTTACGAAGATATTCGTAAAGTATTTGTATCGGGTTTATGGTGGTATGACGTGGGTAATGCTACTCGCCTCCGTGACTTGGTTCACAGGTACCCACTGGGAAATGATAAATGAGTAGCAGTTTCCGGCCTTGTGGTGAAGGGTTAGACACCCAATGCCCGCCATAGTAAAAAAAAAAGTATTTGTATTTGTAGCATTAAATATATGGACTACAGAACAATGACGAGAAATTAAATCAAACACTGAAGACTGAGAGAAATTTTTAGTCATGAATTTTGAAGATTTTCTGTATAGCAGCCACAAAAAATATTTTAGTGGAAGATACTCAATGTAATACAAAAAACAATGGCTTTGTTGACCAATTTTTTAAGGCAAGAATGAAATTCTTTACTTATTTTATTTCTTTGTCGGCAATGGAAAACAGATTATACATATAAGTACACTACTGGCCATTAAAATTGCTACACCAAGAAAGCAGCACACCACACACGTGAAATTTGCATGACAGGTAGAACTTACTGTGATATGCAAATGATTATATTTTCAGCGCATTCATACAAAGCAGGCGACAGTAGCGACATCTACAATGTGTATAAAACCAGAGATTTGACAGCAGTTTTCTCGTTCTCAATTTCCGTTTCAACGTTGTTTTCGGCAAAGAAAGTTGTTGTAATGCCTCGTGCTAGAAGAAGAAATGCCTATCAGCACGTGTCTGACTTTGATAGAGGAAGGATAATAGCCTACCGGGAGCAGCAATATTGCTGTTTATCATACCGCAATATTGCTGCTCGCGTCGGTCGAGACCCCATGACTGTTAGCAGAATATGGAATCGATGGGTTCAGGACAATCATACGGAACGTCATGTAGAATTTCAGCGACCCCCCATCACTAGCAGCAGAGAAAACAGACATCTCATTCGCATGGTCACAAGGGATCGTACAGCCACGTCACGAACCATGAGTCGAGAAATGGAGTCATTTGCAAGGCAACAAGTTTCTGCTCGAACAGTTCGATGACGTTTGCAGCAGTATGGATTATCTGCACGGCGACCATGGCTTTGGCTACCATTGATGCTGCGTTACTGATAGGAACGCCTTCAATGGTGTGATCAGCGACGAACCTGGACGCGGGAATGGCATCACGCCATCTTTACAGATGAATCTCGGTTCTGTATACAGGACCATGATGGCCGCATCCGTATTTGGAGGCATCGTGGAGAGCGCGTATTGCCAGCTTGCATTGGACATCGCCATACTGGCCCATCTGCTGGAGTGATGGTATGGGGTGCCATTGGATACACGTCTCGATCACCTCTTGTTCGCATTACCGGCACTTTGAACAGCAACCTTTACATTTCCGGTGTGTTAAGGCCCGTGGCTCTGCCCTATCTTAGAGGCCTCCCTAATGCTTTGTTTCAACAGGATAATGCACGACCGCATGTTGCCCGTACTGTTCTAAACTTTCTTGATACAGAACAGTTCGACTGTTACCCTGGCCAGAACGTTCTCCTGATCTGTCACCAATTGAGAACGTGTGGGCAATGATTGCCGAGCGATTGGCACGCCATCACTCACCATCCACTACTGTCGATGAACTGTGGCATAGTGTTGAAGCTGCATGGACTGAGATCCCCGTACATGCCATACAATCTCTGTTTGACTCCACGCCTAGGCGGATAAATGCTGTTATTGCAGCCAGAGGTGGCTGCTCCGGGTACTGATTTCTCAAGATCTATACATCCTAATTTCCTGTAAATCTAATCACTAGTTCTTTCCACTATAATGTATGTGTCCATTAAATATCATTCTGTTATTTGCATTCCTTCTTGGTGTAGCAATTTTAATGGCCAGTAGTGTATATTCCTTCAACAGGACACCTTGAAGGAAGGAACATTATGTCCCTTCTTTCATGGTGCCCATTTCAATTTCTGTGTTTGCTGTAAAGTTGAAGTGAAAAAATATGAGTGGAGTACTTGAAATAAAAATCTTAATTGTAACCTTAAATGTGGTCGTCTGTTATGTTGTACTATCCGTAGAATTGTGAATTAACATGGCTTTTGTTTTGTAAACATAATTTTAATTAAATTACTCTTTGTTATTCAGCTTAACAGAAATTTTTATCTAATATTATAAATTGAATTTAATATATTTAGTACTCAGAAAAATATATGGCGAATTGTGCTGATAACAGCTCAACTTATCTGAAATGAAAACTGTGGAAACAGAGATATTGATATTTTGAAATATAATCTCGTATCTGAATAGTTATTAATTAAATTTGGTATTTTTTTAATAAACAAGTTATTTTCTGTTAATGGCTAATAACGTGAAATTTTACAGCAGTTTTAATGGTATTGACTCTAAAAGTCCCTTTTTGATTGGAGTTGCTGGTGGCACAGCATCAGGAAAGGTAATTCAAGCTGCATGATATATAAAAAATGCATTTTAAAAAAATATTCTGAAAAAATGCTCTGTAATCGAGATTTAGTGTGTATTGTATGATTTACATTTATTGTCTTATGATTTAACAAGGATGTCTACTAAAGGATGTCCCTTACCAAAGGAATGGATTGTAAAAATTTCAAAATCTCACCCAGATAAAATATATTATTTTAACTCCATTACTAAAGAAACTACTTGGGAACTTCCAAAATATGACCAGTCTCCTATTATAGCCAATAACTCTAATAAAAGTGCTGTAAATGAAAATGATGTTCCAGGCAAATTTTTGAGTCAAGAAAAATCAAACTCACTTATAAGTAGTACGAGTAAGATGCTGCTTACAACTTTTTCAGATTATAATATTGAATCAGATGATTCAAAGTGCAGTTCCCATCTTCCTGCCAAAAATACATCAGAAACATGTTCTAGCTGGGAATCGAAGCAAAATATTTCTGCATCTGAAAATATCATGTCTCGCTTTAAAAGACTAGATGAAATTGAAAAGAAGATGCTTGAAAATATAAAGAAGAAAGCAAATGGTGCTGTGGAATTATGTAATAAGCAAGTTAAAGAAAATTCAAAAAAATTTTTAACATTAGGAGAAATAAACCTGTCACCAGATTCAATATTTCCTAAACATTCATTAAATGTTAATAGCTTGGATAAACAACAAAGATTATTTCCATCTTGTGATAAATTAAAGCAACGAAGTACAAAAGACAAATTAGATTCTAATTCTAAAAAACAACTTTCTAATATTAAGTTTATTTTTAAAAAACCAAAAATAAATTCATGGAATGTTTTCAAACCGAAAACAAATGAATCTTCATGTAATACAAAATTTTCTGGTGAGAAAAGTTCCCTGAAAGATAATGAGGTTAATAATCAGAAGCCAAAAAATATCCTTCCTTATTCTAATGTAAAATTTTCATCCGATAAAAACAAAAAGTCATCCAAAATTGCATTTTCATTTGATAACACTAATCAGGAAACTGAAAGTAAAGCTGATTATCCTCACATTATAAAAAACAAAAAATCTCTTGATTCCTCACATTCTTTTATTGAATCAAAATTAAGTGAAGAAGAAAATCCATTTGGACAAACGAAATCATTACCTAATTTAATGCCTAGTTTCAAATTGAATGAAACTTTGTCTGCAAAATCTCAAACTGATTCATCAAAAAAATTAAGTAATTTGAAGAAAAATACATTTGCCAGCAAACATTTGCCCAAGATATTTAAATCAGTTAATCTCCCAACAGCTGTTGTTGCACCAGTTTCAGTTAAGAGGAATCAAAGTCATTTTCGTGATAAAATGTATAAGAGATTAAAACCTTCTCCTAATGAAAATACTCAAATGATCAATAACTCAACTATTGCTTGTAATTTTGATATAAGTAAACCACGTTTTGATACTGTAACATCTGATAGTGTATTGACTAGTAGTGATGTTACTTTGCCTAGTTTAATGGAAAAAGAATCATCCAGTGATTTTAAGTCTCCTATGGGGGACACTATTGAAGATATAGAAATGCTTGATGTTTCCTTGGATTTGACAAAAATTGATGATTTACCTTCCATTTCAGAAACAGCAGATGAAAATTCTAGTTATTATATTGTCATTGACACAAATATCTTCATTAGTCATCTGCACCACATTAAGGAAATAAAAGATGTTTCAATTGAAAATTGTGGCCCACCACATATATTTATACCATGGATTGTCATTCAGGAATTGGATAATTTACGTAAAAATCCAAAGTTATTTAAAGATGCTCAGGATGCTATTAAATATGTTAATAGAATGATAAAGTTGAAAAATTCTCGATTTCATGGACAGTCACCAAAAGAAGTAAAAGAGTGGGCTCAGCCCTATAGTCAGTGCAATGATGATCGTCTTTTAGAATGTTGTACTAGTCTTGCTGAAAAAATGCCACGGTATAAAGTCATCTTAGTGACAAATGATATAAATTTACTTAATAAAGCTTTAATTTTGAATATACATTGCCATGACTTTAATTCCTTTATGAAATTTTTGAAGATTGAATATGAACCTCAAAATTTAAGCAAAAAGGGAAAGAAAAAGAAGAAGAAAAAAGTAGTTTCAACTGAGGATTTATCTTCTATGGAGCTTTCTAAAAATGGACAAGAAGAGCTAATTGAGTCAAAAATGTTAGTAGCTCGGAACATATTAAAAACTGTTTTAGAAAATTTTTTAGAAAAAGAAATGCATTTAGCTTATGGAGATTGTTGGAAAGCTTTTAAAATTGATACAAGTTTATTAGAAAATATTCTCAAGGCAATTGCAAAATATTGGAGAACAGTGTTTAGTTTCAATTTTTCAGATAAGGACAAGCGAAACTTTGAATTTTTACAAGATGTAGCAAGTCGTCCTGAAGGTTTTCAATGTGAGAAAGAAGAATGTTTAAGTATTCTTACTGTAATTGAAGATATATTTTGTCATATCAAGAGAAGGTGGCCTGATATGAATATTCCAACTGAAGAAATACAGCAAATAAGAGCATCTTGCAATCAAGTGCTTTCTGAGACTTCTGTTAAAGATAAACCAAATGAAAGTATTAATGCATCATCTAATTATGAAATAGTTTTGGGTGTGTTTGAATATAACTGGGGGGTCATAAATCAGTTATGTGGTATGGTCATGGATTTTTATGGCATTCCTCATGTATTTTCATATGATAAACCTGACATGTTTCCTTCTGAAGCAGATTTTGATCGTCTGATGTGTAATCTTTATCCCGGTGTACAAGAGCTGAAAGAATGCATGTCCAGAGTTGTGAATAATGATCCAAAATTGCCACCTATAAAAAAATTATACAAGAGGTTTTGTAACATTTTAAAAAATTTTGTACCATCTTTGCAAATTAATCCCATACCATATGATATGTCTAATTTCAATGTTATAGAATTAGAAACTTTTTGCAGCTCTGTTGAGAATAAAGAAAAAATTGCTACGGGGTATCAACAATTAGAAGATTTCTATACAAAATTGGAAGAAGCTGTTGCTATGATGCCAAGAAAAGATACAAACATTATGACTTGTGAATAATATTTTGAAATATCTGATTCTAAAAAAACATTTTTGTAGACATTTTGTTGAAAATGTTTTGTGTAAGAGATTTTTTTTCTAAGCTAATGTATATATGTTTTATTTATTTATAAATTAATCCTCAACTTTATCTTATAATAATAGAATTATTCAAAGATTTTTTTTTAAAACATAAATATTTTTGTGCTATTTTATTTTGAATATTATCATTCAGTGTCTGGTATATTACTCTTAAGTGTTCTCTTTTGATTCTAAAAATTATAATGAAAGTGCTTAGTATTATAATTCCATATTTTTTTGTAATATATTTTAGCTGAAATGCAAGGTAATAACTTTCTTTATTTTTTAAAGTAAATGAGAGTTATTGCAGCTGCTTGATGATAAATATGTTGTTGTTTGTTATTGTTTTATGTAATTATCTATGATCTTTTCCAAATTTAGAGCTTCAGGGTTTAGGTGTTATTCCCATTTTTACAATTAAATTTCGTTTTCATTGACTTTAATATTTGGTAATTATTATGGTGTGTGTTAGTTTTTACTTTAAGGATCTTAATTGTATACAATAATTTTTTCACTCATTCCTTTGCAAATTAGTTAGATTTATCCATTTTGTGTTATGAAATTGTCAACTGGTTGAATGACTTATTTTTAATAGATTTTTTGCAACTGAAAAATCCCTTGATTTCTTAGCCCCTTGATTCATTTATGTTCACAGTGTAAATACTGTTAGGTTTATATTTATTTTCTGCAATTAAGAAAAAAAAGTTGTTAAAAAAATATAAATAAGAGAATTAAAAAGGTAATATATTTTAATTCTTTTTACATGAAAGTTAAAGGAAAGAAAAGTGATATTTTTTCATGTGTAACTGAAAAAATATTATCATTTTTATGAAATATCCAGAATTATTAAAACTTTTTAAATAAAATATCCGATTATATTTTATATAAAATCTATATTTCTCCTATATTGTTGTGTTTGTAAATATATTTCATATATGTTTAGAATTACCTTGAATCAATTTTTTTTATACATACAAATAGTTATTTTTCCTGAAATTATTTTTCTTCCATTTATATTTCATAAATGTACAAATTTAAAAAGAAAGTTTTTAATTAAAATTTTCTGTAACTTTACAATTATATGCATTGAATGCCTTTAATTTTAATACTCTCATACTACGATTTTGACATTGAAATTTTTTAATTTTATAATTTTTATTTTAATAAAAACAATATATTTTAGATGAGGCTAAGTTGAAATTTTCTCATTAAAATTGAGATTTTTTATTCAAACTTCTTACTTACTATATTCATTTTAACTGAAAATCTATGACTTCCTTTCTTCTTTTGGTGTTTATTGTTAAAAATTTGGAATTCCTAGTCATCAGTAAATGAAAAGATGTTAAAGAACATGAATTTGAAGTTCCTTAATAATCAAATATTGCAGAATATTATAAAACAAATTAGTACTTAAACATTTACTTTTTTATTATGAAAACAATTTGCTTGCTGTATAGTTGGAAAATTTTATTAAACTTTTATGTTTTGATGGAATTAATGAAAAAAAATATTTGTCTTTTTTAAAAAGTAAGGAAGGTGAAGGATTTGATGAATGCAGGATTAAATTGGATAATGTATTTCAGATGGTGTTTAAAATATTAAGTATGTTATTATTATATTGTATGAAATATTAAATTAAGTTTTTTTAATTATTAATTCATTTCAACTTTTATTAATTAAGAAATAATATCAAAAATCATATTTTAGGAATATTGTTAATTGTGTTAATATACTATTTTGTTTCTATTGCATATAAGAGAAAACTTCTTAGCATAAGTGGAGTAACTATTTTTATATGTGTATAGGGTACAATTTCATATTTTCTGTAGGAAAAATTTATTTGTGTGTATAAAGTTGAATTTTTGTGCCATTTCATTGTTTTCTTTATATTATACCTTCTAAATTAGATGGAAATAGAATGTTAAGTTTACTCAAAGTATAATTATAATAATTGTTTGTAAATAAAATATTCTTAAATTGGTTTTCTGATTATTTTCTTTTAATTGGCAAAACCTTAAATTATTTTGTTTCTCATTTAGTTCTTTAAAATAAAGGTTAAATTTTATAGTAAATTAGTAGTGTAAATTGTATCAAAGCAATTTAGCCTTATTTTTAAGGAAATTTTTTTTTACAAATATCTGAAGCAAAAAAAAGTAGTTATGTTAGTTTCTATTTAATTTGCTACTTTTGCTTGATTATTGATTCCACTTTTATTTCAAAGTCCACAGTTTGTCAAAAAATCATGGAAAAAGTTGGGCAATATTCTGTGGACCATCAGCAACGGCAGGTCATTTGCATCAGTCAAGATAGTTTCTACAAAGAATTGACCAATGATGAAAAGAAAAAAGCTGCCAGAGGAAATTATAATTTTGATCATCCGGGTAAATAAATGACTCTTATTAAATAGTTAAGACTGTGAAAATCAATTAAGATAAATTCAAAAGTATGATTACCAAATTTGTCAGGTAATTGTTCAGAAAGAGATCAAGAAAAGAGTAACATTATATTTATAAGTAATTGATTTTCCCAATGGCTTTTTACATTTAGTAATATATTTTTACCGATGATATTTATAAAGTTTTCACTACTTCATTCTGAATAATAATCATTATACATATTGTTTTTATTTTATAGTAACTAAATGAGAAACAAATTATTTTATTGTATTTAACAATCAAAATTAAAAATTTACATGGAAATATTATGTAAGCTTTATTTAATACTTGTCAAAATATATACTAGTGTGATATTCCAATTTGTTGAAAGGGTTTAATAGTATAATTGGTAGAAAATATATAAAGTAGAGTATTGTTAAGTTTTTAAAAAGACTGCTTTGGAAATGCATAACAAGATATAAACAAAGTATGATTTTCTAAATATATAAATTAATGTAAAATACAGAAAATTTTCTTCTGTAAATATGGTATCGTAATTTTGTGTTGAATTCATTATCAAAATCTACAATTAAATTACTTAGTATTTAATATTCAAATTAATTTTTCTAATTTAAATCTTGTTAAATATCTACTCCTAATATCTTTATTTTGTGTTTTAAGGACACTTTGCACTGTTAAATAAGTATTAAGAGAATTTAATTCAAATAAAAACTATAAATTAAATTTCTTGAGTTCAGAAAAGTTACCTACAAGCACAGTTACTTGTCTATTTAAAAACGAAACTTCTTTGTGGTGATTTTCTTCTTTTATATCTTTTCTTGAAGTATCACTTATATTTCATTTTATTCTGAGCTTTTCACAGAATGAATTTCTTTCCTTTTCTTTGAAATTGTTTGAAAAATTAATGTTTTTTGATGAATGTAAATTTTTTACTTAGTTTGTAGACTGTAGGTTATAATTGAGTCAAAATGTCATTATTTTATTTTTAATATATAAACATTTTTAATCACCATTTTTGCTGGGTGATTGACTAATAGTGGAAGAATTTTTACATCCCACTTTGTTGAGGAACATTTTTCTTTTGTCTATCTACATATTTGGCCACACTTAGACAGTGGTGCTGTAATTAATATTCTGAGGCGTAACAATGAAATAAGAATCTTTGGGGGGAAAGGCTGATAGGAAAATTTATCAACTCATATATATCATGTGAATTTTACTCAAAATTATTTGGTTTTATGCTTTTATTAACCCTTTGGATGTACATTTATTCGAATAATTTTTTGCATTTGGAGCACATTTAGTTTTTTGGGGTAGAGTAATTTGTAAGAATAGCATATTTTATGCAATTATTAGAATTTATTGGCTCCCACCTTTTGTTTCTTTTTTTTCCAAAACCTTTTTCTATCACTTGTCTGGCATATCTATTTGTCTCTTCCACTATGCTATTCCAAAAATCTTCATTTAGGACTTTATTCAAAACATCAAAAGGTTTAGGATTAGCACCTAGCCTTCGCAGATACAAAGGATTTATTCCAGGCACTTCATGAAACCGTCTTACATTAGGTACATTTTGTTTTTCTTCCCAAATCCATTGATCTAATATCTCAGGAGAAGATTCACTATCACTGCTTGATAAATATCTTGTATATCTTTTGCATCTTGGTTTTACCTCACTATCATCACCACTATCTTTGTTACTTTCAAATAAACAAGAATGAACATTTTAAATATAGACTCATTTTCAACGACGTATCAGAATTTCATGTGCGACTTTGGTCAAATTATTGCATGACGTTCTGATATGTTGAATGCGGTCAAACGGTTAATTACAAGAATATATTTTATATTTTTTTGTTAATAAAATTCAGATTTTAGTGATGGTTTAAAATAATTTTTTATTTTTATTTGTAGAAGAAAGAGTTAATTTAGAAATATATATGTGAGAAATTAATTCTTTTTTAGAAAATCTAATATAGATGTGTACAATATAGCAATTTTGTTTCTTTCATCTTAGTGAGGGAACAAGGGATACAAAATGATCGAGGCTAATCTTTTGTAAAATGGCTAAAAATTCATTTCAGGTAGCCGAATAATTTGTATTATGGCTTAAGCTTTGCAGTTTATTGGTTCAAGCCCACATCAAGTGTAAATATTTGTAGGGCCTGAAAATTTTTTAAAAAAAGTTATGGCATTTCTTCCAACATGAAATCTTAAAAATAAATTTTTGGTTTCTAAAATTTTTATACACCATTTTTTGGTTTATTTATAACCTAAAAAAGTTTTTTTATTAATTGTGAATGTATTTCAACTGTTTGCTCTGACTTAAATTAGGGACTATTACAATTATATATAATTCTGTTCAGTAAGCTTATATTTTCATGATGCAAAGATCAAAATAAATATTGCAATTAATAGTTTTATTGTGAAATTCTAAATAGCTTTTAAAAACATTACCTTTAAATATTTAGAAATATTAAATGATTTCATTCTATGAATACATTCTAGATTCTGTGTTAAAGATTTTATTTGAATGCTACTTTAAAGTGTGAAATTCATTGAAGTTATGTAATTACCTTTAAAGAATTTCACACTTTTAATTAGCTTACTCTTGATGCCTATTGCACATTCCTAAGGTCAGCAGTCTGATGGATTTTGTATGAGTTTTTCAGACAGTTGGAAGATAAACCACAACTGCAACAACAATTACATTAATTTAAGAAAATTTATGTTTTGTTAACTTGCATTACACATTTTTAACACTATTTTTTTTCCCTCCAGAAGTTGACAGATATACTGATTAGTTTTCTTACATTTCTTTTCTAAAAGGTAATTTCAATTTAAGGATTATGGGAAAAATACCCAAATTAAGCTGACAATATAGTTTCTTTTTAATAATGAAATTATCATGAAAAGAAAACTGAAAAAATTCCTTAGGAAATGATTTCTTTAAATTAGTTTCTAAGAAAAACAAATGTGCATTGGAGAGGGGAAGAAAAAATATTACACACATTTATACAGTGAAATATAATGTCTTACTGCATATGTTTTTGAAGAAAGGCAGTTAGCAATTATTATAAAATATTCATGAAATTATGTGTATATATATTGCAAAATTTTTAACAAGATAAAATGCAAATACACTAAACCAAGAATTGAAACTTAGTGTTTTTTGATACATCATATAAATTTCGCTATTAAAAAGCCACTGAGCTTATTTTGCTCTCTAGAAATGACGAGACTATTTTAATACACATGTTGATTATACAAAAATGCAGGTTGATGAAGTGCTTAATTGAATTTTTGTGATTTTTACATAAAAAACTTATTTTATGTATTTTGGTCATATGATGTACTTTTATGGAAAAGACAAAATGTATTGTAACTATGAAACTTTTATATTATTAAATTTGTTATGATTATTAATTTAAAAGTCTAATTTCAGTATGGAATAAATAGAATTAATGGTATTGGAAAGCATAACATAAAAGCAGTATTAGTTATAGCTTTTTCAAAGTCATTTACAGAACTTAATTGCAAGTTCCATTTTCTATACACATCAACTTAAACCCTAATTTAGGTTATTAAAAGGTTTCTAGGTTTTGTCAATGTGAAAAAACAATTGTGAGATTATAATTATTCTTTCTTATTGTTAATCTGTCATTGGAACTTTCTACAATTTTAATGAAGTATTAAAATTGCTACCTTAATAGGAATCGAATGACATTTATAACTAGTAGAAACCATAATGATGCAGTCTTTTCAGTGGCAACAAGCATATTAACACTTTAATCCATTTAAATGTAAGAATAAATAAGAATTAATTAAATATAAAAATTAATTTGTTTTTAAAAAATATCTTTGAAGCAATTAGTGTATATTAATGTGTCAGAAAAAGAATTTATTATTACATTAATATGTAAATTAGTCAAAAGTCTGTTTTTAAAAATGTAAATTTTTTTTGCATGTTTAAAAATTAAGATAAAATTTATAATTAATTTTTACTTTGCACTTCCTTTTAGACTTAGTATAGCAGGATGTTTTTGTGCAAGTATTATCTATTTTTTCATGAATTGGCCCACTATAAAAGATATTTTCATTTACCCTCTGGCATTTTTCGCCATACACTATATAACTTATTTTAAGCTACATAAGTGATTAATTATATTCATAATAGTTTTAGATTTTAAAATTAAAACATTATATTGATATTATATTTAATTACAGAACAATTCACAAATCCAATTTTTAAGTATTATTTAAAGTTAAATAATTTGAATCTTCTTACTATTGTATAAACCAGGGATACCAGCATTTAATTTTACTATTCTTTATGCAGAGCTTTTTAATTGTGTGCATTGTGTTGAGAGAATCTTATTCAAAAATTTTCCTGGAAATGAATTTTCAAATAGTATAATTTAGTCTTTAAAATATTTGAAAATTCATTTCAAAAAAAAAAAAAAAAAAAAAAAGAAAATTGATTGCATTGTGAGGAGTGGTACTGTTTGAATTCCAGTGGATTTCCCCAGTTATACCTAGTTTTGGTGCATAAATAAAGGCTGATGACAGTATTTGTTACAAAAGCATTATGACATTAAACTTTAGTTGTGTAGATCATGCCATGTTTTGCAGATTTATTATAGCATATTAAATTGAACAGAGTGGCTGAAATCTTGCATTAGAAAGCCATGTGCAATCAGCCTAGAAATGGACCAAGGAAAAGATGGCTTGATGATGTCTTGAACAACCTTAAAACTTCCAAGGTCTCTAATTGAAAAATTAAAATCAGAGACAGCTGTCTGGAGGAACAATGTGTAGTAAACTAAACCCTCCCTGTGCTGTAGTGCCAGTAAAAAACACATTAAAATGAATATTAATATAATAATTGCATTCCTAAAATATTAAATCAAAGTAAAAAAATTTTATCATTCAGACCCCAATAGGCAAGAACATTAGATACTTTTTAAACTACTTCCAAAGAGCCTCTTGGAACTTTGTGAATTACAGGTGTGAATCTCACCTTTTACCATCATATCAATAGTTTTTACTTTTTGCTGTCATGCATGAAAAATATTAAAAATTACTCAAATATGAATATCAATGACAATAATTTGAATTTAAAAAATTTAGTATCTTCTGATTTCAGATTTGATAAAAAAATTTTGACTTTAAAAATAATTTATTTTTTGTCAGATTTAATGAAAACTACATAATTTTTAAAATTTTTTAAAAAAAGTTAAGCTAAGAAAATAATTAATACATTTATAGAAGAAAAAATTTGAAAAGTTATATTATATACTAATAAAATTAATAATTGAATAATGATTCTTTTCTTTTAATTGAGTTTATTTTATTTGACAAAATTCAATTCATTTATCAATTACTTTATAAAAAATTGATTGTTTAAGTAATTTTTAAAGTTTTATTTTAACAAAGAACTTTTTAAGAATTGTTTGAATATATTGTTAAAATATGATGGAAAACATGTTTATCAAAGCCAAAACTTTGATTTATAAAAATTATAGGAAACAATATTATATATTTTATTTCTAATTCCTATACTAAATTTTCTTTTCTATATTTTTTACTGAAATGCTTTTGAGTTATTATTTTTTAAAAATATAAAATGCAAAGAATATTTTGAAATTTTTTATTAATTCACTACATATTCATCATTATTCTTTACAAAATTATTCATTGTGTTTTTTATAGCTTAATTTTAAAATGAGGATTATAATAATAAATAATTATTAAGAATAAGAGTTTATGATTCAAAAAATCCAAAGTAAAATTAACACTTAAAATTTGCAATATTTTTATTTGCATGGTGTTTGAAACTCTAATAATGTGATTACAAGTCTATTATTTACAATTTTAAATTAACAATAGTAATAAACAATATTAAAGTTTTTATTTGCTTACATTGGTATCTGAAAATATGGAGCTGTCTTAAAAATAGCACATAAAGTTTGTCATCAACATTTAAATGTTTTTTGTCTTGATCGCTCAAGACTTTCTCAATTCTATTATAAAAAACAAAGCTTATATTTCACTATCTTCTGCTTTTTTTCTCTTTATATAGATACTTTTATGAGTTATAATTTCTTTTCTAATAAATCATTTAAATTCATTTTAGATTATTTATTCATATTTTATGATACATATTAGTTTAATCTTTTACACATCATGCACTTTATTTGAAAACTATTTTTGTCTCAAATATTATGTAAAAAAATAAAGGAGTTGATTTCATTTTTTAAAACATTTCTAAGATAAATCTCTGAATCATTATGTATACCAGTATATTCTAAGACTGAAATTATAGTATCTGAAACTGCATGAAAATAAATTATATTGTCTTAGGTTAATAAACTGAAGCACCTAAAAAACTTTAGAATAATTATAACTAATGGGCTTCAAAAAAGTTTTTGTTAATTTTTTTACAAATTAGTACCAGTTAGTTAAAATTTTCATTTTAATTTTTGCTAGAATATAATTAAAAGCAGAGAAGAATTCTTGTCTAAATATGAGAATGTAAATGAAAGAAAAGCTGAAATTTCTAATGTACAGGTAATGGGTGAAATTATAAAATTGATTCATATCTATTTGATATGTAGATATGGGTAGTAATTTAAAACTAAAATATTTAGAGGCTAAATTTTATATTTTTAACTATGACTGCAAAAATTACTAATAATTTATTAGAATATCAATTAAAAATAAATTTATATTTCTTTGATAGATGTCTGTTGTTAAATTTTAACAAAAATAAAAATATAAAATGAATAGTAAATTTGTTTAATACTGAATATTTCTTCAATTTTGAAGCTGAATAACAGCATTTTCAAATTAAAGAATTAATTTGTTTGATACTAAAGAATGGATTGTAAAATTTGGATGAATCAGAATGAGGAAACTTGTAGGATTTCTATTGCTTTATAAGTTTAAGTCATGTCCTGATATATTATCAGAAATACTTATGCTTGTGTCAAATCAATTAAATGAACTCAAAAATATCTATTAATTATAATTAGCAATAATGTGAAAATTAAGTATTATATAAATCCAAGTTATCTACTAATATCTTTTTTTTTTTTCAAGTTTAGTATTTTTTCTTACAACAAATGAATGAAAAAGCATTGTATTTAATAATTCGCTTGAAATGAAGAAGACAATTATGTTAATATTCTTGTCCTTAGTTCAAATAACTTAGGATATGATTCCCACTTATAGCTATATATTTATAGTGATTAGAACTATAGGTTATAGTTGATTTTTTAACTTTATAGTTAATTTTTTGGAATTAGCCCTAGTGTGTAAAAAGATCACAATAGCTCATGAATACAAAAAGAATATTCAGTAAACTAGTGCTGAGGAAACAGGAAGTGTACCACAACTTTTTTGAAATTATCTTTTGCAAATTCTCTCTACTGTAAATATTTTTAATATAATTCTAATATAGTAATGAACAGTGTGTCTTATCACAAAAATTGCAGATTCTGTCCTGATAAAATATTCCGTAAAATTGCGAATATTTATATGCACAGAAATAACATGATAGCACCTTGTGGAAAGTCATAACTCTGAGTTATTCAAATTTAATACCTCACCAATGAAAAAAATATTGTGTTAATGAAATTGATAACAGCTGAAAATTAGTTATATTAATTATTTTTTGAGGTTTTAACCGACTCAGCGGCTCAGAAAATTTCAAGAATCTGCGAAAAAATTTTCCTCTTTAAAACCACATGTACTACTTTTACCCACTTCCTTAAACTATACAAAAATCATCGACTATTTCCCATTCTCATTGGGAACATTTCCTACCCCCTGAAAACTGTCACATTGCTCAATTTAGAGGGAGGGGATGTCACTTACTACTAACTACCCTATCTAGGGTTGTGTGTATTTGCCAGAAAGAATTGTACATCCCAATAAAAGTGGTTGAAACGAAAACGTATATCTTTTTTTTTTAAAAAACTTAAAAAGCAAAAATTATTAATAAATAACTGTTTTTTGTGTAATTGAAAATGATTGAAGATATTCCTCAATCATTTTTAGGTTGACTTGGTAAATAATATGAAATTCAAAGAAAAACGGTATCCACAAATTACGATGTTTTAGATTTCTTACGCAGTTTAATTAAGAAAGTCGCTTGTCACATTTTCTTGAATATTTATTATTTTCTGTATAATGGAAATTTCTCTTTTTGAATGAGACACAAAAGGTTTTTAAATTTTTATTACAGTAAGATAAAATAATGTTAGTAAAAATACATTTTCTCACATTATATTTTTCTTAACACAAACAAATTTTACTTTATATGAATACATCTATGTAGTGATTAGTGGGGTGTTTATATGAAAATAAAAGGCTTAGTTATTTTTCAATTTTTATAATGTTATTTTCAAAAACATTAATTAAAGCTTTTTAATTTATTCATCTATAAATGTTTTGAGTTTAAACAATTAAACATAACATTAGAAAATTTGCATAACATTGTGAAAAATGTGTGTAATGTTCTTGGTTTATACTATATCTGAAAAATTACTTTCACTTTATATTTAAATATTTGGAAAAGTTTTTTACCCCAAACAAATTAAATATTTACAAAAAAAGATTAATTTTCATTTCTGCATTATTGTATATGAAAATAAAACTATTTAATGCAAAATACTTGTAGATAAACTTGCATTAATATTGTTCTGTATAAGAAATTTTAGCACATTATATTTGCTGATTGTGTACTTTCTTAATAATGAAATTTCTTATATATTTACATTCTAAAACAATATTATAAAATCATTTATTACTTTTGCAATTTTTTTCATTCATGTTAAAAAAAACATTATTTAGATATTTTTAACAAGATATTTATTATAAATTAAAGTTGTATTTTAATTTAAAAGAATTCCAAGTAATGGACGAAAAATAAATTGCCTAAAACACATTTCTTAAGTATTCAATATACTTATTCTCATTAACTCAAAATAATATTCTATTATTATGAAGCAATCTGGTGAAATAGAAAATGAATTTGAAACTCAAAAGAATTTAAATTAAATTTTTTCAATATATGTGACAACCTTTTTTTAAGAAAGCTTTTCCTAAACACCTCTTCCTTTTTCCTAAGCACTTTAAATTATTTGAGAGAGGAAGAGAGAGAGATTATTGTGTGCCGTCCTTATTATATATTTACTTTCATCTGGAAATGCATTTTTCTTAATTCTTGGAGTTAAGCACTTTGATAGACCTCATAGTGATTTGAAATACATATACTGCTATTTAGTAATTTATATTAATAGAAGAGTTGGTGTGTTGCCTATAAGCTCAGAGGATATGTAACATGAAGGTGAACAATTGATATCATTGAACGATAAAAAAAAGTTAGCAATGTACTTTAAGCAACCTTATGAAGTCTCATTTATTCCATTTTAAAAGTTACAGAAGTAGAAACTTTATAATTATTTAATGCAAGTAAATAAATATATTTCAAACCCTTTCACAATATTATAATACTTTCAGCACACATAGCAAGGGTGATTTAGATTATTTATACATTTCTATAATTCAACAGTCTAAATGAATAAGAAATATGTTAAAATTATTAATTTACTTAATTTTTTTTTTAGCAGAACTAAAAATATATATTACTTATGCTCTTTTTTCATCCATAAATTTTGTTTTTTTATTTAAAAGCGTTAAAGCCCAAACTTATTTGCTAAATTGATTTTTTCTACTCGTAACTGAACAACCTTAGATAAAATATCTCTTGTAATAATACATGAAAATTAACTTCATTTGTCAATCTGAATTGAAATATATATCAATGCATGTACTAACAAGAAGCTTAAACTGTTACATTTAATTTATTTCAATGTAAATGGAATATTTGGTTTCACAAGTGTTTTTTCGAGTTATTTTTTAAATATTAATATAGCGTTTATGAACTGAACTTAATGTATAATTATAAATAAAAACAAAAGAATCTTTACAACTTAATTTGGCAAAATTACTGTACGAAATAAATTTAAAAATTTATAACGAATTTCTATTGACTTATATTTAATTTTACATAATATAATATATAATAAAATGCTAAGAGGCTATTATTACTCCATTATAAAAATATTTTTATGAAAAGTTCTTGCATTGGTAATATTTTATTGTATTACAAGTTGCAAAACCTTTATATAATTATCATATATCTCTACTAAATAATGTTTCCTAATTAAAGAGACTTTATCTCTAGTTGAGAATTGTTAAGATTGAGAGGAATGAAACAAGGTGAGAAAAAGCAGGTTCTCATACGTCTACTTCAACTAGAGTAATCGATAAAATTCCCTTTCATTCCATCTGTAACGAAATGGAAACATCTTTAACCACACAGGAAGCCACATGTGCAATGAATTATCTTCCTTGAAACGAAGTCTTGACGTATATACAGGGGATCGTTTGGAATTGAGGGAGGTCTGTAGCCTTCCGGCCATGTACCTCGTTTTCTAATGAATTGGAGTCCTTGGATAGTCTTGGCCTGGTGATTAAAAAATCAGAAATAAAGATACAATAATGAATAATACAAAACTATTGAGGTAAGTGCTCCCACTGGATGCACTCTGCATGACTTGTGTTTTTGGACTAAGTAATTGAGTAATCCTAGTAATAGATACTTAGATGATGACAATAATTCTTTGTACACATAAAATCCATATAAAATTTTTTACGTAGGAAAATATAAGGAGAATACACAGGATGAATACAATAATTCTTTGAAGCACACAAATTCCGTTAAAATATTTACCAAGGAGTTACAAAGGAAAAACACAGGTTGATGACAATAATTCTTGATAAACACAAAGTTCCGTTAGAATATTTACAACGGAGGACAAAAAATGATACATATCCATAGTTGTTTAAGATTACATAAAAATGAGATATTTACAGGTTCCACACGATTTATTTACAATGTGGTTTCTCACAAGATTTTATTTAGGTAGAGATATGATTTCCATTAATTATTATTCTTCTTTCTTTTCCGTTTGAAATTATTTGAATAAATGGAGATATTGGTGAGAGGTTTTACTCTCAACACTGCTCTGGGCCTATGGAAATGCGTTAGGTCATAAGGACTGTAAAGTTCAATACCCTGAATCTCACTATTGTTGATTGTGTATAATTTATGGTAGAAATTAAATGCAAGAAATTTAAGGTAGCGGGCTAGGGGCAGGATTCCCAAGTTCTCTCTTATTTGGTGGTTTCTAAAGTAAAACTCTGAGTTAGTAATAAGTCTAAGTATTTTGCTTTGCTGGGCTTCTAAGACTTTGATATTTGAATCAGCTGCTCCTCCCCAGATTGGAGCAGCATAGGTTATTATCGGTCTGAGGTAGGCTTTATATATTAGGAGTTTATTTGTTAGCGAGAGTTTTGACTTGGGGGCTAGCAGTGGATAAAGGGTAGTTTTAGCTGCTATGAATTTATTTTTGATTTTAGTAATATGGGCTTTCCACGTTAGTCTTCTGTCAATAGTGAGTCCAAGGTAATCAACCCTACTAGCCCAGGGAATTTCTCTTCCCGCTAATTTGACCTTTTCACACGGTAACATTTTTCTTGTGAAAAGAACTGCCTGGGACTTGGTCGGATTTACCTTTATTTTCCATTTAACAAGCCATTCTTCTATTACCTTCAGGTGTTCTGATAAGTGTTGGTGTAGTGTTTTGTGATTGCTATTTGTGGTTAATATGGCAGTGTCATCCGCAAACAGGCAGAGCATAGTATTAGGGCTCTGCGGAATATATACAGGGGATATATGGAAGAAGCTGTTTGAAACAATACTGTTAATAGTCGAATACTTGTAAAAATTGTAGAGAAAATAAATTTAACACCTCATCCTTTAGTATTCAACTATCTGTGATAAAAAACATCGCAAGGCGTTAAGGAAATTAAATAATTAAGTGAAAAATGTTTGAATACTATAGGAGCTATTTATAACTACTGCTGCATATCAAAAAATATAGTAGTATCAATATGATAGAAACAAAATGATACAAAACAAACTTTGCTTATCAAATCATAAAAGATTACAGGAATCCTATAAAATTTTTCAACTTTATAAATATTCTCTTTTTTTATATAAGTAAGGTAGAATTTTGGATAGAAAATTTCCAAACAGCAATTTATTTTAAATTTTAAAAATTCTGAAAACAGAAAATTTCAAAAATTGCGTTAATAATTCAAATTTAATATCCTTGATTGCATTTCAACTACATTTTATTTTTTGAAAGAATAATTTTATTTCAGTCTTTGTTATTTTGTATTGTTAACAATAACATTAATAAACGATTTAATGACATAACAGATAAATACCTAAATCCGAAGTTAAGTCTGAAAATTTGAATTTAATCATATAGTTCTTTTTTTAAAAATTATCTCAAATGTTTTCAAAATTCAAATGAATTTTTACGTATAAAAAATGCAAGTATTCTTTTCTATATTGTAAGGTCGTTGAAATGGGAGCCGGCATACAAAAAAATTTATATAAAATGTGCTAAAACAGTATTATGATTTCAATATAATGAATATCACAAAGTTATATATCAAGAATAAAAATCGAAAAATATTATCAAAATTTAAAAAGTAATCATTATTGAAATTGACAGAGGATATATTCTTAAGACTTGAAAAGGTAAACAACAAAAATATTATAAGCATTTATTTTCCTTTTCTTATATTTATGTATTACTAGTTTAGAAAAACATTAATGTTTTAGATTATCACAAATTTACTTAAGGCGAAAAAGTTATGTTTGGTATCGAAAGATTACTTTTTTTTATTTATTTATTTTATAAATTCAGAGCAAGCATTTAATTCTAAATTGATCAGTTTTATGAACGTTAATAAATATTCAATAATGAATCTTTTTTTATAATTATATGTTTTTAGATCATCATATAATTAATGTACTTTAAGTTTGCCCTGAATTTATTAACTTTCTTTAATATGGTTTATTTTTACTCAAATAATAACACCATATTCCTATAAAATAGAGCTAGCAATTTAAATATTGTATTAATATATTATATTTTATAATAGGCAATGATTATTTTGCGAGCTCAAATTCGTATGTATTTTAAGAAAATAAATAATTTTTTTCATAATTTGAACAGCTAATTAATTTATTTCTAAGCCACAATATCTCATTTTGAACTTCATTTTATTTCTGTAATCAATTTTGTCCCTTTAATATAATTAATGATATTTATGTCATCTATATCTTGTTATCGTTAATTTAAATTGTAACAACACAACTAAATTTAAACATTCTATGATTTCTATAGTCATATAACTTAAGCATACTATTTTATTTAGATTTTTCAAAGTGAATGTTCTTTCTTTTTCAAAACTTTAATTTTTTAAAAAAGAAATTTAGTAGAAATTTATAATACCTTTGTTATATTTTTAAATTTAAGTAACACAATCAATCGTATATGGAATATACCATTTTATGTTTCAAAGATAAACCAGAAAAATAAATTTTTAATTCAAATAAGAAGAGTAAAGTAAATATATAACCACATTTTACAGGAAAAAATTCTCTGGTTAAGATTATTATATTTAAAAATTTCTTCTATACCTAATATGGATCATGTTAAAAGATAATTATTTGTAAAACTAACGTATTAATAATTTGCTTATTTTAAAAATAAATTTGATAATAAAATGATTATTTTCTGTTGGTTAAAAATTTAATTGCTTAGATTGTAGCATTTCCATTTACGAAATTTATTTGTTTATTTCAGTCATAACTAGTCGATAAAAAATCCCGTCAAAAACTATAAAAACTGAATTAAATTAAGTAAGATGTAAGAAATAATTAGCATAAGCAGGAAAATTTTTTAAATTTAACTTAGAAAAGAAGGCAAGCTCGTTAGTAATTTAAAAGTACACATGGATTTAAAATTTTTGTGTAATAAAATCGTCTAATTCAATTAGCTTAGGAACTAAAATAAAAAAAAATAATGTATAAACTTGCATTTTATTTCTAAAGCAACAAATATATAGATTATTAAATTTTAAAGTTGAATCTTGGCGAAAAAATAATCAGTATTTTAGATATTTGGCGTAAAACTCAGGCTGAGTTGCAGTTTTCAAAGAAAAGTCTCCAAGGAGTGTGGTTTGAGTGATTAAGACCGATCAATCAAACCACCGATTAGGGGGAAAGCAAAAATAAGTGGTTTCTACAATGCGAAAATATACATCGCGGCCGCTTTCGGTGAAAACTCTGCGACGTATCTCTGCCGTTGCAGGCCGCTTTCGAACAGGAAAGTCTCGACGTATCCCTGCCGTTATGAACCGTTTTTCGACCAGTTTATTGCGACGTAACAGATACGTCGCGGACGCTGAGTCGGTTAAACTTTTTTTCTATTTTTTATGCTTTATTAATTACAAAATGTCAATTCTGTAAATAAAATTGAATAACTATCATGTGTAATAAAATAATATATTCCTAGTTTATTGTATAAATGCATAATTGAAAGGTGATAAAATACATTATTTGCTTTTCCATTCCTTTTTTTTCCTCTTTAGGTAATTAAATCTTTTTTTTTTCCTTTGGATATCTTCATATACAAAAAACAGGTTTCCTATTTATATCTAATGTGTAGAGTTTAATTTTTATATAAATTGAAAATATGAACTTATTCTTTTTAAACACTATGTGCTTCTAAGACTTTCAAATCTAAGATCAAAGCAAATCTAAGATTTGGAAGTACATAAAAATTATATTTTTCTATACTTCCTATTCTCAATATATGCATATTTTTAAATATATATATTATATAGTAAAAATAAAAGATTATCTTATTGAAATACCAATCAGTATTTTTATATTCCACCATCAAAAATCCATAATGTATAAAAAAATAATAGCTGGCATATTAAAAAACTAATTTCCTATTTAATAATTATAACACTACTGTTGACTTGCAGAAAAGATGCTATATATTATGATATAAGTAATTCCATAAGTTCCTGGTTAGTTAGTAAATATGTTGAATAACATGACTAAAAAAAAGAAATTCCTTCAAATATTTTGCTTCGAGATTCATGTTCAAGCTGGAAATTCCCAACAAGCCAAATGTGTTAGAATTTATAACATATAAATTAAAAGGGTAATACTTGGGTTTTGTTCTCATGTCCAGCAAAATATTTAATTATTTGAAGCATATTATGACTTGTGTCATCATTTTCTTCAAACTAATGCAACACAATTCTGGGCTTTTGGTGCAGAGCATATTCTGCCGGAAAATTATATTGCTGATTGATAAAATTTTAATCAAATTTAATTAGGTTGCTAATGATTCAGGCATCTCGTGATATATTTGTCAGTCAATTGTAGAGGTATATTCATGAGAATGTTCTTCAAGGAAAATACTATAATTTCATAACTAGATTTTTTTTTGGTTTGAAGTACATGCAAAAGCTCTTATTCAACAAAAATTTACATACTCTAGGTTTTTACTGGGATCTGATATGATGTAACAAAATCATAATTCTTTTGATAGATGTCTCCCTTTCATTCAATATCTTGTCACAATTTTTCTAGATTCTGTAACCATACGGTGAAGTTTCACCTATTGAGATCTATGAAAACAAATCTTTAGTAAAGGTTTATAACCTATATATTTTGAGAGAATTATGTGAGAATATAAAGAACTGTAAAAATATATGCTGGCACTTTTTTGTCTGTTTGAATAAATTAATTTGTTCTGATGTTAATTGAGTTAGTAGTAATCACTCTTTGCTTTTCTCAAACTGTTCAGTCTTTACGGACAGCAGTCCTTGAGCACATCCTGAAAGGATAGCTTATATAGTTCTAATATCAAGAAGCCATCTAAAATATTAAAAAATCATAATAAAAAATATTAATTTTCCAATAAAACCTTGAAATGAATTTTTGTTTTAACCTCTCTGTTAGAAGATTTAAGACTAAAATAATCTCTGTAAGATGTAAATTATTTTGTCAGTTTATGATATGACATCCTATTTCTCTCTGATCTGTGTTTTATTCCCTGCCAAGCTGCTAGATGAATGGTTGCTCTAGCCAAGCTTAAGTCTTCAGTTCACGATTTGTGTGTTTGATTCTTGCTTCAGGTATGAATGTTTGTAGTGGTTTGGAGTTCACTTTAAAATATAAAACTTAATCAAATTAGCCTTCATGTGCAAATAGTGGATGTAGTGGTAAACAATACAAACACTACATTCTATTGTGTTAAATAATTTGTTAAACCTGAAATAAAAAACCTAACTTATAAAGCCTTTTTGGATTACAACATTAATTCCTTTGTGCCAGTTATCATGTATGCATGCAAGCATAAAACATTCATTTTTCAGCCTACGTGTTGCCATTCCGTTAGGTTATCTTGTTTATCCCCAGCTGTCCATATTTGTGTGTGTACCCTGGAATGTTTTGAAAATTAATATATTTAGCAAAAGTTGGCACATCATGTAAGAAGGATAGAGATAGGATAGACATGCATATAAATTTGACCAATTTGATATGTGAGACATATGATTCATATGCATGTGAATTTTTATTATATAAATAAAAAGGGAGAGTAATGTTTCCTGTGAAAAGTCACTGAATTAAAGTCACTGTGAAAAGTCTTTAAATAAACTTTTGGTATTAGTTTGTAATAATTAAAAAAGTTTTTATTTTTGTGAGAGTGAGAATATCTAGACTTTGAGTCCATGTTTATGTAAATTAAGTCTTTTTTGTAAATTTTAATTTATGTAAAAGATTTTATGTATTTTTAATGTATATTATGGGTATTTCTATCCTCCATTTTAAATGCAAATTAAATCTTTTAGTTGTAATTTTTTTAATGCTAAATTATAATTTTTTATATTATTGAAACTGAGAAATTTTAGCTGAATTTAAATAACAGAAATGATGCAAGATTCTTAAATATTGATTCTGATTTATTAGATGTATTAATTACCTGAAAGATATTTTCCAAAATTGTTAAGAGAAACTACTAAGATAATGATGCTTTGTTTTCATTCTTGTAAAAATCCTGTAACATGGGAAAGGAATTATTATGAGTCTAAATATTGAAACATAAAACTGCAGATCAATGTTCTTAAATTTTTTGTACTAAAAATTAATTTTAAGTGATTTATTAATTTTAAATATTTGATTTAAAAATTATTAAATGGTAATTAAAGTTTAAAAATAAAATGTAAAATGTTTTAAAGCAAGCAATAGTTTAAGAAAAAAATTAAACATTTGTCATTAATATACTTTATATGCAATGTTAAATTCATATTTTGAAATTTCATGCATTTAGGCTACATAGCAAAAACTCTCCAACACTGGGCTGCCTCCCACCAAAAGTGCTGACAGCCTCCTTTGTTTGTTTGATTTTCCATCTCCATTCATATAAAGTTTGATATGGTTTTTATCCACAAAAACAAAATTATCTTTTTACAAATTCCTTATTTATTCAGTTCTGACATATGCCTTGGAAGTGTGGATGTTGGCCACAAAGTAAATAATTGGTTTTTTGAACATAGATCTTTAGAAGTATTTTGGGGAAGTTCTGATGTGCTTTAAAGTATGCATTGATAGATTGTATAAAAAAATAAAAGACCCAAATAAGTTGCTTCAATTAGGTTGGTTATATATCTATGAATAACACAATTGTATACTATAAAATATTCTCAGCTGGAGAATATTGGAAGAACTATATATAATTTTGATATATAAATGCTATGGCAAAATATTACTTAGTCCTCAAAAATTGGATGAGTTTGGCCAAAGTTATCTGGAAATTTCATTTTAGAAAGCTTTTGTTCTCCCGAGCTATTATAACCAGAATGATGTTCATGATAAATTAATTGCTAAAATTGTTAAGTGCTTACATTGCTTCCATTAAAATAAGTTTAAAATTAAATCGTCTTAGTGTATGTTTATAGTAATAAAAAAAATCAGATGGCTATGGTAGCATAATAGTTATAGCATTGGCCTTCTGTTTGGATGGCCTGGGTTCGATTCCCAATGCTGTCAAAGACCCAACAAGTACATGCAATGTACATGATGATTTCGTGGAATCAAAAATCCTGTGGTCAGTCGTTAAGCAGTTACCATGGATATAATGCTTGAAAAAATTTTCTCTCCCTCCAAATCAAAAGTCAAAATTAAAAAAGAGGATCCTCTGGTGGTATCATCAATCGGAAGAGTCTTAGAGCAAAAATGTGATCTCACCTTTGTGGTGCTCTGGTTAAATGAAAGACGAACTTTTCTGACTTAATTTCGCATTGATTTTGGTTAGCAAGCTTGGATTTTCCAAGTGTCATAAATAACAACATAAAAAAAATCAAGTTTTTCCTTTTTATTTTTTTATAGGAGAGCACATAAGTTAACTAGTTATATACTTCGTGCATGATTATTTATAAATGTAAATTAAAATGAGCTTATTTTTTTCTACATATGATTTTTTCAGATGCTTTTGACAATGAGTTGATGCATAAAGTGTTAGTTGAAATACTTTCTGGTAAAGTGGTGCAAATTCCTGTTTATGATTTTAAATCAAACTGTCGGTAAGTTTAAAGGATTTCATTGCTTATTTATATATGAGTGTTTTAAGTTGATAAATATTAGAGCTTCACTTATATATTGTTTTCTGTACTAATTTGTGATTATTTCAAGAAATTATTATTTCTCTCTTTCAAATATAAATAATAAGCTTAAATAATGTTTATTATTCTTGAGAACTTGCTTAATGTTATAAAAAATTATTTTATCAATGAAATTTTACTTTTCTGCATTTAGCTTAAAATATTTTTATACAGTAAATGATTTAAATATAACATTAAGTTAGAAATTAGCATTAGTTTTAAAAAAATTACTTTTATATATTAATGAGGTGGAAGTCTCAGAAATAAAACTTTACTGTTTATCATACTTTACTTAAGATGATTATTAAGTCTATAATTTATCAGTTATATGCATGAATAAATTTAAATGTTTTGAATATACTTGTTACTTATGACACTTGGACAAGCCAAGCTCACTATGCGAATTTAAGTCATTAGGTTGCGCCTTTCGTTTAATCAGAGCACCACGAAGAAGAAAGTACGACTTAATTCTTTAAGTCCTCCGATAGATGGCACCACCAAAGGATCCACTCCCTCAATTTTGACATTGTTCTGAAGGGGGAGGAAATTTTCTCCAGACCATTGCACCCATGGTAACTTCTCAACGAGCGATCACAGGACTTTCGATTCCACATATTTAACAAGCATTATATCACATGTACTTGTTGAGTCTTTGGCACCATTGAGAATCGAGCTCCATCCATCCACATGGAAGGTTGATGCTCTAACAACTAGGCTACCATGGCCTGAATATAATTATAAATGTTTTTATGAATAATTTTGGTAAAATATTTAATTTCCATTAATAAAAAAATTATCATTTAATTCATATAACAAGTCAAAACACATAATATAGTGAAATATAATATTTATTAACTCAGAAATTAGTCTCAATTGCATTAAAAAGACAAACATTTTATGCATAACAAATATTTATACTATACATACATAGTGATACTATACATACTTGATTTATATTAGTGATCTCTGGGAATCCATTCTACTGTTTATTTTTGTATATTGTCTTATACAATTAATTTTCATCCATGTAAGCTAGTTTTGTTCTAGTTTGCAGAAATCATATTATCATTTAATGTATTGTTTTAATTGAAAATATTTAATTCTTTAAACTATTTTTCTTCTAAAAATCAGTAAATTATATGTGTACTGCTAATTTTTTCATCACTGTAATTATTTGTGAATTTTCAATAAAAAATATGTTAAATAAATAAAAATATATCAATAATTATCAAAATGTTAAGCTACTGTATATCACACTGACCGCCAAATAATCCAAGTTACTATTCATTCAGGGGCATTTTCGGTAGATTGTGTTAACAATTTCAATTAATTAACTTTGGATGCTCAATACATAGAAATTATTTCAAATATGAAAAGTAAATTCAACAAATGCTTCCAAAATTTCAAAAGGATTTTAAATATTGCACAGTTTGTTGGATCATCTTTCATAGAGATTGTTGTGGAAAAGTAATCTACTTGTGTCATGTAGGATTTTGATTTTTAAGATGATAATTCTGCATTGAATTTATTAATGTACTGCATTGATTAATTTTCAAAATTATAAATCTATAAAATGACTTTCTTCAAGCTCTGAAAATATTTGACTTTTTGTTTCTTTAAAAAAAATCTAGTTTTTGTTCAGGTTAATCTTAAATTGAAGGTATTGTGTTCACTTTTACATATCTTTGGGTGATTTTTTATTATAGCATAGAAATTTATTATGAATTAGTATAGAAATAGATTCACTGATTAACATGTGAACAACTGTATTTGGATGGTAGCTATTATCTACTATGCCAACATTCAGAAATTATAGCAAAAAAGAGTTTTATCTTTTTCATGAAAGTTATTAAATTTGATTTAAAAAATATATATTAGTTATTCATTACTAAACTACTCTGCAATTTCTTTTTCATGTGTGATTTTATTTTGTTTTTTACAGTTTAATTAAGACTGATTTCATATTTACTGGAAATGGGAGTTTATAGGCAATAAATTTAAGATTCTTTTAAAAGTTGGTAGCACACAATAGGTTCTTATGATTGATAACTTACAGTAAGATTTAAATATAGTACAGTAGTTTCACATTTTTGACTATACAATATCATTACCATTTTGTTATATTCGGAAAATGGAATTTACTTTTGCATAGCTTACATTGTAATTATTATTTCAATTTTAAATGTAATATATTAATGATCTTTTTTCAATGTTTTCTTATTAAATTTTTTTAATTGTTACAAGAAACTTATTGTATTATTACTTAATTTAAGTCTGGTATTTTTTATTTATTTATTTATTTTTAATTTTTAGCAACATTTTGAATATTTTTGAATGCATTTTTTGAAAATTTTTGAATAGTTTCCTGATTAAAGATCTGAAAATTTTGTTTTGAAATTCTTATGACAAATGAATTTCCTTTATTTTGGACAATTTTTATGTTGTATTGTTAATCCCAGATGGTCCAATTCCAATATTAGACCAAATCCACAAGTCCATAAACAACCAGGAAATCCAAAATTGTAAGGGACTTTGAAAAAGAATCTTCCAAGTCAAATTTTTATGTTGTAAAAGCTGTATAAACATAAATGATGATTTTATTTATGAGTGACTTTTTGTTTTAGATTCTCTTGAATGAGAAATATTTTGTGAAGTAATTTTAATATTTAAGCCAAAAATTGATTTCTTTAAAAACTTATTTATAGTTATTTATAGAATATCTTTATTATTAATTGTTAAATAAAATCATAACTAATTATTTAAAACTCTTTAAATCATCTTTTGAAATATTTTATTGAAATTAAATTATAACTTTTGTATCTATATATATTTTTAAATGTTATAAAATGCTTGAATGTCAGCTCTAATAGGTTTTCTGATATCATTACAAATTGATATGCAATTTTACAGAGTTACAATTTATAACATTTTAATAACATTACAACAGATAAATAACAAATGTTAATTATAAATAAAAGTCAAAGATCAATTAAAACTTTTAATAGTTGCTGATAGTAATTTTCCTTATTTGAAATATTGTATTCTTTATTTTGTACCAAACAGTATTTTAAATAATGTTTTGTAGTCTTTCAACAAAATAATCTAAAGACATTTTGACTAGAATTATACATTAAGTAAAGAAATGTATAATAATTTTGTTTAAGAATTATTTGTTATTGTTAATTTTTTATATTTACTTAAAAAATAACTATTTCCATATAAATAAAATAATATTAATTCTATTTTTGCTTAATTGTTTATAGTAATCTATAAAGCTGTGTGTCTTTGCTTTACTCTGTACTTTACTTAAATCATGTAACTTTCTTTTCCAAAATGATTGCCTGTTATTTTGAAATAAGCTGCAGCAAAATATCATTTTGAACTTTTAATTATTACCATTGTTCCTTTCTTACCTAATTGCTATTTCATAAAAATATAACATTATAAATATAGTACCCTTACTATGTAAAATTTGTTATTTACATCAAGTATTTTTTATTTTAAAAAAAATTTAGAAAAGAAGATGAATCAATTACTGTCCAACCAGCTGATGTTGTGTTATTTGAAGGCATATTGGTTTTTTATTTTCCTGAAATCAGAGAACTTTTTCATATGAAGCTGTTTGTAGATACAGATCCAGACACTCGATTATCTCGAAGAGGTTGGAACTATATTCATTGAAATCATAACTATAAACTTTTTTATTTATATTTTGATTGTATGTTTTTTTTAAATCTTGTAATTCTTTGCTTGATATTAAATTTGTAATATATTTAAAGTAGAAATTAAGTTTTACTTTAAACAATACAAGCCAAAGAAAAAATGTTTTTAATGTAATTAAAAATTTAATAATTCAACTTAATAAGTCAATTTTATTATCTTTTTTATGCCATAATTAGCTGGTATATTTTGCAAAATTATTTTTAAGTGTGTTTGTATGGAATAAAAAATTATTGTAAATCTTATTCAATTTATGATTAACTCTTGAAAATGTTTTTTATTATTTAATATAGAATTTAATTTAGTAATTGACATTTCTTTAATATTAAATGACATTTATATTTACCAGTTCTACGAGATACCAGAGAAAGAGGAAGAGACTTGGATCAAATATTACATCAATATACCAGATATGTTAAACCAGCTTTCGAGGATTTTTGCCTTCCTGTATGTTATTTAACTATCTTTTTGTTATTATTAAAATTATATTTTTATTTGTCCGATACTTTAATTTGAAAGTATAAACAAATGCTATAAATACCATTTCTGATACCAACATTATAAAAATTTTATTTCTCAATGAGTAGATTTATAAACCATGATATATTTTGGCAGAAAAACATGTTAATTAAGTTTGTCATTTTGTTTTTAACTAGAAAATATTTAATGAAAATAATTATATATATATATATATATATATATATATGCATGCCTTAAGATAGTAAAACAAGGAAACTTTATTTTCAGTTCATATATTTGACAAATTAAAATGCTTGTTATTAATGAAATACTAAATAAACTCGTAAATGACAACTCTATATGCATCTTACAAACACAAAGATTTTATTTTATTTTATTTTTCTAATTTGTTTGCTGCTTGTTAATTGAAATAAATAAAAATATGTGTATTTTATGGAATTTCTTCTGTAAATATTTATAAAATTTTGGAATTTTTACAGAGAAAATGTATAAAATTTTGAAGCATGTTTCATAATTTTCCACTTTATGTAGAGTATTTAATTCTAATACAAATTTGTAATATTTAATATTGATGGTTTTTTTAAATATTTTATGAAATATTGTATGAATATGAGAAATGTCATAGTTTTAGAATACTTAAAATTTAAAATAATTTATAAGAAAATGGAATGTCTTTGGAGCCAGTATAAAGCATCACACATTAACTTAGGAAGAAATTTTTATCAGTACATTCCTATAAATAATCAGAAAATTTAAATAATTAATCTGGGAAATATGCTTTTTCATTTTTATAAGAACTCTATTAAAGAATTATCAATAGAAATGTTTTGTATAGTGATTATGCAAAATTATATCAAAATAAGGAATATTAAATGTCAGACCTTTTGATTTTGTCTGTATTTTATTTTTCATTTAGTTAAATCATGCTCTTTTTTTAATTTTAGACGAAGAAGTATGCTGATGTCATCATTCCACGGGGAGCTGATAATGAAGGTGAGCCAAATGAATTCTTTTTTTAACATAATTATTCATTTGATTATGTTTAGTTGATATTTATATTCCTCAGGAATATATTTCAATATTTTGTTTTATTTATATGTAATAGTTAATTTAAGCTGCTATGTTAAAATAATGAAAATTATATTGTTCAAAATATTTAACTTTATTATCACCATTTTTGTGTGTGTTAAAATTTTGATAAATACTGTTAGTTAAAATATCAATAGAACAAAAAATACAGTATGAGTGTAAATTAATATATTTTAAATTAGTTATAAAATTATACTTTTTATTTTAAATTATAAAATTTTGTTTTTTTATACATTTTGGGTATTAGTGTATTGGTTTTTACTTTGCATTTAGAATATAGTTTAGAATATTTTATTAATATTGAAAGTTCAAATGAGGTTTTTAATGCTTATTTTACTTTCCCTTATTTTTTTATTTCGTAACATTCAAAAACATTGTATTGCAGTGATGAAAAATACTTATCAAAATAAAGTATGTAGACTGAATGATTTTCATTTTAAAAAAGATCAAAATAATTTGGCATTGTTTTAAATAAAAACTGGCACTATTACAAAATAAATTTCTGTTTTCTCAAATTATTTTATATACTCTATAATTTTAATATGTATCATTTTATGATAAATTTTTTCAATGTTGTGTTATTAATTATTTCATTTTTTTCAAAGATAGTAATTAGTTTACAAATTTGATTGAATTATTCATTCCATTTTTTCACTCTGCAGCAGCTTTCTGAAAATAAAAATAAAATATTAAATAAATAAAATATTTCTAATTTACAAAAAGCTTAAACTGTATTTTAAGTTGGTGCATTTCATTATAATCTTCAAAAATAATTATTTATATATTTTTATATTTTGTTCACATATAATGTTTACATAGCAATCTGATGTTTATTAATATTGTATTATTTTTTAAAGTTTAAATATAATGATAAATAGCAATCTAATTTTATAGTAAGAGTTAACATAATATTAATTACACTGGATCCAAATATTTTTAGAAAATTGATTTGATAATTAACATTTTAATGATTTAAAAATAAATTATTCAAAAATTAAACTTAGAATTTTTTTGTTTTCACTCTATTAGATTATATAATTTTATATAATGGGCTCATTTTTCTGACAACTTAAGTGAATATTCATTATGAATTTTTTATTGTTATACTTAGAATTAAAAAAACACTTATAATGAAATTTATGTTGAATTTCACTCATATTAATATATAAACTATTTTAAATCTAAATATAAATCTTTCTGATAAATAATACATTTATATATATATATTCTGCAATAACTTTATTTTTAACATTGGTAATTATAGTATTTACAGAATGTTTTAAATTGTTCACTTATGATAGAAATATTTAGAATTCTTTTTCTATATTTACCTTCATTCAACTCAAAAAAATGCTGCATCGATTGTTGATAATTTCCAACTTATTTAGTTACTTTATAAAATTAAACTTATTTCTATTGTCAACTTTGTGATGTAATTAATTATAATGGAAAGCTTATTTTTAAACTTATCTTTTATGAGACAGAAATATTAGTTTATATTATGAGATACTGAAAAAAAAATCTTCAATTCCAAAACTGACATTAGTCTTTTAAATCTAAAATATATATAACTATAATGTAAAGTTCTAAAAAATACTTTGTGCAAAATTTCTCTTTGTATTTACAATATATATGTGTTACTGTTGAAGTATATAATTCAGTTATTTCATAGAATAACTAGGTATTTTATGAAGTAAATAGACAAGTCAATTAAAGTATATAATCAAAGAAAAATTTTCATACTTTACCTGGTTACTCCATGAAATAACTAATCATAGACCATTTAAGTGAAAAAAATTAAAGTTATTTTATTAATTAATCATAAATAGCTAAAATCTTTCAAAAATACATTTTTACTATTGTGGATGATTAAATCGTAAAGAAAAGCAGATGATATATAATTTATTATTGCTCATAATACTAACATTAGGTAAAATGAAAAGAAAGAAAACAAAATACGAAAATAGTTATTTGTGAATATTATCAATGTTTGAAACAATTTTATCTGCATTGAAAAAATTTACTACACAATATTTCCTGGAACTACAATTTTTCTTTCCAACATATATTTTTACATGATGGGAGGAAAACTCTTGTTTCATAAAAACATTGTATAAACTTTTTCAAACAAAAATCTTAGAGAATAATTTTAAGTTTTTTTTAAAAAAATTTACTTTATTTTACTTTTTATTCTTTGACAAGGATTGCTATGATGACATTTTAAATTGCATTGCATATTATTTTTAAAACTAGCACACTTTTTACTACTTCACATTTTTATACAAGCACTTTGAGTTATTGAAACAGATTTAAGTCTATGTGTGTATCAAATCTCAGAATGAATTGTGCACACACGTCATTGCAAAGCTGCTATAAACCATTTGAGACCAACTAAAAGTAGTTGGAACCATTCCAATGAACTTTTGAGTGCCACATTTCCTATTTTAATGATCAATTAATGATTATTCTTCAGAATATGTAGTTAAATAGTGAAATTCAGTAATTTTATGTGCTTTAACTGAATTGTCAAGTTATTTCATGAAATATTTAGTTACTTTATGAGACACAACAGATTTCAATCTTTAGTGGTAACATATACATAAGTTAGTAAAATTTGAAATCATTCAAAATATGATTGCTTAAATCATCAATTACTATAGAATTTGTATGAAGTTACACACTCATTCCCTTGATTACTTCTCTAATCTAATATTATGATACATGATTATATACTTGTACAAGGTACAAAATATTTGTAGAAATAACCAATAAAATTTAAATAACGTTTTTTAACACGGATATATTTAAATTAAATCCAGTTTGACACCATCATCAGTGATATTTTATCTTCTCTCAAGCTTTTCAAATCATTTTTTTCACTGTTCCAAGTAAAAAATATTTTTTGTGCCTTCTTCAATGTACAAGGTTGATTATTATTCTCTGTTGAAGGATTATTCTATAAAAAAATAATCCTTTAAAGGGATAAGAAGAGTTTGATACAATAGTGATAAAAACATAATTAACAATGAAAGTTTTCTGTGAAATTTTGGCCATTTCAAAGAATACAATAATTGTAATATGATATCAAAATGGAAATAATTTCTTTCCCGTGGGTTTTTAAGTTTCTTTAATGATTGTCTATCAGCGATTTTTTTGGTAAAAACATTATCCACCAAAAACATTCAAATTGTGAGAAGAAATTTATTTATGAACTTATTCAGCCCAGGATTCAAATTGTTATGTTCACTTTCTAATATATAATCCATCAACACAAAATGATAAATTCACTAATATCCAGATTTATGCTGTTTATTATAATAAATTTAGAATATAGATGTATTTATTAGAAGTATTTACAAAGTTTAGTTTTGTTAATTACACATCTACATTGTGCATTTGGATCAAAACATTGTTATATTTTAAAACTTTTCCTTGCAAGGGAGCATAGGTTCTCATCCTAGCATCACCACAATGGAATGGCTAAGAGAATTATGTTTGTCAGTTATGAATGCTACTATTCCAATACCATTGTTTTATCCTGTATAAGTCATAAAAAATTCACTTTATATATTCAATTAGAAGTGATTTCATTTTTGTGTTTTGAAAGTAATAATCTAACTATTATTTGATTTTTATAAAACCTGTTGTTATATGAAATGTTAATGATTAATTACAGAATTAAATGAATGAAATGTTAATGATTAATTTACAGTGCTTTATAATGTATCATACTGTTTTAACATCAAAGCTATTTTTTTAAGTAACACCCTAACTAATCTGTTAAACATCACAGTTAATATCTTCCATTTTTAAGACTTTTCATAATTTCTCTTAAGGATTATTTTAAAAGTTTAATAATTGTAGTGAAAAGGATTTCCTAATTTTATACCACTGATAAATATTGTTTTACTTCACGTAATTTTTTTAAATTTATATAGCTGTCATATAAAATTTTCTTTTCGTTAATCAACAATTATTTCTATAATAAATTAAAATATTTATTGCATGACGGTCAAATCTTACAATATGATTTGTTAAAAAATTTTATTTCTTTGTGTTAAAATAACATTTTATTTATCTATATTTTAATTCTATAATTTTACTAATTTGATGGTCTTATAAATATGATACAAAAGATACTATATTTTTTTATGTTATGTTACCTGAAACCGAGATAAATTTTATAGATTTCAGCTATGCTATATGCAAGCAATTTTTAAAGTTGATTGAATGAGAGAGAAAAGTTCTGTATCATTAGATATGATAAGGCAAGATTATTTATTATGGTTGTTAAGCAATATGACATAATTTTCCTTGATCAATTGTTGCCAAAATACTTTTGTCAAAATTTATATTTATGGTGGAAAATGTTTTATATGTTATTAAAAGATTTTCTTTTAATAAACTCATGGTTCATTTTTTTCTTTAAATTAAAATTTTAATTTCTTAAAATTTATTCTCTATGCTTGTCAAGAAGCAAAAGTTATAATTTGAAAGTCCCTTTCTTTAAATCCATGCCTTTCAGAAATCCATTATCAGTGAAAATATAAATTAATTATGCTTCTTGTCCTTTAACTGCTAATATGCTTAATGTTTTATTTTTATAACATTGTTTATCCATTTACTGCTAACTTATTTCTTTATTTCCTATATTTCTGAAGACTTAAATACTGTTATATATGTCAAAAATTTACAATTTAAAAATTGAAGTAAAAGTATTAACCTCTTGTTATTCTCAAAACCACATTTGCCTTTATGGCTTTAAAATTTCTTTATGTATTTATTGCATTACGTTTATTAGTTAAAGGCAATTATACTGTAGCACTTTAATTAATTTAAAAATAATTATTTGCAAATATGAGTTAATTTTTATGTTTTAAATTAAATTTTATAATTCAGTGGAAAAAATAGAGAAGCATATATAGTTATCCCTTCCCATCCCCTATTTTCTAGTTGCAATAGATCTGATTGTCAAGCACATTCAAGAGTTTCTACGACAGTCAACTTGTAAAGAAAGGGACAACGATTCTCAGCCTTCAAAATTACTTATCTGATCTACATTTGTGTATTAATGTTTATACTGCTGTGTCTTTATTTTGTGGTATGATGTGTGTGACCTTTGTGAATACTTTTTCATTTTCTAATATGACAAAAAGACATTTTTCTATTGCTCGTTTAGTTCTATTATTTTGGGTATGCATAGATTTTACTATGAACTTGGTATAGGAAAGGCACAGTATGCTTTTAATATTGCTTAAAATCTTGGAAAAAAAATCAATATTGTGTTTTATTATACTATTTACAGCGAGTGTGCTGTTATGACAAATATAATAAATGTTAATTCCTTGTTGCTTTTTTAATTGACAATGATTAAAATTTCAAATTATTTTTATTAATTACTTTTTAGCAATGCATTTTCTTGTATGAATGAGTGTATCCAATTTATTTTCAATAGTTTGCATTGATATTACACACATTCCACTGAATTTTTGTTCATTTTATGATTTAAGTATAGTCAAGTTAGTCAGAATTATGAAATGACATTTTATTTTAAACTTTTAAATAATTATGGTAAAACAGTTTATTTTACAGTGAAAATTTATGTAGTTATTTAAAATCTTTTAATGATTACATTTTCTTATTATTTTTGAAATACTTAAATATTTCCACCTTAAAGTAAAAAATATGAGATATCAATTGAATGTGTAAGAAGGAAAATTTTATAAATTTTGAACACATTCTTCTTACTCTTACTTTATGGTGGCTGTAAAAAATTAATTGTATTTTTGTTTTTATACTTAAAAAGACATCTTAACAAAACACTGATAATTGTAAGTATGTTTATATATTTTTTAATGTACTGTTTTTTAGGAAAAAGAACAGCATTACAATCTTAGGTTTTTCCTTTAAGAAATTTTTAAATTTCAAATATTGTAACATAGATGCAATTAAAGTAATGATAAGATATTATACTGTCTTCAATAAAATATTTAAAAAACTGTCCCATCTAATAAAATATGGTTCATAAATGTAATTATGCAACAGTAAATATATTTCATCTTATGATAACAATCAGTAATTTAACTATATCTATTTTGAATCTCAATGTTTGTCTGAAAAAAAATAAATAAAAGTGCATTTTTTCAGACTAATTTTTAAAAAATGGCATTTAGAAACATATTGCATAATAATTCAGTGCTATATATTTTGAAAAATCAAGTATGGGACCAAAAATTATTACATTTAAATTATTTTGTTAAATATCTCAATTTTTTATTTAATGTAACTTCGAAAAATATTGAATTATGATAGCAAACCTCTTAGTGCAGTTTATTTTATAGGTACAAATAAATAATTGTTCAAAAACTAATGGCTCATAATTTAATATACTGTATGAATTATTATTATCAATATAATTATATTAATTTATAAAATATTTTAAAGAGCATTTCCTGTACTATGTCTAACTATTCTCATTTGTTTATTGTGTTACTTGATAAAAAAATTTCTTATAATTGTAAAACATTATAAAGGATTAATCAAAAAAATTAGTGCATAATTTTATATTTTTCCTTTAATTCATTCAATACATATATTATATTTAAAATTTTGAGATTATGTAAAAACCTTTATTGTGTATGATTTTACTTTTAAATGATAATACTGATCATTTGATGAAATGTGATTTTTTTTAACTCTGTGTTTATTTCATCCAAAATCAATAAATAACATTAAGTAAATGCTAAAATTATAAGTTATTCAAGATTTCTTTTGTTACAAATAATCATCATTTATCAATTTTATTTGTTTTATGATATGTTTTGATTGTTTGTTGTTACAGAAATTAATTATTAATGTGCTTTAAAAATTAATGAAAACAATTTAAAAAATATAATGTCATAATTATTCATTCAGTGCAAATGAAATAAGACAAGTGTAATAGTAATAAAAAAATTATGTTATAAAATTTTCAGAAGTGTTTTGTTTTCTTTTGACAGAACTGTATCAAAGATTAGTTATGATAGTTTATCATAACTGTGCATTTCAGTTAGCTTAAATGTTAGTGAAAAAAGAAAATTTAGATTTGTACTTGATACTTTTTCTTTAATTTTTATTTATGTTAACATTAAATTCAAGTACAGATTTGCTGACCTCATTTCTTTCATTAAATTTAACATTAAAATTATTTTATATTAAATGTATGTCTGAGTTTAAGATCAGTAGTTACTGTTTGTTATTTATTTTAACGATTTTATGAAATCCATAATAAACTACTTCTTTTTGAGATAAACTTTTTAAGTATGTTAAAATTTGAGATGTCTTATTCATGAAAAAATAATTTTTCTAATATCATTAAAATTATAATCAAGCAAATGTTGTAAATAATTTAAATTATGTATATCAATATAATAATATGTTATTTGGAAGAAAATATAAATTATTTAGAAGAAAATTCCTTATCTTATTGTAATGTATTATACATCATTTTTCCCAGAAAAGGAAATGAAATTTGTATTAAATTATGTACAAAATTTACATTTTCTTTAAAAATTTAATTAGAAAATTTGCAAATTAAAAGCTTCAATTTTTTATTAATAAATAATATTTAACAAAAAAATGATGCTCTAAATATTTGTAAATCTATAAAAATTTTATATTTTTGTGATCCTCTTTTATGAATTGCTACTATTATTCTCTCTTATGAAAATGTGTATCATTAAAAATATTGTTATAAATATTAGTAATCACATTTATTATTATAAATATTTTTTTACAAAGTTATTTTGATAAATAAAAGGCAGTTGTAATTTTATTAATGAAAGTGTTTTTAAATATTCCATTATGCTTCTAATGATCTAATGATAACTATTTAATGATCTTCCATAAGATTTATAGATATGAATGTTGATAGCCACACACCAAAATTTTAATTTAAAAAAATATTAATGTATTGTACCACATTTTTACTATATTTTTGATTTTTATATTTTTCAATGTCTTATTTTTCATTCCATAATCTAAAAAGATTGAAGGAATTTAAGAATTTCTAACTTACTAACATTTTTTACATGACACTTTTATTTAAACTGCCAAAATCTTATTGATTTTATATATTTATTATCTAAAAAAAATTTTTATAGAAAAAAAATAAAGCCTGTTAAAGGCAAGGGTAAGATGAAACGTTATCTGTTATACAGAAAATAGCAGTACAAAAGTTTTATCTGAATTTTAAATTTGACTTTACCCTGTAACTTTAACTCTATATTTATGACAGTTGTTTCTTGTAAAAATGTATTTATAGAAGATTTACACATGATGAGTGATTATTTACTTTACATTTTTATTTATATTATTTTGTTTAAAAAAATATTGGTCTGAAGTAACAAATATATGATCTAATAATAGAATTGTGGGAAACTTCTGAACCATGTAATATATATTATGTGTGGTAAAATTTAATATTACAATTTATAAACATTCCTGTTACACAATGGTGTCAATTTATAAATGAGAACTATGTGGGTTTTTTTTACCATTTCTATTTGTAATTTTTTAAAAAGAGTATTTAATATTTGACAATTTAAAAGCTTGTATATTTAAGTATGTCATTGAGTTCTTAGGAATACACACACATTGATTCTGTAATATATTTTGTTATATATGAATAAATATTTGAAAATCTTGATTTTTTTGTTTTTATATTTCACAAACTAAAAATTCTTTCACATTCACACTCACTCCTGGACTATTTCATTAAAACTAATCTTATTTTAAAATGAGTTTTTAAACTAAAAAAGTAGATTTTAATCTAAAATAAATGCAAATTTGAAAAATTACTCATATAATATATTGATTTATAATGTTGTATTGTGGGAAATAGAAGTATTTTGCATTATTGATTTATATTGCTCAAACTTACGTGTTGATTTCTTATTTCTTCAAACTAAATTTACTATTAAATTTTAGAAATCATAATAATAAAAATGACTTTAAATTTTAAATTATTTGTTGGAAAATTTGTTATTTTCTTGACTGTTTTTTTTATTATAACTTAAAAGTTACTTATCAGTAATATTTTATATCTTCATATGCTAGAAAAATTTGTTCTTTTTGTAGAATAATAATAGAGTATTTCCATGATCATAATTTTAAATTAATTTGAATTAATAATTTTGATATATAAACTTTACAAGTAATTTTTTCAATAATATAGCCTTGTATGATTACAAACATATTTTTTAAATATAAATTCAAGTTATTCATATTAAATTTAAGTTATATTAAAGTTTTCAAAAATTTTAATAATTGTATTACATTGTTTATTCTAAGTTATATACTATAATCTTTATGTACTGATAATAGTTTTAATTATAAATATCATATATTATTTGTTGCATTTATAGGTTGTCATATCAAATAAACTTTGATGTATGCTAAGAAAGTTAAAGGAACTAAATAAAATTTAATAAGTGGTAAACATTTAAGAATAACAAAGTTTATTTATTTATCAAAAGATTTTTCTATTAAGATATAGCATCAGTTTTTGAAAGCCTAAAAATATGAATTATTATAATTTAGAAAATGATGTATTTTCTAATGACTAGTCTAATTTACAGTGTTATATAAACAATTTTCTTTTTCTATAGAATTAGTGTTCTGTTATACAAAAAAATCGTCAATGATTAACTTAGATTTGTTATTGTATGGCTGCATTTTTTAGAAATATATGTAATAACTTAAAAGATATTACATGCAGGAAAGAAAGAATATAAACAATATTGTTTCATACACTAATCACTATAAAATAAAATACAGATCATATACTTTTTCACTGTAAATATATTTTTAAAAAAATGACAATATAAATATGCTATACAAATGTTTTAGTATAGATCATTAAAGGAAATTTTCTTTGAACTTAAATATACATTTTATTCAAATTATATTTTTACCATTTTCGATTTTTAGAAATATATTTGAGACTGTCTTTAAAAAAAGGATTTTATTAGAAGAAGTAATATTTTCAAAAAGGTCTCATCATTTTTTTAACTAAATAATGTTGGGGATTCTTATATTTAAATAAAAAATAATAGAATGTAAGACACCATATATTTTATTGGCTTCCTGTGAAGAAACATTGCAAAACATTACTTACGTCAGTTGTATTAATTGTTACATCTCTGCAGACTGGTGTAACAATTGATTTTAAAAAATGATGTAAATTTTTTTATTTATTAACTGAAGTTTTTTCTTTGAATATTGAAATATATATGTTTTGCAAATGCAAGAGTTTTTTAAAATTTTTATTGAAGCAATACTAAAATTTACTATTTTAGTGATAATACTTGAAAATTTCTTTTACAGTGTCATGTATAATATAGAAATTATTTTCTTTTTTCTAGTTGCTATCAATATTATTGTTCAAACTATTCAAGATCGTCTTTCATCAGTATCTCGTCGAAATTCAGTTGACCAAAATGAAGGGAAAATATCTACATATTGTCTTTTTCCACCACATTGAAGATTAAATGCATGAATATTTATATAAATTTTATTTAACTGTTCTTTATTTAGGTGTTAATTGATGTTTTAATATATTAAAATTTTATCACAGTTAATTGTAGAGCTCTAATATATTTCTTAAATTGATTGCATTAATTATTTATTTTTATTGGTGCCTAATAATTATGGATTTTGTTCGTTGAAGGGTGTAAATATTCTTTCTATTATCTTACAGATATGTTGTTCACACACTTAATTCTACTTATGGAAGAAATGGTTAAGATGCAATACCATTGACATTTTGCAGGTGTATAATGTTACTAGATTTTTATGTCAAAAATCAGGTACGAATCTGTATCAAAAAGATTTTTTTCTTGCTAAAATCATGTTGAACTAAACAATATCATGATTATTATCATTATAAATTCAAGATCTATTGCTTACTTTCCTTTAATAAATTCATTTTCTGGAATATTATTTTATTGGAAGAGCAGTCAATAGTTGCTGAAGAGTTATTAAAGTTAAATACAAGGTTAATCTTATTTATCATTTTGTTCTTTGATTCTTTAAAATAAAATTATTCAATGAATCTTGCAGAAGATTTCATAAATTGCCTTTCATTTTATCCTTTAATCTCTGAGGAGTTAGTCTAAAAAAGTTATTAAATTTTCTCTTATCAAAGAATTGTTTTAATTTTCAATTAATGTGCCTGTTAGTGAAAATTCAGCCTCTATTCCTCCTTATTTCAGGTTCACTCTTTCAGAAATTGTATTTGGATATAAGTCAAAGAGTTTAGATAGTATGGGAAATAAAACTTTAGTGGTATGTACCTATTTTATGACATCTAAATCTGGTAATGATATACCCTTTTTAATCTCTTTGGGTTTCAATATTTTTGTTAAATTCCAAATTGTAATTGCTGGGACTGCTTTCTACATTATTCTGTCTGATATGAATGCATTTAGAATATTGATTGTGATCGTAACTTTTTAGTTGGAAAACATTGCATTTAAATTTAAGAATAGGAAACAGTACATTACTTTTGACTTAAAATATTATGTTTTGAAATAAAATTAGCAACTAAATGCTGTAATAATATTATACATTAAAAAGACTAATTTTATGTACATCTTTTTATTCCAATTTTTCAATTACTTGAATTTAATGTTCAAGGCAATTTTAAATCTCTCTATAACTAGTTTTTTTATTTAATAATACTTATTTATTATAATTAACAATAAAGGAAAATTTTACTTTGCAAATTTATTTGAGTTAAAAATTGTTTGATGCTTTTAATAAGTATTTCTTATAATTTTAATTGTAATATACATTTTTATCATTGCAGATTTGGTTACTTGTTATAAAACTTTACTATATTTGTTTGTTTTATTATATGTTAATTTTTTTAAATAAAATACTTTCAAATTAGTTGCATATTGTTGCAAGAATATATTTTGTTACATTGACTATCATACTTGATTTTCAGGTTATCATTATAAATAAAAAAGTTTTCAATGCTATTGTTAATTATAGAATTAGATATGTCTAATTAAAGTACAAATACACAAAAGGGATTATAGTATTAAGGCTGTTATCTTTTGTGCTTTTTATGCTATATGTTAGTGTCATTTCATGTACAATATAACTCATTTAAGCTCTTTTTATAGTGCCATGATATCATATTAACATAAAGGTTTTATGTAAAGTTTTTACCTATTACAGTTTTGCATGTTATTTTATGGTCGATTAAAAAGCTAATATAGCAATATATTTTAGCTTATATCTTTATAATGCCATTAGAACATGACCAGCTTTTGTGAAGATTTCATCATTCATAATATAGCAATATTTTGAGAATCTTTTTTTAAAGAATTTTACATTATAAAGTAACTGTAATACAGATACTGTTTCTGTGGAAATCAAAATGCATATTGTGATAAATTGTGCTTAAATTTTTAATTCTAAAAATATTTTATTTGTAATATTAGAGTATCATTAGAGAGCCTTCTTTTGCTTGGATTATTTTTTACCATAAATTTACATAGGAATATCTTTTTAATTAAATTTAAGTCCATATATTCCTATAATTTGGTAAAATTAGTTTTATTCGACATTTTAAGGCTATAAATTGAGCATCCAAAGCATTTAAGTTACTTATTTTGGCGTGCAATATTGAACTGTTGTTGTATTGTTGGCAATATAACTTTATTAAGAGTTATGAAAATCGGTTTTGATTTATACATACACATTAATAATTCAATTTAATATATCAATCAATTTAATATATATTTACATATTAAATGTTTAGATAAATCTTTTCTCTCTCTCTCTCTCTCTCATAATATCCCAAAAGAAACTTTAAAATGACATTTTAGCTCTTTTTCATACATATTAATGTCCTCAAAAATTATCTCTTTAATTATCTGGAAGTGCAATTTAAAATTGTTATTCCTTAATTTATAAGTTGAAGTAATAGATATTTAATTCTACATTATCTAGTTGAATATCTTGTAAAATATTTTAGATTTCTGACTGTAAATTTAGTTTAATTAGCAATTTTTTATGAAATGAATGGGGAAAACAGTTTTATTTGGTTATCAATAATGTATATTTATAAATTTGTAAATTAATCTAACTGCATTTATAAAAAACAAACTTCTAGTATGTATGAAATTAAAATGAAGTTATATTTTAATTTTTTGTAATGAAAACGAATTTATGTTTAAAGTATTTATTTTTATTTAAAATTGTGATTTACACTAGTCATATTTAAAGAGTGCTTTTATATCCATCCTGTGGCTGCTATTGTATATTTATTTTAGTTTTTATAATTTCATGCTGTTATATTATTAAAGAATTTAAACCTATAATTAAAAGTTGAATTATATGTATTATCTGAACATAAAGTTTTAGTTTTATGATTTTATAAATTTTATTATTATTAATAAAAATTATTTTCCAATTATGTTAATATATTTTTGAAAATGCACATATATATTCAATTGTTATGATATTATATAAGTTTAAATTTGTTTATATAGTTATTTAATTTCATCATTATAGATTAAGTTTAGAAAGAGTTTAACCTTAAATAGTATGCTTGTTTTGAAATTAAAATTTTTTTTATTGTTTTTGTTTTATAATTTTTTTAAATTTGCTATTTTTGTGCTCATTAATATCATATTCTCTAATAAATGATAAAAGATATTTATAAATTGATTTTCAAGTGATAATTACGCTTACAAATGTTATGTATTATCATTTTAAATTTAATATCTTTTTTTATCATACATTTCTCTGTCACTGTAATAACATGATATTTGTAATTTGTTGAAAGATTAATAAAATTTGTTATGTTATGCATAGAAATTCTGTACAAATGATATTTATTTATATTTGTAATTGAAATAATTTATTCAATATGATAACTTTTATTAAATGAGTAAATCAATATTATTGAACACCTAATACAAATAAAATATTATTCTCATTAAAATATCTGTTGAGATTTTAAGAGACCTTATTTTCAATTAACTGTGTTAAAACAATTTTATTAAGTTAAGGATGTAGAGATGGGGTACAATTTTATGGTTTATTAATCTGAAAATTTTAACTGCTTTTACATCAGCTTGATGTTTTATTTAATATCTATTATTTTTTGATAAATCCAACCATTTAGTTAACCCAGTCAACTATCTTATTTTTGAATCCAGAGTTCTAGCATTGCAACCCTAGGTATCTATTATGTAATAATGCTAATCTGTAAAATACTGTAATATGTACAGTAAAATATTGGGTTGTTCGGAAAGTAATTTCGTTTTTCCTACATGGATCAGCTTTTTGCTTGTAAAAACCATCCACTTTGACTGTGGAATCGTACTACTACTATTGGTAAAAGCTGTGGGACTAAAATAAACAATGTGCAATGCAATACAATCTTTATTTGCTGCATGCATTTTCATGAAAAACGAAATGACTTTCCGAACAACCCAATATCATTATTAATAAATCATCAAAATATTGATTGTTAACTATTCCTAATTATAGACCTGGTCAGAAATTGTAGGAATATGAATTCTGTTGCAAATATTTTGCAATTTATATATTTATACATCTAAATATCATTATATTTTGTCAGGCAAATTATAACATGCATTATTGTCATTTGCAGTCATAAGTAAGTATATATATTCTTGATAAACTAATTTACACATTAGTTTTTAATATTTAAAATGAATATTTCATAAAATTTCTGAATAACAGTCTCAATAGAAAATTTTTAAATGAGTTAGAAAGTGGGAATTACTTTAGTTTTATTATTTAAAATTTTTTCAGCAATAAGTAACTTTATTTTACAAAGGAGTTATAAAAAATGATTTCTTCGAACATTCACTAAATAAATATTGTCTTTGTGATTTGAAATAATGTTAACAAAATAGTTAAATATCAAATATTAAGTTTGACTCATATATTGTTAATAATATTTTAAGTATTGTTAAATCCAAGTAAATGGACAATTTCTTAATCAGCAGAAATAATAAATTACTTAATCGCACAAATGAACAAAGAAATCAAAACAGTGAACCAGAAGTTTGTTTGAAATAAAAACTAAAGTATGAGTCTAATTACTGTGGTAGTTTGAATTTTTTATTTATTTGAACTGAAAGTCTTAACAAGAAAGTGCAAGAAATGTTTGGAATTTTTCTGTTTAAATTATAATGTTTTTCATCTTGAGCAAATTGTAATGATGTCAAATATATGAATGGTTAAAAATGCATTATTGTTTATCATGATATTTGAAAAATCAAAGTAAGAAAATTTACTATTACAAATTTTTTTAACACTTCTGTTTTTATTTTTTTAAAGTAAAATTAATAGTTGGAATGAGATGTTTGCTTGAATTTTTCGCTTACTTAAAAAGTTAACCTTTTGAAAAAATTTCAATGTTTTTATATTATAAAATTTGTTTTATAAAAATGACCAAAAAATTATGTTTTGTGTAGTTTGTTAACTTAAATAACATTAATTATAATCATTTCCAAACATTTTATAGGATTTCACTTTTAAATTTATATCTAAACAAAATTTTACTTTTGAATTTATGTATTTTCTCCTAAAAACTTTCTGAAAATTCATATTGATAGTTGATCGAATTTTCATAACTTCTCTATTTTACAAATTGGCTATTATTATTATTTAAAAAAATCAGTTTTTCTTTTAATAATTTTAATATGAAAGCGAATTTACTTGGACAAATGAAGGAAATATATTTTATCTTCATGCTTATATAAAATATTGAAATACAGCTAAGCAGATTAGGTTCTGTTTTAAAATGTCATTGTATGAGCTCGTCATTTTTGGCTTCTCTTCGTATTTACTATCTGGATAAATATATGGGGCGTTCAGAAACTAAGTTTCACTTGTCTTAGCAGAGATAGCATCATTGCGAAAGAAAAGCGAAGCTTGCGCAGATGGTATTTGAGTTCCACAGCTTCCAACAATAGCAATTTCATTCGAAATGTTTGAACCGTTGCTGCATAGTACGAGAAAAAAAATGACGCGTCAGATAGAAACTTACTCCAATTGAAGTCCATGGAACAGTTCATTTTTTGAGAGCGGATGTAGTGATTCACCGTGAAATATTGGCAATGTATGGGGCACGTCCAATGTCACGTCCTTACATTTTGAAATGGTGCCAACAGTTCAAAGATGGTTGCTCAGATTTAACCAATTAGGAAAATCAAGGAAGACCAATAATGGTGAGCACATCGGACATAGGAAGTCCTCACCAGTCGCAAAGTGAACGCCGTCACATACATTTAACAGCTTTTGGAAATATCTGTTGGTAATGCTCATTCCATCATCCGTTACCGACTGGACTATCACAAATTGTGTTCACGATGAGTTCCTTATTCTTTGATTCACGAACACAATGGAGCAAGGTTTGCAACTTCCCTGGAATTTCTTTAACGTCTCCGGAAGGCAGTGATTTCTTAAGCCGCATCATTACGAGTGATGAGACATGGGTGTGTATCACTTCAATCAAAAAGCGAAGCAAGTGTTGATGGATTGAAGACATACATCATCGCATGTGAAAACTAAATCTAATGTTACCCCATCAACGGATAAAGTCATGGCTGTTTTTCTTCGATTGTGAAGGATTTGTTTACACTGAATTTATGCAGATGAGTACAACCATTACTGCTGAGTCCTACTGCGAAACAATAAGATGTTTGCTGAAAGCTATGAAAAATAAGCGGCGTGGAAAGTTAAGTAAGGGCGTTGTTCACGGGACTCACAAGGAACGCATAGCACAATATTTGCTACGCAGTTTTGGATTGGGGGATTGGAAGCATCTACCGTAGAGTCTTGATCTGCCTCCCTGCGACTTTCATGTGTTCGGCAAGCTCAAAGAAGATTAAAGTGGAAGACAAATTTTCCAATGATGACCAGGTTCAGACAATTGTTCTAAGCTGGCTCAAGCACCGATTTTCTGTCTTCAAGGCATCAAGGGATTAGTGCTACTTTTCTACAAATATCGACTGTGATTGGGAGGTTATATAGAAAAATAGTGTGTCCTAGAAATATAGGAAAATAATGTGTCATGTATTATAGCGCATTTCTCAGTAAAGTGTTTTTTTTACTGATATTTTTCTAGTGTAACTTAATTTTTGAACTCCCCTAGTAGAATTACAATCTGGATAACGGAAATTGTACTAGACTTGGTGCAAGCAATTTAATAAATATTTTTGGTTATACTAAGTTATGTAAGACATGATTAAACATTAATGTTCAGTAAATGGGAATATATTTGTATGCAAAAATGGTTTTAGAATACAATACTATATTATAGAAATAAAAACATTTTATTGTGAAATCTGAGAGGAAATGTTTATATGAAATATATATATATAAGTAAAATGTTTTGTAAAGTAACTTTTTTACATACATTTTATAAAAATAAAGGTCATGTATGTTATAAAATAATTATGAAGTTACTGTAGAAAAAAATGTACAATATACTTTGTTTAATTATTTTCTTGGATATATATAATTCCTATTGATACATTTTTTAGTGATATTATTTACAATATTAGTATATACAATATCTATAATTTTAGTGATATTATTTACAGTCTTGGTTACCTAAAATTTCATTTCAATGATTGGAAACATGGTTATTAAGGGCTATAATTGGCACCATCCTATAAAAGAATTTTGGACAAGAAACTAGTAACTTCAAATTTGTGGTGATCGCAACATTATGTTTGTTTGCTGGGATACATTTCCTATACCCTTTCAGCACTACAAAGGACTGAAGTGTCTAGTGGGGCAACCACTGGGTATGCTATCTTGGACCTCGAAAGTGGATGGGTTTTCGTAATTTAAAAGCAAAGAACAAGGAAAAGACCCCAGATTTTGCCTGCCACACCCAGAGTTATCATTTCACATAGAGAACTTTGCGACCGCGACACAATTAGCGTGCCCAAAACACCATTACACGACGCATCTTCGGTTGTGTCAGGAATCAAACTCATTAGCTTCCGATAAGATGAACGAGCGCCCTAACATACCATTTCACTCCAACCCATGAGGAGAGAGACATTCCAGTTACTTTAATTTTTCATTTAGCCATTTTTAATCCAAAGGCAATAATGAGTCACTCTGCTTAGAGGAAAGTTGGAATGTATACATTGCTGGCCATTAAAATAGCATCATTAGAAAAGAATGGTTACATGAAAGAAGAGATTGAAATATACAAATGATTAAGCTTTTCAACGCATTTAGACGACATCTAAACTACTTAAAAGAACAGTATATTTCTCATGAGAAAATCGTTTTGTAGAATCGTAGTTTTATTTATTTATTTTTTTTTTTAGAATATCGTTATTACGTAACGATTAAGAAAGAAAATACTTTCCATAAAGTGTCGGAATCTGGTTGAGGCATAATCGTTTCATGATATTACCGTTCGCACTGGTCGAAATCCCATCTGTGTCCTGCGAATATGGAATGGATAAGTTGCTGAGGGTAATACTGTGAACTGTATGAGGAATCTCAATGCCTTCTATGATTAACGTCGCAGAAGATACATTTTATGAGGATGGCTTTACACAACTTCAACCACAGACCATTAATTAGGAAATGGATTTGTTTGCGATAGTCCTGTATCCCTTTTACAGCGACGACGGTTAAAAAAAACGTCGTGCTTAAATTCCTTAAACAATTCAGCATAGAGACACTCATACAAGCTCCATTCGACTCATTACTAACTGGCTAAAGGCTATTTTAGCTGCCAGGGGTAGAAAGTGTTTCTTCTAATTTCTCATCCTTGTGTATCCAAAGTGCTTGCCAAATGAATAGTTTTGTTTTCTGTAACGCTGCTTATGTATAATAAGCATAATTTTTATTTGTTTTCCTTTATGTTGCTATTTTAATAATCAGTAGTCCAGAAAGGATGATGCAGAGTTTCTAGAAATGTTTATGCCTAAGCTAAAAATAATTTAGTAGAACTTTATTTTGTTAAACATTATATGTGTGTAGTCAAAATCACAACTGAAAGGAATGAGTAATAAGTCATTATATATTTGAATACAATTTAACTGTGTTTTTTACTACTTAAGGGAAGATGAATTTTTATTCGCTAATTAAATTGTCTCACAAGATTCTTTCGCATCCTGACCTGTAAAGAAAATGGTTTAGAAAACAATATGATAATAATATAGAAGTACGCGGTGATGAGATTATGATATTTTGCATCCATCATTTCCATCCAAATTACAATCTATCATAAAATACAATCTTTCTCCATTTCAGTACCGATATTTCAACAATGTGATCACATGGAAACATTCATATGCATAACCTCAAATAAAGAGCTGACCTTAGAGCCGTATCCTTAGTGCTCTAGCTTCGGTTCAACAGTTCGTGGGTTCGAATACATTTTGGGTATGAATATTTATAGTGGTTCGGAATCCTCTTTGGTTCCGTGGTTTAATTAGATCTTGTGTGCCAAAAATGACCGTTGAGCGACAAATAATCCAAATCTTAACTATAGGAATACGTTACCTCGAAATTTTTATATAAATTTATTCAAATGTCGAACATTAGTGCTTAAGCCATTAATTCATGGGCCTCCTACTATTTCTTGACAAGCTTATCTTATTGAGAAAGAATAAATATATAACTTTATTTTCAAATTGAATAAATTTTGAGGGTTTTTTGAGATGTTGCCATTGTTTCACTACGTTTGGATTTTTTGTCACTTTTTTATGAGTCTACATTAAAATTTTAAATAATTCCCTTGGAACTTTTTTTTTTTTTACACAATACATGAATTTATTTAACTTTTTTATGTTGCGCAATTAAAAATTAAATAAAATGAAAAACAGAAAAGCATTTGAAGACCACAGATTATGCAGCTCCAAATAAATTAAAGGATAAATTTTTACAATTAAACTTATTTTAAAATGCTTCTTTGATTTGTAAAAACATGTTTATTTGATTTATAGAAAGATAATTGGGGCTGTTTTTTCTGTAGAAACTGTAACAGGTGCTCATAGTTTTTCTCGTTTTACAAATTTTCTTTTAAATGTTTTATTTTACATTAAAAACTCCAGTTTTTTTCTTTTTCTTTTATAAGATTTCATCGAATACTTTCAAGATAAAACATTCTAGAATTTTTGAAAATCATTGACCTCTTATGCAATAGAAAATTTATTAAAAAGTTATTAACTGTATCTTACATTTTCTTACGTAAATTGAAATATTTCTTTTGCAGGTGTTTTGGAAAATATTTTATCAACAGAGAGAATCTACACTCATCTGTTGCCTTGCTATGTGAAAATAAGAAACCTAACTGCACAATATACCACGAATCTTGATATTTTTTATTAAAGAAAAAAAGCATCGATAGTCTGAGCAAAATTTATATCCTTTTCCGAGAATTCTTTATATTTCTTTCAATACACGAGCAACATCTCTTTCAATACACAGAAAAAGTTAAGTCTTTTCATTTGATGAAAACTGTTTTGAATGTAAATTTTTTATGTACAAAATATCCTGTTTATTCTCGATTTGACTTATGGTAAATTATGATTGGCTATACTTTGGAGAAGCACGGAATATATTTTCAATTCGATAAAATAATTTTGTTCATGGATTTTTTTAAAATGTGTTAATATTTTATTCTGAATTTAAGGAATTTATCTTGGAATCTAGTGTTTACTGATTTTATTTATCTACATAGCTTATTAAAATCTGTAATTTTAATTAAACTTTTATTTTCGTAGGAATGAAAGTTTTTCGTACGTCAATGATATTGAATTACTTTACTTTGACGTTATATCAAATCTCTAGATACTTTTTGAGTTATAATATTTCACTTGATAAGTACACTATCAATTTCGAATTTCACATATTTCATGTATTTTGAGATTAGTTTGATTTTTAAGTAACAGTGAACAGATTTTTTTGATATTCTATCAAAAATAACATTTTTAGTGAAACTTTCGTTAAATTTCAAAAATCGACATAAATTATACTTTTTTTAAAAAATTGAAACAAACACATTTATTAACCATTTAAATAAAATACAGTCAGTATAGAATTAACAAGTGAAAAATGTACAAGCAATTATTTTACAGCAGTTCAGTTTACATGATGTTGTTTAAAGCTGTGAGTGTAAAAAAGTATATTAAAATTAATTTATCAATTTCTTATTTTTCTTTGATTTACACTTCAATGGGCATGCATTTTTACAAGCATGAGCTGCAAAATGTTTTTCCGTTCCAAAACCCTCTCTCAAAAGCCGGTACCAGCCATCAATTTTCTGAAAATAACGTTTTTATAAAATAAAAATATTTTTCTTTGTCAAGTTAACAGACTATATGCATGTCATTAAGTTATAGATATTTGAAAATAGCATGATTATAAGATTTGAGAAAGAAAATAATAGAAATCTTTTTTTTAATAAGATTGTATTATTTCTAATGGGGCCTATGCATATCACACACAGCAACACTTTCATTATATCTCTTTACCACAATTTTACCATTAAAATTTCAATGACAATAAATCATTAAACTTACCATTACAATAAATAATTTAACTTTGTTAGAATCGAAAAACAATTTTTTTAACAAATTTATTTGCCAAATAAGTGATTGCGTGCATTTGATCTTAAGAAGTTGTGGAATCAAAAGATCGCAAATGCCAAGCTGGATAAAAAAAATAAATAAATAAAATAAAAAAAAACTTGGGAATTTCAACTACAATTTAAAGGGCATTGTTTTAATCAAAAGGGTTATGTAAGGAGCATTATTTTCAACAATTCTTAATTCAAGTTTTTAATTAATTATTTTATTATTTGTGTTTTTATTAAATGAAATACCAGTTTAAAAAAATGTCTCACTATTGTATTTAGTTGAAAATATTTTTGTTAGTTGAAGAACATACATTTCTTTTGCATATTGCTAAAAAATTTAAAAGTATATACATGTATTGTTAAAAATTACCACATTAACTAGAGTTAACTTCTTTCAAAAAATACTTTAAAGTTATTATTATTTTTTTTAGTCTTATGGATATAGAAGTTGAAATATGATTTTAAAATTTTTCAATTGATCTAATTTTTTAGTGATTGGGCAAATAATTTAAATGCAAGGAAATTTTAATTCTTATCATCAATACCAAAAAAACTAACTGATGTGATGCCGATCATGTAATAAATTCTAAAAGTATGATCCTGATACGCTTGTTTGAAATAAATGTTTTCTCTGCGTGCAATTATTATCTGTCTAAGCATATTTTTTATCCATTGAATAAAAACTTGTACACTTTAAATAATTTTGAAAGACTTAGAATAATATACGCTATCTTTTAGTAATAATATGAAAATATATGTCTTATTTTATTTATTGTATGTTATCACTTTTTAATTAAGTTATCTTTTTTGTATCAAAAATATGATGATTGATGTATTCGATTATTGAACTAAAATAATTCTGATAAATGATTATCATTAGTTTTTATCCCTCAGTATTTTAAAATAACATATTATATAGACTAAATATTTAATTTTGTAGCTGCTTTTTGAATTGAAAATCAAACAAAAAGTAACTTAATGAACAAAACGTTGGTACCAAAAGTTGATACGAACTTTGAATGATTTTTTTTTTGTTCTTGCAGAAATGTATTAAATTTTTTGATGTTAAAGAAAATGTTTGCTATGAAGGGATAATTTTCTGATGCCTGAAATTTGGATTTTAAATTGCATAACTCAGAAACATTGTCTTTGAGATTTTTTCTTTCTTTCTTTCTTTTTTTTAAACTGATTTTCAGTTGGATACATTATTTTTAAATACATTTTGTAAAAAAGAATCGTATTTAAAATAAATAACATTTTATTCATCTAAATAAAAGAATGTGAAATCATCACAATAATAAAAATTTCTCTAAAGAATAATTCCGTTAAAAATATTTGTGATTCATTCATTAATGCAATTCTTAGTAAAATTTTTAACTTTACTGTATTTGCTTTTTTTTAATGCAAACTTATTTAAAAATACATTTTTTATTATAAAATAAATTTACATATGTATAAATCAAAATTCTTATTTTTTTAATACATTATGAAATTCAAGAAAAAATATTCTATATAATTATCACTTTTTTTAGATGATATTAAAAAGGTTGTGCAAATTATAAGCAGAGGTAATGTTTTTCTGAAAAGACTATATATTGTAGAAAACTGTGTCATATTACTTACATGTGAATCATCAAGAATGTGTTTCACACTAAAAGACATGCAACCGATCAATTCGCTTCTCCTAAAATATAAAATAAATTTATAATTTGATTAAAGCTATAGCAGGGATTACTTATTTTCATTAAGTAAATGTTGTGTAATTCAAGCCATTAAATGTCTAATTATATATTTATGGAGGGTATATATTTATGGAAATGGAAGCTTAAGTTAACAAAACTATTCTTGAAAAATTGGCAAAATGAGCACAATTAATAAAAAAGCAAGGATTTTTTTTAAATGAAATGCAATATATAGGCTTGACAGAAGTCTTAACTAGTATTTGATTATTTTACATTATCATCTTGTTTTTAACTTACTGTTTTGTGAAGTCTCTATGCCACACAGAAAACACCAATCTCTTTGATACGTCGTCTGCGGTAATTTCACTGTGCAAAAGTAAAACAAAACTTATGAGCAAAGTAGTAGGAATAAAATCACAAACTCATAAAATTTAATTAAGTTTAAAATATAACTAGTTTGCTTACAAAGAGAATTTTTGGTTAAAAACTGGATTTTTCTGCGACTTTTGTACTGTTGTACGCCAATTGACACGCTTAGTCTCATCAGGTACCATGGAAATCTGATATAAATAAAATTATGTGCACCAAAATTAAAAATGTTTTTGTAAAATATGCAGAAGTAAATATTTTTATTATAATCATTTCCATGCTTATAATTTTGTATCAGAAATGTTTGAATAGTGTATAATCTATTTCATATTAGATTAATTATAAATTTTAGAAATAAAGTTAGGTTACTAGTATCATTTAATATTATTATTAATTAAAATGATTTTTTTCGTTTAATTATGTTTAGTTTTTATACAAAGCCTGACTTAGACTGAGGCAATTGGCCTGGACCCTTTCATCAGAGGAGTCCCAAATCAAATGGAAGGTTTATTTTATGTTGTCAATCGAATATAACCGTTTGCCAAATCGAATAGTAAGTTTTTTGCTGTAAAGCAGAGGAGGACCCCCTGAGAAAGTTTTTGACCGGGCCCCAATTAAGTTACGTCGAGCCCTGTTTTTATAATTTTACACATAAAATTGCTAAATGTTTTCATAAAATTTCACGTTATATTATCAATTAAATATAATTAACATGTATCCTTAATTGTATATTTTACTCATTCAGATATCTAATCTTAAAAATTTTTGATTTTTCGATTGATAACTTTTTTTAGTCTCAGCATAAAAATTAAAATAAAAAGAGTTAAATATAACAGTACATCATGGAAGTGCAAAACATGTCACATTTTTAAAATCCTTATTGGGAGGTTTTTGTTTATCTGTATATTATAAAGAATGTTTTCCTTTTGTATGTTTCGAAGTAATCACATTGATTTTACGCTACTCTTACATTTAAAACCGTGGAATTATTACGACAAATGAAAAGATATATGAAGATCTTATTCGAAAAACTTATTTTTGACATGAGTTTTAAAAAAAAATGAATGGATATTATTTCATGCTTAAAATTAATTAACAAAAAAGACATTAAAATAATTTCCTTATAAATTGATTTTTTTTTTAAATTTTAAAATATGTTTTTGCAAAAACAACCCACTGTTTCATATTAATTAGTTATGGTCTATCTGCAATTGTCTCTGGAATTTTTTTTTCATTTATTTGGCCCCAAAAAGAAACATTTTTCCATTTCTTTTTGAAAATGGTCTTAAAATAAATGTCAACATACATAAAAGGAAATTACATAAAAATAACTTTATATAAAAGTACTGGAAGAGTTACGTATTTTAATATCATGTCAAGTTCATGGCACTAATATAATATCCAGTTAATCTGAACCAGTTCCTAAAATAATATTTTAATAAATCATATGCTATTGAAGCATGAAAGGGCTTAAGTCGATAATTTCAAAATTAAACTAATAAATTTGCGTTTATATTAAATACAAAAAAATTGTTGCAAAATAATATAAATTTTAAAATTTATTATATATTCCTGCAGAATTTACAAAACATTCATTATGAAAAACACTCTTTTATGCGAATAAAATAAAAAGCAATTCTTTTAATCAATTTCTAAAGTTTTGTATTTAAATTTTTTATGAGACTTTGGTAACTTATTATTTGTCATCAATAGAATAGTTTTGAATTCAGCACTTTTAAAATTATGTACCAAATGTAGTAAGCACTGCTAATTTTAAATTTTCAGATAAAGTATTATTTCTGTGCAATAAGTTAATCGGAAATATTAACAGCACCAGAGTATCTTTTTACTCGCTTGTATTCTTGCTTACCTTTATGTATGAATTCAGGTCTTTAGTGTTTGACTTGCTAAGTTTTGCCGCCCTTATTACTGAAATGAAAAGTTTAATTTTAAAATCAATTTTGAATAATGATAATTATTAGATTATCTCATAAAAGATGACCAAATAATTAAAATATAAGGAAAAACTTTAATAGTTTATACTTTCCACATAAGTATCTACTAAAATAAGATTTTGCTTTTTGAGACTTCCTTTACAAACGTGAGTATAACCCACTATTTATGAAAATCCTTTTAGAAAACAATATGTTCTGAATATTAAAAAGAATCTTCACTTAATAGTTATTATGCAGTGTCAAAAGTTGAATTTGAAAACTATAACTTACATTATGCTCACGTTTATAATCTATTTTTCACAGTTTTATCTAATTTGTAATTGTAACTCTAAGAGCTTTATTTTTATAACAAATTAATAAATGGTAATTCAAGCAATTAATTTTTTAAAAAGCTAGCCCAACCTCAAGTTTATATATATATATATATATATATATATATATATATATATATATATATATATATATATATATATATATATATATATATATATATATATATATTTGAGCAGAAACAAATTTTTTACAACATTTTACTTTAAATTAAAGTTTTGCTGCCATATCTATGTCATGAATTTACTTATTGAATCTTTTATTCGATTCTGCAGTTTGCCACTCTTGCTAATTGTTCTATTTGCAATGGTTTTGCAAAAATTATGAATATAATTATTATTAAATAACTGAAAAAAAAGTTTTTCTTTTGGAATCCAGCGTTATGTTAGTATTTAAGTATGCAGTGTTAGTGAATAATGTGTTATTAGTGATATGTATTTCTTTGTCAGCACTAATTAGCTATTTGAAGCCACGCCTATTTATTTTCGAACGGTTATATTCTTAAGGAATGCTCTTCTTTCTATAATTTTGCTTTATCTGTGTTTAAGCTTAAAAAGAATAGATACTAATCTGTGTTACACATTTTGTGATACTGTTTGAAAGTTATCTCCAAATGGTTGTTTGAATATCATGGAAGAGTGTCACCGAAAAATCATTTTCATCAACTTTAGTAAAAGATGAACGGGCAAAATAATTTTCGTATTTATTTTTAGATTGCTGTTATCTAAGAAGTTACTGAAGTACAGTAGGATAATTACATTGATGCTACTATTGTCACCAGTTGAATTCAAAAATGGATATCTTTAATTATGGAAAATCAAATATTATGTTTTGATTACAACAGGACTCGTTTAATTATAATCGTTTTCCCTGGCGACAACCAATTAGTGTAATTTTCTTCCTGCCAGAATATTAAAGTCAAGAATATACGTTCCGAACATGAGTATTATATGTTAGGTATAACATCTACTGCAGATATATCGCTTAATTTATATTTGTAATAGATGTTAAATACCAGAGAATTCTATTAACTCTACAGTTGCTTATAATGATAATCAAGAGACATCTTTCTTAATAAACTTTATGGTCTTGTTATCCATATTTCTTGTTTAAGAACTCATTTATACATATAAAAATGGGCTGTTCATACCGATTTATGGGTTCTATAAAAATAAGAGACGTTCCATGTATTTTCATTCTGGTGGTTTATACTATGTATTTTGACTTTTACGGTCAGATGTTCTTTGCAAGAATATTATAGTTGTATTCCCTTTCAGAGAATGCTCATTTGGTAATATAGACTAATATCATTGGAACAAAATGTATAACTTCTGAATAATATTCATTGAAGTGAAATTTCATTAGGATACAATTTTTCGTTATTAATTGTGCTTCAACCTTAATCTCAGAAGGGAAAATTTTCATTGCAATAAAATTTTCACAGTACCAAATTTCATGAAATAACTTCTTTTTTTCTCAATTTTTTTAATCACTCAGCCATTTAATATTCTATAAACAGTAATTACCCCTATTTTGTCCAGGATATAAATGAGCTTTTTCTTTAATCTTTTCCCCATATGTATGTGAACTTAAATAAACTTTCAAAGAAATCAATTTTTTCTAAAAAATTATTTGTGTGTGTGCTTATTGCAATTGATTTAGCTTGCAAAATTACAAAAGTAAAATAAAATATGCAATTTCTCTTATTTTAGATCTATTTCGTTTCAGATAATCAAATCTTATTAAAACAATTGCATTCATTACAGTTTTCTCAAAGCAGCTGATAAGACGTTTTAATGAGGCGACTGAGACCTGCTTTGAAGTAAATATTCTATCGACTTAATGCCCCTTTTATCAATACGAATTGTTTCACTTTGCATGGAATTATGTCCTTGTAATTAAAATATATCTAATTATGACAGCGAGATTTATCATGTAAAAGATTTAGTGAGTTGTAAAGTCTATAATCATTATGCAGATTTTTCATTTAAAGGAATGTGACTGTTTAAATATTTTCGTAAAGCTCGAAGGAATTACCTAAATGCGAAGTGAATTCTTTGATGCAATATAAAATAACAAACTCAAGGCCTTGTTAAAAGATAACTGGAATAAATGGATACAAAGTATTTAGATAATCAATATCATGTATTTTTATTTATTAGGGAGTAAAATACCATGAAATTCATAAATTATAAGAGTTATAAAAAAAGGGAAGTAAATTTTCATAACTTAAGCGCCTATGTGGAAGTTACATAATATGCTTGGAAATTTGAGTCAAAAGATGTAAGGGAGAATTTTGACAGAAGTGAAAAAAAAAAAAAAAAACTACCATTTTGTCAATGATGCAAATGGTATTAAGTACTCAGCAAGCAAATCCCGTCACGGACTGAGAGAGTGCAGGAACAGTTATTCAAGCATAAAAGTGAGCCAAGAAAGAAGAGATTTGCATTTCATACGTATTAAGTATCAAATTATAGTTGATAAGCGAATTCGATGAAATAAAAACGCAGAGGAAACCAGCGTTTTATGCATAACACATAATAAGACTTGTAGGTACATGTCTATTTCTGATACTAGTAAAAGTTATTCTGCGAAGAAGTGAATGAAATGATCAGAGGCTGCATTCTATTTGTTTTGTTTTCATGTAAAACCGTGTCTGTAAATTTTAATTGTATAAATATAGCTCACATTCTGCAATTTCAAAATATTTTATTCTCGCTTTTGCGATAATTCCTATAATGAGCCTATGTCATATATATTTCCTTTCGTTGTTTTTAACGTGATATTATAATTTTAGTATTCCAAAATATCAATAGAAGCAAAACAAAGTGTTGCTTTATTATAATAAATGAATAAAAAAAATATCTAGGAAAAATTTTTTCAAGGAAAGCTTTGTAATAAGATAACAGCACACATACATATATCAAAATAAATTAAAAGGTGAGAAAATGAATCAAATTAAAATTTATATTTAAAGGAAAATTAATTAGAAAAAACTTAGAGGAGAAAAGAATGGAATAAGTACTTGTCCCTGCTCATCAGAAAAATAAGGTCAAGGAGAAAGGCATTTAGAACTAATTTGAGTAGAGAGTATAGAATAAACAATACCCAAATAACATCTATTAAACGCTTATGAACAAATGAAAAGGACACAAAGTTTAATAAAGTAAATCCCTGTATAAAAATAATCAAAGATTATATATTTCTAATAATTCCATGAAAATTATATCTATAATGTATAAAATGGATTTGAATTTCCCCTATTAACTTTTCAAAAAGTTGTTGAAGGTATATTCTCCTTTATCTCAAACTTAAAATGTTTTATAATTTAGTGTATGATAGTTCATTAAAACACTTAAAAATATAATTATAATGCATCTTAAAACTTAAAAAACAAAAACATACAAATTTCCAAAAAATTTCTTTCTTATTTTCCTGTGACGAACTACATTAATTTCTTGGGAAGCTTAGGCGGAAAATAGGCCTATAATTTGTGTGTTCAAAATATTTTCAATATATCATATTTTTTGAGTATATATTGGTTCTACTTACCATGAGCTGTTACATGTCCAGAATTGTGATAGATTTTCATCCTCAATTTTCCTAAAAAAATAAAATATTTTTTTAACGAAATAAACATTAATTTACATAAAAAATTTATATTCAATTTAAACCACATTAATCTCAAAATTAATTTATAGGGATTAATATGAAATCAAGAAATTTGCATATATCTATTTAGTTTTGTTAACAGAATATTTTGAACAATATGATTTTTAATGTCACTTGCTATCTTTGTCGAAATAGTAATTTCTCATTTGTATTTCTTAAAACGACTTCAAGAATGCTAAATTTTTAGAATCAGAAATAAAAGCCCTTTCTCAATTAAAGAATCTAAAATGATTTAACTTCCATCATAATTTGAATATCTATAACAAAATTATGTCAAGTTAATATCTTAATCACTTTTATTTCTATTTTAAATGAACTCGGTTTTTGAATTGATCTTGTAATTTTAAAGTTATCTATTTCTTTTCAATTTGTCTGGCAGTGACATTTTCAAATGTCAATCTGATCCTGAAATTCCCATATTTACATTTTAATTGCCAAAACTATTGTCTTGAAAGGGAAATTTTGCCTAAAAATTTAAAGCAAATGCCTATGAGATGTCTTATTCTTTGACTTGCTTAACTCAATGGGAAAAAAATGTCCATACAAAAAAAATATTTTTAAATTAATTTAACATTATTCATATATTCTTTTTTCTAGACTTTTAATTAACTTGTATCTCATCAAACCTTTTATAACACTTTGTGAAGTACAAGGGGATAAGAATATTAAAAGTTGTTCTTTCAAATTTTCAATATATATTATTAAATCTTAAATATAATTCAGTACATTTATTTTTCAAAGTAAATCCGATTATATAATTTTTTTGAGTTTTTGAGTGCACAAGTCATGTTTGGCTGTAATGCCTGTGTTATTGATACTGAAAAAAAAATGAAATTGAAATAAAAAGTTTACAATATTTATATGATAATTTTAATTTATATACAAAATTCTATTTTAAACCAAGAGAATAAAATTCAATTTATTTTAAAACATTTAAATAAACTTAGTGACGTAAGTTGCATAATGAAATACGTAAACTTGGTTATTAGGTGTATAAAATCTTCATTGTAAAAAGTCCTATGGCGAATAAGTCATTTGAATGCACAGGCTCAGTGTCTGAAAACCAAAGATTAATGTAAATATGTATGTATGATCAAAATGTAATTTTAAATAAACGTCTCATCGGGAGTTCATTCAAAATCACATTTTGCATTTCCGATATATGAAGCTAGCCCTTTATTTTTTGAAAAGATATAAATTTTATAAATTATGAATCTCATCTAATTTTTCAGAAGAATTACTAATAACTTTTTCATATTAGTTGTTAAATTTTAAATATTTAATGATATTGCTTATATTAAAACTAGAAATTTTTAATAAAATAGTTTTTGACAGTCCTGGTTTTTCTTTTGATTTATTTTATTTAAATAAAATAAGCCAAACCTAGTTTAAACATCATAATTCTGCTATTTCTTTCAACTGGATAGAACTCAAATGGATAAGTATCTGCGCTCTGGTCTGATGAAAATTTGCGATCAATATTCAATAAACATGAATATTGATCGCGTGGGAAAATGTCTCTCCGTATATTTATGGGATTATATTTCAGTTCCTAGCCTATAGCCCATTGCGCCGCTTTAGTGTATAACCTTGAAGGTAAATAAATGAAATTCACGGATAATATTTTCTCTCGGTGATTATCTTTCTTAGAAAATGTTTTAGTTAACGCTTATTTTCATTCATCAAGTTTAACATTTATTTCAATACTTTTACCAACGATGAGAAATGAAAATTCTCTCTTTCACTTCTCAAGAGAAATAACCTAAGTTTCACTTCCCTTTGAAATTTTATTATCCGTTAGAGTAATTTTTCAACAAGTTTTACTGCTATTTTACTTCAGATAGAAACCATGACGAAAGACGTAGTGAGCAGTTGCAATACATCTTTAATATAGTTAGAAAGTATTAAGTTAAGACTTCTATTCCAAAGTTTATTCTTTTTAATGGAATCTATGGATGATGAATGTGTAAAGCCTCATTCATAGTGTTATAAAAACCATTTAAAATAGATTAGTGTTATAAAAATTATGAATTCTTTTTCTTTTTTTAAATCATGCTCAAAATTATAAATTTATCCTTAATGAATATTAGTATTTTTCATTATTTATTATATGAAATTCCGTATTTATTATATAGAAGAGTAAAAATGGAAAGCAGAAAAACAATTTCCATTTTTCAACAATGGCTGGTACTAAACACAGGACTTTTCGATTCTTTAGAATACGATCCTACTTCTAAGCCATGGTACTATTACGAGTATGTAATTCCGCAGCAGGTTTTGAAATTGCATAATGAAGGATAAACTGTAGTGAAATGCATTTTATAAAAGCCAAGGAGTTTACCCCCTTCCAGAGAGTCTTTTTTATAGATATCGTATTCATACTATATGGATCATATTCACTTTTGAAACGGAGAAAAATCATAAAAGCTATATAGCTCTTAGTAAATAAGATGGGAAAAGCACAAATGTGACATATAAATTTGGTTGTCTAATATTAGTTAGAATGAAACCAGAGATTTTCACTTTACAGCTTAGAATACGAGCACGAAGCTATGGTAAACTTATATGACTAGTCTAGAACCTTGGTTTGAGATTCTGACACGTCTTTACTTTAGAGTTAAAATTTCGTTAAATATATATTTATTATATTTTTTAATTGATACCTAGAAGCTAAAGAGTATTTGCTGTTAGATAATTTAAGACATATGAATGATTATTGAATATTGTTTTCTGGGAGAAATTTTCACTGTCATAAAGAGAGGGAGAGAGAATCCAACATATTAGCACCTACCTCAACAGACATAAAAAATTTAGCAAACATAAACAAACATTAATAGACCCCAGTCCTAAGTATACTTATCTCATATTGCTCCAAGCTTGGTTGGAATTTGAGATTATTCCTTTAAAAATATTTACAGTTTATATATTCAATGCTAATTCAGTTATTTCCCCTAGTGTTATTAGTTTTTAATTATAAATTTAGGACTGACACTATGTAAAATAAATGTAGTAACTGAATTAACATATAATCAGTCCTATACATAAATTATTCCCTAATGATGTTAGAAAAAAAATTGAAATTTTTGAATCCGAATCAGTTATAACGTAAAGTTGACTAACAAAATCCACTATTTATGTAATATGAGGATTCAATAATTAAAATTTCATTGTGAACGCGCAGAAGCAATATTGATTAACGATATAATTTCTTGTGTAAGGTTATAAGTTGAGCTTTAAAAATACATTTCTATGTACTTTTATTTTAGTTTTAAATTATACTAAAATGTATACTTGAGTTTATTTGGAAGACGTTACAAATTAACACACTTCTGCAAAATAACAAAGATTGAGAAGCAATGCTGCAAATATGTTTCTTTTTTATAAATTATTGCTCAAGATGATATATCATTTTTGAGAACAAGAAATATTTTTGTCAACTGCTATTATGAATTTCCAAAACAAATGTGTTAAAGAAAATTATAATGTTTTCTGCAATCGCACCTGGCTACGGCATTTTAGGTGACTGAATGACAGAGTTGTGTTCTTAGATGAATCCCACTTCTGTATCTCCTGTGATAGTCGCCGCGTATGACAGAGAGGTTGACCAGGAGACAGGTTCACTTCAACGTAATTAAAGAACTCTTTGCTGTGCTAAAATATGTCATCATGGTTTGGGACGCAACTGTGTACGATTCCAAATCATCTCTAGTTCACATTCAACACATAATATCAGCCCAATGATATGTGGATCATTGGGCTGATATTATGTGCTGCCGTCGGCGACATTCTTCTACATTCAAGGTGTTCCCAATGTCCTTTATCAACAATATAACGCTCGATCTCACATTGCTTGAAACCGCCAACATGTTTCGCAATGAGTACAGATTTTTCCCTGGGCGCCATTTTCTTCTCATTTTTATGTCTCTTTGTAAACCTTGTCTGCATTTGCAGATCATGCCACGAACTGTTTGTTGATTAGAAGATTGTAGAGACTATAAAAATGGCAGGGAATGAGAGTCATACTTCAGGATCTCATCCACACTCTTATTGACTCGGTATCTGGACGTGTTGCTTCATGTATCGCCGTTTACAGCGTCCTGCAACCTACAGAAACGACGTTGTTCTCACATGTATTATTATTTCGAAATAAAGATAACTGATTGTTAGTTTCTTTCTCTTTCTGTTTGCCACGTTTTATTAGATTCTGGCTACTCCTATTTTATTTTGCCAGTGTAGTAATAATTTTAGTTAATAATCTTTAATATTTTTGATTTGGATTTAAAATAACAGCTACCCTCTTACAGGGAAATTAAAAAAGAATTTGAATTAAAACCAGCACTTTTTAACATCTTCAAAATTACCAAACATAGATTTGAATGAATTCTATTTTAAAAAAATGCATATTAGATATTAAAATTTATAATATTTTTAGAGCAATATTAACCTTGGAAGTTAGCTCCTGCATTAATGGGTTTATTAATTGACAAAGTGAAAATAAAATTTTTAAAGCAACAATGCTCGAAGCAAAAATTTGATAAAACTTAACGTCTTGTTTTCAGTAGTTTAAAATCAACTTAGAGAGATCACTATATAGTCGCATTCAGAAATGATATCCACAGCAAAACTCTACGTAGAAGCAGACCAAGTCAAACTAATAAGTAGTCAGAAGTCACATGACCACACTTTCTTATTATATAATTGTATTGGTGTAAAATTGGGCTGTTATCCGGTTTTCTTGTATTTAGTGTATGAGTAAATTTTTACGGATTTTAATAAAATTACAAGAGACAATAATATTATTTAATATTATTTTGTAACCAGTCTTTGTGTGCCACTGTGAAAACTTCACTACATCACGTAGTGGTGTTATTATTCATTTTCTAAAGTGAAGAAAGGATTTTCTGGAATTCGCTTTTTTAATTAACTATTTGATGTAAAATAATATATATATCACCATTAGACCTATGTGTGCTTCATACACACAAGCACGCATACAGACACGCACACTCAAACACATGAGCACTCACACATATCTTTTGTCTATTTGCATCAATAGTTTAAGTAAATGTATGTTGAAATACTTAAAAATAATTGCACTAACCTTTACAGCTAAGGACATCTTTAGATTTATACTTAATGGATTTTGATGGAGAAGAGGAATACGTTGTTGTTTTCTGCATTTTATCAATAGGAGTTAAGCCCATGCCAATTCTAATCGCATTTTCGAGCAATATCTCTGATTCCGATGTCCTAGAAGTATCGGTAGTAGGAGTAGTATCACTTGTGGTGTGTTGTTTACTTAATGATGATGGAGATCTATTCCATCCATCAGGCAAGTTTCTCTCAGTTAAATCAGAATTGTCAGTGTTTGATGTACTTTCTTGTAAGGTATTTTGCTTTGCTAAATCAGATTTTTTACTGATTTCTGCTTTACCAAGTGATTTTGAATCGTTCGACAAATGGAGCTTCTGAAATCTGCAATTGATATCTATCAATGAATGTGAAGCTTGGATCTGAATTGGAGAAGAGCTATTTTTCTTTCTAATGTCAGGAAGTGAGGACGATTTAGTAAGATGGTTAGTTTTGCGCTTTGCTTTTGCTTCAAGGAAAATATTTTGTGCTATGTTACCGATGATGAGGGCGAATTCCGCTTCACTGATTTCCTTAGCGCGCAAACTTTTCACCAAATCATTCACGTATTTGGCACCCGGGCTTTTATCTTTCTCAGATGGAAAGTCTCTACCAGAATCAATGGAAGAAGCCACTGAAACGTTGGGTTTTAAAAGTTCTTTACATTCCTGAGAAAGCTTTTGAAAAATTTCCTGGAGCAATAATAGTGAGTCGCTGAAATACTGGGGGGATTTTAATGGAGAGAACAAGCATTTCTCTTCTGGCATTTGAGGGGTAGTTTTAGGATCTTCTGGGAAGAGAACCTTTGAAATACTTTTACCCTTTTCGGTAACTTTTTGTTTTTCCGATTTTGACAAAGGAGTTGAAAACATTTTTTGTATTTCATGTCGGTTAAAATTTTTCTTTGTAGCACTGTTAATTATTTGTGTTATGTTTTCATAAATATTTTCAATTGCTTTGTTTTCCAGTTTTTCTTGATGTTTTATTTCTAATTTTATTGTAGTTTCTTCACATGGAGTTTTGCATAATGAATCATTGCATTCATACCAAGTATTACTTGCTGCATTGTCATCGAGATTCTTTACTTCAATTTGGCTTTTCACTTTATTTATAGAAATGGGACTTTCCAAAACTGTTTCTAGTGCTCTGTTTTCTTTAGTGTCATAATTTTCTGTGCATATGAAGAAAAATCTATCGTCATTTAAAGGTTTGCGATTGTTGTTAATAGTTTTTCCATTTACTTTTGAGAATTTTGCCAAGCAGCTGGAGCAACTACAGTTAAAACTACATTCATCATCAGCCATTGAAGAAAAACCTTCATCGCACTCTTTACTTTTATATTTACATAATTTATTAGCAAGCATTCTTTTTTGACTGTACATCTTTGTCATAATTGCTTGCTTTTTGGATTGACTTATAAAATAATTGTTTTCCGAATCATGTGCATTTACACATTGATTTTGTTTTTGATTGATTTTATCGCAGGGAACTACTGGACATTTCTGCATGACATCATACGATTTTGTTCGGAAAACTGTTTTAGGTAATCCTAGTTGATGCTGAATATTTGAAACGCTTCGTTGATTAAGAGAACTACCTGTTCTAAAATCAGATCTCGATTGTGTATTTTGACTACTTAAAGAAATTGGTGGCTTCAATGAAATCTTAGAACTATAAGTTTCTGTTAATGGAATATAATGAGGACTTTCAGATCGAGATCTTTGTTTTTTTCCAAAATATCTATTGTCTACAGTTTTATTCACCACTGGTAATCCAATTTCGTTAATTGCTTTGTTGGGAACCACATTAATTTTTGCTGTATTGTTTTTCCTAAATTCTTCTTGTTGAGAACTTAAAGAATACATTTCCGATTGCCTAATTTTAAGGCTTCCATTTGATATATGATCACTGTTTGCTGAAATTCTATTGTTGGTTGGATTATAGTTAATGGTCTGCAATTGATAGTTTTCGCTTACATCAATATGATTTAATCCAGATGTTCCCATCGAATATCTAGCCTCTCTTTGCGAGGCAAAATGCTTCATGGGCTCTCCCAAACTAAGCCTGTGCGAAGCAATATTTTTGGAATGTTCTCGTAATTGGCGAACATTTGGTTTTTGTTCAGCAAAACGTGGCAAGAGTTGAGAACTATACCAATCGGATCGATTCACAATTTGCTTAGGATGCTCTTGGTTTTCATTTACATTCTGATTTCCTTTGGATTGAGTTACATCCCCTGAATAAAACCTTTCTTTGTTCAGTTTCGCAGTTCTCGGAAGTGAGCTGTATTTTGTTATATTGGATATATTTAAATGAGGCAATGAACCATTTTTTCGATCCAAAAGAGCAAGTTTCGTTGACGTCCTAGGTATTAAAGGAGTCTTTTTTATCTGAGGTCCATCGAAAGAAGTGATATGTATCAATTTCTTTTCATCTTGTTCTGTGATTGGTTGATTTTCTGAAAAAGCCAATTTTTTAGCTACATTGTCTTGGCTTTTTACAAGTCGTAAGATGGGACGTGCAGGCTTCGATTTTTTATTTCCTAAATTCTCTTTGTCCTCTCCCTTCTTAATCTTATTGGATGGAGCAGCTTTTGTATCAACATGATAATACTTATTCATAGGTGTTGGAACAAATTGTACACGTTTATCTTCATCTTTGGATATCAAATAATTATGTACGTGATCTTTATTGAGAAATATAATACCTGCATCTAAGTGCATATCACTACTATCAAGTGTTGTAAAGTTTACTTCTTCATCCGGAGATTTTTCGATTTGTGAAACTTGCTGCGAGCAGTGAAAACTACTGTGAAGGAAACTTTGTCTTCTGAAGGAATCTTCATTCTTTTTTGATTGTTTTTTGGATATGCCGAAAAGCTTACCCCAAAAAGACGTCTTCTTTTTATCACTTGACAAACTATAATCCATGATTTACGTAATAAATCTATGATATCTGGAAATAAATATAAAATTAGATTTTATTATTAGTAATAAAGTATAGTAATTGCAAAAGTTTTTTTTAACACTTTAGTTTAAATTTTCAAGGACACAAACTAGTTTACTGTAGTCAAACAATAATCCAATTTAATAAAAATTTATTTCAGTGATTTAAAATTTTTTAAATAAATATTAAGAGGCATACACAAATTGTAGTAAAAGTTGTTAAAATTTCTGAAATACAACGAACCACATGAATTAAGAAAAAAATTTAGTTGAAAAAGTAATTTCTATATAAAAAGATAGCCGACCGATGGCAGAGTGGTTAGCGCTCCTGACTCCTGAGCTGTGAATCATGGGTTCGAATTCCTGTTCGAGAATGGATGTTACTTTCTTTCTCTGTTCTCTATCATTTCTTCCGTGATGATGTATGAATGTGGCCCACCCTATAAACGGATTTGTGATGGTATGACGCGGGTAACGCTACTCGCCTCCGTGACTTGGTTCACAGGTGCCCGCTGGATAACGACTAAAGAGTAGCAGTCTCTGGCCTTGTTGTGGCATACGGTTCAACCCTCAAGCATGGATATGGTTCAACGGTAAAAGAGAGGTTCAACCCTCTCTTTTACCGTTGGAAAAAAAGATAAAATGAAATATGTTTTGAGTAATGTTTATTTTATAAATTTATTAAGATATGCATGTACACATGTCATAATAAAAGTTATTGAATTCTAAAATTTATTCTTTTAAGTTCTATTTTTATAGTTTCCCTTCTAATATATATATATATATATATATATATATATATATATATATATATATATATATATATATATATATGTATGTATATAAAACAGGGAAGAGTTGAGATATACCAATATGATCAATTAACAATTTGACTTTCACCTACATTAACATATTTTAATCTACATATTGTGTGAAGATTAAGGTACCTAAATTGAATGTATATATATATAAACACTTCTTTTCTTGTATTTCTTAAGAGATTCAAAGAAAAAATTTTTTCAAGTAGTTTTTAAGCATTATTTTTTATTGCTAATTCTTAATTTGGGATTATTTAATGAGGAAGTTGAAGGAAATACTATACATGCTAAATTTAAACAAAATAATTGTAAATAAGTTTCTTTCCTGAATTTAAAATATAGAGCTTGGTTTTCTCTTGATGTGCTACTTATTTAAATTCTAATTAAATAAGCTCCTTTATGTTAAAACATAAAGCTATTAGCTGAATAGAAATCTTTTCAATAACTTTTTATTTAAATTTTCTATTTACTAAGTAATATATCCTGAAAATAATTTTTATTGGATAATTTCTATGCGAATAAATTATAATTAATATTTAACATCATAATATATTTGCAATTATCTAAGTTAATATCCTGCATTATACACGCAATTTGTATTTCAAATATAAACACAAATCAATATTGGATTATTTGTTTTGTGAATAAAGAATAAACTTGAAGTATGTTTAATTTCTGCACAAACAAAATCTTAACAAAAACACATTTCTATGCAAATTAGCATATTTTATCTATGAATTGAATTCTGAGATTATTATATGCAATTTTATAAATATGAATTATATATTATTTTATAAATATAAATTATTATTGAGAGCTTTGAGACTTAATTAAAATTTCAATTTATCATTATTATGCAGATGTGTGCATTTTTCGATTTAATATTATTCCCTTATAAAAAATTTCAGAAAGTTATTGCGAATATTTGGGAAAACATTCATTTACTTTTTCTAAGCCTCTATTCTAGAATAACTGTTTTCGAAATTTAATTTTCCAACTCTTGCTGGTTTTATACGAATTTAAAAGGAATGTTCCATAATAACTGGATAAAATAAATCACATTATCAAAATCTGATTTACGTTACATAATTAAAGCCTCTTTTTCAATAAAGAAATAAAATCAACAAGAAAAATGAAAAAAAAAGGAAAATTTTGTTCGATTACAGTGGATAAACCAGCCATTCCGACGGATCTTTTTAACATTGACCCTCTGGAGCTAAAACACGCATAATTTCGCAATTTAATCTCTTGTTTTCATTGTAGTTCCGGGACAGATTTTATCTCCATGAGCAATCAAATGCTTCTGCTTATTTCCCTATCAATCAATGCAATCATTCAGCGTCGAAGGTAGAAACACTTGTGAACTTCTCGGAAACTCCCAGAGGGTTAACAGGTTACCATCTCATATGAGACTTCGGTTCTCTATCACAAGAGCAGTTCTCTAGTGCTTTTAAGGATAGATTTGAAAGACCGGCATGTTTCATTCATGGCCAATTTTGTTTTAGAATGTATACAGGGATATTACAAGGATGGTTTGACGTATTTTTGTTTTGTATATATAACTCCCACTAATTGAAAATAATAACAAAGGAGAAGAGCATATTTTATGGATTTTTTTAATGTAATTGCTGGTTACTTAGTATCTAAAAAGTGTCAAGATGATTGCTATTTACAAAATTAAAACTTATTAACAGAAAGCTTTTCGCATCTTGTGTTCTTCAAATAGTATCTGAAATCTCCAGTTATGATTTTTTTCCTTTGGGTATACATGAAAGACAATCTTTACATTGTATTTTTTGTTTTCATTTCGAGTTGTGCTGCTGACAACACATTGACTTTACTCAATTATTACAACATTGCTACGCTTGTGAACATTGGCCGGGACATGCACGGACGGATATGAGCCGAACTTTATTAGAGAATAGAAATTTATCGTGTAAAACAAAGACAGCGCCTGGAACATTCGTAATGATGCGTAAGAAACTTGAAAATAATCTTTTCCTACAAAGCATCATTATTGGAGTTCCGGGACAGATTGTGTTTGCTGTATTTTCCATGCTATACATTGTGAAAAACATTTATTTAAAACCTGATGAACGATATGAGATCATTTTGAATTCATTCCACTTTTTGAAAGTTAAACAAAAAAATATTGCTTATTGCAATTGTTATTTCGAAATATTTGGTAAGTAGAAAGTGGAGCGAATTTCTAAAATAATTTACTTCAAAATTTATATGTATATATTAAAGTATTGTGAAGAAATTGTTTTTAAATTTTATGCGAATAAGCTGTTTTGATACTTTCGGTTTAAAAAAATAATCGTGATAAAACAAATGTCCACAAAACATGCAACTAATAATTCATATAGTACGTAAGATATCTTTCATTTATTCGAATTTATGTTTATAAAATAATTAAAAATTATTTGAATATAAGTAGTTATTCTACATTATACCTCAAAAGTAGGAATCATTTGAACTTTTAAGTTTCAATAGATGATAGAAAATGGCATTCAAATTTTAAAAAAAGGTACAAAAAAATTGTTGTAACTGATATAGGGCATAAAGGTAAAAAATATATTTTCAATTTTTCATAATAATTTTTTTTTTAAAAAAAAGAGTAAATATTGTATATTTTCTCTTGATAGCTGGGAAAAATTTTTTTTCCAGGAAATGACAAATTAAATTCCAAATTAAAATTTAAAGGAAAACTTCTATTGGATTTTTTCAAAAATATGAATTAAGAGTTCATGATATTCATACATTTTTTTTTTCAAAACCATAAACTTAAGAATAAATTATTGTTTTAAAAAAATATATAATTAAAACTATGATTTTTCAATAAAATCTTCCAAAGAATCAAATGTGTGACTTTATTCTTTTTCAGGAAGGCTGTTTATATTTACTACACAGCTCCACAGCTGCATTATAAGTCAATTCTAACAAAACAGTCAATATTGACCAAGATGCATTTCTATCTTTGATTTTCGAATTTATGCAGTTTGAATGGAAAAGCTGTGCTCCCAACTATGACAAGGAAATTAGCGAATAGATTTCAGCTCAAAAAATAAAATATAGATGAAAATATGATATTTAACATATATTTGGAAACCTATTTAGTTTTAAGGAATATTTTTATGACCCATTCTTATATAATAAATTATTAAAATGAGGTAAAATTTAGAACTATTTTACCATATTAAATTTTGTTTCATATTTGCAATTAATCATATCATCAGCTCATTTTTAACTAAGAAATCTTGCTTAAAAACAAGCAATAGAATAAAACTAGAGAAACTTTGCGTTTATCTATTATTTAATTTTTCAGGTAATTAAAGTCTACCAAAGAACTTACACAGCAAGAAATTTTTAAATATCAATACAAAGAATCTCACACAATACAGAAAGTGATAGACTGTCAAAAATTATAAATAATTTTAAAATTTTTTATTCCGTTTGAACGTGCAATTATCCTTAACTCTTACTATCTTTTCATTTATAAAAATGAAGAATTATAAAATTTATTTTTAACATATATTAATTTTTGAGTGTAACTTTATTATTCCCTAATGATCAATCTTATAAGAACATTATTATCAAATGAAATGAATTTTTAGTTTAATTTTATTGCTAAAAGTCACTATTAGAGTAATATATAAAATAAATGACCCCTGCTAAAATTGGAGATATTAAATCCTACAAGCCAGTGATTCTGGTCATTGTGACCTATGGAAAGAAATATTACATATACATTATTAGTTTGAAAATCTACTAAACTGCTCTTAGTATACTAATCAACTATTAATTTAATAGTGAATATTAAGGTATTCAAGTAAAAACGAAAAGATTACATATTTAGTATGTTATATCATGGAATTTATAAAAGAAAAATGAAATGCATAACCATCTAAAAATGAATCTAGAAAACTGGTCAATAATTTAGAATAAATAAAGCTGTGAGATACCACGAGTAGAATTAGAAATACCTTTCAAAATATTTTTTTTATAAAATTTAAAAATTTATTTCAGTAGGATACTTTTTAGCAACTAAAGCAATTTTGCAATTAAAATAACACACACACATATATATATATATATATATATATATATATATATATATATATATATATATATATATATATATATATATATATATATATATATATATATATGTATATATATATATATATATATATATATATATATGTATACAGTATTCAAATTCCTTAGTCTTTCATTCCTTGAAGACTCCGTGATCTGGTACACAATGTCACGAAATGATTTTGTGGTTTTGATAATGAAAACAGTTGCTACAAATAGAAGTATGAATACAAAAATTATTTATAACTATTACAAAATATACATAATTCACTTAAACTGGAATTCAGATGCTAAACAGTCTATTCATTTATGTTTACTCCCGTAACATATTTTAAATGACAAAATATCTATATACTCACGGAATTTAAAAAAAGAAAAAAAATTTCGAATTGCTTTACTTTTCCTTTTTATTGAGGTAACAGATTTTCAATTTAAAACTCAAAAGAAAATATAATCAAGAATAAACTGAACACATTACATTGATATTAATAAATCATCTGAAAATAAAAAATTCTAATGCACTAAATCATATTTGCAGTTAATCTAATACTCATTCCCCAAACTATATTTAAAAGTTAATGTACGTTTAAAAATAAATCAAGCTATTCTTCTTTTTATTTATTTTAGCGGAATATTGGAAGAATTAATAATAAATATTCCTATAAGTTAAATATATATATTTAAAAATATTCAATACCTCACACACATACACACACAAGTACCCATTTTTATAAGAATATACCCAATTTTCTATCGGCAGGAATATTATGTATTCATGGCATGAAATTTCTGTGACTATTGAGTGCTTTTTTTAGTAAATTTTACTTTCCTATGTACAAAAAAAATTAGTGAAAATATTTTTCCCCCACAAAGATCAGTAAAATATGTAACAATAAAATAATTCGTATTTTTTTAAATGACTCTATTAATATCTTTTAAGATTGGTTGAATTATTATTTTACCTGAATTTTTCAAACATCGCTTATGAATAATTTTATTTACTGGAATCTCTAAATATTTCTTTAATTCCAAATATTAAAGCTCATATGGATGAAAAATGTTAGAAAAATATTGACATTTCTTATACATTTCGTAATTTTCAAAAAATATTTAGAAATGTTATAAAAATGATAAAAAGTGGATTTATGAAATCGATTATTTCTTAGTACTAAGAATTGATATGATGAAAATTACTTGAAATTCGTCATAGTTTACTTTTTGAATGCTTATAATTATACAATTTTTAGAATAAGGGAAATATTTTATATACATTTATTGCGTGTAAGTTTTAAATAATTGATAAATTCAATTACGCTTATAATAAATTTTATTTTTAATGATATGCTTTTACAAAAATTTCTAAAAAAATATTTGTTTTAAAAATTTTTCAGTTTTTCAGAAATGCAGTAGATTTTCTCTATTTTCAAGCGATAAATTCTATGTGTAGTTGTTTTATTTCATCAGTTTTTATTTATTAAATCAAGTAAATTTGATGTAAAAGGATGTTGAAATGGCTAGGGAATCTTTATATTTTGCTTCAAAAAATGTTATTTTCTTGGGCCATAGTATATAATATAGTTGAAAACATTCTCGCATGAACGAAAGGTAAAAAATTTGAACCTGACCAGGCCAAAGAACATGATACTGATACGAGTTGTATGACTTTCATTCATATAAGCTAATATAAGACTTCCGCCATTTTTAATTAGTTAAACATGATGTTCAATTAATGTAGTGGGATGTCTGAAAGAGGGTATATTCACAGATATATCGATTTCATCACTTGAATGCGATTGAATATTAAGCTTCAGTGCATTAGGATGTGTGCATCTTTATATATTTCCCAGATTATCTCCTACAACCTCCTGTGTAGTTCTATAATATTTCAAATGTAGGATATGCATATAAAAACACAAATACATTCCTTCACGATAAAAAGATAAATTTCTGATATTCAACTTTAAATAAAAGAAACTGCTTTAAAAATAAGTTAATTAATTAATTAATAAAAGTAAATAAATTCAAAAATATTGTAAAATTAAAATTAAAGTATAAAATACTCTTCATTTTAAATGTAGAATTTAATAGTTAAATCAGAATTATTTGAAAATTTCATCTATCATATAAACATTTTTAATATTTAATATTTTACACTTGTTTTTATAAAAAAATTAATTAATTAAAAAAACTTCGAAATATTTTCTATGTTAGAAAATTAAACTTTATTGCATTTATTAGTTTTCTACATAGTAAAAAAATACCCATAAGCTAAATTTTTGTTTATAATAACAGTAAAATAAATATTTATAATAAAAAATTTATAATTTAGAATCGCACCCAAACAGAAAGATTAGTTCTTTTAAGAATAAATCAAAAGCTTGTCGGGAAAAAAATGTAAATAAAAGGTATATGCAATTTCTGTCTTCAAGTTTGAAAAAATACTATAATTTTTAAGAAAAAAACACTTTCTAATTTACACAAAAATTCAGTCACAACGTACTTCAGTACCACTCATAAGCCAATTATAAATAGAAAAAAATGAAAGAGTAACTCTGATTATACAGCATTAATATTTAATTAGATAAATTGATCCAACAAAATGATAGCAGACACTTCTGCCAATGTTCAAATGCTTCACCATGACAACCGAGAGACAATATTTTAATCCGCGTCTGAAAATAGCCATTAAACTGACAAATAACATATGACACGGTATTTCTTTCGAAGAATAATTCATTAAAGTGAGAGAAAGCGTTATTTTATATTGAGTAAATACCTAAATGAGATTATCTTTGCTATTTAGTTAGATAAATGAAAACAAGTTATTATACAGTTCTTTTTTAAAATTTTATTTGTATATTTTTCGAAAATAAAAAATTTGAAAACGTTTTTTTGTATAATTAAATTTTTTTATTTAATATTATTTACTAGGTAATGCATATCTTGTAAATAATATTAAATACAAATAATAAAATATATACTATTTACAAGGTGCATATACCAAATATAGAAAGATTTAAGATTTTTGATAACTATACACATATACATAAAACTCTTATTTAGCAATTAAGAAATTTGTCTTACCTGAGGTATAAGACCAAAGAAATTTTATACTGAAAAATTACTACTAAATTATTCATTGTATTCATTTTTCATTATTAATAGAAAAAGTTAATGACTAGCTATCCATATACTTTTACTCTTAAATTTTTGTAGATCTCCCTAATCAGGGAATCGGTGAATTGGTAATTAAAAAATCAACCTTCTGGCATTCGGTTCAACAGGTTACGGGTTCGATTCTCAACTTTGACGTGTATGTTTGTAGTGGTTTTGGATTCTACTTTAAGAGGTAGTCTATGCTGAGTTGGGCATGCTGAGAAAAAATTTACCACCAGTAGAACTATAAATAAATCTATCATGAAATATTTTCAATGATCTAGTCTAAGTCTAGTCAGTTTAGTCAAGTCTAAAAGATCATGAAAGTATATAGAAAGAAGTCATGATATAATTATTTCCTTGATTTTATTCATCGGACATGTAAAATAAATTAATGCAGCTTTGAAAAAATCTTGATTTGAACTGTTATTTCTTTTTCAGCATTATTTAACAACGAGAGATGCATGTGGAATAGTGTGGATACTCAATATAAATTCGCTTTCACCAATCGCTTCGAGATAAAGTTATCAAAATTAATTCATGTCAGCCAATACTAAGAAGCAAATGAATTTTATTATTTTATTACATTATTTAAAATCTAAAAGTAATTTTTAAAAAAATGATATTTAAATTGCTTAAGCTTCAGAATGCCTAATTTTATAGAATAAATAATCTGAGATAACGTCTAATAATCATCTAACGCAAGCGTTCAAAGAAATTTGTAAATTTTGCATTATTTTTCACATTTATATATAGGGAAAATAGTTTTATTTTCAAAGCCTAAAAATACATTGGTTTCTTGTAGTATATTATTTAAAATCCTGTTTCTCTTGCATGGGAAAAATTTTTTCCCATTAAATCTGATAATTTAAAAATAAAAAATTCTCCTTATTTTATTTTACTCATTACTCGTTTTTCCTGTTGATCAAAGTCCTCTGTAATTCATTGTGTTTGCAATTTGTGGACGTGAATAGGTTTAATATGCTTAATTAGGGATAAACTAATCTGTTGTTTCGGAGTTTCTAATAATGGAACATGTTTTTAGAAAAGTTTACAAAAGAAAAAATAATATGTCTGTTCAATACATATGTATGATGCAAGTTTTATTTTACATAATAATAGCATGTTATATAGTAAAAAACATACTTTTTCTTAACACTATAAAATTGTATGAAACAATTATCTCCCAACAATTTTAAATGAATTATTGAATACTATACGAATCTTGTGTAATATTAATAATTACTGCATATTTTACCATTTAAAAGAAAAAGGTTTGGATACGAATTTTTAGTTTACAAATACACGTTACTTGAATGTAGCCGCCCATCTTGTCTAGTGGTCAGTGTGCCTGACTACGGATAAAGAGGTCCTGGGTTCGAATCCTGGTTCGGACATGGATGTACTTTCTTTCTCTATCTATCCTGTCTTTGTCCTTTCCTTGTATGAATGAGGTGTGAATGGTTGCCTACCCTATAAACGGGTACATATGGCATGTGTGTACTGAAGAAGTCGGACTCCACACCAAATATGGTTCAGTTGGAAAAGTGGAGCAGCGCACCCCATATTGCCAGCCTATCTGGCACACGACAACAACAACAATTTGAATGTAAATCAGCGTGAATACCTGCATATTCAATAGCCTGGATTGTTTAACTTTTCTAAATTGATTTTTTCATTTTGTTTTTGGCATTACATTTTTGAAGGCTATTTACTTATTTACGATTACAAATGTTTTATTGATGACATGTTAAGGTTAGATATCAGTCAAAATAGCATTAAAATCATAATGCCTTGATACAAAATGGACAAATTGATGACAATTGAATATGCCATTAATGTGTTTCAGAATAGTAGGAAGTATAATATATGATGATATTCTGAATTATAATGGCCAATATTAGGAATCATCCAGTTAAAAATCATTTAAGTCTTTGCCTTTGTACCATTTATATATATATATATATATATATATATATATATATATATATATATATATATATATATATATATATATATATATATATATATATATATATATATATATATATATATATATATATATATATATATATATATATATATATATATATATGTGTGTGTGTGTGTGTATATATATATATATATATATATACAAATCCAATCATAGCAATGCCAATGAATTAATATTTTTCTTAAAAATAGAAGTTTGTTCAGATCCGCTTACTACGCATCATTGCAACGGTAGAAATTAATATAAACTCAAAAATAACCAAAGCAATAGATGTCTTTTGGATGCATAAGTCTGAATTGACGCATATTGCTAAAAATTGCAACATAGTTATTGTTTTACCAAAGGGTTCTATAGCTTTAGAAAACGATCAAATATTATTATGTTCATAACATATCTTTCTTCACATTCGATGCTGAAATTAACTTTCACCACATTCGCGGTGATTCTGATTGACTGATTAATCCATCTAATATGTTCCACATTTGAATCATTGAGGGTGCATTTCGTTTAATATGTTCCAATTACCATTATCATTTTCTAGAGCAATTGCCATTTTTCGGACAAATTTAAAGAAGTAAACTGAATCTTATCCGCAAAGTAAGAATTGAAAACTTGATTCTAGGACATTTAGCTTTTTGTATACTATGTTTTCTGTATTACTTTTAGCATATGTAATATGCTGATGACGATTTCATGTCCAATTAAGCTATGTTCATAGCGTCAATTTCCCTATTTGGAAGTCGGGCCAGTTTTATAGCGAATGATGATATAAAGAGCACAGATGCAAAATTCTGTTTAAAATAAACATTTAAAGGAAAAGGTCATAAATAGTTACATGAATATTGCATGCTTTTCTTAATTTGTCTGAAATATCTATTCATTTGAATTTTAAAACTATCTGAAAAATTAGAATGAATATGATCGTATCAAAAAATATAATTACTTTAAAGTTTTTTCTTTTTTTTGTAATATATTATAAATATAACACACTATTTATGAAATTATCTAGAAACTTATCAATAAAAGAACATTAAATGCTTTCTAATTACTTAAATACATTTGAATTTTTGGATTAAATTATTTAAACATTTGAACAAGAAATGTAGTAATGCATCTCAATAATTTACTTGTATAATAAAATTATTGTGAACAGTTTTCATTCACATCTTCCTCATAATAACTTAAAATTTGAGAACGCCAAAACAATTCAGATACCGTTAACAATAATATTGAAATCAAGATTATATTCAAGTAATGCTTAATTTCAGGGATTCTGAAAGGAAGCTTTAATTTCATATACTAAGCTTATACCATATCAAATTTTATACATTTATTGATTTTCAGCAAAAAAGTCTGTTAATAATCAATTAGTTAATAATAAAATATAAATAGACTTTTAAATGCTCAAAATAAATAATTCTTTGTTGAAAACAACATAATAACAGACCGATGAAGTTCAAAATTGCGAATCATTTTTCAAATAAGTTGCACAACCCCCTATTTTTGGAAGTTAGAAAATATCTTGAATATATTTTAAGTGCATCAACTCAGAGATTATCCTCCTTTTACCAGTATTGTGAAGAATACTACAGGTATTTTCATTAATAGGTATCTTCAATTAGCAAGCATCGATACCTCAAAAATTCTTAAAGTAAATTTTATATTTATTACTTTTGAAGTTTTTTTTTATGATTCAGTGTGTGTTACAATGAACAGATTCAAACAATTTTAGAACAAATACGCAGCATTAAAGTGTTAAAATATAGCAAGACCATTGCACGTAATGTGCATCAGAGTATTTCATGAGCATGTGATTAAGTCAAATGATTAGATTTCATATTTATTGCAAAATTTATTTTCCAATTTATAGATATTTTCAGATTCTATTGTTATTTATTTAAACTAGTTACGTAACTTTAAATATTGTTCTGATACGAAGTGAAATTATGTCTTTTACTTTGATTCAATGGTAGTCGTTAAAGATGAGCCAGTTCTTCATACTTTTGAGAAGATTTGTAATTTAAACTACTTGCATAATATTAAATATTATTCTAATATGAAGCGATTTTATCTATCTTTTATTTCAGTTTAAAATTATTCATTTAAGCTGAGCTACTTCGTCCTACCTTTGCTTTCAGTTAAAAAATATATTCTTCAATAAACTTTTATATGCAATGCAGTAGACTTGTAATTTTAATCTTGTTCTTTATAGGTGATTCTTGAAATTACTTTTAGAATATGTGGCCAAGAATTATATACATAAATATATATATGTATGTGTGTGTGTGTGCTGATCCTACAGTAACTGAACATTATATATACTCAGTTTAATTTAGAAGATTCGGAATCAATTTATCTCTGCATAGGCAGGTTTACGAATAAGTACTGTAAGTTTGGATATGAACTCTTGTTTCTGGGAAAAAATCATAATTTTTATTTTGCTTTTAATATTAATATGATAAAGTCAAATTCTTAGCTAAACGCCTTCTTCTTTCACAACGGTATAGTCCAACTGTCTTGCTTTCAGACATTGTTCAGCAAGCTTGTTAAATAAGATTCAACTGTTCGTTGACAATGTTACTCCAAACTTTTTATTTAGTTTTACTTTTAGCTGTTGGTTAAAAGACGTATCATAAGTTAACAATACACTGCTAACCACACAAAATGCAACCCCCGGAAGAAAACAGGCAAATCATCAGAAATTTGAATCACGCATTTTAGGCTATTATATATGCAAATTATTAGCATTGCTGAGCATAGGCACATCACGGGTGACTGTAGAGCTACATGCAAGCGCTATATATTGGGGTGATGAGATAGGTAGGATAAGAGGATTTGTTTCCCTATAAGCATTTTAATAACATCTCGTAGAAGACATCGTGCTTCTTCCAAGCAAGTTTTTGAATTCCACCTAGGAATAATAGAACTCATAGGATTATCCTTCAGAGAAATCAATGATTTTATCAGACAAAACCAAGCAACTGTGATGCGGACTTGTAATTGCTGAATGCTGGAGAGAACGACGGACTAATGGAACCGATCATACTTACTTCGTTGCAACACTGCTAAGACAGGCATTTTGTGAGCATGGCAGGAATTGATCACTCGTCTTCATCCTGAACCACGGTAGTACAAGATTTAGTCTGTTACCCATCACCCGATGTCCACTCGTACTATTTGACGTAGTTTTCAGCTAAGTGGAGTGTCCGCAAGGTTTCCAGAGCTTTCTTTATCCTAAACGTAACACCTCAGGCTTTTTGCTCCAATCAATGCTGCGATAAGCAACGGACATAGATAGCGGAATGAAATCGCATTGTCTTAACTGATGAATTTCAAATTTAACCGTAACACTATAATAATGGAATTCGAGCCTGGAAACACTATGGCGAGAAACTGTTTAACTGTTGCCTAATAATCTGCCACACTGGTCCTGCTTTTATTATATTGTTCTGAAATGGTCTCAATCTACAGATAACAAAAAAATGTAGTTTCTGTTTGCACAACAATTAGCGTAGGATATACCAGCCGCTGCTATACCAGATCAGCTTTGACTGCATATGGAAACTGCATGCACAGCTACACAGAATCAAAGAGGTTTTGGGTTACATTCAAAGTCTCTTTAATTCCACGCTGTGGCGTGTGAGAGCAATTATCGCCAACATTGCATATACACAAAGTACTGATATTGTCATTCACATTTCCCAAGAAGTTTTAATTTAAATACTTTTATTTTTTGTATAGCGTATTATCTGCCAAATAAATTTTGCTCTGACATTTTTGGTCTTTGTTGGAGATGAAGAATGGGAGGCCAGCAGTTTCTGTTATGATTATTTTAATGGTTTCGCCTAAATATGTTCTTAACTTGCTAAATACGTACAGCACTTAAATCTGTAAGGTGTCTCTTAAGCATGACTATGCATTTTCTGTTGGATTCATGTTAAAAAATCATTGGATGATAATTTCATCCAAATCATTTTACGCTACCAGTTACCGATCCTACTTGACTTATAGAAATTAGGTTCATTTCATAAAAGACTAATATTGTAAATCAATCACTATCTTTTAAATTTTAAAATTGACCCTTAATACAATATTTAAAATGATGAAATTATAAATAAGGATGCTATAAATACAAAGTAACTTAAAAACAAGAATAGCCTAAATTAAACTTCATTACCTGCTCTTTATTTACTTAATCGTCAGAGAGCTTATCAAAATAATTTCAAGCAGAATAACTATCGGAGTCCTTTAGGAAACATGTTTCTTAAAGTTATTACTGTGATATATTTCTGGAGGCCTATTTCTGCCGTCTGGAAAACTGCTTAACACATCCAACAATATTAAATGACTAGATTGATACCAGAGCTGTTACCCTCATCTCCACGCCACTCTACTTCATCAGCAAAGGTATAGATCTGAGCTATTCAGAAATCGAGCTCTTTTTAAGGTACCAATAATATTATCCAAATTATGTCAATGAAAATAATATTTATAATTTTCTTCCGATAGTACTTAAGTTAATTTTATTCCTGACAATTTTCTTTCGACAATTATTTTATAGTACGGGTTGTTTTCATTCTGGTACAATATATAAAATTAAGACTATGACTAAATAGTATAAATAAAAATATTAATCAAACTCAATTTCTTTCATATAAAAGGCTTTTAAATTAAAATTTAAAAAATATCCAATCTTTGGAACTATATATATTCTTGCAAGTTAAGTGTATATGAAATAAAAAGAGTTATTTTAAACGAGTGTGTATTTTTTCACACACTATCTAAAATAATTCCTTTTATTGTTCCACATTATATTTATACTCGAAAAGAATGAAAAATTTCCAGTTAAAATATTTATCGCTTGCATTTTTTAAAAAAACACCTTTCTTTTTAAATATTAAATTTTTATATCTATATACAAAATATCTAAATTTATATATATTATTTCCTAATTAAAACCTACAATTTTAATATTCAAAAGGAAGTTTCAGACTTCACATTCATTATATAAAAAATTTTTTCTTTAATGGTAATACTCCAAATGCGAATTTTTTTAAAAAAAATAAAATTATAAATCTATTATGTATATTTTTTAAATTTTAAACTGAAACTTAAAATTTCTTTTACATAATTTTACTAAGATATTTTCAATTTTAAATTATAACATAATCTATATTCCAAAATAAAAGAATTATTTTTATAAATTAGATTTTAAACATTCTTTTATGGAGAAAATTCAAGGAAAATATCTCTTTATAAGTTAGAAGAATATTGAAATAATTATATATCTATACAAATGCCTGTAGCGTATTATTTTCTAAGGGGAAAAAGCATGTAAAATATTGAAAAATATTATTAAAGCTTTGTTAATTAAAATGTACACATATTAAAGGGTTTAAATATGAAATGCTAAAAATAAATATTTAATCAACTTAATGAGGAATTGAGAAACATTTAATAGTTTTTTCTATATTACTTTATTAAGAACTCGAGTTATATTCATTTTATTGTTACATTATATTAAATTTATGTAAAGGCCGCTATTTTACTTCGTTTGTTTTTGTTAAAATGCATGTTTTCAAAATCATTAAAAACTATCGACATTCTCTTATAGTTTTAAATGAATGAATAGTTTAAATATTTTTATTTAAAGGATTTGCAATTACGATTTATAATTGAATATAAGGACATTTTCTTACACAAACTTCTCGTTAAAAATTATATCTTTTCAAAATAAAGCATATGTTTTTTGCCATCTTGTTATATTTTTATTATTTATTGTTGAAGAAAAAATACTGAAATTTTGTATTTAAAAAGAATTTCATTCTAAGTTGTATTTTTATAGCATAAAATAGATTTCGTAAACTGAATTAATAAATAAATTGAAATTCTCAAATGTTTTTAGATATAAAATTATTACGTCATTAAATTTATTATAAAGTTCCTTTCCGGGAAATGATTGCATATAATGTTAAACAGTTCATATTTGAAATAAATATCTTCAGGTTTAAAATAAAAATATAGATTTTTTTAAATATAATTTGCCGTTTTAATTATTAATGAAACAATAAAATTTAATATATTGTCTACTTTATATTTTAAAATGTATTTCAAAGAAAGATATAAGTATATTTCACTAATAGTAATTGAAGTAATTTTGCGAGAAAATTAATGTAGCTTGAATAAAAAATATGCATTAAAAATTAGAAAATATTTAATAAACAGACATGCGCTTATTTCTTTAAAAAATTTAAATAAACATTAACAAACATTAAAATTCTAAAGAATGATTTTTTTCTTTTAATGGGCATAATTTTTCTAAAGCGAAAATTATTATTTTTGGCAAATGTCAGCCAAATCTTATACTATGCTTACATTGAAGTCATAAGGAAAAGAAAATCTATAATCTTAACCACGAAAATTATTCAGCATCCTTCAGCCACAATACCCATTATATGTTTCTACTAATAAAAGAAAAATGTAAAGTGAACTTCTAAAATTGATTGTGAGAGACAATTTATAAAGTAGAGCCATAAAATGAAAGGATTATTAAGTTCAGAAGTAAAAGTAAACACTTTTCTTCATTTTTATTTCCGGTTTTCGAAAAATTATCCTAATCAGATAATAAACTGATAAAATGTTTCTTTTTTCCTGTGATTGAAATATGCATTTCAACAAGAATTTCACATTAAATCCAAATATAATTACATTAAACAGAATACTATATCATGAATCAAATGTTGTTATTAGAATTTTTCTATGACTAGTATTTATTTATTTTACTTCACTATAAAGTTTTAAAATTTCAGTAATAATTTTTCCTATCGTCTAAATGTCTAACTGAATATCTTTTTTAATAATAGTTTTGTATATTATTTTTATTTTAAAGCATTCATCTAATAAAACCATAAGCTTATTCTGCAATTTTTAGAAATTTAAACGAGCATTTCAATTTGATATATTCTATGAGGCTTGAAAATAATATCAGAATTTTAAATTAATAGTGTGATCTTAAGAGTAAAAAAAATAATATGAGACTTAACTATAAATTATTAAAGAAATCATTTCAATACATTAAATTTGACATAAAGACATAAAAAGTCAAAAAATTGCCACGTACTTTTTATTAGGAAAGTGGTAATAAATTATTGTGGCACTGAAACACACACATCACTGATTATATTAGAAATGATGTTGTGATATTGAAAATATGCTAAAAGTAGGCGTTATGGTGCTAGTGGTGACATTTGGAGATTTTTGCCTCCAAGCTGATCCCTTACGAGGTTTACTTTTTAAAGTAAGCACCGGAGGTATCCCAATCTCCAGGTACCCCCGTGATTTGACATTCTCTTTCTTTCTTTTTTTTTCTTGTCTTCTCATTTCCTTTTATTTCTCATTATGGTTTCCTTGCGAGAAATTAAATGCTTCCCTTGAGACGCTATCACTATCCTGTTGTTATTAGTTTCTGGGGACTGAATCACACACCTATTTGCCATGCGTGAGATCAGCGTTCCTTGGAATGAAAGGTCCTGGTAATTGAGGTCTTCAGAGACCAACTCATTGCTTTAGCCTCTGCTTTAAGTAAACGGGACGTATGTTGTGGTTCTCAGCCTGTCAATCGGTTTCATGTATCAAGCAATCAGTATATTTACTAAGTGACTTATTAAAATAAAGGCTAACTCAGAGATGTACTGTGTGCCTATAGTACGTGGCGAGCACAAATCCAAATGGATTACATCTCCTTGCTGTGAGTCCCGTAATTTCACTTGTTACATGGAAACACAAAAATTAATTTTTCTTTCAAGAAAATGACAAATGCTGAATTTAAAACCGAAACATCTTATTATTTAAAGAAAGGAAAAGACTTTAACTCGTGACTGTTACGTGGGGTTCGCGACCATTTTTAGAATAAGGTTAAAAATAAACGATTTGTGAATATTCATTATACAACATTCACATTTATGTATCTTTTATTTATGTGCTTAATTATGTGAACATCGATTCTCATAATGATATTTTAATGATCAAACACATAAGATACTGGTGGTGGTTTGACTAATCCCCATCTGGTCTAGTGAAGCTATACCAGATCCATGAAATCATAGACAGCCAAAAAGTCCAAAAGCAGATGTGGACTTTTCACAGCCTCCTCACGAGAAAACCTTAAGCACTTCAAGATGTGTTGCGGGCAAAACGGAGCATTGTCGCACTTGGGGCATGTTGGGTATTTTCTTTCACCATCCTCAAAGATCATACACTTCAAGTGGCCAGTAACCACTGGCCACTGGACAGTAGAAAGTCGAGACAGTGTCGTCTGATGTACTCTGGAAACCTTAAATGCTGTGGCGGCTCCAGGATGTCTTTGGGAGTATCAAGGGCGAGCAGGAGGGTCAGCCCAGTTTTAGAAGTAAGTCTGGACGGAACGGGTGAAGTACGTCGGGAGAATAATCTCCTGGTAGGGTCACCCAAGGCGTGAAGGCCGTTCCAATTTGCGCAGCTAAGGTCTGCAGGCATAGGAGCCAAGTCAGACTTCTACCTTAGGTTCTAACATAGGACAAGGTGCTCCAGGTCTCCGGATCAACAGAAGTTGTCAAAATTTCCTCTTTACCATGAGTCACACATATGATACTACTGCCGAAAAATAAGGAACATAGTCTGTACACAATATATAATTTTACATAAGCTTTATAAGCTTAATGTGGGCTACTAAAATATAATAAAATTCAGTTTGTCTATTAAAATAATATCCAAACACTATTGCATTATGCATTATCTCCAACAAAATTGTTAATCTGACCCGGCCTTTATTTATCTAATGACAAAAAAGCTATATAGGAATGTCATATACTATTTCTAAAATGTCGACATCTTTCAGCAGATGAAATCTTGAATGCGTTTTGGAGGAAAAGAAACTGAATAAAACAAATCCAGTTTAAAAACAATAAAATAAATTAATGAATAGAATCTCAGCAGCAATTAGATAAAGGTAATTTATTGTAATTTCCAAGATAGTATGCAAATAATAAATCGTGTGATGTGACTGTTTAATAGAACTGAATTCATAATTAAGTTTTTTTTATTTTGCTGTATTATATCTATGTATAAATAATCAGAATATGTATAAATATTTCAAAAACTCCATAGACTTTTTGAGCTTTTTTTTCAACGAAGCAAATTTATATGTTTTTAAAACTAAATGTAACTTGGAGCTCTTACTTTATATACATACATACATACATACATACATATATATATATATATATATATATATATATATATATATATATATATATATATATATATATATATATATATATATATATATATATATATATATATATATATATATATATATATATATATATATATATATATATATATATATATATTGTTGGCCCATGCGCATCAAACTGTGCCTGAGCTCAGCGTTCAAATCCCGGATGGCACTTTTATGCCAAGCAGGAAGGACGTGAGAAAATAACTCTGGTAAAACGACACCTACTATATTCTATTAAAATTTCTGCATTAATGTTCAATTGTTTGTTTTTTATTTGTGTTATTTGTTAAATAAATAAAATTTGTTGTCTATAATAGCTGGTCTGTCTTCTCTTTCCTTATTAATAATCTGAACTCTTGACACACACACACACACACACACATATATATATATCTATATCTATATCTATCTATCTATATATATATATATATATATATGTGTGTGTGTGTGTGTGTGTGTGCATATATATATATGCACACACACACAGATTGCACATAATGATTGCTGATTATGTGCATAAAAATTCTGATTTATAAATATGCATATATAAAAAAATTAAAATTTTTTAATCTTAAAATTTATCATATTTAATATTTTCAAACGATCAGAGCTATTTATTGTATATGAAAAGTTAGCGATTAAATAGCAAAAACATTCAGAATGAAAAAAAAAATTCATTAATTTAGAAGCAAATAAAAAAATTATAACAGGATTTATTATGAAAAAAATAAAATTAAAGTATAAAAAAACTAGTTCAAATCCTGCTGTTTCTTGCCCTAGGTGATTGCTTTGTTGCCATAATCTAACTGCTTCCAGAGCCGTGTGGAGTTATGCAAAGTATGCATTCCTTGTATCAATCGAGATGAGATTTTATTGAAAAAAAAATCAGTTGTGTTCACAGGTCGCAAGTGAGGAAGCCTGGAGAACTCCCAAGCATCCTGATAGATGAGGTAGAAAGAAAAAAGAAAAAGAAAGAAGAAATTCCGCAGAGGCCATCGTGAGCCCTTAGGGAGACTGCTTTCCGATCTTCCAAGTTTGTTTTTGTTTGACCCATATACAAGGTTACTATGCTTTCAAAACCCTTTTCATTTGAATAACCACAATGCATATGAAAAGACTCAAACGTCTCTTTCTGAACCCTTAGCTATTTATCCATTTTTTGTACGAAAATAAGAAACCGTTGATAAAAATATGGAGAATAAATTTTGATACAAGCAAGTTTTTTAATTTTTAAAAACGCTGTTTTTATTAAATAATAAAAAATAATGATTCAGGCATAATGGATATTGTGAAATAATCTTTTTAAGATTGAAAAAAAATGTTAGGTTTTTTCACTACTAATACATACATTTTATACATTTTACGAACTTATTTTTTTTGACAAAAATTGTTGATTTTTATGTCGTTTTATTACGATTTTGGAGATATTTTTCCAGTTTCTGTTTTTAAATATTTTAGCATCAAATAACATAAATAAATGTATATAACATTCATAACTTTCATTTTCTTTGTGATGCATTTACTTTAATTTAAGATTAATAATCTGTAACTGACACTCCATCGTCACTGAAAGTCAATTCACCGATATCCCATATTGCATCATAATTTTTATGATGTCATCAAAAATTGATTTTTATGATGTCAAGGTCAAAACAAAATTCTTTCTTATTAGTCCATAGTTAATCTATGTAAAGTAGTTTAGAAATGAAACCAATTTTCAAATATTAAAAAAAGTGTTTCAATTAAAATCTCCTTCATGAAATCTCCTTGGAGAATGAATTTAAAATTGTAGTCAAGGAAAGAATTTTAATTAAAAGTAATACGGAATTAATGGCTTTAATTATAGTGTAGACTGATTATAAACAAAAACAAAAGTTGGGAAAATATATTCAAGGATAATGTAGATGAAATTACTACAAAGAAATAGTGGGAGTCACAGGTTTTCGCTGGCCCGAAAAGCAAATATATATATATATATATATATATATATATATATATATATATATATATATATATATATATATATATATATATACATGACTTGTATTTAATATAATGTAACAAATATCATACGTACACAAATTGTTTCCATTATATTATTAGTATGTATAAAAAATAGTTTATATAGGTGTGACGAAATAATTAATGAAGATATTTTTTATTAGAAGGAAATATTTCTGACTAATATTTTTTTTATCTCAACAGGAGTGGATAAAAGTGGAAGTGATTTGAAATACACTAGTTCATTGACACATCGAGACACCACAATCGAGTGTCTCGCATTTTATCTGAGAATGAATAAACAGGAAATAGCAGCGGGATCTTTCCAAAAAGCTATAAAATTTGAAACAGGAAAGAGACAGTTCGAGTGACAAACCAGAAAAAGCAATTGATCACAAATCAGGATTCATCAAGCTGACCTCAAAGAACTGGTACGAGCCTTGGTACAATGGGAGACTGAAATTCTGATGCGAATTACTGAGAAAATTTATTAAAGAAATTCTTAAATTTTTTATGTTAAAACTATGTGATGGTTTTTTTTTCTAAATTAATCTTCAATATGAATTATTTGTTTATTCACTCCCACACACCTGAGTTATTTATTACATACTTACATTATTCTAAAAATATATATAAAAATTATTTAAATCTATAAATAAAAATCTTAAACAACAAAAATAAATATTTCTGAGTATAAATTAAATTGTAAGCAATTTTTAAATCATAAATAATATGGATTAAGCCTACTTATATACTGCATTAGTTTTTAATCAAAATCTGCAACTTTTCTTTTATTTAAACTTAAATATATAGAACGGAATTTCAGTCAAAGTGAATTTCTATTCTTTTATTTTCTAAAACTTAACCAATTTTAAAAGATTATTTTTTAAAAAATGTGGTAGTAAGTCCATTCAAAACAGAATTAAATTTTTTTCACTCGATTAAATACAGAAATTAATTATTTAAGACTTTAAACGAGTAAGACAAATATGGCACTATTCCAGTATAAGAAATAACTCGATTTTTTTTAAGTGAAAGAAATGTTTGTAGTTCGATGAAGAAAACGTTAGAATAATAAGAAAATATGCAACACAAGGTTTGTTTGTTGCTCAACGGTGATTTTTTACCCAGAACGACTAAAGAGACTGGAACTTATAGTTTAAAATGGATTCCGAACCACTTCAAACAACCATACCTAAGGAGGGATTCAAACCCATGAATTGTTGAGCTCAAGATCAGAGCTTAAACCACTCAGAATTTAAAAAGTAAAGAAAAACTTCATATTTGCTTAAATTATTAAGTGACAGCTTAAAAATTAAAAAAAGTTGACACACATGAAAACAACGTACGAGTGCAATTTTGAAAATACTACACAAATTTGTTAAAATTACAAATGAAGAATTATCTGTAAATACTAGAACAAAGAAATAATTTACACCTGAAACTGGCAAAACATGCATCAAATAGAACAAAACATTAAAGCACAATTATTTTTATTTATTAAAACTGCAATATTTGAGGAAATTTTACAAAATTAATTTTGAGAATATGTGAAAAAATGTAGGGTTACCCATAAATTGTAACTGATTTACGTACAGACATTTAAGCACAAAGGATATTCATAGACTTAGATGTTCTAAACTTTTGCGATAAATTAATATTTTATTTCCATAAAAATTACATAAAAATATTATATCATTAAAAACATATCGGAACAAATTTACTGGATGTCTACAATTGAATTGTTATAATTGAACATTATTGTTTGAAATTTTGATTAAAATATCAATAAAATGTTCCAATTTATAACTCGAAAAATTAAAATTAAAAAATATATTAAAAATTAAAATTTTTTAAACAAATTACTTTGTATAAAAAATTTGAATTTTAAAATTTTAATTTTAAATACATTAATAACGATTCATCTGCAATTCAAAGCTTCAAAAAGGATAAAAAATGAATATTTCAAATATCATTACCTAAATGATTAATTATTGAAAATATTGCAATAACATTTAATAAAATGTATTTAATTTAAACGTTAAAAAACTGGACCCATATAACTTTCTCTCCGAATTAAGAAAAGAAAGAGGAATTTACTAGAGAAAGAGCTTACGGATATACATGAGTGGTTTATTCTGATATATACTCATTGTATAGCAAGAATATTTAATTAATTTTCATGAAATGATAAAAATTCTAAGAAAAAGGGTTAAATTTTCTATTTTTAAATATTTAGGAGATTAAAATATGGATTTCATAAGATTTTCAGAAAATAGATATCTAAAAATAGTAATGTTTTTATCACAAAATTATAGATCTATCATATATTGCATGACACTTTTAAACATATTGCCTTATTTATCTTAAAAAATGTATGTCTCGATGATAATATGTTTTTCTTTTAAATTCCATTGTATTTAAAACAATTACAAAAAACCGAAATATTATTTACTACGGTTCGCGTAACAGGCTTCTACTTCATTCATTTTGGGTAATCTAAATCTGTTAGTTTTGCTGCTAGTGAAGCGATTTTTCTTTTCTTTCTTCGCGAGAAAAATTTGACTTGTTTCTCTTCTGTTTTGAAGATGGGTTCTAGAAACTGTTCCTTTTAAGGACAAATAATGTCTGAAATTTATTCAATGGAAAGCATACTTCCGCATTTATAAATTTTTGGTCGACCAATGACGGCAGACCACTTGGACGAGTGTCAAGCATTATCTGACTGCTTTCAAAGAACTGAAAAGTTCTGGCAGGCTAGAAGTACTAACACTAGATATAATTAGTATTTGATAAATAAGATTTTATTCGCATTTATTAATTTTGAGATATTCACATCTAAATAAAAAATTAACTCAAATAAACAGCAATTACAATGGTTACCTAGTTTATGAATAGTTTATTAAAATATTTAATAATATATAAATATATATGATAGGAATAAATAACGAATATTTTACTAATGGAATTCTTTACATAAGTACTGAAATTAAACTAAATTTATCATTTATAGATGGTACAATATAAATTTGCTGTGTGTGAATGCTGTTCTTCATAGACGTCACCATGTATAAATTTTGATAATTCTTATAAACTCATTCCATGAATTTACCTTCCCAAAATAGCAAGGTAAAAACCATTCTTTAACAACAGATGGATCGAGCGTCTAGCGACAAGCGTTGTTTAACCACATCAATTAAGCTACTTAAAAACTACTGATATAATTTTAGCACGCTTTGAAAGTAAAAAAATAATAATTTCTCATCTTTGCAGTGAAATACGGAACAGATTTTTGACATGCAATAATTTTTTCTTCATGAAATATCTGTTCCATAGCTGTTAAACTCACAGTTTTCTTACAATAACAGTACAGTGATAGAAGCATGTTAAAACAGTTATGTCGAAAACTACTCAAAAAAATCCAAAGTAATGAAATGTATTGCTAAAACTCTTTTTAAAGATAATATTATGAAATATTTAACGTTTATATTGCACTGAATATTAAAAAAATTAAATAATTAGCTCAAAATACTTATATATAAAATACACAAATATATAATCGAAAGGAATAGTAAGATTAAAAAATAGCAATAATCAATTTCCATAAAAAAATTTAAAAGCCATTTTCTATATATAAAATAAGAATTAACTAAAGTGAAGCAAACTGAAAACATCCTTTATACTCTCTCTTAAAGAAACTATTTTATCCATCACTTTTTTTAACAAGCATGAAACTAAATAATATATAATTGAAAAATATTAATAAATTCCATAAGAATAGTTTTCTAGAAATGCATTTTTATTAGGTTCTAAATATTTTTCCTTTTTCTAAATTTGTTATAATTTATTCACTCTTTAACGAATTCTATTTGTTTTAGAATTCATTGCATATCTTTGTCCTGAAAGGTTTCATATACTTATACAAAATTCATCGAGTATCAGTATCAAAAAAGAAAATTCGTGAGAAGAAAAAATAATTCTCAATTTGACTCCATGAGGCTAATGAACGGATTATTAACCTTTCGCTCAGTGAATCCAAGGCGAACATTTAGTAATGCTATTTATAGATCATGCAGGTTTCTTGCTGAGCATAAATTACCAATGAATTAAAAGAAAAGATTTTCATGATAAGCATCCTTATACATTTACGCAAAACTTTTTGGCATAGCAAAGATTTAAAGAGGTATTCAAACTAAAGGCTTTCATAATCGCAAAATAAAAATATGTAGTTAACGTATTTTGCAAATCCTAGAGATCAAACTTTATTATCCTGGAATTTCTAAGGCAACTTGAGGTAATATAAGAATGCATCAAAGCAAACCAAAAGGCACCACGTGAGGCAGGATGCAGGGTCCAATGAAGAAGAGCAATTAGATGAACTACGAACGAAATGGATTATCTGAATGAAGATATTTATGCGCAGCAGGTATGCGTGGATTGATTGATTGATTGCTTCAAATATTTTGCCCAAGGAGTTAAAAAAAATTCCATTAAGTGAAATAAATATTTATTTACAATAAACCAATAAGAATTTAAAGAGGATAAATAAAAAATAGCAAGAAATTTCACTTCCATGAAGATTATACAGTTTCTTCCGTAAAGATTATTCGCTTAAGTCACAACTGAACAAAAAATCTTTAAGAACCGCAATTTTAACTTATAAAATCTTTATTTTCTTTCTATAGAAAAGAATTTAATCTTGAACCTTGTATGTGATGTCAGATTGCATTACAAATATAAGAATATTTGGCATCAAATTCTTTTTTGCGGTTATGAGTAATGAATGCTAATAAATGATTTGTTATGATTTTAATTTTTTTTCCGCACAATATGAGAAATGCTACATGCCATATCTGAAATCAGAGTCATTTATGAAATCCAATTCTCAAGAGCATATTTGATGAGATTTGCAAAAAGACAGAAATGAGAATCAGTTTTTCGTTATTTTTAAATTAAAAAGAAACAAAAAGCTATAAATTTGTTTCAACTCATATTTATTAATGAATAAATTTTGGTCACGTCACTACGTAATAAAAAAGAAGAAAACAATGTCTTTGTTTTAAAAACAAAAATTTCCATTCGTCAGAGGAGTAAATAAACGAAACTTGTTATTAGTCTATGATGAAAAGTAAAATTGAAAACTATTTTTGTAATATAATAATATTTTGCTTGAAAATATTCGTTTAACTCTATTTAAAATTAAATAAACATAAAATTAAGTTTTTTGATAGTATTTTCTACAGTTGTTGAGTAACTTATTGGTACTATTTAATAATTTTCATTTTTAAAGTGAATATTCAGAGAAAAATCTATTAACAATTTTTTTTATTATTACTTAAACATCTTTAAAAAAATTAATTAAGACATAAAACATTTAAATACGAAATTTTTTAAAGAAAATAATTTTCTTAATGGATGACATTTCTTTCAACAACATTTATAATTAATGTTGTGACATTTATAAAGAAAATCTTTATTAATATCACATTATTATCGCCTCATTTAAATAAATTGAAATTGAAGTAAAGCGGTGGTGTAGTGAAAAAGTGATTTTTTTATTTCTAAAACTAATTATAATTTTTTCATTTGCTAGCTATGGAAATAAAATCACTTTTGATGTTTCTTTGAATCTAATTTTTATGTCAGAGCTCCAACTACTTTTTTTAAAAAAATCCGTGATAAGTGATATTGTATTAACAATAATTGTTTTGCAGTTTTATGTGACATTCATTTTTTTAATGAGAATTTTTATTGAGGGTAAGTAATTTTATTCTTAGAAATACAGTTTAATATGTTTTAAGTAGTTGATTTTTAATTTTGATGTAAGAAAAATCACTTAACAAGCTAGCAATCTTTTAATTCATGTGTAATATTATGTCAGAGAGGTAAATAAAGATGTTTTATTTCTGTATTATATCAAAATAAGAAATTAAATAAAAAAAATACTTTACAATTTCTTAGCGAGAAATATTTTTAACCCATTGCGTTGCGAGAAACGAGGTCACCTTCAAAAGCTGATTCTTGGCGGCGAGCAGCGATAAAAAGATGCGAGTAATGATATGATAAAGCAACAAATATTATTAAATAGGTGACCGCATTCTTATAATCAAGTAGACCTCGCTTATTTCATGTATTGTTGAATTGCAATTACATTTCTTATTTCATTTAAATAAAATGAATCAAATTTCAATTCGAAAGTTTTACATAAATTTTTTCTGTAGATAAAGAAAAATATGTGTGAATTCTTCTCAACTAACTTCGTTTTTCATTTTTTCCTTAAACTTGATTCGTTTTGATTGAAGCTCCTTGTTTGTAACTTCACACCTTCTAATAAAAATTATTTAGCAAATTTTCTAAACAAATACTGATACAAAAATTTCCGTCTTATCTTCAACTTAAAAAAATTAAGAATTCAAAATAACTATAAAGGAAAAATACTGTTGATTGTCTTGAATGGACGATGTAAAAATAGTTCCATTGTTTGACATGTGCGAAAACTAGTTCCCATGGCTATTCATATACAAAAGCTGACTGCAAAATACCGCATGACTTTATTGCTTTATTGCAATATTCTTTTCATGATTAAATCACAATATTATATATATATATATATATATATATATATATATATCATAAATGTTTTTAAAAAGTATTGGAGATGTATGCAGATGAAATTAAATAAATATATAAATATAAAAATATAATAGAAATATTTTTTATTTACATTTTACGATATTGGGATCTTAAAATGTGCATCTTTTCGTAAACTGAATTTTTTCTCTAAAGAAATTCATAAAATAATTTAGGATTAAAAAAGCTTTGTTTAAATAATTATATTTATTTACATCTTTGCAAAATCATTTAATTTTAAACTTCAAGGACATTTAAGTCCTGGTGAAGTCTAAAGTGAAGAGGGGCTTAGGATTTGCTACTATTTGCTGGAGAAAGTGAAAAGGAAAGTCTTCATTATACTTCCATAAGATTCTGTATATCACTATAAAAACGCAACAAACTTTATACATTAAAAATTCTGCGACGAAATATTTTTAATACAAGTAAGGGACTACGTTTAAGAATTATTTTTTTCATTTTATATTGACTTTTTTTAGCTTTCAGAGCCAATAATTTGACCTCTTCAAAGAAAAACTGCAATTTACAGTAGTAATATAAACAAACAAAGTAAAAATGTTCGTCTGATCCAGGAAACAATTTTCTGCTCCTTGGAGATAAATTTATTTTTCTACAAGCGTTAAATTAGCTTAAAAGTTCACCAATACAAATAATTTTTACTTTATAGGAAGTAAAATATTCAAAATGTTTCTGTTTTCCTTGACTAAACTTTTTGCTTCCTTTACAAAGGCCCAGTTGTAAAGGAAGCAGCACTTAATGTGTCTAATTGTCCCCTCTTAAATCTATGCCTATAGACTTTACATCAATAATACCTGCATATTAAATTTATAGGCTGGATTATCCTTTCAAAAGATGGTTATATGCTTTTCAGTATTTTAGCTTGAAAAACTTTAATTTTAATTCGCAATCTTACAATTGATTATTTGCAATATCTTTTTTTTTTCTGATTATAAAATAAAAGTACTTTTTGTTATAATTATTGCAGTTTAAAAAATATATCATTATACTTGATACCTCTACATGATGATTTCAGTTTCATAAGCTCTTTGTAATTGATTTGAACGCATTTCATAGCCAAATGCATAGATTATATTATATTTGTGTTTGTATCAGTCTTAATATTTATAGCATATTTATTATAAACTTCATATATAGTATCCCACATGACGTTTCCAACTGTTATTTTAATTTTTCATTATTCAGTATGTGTCCCTCACTAGAAAGTACACAGATTTATGTATAGGAGACAATCAATTAACCAGACATAAAGTTTTCAGAACAATTAATATATTTCATTAAGTAGATAACGATTGAATAGCGAACATAGTTAAAACGACTTGACTGGTAAATCCGAATAGTATGATATCTATTTTATTTATTGTTTATAGAGGCTATATTAAATTTATTGTTTCTTGACAAAAATATAGCTTCAAGCAAAAAAATTATGTTTATATCACTTCTGTTTTATTTTGAAGTTTTATTTCAAGCATTTTCTAAGGTTGGAAGAAAATAACACGAATTTTATCAGAATCTATTTGAAGTTTTTAATGATTAATCAACTTATATAAATCTATTAAATGCAGAATAGATACAAATAAATAGGCAATGAAAAATTCTTAAGGTATAATCAAAACAAATACAAAATCGGGGATTTAGATGTCGGAAAAAAAACTGAAAAATATCAATAAAAAAGGCTATGATGTTGAATTTTTTTGCAAAAGTAAATTTATTTACATACACAATTAAGATAAAAAATTAATTAATTTAAATCAAAATTGCCCTTCATCATTTTAATCAGAAACCTGGTTTGTTATCAACCGTAGCTCAAGTTTTGAATCATAGGTCTTCATTAGAGTTTATACAAAAATGAGTTGGCGAATCTGAATTGAATGACGCATTATAATAATTTTTATTTTCAATTTCATTTTATCTCACTCTGAAATTATTTAGTATAAACTCTATATTATACTGCGGTCACTTTATATGCTCAGTGTCCCCATTTAGTTCCATACCGATGAACTTGGCACCAATAATGCACGCATATTAAATCTGCAGACAAGATTATCCATTCAATATGCTATCCAATGTTATCATTTGAAGATTTTTGATTTTAACTTTTCGTAATTTTATAATGGATTACTTGCAATAGATTATCCTTTTCCTGATTATAAAATAAAAAATACTTTTGTTATAATTATAACATTTGAAATATAATATGAACATTAGAAATTGACTACTCAAAAGTTGTTGAATTTTCTAGATTGCAAACCTTATAACATAACTTCAAAAGCTTTTTTCTTTATTTTTTTATCGTGAATTCTTTGAAATGATTGAGAAATATCTCTACTGATTTAAATAGTAGATTTTGTATTTTTAATCATGAAGTGTTTTGCTTACATTGACCATTTCTATAAAGAAAAAATATTTGTAAGAAATAATTCAAGGAAAAGAATGCAAAAAAGGAAATAGAATGCTGAATTACTATATACTGCTGAAGTTTTTGTTTAATACATTTAAAATTTTAATTTGAGCTAAATTTCAAAAATCCATAGAATATCTACACATAATTTTTTCCCCACAAATAACTATTTATCAATAGTAGGTTTGACGAAAAAATAATTAGAATCCTTATTACCTGAAAAATTATGTAATCAGTAAAAAATGTATTTTTTCCCTGATTTAATTTTTGCTGTTTTTTAAAATGTTGTTCTGATAATTTGATATTCAAGCTTTTTAATGTTTAAATTTGTATACTAAAAAAATCACGGCAATGCATTTTGATCTAATTAATTTTTATAATAGTTTCGTTGTCACAAACTGAAGCCCAGTACACTTAAAAATGAAAAATATTTTTTCAAATGTTTTAATATTTCACCATAATATATAGCGCTTGCAAAAAAAATGTAAAGCTTTTATTTTAACATTTAAAAATACTATAATTGCGACAAAATTTGATTAAAAATTAGCTATCTCATTATTCTTTATGTTCTAATAATTCATCTGCAAAGAATTAATATCATTGGCTAGTGTATATTTCACAATATCTAGGACAAAAACCTATTTTGTTACACTGCTTTAACCTCCAAGCTGCTCCCTTCAGGTAAAAAGGAAAGACACAATGTAAATTCTATGAAGGTCACTCACTCCCTTCCTTCACTCGCCATTACAGGAATTCCTCCTCATAATGACCAGAAGAAAAGGCGACTGTTACAATGGAAGGAATCATCTGCGGCTCAAGTGAGAAATGTTCTTGAGAGCCAGAAGAATGTCAAACAGGTCTTATTTTTAACACTGAGTGCAAGGCATTAATATTCATGACAACACCTGAGCAGTCTTCAGTGGTTGTTACGTCGCTCTTTAAAAAATGTTTTTGAAGAATCTAATATTTTAATATAAAATCGAGAAATTAAATAAATAAATCGAAAAAAATATGTTACGTTAATAATTGTTCAATTGCTGTTTTATTAATATTTATTTTATTAAAAATTATTATAATTACCATAGATTAACTACACATTAGCGGATACTTAGCTAAAGCACACATTGCTAATTTTTAAAATGAGATCGAGAAATCAAATAAATAAATTGAGCAAATATTTTAGTGATAATTTTATTATAGATATTTGATAATTATTTTAAAATATTTATTTATAAAATTTATATAAAATGTTATGATTATCATTGAATAAATACACATTTACGCAGGCGCAAACTTATAAAAAATATTAATTGAATAATCGTGTTTTGGTATTTGCAAAACAATAAAAAATATATTTTTGATGTAAAATATTATATTCATATTAGTTCAAAATATAATTTTATATTTAAAAAAATTCCCCACTTTTATTAAAAAAAACCCTAAAATAATAAAATGGATAGTTATAAGATCTATATTGAAATAGAAAAATAATTATCGATACAATTAAACATTTATAGCAAAATAAGAATTCTCACTTCTTTATTCACATAATATAATAATTATTTAAAATAAATAGGAATAGAAAATAGAAAATTGCTCATAAATATGGATAATGTATTCTTTAGATGCAGTATTCCTGCTTACAGTTTCCTATAGAATTGTTGTAAAATTTTTTAATACGCTACACAAGTAGTTAAGAAATTACTTATAAAAAAAATAAAAAAAAACATTAAACATAAAAATAATTTATAATAATTATTATAATTCATTCTTTCTTAAATACTTTTAAATGCAATTGTGATTGCATTTAAAAGACAACAATAAAAAGCACATTGTTTTTTCGTTAGCGGATTTGCTTGTAAACAAATCTAGTAAATCTGATGTAAACAATACAACATGGCGTTTTGAACACAAAACGAACACTCACCTGTCCACGTGCACTTGTTGATGCTGTGATTGGTTTTTTAAAGAACACGATGACGCTTTTACATCGACAACTTTATGTTACAATTCCTTAAAATAGAATTACACGGCTCGTTATCATTTAATTTTACATTTTAAAGTTTAAACCAAAGTATCATTCCTGGCGTATAGTATCTTGAAGACGGAAAAACCGGCGATCGTTGTTTGAATTTTCCCCTTCTTCTCCTGCAGGTCTGTGATTGGCTCAAAACCAGGTAAAGTCTCCGCTCACGTGATTTCTCGAGGACACGGAACAGGTTCTCTTTTTTTTTTTCTTCTTTTTCTTTCAAAATTGGTGATTCATAATTCTGAACTCAGCGGGTGAAGATGGAAATCAGCGACTTGAATGTTCGTTGGGGAGAACAGCATCATATATCTACTTACCAAATCCTTAATCTCGCTTTTTTTTCTTTTCTTTTAAACTGAGATTACATTGTTGTCAAGGTTGTTCATCATAAATAGACAACGGTTATTTTGAATTACTTCAGTCAATTGTGGTTTGCATAGAACAAATGAGAAAGAATTTTCATTGTTCTGTTATTTATCTTGTAGACTAGTCCGGCAATAGAAGTTGATTAATGAAAGTTTGTAAAAAAACTAATTAAAAATTAAATAACTGAGTTGATAAAGATTTATTCCCCAATCTTTTTTCATAATTGGCAAATAGAAAAATACGTTGCGCATACTATCCTTATAAGTGACAATACTATATTCTAATAAAACTTACTAAATAAATCAATCGAAATATATGCTATTTTATGAATAATATCCTGTAAATAAAAAATTCTACTCATAAAAATCCCATTAAAAATTTATATAAATTTTATTAAAATTTATAATAATTCAGTGAAAATTTATCTTATAAATCTATGCAGCGAAATAAAAAAAATGTTGATTAATTACGAATTGAATAAATAAAAAATTAATAGATTCAATGGCAGCATAACATCTAAAAAATTACTTAGTATAGATATTTTGATTGCTATACTTAAATTACATTTTTTTAAAAATTGCAATTGCTTAGAATATATGAAAACTTTTTTTTATTTTAGTAAAAGAAACGAAAAATTATTTTATAGAATATTAAAAAAGCAAAAATATTTCTAGTAGTGATATGTTCTGATAGTGTTTTGTTCAAAATGTCTCAATTGTCTCCAGTCACTTTAAATTGACATATGGCAATAAGTGAAATTTTTAGTTATCACTTTTAATATAAAATAAACATATATATTGCATATACAAGACCAATTACCCAACCAATGCTCCCAATAACGTCATTACGCTTGTTTGCTGCTTGAATTTTTCCTTTACATTTTTTCAGATAAGCTTAAAAATGTAATAGCAGGGTAATAGTAAAAATTTAATTGTAAGAGTTTTTGATTCGATTCATCACAGACAAGATAAAATTACATTTTATTAAAAGTTTAATTAAATTGTTCACCATAATAACATTGAAATTTTTAGATTTTTGAATCTTCTAAAATTAGTTCAAACTTCTCACACTTTTAAAAGAGATTATTTTGACAGTTCATCGTTTTTCTTCATCACTTTATTTACATAATTTTATTTCCGATGTATAATATATTCGATTACTTCTTAAGTTGCAAAAGAGTATAGGACAAATCCTAAAACAGCCCATAGCTAAAAATTTGAATATTTGCAAATTATTTGAACGAGCTATTTTTCAAAACATTTTCTTGTAGTTACATGGCATTTACGGAATATAAGCTTATAAGAACTCCACTGCTTGTGCAAATAATGTGTATTTTATCAAAGTATACACATTGATAATTTGTTTCAAAAATATATAATTTTATCGTTTGTAATGAAATTTTCACAATACTCTTAAAAAAAGTATAGTGTTTTTTTCTTTCTTTAAACAGAAATTTTTGAAGACAATTCCTTTAAAATAATGCCATCCAATATGGTCGACAATTTCTTTTAACCATGATTTTTCCGAGCGCTCTGGCCTTCCGTTCAACAATTCTTGAGCTCGATTCCCATCGCGGACATGGGCGTTTGGAGGGATTTGGTGCTATCATCTTTGCAGACAAGGGCTGATCAGTTAATCATCCCTCGTGTGAAAAAGTGACCGTAAAGTGTTCCAAACCAAAATAGTCCATGAATTTAAGTGTGATAATGCTCTTTCCTAATCCTGGTTTGGTTTTAAACTCAGATTTATTATGAATGTTATTTGTAATGCATAGGAAAAAAATTATGTTCTTATTAGTTTGAAATGCTTTCTCAAATGTATTTTCTTAAACTTTTTCCATTTATTAATTTAAAGCAAGAATATATATACAACAATGAGTCTTTACATTATAATGTATTTACATTTACTTTGAGAAATGTGCTTAACTTTAAAATAAATTTCTCACATTGCATAATTAAAAAAAATAATAAAAGTCATTTCTACTACTAAAAACATATACTTCAAGATGTTTTCTAAGCTTTTAAATGCATTTTACGCTTTTTACCGCTGAGTTACACTAGGGAAAAGGTTTCTATTATTAAAAATATTAATTTTGAAATTTGTAAGAAAATGTCAAAATAATATCTTCCTTCTTTTTATTTTATTTTAAAAACTAAAGAAATTTCTAATCACACACTGATAATTTGTAGAAAAATATATAAATCCTTAGGAAATAAATATAACACAAATTATCGCCACAACTGAGGTAAGATGAGGTTGATGACACCGAGTTGATTTCGGTTAGAAATGTCATCTGAATTTTTAACAATAGATACTAAGAAATGGTCAAAGAATATCATCTTTAAAATTTCCGATTGATGTAAAATTCCGATTGATTCTCGGAACAATAATAAAATCATAGTTATTTCATGTCGGATAGAAATTCATTTCAAAATGATATTGTTTAAAATTGGTGTATATAATCGGACTCTATTTCCACTTACTATTTTTTGTAAAAAAATATAACTATAATGTTTATGAGTTTTATTTTATATTTCATATTAGGCCAAAGTATTATGACAACCTAAATTTTGAAAGTAATATATAGCAGAAATTTTATTAAATTCAAAATGTATTATTTGCCGAAAGATTTTCAGAAAATGGATTGTATACTAAAAATTTAATAAAAATGCATTTTATTTATGAAATATGAAGAAAATATTTTTTAATTACATTAAAATTCTTCAATGAAATTCAATTTATTGATTTATATTTCTACTAAAATCTATTCAAAATTTATTATTTGTATCTCTCGTCTTTGGAGAAAAAATTAAGATAAATCCTTAAAAATTTAAAAACAAAACATTTTGATTTAAGCAATTCAGCAACTATTATATATATTATGAATAAATTTCATTTTTCATTTAAAAAAAAGTTAAATCTTTGCTTAGTTTTAGGGCTTAACGATATTATTTTAAAATTTAGATTAAGACAAACATAAATTGTATATTCTTAAAATGAAATATCATAAAATAAATACAATTATTTTTTTGACAAATATTATTTAATTTAACCATTTTCAAAAGAAAAATCCAATAATACTTACAATAAGATTATATTTACATTACATTTAAATAACATTATTTTTAATCAGCAAAAGTTTGAAATATGTCTAAAACATGTGTCAATTATATTGTCAAATTATAGCCAACAAATAAGCCAGTTTTCTTTTATTCAATTTTATGCTTCATACTATCAAAAGAAGTTGTAAGTATAATTTAATTCCTTATTACATAAGTATAACTTTTAATTGTATTTTAACTGAGTTTTCAGTGCCTTCTTAAAGACCTTAGGAGACCCCTATACCAATCAGTCAATCATGACATCGCTTATAGCCAAAATTATTTAGTGCAATGACTCTTTAAAAATATCTCTTACAATCAATTAAAGAACACCACAATTTAATGTCGTAAAATTGTGATGCTATTAGATAAATATATTAATCTTCCATATTTTAATGTTAGAAAAATTTCAAAAATTAAGTTCTGAGTCAATGCCTCGTTTTCTTCCTCTTTGTTTGAAGCTAGGTTGTTCCTACACTCACTTCTAAATATGTTTAACTGGGATATTTTTGAATTTGGATAGAGTAGTCGTGAAAATATATGGTAACTTACGTAAAACTTCAGAATTATTTAAATTTGTATATTTAATGTGTGTGTGTGTGTAGAATTAATACTATATATTAAAATCCTATAATTGAATCGCATTTGTTTGTCAAAATATTGATAACCTCTCTTACAATTTTACACCCTTTTACAAAGTGAATTAAAGGATTAATCATATTTCAACATTAGAAGGATCACATGTTCGAAATTTGTTCCTTCACTCGTGCTATTTCCAAAGTATTAGTGGAGCGTTTTTTGAAAGAGCAGTATTTAAAGCAACTGAACATAAAACTGGGCGCATGTGTCGTAAATGCATTATGGTGAACAAAAATTTTCGTTTTTAAAATGCATATTTTGGACAAAAAAGGAAAACTGTCGGCATGAATTTCCTCAATTCATTAAAAATTATAAGAAATTCATTATATTGTTTAAAAATGCATAATATTTATTTAAAATAAATTACTTTTTATTTTAATTAAAATTGATAATTTATTATTATTATTATTATTTTATTTATTATTATTATTATTATTATTTTTTTGCTATTGTCATTGAAAATTTATAACCTAGCGAAAAGTGACTGATAATGATACCGTTTTACTGTCACAATTATTGTTCATACATTTAGAATATTTATAAAATACTTTATAATTTGTTTATACATTTAAAAAATACTTTATAAATCACGATGTCACCCACTTTGCAATGTAATCTATTACCCAATGAAATTAATATTTACATATCAATTCAAAATATAGCATTGGTGCTCTTTAAAATTTATAGCATATTATTTTTTGCACATTTCTATTTGAAACTATTAACATGCTAATAATGATTCCCTAGTTTGACTTTTGCAAGACTGTTTTCTTCATTCATATTTTCCATTACTTTTACATTGGATTAAATTTTCATAATGATGTAATAAACTAGGAATACTTTATGCATCTATTTCTAATAATCTGAAATGCTTTGAATACAGAGACTACAAAGTTTAGCAATTAATAACAGTTATTATAGAATGATATCACATAAATAGCATTTCAGTGAGGTATTAGTAATATCTGAAATGAAATTCTATAAAACATCCAAGAAATGAAAATTCTCCGGAGTTCACCATTGACTATTAAAACTAATACACCAGAAGAATGCTTAGGAAAAAAGAAATGCTTAGGGCAAAATAATAGGTATTGGACAAATATATTATAATGAAAATAACAAATGACTGAATTCAAGAAATTTCATTGAACCATAAATGACTGAAATCAAGATGCTGAGATATAAATACGCAGAATAAGAATTTCTCAGGCAATAAAATTTTTACACCCAGGTGTTAATTCAAATAAAGATTTTATGATGCATACTGATAGCAATTCATGCAACTACAACACGATGATTATAGACTGTAGTGAGACTAGAATGTAGTGACAAGTTCGTCACTCGGCAGCTATTGACTGGCATTTTCTATTGGTGAGCACTCTGGAGAATATGGTGACTAGAACAGCAACTCAGGATTTTGTATTTCAAGAAACGTCGGTAAGTGTTAACAAACGGTCGTGCATTACCTTGCTAAAATATGGGCTCGAATAAAAAGAAGAGCCTTAAGCCATAACACAACAGAAGTGAAATGGCCATTGATCAAAATGCCGTCAGTGCAAACAAAAAATGATCGAGACGCGTATATCCCATGACACCCCATATTGTTCCAGGTGCTGGGCCAGTATGACGAAGTCGAATGCACCAGGAAATGTATGTTTGTTTTGTGCCAAAAATCATAGATACTACAATTATGAAGTTGTAAACAGAAACAGAATTTACTTTAAAACACTACATCACGCCATTCCTTCGCCAAGGATGTTTATTGATCACACTATTGAAGTCTCTCCTGTCGATGAAGTAGCGTAAAGGGTAGTCGAACCCAATGCTTATAGAGCTGGCTATCATGCTGTTGCAAATGTCACCAACTTGTTCGTACAGAACACTTATTGTTTTGTTCATACTTTGACATAAGACCTCGTAACAGCAATGTATTGTACCGAGCTTCACGGGTTCGTGTCGATTGAGAGTTGAATAAAGCAACCACTTAATGAACACAAGACTTTTATTCGTAAAAACTTCACTAGATAAACGAAATTCCCGCTGTAACAATCACAATTATACAGCTACAATTCGTCAGATATAATAAGGAACAGCTTCTAATCACAGGTCTCAAATACCTCAGACAGAGAACAACTAGCAGTCACAACTAATCGTCTTCACTCACTGACTGTCTACACAAAACTCTACTACTCTTCCATGTCGGGCTGCGGTATTTATACCTGACTTGGCGGAGAAATCTACCAATTTCGCCAAGGCTCTGGAAGCTTCTAGGCTATCTCGGAAAATATTGGTCCTAGAGCTTAGGTGATGGATGTTTCCAGAAGTATCGATTTCTCGCCAAGTCGCCAAGAATCTCGCCAACCGTCGCCAAGTCGCCAAGAATATCGCCAAATGTCGCCAAGTCGCCAAATCATTAGGAAATCCGCTTTTAAACTACAACACGTCTAAATACCGCAATTTTTGCCCAAAATGTGAGAATTTCTGATCTGTCTGAGATATTTTAAGACAAATATAATCATTATTTACAAATTTGTAACAGTATGATCCTTATAAGGCCAATACAAGTAACACATCCTCTATCTTCTCCTCTTTTAGTGATAGCAGACCGAGATGTCCAATACGACGTTCTGTATGACTTGGTATTGATGAATACTCTGTATGATGGGATCATAAAACTTATGACCTTATTTGATAGCGTGGTGTAATTGAATTAAATTCATTCATTAAGATGACTATTATATTGATATTCAAATAAGAACATGGCATTACGCGTATTTAGAAGTTATAAATTAAAATAAAATAAATTAATAATTGTTATTATTTATAACAATAACTTACAAATAATAATAGCATAAGTATGAAAAATATTTTTAGTATGGTTTTACTCTTTTCCCTTTAAAATAAAAACAAATTTTTATGAAAAATGCATTCATTGTTTTATCAAAAGTTCATCAAGTAAGGCTTTGGGTAAAAAAATTGTTATGTATTTACATTATATAACTCAAATAAATTTTTTTTGTATTTAAAATTTTATCTAAAAATTATTCATATACTTAAAAACATTTTGATTAGAAACATTTTATAAAATGCAGTATGTCTGCTAAAACAATATGTATATCTTTTTTCTTCAGTTCAGAATATTTCATTTTAAATTGATATGGATGAATGCAATTATTTCTGCTGGTCGTTCGCATTCATTATTACATACTAAGTAGTTCAAGAGCAAAAAATGAAATAAAACAAAAGCAGCTGACTCAATAATGAGTCCAATAACTTATAACCCTTATCTTTCATGTAAAGGCTTCCGCCAGCCGCTACTGATTTTTTCTTCTTGCACTGCTGTCTGCTCTGAAGAAGACATATTTTGCAATGAAATGCATCAACGAAAAGGATCAAATAGTTCTGTTCTGTTAAATATGAAATATTTTCATTTTGAGGATATTATTTCATAAGTTGGCTTGACGTAAAACAATAGTCGAAGCTTTTCTTCTAATTTACATAATCTATTTCTTGCATTGTGAATATAATATGTCCACTAAATTAAGGACGTTCAAAGGAAGTAATGGAAATGATTCTCTGCAGAATGACAGCATCAAAAGGGATGACGCTAAAATTCTTCACGATGTTTTGAAGTGAAATTTCTTGAAATTTGAAGTGAAATGCTGCAAAATTTCTTTTACAGAAGTTATAGAATAAGCATAAATATTTTTAAAAGTTCGATCTTATAGAGTTAAATCGAATTTTAATTTTAATATTTTTCATTAACTTTTTTTAATCTAGTTATCAATCTACAGTTCATTATGTACATAACGATCATATTAGTTGCTACATCTAAACTAATATAATGCATAGTTTTAAAAATATATAATATAAAGAAGCCATTTTTTGACATGTATTTTTAAATATTTCGATAAAATGCAATCAATTTAATAAACATACTCTCTGAATTTAATAAACACGCTCACGATAATTCTCTGAATAAACTTTATAAATATATTATATTTATAAAGTTTATTCAGATTGTTCAGTTTTCAAATAGTTAATGTTTAAAACTTATTAAACATTGTCCCGATATTATGAAATAATTTTAAAAAGTATTTTAAATCTATTGCACATTATTGGACTTGCATTATATATTTAAAGTTACACATTAATTTAAAATATGTAAAAAATATTGATATCATATTCAAAATCTCTTGTATCGTTCTTTTATTGCTTCATAGGAAAACGAATTATTTTTCTAATTCGTTAAGATAAATTATCAAATATTTTGCATGGAATTTTTGAGAGATTGATTAGCATTTTCATTGATTTTAGCTGATATAAACAAATTTAACGGTTTTCGATATTAAAAATTTTCGTGCTGTATTATGAATAATTTTCGGTTATTTCTATTTATCCACATTTCATGTTATTTGGAATTCCGCCCTTTCCAAGAATTCAGAATACTGTATATTTTTCAAATTCTAAGAACAATTCTAAAAAGATACGAATTTGAAGCCTATGTATGAAACAAAAACTTGAAGATTTTCACCATTAATTCATTAAAGTTTAAATTTTCAAAATAATTAGAACTGTATGAAATTACTTAAAATATTTGGCCATACTAAACGCATGTTAGTATTTTTCTTGGTTTAAAAATACTTTTCTGTTATATTTACTTCAATTTTCTTAAACCATTAAATTTCAACTTGTATAATTTTATAAATAACGGAGCAATGAATCGAATTCTTGAAATTAAGAAAAAAATTTAAATGAAATATATTTCTCTTTCATATGATGAAAATGGGAATGAACATCAAAAACATGAAAATTACAGATTCTGTTCATTCAGAATTAAATTTAAGTATAGTAGGGGACATAATTTTTGATTGAGTTCATTTCAGTAATTAAGTAATAATGTATTATTCATTACTTACAAAATACAATATTTTTCCCGTTAGAAATCAAATATTTTTACCACTTCTTCTCTGACAATTAAGCTGGTTTGTATTTACACTCATATGTTTTATTTTTCATATAATTAGCCCTTTTGTGTTAAACTTCTTGAAAGTCCCAAACTGTTTGGGTTTTGTTTGACCTTGACTCAGGAGACTAGCAGTAATGTTTCTGTATCATGTTAGTGTTTCACAGTGGATATTGAAACGTTGAATTATCGACGTTTCTTTACATTGAATTATTATTACGAAATAAATATGTTTGTAAGAGAAACTTTAGATACGTATGCCATCAGCTAATATTTGTATTCGAGGGTAAAAATATATTGTGAAAGGAATAATAATATATTTTACGAAAAAAAGCAATGAAAAATTTAAAAAAAGAATATCATTTTAAATAACATTTTTGAAATGTTTCATATGAATGTAGAATAGATAATAAAATAAGAAATATAAACTTATTTTAAAAAATAAGGAGAAAATGGAAAATATTAATAAAATGGAGTAAATATAAAAATATGCAAAAACGATGAACATTAAATAAATATAATGATTTTTTTAAATGCTAAAAAAATACCAATAAAAAAATTGAGAAAATATTTTCAATGAAAAAATACAGAATTTATTTTAGTTAAAGTGTAAGAAAAGAAAATTTAACTAACTATTTTGTTAGTTAAATTCTATTTTCTTACACTTATTATTTTCGGATTTTAGAAAATATATGTGTTTCTTAATGGCAAATCGATCTTGTCAAACATCACCTCATTGGTAGCAAAAGGGTTAGCACAAGGATCTTTTTGCATCTACGAAACACGCTTCGATTTCCACTTCAGATGCGGTCATATAAAGTTTTCCGGAGTACATTTTAAATTGTAAAATCGGAGGGAATCATCTTGGATGTATAAGCAGTGTGTGAAAGTCGAGAGATGAACAGATTAAGGCGACCAAAGGTCTTTTCCTAGTGTGTCACAGTTCCGAATGAAATTAGGTCGTGTGAAGTTAAATATAATATAAAATAATACTTGTGTAAATGTCAAGTGAAGCTTCAAAGTAAATGTTTTATATTCTTTCTTAAAATATATACATCAGGTTTTGAAATTATATAAAAAATAAAATTTCTAATATAAGTTGTTATACTCTCTTTTACGAATTTTTTAAATTTAAATTTCAAGAAATTATTAATATTTTTTAATCCTATAAATATATATTTAATTCGTAAATATTATGACGACGTATAATAAAAATTTATAATGTATTATTTGATGTAATTAATACAAATTAATGGTATTTGTTTATTATTATTCATGTACTTAGAAATGTAATATGTAATGATTATAAAGCATTATCAAAACTATTATTGAGTTACGTAATTATAAAAATTCAATAATTATTATTATTGGTAAAAAATAACCATTCTTTTTCTATTTTTAAAATTATTATACTATAAAAAATTTAAGCATTTTTGCAATAGTTTTCTTAAAACCTAAATGTGAATAAATTTTGGTAACACAATGAAAGATAACTAAGTTATGTAATACATGATTATTTCAGAGAGAAACTTATTTCAATCTATTTAATTTTCATTATTACTTCGTGACTAAAAAATATAAATTATGTAGAGAATTCCAGCATATGTCACGAAACATTGCTGAATCACAAAAATAGGAGAAAATATTTCCACATTCAATTATGGAGCATATAGTTTTAAAGTTTTTATAGTTTTGTTTGTGCTGAATATTATGAAAAGAATTTCTATATAAGCTAGAGAAAAGGTTGACATATTATAATTTATTATAATGATAGTTAAATAATGAAATAAAAATACAAGTTTTCCTATCACAAATATCCTTAAGTAGAACAAAATTTCCCATTGAAGAATTTTTGGAAGCTATTTTTTAATTAAAAAAGATGATTCACGCGTTAATAAAGGAAAATATAATTATCTTTCGCCCGTCTAACTATTAGTTTGGTAGGTTAATTTTTCTTATATTTACTTGACTTAATTAACATTAGTTTTCTTAATTGAGGCACCAGTTTTCTTTTTTTATGTTAGTGAGTCCCGCAAATTAATTTTATTAATGAAAACTATATAGAAGATTAAATAAATAAATACTGAAAGTATTTAAGAATAAAAAACATTTTATTTGCTTAAATGAGATATATAGAGTGTATTTTAATCTTAAAAAATTTCATAGGGATTTAAAATATTTACAATTTATGCATGTACACGTTTTGTTACGTTAATTTTTATTGCAAAATATTTCGTTTTGTTTAGATTGTTTCGTTAATAATAAGTCCTGACTGATTCTGCATTAACTAATTATGAGTATAAAATTTACTTCTCGCAAAATACATTTATTTATAATTTTTTTCTTTTTAAATAAAAATAAAAAGGAAAGAAATCTAGATAGTTATAACAAAATAATTTTCTATTTCTCACAGTTTTTTGTGAATGAATAATGAAGAAGTTAAATTAAGATTCTGTTCAACTTTGGCAACAGAAAACCTGCAATCATAAACTACAGCTTTATTCGAACAAAGATCATCAGAAACGAATTCAATTTTGAAAACGGACAAAGAACGAAAAATCCAGTTATTAATTCATATTTTCAAAATAGTAAGAAAATGCATTCGTTCACATAAAAATGCAGTGTGTTAAATCAAGAGTGAGTTACATTTATGAATTTAAAAAATGTGAATATTGAATAATTTGTATACGAACGGAAAAGTTTATTCTTTTGTTTTGGACTCAATATCGTATTAAAATTTTCATAAGCATTTAATTCCAAATATTAATTTTTATAAATTAAAATTTCAAGCATTTCAGGTAAGACTATTTTAAATTGTATAAATTTACTTTAAAAATCTAAGCTCCTATTATTTAAAAGAGAAACTATTTTGAGTAGTTTAAAAACAAAAATAACATAAAACTTTTTATGACTGCTCAAGATTGAAGTTTTTTTGGCATTTATATCGATGTTAGGGACATATAAAAAACAACAAATGACCCAAAGTATTTTCTAATATATATATCATGTCATAAGTTTTGTTCAATATTGCACAGTTTAATTAACAAAAATTGCTAATTACTAAATCTACAATTGTGACTTTTTAAGTGAAATTTTTTTCATAACTTCATCCTTTATGCAACATTATATTTTTTATACATGTTTCATAACATATTTGTCAATAGAACATAAAGCCAAATATGGAAGTATATACGTTCAATAGTATTATTCATTCGAAGGTTATAGGACTTTAATTAAAGTATTGTTTTGTTTAATGAAAGAAGTTCCATTTATAATTATACGAAGAGTTCTTTTGCAATGCAAAATTTTCAAAAAGTAAGCAACACTTTAGAATAATTAATTGTGACACATAATATTCCAAAGAAACTTTGACGCCGACTAATAGGTATCCTAAAAAGGCGAGACTGTTGTAAGGCATTTTAATATCCATCGTATTTATAATTGGTTAAATAATATTACTGCTTAGATAACTATAAATTGTATAATACTCTCTATTCGCTATCAATCATGCTGGAAGATAAAATTTGAAAATGTGTCTGATTATAGAAGAAAAAAGCTGTTGAATAAGAAAATAAAATATTGAGGGATCGGGAAACGCTTGGAGATTGTCCAAAAACAGAAATGGATTATTCTAGATTATATATAAAATATATCCTCTATAAATATCAACTATTAAGGATACAAAGTATTTATTTAATTTACTTGAATAAAGTCATGGAAATACACAGTTTGTTAAAAATAAACATTTTGCTTAGTATTATTTCAAATTAATATTTATCTTGAAATATTTATTTTGAAAATAATGTTATAAAATGCTTCCGCAGTTTGTAACATTTTTTATTTTTGTAACAAAATCTTATTAGATAAATGCGAAGTTTGAAAAAATAAGTTTTATTGAATATTATTCATAACTTAGTTTAAAAGCATACACGAAAAACAAATATTCAGAGATGAAAAAAAAAAAAAACAATAAAGACTTTTTAATTAAAAGCAAACAAATAATTAAGATTTTTTATTAATTAAAAGCAAACAATAGAAATTCAAATTTGTACACAGAACTAAGTTGAATAAATTTCTGAAATTTATTAGTTTAATTTTCAACAAAATTTTAAACAAATAGATTAATCGTTCTACTAATTATTACTTCGAATTATGCATTAATGAAAAATTTAAGTAATAAAAAATGTAAATTTTGTGAAGAAATGTATACATAAATGATTATTACTTCAATTACAATTAACAATTACAGAAAAAATGTAAGCTATTTTTTTAAAATAACAAAAAACTTTAAATATTAAAATAAGCATAATAACATAATTTTCCAATTTTATATATTTTATATTGCTTTATTGTTACAATATTTTTAAAATGTTATTTTTGCACTTATAAGTAATAAAAACATTTTATACTTTCTGAAGAAAATAAAGTTCGTTTAACATAAACGTTAATAAAAACGTTTATGTCAGCTTCAATGCACGAAACATAAATGTAAGCGCATTCCTCTCTAAAATTATTCAAAATCTTTAGTTTCTTCCATAGTGTTGTTGTTGTTATTAAGACATTTCAATAAGTAAAGCTCGCTATGCCGTGGCTATGTGAATTTAAGTCAGTAGTGTGCTTCTTTCGTTTAATTTGAGCACCACGAAGGTGAAAGTACGACTTTGTTCTAAACTCCACCCGTAGATGGCAGCACCAGAGAATCCACTCACTGAATTTTGACATTCATTTGAAGGTGGAGGAAATTTTCTCCAGACCACATTACAACCATTGAAACTGCTCAACGACTGACCACAAGACTTTCGATTTCTCAGCATTAACGAACACGTACATTGCATGTATCGGTGGGTCTTTAGCGGCATTAGGAATCAAGTCCTGGCTTTCCAGACGGAAGACCGATGCCCTAACCACAAGGCTACTAAAGCCTGGTGTCGTTCTTATTAGCGGAAGGTAATGATTTCGAATCCAGGCAGACTGAAGAACCGTCGTCTTCGCTAAAGGTGGCTGGGCCACGTTAAAACTGGGCGTGGTCTCAATGTCCTCCAACAAGTAAGAAATGATATCACTGGGGTAGCAGGCCAAACATTGGGGGTCTTCTGCTTCAAAATCCGGAAGACTCCACCCGATTGCATCTATCTAATTGGTAGAACCCAACTCAGGACTAGGTACAGGAAAGCATGCTGGTAAAACTGCAACGGCCCTCCAAAAATAATTGAACTGACATGAGCAAAAGCGTGTTCAAATGATTTTGGGAGAGATTTCCTTTAGCTTAAATCCATATTTTTCGGTAAATTCATTATGATAATTACTCTGATAAGTAATTAAAAAAGGAACTCCTTAATCTGAGTCTATAGCATGAATAAGAAAACATTAAAAATACCTTTTTTCATAATAAATTAGTTTTACTTGAGGCAAAAATTTTATTTTATACATACATGTCAGAAAACAAGATTCAATTATCTTTAAAGAAAAAATATTGATACTATACAGCTCTAATTTATGTAAAATAAAATTTGCATTACTAATATCAATAACAATTATGTAAAATCAATTTGTACTAGATTCGTTATTATAGGAATTCATTTTTAATATGAATTTCACACAGTTCCACGTTACCTATAATATATATATATATATATATATATATATATATATATATATATATATATATATATATATATATATATATATATATATATATATATGTGTGTGTGTGTGTGTGTGAGAGAGAGAGAGAGAGAGTTATTTTCCCCTAATCTGATTGTGATCTTTTTGACAACTTGTTTGTCTAGTAAAAATAAAATAATTGGGCCAGCAGTTTTATAATTAGACAATTTAAATAATTATAACTAGGCACTGCTGGCCACCCAAAATGTACGAAAGGATGCAACTCATGTGAACTTTCAGAAAATTCTCGTGATCTATGTTTGCACAACTGGCTAGGGATTAAACACCCGCTGCAACAACAGATAATTTTTCTCAATATGTGGAAACATGGACTGTTGTACTCCAAGGATGCATAAAAAAATTCTATGCTGAAGAGTGCGGGAACGTTTATAGACAACAATTGCAGTTACACTAACTATTGATCTGGTCACCTCCAGCACTTCACAAAAGGCTGAAATTTCAGTTATTTGGTCTTTGTATAACGTTTTATATGCCAAATAAATTCTCCTGTTATATCTCTGGATTTTCTTGCTGTTGCATTTTCGGTGGTCAGAGGTATATTAATTTTTTGTGAGACAATTAAAACAGAAGTTTAATTTTGTGAAAAATGGAGCTTTTTTCTGTCTCTTATTCAGATACGATGTTCAATGGGTTTCGGGTTCCATCCCAACAACTACTGAACTGCAGCCTGAGACAGTTATTGCACTTCTGCCTTCTGTATGCCCATGGATCAGGTGGGTGCATGGGAGTTTTCTGGATTTTCTGCCTTGAGACACGAGAGTACATCCCACTAGCTATGACTAGCCCTTTCGTAAAGCAGTTTACGAGGAGGAGTCTAAATTTCTTTAAAATGGCCTTCGACTATTAGGCTGCCCACACTGCTATGTGTAAATCTTTCATCAGTGAATGATGTATCAATACAAAAAATATGTATTATTATTTTTTTAAATTAGTAGAAATATAAAACACACACTTTGTGGCTTAAATCACTTTTTAAATTTGTTAATATGTATTTGCTTCTTTTTTTAAAAAAGCAGTACAAAGTAAAATTTAGAAATATTGACAAAAGCTTTTTTAAATGTCTTTTGTAGATTTATTTTTGTTAGTTAATTGTATGCAAATAATTCAAGGAATTAGAGGTTTTTAAAAATTAAATAACTGTTTTTTATATTCTGCTATTTTATAATTTTTTGTTTTAATGAGTCACACACACAAATTGCTTAACTTATTTTGGCATACATGGATTAAAAAAAAGATTCTAGATTTAGATTTATAATCATCTAGATTTATAATTAAAGAAGACAGTATATAAGTTTTTCATCTGTTTTCTTCTATTACTTTTAGAAGCACAAATCTTAAAATGTAGCAAAACTTGTGAATTCGGTCTTGGGAGTAAAGTATGCCGATTATTTCAGCAAATGTGTTTTGTTTTATAGTAACCAATTTTGAGTGAAATTATTTTATTATAGAAAAAAATATAAAATAAGACAAAAAGGAGAAATTTTATATTTTAAAACATTAAAATTATTGCTCTTAAGAAAATAATCAAAATATTTCATTTTAAGGATTACTATTTCATGCCTTAGAATTTCTTGTAATTAATCTTCGCACATTACAAATACACAATTATAGTATTCATTTTAGATAGCTTGCCATTATTCTAGAAAGTATGTATTTATAGTTAACAATCGAAAAAAACACAAATGATTAGCACATTTTTTTGGGCTTCCTATAAGTATAAATTTTAAACTTTTGATGTTATCTTATCAAATCTATTTTCATTCGATATCATAAAATTTTTTCTTTATCTAATTAAAGAAATCAGGGATAAAAATAAAATTATAAGTCCAAAGTGCTATTCAGACTTAACTTTTCTGATAAGATATCATTCTGATTATAGGAAAACCCGAATGGTTAAAGAATAAAATTTTTCGTTCGAGAGAATTTTCAATACATTTTATAAGTTCTAAACATAAAGTGTGTATTTTATATTTTACAATATGATATGTATAAATTATATAATAACGATACAATAATAAAATGACCTTGAGAAATAAGTCACTTAAGAAATGATGCAGCTGTTATCGTATTGACAACCCGAGATTATGTAACTTTCTAATAATTCTAGCATGATAGAGCTAAGTCATGTGTATGTGTGTATATATATATATATATATATATATATATATATATATATATATATATATATATATATATATATATATATATATATATATATATATATATATATATATATATATATCATTACTTCATTCGTACATCATTATTTCATTCATAAAAAATGATACTATATTTCAAAAAAATAATAAAGCTGATTGAAACGAAAGTAAATAAAGAATCAATTGCATAAATTAGTTACTCCGCATGCTTTATAAAAGCATTAATTAATAATTATATAAAAGCATTATTAAGAAATGTAACTTAGACTAATTCAAGAATCTTCACGCATATCTATTTTAAGTAGGAAGTTGCTGAGGAGACAGTCTTATAAAAAATTACAAAACATATTAAATATCAAAATTTCAAAGAGTTAATTATTAATTTAGCGATAAATTATCCTTAAAACAGTAATATAAAAATTCTAATTTTTTATTGTGTTATATATATATATATATATATATATATATATATATATATATATATATATATATATATATATATATATATATATATATATATATAAATATATATATATATATATATATATATATATATATATATATATATATATATGTGTGTGTGTGTGTGTGTGTGTGTGTGTGTGTGTGTGTGTGTGTGTGTGTGTGTGTGTGTGTGTGTGTGTGTGTGTGTGTGAGTATAAGAATATATAAAATTGATAGGGGTGAGATCAATTCTATTCTCGTCGTACAAGTATCCTGTACAGTATATGAACTCTTCTCTCATGCATATGTAAGATAAAATATTGAAAAAAATGAATAAAAAAGAAATACAAGTTTAATTTAATATTGGAGATTTCTAACTGAATCAGAGAAAAACAACTGTACAAAACGTTTTATAAATAAAGGGATAAATATTTAAAGTATATAAAAAAAGTTAATATTAAAAAAAATCAAAGTAAATTATAACTGAATTTAAATACTATAGCAAGGGAAAAATGTGCACTTTAAAGTCTGTAAAGCATCAAATGCTGACCAGTCTTTCTTAAAAGGTTAAATTTTAAATATATTAGTTTCCGACTTTCTCATTCTATACTGCTGTCACAGGTGATTTTAAATTAATAGTTTGTAACTATAGAAAAACAAAAAGTCGTCTAAGATTATTTTGATACTCACAATGAACTTTTAGGAAGAAACCCACTGCAGCTCGAATTTTCATCGCAAGACGCTTTGAATCCTTCCGCGATGCCCTGGTTGGTTAGGATGTCCTTGTCGGAAGATAGTGAGTTCGAATCCCAACTCAACCGAAGATGCGTTGCATTTCCTGATGAAAGCTGGGCCCCGTAAAATATATCGTGGTCCACTAAGTGCTGTATGTGAAATGATACCTCTGGCAATGGCAGGCCTAGTCTGGTCGACTTCTACTTGTTCCCTGCATCTAAATTAGGAGAACCCATTTTCAGGACCACGATTCAGGGATGGAGTGCACACTATCACTTCTGCCCTTATGGTGCAGAAGGGTAAAATCCAAGAGGAACTTCTTAAATGTGAACAACAGGCATAAAAACTATCGGATGATTAAACAATTGAAAAAAATAGTAAAATATCAAAGAAATGAAAAATGGCTTGGTGCTGCGACTGTCTAAAATAAGTAGATGAATGGCTAATAAGGTTGAGACTATATATTTTTTGGAGGAGGATATGAAACTTCACTGTGTCGAAAAAAATGTGAAATGTGTTTCTAAAAATATTTTGAAACAGAAAAATAACTTAAGTAATAACTTTACGTGATAACACATTTTACGTGATAACTTTACGTAATAACACATAAGTAATAACTTTACGTGATTTTTCTTCAATAAATGAAAAGAAGAATTGTTTTGAAATCTGCATTATATTTTGCATGCGTTTCTTACACACAGTGCATATTAAATTATTTTTCTCTAACAGTAATCTACTTTAAAGAGAAAGCAGGTTTGTAAAAAAGACTAATTTTAATATATCCCACTTGTTTATATTACGTACTTTTGATTTGAAAAACTATTTTTACTAATTCGCAAAAACAAGCTATTATTTATATTATTCTGATTGAGCTGTTAAACTTATGTAATGCGAACCATAATCATATCCTACAAAGTTGGAAATAAGTAAATCATAAAGTTGTTATTGTAAATGTTGCAAAAGTTATTGTTCAGACGTAATTCGAGAAACCATGTGATGACTCACAAGATTTCAAACTTTTCTAGGGAATTCCCTGTCAAGAGTTAGTGACGTTGCATTTACAAGTGAAAGGGAAATAAGTGGTTAAGGAAAATGGTTAAGAATATTTTCAGTTCATATATAAGAAACCACTACACAGAAGAAAAATAGTTTTTATAAAAAACAATTAATCGTCGCACTCAATTTAAAAAAAATTGAAAAGTGTTAAAATAATTTCGATAATGTGAAAATCCTATCCTTTTTGTAGGTTACATTATTAATGATAAAAATATCAAAGATAAGTTATATATTAAATTAGAGCTTTACTAATAATCAATGCAATTTATTATTTAATTGAAATGCTGTCAAGAACAAACTTTACATAATACATAAATCATTTGATAAATTCTTTTTTGAAACCACTGTTTCTAAGTTTCATATTATTAATTTTATAGAAAAATTCATGAAAGAAAAACATTAATTCTCGACTGAAATCATTATTCAAAAATTCGATTCGAATCACCGTCATTTGTATTATCTTCATTAACATATGTTAAAATCAGTACCTGCGAAAAAGCGATGTTTAGAAAAATAGAAAATATTCTTTTGAAAATCAAAGTAATTTGCTTCAAAACATTTAGGTTAAAAGTCAATACATGGACGCACCATTTCTAAAAATTTCATTGCGTTTTCTCGTAATTTAAGAAGTTTTCTGTGAAGTCACGGTTAACTGAATCAAAAAGATAAATGGAATTATATACGGTCTCACTCACTTTAACTATTTTCATTCGAACGTATTATATTTAAAAAAGTCAAGCGGTAAGTCATACTTTTGAGAACTGTGGTTTTTGAAAAATTATTACTATGCATATATACATATATATACGTGTGTGTGTGTGTGTGTGTAAATCAATTTTTGTTTTCATTATGTGATAAGTCGATATAAATAGTGTGGAAAAAATAAAAATTTCAGTTGACAAGTTTCTTTTATTTTATAACTTTAAAAGTACTGTTGCATGTATCAAAATTATAAGAATTCCTAATATGTCACTCAATTATAATAGTACATTACATAAAATGAATAATTTTAAAAGCCAAAAACGATTAAAATGAGCTATATTTTCGTAAATAAATTACTGAATAAAAAATTGAGTCAATATTAAAGTAGATTCAGTGCCGCAACAATCCATATGAGGGCACTACCACTATGCCACTGGGCCAACGACTACAGTGCTCAAATCTTTTTTCCTGCCTGAGGGCCTCAAGTGTGAAATATATGCCCTCTTTATTAGGTTGTTTCAAAATAACCTGAAGCCTCTACTGTAAAGTTCCCAAGAAGGCTTAGTATTCTGTTTTATAAACCCACTGAAGATGAAGAATGTAGAGTCGACCTTGTCCAACACGAGGTCCGAGCTTCAGAACTGAGCTCAAAGCGTTTTAAGACTGTTATTCATAATGTTATAGTAAAAGGGCTCTTAATAGAAAATGTAAGACATTTGGAAGAAAGAGTTATCACCGGCTGATTTGAATAGATATTTATATGTTGATCTTCGGAAATTGAAAAAGGAAACCGAGATTGTTAAAACGTCATAAAAAAATCGGAGGAATGAAATGTGCAAAGGAAACTGTGACTTGAAAATATACGAAACAAAAAATTATTTTTCAAATAAATAAAAAAGATACACTTATGGCAGTATTTATTACTGGCATGATTTACGTGTAAAAATTCAAGATTTCTTTAATAGACCTATGAAAATCAAACAGTTAACGAAAACCAGAACTTTTGATTTCGTTGCCTGCTAATGGAAGAGGCATAGACATTTAAGAGGCTGAGCGGAGGGAGGGAAAATGATGAGTTGTTGTGATTATCAGGGGTAGCGAAGGTCCCGCAATTGGGGCGATGAAACAAATATGTATCTTTGAATAATCTGAAAAAAAATCTACAATTTATGTTTGTGTTAATAATTAATGTTGGTGTATGTTATTATGAATAAATGTATCGTCAATAATGAAGGTATTTTGTGTTATTGAGCTATCATGAAGACGAACAGATTTGTGACAACATCACATTAGTGTTAATGCCAGGATGTGTTCCGGATTAATACAAAATTATGGGATACTAATTATAGAAAAGGGACTACAAAGCAGTGAGTCTGTATATTTTGATTGCTTCTCATTCCATTAAGAGCCTATATTTGTTTTAATTATGTATAATTTAAAGGAACTCCTTTGTTTTAGAATTTTCTTTAATTTCATTGTAGGCTTTTGCTTAAGAAGTACACGTAATAAATTAATAAGTTATTTAAATATCTAAAATATCAAAATAAAAATATATATGTATATAATTTTTAATTTAATTGAGAAAATATTTAAGGCTCGATATTAATTTCGAAATATTATTGGTTATTTATATTTGTTTATTAATATTCAGAAAAGTTTTTTTTCAGGAACTAGCGATATTATTAACAAAAAAATATTATTTTGATTTATTAAGAATAAACATTTTTGGAATTTGTCTATTAAAACAAATTTATGGCGAATAATACTTTTGTTGCAAATTATCCATTTCTTGAGTTAGGTGTATTGATTAAAAAGCTGCTGTATTATTAAATAGTAAATTTACGAAGCATGTTTTTAATTTAATTTGATATAATACAAATGTTTCTTGCTTAGAATTTTCATAATAATTCTGTTGTTTATTATGTAAACGATATAAATTTATGGAATAAGACTATTTCAAGAACCTTAATGCTTTTAAATTGATTATTGTTTTGCGTTATTAAATAACGTGTTCAAAATTATTCCATGTTATAAGGTATATTAATTATTTACTATGATTATATTTAATATTTATATGTAATGTAACTAAGTTTATATTTTAAATTTTTATTCAAAACCGAAAGTGTGAAATATTTTTAAGAGGGGAAATTTTCAATTATTTTATATTTCGAAAGTATGTGTGCTTGCAAGGGTGAATAATATATTTTTTTGTTCTTTCAATAGTTCTGATTCATATTATTTAAAGGTAAAGAATAATATAACAGTGATGAACATATATACATATTACTAGAAGTTATTTTAATATTTTATTGATTGAAGTCATGCTTAACTTTAATGATCTTCTTTAAAAAAGATTTTATTAATTTGGATTGCTTAAACTGGGATTATGATTGGTATATTCTTTTAGCTTGTTTTGAATGGTTTTATATAATAGCTCGCGAATAATGTGCATTATATAATTAAAATTTGATATGTGTTGAAATGAAAATCAAAACTATAGGTTTTTCTATATAGATTAGTGTTTGAATAAATTATTTAAATCTTCCTTTTTTGTGTGCGTTAAGAAAACGAAAATGTTTTTTTATTGATTCAGCAAATGAAAGGGGAATTGTGTGATTTTAAATGCTTAATTTTTAATCATTAATAATTTAATGTTTGGTTACTTGCGATAATATTTAGTTGTATAAGTGTTCTTTGCATTCTTGGGTAAAGCTCGAAAGTAAGATCTGTTCATATTGGCTTGTGAGTTAAGAGAACAGATTCCACCGGACGCAAAAATAATATATTTAAAAAATCGGATTACACAATCTAAACAATTTGAAGAGTCATTTGTTCGAGAATTAATAAATACTATAATTTCCGATCGGATAGCGAGAGAGAGAGAGAAAGCCTAAGCTGAAGAAAGGCAACGTGAATTAGAAGAGAAACAAAGCGAACGTGAGCATGAATTCAAAATGCGTGAAATAGAATTAAAAGATACGTGCAACTCGAAAAGCACTGTTGAATATGGGCACGATAAATTAGGAAACACTTTTCTAAGTTATTTGAATATAAAGAATGGAGTAATTTTAGAACCCCCTGGAACGAGCAGATTTAGAACCCCCAGGAACGAGCAGATTTAGAACCCCCAGGAACGAGCAGATACACCATGAAAGTTATGCTTAGTATGATTCCTGGATGGAAGCTGCATTAGAATTGTATTTAAAATCAAGAGACGTAGAAATATTTGCTGAACTTAAAGAGCTTATTGGAGCTGGCAAATTAAAAAAGACCTTGCCTATTCATGTAAGGTCCCAAATATTTTTGAAAGAGAGTGAAAATTGGTTTCCAGTCCCAGAATTGGAGAGGGAAATTGATTATTTCTTAGTTTCGATACCAAAAAGTTTCACAAATAATTTCTACAATTATACCAAATTAATTGCAGCTTCACAAGAAACAAAGCCAAACGAAACCTTTTCCAGCTGAAGCTTGAAATAAAAGTTTTTCGATAAGAAAAAACCTTATAATTATCAAAAGAACTCAGATCCACGATTACAGAATCGTTTCGGAAGTTAAACTGTAGGTTGTACTCCAGGTAAAAAGGTATTAAAGTGTTACAAATGCCAAGAAGAAGGTTATAAGAAGAAATTTTTCCCGCAAGTGAATACAGTATCTCAAGTTTTTAATAAGAATGAAACTGAAGAAGTAAGCGAGAAAGAGCTAACTGAACTTAACATTGTTGCTTATGACACTTGGACAAGCCAAAATCGTTATGCCTTTGGCTGCGCGAATTAAGTCAAAGGGAGCGTCTTTCGTTTCGATCAGAGCACCACGAAGGTGAAAGTACGACTTTACTCTTTTTAAGGTGCCTCGTAATTTTGAACCACTGTCAAGTGACGAGGCCACACCTGAGCTGGCACCCTCCTCTCCACATTTACGCAACACCAGAGGAAGGACTTTAATCGTCACATATTAACGTGGAGAACTTAACATTAAAATAAGTAACGCAAGTTTCGATTGGGAAATTCCTATCAGTGAAAAAATGGTCAGTTTTTTCGAGTTGATTTAAATATCGGAAATAATAAGTTTCAAAAGGATTTATTGATAGTGGTGCTTAAATTACAGTACTGCGGAAGCCAGTTGTACCTAAAGAAATGTTGTAGTTAAGTGAGAAAATTTACTTGAGGCCTGCAATTGGATCTCCGGTTGGAGGAAAGCTTGTTTCTATTCCACTTAATCTTTGGTCAGGAGATGATGATATCTGGCCGCGTATCGTGGTGCATGTTGCGGTTGTGGAAGGATTGCATAAACAAGCTTTGATCACTTCTAGAGTTTTCAGTTTGTTGAAGAAACAAAGAAGAACATATCTCGGATAAGATATCAAAAGTAACCAAGGGAAAGTAATAGTTTCGTGTGTTGGGAAGGAGAACAGAAGCTCACAAGGAAACAGAAGCAAATCAAGAAACAATTTTATTTAGAAAATTTTGATGTAGAGATTTCAACTACATCAGTGAAAAGTAACTTGTTAAATGAAGAAATAATTCCTGTTAAAGATGAAGAAAATAATAGTCCAATTTCGCAATCAATGATATTAAGAAATGAACAGTTGTCCTGTGCTACATTACATCGGTGTTTTGAAGATGCCAGACAGCTAAGAACAATTACTGACTGAAATCAGATTTACTGTTCCACACAGGCAATGTGGCAGGACAGAAATAAGTACAGAATGCAGAAAAAAAGTTTTAAAATTAGCTCTCGAAACACCAACAGGATCTTACCTACAGAAAAACCAAGAAAAGAATCGCAATGTCTTTTTGGTGGGAAGGTATGGCAAGAGATGTAAAAAATTGGTTTGAATCTTGTCACGATTGTTAACTGCGGAGAAAAACCAAACTTAAAGACAGAGGACCTATAGAGTTGGTAGACCTGAATTACCTTTCCAAGTTATGAATGTTGACACTTTAGGGCCTATTGAACCTATCGTGACAACATCACAAGACCGTTCAGAGTAGTGGTAGTTTTGTGATGGCGTGAGGATCTTTTGCATATCATAGGAAATGTGAATTGCAATAAGTTTCAAGAAAAAATATACTTAATAACCTTTTGGTTGATTAAAGCTGGTCAAATTGAAAATTTCAGCAAGACAGTGCATCCTACCATGTGTTAAAATTAACTAAAATTTGGAGAGATAGTGTGGGGATGCTATCTTCTGTAACAGCAGGTCACCTCTATTCATCTAATGCACATCTTCAATAATGCCATAATATGCTGATTCCCCTCTGAGACTGACAGCATTAGTCTTTATGGCACGTCATCTAATGGCCGGTTTTCAACAAGTTCATGTCAAGCCCTAATTATATTAGCCATTGCATTCAATATTAAATTGAGCACTTGAATCTGTTTTTAATAAGATCACTAAAGAAAGCAAATCGACATTTAAAATCATTATAATTGAAAATTGAGATTGAAGAATTGACACATTTTGATGAACATCTGTATGTCCAAAAAATTCTCTATCCATGTAAACTTATGAATTATATCTCATTAGCTGAAAAAGTAAAATTTTCGGCGTAATAAGTTTCGGATTTAATACTAACTACTTTTGAATAACATGAGATAAATAGTGAGTGTCTGTTTTTCGCATTCATATCAGTCATAGTGAGCGTTAGGGATATTTTCCGATTGTCATTGCCTTGCGACTTCTGAAAACGAGCGATTATACATAAAAAACCTTCTAGAAGACAGTAAAAATATCTTCAACAACGTACAGTTGTTGAGCTTTACTCTGAGGTACTCAACGTTGCCTAGCAGTAGAACAGCACTCTTCCAAATGAAAGCTCCTGTGTTCGATCCTAGCTACTATCGAACAAAGGAATATGGATGCTGCGCTTCTGTTTTCGTGATCACGTTTAAAGGATTAAGTACTTGAATATTTTTTGGGATTCCTCCCTCGCAAAGAGTGAATATAGCCTACTATCTAAGCGGCAAATGTTAAAATGCCTTAGGTTATTCACTACGTCGTGCAGTCGTCTATCGTGTACGAAAGAAAAAATATAATTCTAAAGTAGAAAATAACTTACGTATCACTACGTAAGTTACTTTCTACTTTGAATTATATTTTATCTTTATATCGCCCAACAATGCATTTTTTCCAGTTCCTGATGTGACATGTAATAGTGTTCATTCAAAATGCTTACTTCTATGTTATAAATCGAAAAGTGGTAATGACGTCACTCCATAAATTAATGTAACTACTTCTCTGTGAGGAAAAAAATCTTAGCTTAGTGACCTTTGGGAAGAATCAAAATTAATCATTTTCAATGCACCACATATAAGCACTAATTAATTTACAATGTTCATTATCTATGTTTTTATTCTATTAAGAATAGGAATTGAGAAGTTCGTCAAATTAAGGGCAAGAACCCTTTGAAAAAAAATTCAAATCAACCAGATGCAAAACTTGCAGACTTTTTATACACTACGTATTTTAATAAAATAAATGGATAATGAATATAAAAATCACAATAGGAATCAGTGCATTTTATATTCATTGGATTATTTTCTAGCTTATTATTAAGTAACTTATGAAAGAAATAATAAAATTTATTTCAAAAGTACTTTTTTAAGACCAATATTTAAATATGGAACATGTATTTAAACATCGAAATTCAAAATGAAGTAAAATATCCTTTTCCTGCATTTTAAAATTTAAAACGATTCTAACAAAGAATTTTTTTTAATTACGGCGGGCACCTGGGTGACTAACTTTTCACCACAACAAACCCAGAAACTGCGCTACTCATTTGTCGTTACCCAGTCGGCACCTGTGAACCAAGTCATGGAGGCAAGTAGTATTACCCACGCCATACCACCAGAAACCCGTTTATACAGTGGGCCACATTCGTACATCATCTTAGAAGAAAAGAAACGCAGAGAAAGTAACGTCCTTGCACGAATCCGAGACCCAAACCCCAGGAGTCAGGAAAGCTAACTCAGCCATCGGTCGGCTTTAACAAGAAGTAAAAAATATGAAACAAAATACAAAAATTCAAATGTTGATTTAGGTAATTCGTTATTTAACGAATATATCTTTAGGCATTTATACCTCAAGATAAATGAAACACTACATAGAATTGATTGGAAAGAGTGACAATTGAAAGAACTTGATTTTTTAAAAAAATTTTGACATTGTGTTATAAATGGTATAAAAATGAAAAGGTATTATAAGACTTTTTAATAATTACAGCATATTATTGAAACCTAAGTGGACTTTTATAAATAGAGTGCTCTACTCACGTTTCTAAAGCAAAGAAACTAGGAAACTTACAAGTTTTCTTCACAACTCAGCATGAAAAAATCAAAAACTTTACTTCTATTGTTATTCAATTGGGGGGGGGATAGATTTGAACATGAAACTTTTTACTCAAAAAACGCGGTCACATCATTAATAAGGTCATTTTTAAAATGGACTAGTGTTACTTTCCCATACTTGGAAACGCGGTTTTATGTGGATCTTTCCATGGTCAGCGAATCACGTTTCTAGAGGTTTTAGCTTTATATAGTGCATTTGAGAAAATTGTTGTTTTAATTTTAAAAGCAAAATTCCAGTAACAAAACATGAGAAATAAAATAATTTGCAAAATAAATAAAGCAAATAACTTGCACAATTTAATATGTTTCAATATTAGAAATAAGTAAGTTAAGAGCTTAAAATTAGCATATTAATACTAAGTATAAAGAACATTTATATATAACTTAGATAATACTGAATCGTAAATTTTATCAATATAATAAAAATTATTTATGTAATATATGTATTAATGTAACATAACTAATTTAATTGATGCAAATGATTTGTTGTTATTTTTCTATCAAGAAGTAATATTTTTAACAAGTTCAACTTTTTTTGTAAGCACTTAAAAAAGTATAAAACTTTTTTAAATTGAAATTTATTAAGTATATATATTCTCATTTTACAAATCATTTTATCATTTTCATTTTTTCTTCCTTTTTAAATAATCTGCTGGTACAGCAAAAACCAGGTCCGATATGCTCATAAAAGTAATGTCTAGGTATAGTAAAAATGCCATGCGCTACTGAATGAAACCACCTACCGCGCCACCTGGTGGAAAACTGTGGAGTTAGCATTCGTATCTCGAAAACGGAACGAGATAGAGTAAAAAAGTGATTTACAAAGTTGTAGAGCATCCTCGATTTAGTACGAAAAGATACCTTGTAGGCATTAATGTGAAGAATACAACGGTTATTTCGTGCTGTGACGTGGCACATCGTACGTGTGCATATTTGAAAAAACAAAAAATCGTTTTCTTACACCGCTAACCGTGGAAGAAGACGATTAATATTTTCGTGATTACATTTTTCACTTTTATTTCGAAATGGGAAGAACCGAAGTATTAAAAATAATTCCAACTATTTGTATGCAGTATGCAAATACCTAAGAAACGTCATGCCTGTTCACCTGAAACAGCTATAAAAGAGACATCTTCTTGGTAATACCCGATTTTGTGGAGATCCTGTCGTTGTTTAATCGCAAGAATCTATGGTTTCAACATGACGGCGCGCCTGCTCACTAGACATCTCTAGTGACTCCACTGGACTTTTTCCTGTGGGGATACTTAAAGCAGCAGGTGTATGCGACTTCTCCACAAATATTGCAGGACCTTAAACGACACGTTAGGGTCGCGTGTTCCAACGTGTACAACGTAATCTTCAAGCGAGGATCCAAATGTGCATTGCAGCTGACGGTGAGAGAAGTTTGAACATCTTAAATAAAGTATATTGTTATAACTATTTTTTTCCCTTTCTTAGATCGTTTTGTCACGTCACAGCACGAAACAACAAATGCGTCTTTTAACCGTTGTATTATTCATATTACTGAATACAAGGTATCTTTTCGTACTAAATTGAAGATGCTCTACAACTTTGTAAATCACTTTTTCTCTCTCTCGTTCCGTTTTCGAGATAGGACTCCGCAGTTTTCCACCAGGTGGCGCAGTGGTCTGTTTCATTCAGTAGCGCATGGCTACTTTACTATACCTAGACACCACTTTTATAAATATAGTAGCAGCAATTTCGAAGTTAAGAGGGGGGCAAGGGACTTTAATGGACATACTGTATATTCATATGCACATAAATAAACAGTATAATAAAACGGCAAAATATATATTTATATGCACATAAGTAAAATATGTTTTCTTATTTTATTTATAAAAATAAATAATTAATTATATAAATACTTATACATTTCTAGTAGAAAAGGAAATAAAGAATAAAAGTTAAATACAATGACAGGAAACATGATTTATAAATTCATTATGAACTATTATGTGACTAGTTAAAAAAAAATTTGTGCTCTAAAGAGTATTAAATATTTTTATGGGTCTTAAGGGACAATATTATGAAAATGCACTGAAAATAAATTGCTGCTCTAGGTATGTCATTGTTTAACTGCAAATTAGCCTAAATCTTCAAAGCAATATAAACTTCTAAAAATAGTGATTTTATTTTTTAAATTTTTGGTATGACAAAAGGAATTTATTTTTTTTAATTATATTTTTTATGTAATTTTATATTTGACATGCCCAATATTTGCTGAAGGACAGGAAAATAATAGAAAATTTCATTATAGAATTCTCAAGTGATAATAAAATAAAAATTTGGATTCAAATTAAATAAAAACACATTCTATGGTTGGTTTAGATATTTTATATATTTCAATATATTTTCAATGCGTAAAATGTGCCACAAATTCTCGTCATATTTACCATTACGTTTTTAAAATAAATGCTTAAAATAAAAAGCTATGCACTTGTTAAATACCAATAAATATCATATATTGGAACCGATTTTATTGTAATTCTTTTAACACGTACTCGTTGAATAATAATAAAAGTTACTAAACTTATATGTAATCATAAGTAGTGAATTTCTTATACTTTTGAAAAAGACTAACACCACAAAACATTTGATTGGAAGAGCCCAACACTGTGTTAGAAACACAGAAGGCTGCTGGTGTGAACAACAAAACATTTGAATAAATTAAATTACTCAGATTAATAAATATTGATATAAAATATTAATATTTACAATAATATTATTATAGAAGGAATAATATCTATATCCTTCTAATTAGATACGTAGAATTATATCTTTTCAAAGCGTAAAATGCGCAATTAGAAGCAACATTTCTTCATATTTATTAAAAAAAAAACTGTTGCCTTAAACTTTAGTTTTATCACAGCTGATACTTCCCACAATTCCGATTATCAAAAATATTTCCCGCAAAATATCCAATAACAAATAATATTTTTTCTTCACATAACTGAAAATTCAAGAAAAAGCAAGTTTGCCATTCCTATCTAAAATTTATTTGTTTATTTCCAGGCTTATTAGAAATTAGAAATAAAACTAAAGAAAAAGGGATCGCTGATGTTTTAACATTATTTATACTAGGTATAATCATACGGTTAATATATAATGAACAATATCGATGATCAAGATGAAATTTATCAAAAACAAATAAATGAAGACAAGGAACATACCCCCTAAAAGCTGAATATTCAGTGAAACTATCACTGAAAATACATATTAATTAGTTTTGAAAGAATTCAAGAATATGCAGAGTGCTCTGTGAGGAATTCGAATGTACTGCAAGAGAATGAAACTTTTAGAGTTACCACAGTATGATGCCATGCGCTTAAAACCAGTCGCAAATATAATCGCCAACTGAAATATATATATATATATATATATATATATATATATATATATATATATATATATATATATATATATATATATATATATATATATATATATATATATATATATATATATATATATATATTAATAATTTTTTTGCTTCATTCAAATTATCTAAATTGAAAATGAAAAAGTATTTACAACTAGTGATCCACACATATATTTTGTGCAATGAAAAAGACATCATTTGAAAGGGATCCCATCAGTCCTTTTTACCACAGATTTCTTTTTTTGAGATTGCTAATGATTTGCTGAAGACACTGATCAAGATTCGCTAGTTATTGTGTATTCGTTTTCTACCTTAAATTACGACCTGATGATGTCGTTTACAAGCCACTGGAGCGTGTCCCGATCTCCTGTCGGTATGATCAAAATACTGTATTTATAATTTCAAACACAAGATTCGAATTCTTAAATTCGTCAGAAAAAGTTATCATTATTCAAAAATATTGCTGTTGAACCAGTAACTGCAAAACATATTCATGTGCATAAAACTATTGTAATTCAGTTTTATTCCTATTTTAGTCAATAACATTTGAATTATTGACAATTGAGTAGACCAAATTTTAGCATAAAAGAAGTCCCTGCTTTTTAGTAGTAGTTTTTTTCAGGTGTCTTATGACAAGAAAAGCAAAATACACTTTTTTTTAATATGTAAATTGTTTTAATGAGCTTGTTAGTATATTGAGTCATCAAATAATATCATCATTTTAAATAATACATTTTTAAAATTTTCTTATGATTTAATCATTATTAACTATTTTAAACCAACACCTCTGAATGCCAAAGAATAATTATATTCAGACAGAATAAACGTAGGTGTTTTTTTTTACCAAGAAAAGTTCTTTGACTTTGAAAAGAGCTTCAGTAACAAACAATCGAAGCAATTTTTCATTACTAACATTTTTTGATTATTACTAGTTTAAACTCAAATCTAAAATTGCTAGTTAATTCACAATTAAGGACCGGATGTTTTATAACCACATTAGTAAATGAATTTATTTATATCCATGACTGTCTCATCTTAATTAACTGTTGAAATGATACATAAATGAAGCGATCAATAGAAAAATTTAAAATAATGGTAGGCCATAAAAATAAAAAGAAATATTACAAAAGATTGTAATATGGAAAAATCTACTTTTAATTCATAAATAAGTCTCGATGATATATCACGCTTTAATATACAAGTGTATGCTTATTGGTAAATGTAGAACAATATTAATATTATTTTCATTAAAGTAACCACTTTTTTAGAATTAGGAGATCAATTATTCTCGATTTCTGCAGAAAAAGGCAGCTAAAACTCTTATGCAGAAAAGATACTATAAATAATTTGATTTTTTAATAGGCGTAGATTTATATACTTCCGTAACTACGTTTTTCTTCTGATCCAATATATACGTCTGCTATGTGAATTTCTCATTACTTATCAGTTTTATTTTCTCACTATATTGTCACGCGTATGTAAGATTTATTAGATAAGAGTGCAGTGTGAATTTCATATCTTATTAGTTTTATTTTCTCACTATTATTGTCACTTGTAAATACAATCTAATAGATAAGTCTGCAATGTAAATTTTTATGCTTATCAGTTTTGTCTTCTCACTATATTGTCACTTGTATATATGATCCAATAAATAAATCTATGTAAATTTCATTGCTTATCAAAAAATTTTATTTTCACAATGTACTGCCTCTGTTGAGTGTGTTTGATGTGAAAAATAAATACCAAAATGGCGTCTACCATGTCAACATATTTTTAATTAAAATGAAAGCAAAGAAGTTCTTATGTTTTACTTACTATTTTGGAAACTCCTACGTTTTGCTTCTGGTCAAATGGATACATTTCCATTTTGAAAATCTTTAAGATAATCATTATATAAAGCAATTCGTATTAAAAGCAATGCGCATTATTGATTAAAAAGAAAAAAATATATTTTAAATTATCTCAAAACTATATATTTTTTAATAAAAAAGTTTTCTTTAAAAGATCATAGAAGAGGTACTTAGAATGGAAAGATATTTAAATAGATAAAAATATATTATTTAATGAAAATATAAATCAAGAAATACTTAATTTAAAAATTATCTGGCCTAAAAATGAAGAAAAAAAGACAGAAAATATAAGGCTAACTTTAAATTTGAACCATAGTTATAGAAATTATCATGTGATCCCTTACCACAAAAATATAATTTATCAGTGAAGAAAAATTAATCTGGAAATTTATTTTTCATTAATGAAATTTTTAAAGTGAAATTTATAAAATTGTTTTATTTTTAAATTTATAAAATTTTTAAAATGAAATTTATAATATAGAGTTTAAAAAGTCATGTTTAAGTGATTGACTAATAATAATAAAATCAATAAAATTGTTGAGCATAAAAATCTTATTATATTTTTGATAAGTATAATTGAGAAAACTACAGAAATATGTGAGCGATAATTTCAGATAATGAACTGTACAACACAAAAATTCAAATCTTGTATTTTATTGTAGAGTTTAATGTTTAAATGATTATTAATAAAATTTATATAAGAATATATAATAAAAAATATTTAAAATGCAGATTTTATAATTATTATGGAAAATTCAAGGTTACCAGTAACTTTAATATAATTACCATTCTTTAAAATGGATTAAGATATCTTTAAATAAATTTAGATTATTGGCTAATTAGATAAAAAAAAATATATATATTTATAACACACACACAAGTATTCTTCATACATTATTTATTTGCATGTGAGATCATTAAATTATAGCTATTATATTCGAACAAGGAGTCCTTTTATGTCGTTCAATGATGTGGTTACAATAAAAAATATAATGTATAATAATTTTTTAATGATGCTAAATGGTGATACAAATTTAAAATTTTTAAATTCAAAGTAAAAAAAATTGAAAGTAAATTTTAATTGTTACTTTTTAAAAACCATTTTTCTAAAAGTTAACATTTTCCCTCTATTTAATTACATTTTAATGATTTTTAAATTATGCTTACCCAATTTAGTTTATTTTATTTAACTTATTTTGTAAAATTTTGGAGCATTTTCGTAAAAAAAATTATAGATTTTTCTTAATGTTAGAGGAAATAAATAAAAATTTTAAACAGGAAATTTGTGCTATTTGGGTGGAATACAAATAAAGGAATAATTTAGCATAAATATGAATTGACAGTTTGCTGCGGTTTTATTTGTATATAATGCGCCTTATATTATGCATTAATTTTCAATTTATAAAATGATAATGTTTTTACAAAATTAAAAATGACTATCTGTTTTGGAAATAATGAAATAAGTTAAGAATTTTTAATATCTGCTTAATATTTGATTTGTGATATTTTCAGTCTTTTGATAAGAAATTATATTTTCGATGTTATATATTTCAGTAATAGAAATTTATTTTGAAAATTTCATCTTAACTGTTATATAAGTGAGTTAGTTATATTTTAACTGTGTTATGTTTAGTTAATTTCAAACATGAAGTCCTCTATATTGTTTTCTAAAGAAGTCGATAAATACACTGCTGGCCACAGTTAAAGCAACACCTGAAAGAAGCCTGACGAAACAACTGTAATGCGGATAATGTGATCGTTGGATGCTAAATTTTAGTTACGACGGATCGACGCGTGTTCGATTGCATCCACCTCAGTGCACCACTTCACGTGATGATAGGCAAATTGTGTGCTTGGCAGTGATGGATCGGTCAGCCACATCACGAACCATAGCACAGCACATTCAGTCTGTAAAGCATCATCCAGTGTCTGCACATATCATTCGATGCCGTTTACAGCAGAGTGGTCTGTCCGCAAGACGTCCATTACTTCGTCAACCTTTGACGCAGAGCCACAGACGTCTCTGCCGCCAATGGTGCGATGACAGAAAGATGTGGACGGCAGAATGTCGTGAAATTATCTTTATTGACGAGTCACTCCTCTGTCTGCAACACCACGATGGTCACATTCGAGTCTGTAGACACCGTGGAGAGGTGATGCTAAACAGCTGCATTATGCATTGCCACACTGGTCCTGTACCGGGTATTATGGTATGTGGTGGTATTGGATATAACTTTTGCATTTCTCTAGTACGCATTGTCGGTATTTTAAGCAGCCAGCGCTTCATCTCCGAGATGATGGAGCCAGTCGACCTTCTTTACCTTCAGGGGTTACCCCCAGCCTATTTCAAGAGGATAACGCGCGACCACATGTGGCACGCATTGTTCAAGGGTTCTTCTTCAGTCACCAGATGTATTTCTTCCCTGGCAGGCTAGCTCTCCGGGTATTTCGTCGATAGAAAATATGTGGTTATTGGTTGCTCAATGTCTGGCCCAGAATGCATCCTCAGCTACTACATCAGATCAACTTTGGCAACTTGTGGAAGCTGCTTGGTCTGCTATACCCCAAGAACACATCCAAAGTACCTTTGAATGAATGGCGAGGCGTATGGCAGCGGTGATCTCTAACAATAATGGTTACTGTGGCCACTGATTTTTGCAGGAAGCACAATTTATAGAAGTCTATAAATTTAATCACTTGATACTTGGTCAACATTTTATCCACTAAATAAATTAATAAATTTTGTTGTGATACCTCTTGCCTTTCTTGGCGTTGCAATTTGGTGACCAACAGTGTATTTGAACATTTCGAGGAATCTATATAAAATTAAGATGATTATGTATATATATATATATATATATATATATATATATATATATATATATATATATATATATATATATATATATATATATATATATAATGAATTACTTTTTTTAACATCAACAAAGCCATTCACAATGAATTGGGTCATCTACTGTGTCTTTATGAAAAAATTAAAAAAAAAATCTGCATTTATAAAATCAAATCAAATACAAATAGGTGAGTCATTGTCCTACTTAAATCTATTATGGCAATTAATGTTTTAAATCTTTTGATAAAACTAAATTTATAGGAATATAAAAATTTTTAATAAAAAAAGAAAATATGTAATTTTTAATTATTTTTTTAAACATGTATTGTCATATTTTATACATTTATAAATTATGCTTAATGTTATTTATGTTTTAAAAGTCCTTTAAATAGGTTTTAAAATGCTTAATGTTTGGCAAATTTTCTTATAGAATAAATCATTGAAGTAATCTTAATAGAATAAATTATCAATCAGCGTTGAAAATGATAATATAAAAGAAATATTCATTAACTCTAATAACTTCTCTTTTAATTGGAAAGGAATTGTTTTTCAACGAATTTTGATAACATAAAGAGTGACTTAATGAGGCCAAATTAATAAAATTATGAAAATTAAATAAGCATTTTTTAATTTTATTTTTGCTCCCATAGAATTTTTTAGTATTGATTTATTATAAAGCTTAAACATGTGAAAAAGGGAACTGAGCTCATAAACAGTTTAAGGTTACAATATTTGGTCTTCGAGAAAAATGAATATTGATTTTTTATACTTATAAATGTTTTTCTTACATATATTTACAGCTGTTGAAAGAGCATCTAAGATTTCAATTTAAATATCATCTAAAACTGGTATTTTTCAAAGTATTCAATTAAGCTAGCGTTAGTTATCATTTACTAAAACCATTAGAGCTATATAATGGAAAATTAATTCTGAAACAAAATTATTATTTCGATCTATAATATTGAAACCGTTTTGGCAGTCTTAAAAAGATGTTTTAAAATTTTGGGAACAACTGTAATTAATTATTTGTATTTACGACATCTGTTATCTTAATAAAGGCATTACATTTTGGAAAATGTCAATAGAAAAACTAAATATTAGTAAAATATAGGAGGCGAAATCATTTTATGAAATAAAAAGACAATAAAAAAGCCTTAATTTAAGTGTTATATCCATAATAATAATTGTATTGATTGTTAAATTATTATATGATTATTATTAATAAATATTAATATAAATATGTTAATGATTACTGTTAATATATAATATGTTATAAATTATTATATGATCATTGTTATATTATTAATATGAGGTAATTAAATCATCAGAAAATTTATACAGAAATTTCTGAAACTTAAAAAGTAGTTAGAGTTATTAAGATTTAAATGTGAATTTACTTAAAATTTGAAAACAAGTCACTACATTACCATTTAATACATTTAGCATAAAATATTTCTAAATTTATTCATGAAAATTTGATATATCCAACAAGTTATAAATAAATAAAATTATATGAAAAGTAAAATTTTAATTATGTTTTAGGATTGAAATGGAAAATAAATTCAGTTGTGTGAAAACAGAAGTGTGAATTTAATCTCCTCGCAACAACGGGGTAACAAACTATAGTCGAGTAATTTAATACAATATGATAGCTGTGTGTTCATTTTATTATTCATTAAACGAATGAAATTAATTGTCACACCACTACTTAAATCTAAAATTAATGCATAGAACTGATTTATTTTCTTGGAAAAACATTGACTAGTAAGAAAAAAAAACAGACAACTATAAGTATATTATATAAAAACAGAATATATAACATATTAAGAATATATAACATATTTATTTTTAATACTCAAACTTTGTTTCTTATGTTTAACATATTTTTCTTAATGTGCATATATGGCTAGCTGAAAAAATTATTTGTTTGAAAAGCACAGATGATAATTTTAAAAGAACCAGCAATTCAGAAGTCGCGAGATTAATAGTAATCGAGTATTTATTTTGTTTTTGATAGTTTACATTGCACAAAATTATCTTTTTAGATTAAGTTCAAATAAACCGAAGGTATAACCCGGAACTGTAAGCAATTTTTGAATGAAAAAGGGATTTATTTTAAATAAAAGGCAGAAAATGTGCTTATTATTCACTTAAAAACTATTTTCTGAATCATCTAAAGTAGATTATGTATAACAGATTAATAATTGAAAGAGAATCTGTTTCAATAAGAACACACACGTATATATATATAATGTATATAAATTGAATGAGAAAATCTAATGGTAACCATAAAAATATATTTCTAGAAGAATTTTCGGAGTTTTCATAATAAATCATTATTTTAATATCAATACAAGTAAATATATATTTTTCCTATTTATGATTTCATTTTACATTGTTTATTATTATTAATCCTTCCATTGATTCAATCAAATGAATTGTTATTTTTATTACATTTGTTATATAAAAATAATTAAAAAAAGTTGGATTAATATATAGACAAAATTTAAAACATTCAGCTTCATATTTTTGTGGGAATTTTATTTTATGAATGAAATATTTTTATAATGTGTTGTAAAAACCAGAGGGTTTTGATATAATTTCTTTTAAACTATGTACCGATAATTTACAATTAATTTGCTTTCAACTTTGTGTTCACACTATAGTTGAAACAAATTTGGCTCATAAAAAATTAAATTTTAATAATGGTAAAATGATTTTTTAAAATTATAATTCATTAAAAAATAAATGATAACGAAAATATATGAAATTACTAAAAGCAATTTTATGACATAATATAGAATAATTGCGTAATATTTACGTAGATAAAATAATTTAAATTAAGTTTATCATTCGATTTCAAAAGTTAAGTACCTTTCATTTCATAAACTACTCCTAACAGCAATAATAATTTAGAATTTTATTAATAATAAAAAATTTTCCCATTTTTTAAGCCCCACGATACTTTTTATGATGTATTAAGTTAAGATCGAGTTGGTAAAAATATACAAATGCTGTTGATTCTTATTTAAATTAATAAAGTTTCAAATTGAGTTACTCCATTTGAAAGTTAAAATGTGAAAACTAGCGTGAATTTTAAATCAATCCAATATTTTGTTATTTTTTGAAAATTTTATTATTTAAATATTGTTAATTAATATTATTTAGATATCAAGTTACATTCTTGGATGTTTTCTGGTATTAATTAAGGTTTATATCGAGTTGTTTCTTATAAATTCTTTAAAAACCCTTATATAATAAAGTTTGAAAGTATTATCAGCGTAAATAAATGTTATTTATATTGCTAAGAATTATGCTAGATTCATATTTTGTTAGTTTGGTTCAAGTTAAAAAAATATTTTTTTGATAAAATCGTCTTTCTAGATTAATAAGAGAAATTGATGCATTCTTTATTATAAAATACTTCTTTAGAAAATATGTATATTTTAAAACATTTTCTTAATAAATGCTGATATTTCTAGGCCTTTCTTGATCTCTTTTTTGTTATTTTAATGCATGAAACAGCCTTTTCAATTTGCGATAAACAATACCTTTTATTTTTCTTTTATACAATTTGTTGCAGCTTATCTCAGTGTAGATAAGTGGATATTAGGAATAGCTTTGAAGGGTTGTTTTCTACAACACTAAAGTTACTGACAACAATTGGGTGGATTTTCTTAGTTTTTTAGAGAAGTGAGAAATAATTGGAATAAAAAAAGCTTTCCTTTATTCCAGGAATAATTTTTGTACTTAAGGATAGACAGGGAAATAAAATTTAAATCTTTAGTTTCCATCTTTTTGAAATTTTCTGCGTTAAAATTACCAACAAAGAGAATTTGGAATAAAATTTTAAAGTATGTTAAGAAATATGTTATCCCACATATACGTATTCTAATACATTTTAAAATTTTGAATCAAATTTTTAACACCAATTATTAATTTTGTTATTCACGGTGTTACAAAATTTCTTGCTAATTCTCATTAGTCTTTATTTTACAACATGGAAGTCGGAGAATTTAATTCGTTCCTCATACTTTTTAATTTTTAATTACGTTCATTATATATTTTAATAATGTTATACTCGTATATCCTATTCCATATAATAAACAAAAAAATTACTCGGTATTACAATCTGAAACTACATTTCACTTTATATTATGTTCTATTAATTTTGTTATTCATAATTGAGGAAATTAAACAAGCAGAAACCATATTAAGTGTAAAATATAAAAATCTAAGTTTATTTGGAGGATAAATCAGAAATTTAGATGTATGCGAGTCAAAAGAGTAATATGCACATTTTCAAGAGCATAGCACAGCTATTTATAAAAAAATTAAAAAAATATATATATAATATCTTACTTGAGAGTAAAGCTGCCCTCTGTAATAGTTATTTACCTTCATTTTCTCATATTAAAAGAGATACCAGATAAAAAAAAAGATTAAACTTGCTTTTTACTTGAATGAGAAATAAATAAATTATTTACAATTTAATTTAGCTATAATAATAAAATCATTTTTTAATTAGTTTTACGCCAATGATTATGTTTTCCATTTAAATTAAACCTTTATTTGCACTTGACATACCAGAAAACCATGCATTTCTAGGATTTATATTGTTTTACTGGTTTTCTATTAGTAATTGTTTTCATTAATTCATTATCATGTGGGAATATGCAATCCTGAAAAATATGAAATAAAGGAATTCTTGTTTAAAGTCTACTGATTTTATATGCCCAAAAATTAAATGAAAATATTTTTTAAATAAACATGTACCTAAAAAGTATAATGAGCAAAAAGGCACAACATTATATTTTTACTTATTAAGCTTTACTTTTTACTTATATTATTCGGGATAACTTACTTTTGGGAACTAATAAAAGTGGTTCAGTTAACCGGGTATATATATATATATATATATATATATATATATATATATATATATATATATATATATATATATATATATATATATATATATATATATATATATATATAATTATGAACTCTATAAAGGCAAGCTTTTTTTAACTTTAGTATTTAAATTTGGAAACAATTTGAAATGCACCGAAATTATTTCGTACCACTTATAAGAATTAGTCCTGCATCGTTATTTGAAGAGTTCATCTGATGTGATCGTTCCTGCGAGTTTAACATTCAGATTATTTTTTTAACTGTCCTATAATTTTAATAGTTCGAGGTAACTATGGTTAACAGAAATCTAACTTTGATATAATTTTAAGTATAAGAGAAAGTTTTTTTTTTTTTTTTTTTTTTTTTTGCAAACTAGATTTCTCTTATATTCATTAACTATTACGTATTACGAGAAGGGCAATTTTGCGGTTATTCTTTCCATTAAGTCAAAGCAGAAAATTATTAATGAATAAAAAATTAAATATAAAGTCGACATTGTTTAATATTTATACAATAACTATTTATGATGGGGAGATATAATTTGAACCTTTAAAACAAAAGATTTGGGAAGTAAAAAGTTTCTTTGTTATTGTAAGTATTAAAAATAAACAAAAAGAACTGCTCTTTTGCTAGTTTGGAGTCTTTAAGAGCTAAAATTATAAATAGGTAACTTATAAAAATATCACTTTATGATAAGCTCCAACTTCAAGTGAAAAATGTTGAAAGTATTTTAAATCTGAGTTTTCCATGAAAGTAAGAATATCTAATTATACTTTATGCCCTAAATTTCTTAACTTCAAGTCTGCAAAACAAGTATACAAATACAAACCATGAAAGAAAACTTCGTACAGAAATTAAATGAAAGATAAATTTTAGATACTCCAATTCATCCATGGCAAAAGAAGTTTATCTAATATAGGGTACCTAAGATATCTCAAAGTTCCTAAAATTTTACATAAATATATCTAAACCGAAAAAATGCTTAAAGTATGAAAATTTTTCATATAAGAAATATTTTAAATTAAACAGTGAATCCTCGGGTAAACTACATCAAGCTTTCTTATGATCATCACATTAGAAATGTAATATAAATTTCGTTTAATTTTAAAAACAAGAAATTCTTGTGTAATAATAAATTTTTATAATGTTGATTTTGTCTGATTTTAACTCATTTACTCTTCAACCAATGTTAAAATGCATTTTATATTTCTATTTTTATAATAACGTAAATAAACTTTTTCATTTAAGTAATGCAAAATCATTAAATGCAAATTTTAAAATATTAAAAAAAAATGATATAAAATACGTATATACTTTTATCGATAATGATTTTAATCAATAAATAGAAGTGGTAGCGTGAAATACCATGGTTACTTGAATTAAATCGTTCAAATACAAAGTGAACCAAAAATGGTTCGTGTCAATGAAAAAGTTCTAAATTTTAGTTCAGAGTCGCAATTCATTCTGCAACATAATTCTAATTCTAATATGTTAAAAGTGTAGAAAAAGCTTAATTAAAAAAATGGTTTCATAGTTGTTTATTAGTCATCAAGTCTATCAAGTCATCAAAGGGAGAATGCCCGTGTAGCAAAACATAATACGTATAAAAGTCATAAAAATAATGTGAATAAGAAACATGACATGTATAAGAAATAGGAACTACATTTGTTTATGTCAATCAACAGAAAAAAAATGTAAATATAGAATAAAATTACACAAACTAAATGATTACCTACCATCTATATGTTGTAATAATACTAATATTTATAATACTAATATAATACAAACTTATTTTTTTAAAAAAATTATTATGTAAATTATATATTTATATTATAAATAGAAATTATTGACATAACCGTTTTAAAAATGATCAAAATATGAAAACTTTTCAAATTAACATTCATGCATCAATAGAAATAAACAGTTTTTAATAAAAGCCACATTAATATTTATATGAAGTTTTTTTGTAAATCAAAAACTTATGACCGCGTCACTATTCTTCATAAATTACTTTGTTCAAAATTTACAATCCTTGAAAGATTTCAAGAAGAAATAAAATATTTCTTTAACTCTTCATGATCATTATATCTTCGTACTGTCAAGAAAAATGATAACTTTTAAGTCGGATTGCGAAAATGTAATATCTCATTTGACATTTACTTTTATCTATATTCGAACTTCTGTATCTATTTACAGCTCTAAATCTAGCTTTCAGAAGTGCTTTATAATTTTTTATTGCTAATACATTTTTGATAAGCGACGAAGTTAAGTGAAAAATAACTTATTTGTAATACCTAAAATTTAAAAAGTTAAAGAAAGCACTGCTATAAAATTGAAGAGGAAATTATTTCGCTCCGAAATATAATTTTCAGGAGCATTTTTTATACTTATTTGAATAATATAATATAAATTCAATGTGTTTTTTTAATAACGGATGAAATTTCGGCATGTTTTTTGCTTCGAACATCTGATACCATATTTAGAAGTATAACGATTAATAAGATTAATATATAATTGCAAAGCATCACATTTTTGATAATATATATTTGAATTAAAATAATAACATTTTAAAAATGTATATGAGGTTTATAAAATATTCTCTTGAAAACCTCTACTTATTAACAACAGTATGACATCTATAATTTAATAAATACATTGAACTAAATTTATTCATTTAGCACCATAAATAAATTTAAATCTTGAAAACTAGGCTATAAATTATTCTGGAAGCAGATGTGAAAACAATACGAAGCCTTCAATTGGAAAATAAAAGACTAAAGGAAATAAAAAATTCAAAGAGAAAAAAAATCATTCTAATAAAATGGAATTATGGTTAAAGATGGTATAGATTGCTCAAGAGATATTTAAGGGAAATAAAAGTTCATGATAAGTTTCAAAGTACAAAAGAAAAATCTATATATTTTCTGTAATCGCATAAAAAGTTGTAAAATATTTATTTGAATATAGTATGATATTGATTTATGTGTGTAAGACCCACGTGAACTATCCAAGATAAATTAAGGTGACAAAATACTTGGTGAATAAGCAAACTGAACAGATACGTTATCTGTTGAGCTGAGAAAAAGTTCAGAGCTTCATAAAAACACACATACGAGCATTTTTCCTTTATATACAGATCCGATAACATTTTCTGTCTGAGTAGAGCTACAGAGGGTGCTGAATTTCTTTGCTGAATTGTGGTTTTTCGATTCTTCACATAAAAAAGATCACCACCCATGATACATATGGATATGTCAAACAAAAATGTTTTGTGATTTAATCAGGCTGATAAGTTATGAAATATTATGTGATACAACCCATACTGTTTAATTTCTTAGGCATCACGACGTTTCAATATGAAGCAACAGTTATAAGAAGGAAGACTAGTACATAAGTTGTGTTATTACATCAAATGGAAGAGTAGCATCAAGGATTTTTTAATCAAATAAACTGTGATAGTAAATAATGTACTTATAGTAACACTTCAGTTAGTAAATAATGAGTTATCGATTGACAATCTAAAGTTATATCATAAAAGATAGGGAAAATACTGTCATCCATTTATAAGCGAGGTACTGGTTATACAATTTTCGGCTCTTTTTATATACAATCTTTCTTTTAGTTTACTATATTAGCTCATTACATCAATTAATCAGTCTTTATATCATGGCTGTTATAAGAGATGCAACACTTCTATTAGAATGCGTTTAACTGATTAAAAACTTAATAAGAATACGTTTTATTCAATATAGTGGTGTATGACATAGGAATTCTATTCTTAATTTATTCATAAATGCCAAGCTTCTGATGTAGCTTGATATTTACAAGCAAACAGGCTGAAAAAAGAAAAAAATATAATTAGGTTTTTAAAATTTTAAATTACAGTGTGATTGTTTTACCAAACCAAGCAGCTTAAATAAAGTTAAAAATTCCTATTTGTGAAAAAAATTAATAATTTATCATATAGTTTTAATTACGTATTTTTGAGACATGAAAGATACCAAGCCTTCTACAAATTTAGACGATTTTTGGAAACGATCACATATTTTTCCCTTGTTTTCATCTCTCAAATTGTAAAGAAATCTCTTGATCGATTGAACATTGACACATTTCATTAAATATCAAAGTGAAACAATGATTAAAGTTATGTTAGGTTTGAAATGTAGCAAACTAGTAAATTTATGCCAACAGTGTTTCCATATGGATATATTTATACTATGTCCCAATATAAAACATTCATTTAAAGCCAATAATTTTTGCAATCGATATTTAAAATTAAACCACTTTGTAAGAGTCACAAATGCGAGTTTGCGAAAGAATTGAAAAGGGTAATTTTTGAAGCTTTCTTGATTTAAGTTAAAATCACTGTTTAAGTATAGGTACAATTCAATCTGTAGTAAATGATTGAGCGAAATTCTTCATTGCATTGAACAGTTAGAGAATCTTTGACTCAATGTATGTTGAATAAGATTCTCTGATTATTAAATGAACTGAAAACTTCTCATCAGTCATACACTACAGATTAAATTATATTTACTCTATTTTTGATAAATATTTTTTCTTTAGGACGAAAGAAAAAAAAAGACAACAAAATGGATTTTACTGCATTTTATACTTAAACAAGTCACAACTAAGCTCGAAAACCCTCCTTCATTACCATTTAGTACAAAAAATGTGAAAATATATTTATTCCAATTATATACATTTTATCTTAAAAAATAACATTCAATATGTTATAAAAATGGATCTCGCTCGCATATAGTTGCAATGCCATTTCAATGGATTGGTAACATCACAGTAAATTTATTCCCATAATTTCATCATAGTGTATAAGACTTTTACAGATATTAATGTTTCTATAAGAAACATTTGTGGATCTAACTGAAAACTAAAAAAAAATAAAACCAAATTTGAAATATATATATTTAAACCAAAGAAAGCACCATATTTTCACAGAGAAATTATCATTTGTCAATTTCGATATTTATGGGTTTTTCATCATTAAGTGAAATTGAAAATACGCTGACATAGAAATCATAATCATTGGTAATATTGTGTTGTCATTATTATCATTTGGTAACATCGCAATGATACCTCTATATTACCATTGGCTAGAGGAAAATAAAAAAAATTCACACTTTTCAAGGCAGTTGAAAAGTGCTATCACGCATGGTTACAAGAAGCACCTTCTACGCCCAAACATCAAAGGAAAGCATAATTAAAATTCCATTATTTTGAATGATGTACCGAGATTAAATAACTGTGTTGTTATCCGAAATGATCAGGTTTTTTGTACACTAAAGCAGATGGTTTCAGTTTCTTTAGTTATAAATTTTAGGTTTTTAATGTGACTATGAAATCGATCTGAACAACATGATAGAATTATAAGGCCAAATAAATGCTTAATTTGATATTTTTGCCTCCATTACTTTAGAATAAAAATTCCTTCCTTAAATCAAAGTGTCATTTTTCAAGTAATTTTGAGGTAAGAGGAAGTGATTGAACTTTACCTTTACTTGCCGTTTGTTTCACCAGGTTATATTCTGGGTTGTATCGGACTTTCTAAAAGGGATTAACATTTAATGCCTGATTATTATAGATTTTGTGGCGGTCAACAAACAACCTTCTGGAGTTGATTTGATATGTCAGATATGTTGGGAATAAGCAACCACTTGCCACTTAAAATTTGATTTATAATTTAAAATAAAATTTGCTCTAATGTACTAAAATAATTATTAACATATTAAGTTGATTTATAAATTAAAATAAGATTATATTTTTTGCTTACAAAGAAAATTCTCACAGTGAATGCTTATCTTAAGGAATAATTATTATAACTAAATAAAACTATTAAAATTCTAATGTTAATTTAAATTTTTTAAAAACAAATTTTGATAAGTTTTTTGTTTTCATTAATAGTTATTTTTTGGTTAGTATAGATTATAATTTATTTAAATGCTAATTATATATTGATAATAAACGATAAAACGAATAAAAAGATGTTTGCAAATATTGCAGTTGGGAGTAAAGATTTATTAGTAGATTCTCTCACATACCTGTGACTCTGACACTTTTCGCAGAATTATTCTATATTTATAAATATAGATTTTCATCTTTTATTTCTTGAAAATACTTATTAATAACTTAGTGAATAATAATAGTAATTTTCTCAATGAAAATGAATAGAACACAACTTGCATTACAATTCGATAACGAAACTAATGAACTTGAATCAACTGAAACTTAACTCTGTTAAACGAGAAGTGGATGTTGTGCTTTTGCAAAACCGTATTCTACACAGGGAAAATTTTAATGCTGACATTGTTGAACGATGGAAGATATAGATATTACCTTTTTGATTTCTGAATGCATATCTGCTATGTAGGGTGCTTTTGAATTTTTCGCATTACCTTTTGACATATTAATACAGTCCACTATTAGTATGAAGCTCTTTCACATGGAAATATACATGACGGATTTATGAACGCTTTAAAATCCAGCCTGGATTCAATACTATCAACTGTTGGAAAACAATGATAGATGTTGGATTAATGTTTCTGTATCCCTTGTCCAATTAATTGAGGGGATCCTAATTATATCAAAATTTTTACAGATAAGAATTTCCACATAGACATATTTTTTTCACGAGGTCGCATCACTTTTCTTTTTAGAATTGTTATTTTTATGGATAATATGCTATATTATCCATAAAAATAACAATACGTAACTTTGATAACCAAATTTGAGTTTCTTAAAAGAAAGTGCTGGTTTAAAAATAGTAAAATGTGGAATACTTCCATTTTTCATATTGAGGGATAAATCTTACAAAATCATTTCAGTGGGGGGTGATTCCAACTGAGTCGGTAAATCATTTCCGTGAGGTAAATCATACAAGAAGAATAACATTTAAAACAGATATAAATTTTTTCAAATAGTTTTCGTGATTATAAACAAAATTCGTATCAAAATTTGAAGTGAAAAAATAAATTTTGTGGAAACTCTATGTAAAGTTCACAAAGCATTATTAGCAAAAGGTCGCCAGTAAATTTTGTCATGAAGTTAATTCCTTTTTTTTCTTGTGCAATGCTCAAATATATAAAAGTTTTAAGAACAAGGATTTATTATTTGTGTGTGTTTGCTGACAAGAGGAAGGAGAAAAATTCCTAGTCATGCTTATATCGTTCAAGAAATAAGGAAAGGAGGGCAACACTTCCAAACGCCAAGTGAGAATGGCTTGAAATTTTAGTATTTAACGCATGTGATGGGTTTTCGTTTTGGAAAAACTGTTTTGAAGCTACAACTTTGGAAATCACATAAAATCTAACGCGAGTGTTTTTATCTTCTCAGCGGAATACCAATCTTTTAGTCTTATCAATAATCTTGTAAACAAAAATATTCGCCAGTGACAAAAAATGATTTTCTATAACCTAGATATTGTTAGTTTATTCCGCAAATATTCTTATTTCTCAACATTATCAGCTAGCATGAATGAATATTAATCAAAAACCAGGAAATTAATTGGTAACGATTTTATTCTCCCTAACCATCATTTCACTTCTGAACTCTAGAATATTGCATTAAAATTCTATAACTAAGTTTTTCATTAATTCATTAATAAAATCATTATATTAATGAATTTGCCTTTTTATCAATTTATAACATCGGATGACATGCTTTTTATATAGTCTTCGAGTAATTGACATAAATATTTTCATTTTTTTTATTTTTACTAGTAATACTTTTTATTTTGCTAAAAGTACACAAATAAATATGCTGAAAATAAACATAAAATAACACACATTTGTCTTATTGAACTCGTTCAATCAGTAGTGCATCTGAGCTCATGTGATGAATTCATTTTATACAATTTTCATTGAGATATTGTCTTGCCACTGATATGCATACAACCATAAATCTTACAAAAATAAGTAATATATTTTTCACATATAAGAATAGTTTTATTTCAAATCTTTTCAAAAATCAAAATAACTTTATATAAAGCTATTAAAATGTTCACTAAAATCATCAACCAGCAAAAAAGTTTTATGTGTGCAAAAAAAGGACATAAATTACGAAAACCGATTAAAAGTACAGTTGAAAAATATATTTCAAAAAGTTTGATGTAGGAAAAAATTAGAGGAACAACAAAAAACAATGCTAAATAACTTTTAAAAGTACGTTTATTCAAAAATGTAATTGAGATGTGCCTAAAATTATTTATTTATAAATCCATTTATGGATATCATATTTTTCTGTTATTTATTGCACTTCGAATCTAATATTATAGTTGTTCAACTTAATTCTTATTGTAATGGTGGAGCAAATACAAATACTTAAAATAAGATAGCATAATGATAATTTTGTATGCTATATTGAAGGTTAATCGTAAATTCTAAAACTTTTAGTCATTTCCCTTCGTATAAATCTGCATGCACTAAAAGTAAATGCAAAATAAATTTAAGGATTAGATTATTTTGTCAAAGAAGGACAAAAGATCTTTAATAATCCCATTTATTGTGCCTCAGAGAGTTTTTCGTGATAGGATATCGTTTTTCTGCTTATAAAATAAAAGTAATTTTTGCAAAAATAATCTATTTTCAAGATATCGATTTTACAAAATTTTCCGGTGAAAAAGTATTTTATTTATATTTTTGTTTATATACTTTAATTATAAAATATTTTAAGAACCCTCAAACATTGTGCTTGGCATCGATATTTATTTAAGTTTTCTTTTTTATCGTTATCGATTTCATTCAGTGATCAAATTGCATAGATTTTAAGTTTTAAAATTTTGCATTATCAAAGTATTTAGTTCAAGTTTGCTATTTTTATAGTTGAAACACAATCATTAAAGAAATATTTTAAAAATTAAATGGAGGGGTATTAAATGTTTTAAGAATTTAGAATTTTACTGCAAATATTAACTGTATATATTTTATGAAAACCTCCGTATTAAAAGTTCAATAAGACTTAAATGTAGTGAATCATTACATTTCTGGTTACGATGTATTTTCACCTTAAATTTTATTTTTGATTGTTCAAGAAATATATTTTTCCATAAATCAATCTTTTTATATCAAAAGATCTGATGACAGAGTAAAGCTTCAAAGCTTTTTCTTCCAACTCCCAAAATAACTATATATTGAAATTAAACACTTGACTCTCCTTTATGTTTTCGTTCTTCCCAAAGAAAATTATTAACGAAATTCAACTTTCTTTCACATAAAAATTAATCTGGATGTTTTCATTATAAGTTTTATTCATTTGAATCTAATAAATCTAGTTTTTTTATGCACACATCTTATTCAAAACTAAAATTATATATGTTCTGCGTCTATTAAAGTTTGAATTTATTTATAGGTATCGGTGAAATAAATATGTTCTGTGCATTTTAAGAATATGCAATGTTCATTATTTCGATTATTCAAAGCGAAAGTAACATAAAATTCATTATTAAAAAGAATTATTAAATGTTAATACTTTACAAGTGAAGAAATGTTTCCTTGAGAAGCTGAATAAAAATTTAAACTTGGTAAATTTAAACAGTATAACTTTAGGAATTGTGCGAATTGCACTTTTATAAAAATATACTATAATTTACTTTTTTCACTTAAAATTTTATTTTTGTAGAATGTTTTTAACATTTCTTTTTATGGCAACTACAAAAAAGTGGGGAGAAGGGGTAAACTTAAGTCCTACCAAATTAACCTGAAAGTCAGGAATGCGGTTTATATTTCTTACAAGGAAGAGATTAAAAACTTTAAACTTATGTAATATTTATTATATTGGGGATTATTAAAGGAGGCCTCTAATATAATTATTCTAAAAATGATTTTTTTCTATCTGCTCAAGAATACATATTTGTGTGCCAAATTTATGTTATGAACCAGAATCTACATTTAAAAATTTGTTTTATCAACACTTTTGGAATACTATGATCGGTTAACTAAGTATGAAAATGGCATAAAAATCTGTTTATATAGTGCATTAGGAATCTACTTCTAAAGAATTATAAAGCTTGCTTTTTAATAATTTTGCCATATATTTCTTTTGCAGTCAACAGGTAATGATTAGTTTCGATAACTAGTATTAAACAACACACATTAGTCGCATATTATCTCTGCTTTGAATATTAGATCCTATTTATTGCAAAATATAGTTCATAATTTATACATAAAATACTTTCTTCCTAGCACTAAGATTTAATTATATACATGCCTTTACCAGCTGTGTTTAGCTAATTTATTTTTCATTAGACTGGTATACAATTGTTAATTATTTTTTGGAGTATTGTACAACAGCCATTCCTTGACAACACCAGCTGTGTGTGCTTTGGATCCTGATATTGTTGGAATATCCAGTCATTTCCCATGCCTAATTTTCTCACTGATTGCTTCAAATTGTTTTTCAATACATTCAAATAGACAAAACGATCCATAGTGGTTTCTATAAAGACTAAATTTCCTACACCTGAAGCTGAAAAACAGCCCCAAACCAATCCTGAGCCTCCGCGATATTTTACTGAAGGAAACAGATTCTTCAATTCTAACTCTGTTCCTGGTTTTCGCCAAACATTTTGCTTACCATCCCACCCAAAAATGCTAAATTTAGATTCGTCTGTAAAAATAACTTTGCTCCAGTAATCGAAATCATCGTTTTCATAAAGATGTACAAATTCTAATCTTTTGTCTCTATTGATTTTACTAATGATAGGTTTCTTAATCGGAATTCTGCTATTATATCCTTCTTCTCTCAAGGCTCTTCTAATATACATTTTGGATTTACATCAGTTTCTTTAACCTTTTTAATGTTTGGCCATATCTAGTGCAGTAGTTTTCCGATTATGAATTGTTCGAATGATTTCTCTATCTCTGCCGGTCAATTTTGGTGATCTAGCAGTACGAGGCAAGTTTTCCGTAGTTTTTGTCAAATTATATTTCCTTATTATTCCTTGCACTGTAGCTCTACTTTTACCTATAATTTAACTTATTTGGTTGAGTGATTTTGTCTCATTTTTCAATTTAATAACCAGTTCTCTGATTTCTAAAGATGTTTTAGTTCTTTTAGTTGCCATTTTAAAATTAATTTCAAAAATGTGCTCTAATCCTTATGTAAAACAAGGTAAAATTCTTATAATTATGTTAAGACAGTAAAAAGCTGGCCAAACACCTACAAAAATCTATTTAAATCCAAGTGTATGCTCACTTTTGTGAATTTGAAAAACGGATATTTTTAACTTAATCCGAATATGATTATGATAATCTTAAAATGTTTGACGTCTGTTAGACACATAATGATTCAAATGCATACTGGTAGCTGTACGAATGAGAAAAAGAAATTTATTTGCATTTTATTTCAAAAAATGAGAAAATTTGCAAGTGTATGCTGATTTTTGTGTATCACTGTATATTGCAAAATTAAGAAATTGAACAAGCAATGATCGTTCGAACTCTACATTAAAAAAATAGCAATAGTTATCCCACTCCCATAATTGAAGAAAATTAAACGAGATGTGCACATTAAAAAATCAAATAGAGCATATAACTAATGAAATGTAGAAACATTCTATTTTCATAAAAGTTTAAAAAAAAGCGTTTTACAATATTTTCTAATTTTTTTATCGAAATATAAATATACCCTGATCGACAAATTAATATATAATTTAAATGATATACTTAACATGCATATACTGACTACCTTAAACCGTAATTACCAGACCTTTTTTTAAGTAAAAATATATGAAAAAAAAATCTGATCTTCGCAAAATGTCACATTCAAGGTATGCCAGGATTTATACTTTAAGAGCAAGAAAACTCATTTTTGTCATATGTATTTCTCATTTAAAAACAACATTACATAAAACAGGTATCGCTTATTGGCAATTTGTTTTATCGCCAGTCAGCAGTTTTCTGGAAGCAATCGTTTTATTCAACATGATCGAAGATAGAACTTAGTGATTTCGCGAATGCGATCTCAGAATACTTGCAACCTAATAATACCAAATAATGGATATGGTTACTCCCGTTAGAAACACGTCTATGCACAGTAAGTCTGCAGCAATTGTTACTGAAAAAAACTCAGTGTTCTAAGTTTGGAGGAGGTTAAATATGAGACACAAAGCAGTTTTTCTTCCCGCTATCAAACATACCTCTTGCCATATGTCGATCAAAGCGAACTTTTAAAGTTAGCCCTTTATCAAAAGGGAAAATAAGAGGTTTTATAATTATCATGGATTTCTAGTTGACTGATATTGCATGGCATTCACCGATAAATCCAATTTTCGTTTTCCTTGTGTATCGACGTAGTCTTGGAGTATTCAACGAAAATCTGTATTTGAAGGATTTATATACACTGCCTGACATTGAAAATGTAACACTAAGAAGGAGTGATCAGAAAATTATGCAAATTTCAGGGTAGACGCACATTACAGTTTAGTAGATGATGTGGAATGCGCAGTTCTTCAGTGCACATAGAATAAAATATATGGTGAAGAACCAGCAGAATGGACAATATTTGCGCATCATTGCTACTTGGAAAATAATCGTTGAACGTTTGTTCTTGTCGCAAAAGAAGCCTGTAATACTTGTAGCAAAGAATGCCAGGCCATCGTCGACAGAGTCAGTTTCAGCAGACAGATGAGTTTACGAGAGGCATAATGTACGGATTGAGAATGGAAGGTTGATCCTTACGGCAAATCGCAGCTGACAGACCCCTAGACGAGTTCACAATGCACCTGTTGTGGGGGAAGATGATTCGAACTAGAAACTGTGAAACGTTAGTGGGTTGCCGGTGCAGCCAAAGTGATGTCAGCACGTGTAAAACGACGCGTCCGACAGACCCACAAAGCATGTCCACCAAAATTCTGTAGCACGAGCAAGGCACCCTGGATGCCCTCATATCGAGCAGAACCATTTGCCGTCGATTGGTTGCTAATGGCCTAAGTTCTTGTTGTGCATTAAGAAGACTGCCATTGACCCTGCAGCATAGACGCCCACACCTGGAATGGTGCCAATTTAGAGTGATGTGGACGACAGAGTGGCAAAGGATCGTCTTCTCATAGGAGTCGCGATTCTGTTTTTTCGGTGGTAGTTGCCGCGTACGAGTGTGGCATCGACGTGGAGACCGGTCCAATCGTGCAACAATTGTGGAATGCCCAACTACTCGATATCGCGGTTTATGGTATCATTGCGTACGATTCCAGGTGACCTCTAGTTCGTATTCACGCACTATGACAGACCAACGTTACGTGGATGATGTGCTGTAGCCGGTGACATTGCTCTACATTCAAGGGGTGCCCAATGCCCATTATCAGCAGGATAACACCCGACCGCACATTGGACGCATTTATCAACATGTCCGGTAAGGTGTACAGCTGCTTCCTGGCCACCGTGTTCGCCAGATCGCTCACAAATCGAACATGTTTGGGATACGACTGGACGTCATTTGCAGACTATGTCACTGCTTCCTTTAGAAGATGCACTTTGGCAAATGGTTGACAAGGAATGGAGAGCCATTCCTCAGAACGCCATCCGTATTCTCATTGATTCTGTGCCTAGACATATTGCTTTTGTATCGCCGTCCTACAACCTACTGACCTAATTCTGTTCTCGCTCTCCATTATTATTTCGAAAAACAAATCACTTATTGTTATCTCTCTCTTTATTATTATAATCTCTCTGTTTACCGAGTTCCGTCACCTTCTGGCAACTCCTTCTAGTGTTACATTTTAAATGCCCGGCAGTGTATGTTAAATCAAGAGTCAGGAATTGCCTAAAAAAGACCTATTATTCTAGGATTAATGATGTAAAATGTTGCATTACTTTCAACTCCAAGTTTCGAAAGTGAGTTTCAAATTTAACTCTTAATTATGCAGTTATGTTTACTTTGAACTTATCAATTATACATACAAGTGAACGGCTAATATTTCATTGAAAAGTTTTTATATTTCCACTGGCTGTACACATTTTTTAAAATTAATTTTTCTCAAGCAAAAAGTACAAATATATCTTTTATTGCTACACATTAACCATATTTTCAATCTGTTTGTAGCAACTAACAAATTTATTTTACTTCGCAGTAGTTCAAAAATATCCTTTATTGTATGGAATGTTATATTGGAAGTTATACTCCTAAAGTACAGAGAAACAAACTAAGTATGAAAAATAATTTTCACTACTTACCGTATTTCGAATTATTAAATGATTTAATCGTAAAGCATGAATCTTCAAATCTCTATTGCATTAAATATACTTATTTTTCTTAGTTATAGAAAATTATGAAAATCACTGAGTTTAACAAATTACACTACATAATATTTCTATTTAAAAACAAACTGGCAATGGTAATTAACAATTGCTAAACAAAGATTTTAACAATTCAAGTAAAACATGAATATTGAGTAATTAAGATAAATATATTTCGAAATTGAGCTCAAAATTTCCTTCCAGTTTACTGCACATAAAATGGACAAAATAAACTTTAAAACAAAAAATAAATGAGTAAATAAATTGAGATAGGATATTTCTTCTTAGAAAACTCGAATGCTAGTTGAAATAATTTTCTCTAGAACCGGATACCAGAAAAGTAAAGAAAAGCACTTTTGCGGTTGGAAGGAAAGTTCATTGTAGCAGCATGGCGAAAAAACAGTTAAGAACAAGATTAATCACAAAATCTCAGGTACAAAATAAAAGACACATACATACGATATTAAGTCTCAACCACTTTTTTTAATCTTACTGTTAAAAAAACCCAAGGAAGACAATTTGGATTTTTTTTTTTTTTTTTGCTTAAATAGTTAATGGAACTACAAATATATGTATCGAAATTTTTCTCTTGAGTAGATATGAAATTCCTATTAAGATAACATCGAAATATTCATATGTCTGCTATAAGGTTTCTGACAAACAATGCCAGCAGGTAGATAACGCGTTTAATAAAATGGGGAAAAAATACGTTTTGGAAATTTTAAAAGTGAAAAAATAAACGAACTTGACCGTTTTTATGAACTCATTTTTTGAAAAGGATAGTCAGTTCGTAAAATAGAAAAATAAAGTATTATATTATTAAGATCTTTTTTTTTTCTAAAGCCAAACTACCTTTTTTTTATAAATGAAGTACTAGAGTACAATTACTTAGAATGCATTATAGGAAACACATGCAAAACAAGATTCATAGTTCCATACTTACTTTACTTTATTGATAAAAAGTCCGGAAAAATAATCATTTATCTCAATTTAAAAATACATTTTTAGAAATAAACTCCATATTTAATGTATAAAACGATTTCGCTGTTTTTTCCTTTCAAAAAAGTACTTTAACCCTGGCAACGATTCAGCTGCTTGTTTTATGTTTGCAGACGGACTTAGCATTACATCACTTTCTTGTTCGATATCTGATAACGCTTTTAATTTCTCATTCTTTATTATCAATAATTTCATCACCCAATGTTTCTTCTGTACATATCACTTGTAAATCTGTATTCAAAGAAATTTGGGCAGCAAAGGAGATCTTTTTCGGAGTTCATGAATGAGTGTCCCCTTTACTCGAATCATCAGGTAAATTACCTTGGCTTTCCCCAGTTAAGGTGGTTTCTTTTACTAAGTCTGATGAACCATGAGCTCGAGATGCTGTGTTTCCTTCAAAAACATTTCAAGCATTAATTGACAAATGCAATGCTCCTAGATCAACTTCACAAGGCCATTCCAACTGCAAGCACAGAATCACTCTTTGCAAAAACACCCTATGATATTTGTTGATTACCCATAAGCTGTAAGTCAGAAGTTACATACGGGAAGAATTCCACGATAAATGATTTAAGATTTGGAATTTCTTGGTGAGCAATGCTGTTAACCATACAAATAATTGTAAGATTTTCCGAGAAAAATTTCGATCCAAGTCTCACAGCCAGTTTTCTTAAATGCTCCCAGTCACCAAAGCTTTAATGTTACCATGGTATGCCACTGGTAGTTTTTAAATATTTTTTAAACATTTAGGCTTTAAATATTTCCCTATGAAAAGCTGAAGCAGTTTTTCCGTTTTGCTCATGTTGGTTGCTAGCAATATTGTAATTCTTTGCTTCGCTTTTATATCCCCATTACATTTATCGCCATTAAATATTCTTTCAGGTTGTTGTCGTGTGCCAGCTAGGCTGGCATTATGGGGTACGCTGCTCCACTTTTTCAACTGAACCATATTTAGGTGTGGAGTCCGACTTCCTCAGTACACACATGCCATAGCTACCCGTTTATAGGGTAGGCAACCATTCACAACCAATTCATACAAGGAAAGGACAAAGACAAGATAGAGCGAGAAAGTACATCCATACCCAAACCGGGATTCGAACCCAGGACCTCCCTATCTGCAGTCATGCACGCTGACCACGAGACAAGTTGGGCGGCATTCTTTCTGGTAAGACCTTAAAAACGAACCTGTCTCGTCCGTGTTCAAAATGTCCTTTGAGTTGTAGATACTCCGAATTTTTTCTTCTTCTAACGACGACACTTCTTCTGATGATCTAGTTCCCGGTGGGTACCTGTGAACCAAGTCATGGAGGCGAGAAACATTACCCACATCACTCCAGCACAAACCCGTTAATAGGATGGGATCTATTCATTCAACTAAGAAGAAAGAACAGAAAAACAGAAGAAATATTCAGGCCCGAACCTGGATTCGAACCCGAGACCCACAGCTCAGGAGTCAGCAACGCTAACCACTATGCCATTAGCCAGCGTACTCCGAGGGTATTAATTTCAAAGCTCCTTCTTTCCATTAATATCCTAAATTTTATTCACTTCCCCTTTCACAAGACAATTTTCTAAAGCTCAAACTAATTTTTAAAGACAATCGCCTGATGCTTTGAGATTTATGTTCAATGTCAGCAATGCAGTTAGATTTCTCTTTATTGTGACATTGCCATTAAAAGAAATGTTCATTCCTCTAATTTTTCTCAGTCAAGCAAGAAATGTTTTTTCCAGTTTAGGATCCTTTGGTTCTCCACAATATTTTTGGGGAGGAGCACTTTTGCTGATACTGTTGAATTTTTTTAAGAACGTCTTGTTTTTAAAATTGTCGGGAAATTTCCATGATTTTTGAAAATATTAATCTAATATTTTTTCATCTGCTTCTTTTAAAAATTTCTTTATATGAAATACGTTTACTTTTTCAACAGCGACTTAACTCAAATGAAACAAATTCTCAATGCAACCGGCCGCTATCTTTCTCAAGAAACGAAACTTTATTCATTGAGTTGTTCAAATAAAACAAAACTAATTACAGAACTAAAGTGAAACCTTTAGAGATTTTTCCCTCTGCCAGTACAGGAGTACGGGGAAAACACGAGTCTAATTCGACACATTTCTTTCCCATACCATGGAATACCTTCCAGTGTCCCTTCGTTATTCAAGACTAAATCAAGTTCTCAAGCATTGTATAAAAGAGAAATCAAATAAAAATCGAAAAATATCAAATCATAAAGATAAAAGCGGAAAAGAAAACTAGCTTTCAGAGATGAAAGCCTTCCCCCCCAAAAAAAAAAAATTCTTAAAAATTTTAGTTTGTATGAAAATATATAAGAGTTAAAATTATCACAATGAGAATGGTATCAAAGTAAATATTCGTAGAAACGTGAGTGTTCGAAAGTTTGAAGTTCGTAAAAACGAGCGTCTACTGTATATACCTACTGAGGAGACAATAATCAAGGTCAATAATGTAAAGTATTTCCTATTGTTTACATGAAAAATGAATTATTTAATATTATTAGCTGTGGCTGAGTGGTTAGCGCTCCTGACTCCTGAGCTGTGAGTCCCGGGATCGAATCCCGGTTCGGGCATAGATATTACTTTTGTTCTCTGTTCTCTCTTCTGAGACTATGTTTGAATGTGGCTCACCCTATAAACGGGTTTGTGGTGGTATGGCTTGGGCAACGCTACTTGCCTCCATGACTTGGTTCACAGGTGCCGACTGGGTAACGACAAACGAGTAGCGCAGTTTCCGGGTTTGTTGTGGTGAAAAGTTAGTCACCCAGGTGCCCGGCGTAATTAAAAAAAAATTCTTTGTTAGAATCGCGTTAAATTTTAAAATGCAGGAAAAGGATATTTTACTTCATTTTAATTTCGATGTTTAAATACATGTTCCATATTTAAAAATACTGGTCTTATAAAATACATGTAGTAAAGTTTGTAGCCTTTAGTTCTAGTAATAGAATAAAATATATATTTGAAATCGAAAATAGAATAAAATATATATTTGAAATCGAAAATAGCTCGATATTGTAGTGTTCAAAATTGGAGATAGTTTTCAAAATCGCGATCGCGTTTTACGATTTATTCGCTACTTGTTGATTTTTCGCGATTCAGTGGTTTGTTGCGTTTTAGACATTTTGCATTGGGAAACATTGTAACTTCGCCATTGGCAACATTTTTGAAAATTATGCCAAACTCATTACAAACCTAGGATTTTGACAAATATTCCTACAATACGTTAAAATTTTGGAATAAAATTCATTCTTATGTATATTCATCTATCTATCTATATATATATATATATATATATATATATATATATATATATATATATATATATATATATATATATATATATATACATACTTCAAAAATAATGTATTTTCCTCCAATTTATGTAATATCGTTTTAGGTATTTAAATATTTACGTCATATTGATATCTCAAAATGAACTATTACAGAATCTATCAATTGTAAAAATTAAGCTTTGATACATTCCGAATTAGCCCTGCAGATTTCGTTAATACCACTGATAAGTTTATTATAGAATATTTTATTATCATCGTATGCCGTTAAGAATAAAAATTTAAAAAAGTAGATTAGTTAATATGAAAGTAATCACATTGTGCTACTCCCACACACAGTGAGAATTTAAAAGTAAACCAATCTACCTGAAGTTCCCAAGCACAAAGATATAGGGTTAGTCTGTAGGGTTTATTTTGAAAAGAATTGTATTAATCAGGAAAGAAATGCACAATCTGAAGTACCTTGTAAATTCTATTCACTGTATTATGCTAAAAAAACATACTCTATTACATCTTCATTTCTTATATCAAACACAAACTTCAAGGACAACAATCTCTAACAATGTAAAACCTGTATACAAACCTAAATTAAAAAGAAAAATTTTTTGATTACTATAGTTTAGGCTATCTAAAAATATTTCCGCAATACTTCACAGTTCAGGCTTAAATTGTTGTTGTTGCAACAGTTCCCTGTAGTTAGCTCTGTGATGAGTTGGGCTCTACCAGTTAGACAGAAGCAGCCAGTTGGAGCCTTCGCACCTTTGAAGCAAGGACCAAGCAGAAGACACCCAATACTTGGCCACCCATCCCAGAGATATCATTTCACTTGGAAGAAAGGACAGTGCAACCAAGTTCAATTTTAGCGTAACCCAGCGGCCATTGACGCATCTTCGGTTAAGTCAGGATTCGGACTCGTTACCTTCCAATAATGAGAATGACGCCTTAACCAACTAGACCACTGCGGCTCACAGGCTTAAATTGCATCCTATGGTGTGCATGGAACAGAATTGACATTCAGAAGAATGCAAGAGTATTATTTAATTTATTAGGACTCTCAAAAATATTCTGCAACACTGTTAATCCTATATGACTTAACATTGTATTTCTGCAGGTAGCTTCTGATGAACCTTCTTTAGTTCTGAGTTTCCTTGTCAAATAACCAGGAAAACTTGATAAAAAATATACTAGTAATTTTTCATACACAAATTATAAAAATATGATGCAATATTATACTTAGAATGTTGTTTAGATGGTATAAAATTAATTTTATGGTAAATACATATTCTAAACTTTTATAGTGAAGTCTGCATTAAGCTACTTATTTCCCCCATTATGGAATATAATTCTTTACTTATGTAGCTTACATACTTATTTATATATTATATATCACATATTTACTTATAAAGCTATATTCTTCACATATATATTAATAGAGATTATTTCTACACTAGATGCCTGAATTCAGATATTTAGAATAATAAACTTGTAAAGAACAATTTTTGGAAGTATTTTCTTTTCTTTTTTACACACCATTGTATTCAATGAGCTAATTAATAAATGTATTAATACTTTCTCAGGGATCAACAGTATACTAATTTACACAATTCTAGATGCAAAATTGTTGAATAATGGTTCCTTGAAAGTTAGATAGAATTTGAAGATCAACAGAAACTGTTTAAAGAAGGCTCATGGGGCACTATACTTTAAAGATGCACCTTAACATAAAAGATAATCCTAGTACTAATAACCTGCCTCTATTTGTTTACAAATGCAACCCAACATAAGAATACATGTGTGAAAAATTTCAGTTACAAAAGGAGATAAGAACAATTTATTTTAACCTTCAAAACAATCTTAAGAAAAGGCTCTAAATTACAGTCATATTGTTATAAATGTACACTTTAAATGAGATTTAATTGTATAGCAAGCATTAAATCTTATAAATGACTTTTGAGAACTGCAAATATATTTAGAATTTTTCAATGCAAGAAGACTAAATAAAAAACGTGTTTAAAATAATTTAAAGTTTTGTTGCAAATTCTTTTTATAGAAAAAAAAATGAATTATAAATGAACCTTTCTTTGATTAGAAATATTTCCCACAGTATTATTGCTTGACTAAATATACAAAAAACAAAAAATACATTTTCTGTTAATATTAAATGTGATTTCAAAAGCAAAAATGAAATTTTTAATAAATCAAAATAATCATATTCAATAAGCCTTATATTTTCTTTCATTTTATATTACTATGAAAAAGGCATACTGAAACTATTGTATATTCATGAGAATTATAATTTCATGCATTAGTTATTAAAGTTAGTTAAAAGGGAGAAATGCATATATAGTTGGTTTTAATTTAAAATTTATAAAATACAAATAGTGTAACATATCAGCAGAAAAAAACAAACAAAATGTTCAAAGAGACTTGTATTTACAAGTGAAAACTTAGTTTAAAATTTATTAATATTAGTTTTATTAGATAAATGATTTATAATATTAAGAGATTTAATGATATTTAAATAATTAACATAGATTTTGAATTTTATCAATATATATATATATATATATATATATATATATATATATATATATATATATATATATTAAAAGGTACAATTCATTCATTGGAAGAAGTATTTTATTTTTAAATTTTAACATTTATGAATAGAAATAAAATCACATTTTTCTTTTGGATTAAGAGAGCCAGATATGTCTCAAAATAGGAAAGCATATTTATAGTAAAAATTCAATAATTAACTTATAAGTAATAAATAATAAAAATAAAAAAAGGTAGAATTTAAAGCATTAAAAAATTTAACTATCCTTCCATGCCATTGAATAACTATTATCTTAAAAAATATTGATATTCATTGTACTTTTAAGTATTAAAGTATTACCCATTAAAACACTTGATTTCAAGTAATTTGGAAGTATGTAGTATTGAATCTTCTATAGAAAATTATAACTATTGAAATCATGTTTACATAATTTATAATTTTATAGGTATATCTTTTCAACATAGCTAGAATAAAAGTAATTTCTTAATTATTGAAAGTCATTTAAGCATTTTGGGCAGATATTCAAAAATTTCAATTACTTTATTACTTATTAATTTCAATATTACTTATGAATTTATAATTTTTTAAATATCTCTTACTGTGTAATAACAGAGGAAAAAATTATGATATAGTAGCTTACAGAACAATAATATTAGATATTTTGTTTCATTTAAAAGTTTATAAATGAATGAAAAGGAAATTACTCACATTATGTTCCTGATTCATATGTGTTTATTTTCAAAAGATAATGTTCTTTACAAAGCAGTCAAATATCAACATAGAATATTAGTAGAATTAAATTTGACACCAAATTTAGATCATGGAAAACGGAAAACAGAATTGATATTTAAATAAAAACAAATGGGTCAGTTTATTTTATAAAATGTAGAAAAACCTATCCAAAAGCTGAATCTTATTTAGAAAGCCAATAAGCTATAGTTTTCATTTTATAGTTGAATATATAAAATCGACGATGATCCGTTCCCAACAATATCACAGACTATCAAGATATAAACCATGTAAACAATCAAGATACCAAACATATAGTTAAAATACAGTTTTGAAAGAACATTAATATAAATAATCAAATAGTCATTTTTTAACATACTCAGACTTCACACCTGAAACTGACTTTCAAATTCCTAAACTCATATATAAGAAATTTAGTATAGTTTTAATACAACACTTGCAGAAATAATTCAAATCAAATAAATCTAATTTTCAACACATAATTGTTTAAATAAATATAAATAATGTTTAAATATAACACCAATTTAAGAAAATGATTGAAAGTTAAAAAAAATTACAAATTTACACACCCAACATGGATTGCTGATCATAGTGATAAAGTATGTGACAGTTTTACTTGAAGATGAGAAGAAATGAAATGTTTTCAAAGCAAGATTAAATAATTCATAATAAGAAATTGAATTCAAAAGATAAACATCGAAATAACATGCACAAATTCATTTTAATAAACATATGAATAAACAAATTTTAGTAACATTTTGATTAATTCATGCAATATAAATAAATATAAGAAAAAAAAGAGTATTATATTTTAGTTGACCAATTAAATTATATACTTCCAGCTCATAAATAAGGTATAGTTTTGGAAGATTAAAAATAAAATACCCATTTAATCAACAACTAATATAAAATAACTTTGAAAGTCACAGCATCACCATACATACATGAAGAAAATAAGTTAGATTAATAGGAATATTAACATGTGTATTTATAAGCATATATTCCACAATAGTTTCAATGATTTAAATTCACAAACTGTTGATATAGAAAAATAACTGTTTCATTTAAACACTCTTCTCCACAAATAAGACAAGCTACAGAATATAACAAGTCATTATATATTAGAATACACACTCTCTAGAAATGATTAAGTTTAAAATATTTTTCATAATTAGAAAATAAATAAAACTTTATAATAAAATATAAATCTGAATACATATACAATAAAGAAAATACATTTTTTAACTCTTAATTTGTATGAATAACTTAATACATAAAAAAACTGAAATTTTTAATGTAAACTGAGAAATATTTAAGTAATTTATTAATCACTAACAGCATAATAACACATTTGAGCAATAAAAAATATTAACTTTGACATATTACTATATTACTAATAGTTTTATTTCAATTCTATACTTGTTTATCACTATTTGAAATTTTGTTCTTTTAAGTCAAGATATATCATCAGAGTGCTAACAATGTTTGCAATTTAAACAATGATAGAAGCACACCAAAAAATATGTAAAAGGAAATATATAACATTGAATTTCAATTACAAAGAATTCAAACTCATTACTCTTAACTCTGCTCAGTAAAAATTTAGTAAAATGGCTATTGCTAATTGATATATTTGGTATTCATAGCTCAAACTTTTATTTTAAAGTTGAAATATTTTATTAACTAAAAGGCATATTTTTATTAATTTCAAAAAATGACTAAAGTGCAGGTAGTTTTAGTATATTTTGGCAATTTATTAATATATTCATGCAATGGATTTCCAATTGAAAGAGTGCTGAAAAGAATACTACTTCAGAGTTAAAGCATTTGATAGTTATATATATATATGTATATATTGTGAAGTTACTATACATTTAATTTTTAGATATATAAGTTATAATTTAGATGATGTGTGATGAATTATGATACCAAACAAATGATGCAAGTGAAATCTCTCATTTTTATGTGTGATTTGTATTTATAAAATAAAAATCTAAGTTATCACTCTGTAACTAAGAGAATGAAAATACTCATCTCAATAACAATACCATGCTTTATAAAGTGAAGACAGAATGTTAGAAAGAAAATGAAAATCATTAGCCACAATCATAATATAAAATGAGGTTGTAAATAAAAATGAATGCAATTACGATTGTAGATAATGTTGCCTTTCTAAAGCATTAGCATGCACTAATGGGAATAAAAATGAATTAAATAACATGATATCAATAAATTTCTCAAACCATTTAACAGAAATAATATTTTTCTTAGAAATTAGACAAAAAATTATATAATATGTTAAAGATAAACTACTAACACATTAAATCGATTTTATCATAAACATTCCAATGTATAGCATTTAACTGTACATTTTTTTATACATAATACTCGAAACAATATGTATCTGAAATCAATTCATTAAAAAAATCTTTTGATATTATGCATGTACATTCACAAGACTGATTAATGCAATGTTTTAAGCTGATGTGAATGCAAGTTTCTTATGTTACTTTTTATTTACACATTATGTTTGTATGCAAATGCTTTTATAATGTCTAATGTATGAGGAAATGGTTGTGTTGTAGCTCATTTTTACTATTAAGTCACTTTAAGTTTTAAATGGAGAGAATATTTATGATTGATTAAAGGATGAATGGTAACTTTGGCTGGCAGACCTAAAAGAATACAGGTCACAATGACTTAGGTAAAATGTTTAAGTGCAAAGTAGGATTAGAATAAAATAAATTTCACTTCTTTTAAAAAATATCACATAGTGTCTGAGGAAATATATACTAAGATTTTTGAGTAGTACTAGTATAGAAATTTCAATTAAGATATTTTGGTTTCTTTTTTACCTAAATATTATTTATAGTGAAATGTATTATTAAATTAGGTTTGATCCTGTAAGTCGTCTTTGTCTACCTGTTTGGTTATGAATTCATGAATGATGTAGAAGAAAAGGAACTATGACAACATTGATAGATATGATGACATAATCATGAAAGCATAAATAATAATGGATGTGTAGTCATATGTGTTACCTAATTTTTATAAATATTCCACAATGTTTTATGGTACATAATGTTATACAAAGAATGTTCATGATAAAAACATCATTAATGTTATGTGTATAAATATATATTATACCAAGTAACTCTGATTTTAAGTCAACAAAGAAAACAAAAAAGCACAAATCAAACAAAATGACTTAGCAAAACATTTATAAAGGGTTTTTATCAATTTTCTGTTAAGTCAGAGAATGAAATTTTCCAGTAAAGGATAACTTTAATAATGCAAGACTAATGAGTTTCTTTTATGGAGAAATCACAAACACAGATGTGTAAGGATCAAACACTAGAGCAACATTTCCATAACAATAACAATCAGTCCTTGGAATAACCTTACATGGGACTTGAAGCTGATTTCAATACACAGTTTTTATTCCATGACATTAAACATTTAATGACAAAACAAATTCAAACATTACTCAATCCATTTCAGATGAAATAAGCTTTCACTTGATATATTATGCTAAGATGATTTGATTTAGCAAGAAATTAGTTCACTCAAAACCTCAGAAGTGGTATTTAGATTCAAATCACCACACAGCTTTGCATCACACAGAACTTCAGATTCACAGAAGAGGAAATACGGATAAGCCAGGTGAGGAAGGTAATATAAGCTATATGAAATTCTTGTTAATGCAAAACACCCATAGTATTTTGTTGAGCTCTTTTGATTTCTTCATCTGCTATCTGGGACTCGATAAGATACTGGGCCGTAGTTACAGCAGTTGGCAGGCCAGTTATCGTGACGATGCGATTTCTTGTACCAGGAGCAAATGTGCCTTTTTTAGAGATCTGAATATTGGCTCCACTATATTTTTGAATTTCTACCAAGGATTTTCCACAAGGCCCTAATATTGCACCAACTATATTCTCTCCAACTTCAATCTCAGTCTTTGTAACATCTAACATTTGCCTATCTCCAGGCCCTGGACTTTTTCTTAAACTAGAAGGACCTGAACTTAAGCCAGTACCTAATCCAAATGAATTATTATTTACAGGTAAGGCAGCTGCACTTGGTGAAGCAAGTGTGGGAGAGGTTCTTCGAAAAGATTCAAAGACGGGAGTTGCTTCTTGCACAAGAAAACGGTCATTTGAACGGGAAGATGTGGGTGTAGAGAAACTTGGGCCCATTGTACCTAGACCTAATCCTGGCATGCCGCTATTAAAATTTCCTATAGGACTAAAAACACTAGAGCCAGCTCCAATATGACCAGATGCAGAAACAGAGCTAGAAGCAGCTTCCATTCCTAATAAACCAGTAGCAGGTGTATATAAGCCTAAATTAGTAACTCCTCCAGTCGGCATAGCACAGTTAGCTGCAGCAGAATTTGGCATTCCCATTCCAATGTTATTCTCTACAGGAGCTTCACCTACTCCACTAAAACAATTAAGATTAAGGTTAAGTCCATTAATTCCATAATTAGCTAAAGTTATCATAGCTGCTGAAATTTCAGATATTGCTTGTTCAGAAAATCCATTTCCTCTAAGCATTAGTTTAAGATTTTCTATCATCTGAGCAATACCACCAGGAGGAATAGAAGGATTATTTATTCCCATATCAGGAAATGATAAAGTTCCAGTTGCATGAGTGGTATTAGTTTGAGGATTCTGGAAACTATTATTTGTTGTTGGACTCAGGCTATTTAAACTACTATTAGAATTATAACTAGTATTATTACTTTTACTCGAACCATTAGGAACACTATCAGGATTTGCATAAGGTGATCCTGTAGGATTAAAATTTGGCACAGGGCCAGTGACATCAGCATAACTAACATTCAAACAACTTCCACTTTGTGGATCTTCAACAATTTTAGCTAGAATCATTTGACAAGCAATTGTATTGCTATCCATTTCACCAATTACAGTAATACAACGCTCTGCTAAGGCATAGTCTTTGGACTTCTGAGATATTTGTACATAAGCACCACTTTCTTCTTTAATTTGTTTAATGTAACTTCCACCTTTACCCATAATCATCCCTGCCGTACTATTAGGAACCAATATTTTTACTTGCTTTTCTCTTTCAGCTGGTTGCTTGTGGTCAAAATCAATTGCCATTTTTGCATTAGGATCTGGTTTTTCTTTAATTTTTCCCATGATAAACTCATGAATATGCATAATACCTTCAATACTTCCAGTAATTAAGCAGACTCTTTCTGTTGTTCCAGGATAAAAATCAGTTGCTTTTGACATCTTAACTCTAGCACCTGCTTCTTTCTGTAACTGAGCAATAGTCTCTCCTCCTTTGCCAATAATAGCTCCAGCAGCAATGGATGGGACTAAAATTTTAAAATGATACATACCATTCGTTATACCCTGATGAGAGCGTTTTATTGCATCATTATCTAATTCTGAATCCATAGGTCTCTTTTTAGAATCGCCAAAATCAGACCCAGATTCATCATCAATTTCTTCCAAGGCAGTCACCATTTTCAAAAGCTGTAAAAAAATTATATACAATTCTTAGAAAAATTGTAAAATATTTGCTATTAAAAACAAATTTTTTAAATATTTCAACAAAAATTCTACATTATTAAAAATTATTGCTTATATTTTATAATACAAAAACAATGATACACTTCCTTACATAAACTAGATGTAGAACACTTAAATGAATGAATTTTCAGGAAAAGTAATCAAGATTTGAAGATGGAAATGAATGTAACATAGTAATTCCAAAACAAGCTTAAGATAAGAGCAGAGTGTCAATTCAAGTACATAATTCGCATATATTAACAATATTAATTTTGTAAATAAATTTCAATAAAGGGACATTTGTTAAAGTACATAAGTTTTTACAACATAATTAAATAAAAGGCTAAATAAGATGATTATACCTTATAAATTCCTGCACTTTAATAAATTTATAACCTTTATCAATATATAATCTACTCAAAATATTAAACTAAGATGCAGCAAAGATTATTATGGGTTTTTTTTTTATAAAGAAATATTCTGTTTGCATCAACACTTTGTTAAAATCATATGGAAATTGCTAAGCAGAAGGTTATAATTATATGGTAAAAACGGCAAGGATATGAAATTATAATAAAATAAAGCCTTATTTAATTGTAAATTTTTTTTTGAACTTACTGAAGAAGAACTTAATGAAATGAAGAATGAAGAATCCCAATTTTTTTAAGGTGGGTAACATTATTTGATAAAATTTATACAGGCCATAGTTTATTATATGTTTGTATATGATAAACTTTATTATAAGTTGGAATTTTAAAGTTTTCTAAAAATTTTATTTGAAATTATTATTGGTAAAATTGAGCAAGTTAAAAAAAAAAAAAGCAATTGCTTAAATTCACTAGATATATCAGGAAAATTTACATTTTCTGTAGAGAAGAGGTATTAAGTAGACCAAAATGCTAATTTTTATTGTGAATTGAAATAATAACATCAAAGTCTTATGATTTCAAAGAAAATTTTCAATTCAAATTTTAATAATTTTCCTAAAAAATTTATGGGCAATATAATAAAGGAAAATTTAATCAATTCATAATTTTTAGTTAATTTTTTCAAATTTGAATTTATTTTAGAATAGACTAAAAATTTTTATTAAATACAATTTTGTATTTAAAATAGATTCATTACTCATTTTAAATTAGTCTAAAGTTGAAATTTTCATATGACTTATTTTTCAAAAACATCCTAAATATAAATTATTTTAGGACTAAATTTATTCAAATAATTACTAAAATATATCAGTCTTGTTTGATTAAATATTGAATAACAAACTAAATATATATTCAAAACTAAAATCTTAATAGAACTTGAAATTTGTAAGTAAGGTTCATTATCATTGAATAAAATATAAAAGCAGTATGAAGAATTTAATTTAAAACTCAACATGATTATAAAATCTGATTTAGAGATCATAATCATTCTACTAATTTTTAAAACTTGTAGTAAAGTATAATGAGAGATAAGAGAAATAATGAGAAATTTTTTATTACTTATGAGTGGCAATAGTCAACTAAATATATATATATATATATATATATATATATATATATATATATATATATATATATATATATATATACACACACACACACACACAAAATTAAAATATATTTCTGCATAAAATATTTATGATAAACAATTCTCTTTTAACTTTATTTTCTTTATGATATATATGAATCTTAATTACAAGAATGATTCACCTCTTAGGATTATTTCTAATCAATTCTTTATTTTTTAGTATTTTTAATTTAATAGATCTCAAGTATAAGAATATTCTCCTAAGATTTTTAAGTTTACACTCAAAAATAATTCTAAATAAATATCAGCATAATTCAAAGACTTTTCTAATAAAAAAAGGCAATGGAAATACTAATAATATATTAGCTATATATTTCATGAGAATCGCTTATTTAATACCAATATTTAATAAAATTATATATTAAGTCCAAGTATAATTGCAATAACAAAATCAGTCTATATATTTTCACAGCAATACTGATTAAAATAATTTATAAATGCAATTAAATTTTCTAGAGCAAACATTTAAACTTTTAGATACTCTAGATAAGATTAAGACTTAAAAAAATTAAATATTTAATAAAATGTATTCAATGTTTTTAAAATTAATATGTGGTGATTTTTATTATATCATTATATATTTAGAGTGGAAAAATTTATATCAAAGATTAAATTAATAAATATATTACATACCTATATAAAATTTTTTATATATTATTTTATAGAAAATAAAATAACTTTACTTAAATCATTTTCTACATTTATTATACTAAAATAATTTAATATAAGAATATTTTTATGTGTTATTATACATTTCTATTATAAACAATTTTTCAAAAATAAATTAATAAAATTAAATTAAAAAATAATAATAATAAATAACATTGACAGATTCAACTTAATTCCAGTTTACAAATTAAATAATTTATAAAAACATTTCTAACAAATAAGCAACTGTTTCATTGCAATGTTTTTTACTAAAACTAATAATAATACATTCATTTCTTATGTGATTTATAATTATAAGAAATTATATTACTTTTTATTTAAGAAATTAAAATTATTTTTTAAAATATATTTCATTATATTGTAAATATTTATCACATTAAAAAATATTTAATTTTTTAACAATATTACACTCATAATTTGTGAAGTAATGCATTATTATATGTAAATAAAATTAATTCCCCATAAAGCCAGCCTAACTGGCACAAAACAACAATAAAATTAATTTCTTTATATTTATTTACTTTCAAATTCTTATTCACAAAGATTAAGAAAACTCTTTATTTACACCATATAATGATTTAAAAGGCAAATTTTCTTAATAGTTTATATACTCTAGATTTTCAGATGTATAACTAAGACCTTTGACTTATATATTTTAAGTGGATTATTATAACTCTGCACAGTGTAGTTAATTAGTTTAAAATAAAACAATTTTAATTAGTTTAAAAATAGGCATTTCCTCAATCTTTGCAAAAGGAAAAATTTTGAAGATTAAATAAAATCATATATTCTCTATGATCTTTCTAAATTAGAGTCAAGACTATTGAATTTTCATATATATAATTAAAAATTAATAAGTTTAATATTAATTATTATCATATATAAAAATTCTTTTTAATTTCATGTAAATGTATTATATAAAATTGTAAAAAAGTGAAACAGATTTATATCTTAAAAAAATATCAAAGGGAAAATAATTACAAGTTAAATCAATCAGTAATGGGTTTCATACTAAAAGCAAATGTGTTCTCCACATAAATAATTTTTAAATTGTGGAATTTTTTTAAATTCAATTATCTGATATGTTACAAAGTTGGTTACATAAAAATAAAGAATGTTTTAAATAATAAATACTTTTGTTGCAATCAGTATTACTTCTTAAAAATTTTTTTATAGAATAAAACTTTAATGAATAAATATTATATCAAATAATATGATTATTTCAATTCATTGTACTCAAATAGTTAACCATATTCTTAACTTTAAATTTCAAATTTTATGAAAACACTACTAGACATATATTGCTTAATATAAATTAAGAGAAAATAAATAAATAATTTTTTTAGCTACACAGATTAAATAAACCAAAGGTAACATTTTATTTAAAATATAAGTGAATTATAGATAAAATAATTTTGCAACAATAATATAATTAAGTTAATTATCAAAATTAAGATGATTACAAACTAAGGTTATTTAATGTCTACATATTTAAATATAATTTTAAAAAATTATAAAAAGTAAATATTTTTAAACTTTATAGAAGTTTCTAAGCTATTAGATTGGAATGTCACGAATTTGATTAGTAGAAAATCGTCTGTGATAGTTAAAGTTAATCAATATTCAATTTGGAACAGAAGTACACACCCATAGTAGAAATTAATAATAATACTGCACTACTTCAAAATAAGCTGTAATAATTACAGTCCGAACTGTCCTGATTAATTTTGTGCTTACCACGTAAGCAAATTATTAGCTCGTACCTATCATTATGGAGGAAACAGGGTTGAAATTCTTGTAATGACATATTGACTACTGTCGTCTTACATTAAAGATTGACCGACAGAAATGTTCGATTACATGAACAAATCAATTAAAAAACAGTTAAGTAAGATGAGATCAAAGTAAAATCTTTAATATAACAGAAAAGAAAAAAAATTAAAAATAAAATATTTAAAAAAATTTCCTGGATTTTTATACCTTTAAGTCCTTTTCGGGCAAATATTTGCAGTCCTTTCCTATTACTTCCCATTTATCAATTTCTGACATAACTTTTTAATTTATTTAACAATTATAAACATAAAATATTAGTTTACTACGAAAACAGGAAACTAAATCTTGTTTGTTTCGTCGGCACACTTCATCCTGTGTGCAGTTACGGATGCAAATTTAGCTATGCCGTGCAGTGAAGTTCACAGATGTGTGAGTCACGTGTAACTTTCTGGGAATGTGAGCCTTGCCTCGTGCAGTTTTCATTTTTGTCATGTTAAAAAAGCATTTTTTCAATTACAATTAGTGCAAATTTGGGCTTTTTATTATCTAATAAAAATTAATTTAAAATAAATATTTATCTGCATAGCATATTTAGCTTTTAATGAAGATAATTCTAAGAATTATCAGTTTTAACTGGAATTATCTTGAAAGTGTTCATATGTAAAACTAGATTCAGAAATTAATTAATAACTCATCATATTTATATAATTATTAAAAATATTTTGAACTATCTGTAATTTTTGCAAAATTCTGCATTTTTGTTAATTAAAAGGGTTAATCATTTATTTGTTTACATTTAGTAACTACAATTTTCAAGAATGAACTGAACTGAAATCAGACTTTGTTATGCTGTTACGAAAATAAACAGAATCCGAAGTTTTTGTTGTGCCCAATTTTTACAAATGCTGCTATACATTTTTAACTCGAATCAATAATGACAGATATAGATAAGTGGGTTGATATTGCGAAGGAGTGTAAATATCTACCTGAATATGATTTGAAGGTGATTCTATTCTCTGTGAATTGTTATATGTCAATTATTCCATCCTTTACTGTTTGTATAAGAAAATCCACCTATTTTCTTCCGATATGAATTTATATTTGATAATGATTATACCCGAATGAATTTATATTTGATATAATTATACACGATATGATATTTCAGTGATAGTTTGTCCAACGAATAAATTATTTTAATGAATTAACTTTTGGATAATTAGTAGTGATTCATTCTTTTAATTCAAAGTTTGTGTAATAATTGTACTTTTTTATAGTAAATATTCACATTTAATATAAAGTAACAGTCGTATCTAATTAATGCATTTTCAGACATGATTATTTATATGTTTTTATTAAAAGTACTTTTGTAAATATGCTCCTAGTTTATACGGTAAAATTAGTTTTCTTTCAGTTGAAATTATAGTATTTTAATTAGTTCGTATGTATTGTCATATGTATACTGCCTTTCTTATAAGCATAGAACTGTAGTTTATGTTTTATTGCATTTTTGGCTGTTTTAAATATTCATAGAAGTAGTAAAACTATAATGAAAACATAAGTTGAATGATATGAAAAACAGTATAGGAAGACAATAATAGTATTATACTAAATGATTGTAATAAAGATTTCCAGGGGCATCTTAAAGTTCTGCGACTTCTTTATTAATATGTAAAATTGCTTAAATACTTAATATTTCTATAATTAACTAAGGATATTAAATTTAAAATTTATGTGTTACAAAAATTTTAAATTGTGCTCCAGCTATTGGATTTCATTATTTTGGAAATATTAGCATGAATTTTTTTTTTTTTACTTACCTATGAATACAAGCACACACATATATACAGAGGTTGTTAACATATTTTTAGAACGATTTTGGGGCCGTTTAATTAATGTTTAAAATGTAAAGACTACTTTTTTAAATGTTCGATCTGATAAGTTTCTTTCTGGACTATAAGTCTGCATTGTGATTTCAATGACATAAGAGCTTTTCGTAAAATTTCCGGGGGTATTGCTTTCCATTCCTCTTCCACTACTTTCCAGAGTCTATCCATTGTGGTGGGTTTACGTTTAGAAAGAGCTCTTTTTAACAGACCAAATGCACAATAGTCCATAGGTGAAATGTCAGGGGACTTCACAAGAATATGTTGAAAAGGTATATATGCAATACTTGTATTAGTCTTCATTTTTTCAAGGAATGCAGCGGTAGTTTTCGAAGTATGACTTGTGGCTTTGTCTTGATGAAGTTTTACTCTTTGAAAGTCTTTGGGATAAAGAAGTAGAATTTCTTCTGTAAATATTGGACGTAAAACCTTCTCCTGATAGTATGATGAGTTGATTTTAACATATTTTTCTACTCTTTTTATTTTAAATTTCCCATTGTAGGAGAAACCTGCGACTATCATAAACCCCTTACTGAAACTTTCTTTACATTTTTTGAACCAGGAACCAGGTTTGTAAATTTTTTTCTCCTCATTTCCTATAATAAATAGACCTTTTTTTTGTTGCAGTCATTTAGGTAAACACATGCTTCATCAAGGGTCACAATGTATTTCCATTTATCTCATGCAAAATTGTTTTCATACAGGATTCTACAAAATGGTTTGCATTGAGCCACATGTCTTGGCAAAAGCTGGTGAACATTATGGTTTTTAGCTTTTTTAAGTTGTAAATCTTGATTTATTATTTTATTTATTGTTGATACAGATGTATCTAAAGACTTTGCAATTGATTTCTGTTTTGATGGATTTTCTCTTGTTACCAGCAATTTCACTTTAGGATCATTTGAAACAGTATGTGCTTTTTACGGATATTCGTTTGAAGTCTTCTTTCCTGTAGAAATAATGATTGACGGTTTTTACCTGTCCGATTAATAATGTTGCTTATTTTGCATATAGAAATTTTAATATCATGCATTTCACAACGTTTTTGAATCCTGGAATAAGAATATTTCTCTTCGGAAAGCGCAAAAACATATCCCTCAATCCACAGCTTGTTTACATGCTACATTTTGAAAGAACAATAAATTTAAAAGTAGCAGAATATATTTCTCCTTTAAAAAAATAAGCTGTTGCCAAAAATTTTTATTTCAAAACATTTACTTTTTTAAAATTCTTAATCGAAATCATTCTAAAAATGTGTTAACACCCTCTGTGTTTATAATAAGGAATAAACAAGCTTTATTGTATGTTAGTAGCTAGTATTTACATGTGGTAACTCATAATTGAGTTAGTATTTCTTTTACATTAAATATTGCAAAAGTAGTTTTTTATGTTTCTTACTGGTAAGAATTTACCTTGCCTGGTAATTTTTTTATTGGCAATTTTAATTTTTACTTCAAATTTAAAATTTTGAAAAAAATAGGTCCTACCATTTTTGATGGTTTCTAACCATTTTTGAAAAAAAAATGGTTCTTTAAAATATTTCCTTGTATTATTAATTTTTCAATTTTAAATTAATGACTATAATGTTTACAAGAATTTCAAGTTTTATTTTTCTTCTATATTTATTTTCAAATAATCTTAGTTATTTATTTCCATGTATTTTAATAACTTATTTAAAGTGTAAAAGTTTTGATTACTGTAATCATACTTATAAATTGAAAAGCATAATAAAGTAAATGATGTTTTCTTTTTATTATAATTGTAATATATGATATTTGACATTGTAAAATTATGAAATACAGCAAAAATGTGCTGAATTTTATATTTACATTTGATTTTTACTTACATTTGATTCTGTTAATTACAACTATATAATATTAAAAGATTTAAAAATTAATAGTTGAGTCAATATAAATCAATGCAATATATATTATGTGAACAAAATTCAACTTTCAACAAAATTAAATCTTGATGTTATTCTGTTTGAAATTCTTAAATTTTTATTTATATAAATGGTGTAAAACAAAATAATTATAAAAAATATGAATTTTTTTTATTTTACCAATTTATTAAAATTCACTGTAATTCAAAATGAAGAATACTAAAGTTACATCTAGTGATGTCATGCTAATTGTTTTTTAGTCTTAATTTCAACAATTTGTTGGTCTGAACAAATTATTGAATTAAAAAATTCTAACTTGCTTTATTGCACTGATGTATTTTGACAATTTTTAAGTATATTTATTCCTGCTTAAATTAACACACATTTACTAAATTACTAAGTATTTGACTTTTTTATGTTTTGAGTATATTTGTTTATACAAGGAATCAAAGGTTAACCAATAATGTCCCACTTGTTTCTTACCTTTTTACCATCATTTGAACTTTCATAATTCTAAATTCATTGTAGGACTTGTCTTTTTTATTTTATTTACACTTATTAGTGAAAAACAATCTATTTATCTACAGTCTTTTCTGAATTAATATGCTGATATTAAAATCCTATCTAAATCCTACAAAGTATTTTAATGAAAACAAAACAGGTACAGCAATATATGCATGTGAGCTTTATTATTTTTTTATGAACATGAAATTTATGTGATGTTTTACAATGTTTTAAAAGAACTTCTTTGAGAAATTAAGTTCAGATGTATTGATATGTGGATGTTTCTCAATGATGTTATCATCTTACATTTCGATGTGATTATAATGATTACTTAATATTGCATAATATACAAAATTACAGAAATTTTGACCCTTCATTATTTAATTATTCATCAATCTGTGGTAAAGCTAATAGTTGAGACATAATTTCAGGCTCAATTCTGATAAGCTTAAAGAAATTTATTCACACACATTAACTTTTGTGAATTAATTAAATATTAAAAATAGATTTAAGAAAAAAAAATCAGAAGGAATCCTATCACAATGCACTTTGAGAAATGGTTTTGGTCTCAGTATGAGGACTTAAAATGACATCAAAAAGCATATGTGATGTTTTATTATATTTTGAAAAAACAGAACTTTGTGAAAATTGAGTTAAAAAAATTTAATATGTGGATGCTTCAGAAATGATAAATTTATATAAATTGCTCAATAGCTATTAATGTACTTCGAAATTGAATTGTTTGCTTTGTAGTGGCTTTTAAATTATGATACTGTTAAAATTCTTCAACACTGAACATAATTCTCCATGGATGGATGTCTGCTTTTTTTATATTTGAAATGAATCTTTATGTATTAAGACTTAGATTATCTTTTATGCTGCATTGATATGATTGATTTTTATCAGTAATTAATTTCTAAGAAAAATTATTTTTAATATTTAGTTATTGCACCTTATGCATGATATTAAATGGTTTAAGATTATTAGTATTGAATTTGAATTGTGCTTAAGCTTTTTTGCTTGATCAAAGGTTGATGATTGTTTAAATCATGAGTATTCAATATTTCTGTTATATTATATGTTATGCAACATTGAGTAAACAACATAATCATAACAATATGTAGTTTACTTTTCATTCACATCTTAAAAACTATCAAAATTGTTTTAAGATACTTTTTAATTTTATACAGATAATTTTAGTTTGATTCTGTGTTTAAAAGTTCACCAGAATAAACTGCATAAAGTACAATTTAAATCTCTTAAAACTTGAAAGCCAAAAAGAAACTAAATGTAGTCATATCATGTTAAGAAAAGTCTTTTTCAGTATTAAGTAAACAAAATAAATTTAATCTTTATGAAATTGTATATATATATATATATATATATATATATATATATATATATATATATATATATATATATATATATATATATATATATATGTATTTGTCTCTTAAAATTACTTAATGATCCTTCTATGTATTATGTTTAAGGGTCATTAATACTTTTTAATTTTAGAAACTTTGTGATATGGTATGTGATCTATTGTTAGAAGAATCAAATATTCAGCCAGTTTTTACTCCTGTTACTGTTTGTGGAGATATACATGGGCAGGTAAATTCCTTTATTGTTATTGTTTTATGTTTAGCAGTATTTGATATTATATAAAAATATCTCACATTGTTGCAAATCAATTTTTGAGGCATAATTTTTATAGAAATATTGAACATACTGGAGCATAAACCAGGGAATTTTCTGAAATGGAAATTATCAGTGATGATTATAGTTTTAAGAAAATTAGCAAATGTTAAAATTGGTTCTAATTTTATCAACAAATAATGAATGTATCATGTTCCTCCCCCCTAAATTAATGCCCTCAAAATTTTTGCAGTTTTACTATATATTATGCTATTCTGTAATTTGCTTTTATCTATGTACATAGAACAGACACTGTCATTATAATTTTTTAATAACTGTTTCATTAAATAAATTTATTTAACTTTATTTCTTAATTTGTGATTAAGTAGTATTTCTCTGCTTAAAACTAGGAAAAATAAAAATTGAGATATAAATTATTATTTATAATAAAATGAATTTAAAAAATAAACTATTACTTAATAATCATAAATATTTCATTAAAAATATAAGTTATTAAAAAGATTCAATTTTTTTATTATTTTAATGAGATGAAAGATTAATCTTTAATATATTAGACTCACCATTAAGTATCATTGCAGAGAATGTTTCCAACATAGATCTCTTGTCTACACACTGAATAGTAAATTTTTGTCCTATTTGGTTTTGTATTTTACATTTTATTTCTATTATGTTTTTTGCTATTTTTTTTTCTGTTTTGATAATACAATAGACTAACTCCCAGGTAAAACTTTGTTTATCAGGAGTATACTTCTATATTAAATCTCTCTGATAGGAGCTTTGTGTGTGTTCTGTCTTATATCACTTGTCACCTGATGACCGAGATATTGATTGCAATCTGTACTTCACAAGATGTAAAAATCTGCTTATCTATCAGGAATAGGTTTCCTATAATGACTTTATAAAGAATGTATACATTCATTACACTGATTCCAATATGCAAAGCACTAATGGAATGAATAATGTCGAAGTATTGGTCCAGGTGGGAATGAGAAGATTTATAATGATAATAGCAAATATATGCTAATATGGATAAAATTCAATTACTTTGGTATTCCAGACTGTGTTTGTTTCTTGAAAAATTAGGAAGTATTGATTCTAAAAAATTTTAAGTAATTAAATAACAAAAGAAATATTCCTGAGAACTTGCACACAAATAAAAAATTGTTCTTTTGTTAATTTATGAAAAAGTAAACAAGATGTATTGTTCTAAGTTGAAGCAGTTATTCAAGGTATTTTTTCCAGACTTTTTTGTGTCACTGTAACTTTGTCTTCAAATTTTCCAAGAATAAAAAAGACAGTTAAAAGTAACTGCTATTAATAAATATTATCGTGTAAAAGAACTTGTAATTCTCTCAGTGAATAAAATTATGAAATAAGCTGAGAATTAGTGGTTTGATAATGTTATAATTGAACAACTCTCTATGCATGTGTATGGGAAAGACTTGCTTTTGTTAATTTAAATCATTTCTGTTGCATTCAAGAAATTTATCCGGTTGATTAGTGTGTGATTTTTTTCTATAGTAAAATCATTGGAAGTATTCTTCTAATACATTTCTCAAAAAGAAAAATTTATTTGGATTGAGTGAGTAAAGATTGTAACAGAATTGTTGTAAAAGAATAAAAAAATTAATCAGGCCAAATGTTTTTGTTTTTAATTTTACAAAATAGTTTAAATGTAAGATCATCATAAGTCATCTCCAGTAATTATAATAAATTAGCCAAAATATGTAAGGCTTGAAATAGACTTTATATGATCCAACAAAAAAAAATATTCATATAAACTTAGAAAACAAGAACCAAAGTCATTGCATACTTATATATATATATTAGAGAACTTCTCATTCACAATGGAACAAAATTAGTGGAATTAGCAAAATTTTTTTTAGAATAAAACTGCTTTAAATCACTTGTCTTTATCAAAAATACTGTACCTTAAGAAGTAGATGAAAAAATTTGAAAGACCGAATTGCGCAAAAGTTATGAACATTTTTTCTAGTGACAAGTTGAAAGCAAAATTTTAAAAAGGACATACATATTATCCTAACTCTTGAAGACATATATACTACCCTAATTCTTCAGGACATACATTTTGTTTTAATTCTTTTCATTAACCCTTTCAGGCGCACTACCCTTTAAAGTTGAAATATTAACAAAAAAAATTTAGGTAGGTTGTCTAGTTAGGTTTATGTGTGTATACAGTGAAAATTTTGTAAAGATTGCATGTACCATTTCGATTTTATGGGTGTTACATCACATGGAACACTGCGCCGCAAAGGTCGTAAAAAGTAAGCATTGCAGTGAAGCCCATATACACATGAATGTTTTTGCATATGAATGAAAAACAATGCATTACACATCTGCGTAGCAGATTTAGTGTGGTCTAGGGTGCATCACAAGTAGGCCTGCTACTCTACACCATAAAAAATAATTAAAATAAAATAACGATTTCTGTAAAGTTTTTTTAGTTATCCGAGTAAGGTTTTGGGGCTGCATAGAGGAGCCTGGTTGAGATAAATCATCACCATCATTTTCACTTGCATCCAACACAACATTATCAGACTGAGACTGATCAAGTGATTTAGGAACATATTTCTCTGTATCACTATCACTATCCATATTTTCTGATTCACTAATAGAGGACATTTTTTTAAGCATTTTTATTGCTTCAGAAGGACTAAAATCTCTATGGGCCATTTATTTGCAATTAACAAATTTAAAAAATTAACTAGAAATTAAAATTATATTTGCAAAAAGTAAACTAAAAATATTTAAATTAAATATATATATATACACAATATTATAAAACAAATAACAGCGAAAAGAAAAATCAAGAGTATAAAAATAATGCTTCTGTAAATAGAGAGGATTCAAATTAACTGATATAATCCTATACCACACTGAAGCTTTCCAATTCAAGAGGCCAACAAGGGTGTAGAAATATTATCCATATAAGTAATCCTTCTTTGTACATTCCTCAACATTTGTTTATTACACCCCAAAAGAGAGAAAAAACAGTAAAAAATAAACACAGCTGTTCCCCTCAGCATTGAGTTCAAGGCCAATCGTGCTCTAAATTGCGTAAAGGAAAAGTGCCATTGCGGCACAATGTTCCAGGTGATGGAACACCTTGTTTTATCAGATAATTCTGCGTATACTTTATGCGTTAAAAAATTTAAAGTAATAAAGAATCAATAGTTCAAGGTACAGGCAACAAAAAAACATAGAAATTTCTTTTCAAACAATTATTTTTGTATAAGAAAAATAATTCGGATATTATTCCTTCAAAATAAAAGAATTTAAATAATCTGCTATAATTGAAAATTATTGATCACCTTATGTAGTGCTGCCATCTATTAATCTCATTTGGTTCCATATCTTGCATTGTTGAAGCCATTTCATCTACTCATTACATGTTGATAAGATCTCCTAGCACTTTTCATGCAGTATTGCCTTTTTTAGTACAAAACTACTTACATCATCTATTGGTAACATACAAGATATCAAAACATTCTGATATATATATATATATATATATATATATATATAAGAATTGGGTGTATTTGTGAGAAATGCATAAATAATTAAGTATCTTTTTTAAAATGTTTATTATTGTATAGCAAACTAAAATATTAATAAATAGCATATGAGAAATACAAAAATATAAGTTTATTTGGTTGATTTAGTTTTTTAGTTTATTAAGTTTCAGATGAAACAAAAATAAGTTTATTTTTGAACATCTACTAACGTATTTTCTTTTAGTTATTTTAAATATTGTAAAATAAAATGTTTTACCATCTTTTTCAACTATTTAATAACAGATTTCATGCTCATTGAAAATTTTATTTCAAGTAAGTATGAGGAATTTTCTTTAATCAGAGATAATATCTTATATAAATTAAGAAATTTCTTATCTTCGATTTATTTTTTGGTAATTTTAGCTACTTTCATGATTCAAACTATCACTCGCTTTCATTATTATCCCATATTTTATTATTTTTATATAAAATACACATTTTTATGTATTTCATATATTACATTTATGTATTAATGTCGGCTGTCGAATTTTTTAATAAAATCTGCTAAAATTTCAAAATAGCTAGTAATTTTGTGATCTTTAATGATTGTCCCTTTGTGACAATTTCTTTGTTCATTCCTTGGTTTTTTCTTAAAAAGAGTTTAATTGTTCTCTTTTTAAGTGCAATTTTTCAATTTAATTTTCAGTGGAATTGATATAATTTATGATTTCGCCCTCATCTAACTTTGATTTATAAAAAAAATAAAGTGCAATTTACCAAGTTCTGATATTTCTGCACAACAGCAATATCAGTTTGATGCTAAAAATTTCTTATGGCTTAAACATGATATTAAATAAAAATTATAGAATTAGAAAAATTATTCTTAATATGCATGATGATACCATGTCTTTTGGCTAGGCATTTAGTGATGTTATGGTAACTATCTGTATAGAGATCTTTTGTAATTTTTGTGATCATGAAATTTAAAGACTAATGCAGGGCTTTATGATGTATATGCTGTGTTAGAGTTATAAAACATTGATAAAACTTCACTGTAATGTCATCACATTGTGATTATGTCCCTTAGGGTGATATTTATATTAAATTTATATAAATGACTAATCAAATTAGCTTATCTGTAACCATATACTATGATGTTAAAGTGGTATTGTTACAAAGTCATATAGGAATCGCTAATTTCACTGTAATATCCACTGTAAAGTGGCATTCATATCATTCTGAATGTTATAATAAATGGTAAAAAATTTTGCTTTTTTTTATTTTTTAAATAACTACATTGAACTTTCTGCTTAAAAATGTTTCATTTGTATTATATTCTCTTAATTAATATTTATTAAATGTTATTTTAGATTAAAATAATTATATTTATTTATTATGTAATAATAAGAAATATTGTATTTTATAATTTCGCTTATTTAGATAAAATAAGTAAACAGAAAATAATATTTACTTCTTAACTTTTCAAGCATTTTTCTCTTTATATTTTTATTTATGATATTTTTTGAGAATTTTTATATTTTTAAACATTTTTATATTATATTAAACATTGAAAAAAAATTTTTTTAATCTTTAGAAGTACTTTAGAACTTTTATTTTTTGTTAGAAAAAGATATGATCTTTTTTTAAAAGTTTACTGTTCACTGAGCAATATCATATGTCAAGTTTTAAGATTTGCACTTAAATAAAAAAAACTCTCATATATCTTTAATTACAAATACTTAAAAATTATGATGTGCATGATACTCAAAGAATGAGAGTTAATATTCAAATTAATTTTTTTTATCTTTGATGAAAAATAAGTGAAATTGTCAATGACTTATAGAATTCAGTTATTTTTTATATATTGTACCTATATAATGATTTGATGAGAATCAAAAAAGAAATTTCCCAAAACAAATGGCTCTTTTTTTAAGCATTGACAAATGAAATATACAATCAGTTGAATTCCCTAATGATGCCCAAGATTCTCTTGTATTTAGCTTTGTATTAGTCAACTTGAATATTTTTAGTCTATGGCCAACATCAAAATCTTTCAGAATCTAATTCATTATAGTCTGCAAATAAGAACAATACCTTCAAATTTTGATACAAAGGGTCTCCTAATGGATTCAAAATGTGTCAGCTTTACATTTAAAATATACTTCGGATAATTTATTATAGAAAGATTATTTTTAACTTTGCTTTGGGTCAAAATTATAAAACCTATCCCACAAAGATGATTCATATCAGTTCTGCAGTGATATCATGAATAGAAGTCTCATTTGAATATCTGTATTACAATTTGTAAATAACATTCATAGTTTCAATGAGTTTATGTGTTATGACATTAAGTATCAAAGTCAAATTAGAAATTCTCAAGTTGTACCTTCTGTCTTCTCAAAAAAGGAATCTGACAATCTCTCTCTCTTTTTCATTTTTTTTTATTTGATGCTATATAGTGAAGGGTTTAACAGTCAGGTTGTTAGTCATTTTAGCTACCACCACATAAATTTCATTTTTGGTGGATAATTTCCTTTTATAATTGATAATTTTATAATTTAGGCCATAAATTTCCTTTTTTCCAATAATACTTGCTTTCATCAGTATTCTCATGTAACAAGGGAAGAAACCTGAAAAACTTTCATGTGCCTACTTTGAAAAAGATTAATACAGAGGACAGAAGCGTATAATCCATCTCTTTTTCAACAGTGGCAAGGATCGAACCTGGAACTATATACTCCAGCGAGTGACGTTCTACCACTAGGCTACAATGACCCCCAAGATGTCTGAAAAATTGGAAGCTAATCAATTCATGTAATGTATACTGATCAATAATCAATCTCAATAAAACAGCCAGAAATACTGACCTCATATCTTTAAAATAATTTAAGATGCCGTTCCAAGATGTGAAAGTTTAACTTTTTTAATGAAAACTGTTATAATTGCATTTTTGACTGCAATGATGAATTTCCTGTAGACTGTAATACGATGAAAAAATCATCAAATTTTCAATTGAATATTAAAATATATTGCAAATTAATTATATTGGTAAACTGCATGAAATTATCAAAAAATACTTTATTAAAATTTCCCGCCTTGGTAATTTCTCAAAGTGATACCCATGTAAATCAAGATTTACAGAATTTAATCAGAAATTTCAAAATCATTATTTAATTAAGGTAGAAATATATGCATAAATAAAACAACTTGTGTAAGTTAATAGTTTTAAATAGCATTGTTTCTAAAAAAGAAACATATTTGTCTTTATAATGTCTTAATTAAATAACAATTTAGCTTAACAAAATCGATCCTCTGAAAATATATTAATTATCTTCTTTTAATAAATTTGAAATATAGACCTTAGTAATGAACTGATTTTATGACAGTGAAATTTAATTTTAAATTTGTACTTGTTAAAAATGAATTTTATTACAGTAACATGATTGAATTCATTAATTATTTTTGGCCTTTGTATTTATTAATTTTTTGTGTTTTTTTTCATAAAAAATGATTTTTTTTAAATATTATTTTTGTAGTTTTATGATCTTGAAGAATTATTTAGAACAGGAGGAGAAATTCCTGAAACTAATTACATTTTTCTTGTAAGTAATCATTTTAGAATAAAATAATTCTTGCATCATCAGAGTAAAATTTCTGCACCATTATACTAAAATTCTTCTTCAATTAATAAAATTTATTTAAAAAACCTAGTAAATTTACTATTTGTAAGGATATTATAAGTTTTTTCATAACTTATATATTTTTAATTTTTTAAAATATTATTGACCAAGAAATTATTGCTTCTTAATAAAAATATAAAATTTTATCACTTGTTAAACAATTTGAATTTTATTTACTTTAATTCATGTCAAATGAAAATGTCTCTGAATAAACTATTTCATTTACAAAACATGTTATAAATTATTAATGGAAAAACTAAATAAATTAAAAATATTTTATGTAGCATATTTTATGAGTTTTATCATTGGTATGCAAATTAAATTCTATATGGGATTTTTTAATTTGGTAAGCATTTGTAAAATTTTGAATCTCTTATGAATAAGGCAATAAAATTAATAAATTTTAACTTATAGGAATATTATGTAACATTGGTAATGTTGTAATAAATGGCTTTCAGTTACTTTAATAACATTATTATTCTGGACATTTATATCAACCAGAATTTTAGAATTAATTAGTCTCTTTGCTTATTGACTTAAATGCTTGAATTTTCTAAAAATTATTGTTCTCTTTTACATATCTATAGATGAGGTTTATGAAATTTTATTAAAATATGTATTGAAATTTCTAAATATTTTAGGGAGACTTTGTTGATAGAGGATATTATAGTCTTGAAACTTTGACTAGATTATTAACACTTAAAGCAAAGTAAGTTTTTAAATTTATATTGTGATAATAAATATTGGATTGTGATATATTTGTGATAATAAATATTTCTGGAGGTTTTTAATTTTATTAATTGATGAGAATGAAATATTGATTGCTTGACTAAAACTAATATAATTTCTTCCTTTTTGCTGTAAGCATTTTAAATTGTTTCATTATTGCAGCATTTAATTATTTTTTATTCTATTTATTATTATTGAAAATTTTATATATATATGATGCAAAATTGCTTTTAAACTATATTCTTTATAATAACATTGATTCATTCATTGTACATAGCTGCCAACTGTACTGATTTTATTGGGAAACTGCTGATTTTTCATTATTTCTTGATATTCCGATGAAGTATGAAAACCTACTGATTTTTAATTTCAGTGAACAACTTAAAAACAGCCAAAATTTTGTGTTTTAATGTAATTTTATAAGTTTAATATTTTTAAATATCACTAGTGTAGTAAAGGTTGCCTCGTAAAATAAGTATTGGAACATAAACGTTGATGTTTATTATTTACTTGTAATATATTGTTTTATTTTTCATAGTTTCTTTATGAAGTTGATGAATATTTTATTAAAATATTAATATTAACACAAAATATGTTTTAAATAAATCTTTCTCAGAATGTATAATCTAAAGAGTAAAAATATCATTTTGCAATACTACCGTTTTAAACATTTTGTTTCAAACAAAAATGTTGCTAGTAGTGTCTCCTGGTTTTTGTCCTCAAAATCAATAGAATCTATTGATTTTTTTCCTCCAAAGTTAGCAGATATGATTGTACTTTATTATAATTGTTATTATTACATTGTATTTCCAGTTATTTATTTCTATTGACTAAAACTACAAATACAATCAGTCGTCTCATATTTGGATTATGATCAATTAATCAACTAGTTTTCTGGCCTGACATCCTTTTGTTCAAATTTCTATGCCATATTTAGAGAGATGCTTATCATTCTATTCTATATCAATTCAAATAGAGATAAATTAAATTTTTTATTTCAATGTGATAAAATTTTGTCTCAAGTGTGACATTAAGTAATAAATAATAGAAAGTTTTCTACCTAACAAATGTAAAATTTAGAAATAATTAACATTTTATTGCACCAAAAAAAGTTTATCAATAATGACAAAAATCATTTTTATGTCAGATTCCAAAATTATGATTAATCAGCCTTTTGCTGAATTTTTTTCAATCTATAAAAGAATGTTAATTTCAGTGAAACATTTATAATTTTCAAGAAAGTGTCTTAATACTTAGTTGATACTCTTAAATTCAAATATTAATTTATACTTAATGTTTTATTTGATTAAATCAAAAATTCCATATTTAAAAACTTATTTTTTCTCTGATTTTATGAGACATAGAATTTTATGCAATTTTATAATTTTTTATAAATATTTACTCACAAGTTTTGAAATTAATATTTTTATTTTTGCTAAATAGCTGATGTTTAAAAAAATATTAATGCTCTCTCATTCAACAAGATTCTTTAAAAATATTATCTCACTGTTATTTCTAACAGACAGCAGTAGTTTTGCTGTTTATGGAGTCATTCTCATTATTGGAAGGTAGTGAATTTGAATCCTGGATCAACCGAAGATCTGTTGTGTTTGCTAAATATGTCTGGGGTATGTTAAAAAGGAGTGTTTGCTGTGTCCTCCAAGTGAAAGGATGCCTGTGGTTGTTGCAGGCCAAATATTAAAGGTGTTTTCTGATACAAAATCAAAGACTAATAAACTTAAAATTCCAACCAGGCCGACCGCTTCCACTGACTGGTAGAGTCCAATTGAGGGCTGTGTACAGGGAAGTATGCTGGTGCAACTGTTATCAACTGTTAAAAGTTGCTGGTGCATCTGAAATCAGCTGTTATTTTCAAGTGAATATTAGACCATATAAATTTCTATATTTTTCCATTGTTATAATGCTAATGATAATGTACATTCTTAGAATGTTAATAAATAAAAGTTTATGTGTTACGAGTTTTATTATTGGTAGTCATAACAGGCAACAAAACTTAAAAAAATAGGCAGCAAATACTGGCTCACAATAGAATATCATGCTGAAAATTATTTGCAATTTTAAGTTTATTAGTCTAACTTGAGTATGTTTAAACCGATTAGCTTAATGCATCATATAATTAGTGGATAAGGATTTTCATGATATGACTTATACTTTTTCTGGGAATTGCAATGATATCTACCAAGTCTTATTATAAATAAAAATTCTTTAATTTTTGAATAAGCAAGTTGCCATTTATTCTAAAAAGTTCTCAGAGTTCCATCAATAAAATATTACTGGAATTGGTAGTTGTTAGTTACTCTTGAATGCTGTAAAATAAAAATTATAATTAATTTATTTTACAGTATTCACATGAAGTCATTTGTCTGTAAATTATGGTATTTTCCATGCTAGAAATTAAACTTACATGAATATTTCACTGGATTTGGTTTCCATTAAATTGTTATTGTTTTTGTATATAATAACAAATAGGTAATATCAAATTAATTTTTAACATTATTTATTAATTTAAAAAGTAAGCTGCAAAAAATATTTTTAAATAACAACACTAGATATTTATTGTTTATATCTTTTTGAGGATATTATCAATCAATATTTTTATTTTTAAGAAATAATTCCTTTATTAAAATCCATCTTTCTGAATTTCTTCATGACTTGTATATGATTTTTGACTGCTGGTTTTTGGCATTATAGTTTAAATCTTGACATATTCCATTGAGAAACTTCAAACATTCACCATTTCATTAAATATTAAAAGTTAATATATTGTGTCTGTGGGTAAAAGAAGTAATAAAGTTGCTTTCATTTTATTTGCATTTCATAAAATTATCAATTGAAAATATTATTGTTTATATTAAAAGTCTATTTTAATACTTTTCTATTATAAAGAAGAGAAATTGCCTTTTTGAACTATATTTGTTTTTTAAACTAAGCTATAAAAATGTTACTTAAAATTTGATATGTTGAAAAACACAATTCTTAAAAACTGAGTTTGCTTAAAGATCCTACTAAGTTATAATTATTAAGTTATAACAAGTTATTATTATTTATAATTGAGTAATTTTACTTCCAGAATTACATCCTGTCTTATAGTATCACTCAGTAAATCTGTATTATAAGCATTTTGTTAATAAGCACAAATTTGTAAGTTAAAATTATTTATTGATATTAAAATACTTTTTTCTACTTGATTACCTCCAGCAGCATTTTAATGCATCAGTTGGCAGTTTCTGCCACATTCCCATTTTGTGAGGATTGAGTTAGCTACCAAATGCTTTGTGTTTTGACCTTCAATTCATGCCGAGCTGGCAGCCGAATGGTTAGCGCTCTTGCCTTCGGTTCAACAGTTCGTGGGTTCGAATCCCACCATGGGCATGGATGTTTGTAGTGGTTCGGAATCCACTTTAAACCATAAGTCCCGGTCTAATTAGCCTTCGTGTGCAAAAAATGACCGTTGAGCGACAAAGAAACCGAAACCAAACCGAACCTTCAATTCATAGGTTCAAATCCTACCTTGAGAATGTATGCTTGTATTGGTTCAGAATCTACTTTAAACTGTAAGTTCTAGTCTAATAGCCCTCATGGACAAAGAATTATCATTGAGTATACAAACCAAACCCCTTCTTTGAGGGTGATTCTATGAATGGACGGATATATCTATTTCTTAAAAATTAAAAGATATTGCCATTAGAGATACTTCTCCCTTTGGTTTTACACATTTATATTGGACATCAAAATAAGATTGACTCAGACTGGATGTACAATGTTTTTCTGTAATTTGAAAATTATGTTTTATAATTATGTATGCTTTGATGTTTTAGTATATATATATATATATATATATATATATATATATATATATATATATATATATATATATATATATATATATATATATATGTATCATATATACTCACATTGTTTAATTAAAAAGATTTTAAGTCAGAAATTTATGAAATTTAGTTTGTAAAGCTCTATTGGGAATGGTTCATAAAAAAGGGAAATATTCATTTTGAATGTTATAATAGAATTTTCAGTTCCTCATTTTTTAATAAACTTCCCAAATTTTCAACTTTTTTTTTTCCAAATTCAAAATTTGGAAAAAGAAACAAACTTGAAAATTGATTTACCAGGAAATGCTGATAAAGTAAAGTTAGTTGTTGGTCAAAGGCGACAAACAAAATGAAAATATAAGTTAAAAGGCTTATCAAAAGATCGAAGAATAAAATATTTTGTGGGTGAAGTTTGACACCCCTGAGGAGAATGGGTTGCATTTTATTCTTAATCAAAATATTTTTTCTAATTTCGAAAAATCTTTTTCTATTTTGTGTAAATTAAGTTTATTTTGTCGCTTATTTTAAAAAATTATAAAAAGTTTATTTTTCTAAAAATTAATCTAGCTTTTACTTAATTAGTTTAATATATATACCATAATGTTAAAATTCTTCGATTAGTGATATTTTGAAAGCATTATTAATGATAAATATATCTTGACTAAAATTTAAAATTAATTTTTATTTTTTTCTTGAACTTAATTTTATACTAAGTTTAATAAACATTAGTTTAATAAATCTAAGTTTAATGAAATTTAGATAATAATTGATTTCAGATCCATGTGTAAGAATTTGTAACATACACATTAGGGCAAGATCCCAAAATATTACCAATAGAAGACAAAAATAAAACAGTTTTTATGACAAACTTGGGGATACTTACAGTAACTGCTCAAGAAATGACATGAGATTGGTCATAAGTGATGCTAATGCAAAGATAGATATGCTGAATATCTATCTTTGCAAATACAAGAATTTCTTAGTATTTAAATGCTTAGATTATTATAATTTACATGACGAATTTAATAACAATGGTACTAGACTGCTTGATTTCATTGTGGAAATACTGTATTCCCACATAAAAACATTAATAAAATGAAGTGGATTTCTTTGAATATGAAAACATGTAACCAAATTAACTTATTTATTTATACAAGACATAAGAAAGCTTACTTGATGTCAGTCACTATCATGGTGCTTATATGGATTGAGACTGTTTATGCCGTTTTGTAGTTTTTATTTGTTACTCATTTTGGGTTTATGGGGAGGTAGAGGTATGGCACCTTAGATTTGCCAGAATTTTGGGGTTCTAATGAAAGAAAATGTTGAAAAAGGGATATAGGTGGAAAGTAACTGCTGTGGGGAGAAGAGCTCTGAAAAAGAGTCTTGCTCTCTCATTATTTTATAGTTTGTTATGCCTTGTTAAATAAATTTGTTATTGGATTGTTGAAAAAGATTGGTTTGTCTCATTTTTATAGAATAGTAGGAACACAAACTAAACGCTTAAAGTAGATGAGCAGAAATACGTATACACAGACTATTATCTGGTTATCTCAAAAAAAGGGTAAAATTGGTAAAAATTTACTACAGAAGCAAAGGACACGAAGATAAAAAATTCTGTATAGTGGGGCACTGAAAAACTAAAAGACTATAAAGATAAACTATCAGATAATGAAGATATACAACAGGGACACATAGCTGGGAACCATAGCTTGACTGAACAAAACAAAGGAAAATGAGTTATTATTATTTGAAGGAAAAATACTAAAAAAATATTTAGGGTGGTTAAAGTAAATAAAATATAGAGTCTATTATAATAATGAATTTTATTCAATACTCAGAAAACTTTAAATATCTTGAAAACTAAGATTTATCAATTAAGATGGCTGGGACACATTTATATGTATCATGATTTAGACATAATAATAAGTCACATTTCAAGAGTTGTTGGAAAAAAGAAAAGAGGTATTATTAATTGAGCTTATTATTAAATTGATTTGGAAATAGTATTTTTTTTATTTAAGGAACTTTAACAGTTAATTGAGTGTTAATTTTAATTGCTTACTTTTCAGAATTATATTAAAAATAGAAATTTTATGATTTAAAAAATTCGGAATATTTGAAAAATCTCATTGAAAAAGGCATATTCCTTAATTTATAATATAAAATGATTTGCAAACATAGGTTATCAATGTGTTGAAGCAGTTCTTATGATTTGATTTTAAACTATTCAAATGTCTTTTAAGTATTATTTCTTGTCATTATAACATTATATTAAAAGTACAAAAGATTATTAGAGGAAAAAAATTTAGAGGCAATAATTAAGTTATTCAAAGAACAGGAAAAAGATAATTATTTCTATTTTTAGGTTTGAGAACAAATTGGATAATATAACTCAGTTGTGATTTTTAAGGATTTGTTTGTTGAATATTTTGCCTTGTGATCTGTTAACTAAATTTTTATAACTGTGATTATTGAATTAGATTTCAGTCTGTAAATTAGCATAAAAAGTATTTTATGATTATTAAAATTTTTTTCAGGTGGCCTGATAAAATCACATTACTACGTGGTAACCATGAAAGTCGTCAGATAACTCAAGTTTATGGATTTTATGGTAATATTAAAATAAGTAATTAAGTGTATTTCATTGATATTAATTTTAACACCTTTAAACTTTTAAAATTGTTTGTCAAAAAAAGCTTATTACATGATTTAATTTTGTTGAAAAAATTAGAATTTCAAAAGTACTTGTGAGTACATTATTTTTCTAAATGTTAATTGTGAAATCTTTTTAATATATTTTCTGTGTTTTATCTTTTGATGATATTGTTTATCTTTTAAATTAAATAAATCTGTGTAATAATCAAGTATATAACAGGATTTACCTGGATAATATTATTAAATTGACTGATGACTATCTTCTTTAATGTTTGTTTTAGAAGTTATTAAATACTGTGAATTAGGTAGAAAATCATAATTTTAGCTTTTGTCATATTGAAGTACTACAAATAACTATATATTTTAGCAATATCTTGTAATGTTTTAAAATCTATTTTTGCTTCACTTGCATACTAGGGAGTTTCTATTTAAATGTGCCGAATTAAGAATTAAAATAGAAAAAAGGATTTTTGTAATCATTACAGCTATCTGTTCACTTACATGAAATTATATATGTAGCAGAAGTGTTAGAGTAATATGTTATTATATGATCTTAGGATAAGTGAAAAATGGATTAAAATTTATTTTATAGGCAGAGTTTTATAATCTAAAGAATATGAGAAACATGATTTGGTTTTTGTAAATTATTGCCTTCTCTAATCACGGTGAATGAAGTCAGCAGCATTGCCATATTTTTTTATTTTGTTGGTTTCTCTCACTTATTAGAAGTTTGAATACAAATTATTTTATGAATAATTGCTATGAATACATTCAAAATTTATTTCAATCCCCCATCTAATATTTGTTTTAAATTTAAAATATCAGTGTATATATATTTATTTATAAAATTATAATACAATGAGAATGGTAAGAGTGATGAAAAGTAACAAATTTTTAAAGTTAATAAAGACATAAATAGTTCATATATAACATTTTAATAATAATTAGACTATTATTAACAAAAATGTTTTTGGCATTTGTTTTTATGTTGAATGAAAATTCAGTCTCACACTGTACTTTATTATATATATATATATATATATATATATATATATATATATATATATATATATATATATATATATATATATATATATATAAAGTGCAGTAAACTCTACATTATCTGCTTTTGCAGGTTATTTGGATTATTTGCAATAATTATATATTTTAAAAAATAATCAGTGAGAAAGATATTGGAATGTTAAAATAATTACAATAAATAGTATTAATTTTTACTGATTTTCTTTAAAAAAATTGGGGACAAGTTTGTTAATAATTAATTTTATTATTCCTCAAATATGATACACACATGTTTATGTTAACTATTGAGTGTGTAAATTTCTCAAATGCATATTTGTTTATTTGTTCTCCTTTTTGGCATAGCTCTACCATTCAATTTTTCAAATAGTTGTAAGTTTATATCATTAATTATATATTTTTTATAAATTACTTGATTTCACTTTATGAAGGCTAATGACAGAAAATATCCTAGACAATTATGATTATTAAATAATACCCTTGATTATTATTTAATAATTAATTTCTGAAATATTTTTAATGATTCGATTATATATATATATATATATATATATATATATATATATATATATATATATATATATATATATATATATATATATATATTGCATTTTCCACAGATATTATTCCTGTGATGATTATAATTATGACATCAAGTTTTTTTATTTGCATAATTTTTAGTGATGATTATTTCTTCTTTTTCCCTGTACACAACTTTTACTTAGGGGGAAAATTTCTAAAAAGATAATGATGCAATTATAATAATGAAAGTGCTACATTATTTTTGATTTACTAAATTAAAAAAAATCTAAGATCTTTTATCGTTTTAAACATATTTACTGTAAAAAAGAATTATTTATGGAAAATAAATGCATTCTGGATATGTCACATTTAGAAATATTCATTAAACTAGCATATTTAATAATTATTTATTAGCATATTTATTAATAAATATTAATATCTAACTTATTTAATAAATTTTAGAAATATCTTCTTACTGATCATAAATTTCTTTGTCTAATTTGTTATCTCCATTGTTATTGTTAACTATTTCTCTACATAAAATGATATTCTAAATTTTTTTCGTATGCAAGACAGTAAGCTATTGCTAATTTGCTACTGATATGTTGAATTACTTTTCACGAAATAAATGCATCATAATGCAAAAGAGATTTAACATATTTATGTGTTTTGAATCTCGTGATTATTAGCATTAATGCAATGTAAAAAGTCAAAGTTTAAGAGCTCAGTTTTTATATTTTAGTTATTATGCAACAATAGACTAGGAGAACTTAAAAAAGCTTTTGATTATTTTATTACTCAAAAAGGCTTAAAATATTAATATCATGGTTTCATTATTTATATTTGTAATAGGTTTTTAACTTCAGTATTGTGATTAGATAAAAATTTTTGTTCAGTAGTCAAGAAAAAAGATTGAAAGTATGTAAAAGTAACATGATAGATTTTATTCTCTACTGAAAATTAAAATTTGCTTAATATCATTTACTACACTTTTTCTTTTCCTTTTTAGATGAATGTCAGACTAAATATGGAAATGCTAATGCTTGGCGTTATTGCTGTAAAGTATTTGATCTCCTCACAATTGCGGCTGTAAGTAATTTTCTAGAGAATCTATTTTAAATTGTTTTTTTTCTTTTCTTTTTTACTTTTTAAAAAATTTTAATTTTATATTGTATATGATTGGACAAATGCTGATTAATGTTAAATGACTTACTTATATAATAATCTATATTAATTATGTAACATCATATTTGAAAAAAGCCTCTGGCCATTTATATTGTTATCTCTTGTTAGCAATCCACATATCCAAATGCAAAAATACATCACTTTTGGAAAAATTTTCTATCTGATGTTACTTATCTATTAGAAAATACATTTTCAAGTAGAATGTGAAACCATAAATTTGAGCAACTTATTCAACTGTGATTATAATTTAAAATATGTACATCTGTAAATAAATCTTAATAATATGCAATAAGTTATTCTTTTATTCATTAAAAAATTACAGAATAAAATTATTTTCGCATTTATATCCTATTGTCTGAAAATTCTATTGCGGAAAATATTTTGTATTATAGTATTAATTTTAAATATACTCGCGGAAATTGGCTGTTAATAAATAAATTGTATGATGCAATTTAATTGTATGTAAACATGTTTCTCATTTGGACCTCCACTTCAATGACTTGGCCGATGAATTGGCTAAGGAGGGCTCTGCTGAAACAACTGAAAATGGTGGACTACTAATCTTTAGTGGAATTTTCTCAAAGGTCAAAGCCGAAAACAGCAAGACTTGGAGGATCCCACCTACACATGACTGGTACGAACAAAACCATCCTGGGGCTGCCCTGGAGCTGAAGGGCAATAGGAAATTGCAAACCACCATTACCAGGCTCATTACTGGACATACTTGTACCCTTACATTCGTTCAGGGATAGAAGGTGCTCCCTGTGTGCCTCAGGCGTAATTTCCACCAAGCTTCTCCAGGCCACCTGCTCTCCTGTCTGGGTTTGGAGAAGAGAGATCTTTTTGAAAACCCTGCGCTGGTTCGGGACTTTCTCTGGGCGAACAATCTACTGGACTTGGTCTAGATTGTACTAGATCAAGTGGAATAAGGAACAACAACACATGTTTCATTAGGGAATTTTTTCTATATTTTTGTAATTGAAATTATTTACAGTTGTATATGATTTAAAACTTTGAAATAATTTCTTTATATAATAAACCCGCATTTATCAACCTTACAGTATTCAGGGCCTAATTTTCATGCCCTTCCATGAACAATAAAATACATACAATAATATATATTGAATATGTTGGCACTAAACCTACAATATGACCCTAGTTTTAAACCTTACAAATTACAATAATACAGAAATTTATTGATATTTGGTAACACAGATCCTCAGATTAACAAAACAAGAATCCAGTACCTTTTTATTGCTCTTGCATATCTATTATTAGATCATGTCATGCATTCTTACAGTTTTGCAGAAGTTCCAATTCAATTTGAACATTCTGGAATATGGAGAAGGTGCTGTCTTGTATATGTGCAGATTTAAACAAATGTTTTATCATTGTGAGAAAGGGAATACTTGATAACACAGCTTGAATTTCAGCCAATGTTATTCAAGTCGAGACTTCTATCACTATTGAATTTATTGAGAATATGAATGTTTTATTTGTTTTCATGTTAAATGCTATTCTCTGTGTTAAATATTCATGTCTACAGATTTATACAAAATCAGGATAATTGCTTAAATAGGTATAGGCGAGTATTAGGCGATAGTCAATCATCATTAAGTAATCATACAAGAATGAGCGTGGTTCCTAGAATAAAATCAAAAAAATATTCTGAATAATATTTACATTTTGGATATACCATTTCTAAAGTAAATGAAGAGTAAATGCTCCCTTCATTAATATTTTTTTGATGGCAGGGAACCTAATAAATTTGAATGACATTTGAAAACGCTTTATAATAATATGTCATTAAACTCAGAGAATTCTTGGAATTAAAATTAAAATCATATGCAAAGCAAAAATCTTTTTAAATCTTTGCCTGTGAATGAAAAAACTTTAATTGCCTCTTAAAAAGTTTCATTTATAAGTTAGCAAATGTAAAATACCTAATACCATTGGTGAAGAGCTTATTTTGCCATCAGCTACTGATATTGTAGAAACTATGTTTAGAGATAATTTTGAAAACAATTGCAGTTAATACCACTTTCAAATATTACTGTTGACCGTCAAATTGGTAACATTGCTGAAGATGTGCAGTGTCAGTTACCATTGAAGATTTTTGACAAATTATTTTCAATAGAACTTGATGAGACAACAAATAATAATAAAGATGCTCATTTCATTGCCTATATTTGATTTTATGATGATACGTCAATAACAGAACTGCTTTTCTGCAAACCAATTGATCACAATGCAACAGCGCTTGTTATTATTTTTTTTCTATTTTAAATCATTTTATAAACAAGACAATCATAGAAGAGAAAAATTGCAGAATTGCATAAGCTGTACATGTTCAATATCCAAAAATTTCAAAGTATATAAGTAAAAACCGCATCAGTTTATCTGGATACATGCAAGATTTATAGAGTAGCTCTGGCTTTCAAAGAAATGAGCCATGTTCTGAATAATGTGTTAACTACTGCTACTGTAATAAATTATATAAAAATGAAACCCCTCAAATCAAAAACCTTTCCGCATTTTGTAAAGACATGGCTGCAATACATTCAGCATTACTAATTTATTGTGAATAAGATGGTTATTACATAAGAAGTTTTTGCAACATGTTTATGAATTAAAAGAGGAAATCACAATTTTCCTAGAATAGGAAAATAGACAGATACTAAGAATTTTTTTGATGAATTATTTGTAATGAAATTGAGCTATTTAGTTAAAATATTCAGGAAATTAAATAACTTGAATCTTCAACACCAAGTATCAAATACACATTGATATAAGTGATAAAGTTATTGCTTTTTGTAGAAAATTAGAAATGTAGAGCAGAAACTTAACGCAGAAAAAGTTAACATTTTTTCCAATTGTGGATTATTGTTTTGAAACTTAAAAGGCTGAAGAACAGCCCTTAAAAGTTGTTTTTATAAGCCTTGAAAATCACATAGTTATGCTCCTAATAAAATTTTAAAATGTATTTTGTTGCTGATGGCAAACTGCTAATAGCAAGTTATGAGTGAGTTAGGAATTAATTTCATTATATTTCCTTAGGGCTCTCAATTGCTGAAGAAGAAGCCCATAAACTTCTGAAGTAGCCAAACTAATGAACAATTTAGTAATAAATCATTCTTTTTGAATTTTGGGCAGTAGATGATAAAAGTATTATGCAATAAAGACAAAGGCATTTCACATTCCATTAAAATTTTCAACATCCTAACTTTGTGATATTAGATTTTCTGGAGTAGCTTCATTGAAGACAAAATATAGAAAAAGAACTGAGAGTATCTATTTCTAATATACTATTAAGCCTTACTTTGGAAAACTCTGCTCTGCAAGACAGGCTTAAAAAAGTCTGTAATAATTATTAAATTTGTTTTTAATCAAATAAGATTTGATTTAGTAAGTTATTTTAATTGATAATAATTTGTTAAATATTAGGTCAAAATGTATTTTTTATATGTATGTGCATTCCCTTCAATCAATTTTTTAAATAATATTTTCTCTTGGATAATCTCCGAAGATAATAGAGTGCCCCACAGAGGTTGAGAATCACTGTAATAAACTGTTTTAAATCAATATATATTGTACTAATTTCTTATATTTGTAATTTTTCATTCATGAAAATTTAAAAATATTAAAAATTAAAATATTGCAATGTTTTTCTGTATTTAGTTTGTATTAGAATTTTGAAAAAGCTTATAAATAGGTACTTAGAGGTGTATAAAATCATAAACATACAAGTTTGGAGACAATAATTCCTTTTTCAATATTTCATATTGATCCCTGGTAAATATTTTAATAAATATAATTACAAATATTTGGGAGCTTTTTAAAAAGTTAGACTTTACAACTTTCTAAAAATGTTCTTTGTCTGAATTTGGTATTGAACTAAAATTTATCTAATTTAAAATGTTTTATAAATTGAAAATAGATACATTTTTAGCAAGCTGATACAAACTTATAGTTAATTTTTTACTTTTTTGTGATATTCTATATGATAGCATTTTTATTGCTATAATTTATGATAATTATACTCATTATATAAAATTTTAACCAAATTAATTAGGTTTATTTTATCTACACAAATTTAACATATTTACAATATCATATTATTGTTCATGTTATTTGTAGAAAAATGGAAGTAAACTTTCCACATTAAATTAAAATATTTTGCTTTTTTATTATAATTAAACTTGCTAATTTTATAAAGAATATAAATTGTTTTTTCTTCTTGTTTTTTATGCTTAAACTCATCAAATTAAAAACAAATAAACTTCAATTTGGTGATTTTATCTAATAAGTTTTTTTTATTAAATACTAATAATTCATTCACCAAAAATATTAAAATAAAATAAAACTTATTTTTACTCCCTTTAAAATTAAGTGCTAAAAAGTAATGAAACACATTCAATTTTATTTCTTAAAAATTTCAAATAAGGAAGATGAAATAGAAATTTTGTTTAAATAAAATCTTATCTTACAGAAGTCAATAAAAAAAGGGACATTGATTTTTCAAATTTAGTTGTTGCAGACATGCAATTTGTGCATGATACAGTTTAATTTTGTAATGAAGAAAGTTTGATCTTTATGTCTATCCTGTAAAAAATATTTGTTCATTTGCTTCAAAAGTTATGGAGTTGTACATCAATTAGGGTCATTTTTTAAATTTTCTCTTTCATTTTTGTTTTTATATTATTATATGCTGACATTTTAAAGTAATTTTTTATGTGAATATGATTTTTTAACATTTTTTAGCTGTGCTCCAAGTTTGTGATATCAATTTATATATACTTTTTATAAATTGAATGAAATTATATAAATGTATACAGTGAGATTTAAAATATATTTTTGTAATATTTCATTTTTATTATATTGACAGATCATTGATGGCCAAGTTCTTTGTGTACATGGAGGTCTATCTCCCTTGATTCGAACTTTAGATCAAATTAGAACGATTGAAAGAAATCAAGAAATACCTCATAAAGGCGCATTTTGTGATATCCTTTATTTATAATTCTAATAATGATGTAGAAAAAATCATGAGATTTTTCAGTAATGGTTATTATTTATTAATATAGTTTGACTAATATTATTTCAGAATGAAAATAATGCTTTCTGTTATTCTGAGAATGAATGCATAAATATTATATACTAGAGACTTTAGGAAACATCCTATTAACAAGATTATATTTTATTATTATGTTTTGATTGTTGATAACAGCACTGCTCGTGTGTAGAGTTGTATATATTGTTAAGAAGTATTTTTTTTATCTACGTTGTTTATGCAATTTGCATTTTGTTTCAAACACTTTTTAAGAGAAATAATTTAAATGTATCAAAATGTACATTTTTAAAGGGGTTATTTCACATTAAATTTTTTAAAGGCTAAAATTTCATTAATTGCTCAAAAAATGTAAATATAGAAATAAAAATATACACTTTTATTTTTAAATTTTAAACAATACTTTTTTAAATATTTTTCCTTTGCTTTCATAATAAATTTCTACATCAAATTTAGCATATCTTACAGTAAGTAAATTATATTGCAGTCTATATTATATTAACATTTTTTCATTATTGATTATTTTTTAATGATATTTATTTTATTATTATATTCAACTTTCTAGTTAAATTTCAATAACAAATGTGTGATAATCATGAAAAAGGAGCAACCTCAAAATTTTTATATACAGAACATTTTAAATAACATCAGAACTTACATTGAGTGATAATTATAGCTCACAGCTTATTTTTATCATCACATTTATTAAAAAATATATCAGTTGGAACATAAAATCAATGCTGAACTATAATATTGCATAATTTATCAATAGCATAGAACAGGGATTCTTAACCCTTTTTTGTCTCTGTACACTTTTAAAAATTTTATGTATTACAAAGAAATCTTTATGTTGTTTATTGTTATGGTGACACACTAAGAAAAAGGAAGGTTTAAAGATTGTTTACTTACCTATAAGACACTGTGTGAAATAGCTTGATAATTTCGGATGTAAAATGGAACAATATCTGTTAAACAAAAACAACAGTACATTTATTATATGCATAATTAAAAAAATAATATTATAATTTTTATTAAATACTTTTCTAAAATTTGGCAGCACATAAAAGTACCATGGCACAGTGGTTGAGAATCACTGGCGTAGAACAAAAAATGAATATATATAGTTAATGTCAAAGAATCAGAGTATAAAAATTTGTCTGGTTTAATTTTTTACAAAAAAAATTATCTCAGTTTTATTAATAGATTAATCACCTTTCAGAGTATTTTAATCATTTTTTAAATTACGCAGTTTTTGTAGAATTTATGTGATTTATAAATTATATATATATCAATAGATTGATATAAATGAGCAAAACTAATTTCTGACATTATAGATTCACATATTTCTCTTAAATAATTACAAAATTTATATAAATTTCAGGATCTCTGTATTTTTATGTATATAATCCGTCGTGAGGTATTATACGTAAAACCTTTTTTCAGGTAAAACAAAAAATAAGCGTCTCATAATCTGTGGCAATTTTTTCGTCGAATATTCGAAAATATATACTACTGATAAAGTGGTACCAAATAAAATAAAAAATATCCACTATAATAAATAGTACCGAGAAAAAATATTTATTATGAATAAGATCTGTTTGGATCCACCTCAACGCAATAAATTAAAATGAAAGTGCGACATTGATCAAGATCCGAAAAGATACTAGCTAAACTTACCGAATTTTAGTTTTTAGTAACTTTTTGAACTAGGTTAAACATATTTTAAAAATAATATATATCTGTTTTGTTAATAATTAAATGAAAGAAATCGATCATTTTTGAACTGCACATTGGATACATTTTTGGTGCCTGCATGCTTTGTTTTTCACCTTACATTAACACGTTTGACGCCATTTTTTTATTTGCCTTCCCTATTGCTTATAGTTTAAAATTGGTTGTGTAACTTTAATATTTCACTTCTACATGAGGATATACGAATTTGAATGTTTCCAGAATGAAACATCTCAGGTCAAGATAGAAGGTGAAATAATGTTAGATAATTGCAACTGTAATATTGTTCTGAGGAACCAAATTCATTCTTGAATGTAATTAGAGAATGCTGATTATAGTTATTGTAGGCCATGTTAAATAGGTTGTGGTCTCAATGTTCATGAGAAATAATACCTCTGGCAGCTATATTGGGGTTCTTCTGATTTGTCTTTGCTTCTAAATATGAAGACTTTCACTCAGATACTTCCACCAAATTGGTGGAGCTCAACTTTGAGCTATATACAAAAAGTATGCTGGTGCTACATTACATGCTAAGATGTCTCAGCAAAAGTAAATAGTTTAGTGTTTTCTAAATTTGGCAATTATATTGGGTGATAACAATTTTATTTCCTCAAGTTAACTAGGTGTAAAATTATATAAAGGAAAAGCGGGAATGTGAAAATTGCATAAAATGATTATATAAAAATTAAATTTTTAATTTAACTACAAATATTTTGCTGAAAGATTTTCAGTGTTTGCTTCTTAAATTATTTGATAATGAAGCAAATATAGAAATAAAATTGATAATGAGCCAATGGAAAAGTGTTATAATAATTTATAAAAAAGAGGAAGAAAGAAAATATTTTAAAGAATTACAGATTTAGTTATATTTTATCAAATTTACAATCACAGATATAATATTTTTGCTAGTAATTATTTTCAATGCTCTTGAAAATTGCCAATTTTTTGAAGAAGTATATTTTGGAATCACTTCTAAAATCACGTAAGCGTACTTAAACCTAAAATTTTGCCTGAATTGAAATTAAAAGTAACCAGTTTAAAAAGTATAAAATGATTAAAGAATCAATTCAATTGTATGTTTGTGAATGTTTTATATATATATATATATATATATATATATATATATATATATATATATATATATATATATATATATATATATATATATATATATACTTATTTTAAGTTTAATCATTTTACTGATCTAAATAATTTAATTTTTAGCAGTTAGAAATAATAACAAAAACAAAGGATAATATATTTTGCTTAATTGAAAAGTGCTGACATTTTATTTTAATCATCTGATTTGTTAACTTAGAAGTTTAAAACATTATTTTAAGTTAAAATTAAGGAAATGTTGAAAATACTTAGTACAATGTAAATAATGGTGCTCTAAATAATTTGCAATTTGATCTGGTTTTTATTGAATTATGTATTATGCTTTTCAAAATATTTAACAAAATATCAAACAAAATATCAAAATATTTAAATGAAGTAATTGCACCTGAAATTTAACTACTTAAATCCAAATTGGAATGCCAGCAAATTGATCATTTTATTAAAATTCTTTTTGATCTCCCTTAAAGTATAAAACCATTCTTAAATGTTAAATGAAAATATTTCATTAAAGGGTAGTTTCTTGAAATAGTTCCTACACATCTTCAAAGGATAAAATTTTGAAAAATTTAAAATGAATATAAATTTTTTTTTACATTATAAACTTAACAAATCAAACATTTGGTTTGGTCTGATCCAGAAGATGTTGAGACATGGTCAGTAAGTCCACGTGGTGCAGGATGGCTTTTTGGATCAAAAGTTACTCATGAGGTAATATTTTTAATTTTCTGCATTTAATAGTTGAGTGTAACTTATTTGAAGTTCATGTGTGTCTATAATTATTTTTCTTTACTGTATTGAAAAAAATTATTTAAGCATTAAAATTTCTTTTGATGTTTATAAAAAGTTTTCATTGAATTATATCCCTAATTTCTACTAGTCTGTGTGATAATATAAAAATTATTTCTCATATTTGTCTAATTTTACTTAATATTTTTAAATATATGAATTTAATTAAATCTTAATTATAGATATTAAAATATATGCAAAATTTAAAATGTTAACATTTACAAAAGAAAATTTGAAAATTATGTAACTTAAGTTTTCATTTTGGTTTTGATTGTCTGTTTTCCAAATTACTTTATTTCCTTTCTTTCATTTGAACCATGATGTTCTTTCATTTTAATGAATTTTCCTAGTAATTTTGTTGAAATTTGTTTAATGGAGCTGTAAGTTCAAAAACTTTTTGTCATTAAATATAACATAGCAATTTCTCAATTTTTTATATTTTGTCAGTGCTCTTATCTAAAGCTTAATAATTTGTGGGTTTGATTTTCTTTTTAATCACACATGATTTAAATTCTGCTCAAACTTTTGGCCCCTATTAGAATCAAAATTATATGTGAACAGTGCTTTAGAGCAATAAACAAATCAATAAAAATATTTTGAAATTAATTTGAAAAGTGTCATTCAAATATGAATGAAAGATTTAATGAAAAATTCTGTTTAAAAATAAGGCTGAAAAATAAATGAAAATATCCTTAAATCTTACATATATATAATTCCACAATCTAAATGCTTTATAAATGAGATAACTGGAAATTAATTTATGGTAGTAACGTTTATATTAGGTTGGTGCGTATGAAATGTCGGATTCTTAAGTGATTGTATAAAACTGCATATCTTTCTTCAAAAGCTGTTTATTCAATCAAAGTATGCTCCATTCGCTTCAATACACTTCTCCCAACGAGATTTTAAAGCGTAGATGCCTGTCTTAAAAAAATTTTGGTCTTTAGAATTAATAAACTCTGATATCGAGTTTTTTAGACTGTCTTCATTTTCATAGTGTTTGCCCCTTAAAAACAGCTCTAAATGCTTGAAAAAATGAAAATCGGTCGGCGAGAGATCCGGTGAATATGGTGGATGCTGCATGATGAGCATACGTTTAACCGATCCAGCTTATTTCGCTCTGTCAGTGCGTGCGGTACCCACCTGTCCATCTTCTTAACCTTGCCAATCTCAGAAAGGTGTCTCAATATCGTTGTATGGTCAACTTTCATCCTGATAGCAAGTTCCCTCGTGGACACGGCTGGATCCGCTTCCACTAGAGCCTTCAGGTCATCATTCTTCACAGACGTTTTGGGTCTTCCGCGCGGCTCATTTTGCAGTGAAAAATCGCCAGTCCGAAATTTTTCGAACCAACGCTGCACTTTCCGATCGTTAACCATATTCTCCCCAAACGCTTGGTTTATGTTGTGTGCAGCTTTTGCAGCACTATTACCAAGTTTGTACTCATATAAGAAAATAACGCGAATGTCGGCAGAATTCATATCGGCAATAAACTCAAAAGAAATAAAAAAGGTAAGACCTTCGAGAAAACCTATTTTGCTGAAATGAGTCTCTGGCAATGGACAATACGAGTATGAATGAGGTTATGCCAGATACAAAAGTATAACGAAAACAGGGAGGAAAACGTCCGCATGTAAAGAGAATCCGACATTTCATACGCACCAACCTAATAATAACAATACATTATTTCTATGTATTTATTTGTGTGCTAACTATTACTGCGTAATATAGAAATTGCAATAAGAGGGAAAAAAAATCGAGTAAAACTTTGTGTTCATACCATTTGTATAAATCACTAAATCTTTATTCACATATATCACAACTTATCACTGAAATATATATAAATCACATCTTATCACTGAAAAATTTATTAATAAAATGTTAGTTCTGAAATCAACTTATAAAAGAACTGCATTTTATATAATGGGTTTGCATAACCTATTGAATCCTGATTCAAATGGATCTCTAAATGAGCATAATATGTAGGGTGACCATTTTTTTTTGTGTCAAAAACTCTTACATGATATTACAATTGTTTTAATTATACATTTGATCTGAAAAAGGAAATTTAGTTTTTCATTGAACAACCTTTACTCAGTTTGTTATCAAAGGCAAATGAACATAGATTTGTTGGAAAAGTTCCTAAATTAGTTTACCTAAAATTATTACTAGGGTTGATTGAAAATAAAAAAAAAGTCTAGATCTCTATGTTAGAAAATGAGATAGTTGATTACATTACATAAAAATCAAGACTGAAAGTTACTTTGCTGAAAGTTTTTTAACCTTGTGACTTGTCTTTCAGATTAGTCACTAAGTCTTTAAATAAGAACATACATGTTGGTTGCATTTTGAAATTTAAATTCATTGTTGTAAACGATTGTTTTTATGAAACTTGTCCATTACTTACTGAGGTGGTGTTTGTGTTTGGAGATCCTACACTAATTTTAATTTAGGTCTTTACTTGATACATTGTTTCATTTATTAAAATTGTTTGGACTTGAGACTTTTTTCATTTACTTTTTATAATTCAATGATTAAATCACGCCTTGTGAAACCTGATGCTTCTCATACCAATTTATTCAAATGCCTTTATTTAAAATGGTATCCAGTGCACTTAGAAAGGTTATCAATGAAATGCTTGTAAAATGGTGAGAAATCTTTTTTTTTATGAACATTGTCCTTTTAATTTAGCATTTTATCTACTTAGGACATATTTAAACTCCATATCATATATTTAGCTGGTCTAATTGCTCATTTTTCTTGTTTAAAATTAGAAATATATTAGAATTTCAATAGCTATAATTACAACACATAATATATCTTGCATTTCTGCTGTAGTTTGCAAAACAATGTTCTACAGCAATTATTTTATTTGCGATTTTTTCAGCAATACAATATTCTTCACATCTGACATTTTAATCATTTATTTACATTGATGTTACCAACACATGGATTCTTGTTTCAATACTATTGTGAACCAGTTCGTTTTATTTCATTGAAAATGTGTGAAGAGTTCTTCAGCTTTGCTAATGTAGTATGTTAATTTTAATAAAAAATAAATAATTTTAATTAAATAACATATTTAATTCACAATTGATAATAAATTTAAAACTCACGAAGTTCCTTGACAACTAGGTAAAAAGTGAGGTAAAATTTTACCGTACGGTCATCCTTGGCGAAATTTTCAAAAAGTCGCCAGGGGTGACTGTATGACAAATTTCCGATCGGGAAAAACGGCGGGAAGAAAATGGCTGAAATAGTGACAAATATTTCATACATTGTTGGTATTTAACAATATGCTCAACTAATTTTACAAAATTAACGAAAAACGCAGAATTCTAGATTTCAAACATCAATGGTAAAATAATAAAGTTGATATGTTAAATTATCCATAAAGTTTTTTGATTAATTTTTATATAAATGAATTTAAGTCGGTAAATATTCATGAGAAATTAATGACAAATAGGGTTGCCAAAATACTAGAGTGCCGGGTTTCCAGTAAAAATGTTCGCCAAATTTAACGCAAAAAAAAAAACGCGCCAAGGGTGACTGTACAGTAAATGAGATCCAAAAGTGAAAATAAAAATAACTAAAAAATTTTCCTTTTATATGTGAGTGCCAGTAAATGATAATATTTCCTTTGTGGAAAAAATAAATTGGCTATATCACACATATTTAAATTAATAAATTGTTTTTAATCTTTCTCACTTGGATAATTACAGTTCATATAGTTTGCAAATAAAAATTATAAAATTTTGTTATCGAGAATATAATATTTTCATAGAGGTCTTTACTGCAAATATAATTATTATAACTTTAGTGTATATTATAGATGATTTTTCTTCATAAACAGTATTAAAATGGTTATTACTGTTTGATTTACAGGATTTTGATGAAGTGATTGTAAGACTATTAGTGTCTGCTGCATTGGTTTATAGGATTTGCTATTTTTAATGACTTCTCTTAATATTCCATTAATCTATATTTAAGAGAAATGTATATATAAATTAATCATACTTGAGTATATGCTTAAAATTTTACTTTCTCTAAAGTAAGTTCTTATATTCTAAACAATTTTTTTTCTGATGATCAATTATTTAATAATTATTTATCTATGCATGACTAACATATATCTTTAAACCTAATGTTAAAAATGCAATTAAGAGTGTCAAGGATCACAAATTCTATTTAGAAATTGTGGAAACACTTGATACGTTTAAAATATCATTTAAATGATAATAAGAAAAGTAATAGAATATGAAAAGAAAAACTCTCATATGTATGTATGTTTATTTAAGTTTAGACACTGTCATGGAAAATTGGTATGTGATAAATTTAATTACATTTTAAAATTGATCAGTATGTCAGATTTAATATTAGAATCAAATCACTGATAAAGTAAAATTGTAACATTATATAAATTTGTGTACTCTTATAAGATTTAAATTTTGATAATATATTTCAGTTTATGCACTTAAATGATTTAAAGCTGATTTGTAGGGCTCATCAACTTGTCCATGAAGGTAAGTAACTTTTCAGTATAGTAACAATTGTACATATTAGCATTAAAAAAATTATATGTATATTTATATTGTGTAATTCGGCATATTATTTCATGCAAGTTATTTTTTATGTATTGTCTTGATTAACTTGCTTATATTATCAGTTTTAAAAATACATTTTTATGGCTATATTATTATTTAATTTATCTTCAAATCACACAAAAAAATTTTAAAGGTGTTTTTCCATTTTTTTAAAAATTATTCTATACTGAAATTAATAAATACTCTTATACTCTTTTTTTTCAGTATACGTTTGTTTTCAATGAAAATTTACAAAATGAAAAAAGTTTGGATTTCCAATAGCTTTCTAAAAATGAAATTTCACTTTTCAATAATAGTACAGTTTTAAATTCAATATAAAATTTTTAACTCAAAACTGAATAATTTAAAAAGCTTCAATTTTGCATTTGATTAAGATTTGAGATAATAATCTAATTTGATTCAAGGAATTATATAAATCCTTTTAAGATTTCAGTTAATCTAAATTGTTAGAAAGATGATTAAATGCCATTAATATTAAAAAAAAGGTTTCTAAAATAAAAAAGGGAGGCGAAAAGTTGAGTAAAAGAAAGTATTGCTAACAGACATTTTTGAATCGAATTTGAATAAATTTGATCGAATTTGAATAAAGAATAATCGAATTTGAATAAAGAAGCAGGCATTCAGGCATGATAGATAGTCAGTTTTTGAAACAATCTGAACTTAAATCATATCTTTAACTTTCACAGTTTTTATTTTAAAGTCCAGTTTATTAGGATTTAATCTTGTGAGTTCAATCTCATTCAGTGATACATAGTGTAAATTTTGGTAGACCTAGTAATTGTAAAATTTCTAAATTTGTTTGTACTCACTTATTGAGAACTTTTAGTTGACAATAGTTGAATGAATAAAATCATTTTGGGGGGAATAAAAAGGTTTTTATCTATACCTGCTACTTAAAAACGATAACCAAAATAAAGATATTAAATTTCAAACAAGATTGAAATTATCTATTGTGAAAAATATAAATTAATTTTATTAAAAATAAGAAAAAAAAAATGAAGTAAGCTATTTAAAGATGTGTGGCAAACATAAAAAGGTATTGTTAAAACTTTATCACTTTATAGATAAAATATCAACATACCATGTAGATTAAAAGTGTTGCATCAGCATGCTTCCCTGTACCTAGCTATGATTTGACTTCGACTAGTTAAGTGGAAGAGTCTTCATAATTTAGAAGTAGGGTCCAATAAGACTCCCAAACTTGACCTGTATCCTCTAAAGGTATCATTGCAATTGGAGGACATTGTGACCATAACATATTTAATGTGTCCCATCTGCTTTTAGTGAACATCATATATCTTCAGTTAAGCCAGGATTCAAATTCCCTACCTTCCAATAATGAAAACAATCCCTAATCAGCTAGGTCATCATAATCTAAATCAAAGGCATAAAAACTGAATAAAGAACTACTTAAATTATTATTTATTTCAATTGGAATATATGATTCTCAAATATTAGTTGTCACTGATTTCACATTTAATGAAGTCTATTTTAGTGGCTATTATTCATTAACTTCAAAAAAAGTAAAAAGCTTTTATTTAAAATTAGGATTATTGATTAATTTTAACAAAAGTTTTACAGTAAAAAATATGATAATTTTTTCTTGTAAATCTTGGAGGCATAATCATGTTTATTTATATCAGAAATAACATTATAACATTGTAATAGCACTATTGAAAATGTTTCTATTCTTAAAAATGAATGAAAAAAACTTCGTTTTTTATTAAATGATTTAATGAAGTGGGTTATATGAGAAAAAGTTTTTTATGTTCATTTCATAGGATTCAAATTTCGATAATTTATTCTGTTTGAAGAATTGTTTTCTAAAAACTATTCCACAATTAAAATTGTTTCCTGGGTGCAAATAATTCAAGATTCATGGCTAGTAAAAATGACCCAACATATATGAATTATAATTTCATGATAAATGCAATCAAAAAGAATCGAGAAAGATGTGGTTGCTCATTCATTACAAATGTGTGCGCGTATCCTTATCTACTCACAAACTATCAATTTATGAATATTTGGCACATGCTGGGGCTCTTCAACATGCTGAAGATATTTAATAAACTGTAGTTTGTTATAATATTACAAATCATGTTAATAATGGAATAATATTAAAAAGTTGAAACAAATTATAGTTATGGACAATTCTATTGGGTTCTTTAGAATATTTTGTTATATCATTTTCAACTTTCATAGTAGTCTTATAATGATTACATCAGTGGATAATATAGGAATGATTGAAATTTTAATATTTGGGAAACTAATTTTCATCAATCATATATCTTAATTATTGTATGTCAGTATATACAAAGTATTATTCTGTTGACTTGTTGAAAACTGTAAAAATATGCTAGCAATTAGTAGTTTAAATAAAAGAAATAAAATGATGTCTGGAATTATACAAATAATTTTCCGTGTAATTATTAAATTTCTCTAAGATAGAGTAAATGCAAGATTTATTTTTGCAATTTATTCTTATTATTTTTTGAGGAACAATATTTCATTTATTATAATAGATTATTTGCTTGAAATAATTAGAACAATAAAAAAATTATCCCATTGCATAAAATATGAAGATTATTTTAATAAGATGCTTTTCATAAAATTAACTGCATTCATGCTTCTACTGATTTTAAATTATAAATAACCTTTGGTTTATAATTTTCTGAAATCCATGTATTCTATTTGTAGTTTTACTGTAACATGCAGTTAATTTAGCAATCTTAAAATTGGGTGACAAATCTGGCAAATTGATTTCTTGTATTCTAGTGATTTTTTTCCTCTATCAAAATTTTTGGGAAACTATATTTTTATAACTTACATAATATTATTTCAATATCAATTTGTTTTTCAGGATACAAGTACATGTTTGATGAAAAATTAGTGACAGTTTGGTCTGCTCCTAATTATTGTTATAGATGTGGAAATATAGCAGCAGTACTTGCTTTTAAAGATGTTGAAAATCGCACACCCCAACTTTTCAGTGCTGTGCCTGATGCAGAACGTGTGATACCACCAAGAGTCACTACGCCATATTTTTTGTAACACTATGTTAATTTATTTTGAAAATTTTAATGTTATAAACTCTGAATATATCTAAAGAATTTGTAAATATAATAGGATAATAAATCTTTGTATAAAAGTCAATATATTTATTTTCAAATTCTCGAGATTGTAGTTAGATAAGTCTTAACTTGGTTTCATATATATATTATTGGGTCATTCTGGATTTTAAAGGGAATGTGCTTTTAAAGTATTATATTTATAAATTACTTAATGAGCATAAAATGACTGTTGAACCATTTTTCAACTAAAAGACATGAAATTGGTTGTGGTTTGAAATTATCTTTTTTTTTAATTGTACATAGGATCTATAAACAATAACTTTATTTTGAATTTATATATATATATATATATATATATATATATATATATATATATATATATATCATTTTTTTACAGAGTTATGAAATGTTGTGACATATATTCTAATCAATAAGCTTAGAGGGCTGGCTCACTGCTTTCTTTTCATTAAATAATTTTATAGAAATTTATGGACGCTAATTAAATTATTACCAAGTTAAACACTACTATTTAAGTTTTATTTACAATAAAAAAGGAAGCAATTCAAATTATATGAAATGAAAGCTTCCTTATATCCATTTAGGAAAATCAAATAACACGTCATTAACCAAAATAACTAGGGGTAATATATAAATCAACATTATCTTATAATAAATATTATCCACCCTAGTCTATGAATATTCCAATGCTTATATGTGGTTGGCAGTTCCATATATTTTAATTTTTGTAAAGTGTGTATTTAAAAACATCTCATCTAAAATATGACAGAGAAAACTTAGAATTCCCAATTCTTCATTCTAAACAAAACAATGACAATGTTTATAAGTACACATAAAAAAACGCCCTTTTATCCTTTTGGTGCTTTATAAAAGTTTTCATAAAATTTGTTCAATCAGTTCCTATTAGGAAAAATGCTTAATCATTCTATTGTATACTTTAATTTCTTTTATCGTTAAGAATCAAAATAATATATGAAAAATTTGTACCATTATATTTATTGATTAAATAGTTTTGAATATACCAGCAGCGACTACATGAGATATTATGAAACTTAATTATATTTCCTTAATTCAAGTTTTAATTTCATACTTTTTTCAAAACCAATGATATCTTTCCTTGAATGAAATATCCAGTTCAAAATTCAACTCAAAATAATAATTGTCCTTCATATTTATGTAATAATGTTACTTTGGCCCTTAGAATAAATATTGAGAAAATGTTAAATTAAGCTTCAAAATTTATGCAATTCTGCATTTTTATTAAATTACAATGGTGAGGTTTGTGTTGACATAGGCTTGAAATAATACTGATATCATGATTTCAAAATTACTGCCAAATTAAAAAGAAACTTTGACAAACTCCAATGATCTGCATTATCTAATAACTAAGAAAAGTCATGGCTTCATTTAGAATCTTAAAAAAATTTGTATCCGAATTTGTTTTGAGTTGCAATGTTTTAAACATTATTTAATACAAAGGGATTCACTTAGAAGATGCATTATAATTTGGTCTTAATGTATTTATAAATTATATCATAGTTTTCATACTATTAACCATACTATTCTATATTATATTTCATCACAATCACCACTATCAGTTTCATTTAAAAAAAATGAGCAAGGTAAAAAAACTTCAGTACAAACAATCATCACTCTTTAGTTGTGAAATTACGAAAACGTTTTTTAAGAATAGAATTAATGTTTAAGAACATAAAATATTCATAAATCATAAGAGAAAAATTACATGCTTAAAGATTCTGAATTAAAATACCCTTCTGGCAAAGGTAAGTAGGATTTTTTTGCAAATAAAATTATTGCAGTTTTACTATCCTTGGATCCTGAACACTAAACATTTTGGTTTTTGTTGGGACATTGAATCATCGATAGATTTTTTGGCCAAGTTTTTTTAAGTATTTTTATAGTTCTTGTCTTTATATGTGACTATGTAAGGAATACTGCTAAGGATTTAAAATTTTCCTTTTATTGGCATTTTGTTTCAAAGGATTTTTTTTTTTTGATGAATTTAGAACAATTCTGATATTTATTTCTTAGAAGTTCAATGTGAAATAAAAACCGTTGACCATCTGTTAGCTTTTTGAGCTGTAAAATCTGAAAGACATTTCATTTGCTATATCTACAAAGCTTCATGTGTTATCATTAAACTGAATAATTTCTGATTTTTTTTTATCAATTTCACTAATGAACAAATTTTGATGTTTTTTTAAATTTTTTGATTTGGTTCTCCTGTATTTCAAAATTTTCGATTTTTGCTTAACAATAAATGTCCTCCTAAGATTCTTTATAATTATTATAATTTATTTATGACCAGGGCAATAAAAATAAGAATCTCATTATTTATAAGATTCTTAGTTATTTTTATTGCTCTGGTCTATGTCTATTATGAGAACTGTATATTTCTTCATGAGTTTCATCTTCATTGGGTTGAATTAACATCTTGCAGAAGATTCAACATCATATAAATGAATTTTCAAATGTTATATCGTTTTTCATATTCAATCGATATACTTGTGTACCATTCTTTAGAAATAAAATGACAAACAAATGTATGAAAATATTTTGGAATATGAAAATGAGCTGCTTTTAGAAGAAATTTTGAAATAGTATTGAATGCATAGGGCACAGAGTCACCCCAATGCCATATGAATTCCAAAAAACGATTATTTCAACTGAAGAAAGAAAAGGAAGGTGAAAAATTACAATACCTATTCCAAGGAGAATATCGAACATGAGAATACTAAAAGAGTGATTGCATGTAAATAATTTTCACAAACTTGTTGATTTATGAAGCATGTGGTGACTCCATGCCCCATGTTGTATCTAATGAATTAAGTAATATAATAATGTATTAAACTTTGTTCAATTATGGTACTAAAAATTGAAGTTTCTGCTATTCAATCCAATATAGATTACACGTAAATAAATCAAAATGATAAAAAATATCAATATTTTAATTTTTTTTAATTGAGGAATTAGTAATTTTTGTTATACTTAATATTTACTGAAATTTTTTTATATAAAGACAAAATATATTTTTAAACCTTAAATTAAATACTGTGCAAATGTTAATTGAAGTTAAAAACAGATATAGTTTTGCATGATTTTTATATATATAAAAAAAAACTATGGTGAGATTTTTGTATATATGACATACATTTGAAATAATCATCTCAATATCTTAATTCAAAACTATCAAAATACAATTAGGTTTTAACTCTATTTTAGTCTTATTTGTTTTATTTTAATTTAAATTCTAACTATTATGTAATTTTATAATAAGAAGACATTAAAAACTTGAACATTATTTTATTCTAAAAAAACATAACAGTGTAAGGAAATAAAAATATAATCTAGAAATATTAATATAAAATTTTTTAAGAATAAACCAATATCACAACTTTTAAGGCATGATTCCAAAGCCAAAGAGTACCTTGCATAAGTTAACAAAGTATGCAAATAAATGCAACTGGCTATAACAGCAACTTAGCAGCTTCTTTATCAACAATCCAATGGAGTTCTCCTTGTGATGGACGTACAAGGGCAGCTGGAAGAGGCTGCCGACTATTACCTTCAATAATTTCCTGTGCAAGAAAAATTTCACAATTTACTATTTTTTCCAGTATACATAGTATTTGTGTGTATATATATATATATATATATATATATATATATATATATATATATATATATATATATATATATATATATATATATATAAAGAATGAAATAGATCAAAAGCGTAGAAAATTATAACAACGATTCATTTATGTAATTAAAAATTATATTTTTATATTAATGTAATTTTATTGGTAGCACACTTCTGTAATGAATTTAAAATTAACAAAATCTTTTATAATAAGTATGATATTAAATGAAGTTTCTTTTGAATTAATTTTTTTTTATCATTAGATTGAAAGAATATGATTGATAATATCGCAGTAATATTCATGGAACAAATAAAACATATTACAAAAGATAGTTCAAAACTTATAAACAAAAATGCATTTTTACAAAAATTTACAAAATGCAGCATATTTATAAATGTATACAATATAAGGTTAATTGTTAACAATAAGTAATTATTTGCCATACAAAATTTATTGTAACATTAATTTTGAAATTCTTAAGAAAGTAGTATTGAAAACAATTTTTTTAGACTTTTAAATTTAAATTCTTTTTACTTAAGATATATTTCAGTGTTATAGAAAGTAATTTCTGTGTTAGACTGTTATAATATATCAATAAAAAAATATTATGACTTCTAGAATTTCCATGTATTTTTAATATTGATATTGTCTCAGTAGTGATAAATGTAAAAAATGCATCAATGACCAAATGCATTAAATGTTTATGCATTAAATGTTAAAGTAAATTAAATAATTTAATTTTATGGAAAATAGAATTACAACATGTAATAAACAAATAAATACAGGATTCATATTCATTTTTTAAAAATTAATGCCTAGAATATTTAGGAAACCTATCTAGAATTTTTAAAGTATTTTCCCTGATGTGTGTGTATTTTTAGTAATAACTTACATTTTTAAATAAAGTTAATTAAATATTCATTCCATTTTTAAAATATGTTAATGCATATTAAATAAAATGAAATGGCATTTTAAATAAATACTAAATATTCTTGATTATACTTTATGATAAAAGATACTCTTTTGATTGTTCTAAACAATCAAATATTTAATGTACTAACACTTCAATATTACTCTTTTTTCAAAATCACATAAAATATTAAATAGTTATAATTAATTCTCTGTTCCTTATCATTTATATATTACCCAAATACTATTCTTTCAATCAAGATTGAAGTAGAATTAAAGAAAATAATTTATTAAAAATAAAACCTTCAAAACAAAGCAATTTTTTGAGCTTTTTATTTCCAAGAATTATTTAAATTTTAAAATAAATTATTTGATTGTAATCAAAAATTTGTTCTCTCTTAAAAAATAATATGTTATTAAAATAAGAATGATAATCACATATAATTTAAATGCATACTTTAAGTATTTCAGCTTTAGATTCTCCAGTAGTAACAAAAACAGCACATCTGGAATTGTTCAAAACTGGCAATGTTAAAGTAATTCTACAAGGTGGTGGCTTCGGTGAATCTTCAATCGAAGCAACCCATTTCTTTTCTTCCTATAGAAAAAAGTAATATTTTTATACAAAAACTATAAGTATACATTTATGAATAAGTATTAAACAAATGTGTGTATAATGTGGCACTAATTAATAATAATAAAAATATTAAATAAATAAAGCTTCAGTATTAGAACTCATTACTTATAACTTGAATCTAATTTTTTTAAATCAATCACCTTATGTGCATTCTATCGATATGTATGTAAGATACTTATTTGAATATTGAACAAAATAAAAATTTTGATACACTGTAAGTCAGTATTACATAAATAATATACAAATGAGTTATTTTAACAAAGCATAATTTTGAATTTGAGTGAAAGAAATCATAAATTATATTACAACATCATGTGTTTTGCTATTTGACATTTTTAATTATTAAAATTTTAAGGTATATAATAAATACCAAACAGATAAAAATGCAAATATATTTAAGTTTCATAACTTTTTTTAACAAATCAAATTTATAAATACAGTAAATTTTGAGGCATTATGCTAGTTTAAGATAATTTTCTCAATATGAAATCACAGAATTAGTTCAAAAAAATTTTTGTAACTAGGACTATATCAAAGTATAGCGAGATAATTAAGAATCTTTTAAATACACAAAAATTATAATTTGATACTTTTATGTTCAATATTTGTGAGATTAGATGGATTCCCTTAACTTTCATTCACAAGGAGTTCATAAATACTTGGGTACCAGCAGTTCAAATACCTTTGATATTCAGTACTTTTGCAATATTTTTAAATAAAATTACTTTGGTAATACTGTGATTTCACAAATGAAGCTTCATTAAATGTGTAGATTTGAAAGTATTGTTTAACTGAGCATTGAGAAATAAGACAAATTTTAAATAAAATCAATTAACATTAATTGATAATTATGAATAGTGTAACATTATTTTGATTAGTCAAGAAAACAGATAGAAAAAAAACTAGCAGATTTGAATGCTATAAAAGTTATGTAAACATATTAATAGAGTACATATAATAAAAAAACACAAATTTTTATAAATATAATAAAAAAATAATCAAAGGGAAACATATTTCAAGAAATGCCCATTACTATTTAGTTTAGAATTTGCATATAGGTGTTATGGAGCATTTAGCCATTTGCTTTAATTTGATATATATACTCTACAGACATATACATCAAAGTAATATTGGTATCAAAGTATAGTGATATTACTTTTGACATAGATTATTGCAGATATTGCTACCTTTAGAAGAGGATGATTAGGAAAGAGAGAGCATGTGTGACCATCAGGTCCTATTCCTAATAATAAAAGATCAAACTTGGGAAGTGATGCAGAAGAGATTCTAAATTCTTGTTCAATTTTGTGAGCATAATCATTTGCAGCAGCTTCACCTGAAGGAAAAAAGAGAATTATTTTAATTTCCTACATTCAATGAAGTAAATCTTTTAATGACATTAAATTAATATAAATTTTACCTTTTAAATTAGGATTAATAGTAACGAATTGGCTTTCAGATATTGGAATCAAAGAGAGCAATTCACGTTTATAACAACCAAATGTACTCTCTTTGTCATCAAAAGGAACTAGTCGCTCATCACAGAAAAAAAATTTCCATTTTGGCCAGTTGGTAGTCACATCAGGCAGACTTTTGCAAAGGAACTTAATAAGGCTTCCACCTTGAAAAATGTAGTGATATTAAGAGAATAAATAGAAAAATGTTTGGGAAAAATATATTTCAGTGTGCTCCTTGGTGAAAATTGACAATTTTTTTTTGTTGCCAAACATGTTTTTGTGCATATTTGAAGAAACAAAATATTATTAAAAACACTGCAATAATATGCAATTAAACAAATCACTCAAATTTTACAAGGAAAAATTTTTATCTCCATGTTCAATACATGATCTGATGCCAAATAGTGAAAAATCAAGGGGCACCCTGAAGTTTAGCCACCCAAATGTTTTTCTTTATATTAAATGTTTTAAGGATACAATTTATGACTTAATACATGTGATATTAATGCAAAATTTTTATGATAAAAATAATTTATATTTCTTCTATTTACCGCCTCATTAATTTTTTGATTCAAATCTTAGTAACAAAACAATTTTAAACCCATTTACAAGGAACAATAAAAAGCATTAGCGAAAATTTTATGATTTAGATGACATTATGAATTTTAATATAAGTAATAAGCAAAATCATTAATATGAATATAATAATTGTAATAAATTTTAGTAAGGCTTTTATTTAATTCAAAAACAAAAAAATAAGTATGAATAAAATAAGTTTTAAATTAATTTTAATAAATGCATTATTATAGTCAATATCCTATTTTTAAACATAAATGAAAATTACATTTGATAAAATTAAATCATTTAGCATAAGTGTTTTGTAATTTAATAGTTTTTTTTGCAATAATAGTTTAATTCAAAATTGATAAGTCTTTCAAATATTTTAATGATATTCTAAATTAGAAATATTATCATGATTGTTGTAAAGCATATTAAAAAAAGTGTCTTCTTTATTAAATAAAAGTAATTTTGCAAAATTGGATACCAAATTTCATATAAGCCATGAGAGACATTTGCACACTGCTTTAATTATGTCTATTAGTATATTTAATCAAGCTAGTGCTAAATACAGTATAAGAAAAATACTTTATAGAAAATAAGTTACATTTAAAGGATGTAAATTTGAAATAGATATAATCTGTTGTTTTAGTTATGTTAGCTGTTTTTTTAAAATACAAAATCAAAAATATTGGAAATTTAATATTTCTTGATAAAATTCTTGGATACAAATTGAATTTGCTCAGTTATAAGTGTAAAAAATATTTAAATTTAAAATAAATTTTTACATTAATACCTATTTTAAACATTGGTTGCATCTTTTATATAGTAAACACTTTTCAACAAAATGTTTTCAAACAGTAAAATTGTATCCATGTTGTACTACTAAAACAAAAAGTACTACTATATCTTATATTCGGTAAACAACATATATATATAATTATATATATTGGGCTCAGTTTCCAGACTAACAGATCTGGAGAAGCTTCTCCAATATAATTTGAACTTCAACACTGCTGTTGAGAAATTTTATATGTCCTATCCATCACTTATAAACCAAATTAATGAAGTTCTAAAAAATTCTTGCAATAATGATCATGCTCTTTAAAATCATTTTTCATTTATGCACACAGTCTTCTACTGCATAACCCATCACTTTATCAACAATTAAATTGCATTCATAATTAAAATTATGGTATTGTCTTTGATGAATTCACTTTTATTGTTATGCAAATATTAATGAGAATTTTGAAACCAAAGTAAAATTTCAAACAAAACTTAAATGAAACTATAAATAACTTAACTATAAATAAAAATTTAGATTTTTCTTTTAAATTATAAGCATTATTTAAGTATTATTTTTTGTAAATAAGTATCAATAAAAAAATTATTTTGTATAAATTAAATTTAAAAAATTGGATAAAATAAAAGCAAATAAACAAAAATATTTATTGGCAAATATGATAAACAATAGTAACCATAAAAATTAAAAAGAACAAAAAATACTAATGATTATTTTTTACATAATTTAAATTCAATTAATATTTCTTAAATGTAATTAATGTGTGCAACATAACCAGAACAAGTAAAAATTAAAATAATTTTAAAGTAAAACAAATTTAACATAAAAGATATAATTTTTGCCTAAAATTAGAGAACTGTGCAATGGATAAAATGCACCAAGCTGATGATAAAGTGTGGCAAACAGGCTTAACAGTTCAGAATGTGTTTGTATGATGTGATTTTCGTTATGATATAAGGTGATCGTATGGTATATGTGAAATTCTTTTTATGTGCACACTGTTAAACATATAATTAATTTTATTTGGTTACAATTTAAGAATTTTTTAAGTTAATGTTCACATTATCCGATTTCAAATTTTTTTAAAGTTTTATAATTTGGAATTTTGAAAAATATATTGTTTGGAATTCTTTTAAAGTTATATTTCAAATTTTTGTTTGGTTGGTCGTTAAACGATCTGTTCAAGGTACCAATCATGTGCCTGGTCAATTTGATTTGTACCTAGTAGAGTATATAAAATAAAGAAATCATATATATATATATATATATATATATATATATATATATATATATATATATATATATATATATATATATATATATATATATATATAGAACATAACAGAAAACTTTTTGAAGCTATAAGAACTTTATTTTCCAACTGGTTGTGACAATTGCAAAACTAATCATTACACGAGTTATTTTGCTCTTCATAAAAATTTCTGTTGTATGAAATACTTTATGTATGTATATATATATATGTAATTCAGAGTGGCAACATTGGTCATTTAGAAACTTTTAGTTTTTATAAAAATGTATGTTTACATAAGTAAATATATCTTTAAGTAAGTTTTACTACATGTTTCATTTTATTGTTAAATTGTGCTGTACTGAAATTTTTTTAAGGTGGGCATTATTGCAAGGTAAATTAAAATTTTGAGTTTTAGTAAAAAATGCAATTTGCTTATGTTAGAAATTTATTGGCCAGTTGTCACTATAGTAGGTATCACTTTTTAAAGTAGTTTTTTTTTTTTAAGTGGGCACCACTGCCTGGTTAATTAAAATGTGTAATTATGATATGCTCCCAAGTGATTTCTAACCAAATTTAGTGTCCTTTATTTTGATTATAGTGTTGACAATTTGAGTTTTTGCTACTTTTCAGATTTTTTTGTTGCCAAATTTAGTTTCTCTTGTGTTTTATATGATTTTTACTTTCTATATATGGTTCTTTTCAGTGGCAATAGTATTTGAAGTTTCTGTTTTACTTTCAATTCGAGTTTTTTGTTTTATGTTTGCTGTTATATTTTATTGTCTCCAGTGTCTAAACATCGTAAACTGTGGTTTTTTTCAATTTCTTTTTATTTATATCTTTTTTTATTCTGTTTATTTATATTATAATCTTTATATATTTTCTAAAATTTATTATTAAATTTTTCTTATATATTTTACCATAATTATTACCGAGCATATTTGACATGTAAGCTCGACGTCATATCAACTCCATTATTGTTATTTACTCATCTCTTTTACCGGTTATTTTGAAGAGAAGGCAAATCCAACAAAAAGTTTTTATTCATTTTCCAGTAATACTTTTTTAGATTTTTTACACTATTATGCGAAAATTTATTCGTTACACTATTATGCGGAAATTTATAAAATGCGTATTTTTTTAATTTTGTAAAGATTACCGGTAAAAAAAAATGTGCTTAACTTGCCGATGCAAAAAAGTCACCAATGAGGGGGATATCAAATTAGTTCCATTTAAAATTCGAGTTTTAATTTTAAAAAAACGCAATTTATTTACATGAGAGATTTAGCTATATTGCATATATATGAAATTTTATAGATTTCATGTTACTAAGTTTATATTTATTTTTTATTATGTAATCTTTAGGAAATTAGTTTCTAGTTATTAGCATTTTAACATTCCCATAGAAAGTGATTATAATGAAATATTTGAAATTTTGATATTTGGAATATAATACACCACACAATTTCAAAGTTGTTGAAAGCATATTGCACATTGTGACGTAATTTAGGTGTGTGAGATACTTGTGCAGAGCTTGGAGCAAAAATTAGATATTGTGCCAAGCCTGCATAGTTCCCTGATCTTTTACAATAATTTTTTGTGCAGAAATTAAAATGGATCAGTTTGTTCAGTAATTGAAGAAATAATATTAACAAGGAAATAAAATAAGATTAAAGAATATGTTATTAGAAAAAATACATTAAAGTAAAAAAATATATATAAAATATCACATTTTTTAAGTAAAATATGTTTCAGCAATAAGATATAAAAGAAAGCAAAATAGAGTGCAATGAATTCAATTAATATAGTAATTTTTCTTTTCATAAAACAAAATATATCAAATACATAAACTATATCAATTATGATTTCATAACATTTGGGGATATCATTATAAGATGTTTGCACAGCAATATCTTTTCACATAGATCTTGCATTTTACTTGTGTTTTATGCCTACCAAGAATATATACATTTTTAAATTAATATAATTTTCTATCATTACATCATTAACGGCATGGTAAACCTTTGTTAGAAAAATGTACTTTTACATATTAATCCTTTAGAAACAAGTTCATTTTATAAATCTAGAGAGAGATTTGTAAAATACAGTAGAGTAACACACATGAAATTGCGAATTTTGCTACAAGAATCTTAACTTCTTCAGGAGAAAATTGTTCAAATTCTAAATTCTCGAAACCTTACTAATTCTTAAAGTAAAAATATTAATCAAACATAAAGAAAATCTCGTAATATGACTGATCCTTTAATTTTAACACTTCTTTGAGTTGAGATAAATAATTGCAGTATTTTAGCATTAAAAAGTCCACGTAGAACTTTCTCTTGGATAAAAGTGTAAATAATTTGATTCAACTAGAACAATTAGAATACACTTTCAAGAGAATGATAAAATTTCAGTTTTTAAAATTCAATTTGTGTTTAAAATAATACGACGCACATATTTTGAAAGTTATATTTAAAAGAAAACGAAGATATAAACGGGAAAATGTGTTTATTACCCGATAAACCAACACGAAAACAATTATTTCTATGTATACTTTCCAAAGCTTTACTTTCAATCAATTTTGATAGCGAAGATATTACTCCAACTTCACCACAACAAACATTCACTTCCACGGGTGCCATATTTACAAAATTCAAGTTCCTGGTAAACTTGTTTGCTTTTTATTTTTATTTGGATTTTGGTAAATTATATATGAGTAACATGCTGAAAGTATTATATTTATTGCTAATAATTGAAAACTGTTAAAAAGATTTCATGTACTCCTCCCATAAACTTTTGAAAACAGATGACATCATATTTTTGTCTAAATCTGAAAAAATTATTCTATTAATAGAAAAAAATTAATTTTTTTGAGGTATAAAATCATAAGATTGAAGTTTTTGACATGTAGATCTTCAAACATATTGTTTGAAAATAATGGAAAATGTTTACTTATCATTAGAGACAAAGCATAACCATTTTTAAACGGCTTAAATACATCTCATCTTAATGCAAAATAATTGCGAACTATTTGTGTGATTGTTGTATTAATGTTTAGATTGTTCATGTAAGTTAAATGGAATTAGAGAAATTGTATTAAGGGAAATTATTTAATTTTGTATTTGTGAGTGTAGGTACTTTTAGTTATGGCATCTTTAAAATCTCTTTTGCCAGCTCCTGCTCAAATATCTGGAGATCGTGATGTAGATCGTCTCAAAAAACGGAATAGTACATCTAAACAACTTGTTGTTACATCCCGTTCTGCACCTCCATATGGAGCGAGAAAAGGTTGGGTACCTCGATCTTCTGAAGATTTTGGTGATGGAGGTGCTTACCCCGAAATCCATGTAGCTCAATATCCACTTGGTCTTGGAAAGAAAAAGGAAAAAACAAATGCAAATAATTTACCAGTTCAGTTAGATGCACAAGGAAAAATTAAATATGATGTTATTGCTCGTCAGGGCCATAGCAAGGATCGGGTTGTTTATCATAAATTTCAGGATTTACTCCCATCTGAAATCACTAATGAAGACGATCCAACTTTGCAAAAACCATCCGCTGAAGATATTGAGGAAACTACAGAGGCAACAAGGTTGGCACTTGAAAAAATAACCCATACAAAAATATCAGCTGCTATGCCTGTTAGAGCTGCAGAAAAAACAGGGCCTGTGCAGTACATTCGTTATACACCTTCTCAACAAGGGTTTGCTTTTAACTCTGGAGCCAAGCAACGAATTATTAGAATGGTTGAGGTTCAGAAAGATCCAATGGAACCTCCTCATTTTAAAATTAATAAAAAAATTCCTCGTGGTCCTCCCTCCCCTCCTGCTCCAGTGATGCATTCACCTACTCGCAAAGTAACTGTGAAAGAACAGCAAGAATGGCGTATACCACCTTGTATATCCAACTGGAAAAATGCTAAAGGATATACCATTCCTTTAGACAAAAGGCTTGCTGCTGATGGTCGAGGTCTGCAACAAACTCATGTAAATGAAAATTTTGCAAAGTTAGCTGAAGCTTTGTATGTTGCTGATAGAAAGGCTCGTGAAGCTGTAGAAATGAGGTCCCAGTTAGAGAAGAAACTTGCTCAAAAAGAAAAAGAGAAGAAAGAAGAGCATCTCAGAAAATTAGCTCAACAAGCAAGAGAACAGCGTGCTGGAATACGAACTCAGCCTGCTGCTGAGAAAGATGAAGAGGTTCGAGAGCGAGAGACTTTGCGTTATGAACGTCATAAGGAACGCCAGAGGGAAAGGAATATAGCTCGTGCAGCTCCTGATAAACGAAATAAGCTTGAGAAGCAACGCGAAAGAGATATTAGTGAGCAAATAGCTCTTGGATTGCCTAATGCCCGTCAAAGCAATGAATTGCAATTTGATCAACGCTTATTCAATTCAACCAAAGGCATGGATAGTGGCTTTGGAGAAGAGGAAGACTATACTGTTTATGACAAGCCTTGGAGATCACAGCAAGCTGTTAGTAATAATATATATAGACCTAGAGGAAATACTGACAAAGATGTGTACGGAGAAGATTTTGACAAAATTGTTAAGACATCTAGATTTGTGCCTGATAAAGAATTTGCTGGAACTGATCGTTCTGCTAGGCGTGAAGGTCCTGTTCAGTTCGAAAAACAAGAAGAGGAAGATCCTTTTGGTTTGGATAAATTCTTAACTGAAGCTAAAAAAGCCAGTAAGCGCCCAACTGATGACCGTGATTATGATAGAGATAGAAGTAAAAGACGGAAAGATTAAATATTTAAGTGGTAAATATTGCTTATATTTTTAAATTTGAAATGACAGTTAATAAGTTCCTAAGATATATAGCTTATGTTTCAATATAAAAATATGCAAGTTAACAAAAATGCAGTACACTATTTTGTTTCTTCTTAAGATCTTCATAATAAATGTTGATAATATTTCACAAATATGTAACTAACTACTATTTTTTTACACAAGTTGATGTTGCAACTTTATGTAATATAAACTGTAGTTTGCTGTGCTTATGTATTTAAGAATTGTTTCTTTATTTTTAAATATTTTCTATTTTGAGTATTAGTGAAATTACATTCTTATCTTCCATATAACAGGGTTCGCACAACTCCTGGAAACTCTTGGAATTTTGACTTGACTCCTTGAAAATTGTGAATTACTCCTGGAGTTTTTTCTTACCTTGATGCATTTATTTTTTTCTAGGAAATCTTATGGCTTGAATTTTTTTAGTTTTAATATTTTAAATTTTTCAATAAAATTGTCAGAAACTTCATTTAGTATTAGTTTTTAATATTGACAGTAGACGGTGGGATGATCGATATTCAATTTTTGTGTTCTTAACTGTTGACTTGTATTACCGGGGTTTTAAGATCTAGTTCAAATATAATTTTTTCATGATAATTTGGCTTAGTAGTATTTAAATTTATGTGAAGTAATCACCAAACAAAATCAATATGTTGTACAATTAAGACAGGCGATTTTAATTGATTCTTTTTCTATTTGCTGCTGTTTTCCTTATATTGTATAAAATTCTTTGAATATTAATATTTAAATATAAAATTTTTGAGTTAAAACATACTTTCCATGTCTCCCTTGATGAAAATTGCACATAATTTAATTAAATCAGGATATCTTTTTATTTTATTTGTTTATTGATGAAATAAAGACTGAAAAAATTATTTAATATACTTGGTGGAAAGTGTTTCTTCAATAACCATTGTACTCTGGAAAAGCCATACAAAGATTGGTTTCTGCGTGGTTTAGATAAAACAAATGCCTATTGTCTGTTTTGTAAGAAAGACTTCTGGATTTCAAATAATGGCAAATCAGCAATTGAATCCCATATGAAAAGGAAAAAGCATATATATTTATTAAAACAAGCTATATCTGCTAAAAAATCTACTCATTTAAAAGAATTTTTTATTCTGCTGATCTTTTTAAAGAATGTGAACCCAAAAAAAATATCTGAAATTTTAGATTCATTTTATTTTTCAAAAGAAGTTTTAAAGTCTGAAATTCTAAGTACCCTTAAAGTTTTAAACAATGGATTCAGCTACAGTTCTTGTAACAATATAAATTGCCTCTTTCAAGCTATGTTCCCAGACAGTATTATTGCAAAGCAATTCAGTTGTGCTAAAAGAGTGTGCTTATTTAACAGTTTTTGGAATTGCACCTTATTTTTCCAACTTATTGAAAGAAAAAGTTAAGAATGTTTCGAATTATGTGCTTCTCTTTGAGGAAAGCTTCTGCAGATAAAACAATTGGACTGCCATGTAAGATTTTGGGATAATGATACAGTTAAAACACAGTATTACTTATCTGATTATTTAGGTCATTCAACTGGAGATATTTTGTTTGAAAAAGTGAATGAGAAGTGCTTAGAATTTGAAACATGTGGATTACTTCAGTTATCAATGAATGGTCCAAATGTGAACTGGTCTGTTTTGATTAAATGGCTGATTTTTTATAAAGTGAACATCATTCAAATATTGTAAATGTTGGAAGCTGCAGCTTACACATTCTACACAACGCTTACAGCCATGATTGTTCCTCATTTCCAGAAGTTGAGGTAACAGCAAGTGCAGTTTACAGACTAGTTAAGGGTTCACCTGCTCGTAGGAAGGACTTTAATAGTCTTGACCCAAGTGTAAAATTTCCTTTAAAGTTTTGCAAACATTGATGATTAGAAAATATAAGTGTTTTCAACAGATTCCCTGAAATGTTACCATATCTTAAAACATATATGTCATTTGTTCAAAGCAAAAATAATCCTGGTACCAAAACTCTTTATATTGTGCACAAGTGTACAAAAGATGTACTTTTTTCTGCTAAATGCAATTTTTTTATATTTATTGCTTGGGAGTAGAACTGTTTCTGACACTTTATCAAACTGATAAACCAATGTTCCCATTTATTGCTGGTGATTTTCATGCATTGTTGAAAAGTTTGCAAGTTTTAAAAAGAATCTTTGCTATCTGAATCTATTGGAAATGTTTAAAAACTCTAATATTACTTTATATTTTAAACAATGTATAATCCAATATTATATAGAATGTTGATTATTTAAATAAAATATTTTCTGTTATATCTGTAAATTCATTGAAGGCTTTTGAAATAATATTAATATGAGGTGTGGCTATATTAAATAACGAAACTGTCGTTGTAAAAAGTTTTATTCTCATTTTATACATAATTATTTATTATCGTCTTCAATGTACACTTCACACTAAACAGCTGACAGTCAATGGCGGACTACGCATGCGCACTTTTGCCACCGCAGCGTCAGTCTCGTTATTTAATAACCACACCTTGTAATTTTAACTCAAATAAATAATAGTCTTATTAATGTATGCAATTATTTATTTATATTATTTACAGAAATGTTTGAAAAATATTACATGTACATAATTATATGCATATTTAGTTAAGAGCAATTTTTAAAATAAAATAAAAAATTATTTAATGTGAATGTTGATACTTCTTAGAGATTTTTGATTTGACTCCTAGAAAACTCGAAGGATTTGATTCTTGGAAATCTGTATGAACCCTGAAATATTAAATAATTTTGACATTAATTCCCACTATTAGTTTAGCAAAAAAATTATTAACCAAACTTTTGTTTTGATTACATTAGCACACAATTGTAATTATTTAAACATTTTTAAGATAATAATTTAATGTGTATCTTTAATTGAGGTAAGATCTAGCTCTGATTTTACTTTTCTTATTGACTGCATAATATTATTAAAAATTAGTTTTTCTATAATGTAGAGGTTTTTTGTAGATAATGCAGTGTTTCTTCAGTGTACTTAAACCGTATGCTGAATTCATTTTAATTGTATAGTTGCTACTGTTTCTTAAATATTTTTTTAAAGTAAACACAATTTTCTTAATTTAAAATAAAAATAATTTATTGAATTGATAAGTTCTTCTTCATTGGCCTGATAACCCAGTGTGGGCCTTTGCCTTCCTCAGAAGTGCATACCAGAACCTCCCATTTTTGGATAAGGTCATCCAGTTTGTCACTTTTAGTGTTTTTAGGTCGTTTTCAAGACAGTCACGCGATCAGAGTTTCGGTCGTTCACTTCTGGTGCCAATGGGGCGAGCCAAGACAACCCGATTTTCGTCACCCAATTGTCGTTCATCCAGCTCAAATGTCCTGCCCATTTTAATCTCTGTATTGAGATAAATTTAACAATATCTGGTTCTTTATATAGTTAATAGAGCTCAGAATTATTTCTTCTTCGCCATGTATTCTCACATTTTATTCCACTAAAGATGCTTCTTAAAGTTTTTTTTTTCAAAAATGGAGATGGTTTCTTTGTCCTTCTCAGTCAATGTCCACGTTTAAGATGAGTAAGTGCAATAGGCTGAATCAAGCCCTTTTTTTGTTTTTCGACTGACGAAAATAGATTTTAGGTACTTTTTTAGCTGAAAAAGCATCGGTTAGCAGTTGTAACCCTGCTGCGGATCTCAGGTGCGATGTCGTTGGATGCATTCAATTCAGATCCCAAATATTTAAAGTTGCGAATAGTTACAAACTTGTAGTTTCCTACCTCTAGATAGGGAGTGTCTTGGTTGATTGCAAGATGCATTTTACTAGCTGCGCTTCTAGTGACGTAAAAGCCTCTTTTAAGGCCTCGGGTGTTCGTGCAACAATGTCAACGTCATCAGCATATGCAAATATCTGTACAGACCTGTTGAAAATCGTTCCTGGATTGTTTATGTTAGAATCTTTTACAACTTTTTGGCGGGCGAGATTGAAGAGGAGACAGGCCAGTGCATCTCCTTGCCATAAGCCATTGGAAACAAGAATAGGCTCTGACAGATCATTTTGAATCTTGACTCTAAGTTTAGTCTTGTTTAAAGGGATAGCTACCAAAATACAAGATTTTGAAAACTATTGTATAAATTTATTATTATTTGTTAAATGTTTACTGACCTTTACATGATCCAAACTAAATTTCCTTCAAGTTAGAACTTTCTATTTTCATATAGAATTTATTATTATTATTATGGCTTATATATATATTACTTATCTATATGATAAAGAAAAAAGGCATTTAGAGAGAGAGAGATAAGCATAAGGTATTTTATCTCAAAAACTAAATGAAAGAATATTTTAACCATTGAATTGAGGTAAAAATTTTTTAATTAAAAATAAGGTTGAAACAAAAAATATTAAGAAGAATGTGTTTATATTTAAGTATTTAACATAATTCTTTTGTTTCATATATTAATTTTATGTTGCAGATAATCAAGATAAAAGTTAAAAAAGATTCATTGCATTTCTCCTGTGAAATGTTAAAAATAGACCAGTGCAAGTACTCATAGTTGAAAAGTGGTCTTCAATATGCAAACAACTAAGTAATTTCTGTGGTGTAATTTCATATGGGAAATTTCAGAAGAAACAGTACTGATTTTATTGCATTGTACAGCTTAAGGACCATTTTATAATTAATGGTATATGTATCAACATGAATATGGTCTAATCATATAAGTAATAATTTTTTTTATTCATGAGTATTTGGCTTACATTATTTTTAAAATATTTCTTTAAATAGCCTTATAAAAAGTATATGTGATAAATAATTATCAATCATAAAAGTTTTGTTTTCCTCCATACTATTATGAAGTTAATATAAAGTAGAGATTTTGATTAATTGTTTATTGATATATCTCAATAAAATACTTATTTTTTGGTCTCCAATCAAATAACAATTTGTTATATTATTTAGCTACATTAATGATAAATGTATTTTCATGCTCAGTTTGTTAGTCATATTTATTGACATTTTTGAAGAAAGTATACAATTTATTATATATTATGTTAATAGTAAATATTTTTTGCACTATTTATTCTTAAGAGTCATATTGCTTGAATTGTCATTTTTATATAATGGTGCATTCCCTAATTTTGCTTAAGAAATTGCCTTTACAAATCACTTTCTTATGTAAATAGGCATTATGAAAAAGAATTTATATGACAAACTTGGAAACATTTTAATTTATATAAAAATTTACAAATTATTTTTTTATTCAAAAATTTGCTATTGGAACAAAACTGAAAATAGCCTTCCAAATAAATTTAAATTTGTATCAGTGTTTAATGTGTTTTTTTTTTTTTTTTTTTTTTTTTTTTTAGTCATTTAACAGAATTACTTAATTCATATATGTATTTTAAAGACATTAACTTTTTTATGCAATTAGTTTTGACTTGAATAACTGTGAATTTTGGACTGTGGCATTCATTAAATTCTGTGAGATATTCTCTAAAATTCTCTTTATTACTTTAAGAAAATTGTGAATATTTTTTATTAATTTTCAATTTTCAAAGTATAATTAACTTTAACACACAAAAGTATAATTAACTTTAACTCCTACATTGTTTATTAATTTGGAAATGATATCTCCTAAGAACATATTAAACATCTTTCTTAAAATTTTATTAATTGTATTTTTAATTATTGAAAATGTTCAGAATTGAATAAAGATATTTCTTGGTGATTGAAATTAAGTATTTGTTTTCTAAACATAACAATAACACATTGTTATTATATTTCTTATTTCTATGATGTCAAAATTTGTTGAATTATTGTATTAAAGGAGGGTAGGATTTTGTGATTGATTAAAGAGCTAGTTATTCTGTAAAATTATGCAGTTAGATTTTATTTCATGCTTGATATGCAATTAATGTTTTTTTTTCAATTATGCAACTTGTGTCTTACATAAATATGCAGTACATGTTGCATTTAGCAACAATTTTTTATGTGAATGTGATTTGTTATTACTTTTAACATATTATTGAAATTACTGTTAATTTTCAATATTTTTTCCAATATTTTTTATAATTCCATCATGGTTGCTATGGTTTTTAAATTTTATTACTATCTAATTAGGGAAGCGTAAATGAATTTTAATGTATAATACATGATATTAATGCACAAATAAATAATATTAGTTATGTATGACATTAATTAATTTAAAAATCTAAGATTGCCATAGTACTCAGAAATGAAATAATCTAGAATTAACTTTGCTATCAGTTACTATTTTATTTAAGTATAAAATATAATTATTTTAAGGAAATTGAATTATTGCATTAATATTTACTTTTATGTGAAAATAATTCCAGTATTCTAAATTTTATAAATTACTAAATGCATTTTCATCTTTACCCATACTTTTGTCATTTTTCAACCTTCATATTGATTTTTATAATCTGTAAGATTGCATCATTGCTATTGTAAAAATTGTTTTCTTCTAAAAAATAAAATTTCAATAAACCTGTAATTTACTTATTTCTGAGGAGCAATATAATTTTTGAAATGCAATAAATAGCCATTACATTCTTCCATGTATATACAAGGCATTTTGGTAACATCTATTTAGTTAATTCCAATCATATTGAGTAGAATGTTAAGACTGGTTGGTACACGCTGAACCGCCTATTTAGAATTTGCAGAATGGAATATTCTTAGACTGAATTACCTGTATGTATTAACTTACTACTTTTAGTTAAATTGTATTCAGCAATAATTTACCAACAAATTCATATTCTGAAATATATGAAGTACATTTGATTGTTTTCATCATTTTTTGTAACTAAAAATTAAGTGTTAAACATAATTTTAAACAAAGTTCATACAAATTCTAATAGATCAGAATTCTTCCATAGATTCATATATATCGAATTTATTTTGAATTATTCATATAAGAATGATAAGAATAAAAGTAATAATCCAACATTCACATTAATTTAAGATTAAAAAGCTTTTTGCATAAATAAAATTGAGCATGAAAATGCTGCTTCCAAAGAAACTCCATACATTCATATAAGAAAATAGTGCGAATGAAATTTGTCTATTTATATACAAATGGAATATGGTTGATTAAATTAAAAAATTTTATTGATCAAGATTAAATTTTACGATCATTGCAGCATAACTGTTTTATATACTATTAACTGATGTTTGAAATTAATTTATGCTGCATTTTTAATCATTTTATTGAAATATAAAATATATATTAAAATGATCATTTTTTTCATATGATAAAACTTGTTATATATATGAGTTAATTATTTTTCCAGTTTGAAAAATATTTTTTAAGCTATAAAATTTAATTAATTAGTAAATAATGCATGATTCTTTGCAATCAATACTAAAAACTGAAAAGTTTATTTAGGAAAATTTGGAGTTAATTATCATATTTATCTTGGACATTATTTCAAATTGTCCATTTAGTAAGTTTTAAATGTTTTATTGAAATGTTTATTTTAAATTTTTTGTACTATATTAAGAATTTTTTTATCCATCATAATCAATGCCAACATTTCACTTTACAATTTTTCAAATTCTGTTAATCTATTTAATTATTTTCTTGAACAATTTGTGCTATTGTTTCAAATTTGATATCAATAAACTTATATAATTTAATTTTTAAGCGTCAATTTCGATTTTAACTAAAAAATTTATTTCTTTTTAATTAATTTTTAACAATCCACATTTAATTTAATTAACCTTAAATCTCATTAGGCTGCAGTATAACCTTTCATATTAGAAACGAATTGAATGTTTAATAAAAATTTTATGAGTAAAAATCATTTTTTGCTGTTTGAAATCAGTGTAGCCATTTTTATTAGTAGAAAAATTTATGAGAATACCAAACTTTAAAGTGAGTTGTCTGCTAACACATGGTAACTACACTCATGCCCATAAATTAAGGATAATTCAGAATCACACAGAAATTGAACTCTAAAATAAAAATTTCACATGTAGAATTATCACACACATCTTGAAGAATAATATGAAAATTTCAGGAAACCACCAGATGCCGCCGATAGCATGTCATAATGATAAGAGTGTAAGAGAAGGGTATATAAGGAATGGTTGCAAAGAAGTAAAATTGTTCATAAGCGCTTTAAAAGTCTTTCAGTGCAATAACCGTATAGTTATGCACAAAGTATTTGAATGATATTTTACACGGTAGAATTATCGGCCGTGTGGAATGCGGACGTACCCAGCTGGAAGCATCCGAGGAACTTGGAATTGCCCAGAGTGTCATCTCCAGGCTTTAGCAACAGTTCCAAGATGATGGTAATGTGAGTAGGCGTTATACAGCACAGGTCGACCCCGAGTTACAACGCCGAATGAGGACCGGTATTTGGCAGTTACTGCCAATAGATTTGATTGATTTTGTGAGGTTTACTGATGCAAGGTCCAATATTGGACATTTCTGCACCGTACAATATTTAAAACTGTAGATAAAAATTCTGTGTTAAAATACTAGTCAGATGTATACAATGGAATGTATTAAAAGTTCAAGAAAAGCATTTGTAAAAGATTATTTTGGTTAAAAATTTTAAATAGAATTCAAGAAACCTATTGCACGTAAAAATGCAAACAAATTTCTATGTGGTTTAAACCCAAGTAAGTTTGATAAAATTAAATTTGTGGTATTAAAAAACACTATGCGTAAATCATTGAAATTAGGACAGACAATTAAAATGTGATGTACTGTATATGGTACATTACACATGCCACAAACTGGAGCACTACAAGACAAGAATAAGTGCTTGTGTGTAAATCTAGTATGTCCAATACGAAGCCGTGTGAGTTTTACATCTACTCTTCGCATAGGAACAACTGGGAATGGAAGAATGTGGGAGGATATACTATATAATTTATTGTTCTTCTGCAAATCCCATGTTTTTTTGCCAGTGGGAGGAAATGAAATCTTTGATAATTTATTTAATGTCAAAAAATGTTAATGATTTATGCAAAATGTCAGAGGCATTTTTAGCAGCATTATCTGCAAGTTCATTCCCAGCTATGCCAACATGACTTGGAACCCAACAAAACAAGATGTCAAATCCTTTATTCTTCAATATATTTAAAATATCCAATATTTCCACTATAATTGGATGACATTTATCTTTAAAATTGTCTAATTGCATGAGCACACTCATGCTATCTGTATATATACAGTATTTTCGACAAGAGCTGGATTGTATTATTTCTAGAGCACGTTTAATAGCAACAGCTTCAGCTGTATACACAGAATATGATGCATGCAGTTTATAGCTGTAAACTGTATTTCCAACAACAATACCACAACCAACATGACCACTTGATTTTGAGCCATCTGTATATACAGAGATGTGGGAGGAATAATGAGAATGAATGTCTGAAAACATTTGTTGCAAAATAAGGGAAGATGTAACTGATTTATTGTATCCAGTCAAGGTTTTGATTATATTGACCACAGGAATATTCCAAGGAGGAAATCTTAGAGCATCTGTGATTTGAATATGTAAATCAGGGAACTCAGATGAAGACAGGAATGAATTTGTACGCTCATAAAATGGTAATATGTTATGTGGCCGTGCATTATATAGCCTTCTTAAAGAGAGACAAATAATCATCGATTTCAAAGGGTGTTGTGATACTGATAGCATTTTGAAATAATAATGTAGAGAGATGCTTACGTCTCAGATCTAGAGGTAACTGGTTGCAAATTACATAAAGGCTCTGGACAGGAGAAGTCCGGAATGCTCCAGAACAGATTCGTAAAGCTGAGTGATGAACAGGGTCTAATTTGCGCAAAACTGATGATCTGGCTGATCCATAAACCACGCTACCATAGTCAATTCGAGATAGAATAATTGACTGATACACTCGGAGTAATGCTTGACGATCTGCACCCCAAGAGGTGTTAGAGAGAACTTTCAGAATATTTATTGATTTTTCGCATCTTTTGCGCAAATCTAAGATATGTGGTAGGAAGGTTAACTTTTATAAGCCCAAGAAATGATACCTGATTAACAACGGGAATAGTTGTGCCTGATATCTTAATTTCTGGATCAGGATGGATCCCAGTTTTTCTGCAAAAATGGATACAGTTGCTTTTACAAGGGGACAAAGTATGCCCATTTTCATTACACCAAGCAACTAGATTATTGACAGCAGTTTGTAATTGCCGTTCAATCAGTCGCATATTGGAACCTTGGCAAGAAATTTGGAGATCGTCAACATATAATGTTCCATGGACAGATGGTTGCAATACATGAAGAATGTTGCTGATGCAAATATTAAAAACAGTAACACTTAAGACACTTCCCTGAGAAACCCCCTCACATTGGACAAATGGATTAGATAAAACAGATCCTATACGGACATTAAAAATGCGAGAACTTAAAAAACTCTGAATAAAAATGGGTAAATTTCCTCTGAAATTAAAATTATACAAAGTTCGAAGAATTCCATAACGCCATGTCTTATCATAAGCTTTTTCTATGTCAAAAAATATAAACACCAAGTGATGTCTCCGTACAAAAGCATTCCTAATTTGTGTTTCTAGGTATGCAATATTGTCCAGAGTAGATCGACCTTTCCGGAATCTACTTTGATAAAGGGATATGTACTGATTGTCTTCAAGTACATAAACAAGACGAGCATTGACCATTCGCTCCAAAGTTTTAGCAAGGCAACTTGTGAGAACAATTGGACGATAGTTTTGAGGATTAGTTGGATCTTTCCCAGGTTGGAATAATAATTGTTTTGCTCCAGAGACTGGGATAGACATGTTCATTCCTTATTCTATTGAATAGAAAAATAATGTTTAAAAGATTTATGATTAAGATGACGAAGCATCTTATATGAGATACCATCTGGTCCCGGACTAGTACTTTTAGTTTGGGACAGGGCTCTCTGCAGTTCCACCAAAGAGAAATTGCAATTATATGGATGTATGACTTTTTTATGAAACTTTATAGGTTTCTTTTCAGCTTGCTCTTTGGTTCTGAGAAATTTAGGATCATAAGAGGCTGGACTAGATACCCTTGCAAAAGTTTCACCTAAAAGATTGGCAATATCATATTGAGAAGAAATTGTGTCAGCTCCTATGCGTAGTATTGGGGGGATAGAGAAGTCCCGATATAAACCACTGGAAGCTTTAACTTTCTTCCACAACTCTTTGCTGGAAGTTGATGATGTGATGGAGGAAACATATCTTATCCAAGATTCTTTTTGACTATTTCTCCGTACTCGACGAGCAAAAGCTTTAGCTTTTTTGAAAGCCATGAGGTTTTCCGTGGTAGGGCACCTGCGAAAAACAGTCCACAACTTTTTTGTTTTTTGTATGACACTTGGCACTCATGGTTCCACCATGGTTTATGATATTTGCGTGGAATTGGGGAGCGCTTGGGAATTGTGTTTTTGGCAGCATCTAGAAGTGTATCAGTTACTTTTTGCACAGCATCATTGACATTATCACTTCTAACCATGCTGTCAGTAATCACAGCTAATTGAGTGTAGAGAGACCAGTCTGCACGATGATAAGAATAAGAGGAGTGGAAGACTTGTGGTCTGCTTATACCAGTTTGATTTATAATTAAAGGAAAATGATCACTGTTATATAGGTCCTTATCAACATTAAGATTTAATGAAGGTAGAATTGATGGAGAGCAAATAGCTAAATCTAATGAGTGAAAAGTTCTTGATGGCTGATGGAAATAGGTTATTTCCGTGGAATTTAGAAGGCAGATATTGTTATTAGAAATGAACTGTTCAATTGTCTTGCCCCGAGGATTCATATTATCACTACCCCATAAAGTGTTATGACCATTGAAGTCACCAAGTAAAATAAAGGGTTTAGGTAGTTGGTCCAGCAAACTGTTTAAATCGCTTTCATGGATGATCGCATGGGGAGGTAAGTAAAGGCTACAAATAGTAATGAGAGATGTTGTGTGTATGCGTACTGCAACAGCCTGTAATGAAGTGTTAAGGGATTGTATAGTGCTAGGAATATTACAAGACACAAGAATGCATACACCTTCAGAAACTAAATCATGATTAACATCTTTCCTCACACAATTATATCCACGCAATTTTAAACTGTACTGAGGTTTCAAGAATGTTTCTTGGATGGTAAAACAGACTGGATTATGCAGGTTTATAATTGTTTTTATATCTTCTATATGAGTGCGAAAACCTCTACAATTCCAAGAAACGAAGGTTCCCATTAAGCTAAGTTGAATGCTCCGGCATTGGAGCAAGCCATCTGGGATTCAGATGAATCTCCACTTAGGAGTGTTTCATCATCTGATGGGTCTATGTTTTTTATACCTATCTTATAGAGGCAGTTGAGTTTCTTTTACTCTTTAAATGTGATTTATGGAGCCCTTATTTTGCATTCTTTAATTTTAGGGATCTTTGAGACTTAGATTTTGCAAAAGACAGTGGAGAAATTCCTTTCAGAATAGGTGGGACATTTATACTAGGAATATTTGAGGATAAGTTTGGAAAGTTTAAGAAATCTGTTTTAGTACTACAAGATTTCATGACTTTTTTCATTGCTTGTGAATAGCTAATACCTTGAATAGGGGTACGAGATGATACTATATGCCTGGCTTCAAGGTAAGATAAGTTTTGTTTTATGTTCACAGTAATAATCTCTTTTTCTAATATCCAGGTTGGGCATGACCGGGAGTACGATGGATGTTCACCACTGCAGTTTACACATTTTTCTTGTAATTGACATTCACTACTATCATGTCCAACACATGCACATTGAGCACAAGTCAAATGTCCTCTACAAGTAGTTTTTGCATGGCCAAAACGCTGACATTTAAAGCAACGTAATGGATTTGGAATGTAGGGGCGTACACTACAATTTAGGTAGCCAGCTTTAATAGATTGAGGTAGTATAGGAGTAGTAAATGTGAGTATAAGGTGCTTAGTTCTAATAATTTTGCCCTCTTTCCTGATTGTAATACGCTGCACATGTTGTACTTTTTGGTCAACGAGATTATTCAAAATTTCCTCCTCTGAAACATTAAATAGATCATCTGCTGATATTACTCCCCGTGTAGAATTTAACCTACTGTGAGGAGATACTATAACATCTATATTACCAAGGCATTTTAGTTTTAGGGTGGCTTTGGCCTGTTCAATTGATAAGACTTCAACTAAGAGATCACCAGATTTCATCTTTCGAACATTTTTGACATTTCCAACTGTACCAATAAGACTCTTATTAATTAAGAAAGGAGAAACATTATCAAAATTGCCCTCAGTTCTTTTAAGAACAAAATATCTCTGATCCTGTATCATTTGTTGCTCCATAGGGAGTAAAGAATTAGAAGTACATTCCATAGAAATAGGTTAATTACTTCAAGACCCGACTGCACCACCCACCACAAGCCCAACAAGGGGATGCAGTATAACTGCATCAGTGCTAGCCAGACCTTATACGCTTTCAATATATCTCTGACGTGGCCTCCACCCTTATCGAGTCACACAGCAGATATATGATCGCTTGATCCATGGAAGCCGATTGGTATGCTGAGGACCACAACACACCTCCCGTTTACCTGAAGCAGAGGCCAAAGTAATGTGTTGGTCTCTGAGAGCCTCAATCACCAGGATCCTCCTTTCCAGGGACACGGGTATCCACGCACGGCAAACACGCTGGTGATTTAGTCCCCAAGAGAAGCTAATAATAACAGGGCGACAATAGCTACTCAAGGGGAGCCCTCAACCTCTTACAAGGCAAACACAATGAGGGAGAAGAGGAAGGAAAAGCAGAAGAGGAGAGGAGAGAAGAAAATAAAGAGGAGAATAGAGATCATTAGGGTACCTCGGGATTGTGACACCCGTGTTTACCTAAAGAAGGTAAACCCCCTGAGGAGTACTGCCAACAGACGGAGCACAGCATCAGACCTGTCTCGTCAGCTCTCTTCAGCTACCGGTACGACAGTTTCAAGGCAGACCGTGTACAGACGCTAAGGGCACATTAGTCTATATGCTCGTAGGCTAGTCAGATGTGTTCTCTTAAAGCAACTTACTGTCGTTAACCTGGAGTAGAGAGTAAGCATTGTGGACACCGCAACAGTGGTCTTGTGTGATGTTTTCCGACAAGTCAAGGTTTAGCTTTCTGTCTGATTCTGACCGGACTTGAACGACAACGTTATGGTGGTGCAGGATTGCTCGTTAGGAGAGGAATTATTTTGGGTTCCAGAACTAACTTGCGTGTTCAGAATGTTACCATTACAGGCCAGATCTATCGGGATATCATTTTGGAACAACATGTACGTTTGTTTCGGGGCGCCATGGCTGCAGAATTTCTGTTTATGAATGACAACGCCCGTCTTCATCGTGCAAACATTGTTGACGAATGCCTTCAATCGAAGGATATCACCCGTATGGACTGGCCAGCATGCGTGGAACATGCTTGGGCGACTAATTGCAGCCCGTCAACCCCTTCCCACACGTCTACTGGAACTTCGGAGAGCATTGCTTGATGAGTGGTGGAATATTTCCCAAGATCAGATCGGCAATTTGATACTCAGCATGCCTAGGCATTGTACGGCCTGTATTGCATCGTCTGGGGGGCATACTAGGTATTAATTATCATACCAAAAATGTTATATTGTGGTTTTTGTAAATAGATTCTTTTTTGTAATTTGCTCCAGGAAGTAAAAATCGCAATTTTTATTAACATTTTTGGTATTAATTATCATACCAAAAATGTTATATTGTGGTTTTTGTAAATAGATTCTTTTTTGTAATTTGCTCCAGGAAGTAAAAATCGCAATTTTTATTAATGACGTCATACATATAGCATCTTTTTTGCTGTTTACCTTTTGTTTAATAAACAGACTTTACAAATAAGTCACATTTGTTTTGCTCTTGTCTCTTTCTTTGCCTGAACTTGCATTATCCTTAATTTATGGATACGAGTATATTAAAGATCAGCGAAGGTGTTGACGCGCATGCAAACTGGATAATAAAATGTATCGTTTTTACTGGAAAACCACAAAATTGTTTACTTATTCTTATTTCTATTATTTTTATTTCATCTACTGGCGTCACAGATCTATTCAATTTGAACAATATCTGCGAGACACTTATTAGTTAATATGTATGACACTTATGTATTGACTGGAATGGATACTATCCTTTTTTTTTACCAAAACCAAAGGTGACAATTTCAGAACGACGGATATAACTTAAATTCCATAGAGTGAGAAAACACTTCCAGCTAAAATGGTTATCAAATGATTTAAAAAGGTTTCATTTCTAGTAACTTGGTACTAAAGATGATATAATCTACCCTAATAACCCTAGCTGGATGAAGTTTTAATAGTCGGTAACTCAAAAAGTATTTCCGGAAATATTTGATGATTCCGAATCAAAACTGAAAGAACTCTAATAAAATTCTTTGAAAAATTTGTACAGATTTTAAAATTTTATCATAAGCTTTTCGAGAAGTAATGGTTAAATCATGAATAAAATGTTTTGATAAACATCGGGATGCTAATTTATAGGCGATGCAACTCAAGCGACATGTTTGTTTTTTCGGAAATTTTGCCTGTGAACAATATTGATTCAAATAGTTTATTGCTAAATATATCCTTAAGTTTTAAAAGTTAATAATTATTGTTTATTTGTGAATTTCAGTTAATATTTGTGATGTATTCTCATTATATACTAGTATTCATAATTACACACTGTTGCAAAAAATTTCGATTTCAAGAATTTCTCGCTGAATTTGTTGAATGGTTACCACTCTGGTCTTCGGTTCGACAGTTAATGGATTCGATTGCCACTTTGGACGTAGATATTCGTAGGGATTCGGAATACACTTTATGCTATTTAAATCCTATTAGATTTCACGTGTACAAAAAATTACGTCTGGACGATAACCAAACATTAAAGATTTCACTTTTAACATTCTAATATAAAAATTATAAATATACTGTACGAAATCATTATATATATATATATATATATATATATATATATATATATATATATATATATATATATGATTACTTTTAAAAACAGTATATCAATGTTCCAAAGGATTATAAAGATAATTCACAATAATCATATAATAGATTACTAGATGGCAGCACTAATAATAATTAGAAAATTAGAATAATTTTACTTGTGTTTTTGTGAGGAAATTATATATTTCGCTAAGAAAATGTTTATATAAATTTATATTCATTACACAAAATATTGAAATATAAGTTTTAAAGTCTGGTCTTATGTATAATTTGATTGTTTTTAAAGGATGAATGACATTCTGTAATGTAAGAAAAAGTTTTTAAACATGAAGAAGACAATTTTTTGATAATTTATTATTCAAATTATGTAACAAAGTAGATAACGTGAATGAAACAAGGTATACGTAGTCATTAAATTATTTTACGAATCCATTTTTAAATAAGATTGTGATAGATGGGAATTTTGATAGTTTATTGAAACATCTGTATATAGTAAAATTTGTTTATTAAAGAGAGCTTTTTTCTTTTTTAAATAAGTTTTAAATCTGCTTATAAAAAGAATGAAATTATATTAAGATAACAAAGTATTTTGTAAGTATTAGAATACCATTTAATTAGTTCATATTTTATTAATGTTTAGTTTAATTCAGTCTAGAAAAATATAAACAAAATACAATCCTTTAGAAAAAATTCCATTAAAAAAAGGAAATAATGAAAAGAACTGTTTTTTAATAAAAGAAATTAGTTGATACATTTCCATTAATTAATTAAAGATACTTTTTATGAAATAAATAGTTTAATAAAGTTCATTTTAATTAAAAGCAATTAAGATTTATTTTCTGTTTTAAACTTTCCAAATAATTTCAGCAATTTCTTGCCTTTTTTGTGATTCACGTACTCTATTCTTATAGATCTGTATTGAATCAAAAACATTTTATTTATAATATTAAAAATTTTATAATTACGTTTACATATTACAATGTCGTGAAAGTAGATCTATAAAGTCTGTCAAAAAATGTATGATAATTGAAAAATTGCATAAGATGATCTATACCATTTAAAATGAATATATGATAATTTATTTCCGTTTAATCTGTCAAGTACGTTCGCACAGTAGTTAATAAGTAAACCTATTAAACGTATAAGCAACTTTGATCTAAAATATGTTTAAAATAACTTTTCTATATTCATTAATATTGACAATCGCTAGTTATTATGAGTTGAAAAGTGATATAATATAATAATTAAATGTATGCTTCTTTAAAAAATAAAACAATACTTTTTTTCTAAAATTGTACTACAGTTAATTTATATAAAATTTTAATATAATTGATATAAAATTACTCTTATGAATAAAACAATGCAAGTTCTGTGAATATAAAAATCAGTGTCAGAAATTCTTAACTTGTTTGCGAAATATTCTAATATATGTGCATGTAAATTTTCTTTCACTGTTTTTTTATTTTTTATGAGATCGATTAATATAATCAACTCTCTTTACTTTAAAATCCACACCATTTCCTGTCAGTATTACAATATGGGTATTGCCTAATAAAGATTAGTGCTGCCATCTTTTGAAACAATATTCAGATAGAATTTTACTTTGTTGTTTTTTTTATACAGTGAAAACACACTTAAGCGTGCTTATGAAATATATTTCTAACTTTGAGATTCCTAAATTTAAAGATAATAAGTCTATATAAGGTGGAATTTTTTCATATATGTATATAAATAATCATAATTTGTATTGATACTTTTATCTGAAGCATTTTTTGAACTCATTACAAATATATAAATAAAAGTGATTTAATTCAGCAAATTAATAACTTATTACTGAAATTAAACACTGTTATATTACTTGATTGTGGAATCAAATATTAGTATATATAGTTATTGTATCGAAATTTTCATTAATAAATTACATTTTCCTTCCTTTTATTTCTTCCAATCGTGCATTTTAATTTTAGCGTAGCTAATAAATCGTTTCCTTCTCTTTCTTCACTCATTGAAAGTAAGTATTGATGTAAGTAAATAACTATTGAATAGCTATATGTAACTCTTTATTCATATCATATTTATGTTTCATATCCTATCATTTTGGATGTTTCATTGATTCAATAATACAGTAGAACCTCGGTAAGTCATCATCCCAATAATACTTCATTTCGGATAACTTATGCATCGTTGGTTTTGTTTTGTTGTTATAGAGGACAATATGATTTCATCTTCTCTAAAATTCGTCATTAATTCAGATGGAATACCAGATATAAGAAAATATGGAATGGAATGGAAGATAGAAGTTAGACGTCACATCATTAAACTTTAAAAGTACTTCAGGAAAAAGCCTTTCTAACACCGCATAGTAAACAGACTAAAGGTTTTTTTGTATTCATCATGTAAATTGCCCTCGAGGTGGATTTTTTAAATAGGGGTCATATTGCCGTGTCCCACAGGAGAAAACCCAGAAAGTAACACCTTAGATGGAAGTTCGTGCAAAAGGCAATATTCATCTTTCGTTGTTCAACAGTGCCTAGGATCGAAACTGAAACCTTTTACTCTGAATAGTGCTATTCGATTATTAGGCCCTGTTTAGCTCAAAAGGAACAATTTGAAAAATTCTGGTAAATTAGAATTTCAGAAAAAAGTTTGGAAAATATATCTAGTAAAATAAAATTTCAAAATATTGAAAGGACATTAAATTTTAATGAGAAAAATTTGAAATCTTTAATATTAAGCAAAAAATAAATATGTGTAATGAAAATGTATTATTCATAGTATTTAAAGAACATTGAAATAAAATTTTTAAGTAGATATGCATTTTATATTTTCAATGGCTTACAAAGTATAATTTTTTAAGTCATTAATTTATGTTTGTATTTTTGTTAGGTAAGCAAAGAATTATCATTTTAAAAGTGCAGCAGTTTAAAATTATTTTTATATATTGAATTCAACTGAATTGTTTTTATTTGTAAAATAGGATTAATTTATAAAAACTTTATCATTTATCCCAACCGACTGAGCCCATGTCATGGATTTTACGCTCTTCATTCTACCATATTTTCTCTATACTTTATTTCAACATATTTTCTCTAGAAACAAATAATTTACCTTCATATCTTCAAATAGAATGAACTGCAAAGTGACATTCAACTGGAAAGAAAAATTGGAAATGTTTCTTTACTGGAATTTTATACAGATTATTTACCCCGCGGTGAATATTCTAATTTTAACAATCATGCTTTATTATTTATTACGAATTTAAAAAATTAAAATTAAAAGTTAATTTATTTGAATAAAATTACACAAATTTTTATGTCAATTTATTAAAAAAATAGTATACGTGTGGCCCAGCAAATTTTTTCTCCTTATAATGTCGCCCTCAAATGGTCATAGTTTAGACACATATACTTTAAGCGATGACGTTATTGATGCGGTGAATATTTCTTTTAAGAACCCATTTAAGTTTTTATGAATACGCGTAGTCAATTTAGTGTTATCTAGATACCATATTTTTTATAACGATTGAATATTTTTATTTCTCTATGGTAATTGAATCCTGTATCTCTTATATAAATATAGATTATCTTAAATACTTGTTATAAATGCACAAACCCTGATCATCTGAATTTTCAAAGGAATCACAGGATCTATTGAGATAGGCCTAGATTTGGTACATTTGAAATTAATCATCAATCATTTTTATAGTATATTTAACACATATAAAATTAATAATTGATTTATATCACTGCATTAAAAACATTACTAATTTATCATTTCGATTATTATAAAAACTTATTTTTACAGTTATAAATATTTTTCAAATACGAAGCTAAAACAAACTTATTTATTAATAAATCCAAATTCTGGTTTTGAAATCAGTGATTTAAATAAATTGAATCTAATAATTTAATTTCTCGATTGCAATTGCATTTAATTTTCTTAAAGACAAAGTTATCGCTGTATGTAATATGCCACTTTATATTCTATGCTAAATGTTGTAAAGTGAGCGAGAAGACATAAAATGTAAAACTTTAAATGTTATTTATCTATAAGTGAAGTGAAACAATAAGATTTAAAAAATGATAAAAAATGTTTCGATATTATATAAGGTTAGATATATAATGAATAAATTTTTTTTCAAATATTTGGATAGAATAATCTTGTATTTACTAATAAAGAATTTGGTTTTAGATGTCTTAAGCTGCCACTGATGTATTCGCATTTTCAAGCTTTGTGAATGTCATTGACAGTTCCATCCAGATTACAGCTCTAAATTTCTCTTTCTTTGTGTGTTCCCTGATTTATTATTATTTATTAGGTGGATATACTTTTATTTCTTTCTGCGTAACTTAAGAAGTTACCCAAAAGTGCGAAAGTAACCATAAAAAAATATTTCGCTTTTGTTTCTTTTATGATAGCAAGCAAGAAATTTATCTCATTCAGTTAATATAAATGTAAATACTCCTTCCTGATTCTCAAGTAACAGATAACTAAATTTTAAAATTTGTAACTATTTGCAAATTAAAAAGTTCCCCCTTTTTGAATTTTCTCATTTTATGATTTCATTTTGATGTTTTAAATACCTAATTCGTAGTTATCTCTGTATGTAATTATTGTTATTACTCATTACTATTATTGAGATTTCATGTATATTTTATCATTTTGCTGACACAACAGCTTTTTCTTAAATTGCGAGGTTGAAGCCTTTAACCCTCTATATTGAAAGAATTATAATTAGTTACTTTTGTCCCCACGGTCAGACATAAAAATTAAAGGTTTAAATATTGTTAGGGAATTAGTAAAAATCTATAAATTAAATTAATTGCTTCAAAAAAATTTAATAAACATTTTCTAGAATTAGAATTTAAAATCCACTTTGATTCTTAGAATTGAAATAGATTATATCTATATGATATTAACTATTTCAGTTCTTGGAATCTAGTTTGGTTTTCTACTTTAAAAAAAAAGGGAAAATATATGTAATTTAAAATTTCTGGATTAATATAACTGACATATAAATAGATAAGAAAGTTATAAAGTTTTTGATTATATTTTACTTGTTTATATAAATATTTTCCCTCAGTTGCAATGCCTGAAGTGAACCATTTTTGAATAAAAGAAATATAAATGCTTAAATATAAAAACAATAATTTTACAGAAATTGTATTAATTATTAAAAATTAAGTTTATTAGGATATAGCTAAATCTCAAACGGAATAGAAGTTTGGAAAGGATGCACTTGTGCAGTAACATAAAATTGATTGTGAGGGTTGTTTATGTTTCATAGTTATTAACTTGATTTATTTGATTATACCATGATAGTCATTGGACAGAAAATTGGCCAATGAGAGTCTTATTACACATGTTAAAAACTACATGGGTGAAGTTGTTTCTAAGAAGAGAGTAATTTAATTTTGATTCAATTTTGTTTCTTTTTTTAATAAATAAAAATCTTGAGGCAGTTTTTATAGTTTTTATTTTGTTAGGAATTTTAATTTTTTTTTATAATTTTTAGTATCAAGGCAGTAATTTTTAAGAGAAATTTGGATAATCTAGATTCAAAATATCCGTGAAATATGGGAAAGTATGAATGATTTTGATTTCACTCTGTAATATTTACAAGAATATTTTCAATTTTGTCATTTAATCAAAAAAGTACTTTCGAACAGCATTCTGTAACAACAAAAATAGATAAATTCCTTAATTTAAAAAAAAATAATTGCAATTAATTTCTCGTTAAATCGGAATGAAGTGGAGGTATGTATTCATAAAAATCTATTCATCTCGCTGCAATTATATTAAGATCTAGAAAATTTTGAAGTTCAAAGCAAGAATACTGATTATTTCACTTCTAATTTACAAGTAAACTCATGATTCGAAAAATCACGACTTTAAAATTAAACCACTTTTTAAACGCTTATGGCACGACTGGTCATAGGGGAAAGGCTGTTTTCTTGACAGAGTGCCCTGGTCAGACTTAGGCGATCTTCCAAGTTTAGTTCCCAAGCATAGTACTCAGTTTTGCCGACCCACTGTAGGGATGAAAGACTGAGTCTACCTCGTCCAGCCCGAGAATCGAACCTTGGACCTGTGCCTTGGGAGCGCGAAGTGATACCGCTACGTCATCGGGGTTCACTTTACTTCTTAATTTGACAAACTTCGTGGGCCTTCTTTGAAATTAATTTTCTGTTGATACTAACAGTCTTATTTATGGGTCGAGCTGGCCTCGTTAGTTAGAGCATCATTCTCACTATCGAACGACTCTGAGCTCGAATCCCGACACAACCACAGATCCCTCGTGTTCATTAAAGGCGGCATGATAAATTGGTCATGGCTAAAAGTATCATTGGCCTCCAAGTGAAATGATACCTCTGGCAATGACAAATTATTAGGAGTCCTCTATTTGACCCCAACCCAGCTGTTTCCACCTTACTGGTTGACCCCAACTCTGGGTCATGTACAGAGGAGGATGTTGGCATTCACAATCTATTCTGTATATAGCAATCCTTCATATTTATGACGTCAAAAGACACAGAACGAATACATTAAATATTTTTTGAACAACATACAGTATCACTTGATTGAATTAGTTATACGAAATAATGGATGGGATTAAAGATGGATGAAATAAAAGAATTTAAATATTTCTGATGAATTTTAATGTTGAGTGAGAGAGAGATAATTTATATGTGTAGCGTGTAGCATGTAGCTGGTTTAATAGGAACAAAGAAATAGGTTCCTTAAATAGCTCAAAATATTTTATTACAATTTTAGGTACAATTTGAGCACAACACAGATACACACAGATACTACAAATAATACTAAATAACAACTAAAACATTTAAATTTGAAGAAAAGAAAATAAACATGAGAGTCATATGGACATGTCTCATACCGTCGGTTGTTGGAGAGGGACTGCCTTCTCGTTGACGATGCCATGGGTGGCGCTGCAGATAGAGGGCGCTACAGACTCCCCTCTGGCTCCGCCGACGTCCCGGCAAGGAGACAGGATTGAGATTAGGAAGCTGCTGAGGGTGTCGACGTGGTCTTCCTCTACTTTTCAAAGGGAAAACGGGACCGTTATCTCTAGATGATTGTTGATAAGGCATCAACATACTGGTATGATAAGTACCGAGTACTTGATCAGGGGCAGCAGGGTCTGCAACATCATATGTATTTGGTGATCTATTTGTTAGGATAATATAAGGTCCTTCACGTTTGGGCATGAATTTCTTACTTGTTTTGGTCTTAGACTTGCTTATGGGATGTAAAGTGATCCAAACTTTATCACCTGGTTGATAATAAGCGGGTCTATGCTTCTTGTCGAAGTACTCCTTTCTTGCATCTTGTTTTTGTTCTACACGTTCTCTAATTAAGGGTGTAAGACGTGCAAATTCTTTCAAGTGAGGTGTTATCTCTGCGACGAAGTTATCGTTATCAATGACAGCTCTTATATCATGCTGGACATGATCTGTGGCTCGAAGCTCTCTTCCGAACTGAAGGTAAGCTGCCGTATGACCTGTAGAATCACATTTTGCAGAGTTTAAAGCAAAACGTATCATGGGTAGTTTGTCCTCCCAAGTATCATGTGAATCACCTACTAGAATTGCTAATTTGGGTTTTAGGTCTCGATTTTTCCGTTCCGCAGGGTTTGCTTGAGGATGGTATAACGGTATAAGATCTTGCTTAATACTTAAGATTTTACAAGTTTGTTGCATTACAGCACTGACGAACTGTACGCCATTGTCACTGATTACCCTTCTAGGTAGGCCATAGCGTAAGAAGACTTCTTCTATCAATATTTTAGAGCAATTGATAGCTGTAGCATCTTTTAAGGCAAAAAGTTCGACCCATCGTGTACTTGTATCTTCAACAAGAAAAATCCATTTTTTTCCAGTTGGGGTCTCTGGGAGAGGGCCAAACAAGTCTATTGCCAGCGTCTCAAATCTTTGTGAGTAAATAGGCGTTCTGAGTAATCCAGCAGGTTTCTGGTTGTTAGATTTGTACCGATTACATTCAGCACAATCTTTCACGTATTCGGCGATAAACTTTCTCATGCCAGGAAAGAAATACCTAGAAGCAATTTTATGATACGTATTCTCAGCTCCACAATGTCCTGCAGTGGGAGTATCATGATATTGCTGTAGGACACGTTCTCGCTCGTGACAAGGGACAACTAACTGTGCTTCTTCTGACTCTGTTTCAGGCGAATATCGATACAGTATTCCCTGATTCATCAGATACCCTCTACTAGTCCAATTTACATAGTTTTCATCTTTCCGACCACTTTCAAAGCACTCTATTATCTTTCTCACATCCTCATCCTTCAATTGTTCTTCACGAATATCTTTAGATTTCCTGGATGGCAAATCTATGGAAATAGTGTTCAAGTTACAAACAAATTTGTCCTCTTTATCAACTGGTCTGGACAGAAGATCTGCAATTACATTAGATTTTCCTGGAGTGTAAAGAATTTTCGGATGATATGACTGGATTTGAAGAGCCCATCGAGCTAAGCGTCCGGATGGCGATTTAATGCTCATAAGCCACTTCAAGGGTTGGTGATCAGATGCAATGATAATTTCTTGATTTTCCACATAGCCACGGAACTTTTCAAGTGCCCATACCACAGCTAATGCTTCTCTTTCAGTAGTTGAATAATTTCTTTCTGCTGAACTGAGCAATCGACTGGCATACTCAATCACATGTTCTTCCGGCCTTTCTCCTTGGATAAGGACTGCTCCTAGAGCGTAATTACTAGCATCAGTTCTTATGAGGAATGGTTTAGATCCATCTGGCTGAGACAACACAGGTGGTGAAATCAGCCGTCTTTTTAACTCATCAAATGCTTTCTGTTCGGTATCACCCCATGTCCATTGTTTATTCTTTTTTGTTAAGTCACTAAGGGGTCTAGCAACTTCAGAAAAATGGGGAACATATCTCCGAAACCAGGAACAAGTCAGTAGGAAGGACTGAACTTCTTTAGCACATTTTGGTGTTGGAATTTTTTGAATAGAAGATACTTTGTCAGCATCCACTTCCACACCTTTTTCAGTTATCCAATGACCTAAATACTTCACTCTGTCACAAGAAAAATGACATTTGCCTCTGTTAGCATTCAGTTTAAATATAGATAGTCTTTCAAACACTTTTCGTAAATCTGATAAATGTTCATCAAAAGTTTCTGATAAGATAATGATATCGTCAAGGTAAGACAATGCAAAAACATCTTTGAGACCAGATCTAAATTTATCAATGAGACGTTGAAAAGTTGCGGGTGCGTTGCGCAACCCAAAAGGCATACGTAAAAATTTAAAAGTTCCAAATGGACATATGAATGCAGTCTTCTCTTGGTCCGATTCATGAACTTTGACCTGATGATAACCAGATCTTAAGTCTATCGTAGACATGTATTTCGTCGACTTGGCTTCAGTCAATAAATCATCCATTCTAGGTAGTGGATAGTTATCCGGAATAGTCGTTGAGTTTAACTTACGGTAATCAACACACAATCTGATGGTACCGTTCGGTTTAGGCACTAATACCACAGGACTTGCATAAGGAGATTCACATTCCTCAATTATTCCTTCTGTTAGTAAGGAATCTAGCTCTTTCTTCAACAACTCTTTCTTTGCAGGTGTCATTCTATATGGAGGTTCAGCAACAGGTAGGCTATTTCCAGTCTGTATTCTGTGTTCAATAAAAGGAGTAGGTTCTCCCCCTAGTTTGAAGTTATTTTCAAATTCTTCCAGCAATGAATTCAATTTGTGACGTTGTTCTCTTGTCAAGTGTTTTCCTTCATCATTTCTTAATTGCACAGAATTAGAGGTTCCTGAAATTTCAGCAGACATATCAGGCGAAGTTAATTTTTGCGACATTATTACTTTTGCAGCACTTACGGTTTCAGATGTTTCCTGATAAAATGGATAATGTCTGTGTGGATATTCACTAAAATGCCAAGTGCCATTCTGGATGTTAAGCACAATACCAGCAGCCTGGAGAAAGTCAGTGCCAAGCAATGTTCTATTACCTTTAGCATTTGGTAACGCAATAAATTTCATACGAACTTTCTTTCCTTCTACATTAAGATTCACGACTGTTGTCAAGGCTGGGACATTTCTTTCTTTTCCATCAGCAAGTATCATTGTAATATTCTTCTTTTGAAATTTAAAACCTTTCTCTTTCAATAAACAAAAGAATCTCTCTCCCGCAATGGAATTTGATGCACCTGTGTCGGCACAAAAAGCTGCTTTTTCACCACAAACAGTTAAAAAAATTGAGCTAGACAATGAATCTGAAGCTTGTGCGGTATACAATTTTACACCATTAACAACTGTTTTAGTCTCTTCTTTTAATATGTTGCACTTTGGACACTTAGACTGAATAAAACCAGGATTACCACATCCATAGCAATGAACCGAAAATTTTCTTTCTGGCTTGTCTTTACTAAATTTTGGACTTTCATAGTTGGAATATTTTATTTTGTTATGTTCCCTAGAGTTAGGAGGCTTATAGTTTCTTTCTGAAATAGATTTAACATAGTCTTTGAAATTTGGCTTCTTAGCAAAGATAGGTGAATTTTTCTTCATTCCCAGTCTTACATTTTCATAACTGTCAAGCTTTTCTGCAAGTTCTAAAGGATCATTCAGCTCTGACCATTGATCAACAAAATGTTCTCTTACCTCTGGAGGTATTCTTTTCTTTAACTGGTCAGCTATAATTAAGTCTTGCAATTTCTCAAAAGTGATGATATTCAATTCCTTTACCCATCCCTCGAAATATGATTTAATTTCAAAATAGAAGTCTTTCCATGTTACTTCTGCACTTTTTCTATGTTGCGAGAACATCTGCCGAAACCTATCTGATGTAAGGCGAAAACGCTTCAAGAGCATCTCTTTCGCCTTTGAGTAGTCGTTAACATCTTCTTCATTTTCTCTAGCAATTAATTGATTTATTTCGGCTGGCAATGAGCCTATCAAGTACGGCATCCAATTCCTTTCAGGTATATTCACTAATTTTAATTGACGTTCAAAAACTGTCAGGTACAGTCCTATTTCATCCTTATTGGGATTAAATTTTGGGAGAATACGATTCAGATCCCAATTTGTTTTCTCTGCTTCACTGGCTGGAGCTGTGGCAGTGGAGGAAAGTACTTTCTGAGCTTCCACTTGAAGTTTTAAGCGTTGCAATTCATGCTCTCTTTCTTTTTCGTATTCAGCTTGTTTTTCTTTTTCAAGCCGTTCCTCTATTATATTAGTTAGCATATTTTTCACTAACTCTTCATCATAATCGTTTGATTTGGTTATAATATCCTTCAGTTGAATTACTTTTAGATCATCTGCTACCCCTAGCCCCATTTCTATAGCGAGGTTTCTCAAATCTTCTTTTTTCCCTTTCCCAAGAAAGGCCATTTTTGCATGAGTTTATTTTTAAGAGTTCTAAAGTTATTTCCAACTGATTTAAAATACTGATTTTTTTAAATATGTGTTTATTTATTTTAGTTAAAACGAAATTTAAACACCATCAGTCTTAAATACAATATTATGTGAAAATATAAACATTTTAACTTTAAACATAAGTAAAGTATAACCTATTATTATTTATCCAAATATTTACTGCAAATAAAATGAACTCTTAAATTATTGTAAATAAACCTGAAATATTCATATGATATTCACTGAAATCAAACAAAACCAAAACAAAGCATTTCACAATTCTACCATAAATTTTATTTTCCTTTCATTTATAACTCTTTACTTTCGTTTTATAATTATCAATAATTACTAAATATGTACCTTTGTTTATAAATTATATTTTATCAATACTTTAATACCACATTCAATAATTCAAAATATATTAATTGAGATAACTTAATCATATGCATTCAAAGAATATTTTATATTAAAATAACAAAATGTTTTATTGACTTTTTATATAACTTAAAAGTTCTTCAATTTTCTAGAATATCAATTCTGATACCTTTTACCAAAATATTAATAATAATGTTGTAATCTTAATTTATATCCTTAAATATATACATGGAATACAATATATTTTCATTCTTTATTCAATGAAACCACTTACTAAAAAAATAAAACACAAAGATTCTAAACAGAAAGTGAATGACGAAAAAAATTACATAAATAAAAATAGCATTCATAGATATTGAAAGGCTAGACAGTGAGGCGTATATGAAAGCAATAACAACGGTCGTTTGCGGCGCCTTGTTTCGTGTTTTAAATCAAAACAAAAGTATCATCGCATGAAAAATGCACAGTCATCAGACAATTAAATTCTGTTAGATACTATATTTTAAACACTATCTCACTTTAAAGAATATATTTTCAACTATTCAGAATTAAGAAAGATAATATATGAGAAATATAAAATATTCAGAAGTAACAGAGATATTAATTCACGTACACATACTATAATACTTCAAATATAATAATAAAATAAATATATCTTTTAATTCAATACTCTAATACAAAATATTATTCATTTAATAATATGTGAAACATATCTACCAAATCAAACAAATAATTATACTCGCAAGTAATAATATTGTTCAAAATTCCAGAACATAAAATAATAACACTTTTATGGAACACAACTTATAAAGAAACTTTTTATATAGTTTTATATTCATACGTGCTTAAACATTAACATTTTTGTGCTTAAACGTAACTTAATTTTAATTCTTAGTACAGTATAAAAGCAACTTATCTGGAATTTTCAGATCGCTGAACTCCTCAAACGAACTAGCACTACAATCTCGGATGAGATTATACTTCTAATGAATCCATAAAACACTTCACATCAGGCGGTAACCTGTAAAATTTTGAGTTCCCCTCCAACAACAAAATTTAATTCTGGGTAGAATTTTCAAGAGCAAAAAGAAACTCGAACTCGGGTCTCACGTTGGGCTGCCATTTTTTGTAGCGTGTAGCATGTAGCTGGTTTAATAGGAACAAAGAAATAGGTTCCTTAAATAGCTCAAAATATTTTATTACAATTTTAGGTACAATTTGAGCACAACACAGATACACACAGATACTACAAATAATACTAAATAACAACTAAAACATTTAAATTTGAAGAAAAGAAAATAAACATGAGAGTCATATGGACATGTCTCATACCGTCGGTTGTTGGAGAGGGACTGCCTTCTCGTTGACGATGCCATGGGTGGCGCTGCAGATAGAGGGCGCTACATATGTGTTTATTTAAATTATAATGGGATGAATTGAATCGAAATTTTAAAATTTTAGTAATCTTTCATGTAATAAGAATACAATTTATCTATTAAAAAAATGAAACATTTCCTTAAATGAAATACATGTGAATATAGTTTTTAAATATAATTAGGTCTATGTTTAAAAGTATTATACATTATAGGTATATATATCATACATGATTGAAATATAAAATTAATAAGTTATCAGTGTTCGTTTTTTGAGAATGAAACGTTAACTTTAAGATTTACAACTTTCAAAAAAGTTTTTTAAGAGATTTACATTTTATCATCTGTTTATTTCCAATTACTGACTTAGAAAAGCAGCTAATTCAGAAAACGAATTTGAAAAAAAGCAGTTGCCACTCGCTGGGAAATTCTATTAATTGTTGCAACATAATCTTGAACAAAGCAGTAATCAGCTGACTCTACTAGGAGACTTTAACAAAGTCATGACAGACCCCCTTTTTTATGTCATGTCTGGACCACGTTGACCAGGGATGAGATCCGAAGTATCCAAATTTTGTTTTGTTATTTCTCTACAGTCATTTTTAGCTCACGATAATTAATTACAAATTAAGCAAAAGAAAAAGAAAGCTTGTTAAATTCTTAATCAAATGGAATAAGAGATTATTTTTAGGATTTATTAAGTATTATAAATTGACAAAGTAGCATTTCAAACTTATATATTTCTACTTAAAAGAGTAGATAATATCTTTCACTTGAAAAAATATGTTTCGTAGTTCTGGGCTATCATCAAATTTGAATGTTTTCAGAAAATGGTATGAGACAGGAAGGAGAGAGAAACACCCCTAGGCCATGCTAGCTCTTTATGGTTAACACTGTGGCCCTTGGACCGAGGTCAAAAAGAGAAATGCTTTTTATAGAATAATCTTTATTTCTCAAAACAGTCATTTGTTACCTTTGAACTCTTATAGCCATAATGGATGTTATTACAGTTAAATTAAATCAGAAATTTATAGTTAAAATTCCTGAGAAATTCTGAAAATATTAGCATAATTACAATAAAAAGTAGAAGTTAAAAATAAATATTAAAATATTTTTGGAAATAAAAACCATTATTCATGACGAAAATGATTGCTAGTAATAATTTTTTTGATTATTTAAAGTAATTTAACTTAAAAACTGGAAGAAAAAATTAACAAGAGCTTATAACATATATCACACATTGTGTGTGCTAAGATCTCACAGAAAAAGAGTTTGCTTAATCTATAAATTTGATACATTTAAAAATATTAGTTAAATTTAAATTATAATAATTTTCTTTAATCAATGCATATTTTGCTTTATGTAATGAATGTCTAAAACTTTTCATGAAATAAATGTCAAAATAATTGGGATTTTATTATAGCTTTGTCCACATCACATGTCCAAAGGTAGTGATCCTCCCTTTTTAGAAATTTCATATTAATAATTAAATCTCATTGGGAACCCAATCTAGACGGACCATTATTTCATTTTCATTCTTTAAGGTTTTATAATTGTAAAGCAATTATGCAGCCCTTTAAGTATGACACGATTATATAAGCTGGAAATTCTATGGCATGCTTTACTTAATTAATACGATTAGTTATAATAAATTTATTTTATGTAAAAATCATATATTAATTAGTTTACAATTTTTTGAAAATTCTACATTACTTTTTTTCGGAGAATAAAATTAATATAAAATTATAATAAATTAATTTTATGTATAAATTAATAATAATTCTCGATATTAATTAATTTTTGCTATTTTTTAAAGCTCTTTATAACATTCATTTTTTTCGGAGAATACATGGGTGCATTATGTCATTTATAATACTTAAAGGATTTTTTTAGAAACAACTTTTTCTTTTAGCCCTTTATATTTGCTTAGAAGCATTTTATTAACGTATACAACTAATTATTTTTTTAAAATTATTTTATTTAGTATATGCCACATCATAATCATGCTCCCAAAAAATGAATATTTTTATCATTAAGATGTACAGTTAATTGCATTATAACAAATAAATGAAAAAAAAATTTTTTTTAAGAAACTTATTTGTTAACCAATGCCAAGTATCAATCCCTATTTATATATTTCTACAAACTCTCCATCTCTCTCTTTTGGTCGTCAGCTAACCTAGCTTTCTTTTTCCTTCTATTTTTTTTATCACTAAATATCTTTAACCTTTTTCCGACCTGATCATAACTTACAGAGGGTGTTGTCATATTGATTGACCTATGACACAAAGTTCTCGATTCGTGTTTACATTTTCAGATACTCACCAGATCAAAAGGAATTTTTTTTAAATCCTCTGCTTCGGTTTTCCAAAAATAAACAAAAAGTCACAGTTATGATAAATAAATTTTGCTGTGATTTATTGCTGGTGTTTTCAGGGCAGTACTGGGTAATCCTGTACCAAAAATAAAGAAAAAGAAAAACTAGAGTTTTTTTGCAAGGAGAACTCCGTCCCTCCACCCAAGAATAAAACAATAAAACTTCAAAACAAGCCCTATCTGTCGGCGTTTCAGTGCGAAGCCCTGTGCGTCAAGTGCTTTGTTACATAAAATCACTTATCAGCGTACAATCATCAATCGTCCTTCTTCTTATAAGAATTGAATTTTCATGAAACTTGTATGATTCTGGTTTCACTTACTCAGACGCATTTCTTCCCAGCGGTGTCTTTTGTCGGTGAGTTTTGTTTATTTTTCTTTACAATGTCTCTCGTTGAGCAGCTATTGAAGCTTTTCACGGAACCGCGGCATTAACGTCTCTATGGTACATTTTTTTTACTTATGCGTATTTTAAACTAAGTTTTGAACTAGACATTTTATTTGGGTTTTGATTTTCAAACTTAATGTATCTTTTGATGATTTCAAAAGTATTAAATACTATTCAAAGTAATTCCAGTTAGCATTACTTTCTCGTTTTGTTTTATTGTCAATTAAAATTTTGGTGGTCTCTAAATAACTCCATAAAAGTTATATTATTTTAAATATTTTTTCTTTTTTTCCTCTTTTTTCTTTTTTTTTCTTTTCTTTTCTTTTTTTGATTGTTATTATTTTATTATTTTTTGATAGTTATTAACATGAAACATTAGCTTTTTATTAAGATCTGTATTTACTGTAAAATGAAATATATTTAGTGTAAAATGATTATTCAAACCTAAGAAGATTTTTAATTGCAAATGCTCATTCAATCATTTCAAAATAAAAAAAGTTACTTTTTTGTCAAAAGTTGTTTTCAGAAGTGCTGAACACAGAAAAATAATGTTATAGAATATTACAGGCAATATTTATTTATTTTACCTGTTATGATCAAGAAATTTAGGATAAGCTCCAAATCTCTCTCGTTCGAAATTTTATACTATTTTAATTACTTTCTTTCCAAAGAACTACTGAAATTTTACATGAAATCGCAGCTTTAAATTACGATTTATGAGAAACATTTTTACTTTAAAATGCGAATTTCAAATCAAAAGAGATTTTTAGCTGGAAATTTTAGCTGCTTTTAATTTTTCAAAATATATCAATTATTTTTTGTTGAAGAAATATTTATTTCCCTAAAAATATTAAACATAAAAAAATGCTATAATCTAACATTTGTCTGTTTTATTACGCATTGCAGAAATGATTAAAAAATGTATTAATCATCTAATATTTGAAATGTTATATAGCTTTAAACATTTGAAAAGTATCAAATTCCACATAAATGATTTGCCTATTAATTTCACTGTTCAAAAAACACTGTTAATTTCTTATAGTAAAATTTCTATTTCGTCTTTCGTAAAAGAATTTTTAATTTTATATAGTGGAAAAAACTGTATATTTAGTGTGTTTGGATTCTTTGATTTGAAACTATTCAAAATGAACTGGGAACTTTTAACAAAATATAGACGAATATGAAACATGTTTCAAAATACTTTACAGAAAAAAGAAAATGATAAATTTACTTATTTTTATATTTTAAAATGATGCGAAGAAAATCTATTAGACCAGCTATCGACAAACTTTGGAGCTTCTAGGACCACTACATTCGTAATTTTGGCAGCAAGTTTGGTTTCTTAGTCGCTCAACGGTTATTTTTTGCGAACGAGGGTTAATTATACCAGTAAGGTTCAAAGTGGATTCCAAGCCACTACAAACATCCAAGCAAAATTTGAGATTCGGACCCACGAATTGTTAAACCAAAGACAAGAACACTAAACATTCGGGTACCAGCTCCGCACTTCTGCTTAGCTGACCACCAATTAAATTAATTATTATAATAAATATTAATAAATTATTATTAATTAAATTAATAACAATAATTTAATTAATATTAATATTTATTGTTGATTAATTAATTAGTATTTATTTTATTGGGACCACTGTATGTATATTTTTATATGGCTGGCATCCAATTAAACGAACTATTGTAATGTGAATATTCGTATCAATAAATTGTTATTAATATATTAATAAATTATTAATAACAATGATTAATTAATATTTATTATAAATAATTAGAATTAATTTTATTAGTTAATATTTCCAAATAATTTCCAAGTATGATGAATTGCAGCATCATTACCAATATGCCTTGAATATACCCCAGTATATGTATAGTGAATTTTACGAAAAGAGAGAGCGAGAACAAACCAATATTGAAAAAGGATCAAGATTCAACAATCAACTTACTGAAATGTCATACCACTGTACTAAATGTCATATCACTGTACTAAACACGTCATGATTTATTGTACTTGACTCTGGTTATAAGCATGATGCCAGTTATTTTCAAATATCCCTAGTTATATTTTGAAAATGTAACTTAAAATGTCAAGAACTCAGAGTGAATATTTCGCTTACAAATAGTATCTGAAATTAAAAAAATAATGAAAAGTTTAATTCATTATATGCTTTGCTAGAGCTGTCTCTTTTTAATTTGAATGTTTATAAAACTTTGTTGTGTAGCAACTTACTATAAATAATTACTCGTTTTTTCTTCAGAACATCAAAAATTATTCACAGACCACTGATGATCTGTGGACCACTGTTTGGAGACTGCGACTTTAGACGATTTTTCAATTTTAATCTACCAAATATTATAGTTTAAATTAAAAGTTTTCGTTTGACTGTATCCAGTTAAGTTAACATGTTCGATTACCTTAAAAAAATATTCTGACATTTTAAGTAACGTGATTTTGAGCAACATTTTCAATTATGAAAGTTATATTCCTAAAGAGAAATTATTCTTAACGAGTTGTTAAATATTAAGTGAAATTAATATATAGTTGTATTCTTTATAAATAATATTTTCTTTTTCTTAAAACTACAGAATTTTAATTCTTGTTTTATCCAATATTTTTGACATCCTATTCGTTTGGATCTCATTTATAACAGTAAATATATAAAATAATACTAAATATAGTATTAGAATTCTTTATATCGGTAAAATAATTAAACATTATATATTGAATGGAAAATGTTAGATTAAAAATTTTTTCATCGTATAATATAATAATAATAATAATAATAATAATAATATATATATATATATATATATATATATATATATATATATATATATATATATATATATATATATATATATATATATATATATATATATATAATATTTATATTCTCTAAACAATAAAACTACTAAATACCTATTTGTTAATAACACATAAATTTACATTTAATAAATATTTACAGTGCTCATTAAAAATAGTATCGCATTAGTCTTTCTAATTAAAAATACATAATAATATCAATATAAATTTAAATAAAACTATTATTGTTAATTAAATTCACTGTCATCCCATATTTATAATATAGCAAATTATAATTCAGCTTCTTTTTTTAATTTAAAATTGCAACTACAATAAACAAATACTGAAATCGAGCATCTAATTACAAACATAGCACACATTTTTTACATATACACATATATTTTCTCTAATTGCTTTTTTGAACAGTATTTTCTTTAAAATAACTTGAATGTGATTGAAATAAATTATTTTGTCTTCAAATGATAAAATATTTTAATAATAAATATTATTTTTCTATTTTATTTTCATATTTTTAATTTTAAGTGGCATAGATGAAATAAAATGTTCCTTTTATATCATTTAATGCATTCAAGAAACATTTTGTTAAAAAAATATTATCCCTGAGAACTCGTATTGTGAGAACAATTCTCTATTTCCCGGCGGAAAGGTAATACTACATACCAATATATTTAATGTAATTAGCATTTTCTTCCTCTGTTTAGCCAATCTGGCTTCAAATATCTTATATGTACTTACCAAGAAATTTATTTCAATGAGTGTATTTATTCCCATGTGTACTTTGTTACTCTCTTATAAAATTATTAGTCTTGTGGGTGAAAATAGCAAGATTTGTTTTCCGCTAAGTTAAAACCTTATTGTTGATAAAACATGTGCTCTTTTGGATGAATGTCTTCTGCTAGCATTATCCTTACATTTTTAAAAAAAGATTTAGCCAAATATTGAAGTCATTAGAGAGAGTGATAATTTATGTATATGTATTTACGTCCCTCTAAGGTTATACCATAGACATTAGTGACGATAAATAATTCCTTCCAAAATATACTTGAAGGCAGTGTTTTTCATTGACGAATTATGAGTTTTTAAGTAATTCTTATAAATATACAAACTGAAATTTGTATACTTCTAAAGAATACTGTCGATGTCCATGTCAAACAATACGCACTGACAGCTCATTTCAAGTGTGTGAAACCCCTAACTTGCTTAATTTGGACTTTTAGAAAAAATTATAGAGTAGCCGACAAGGACGGAGAGACATTTTTGGCCTTACTAATAGAATTCCTGGCATGTAAGTCAACTCACATCGATAAAAACTTAGACAATTTATCATTATTGTCATAAAAACTGTTGTAAATTATGACTAACGTGTCAAGCCTGAATTTGGAAATGGGGCTTTCGGTCGAATAAAAATAAGTAAATAAAAAATTAACACCTATAAAATATTGTATTTTTCTGATGGTTATTTGGCCATCATTATAAAATTTATTACATCTTGAATTGTTAATTATAAAGTTTGCAAATATCCTGACGTAATGATGGAAAAGTGCATACATGAACTCTTGCATTGATAGACAAGAAATTAAATATTTATAAACCAAACAGGTGGAATAAAATTAAATTAGATTAATGTAAGACACTTATTCTAGTATATGTCTGCCAAATAAAGGCTCTTAAACAGGTCTCATACTTTTTTTTGAACTGCGATTAAGTAGATAGATATTTGAATTGTCATCCCCTGCTTTATGCAATACCAAATAGAGGATGTTAAACTACGTGTGGATCTTTTAATGGGACCACTCAGCAGAAAGGTCTGCCGCATCAGGTATCGAATATGTAATCTTCTAAATACCAAAGAAATTAACGCTTTTCTTCTCTCGAGCAATTGCGCTGACTGAGCTGATGGTTATAAATACTGCTTATTGCTTATTATAAATATTGAAATCATTTCAATATTTATAATATTGCTTATTATAAATATTGAAATGATTTTAAAATGGTATAGATGGTATACTTTTTTATGTTATTTCAGAATAAACCTTACTATTTTACTTTTATATTCAAAATCATGGTTCCTCAATAAAATTTTTTTAATGTGTTATAACATAGCTCTTACTGGTTATTTTATATGATTTAACTATTTTTATTTATCTGTTAAATTTTATTATTAATTTAATGAAAATTAATTGTTTTTAAAACCGAGAGATATTTCTCTAAAGTAAGAACAATTTTAAAAAAAAGGAACTGGGGTAATATATAGGATTTTTTTTTTCACAACGGCTTATGAATTATACATTTGAACTGCTATGAAAAGCTGTTCTATCAACTCTATGAAATTAAAATGATAATGACTTTTATGAAATTTAAATGATAAATATTAAATATTATAGAAATGAATTTAAATTATAAAATTATTCAAAATTTGGTGGAACAGCATATTAAATAACTCATTTTGTTGCGAATACTTACTTTTAAAAGGAACTCCTTACAAAACTGTAAGAATTTCGATAATATGAACAAGAATTGTCCAAAATACAATAATTTTAGATTTTTTTCACGCGATATACGTACATTTCCATATTTAAATAATCTTCCAAGGTTAATAAAATTTCTTACTAAAAATTTGGGAATGACTCATATTTTGGGAATCATTGCTTTAATGTATGGTTTTCTTATCATAAAAATTAAAAAAAATAATAAGAGAAACAACAAAATAAATATCCGAAATTTGATAGCTTGGAAATTTTAAATCAGTGAGTAAGCCGAGTGGTTACGTTTCAATACATTTCCTGCCAATCTGGGTTAAAATCTCTGAAGAAACATGAAGACTCTCATCGATAACGCACTTCTTATCGCGTTTAAAAAATTGTCTTCAGATGAATTCTTCGAATAACATCATGAATCATCACAGTTAACTCACGATTTGACTTCTTAGTAATCTAACAAAACAAAAACGAAAATACAAAATATTCTTAAGCTCAAAAGTTTTGTGATATGAATCAGTTGCATATTCTTTAACAATAAATGAGATCTGGGATCCTAAATGTATTTTCAAAGATTACAATTTAATTAATTGCTTATACATACATTTGGTTAAAGTATCCCGCTTTGAATACATTGTCCCCGAAAAAAGCGCTTGATAGTTAGCATTTATATTTACAGTTCGACAGCTTAAGGATTTGATTTCTATCATGGATTTATGTTTGCTAGATTTAAAAATTGTTTTAAGCTACTAGTCGCTGTTGAATAAACTTGTACAAAAAAAAAAAAAAGTAATGGCAATCTAAACTAATTTTCACTTAATGATTTTCCTCATTAATCGGAAATTACGTTTCTTTAACAAATATTTGTCATACGGAATAGTTCCAAAACCTTATTAACAAAGAACTTTCATATGTATTAAATTTATTTTGCATATTGATATCCAAGCGATAATAATTTATAATATCATTATGTGCGTATATAATGTATATATAATATACGTAACAAGAAAAGGTGTGTGTTTAACTTGGGAATATATTAATCAACTTTAGCGAAACAGCCAATACAAACTTATAAATGTGATAGGAATATTTTAAAACGAATTTTTTTAATCTCTTGGTGGGCTATTTAAATTAAATACAAAATATTGAGCTGCCCATCTTCTTTTTAATAACTTTTAAATATCTCTTTTTAATAACGTTTACTTGACAGAAATTTACTGTGTAATTTTCTAGCGTTACCAAGCTGCTGCGATATTAATGGCTTTATTAGCAGAGCGGAGTAATTTTCCTGAAAGCATGACTAACACCTCTTATAAGCTACATAGAGTGAAAATTTATTACCTACGCCTACGTTAGAGGGGTATTTTTTTCTTTCTTGCAAAATATTTCGATTGCTGTTCAACATGCTTTAAATTTATTACAAGTTTCCACGCGACATTGAAGCATATAAAATGATTTCCATTCTTAGAAGAATTAAATTTAAGGAAAAATGCCTGTGATATCTTCCATTTATGCTACAATTTTATCAAAAAGTATATCTTTTCATTTTTGTAAATAAAAAGAAAACATAATTTTATTTTGTTTATTTACTTATATCTATATTATACTTGTAAACATCGGTTTCTCATATAGCGAATTCTTAAAATCTGATATCATGAAGATATCCGTAAACATTTGATTATTTGGCATTTTTTCAGCATGAATCGTTCTTGACCTAATGTAAAACGATAAATCTTTTCATTTAAAATTTTAACGATTCCAATTTTAACTTTGCTATCCAAAAAAGAAGCTTATAATTAAGGTTAAATTCTCTTTATTTTTAATTAATTTAACATGTAATTACTTGTTTTCTTTCAATTTTATTTATTATGAACATATCTATACTGTGTCTTAATTTAATATATTTTTATTTTATTATCCAGTTGGTTCATATGCAACACCAAAAAGTTTTTAATCTGTATCAATATTTGTATTTAAACGAAATTTTTTAGATTAAATTATAAATTTTTCCATAATGAATGTATTTCAAGTTTAAAACTGTAATATCTTTCATAATATTTTTCCTCAAAAAATAGTTTACTCTATTAAATAATACATGTGCACAATATATATTTTATTTTTTTTATATTGCATGAATTTTTTAAAAAATGTATTATTCAAATATAATATTTATAAAGACATTTTATTATGCTTTTCATCACGCAGAGCATTTTAGCTTTACTTATATTGATGTTTATCAGTACTTATTATAAATATTGTTTTGGTTTTTTTTATGAACAAAAAAATATTGCTTATAGCTATTGATTTGATACTTACTTTAAGGATTCCTTATCTTTTGAATTTCAAAATGATATTCTGATACAGCAAAACTTAGGCAATCCCGTACATGTTCAAATTAAATATAAAATTTCTTCCTTTATAAGTGTTTCAAATTTTCTCACTTTTTAAATTAAAGAAAATAATTTGAAGAGGAAAATATTTTTACCGTAATAATTCAATAAAAATAACCGCTATTACTTAGGAATTCTTTATAAAATTCAAAATTTTAATTGTTTTGAAAAGGAATAGATATACAACACTGTTCGATGTTTCTGTGTGCTCTTTAAATTAGTTTTTTGAAAAATTTGAACTTACAAAAGAAGGCATTCAGAAATTCTGAAAAATGTATGTGGTAAACAAGCAAGCTCTTGCTGTTTTCGCATTGCCATTGAATGAAGTGAGAGTAAGTATGCAAATTTGTGTATGACGTGGTTGAGATACAGGTCAGTCGAGAGTAGGAATGTCAGTCGTTATAAAAGCAAGTCCACCTCTCACATTTATCAATCGTAACTAGTACAGTATCGAAAAGAAATGGATGTATCGAAGAAACCCCTTTTGGCTCTGTTTGTATTATGACTTCAAAGTGTACTTATCAGCTGCTGCATCAAGTCGCCGAGTATGTCAAGTGTTTGGGGATAGTGCTGTTAATGATTATACAGTAAGGCATTGGTTTCATAAATTCAGGTCTGGAGATGTGTCTTTCCGTGATGTAGCTGTTGTCTGGTGGACTAGTCGTCAAGTGGTTCCTTATGAACTGAGACCAACGGGCTTAAGGTCACTGCGAACCTGTACTCAACAATTGGAACGGGCATTGTAACTGAAGGGGGAACACTGGTTAATCACAAGGGTATACTGTTTTGGGCCGATAAAGCGAAACCGTAAGTCGCGCTGGTGACCAAGAACACCAATACCTTGACTTAACTGGGAGACTTTGTACCATCCTCCTTACTCAACTGACCTTGCACCATCAGATAACTAACTCTTTCATACCCTAAAAAGTCATCGTCGTGGAAAATCCTCCACCCATGAAGCAGGCTTGCGCCAAACACTCACGGGCTTCTTTGCGCCCAAAACCCGCAAGTGGATTGCACAGCTGGAGACACGTTGCCAGAAGGTGCTGAACGCCGGTGGTAATTACTTCAGACTCACAATAGGCTACACTTTCTGTAGGTCATGCTCTTTTGGGACCTTAAAAACGATAAGAGCTTTATTGTTTACTTAGTATTATTTATCTTGCCTGACTCAAAAAATGGCAATATTTGATATTCTACAACCTTATAATATAATGAAATATTCAATGAATTCTAACATCATAATAGTAAATATTACATCAATCATAACTCGTAAAGTAGCGAAGATAAATGGTATGAATAAACATGAATTATCTGTAAATTTTTTAATAAATATAGAATTTTTCCCCAATACCCAGATGACATATATATAGAAATAGTTATTTGTATTGCTATGTATGTGAATTAAAGACATTTTGCCATTATATTGGTGATACTTTGTCAGAGATATTATTAGTAAACTATTTTCGTTCAATCGGATTAAAAAGTCTGCAGAAATTTACCATACTCATCTCATAAACAAAATATTATAAATTAAAAGGAAATTCTCTTTCTGTGTTTGTATAACATAATTCCCACTGAAATCAGAATGTTTTCTGTAATTGAAACACTTTTGAAATGTGTCAAAATGTTTGTTTTAAAACTACTTGGATATCCGAAATGTTATGTAAGGTGCTTAGTTTTAGTTGCAAGTTATATTTGGAGAACATTCAATTACCACACATGAAAATAAATCAGAAGAAGTAAGATGGATTTGCAGGGTTTAACAAGTTTTATTAATTCTATTTAATTTAGTTTTAAAAATTATAGCAAAATTTTATTTTCTATCTTCGTTATTTAGGATGCCGTCAAATTACATTTTTTTTCAACAAAGAGGATAAAAAAGCTATTAAGGAAACAAAAATTGAAATTGTAACATATTAAGTTTCGAATTTCAGGGCTATCAATATCATTTGTGTACAAACAGCGCCATCTCTTGGTTGGTAAGTTAACTAGTTCAGACAATTTTGTGACAAATTGAACATTTCGGTTTTCTTGTTGGTATTTTATATAAATGCCATAATTTTTTACATAAATACTACAAGCAGTATTTTTTCATTTTGATATGCATAGATGTGTTCTTAAATATTAAGTAAACGTCTGTTTTTCGTGTCTATGTATCTTCATCTAATAATGTCATCGCATCTAAGTAATCTTCTTGCTGCGTCTATGTAGCTTCATACCTAAGGTATTTCCTTGAGAAGAAAATCATTTCTTAGAAATTTTATTCTAAATCTATGTATTCAATAAAGGTGTTAAAAATTTCAACGTAATTTTAAGCAACAATCATTTTAAGATAGGAATTTTAAATACTTAAATTAAAAACAAAGCTTAAGTTAAGTTAATGCAGTAGCATGTGTGGATTTTAATAAATTTGTTATTGCAACAAATATATTGTTTCTGGATATTAGTCTAGGAAATTCGAAAGTTCAAATATTATCATAGAGAAAACAGTGTTGATAGTGATGCCACCAGTAAATTATAGCAATAACTGGTTAAATTTAAATAATTATAAAATATTGGCTGAACTGATGATAAAAATGTTTGCGTAGATAATATTCAAGAATAAATTGTTCGAAATGCAATTATTCGCTCTTGAGATGTAAACAATTTCTATGCACTTTTTTTTTAAAACATTTATAGGTATTAAATTTATATTGAAAATTTTAGAATCAAACGATTTATTTGATGACTAACCGGAAGTTTATTTCATTAAAAATAAATTTTAGATGAGATAAAATTTATCTTATTAAAAATACACTGCGGCAGAAAAATTTGAAACATATTCTATGGCTTAACCGGATATTTAAAAAGATAGAAATGGTGCCATTTTTGCTTATCAAAGTAAGTGTATTGTAAAACAATCCTTATTAAATTAGAAAAAAATTGTTGAAATTACTATTTGCTTATAATGGGACTTGATGTGAACAAGTTTCTGAAGAGTTAATTATTAATCAGAAAAAGATTATTTGACTGGTGACACTTTGAAGAACACACAAGAACTTTTTAAGGAACAGTAAGCTAAAAAAATAAAAGTAATTGATACTAATGAATTTTTTCATATTCAAAACTACTGTTCTACAGTTATTGTTGCCATTATTTTTTTATATCGAAAAACATATTTGAAATATTTTGAGATGTTTAAATTTTTACAGAATATAGAGTAAAACAATGGCAGGATATTCTGAACACAGTAAAATTCTTGGTTATTTACATTGTTTATTACGCAGGTTTCCATAATTTGTGATTGGGAGAAGAAAATACTTTTTGCAGGCTTCGTATTCACCCCTTGATCAAATGTTAATTAAAAATAATTTACAACAGCAGATTGTATTATTAATTCTTAAATATAAAGTACCTCATTATTTTTGTAATAAAAATTCATAATATGATCGGAGTTCTATTAAATATTTTGAAACAGCTTAACCAGTCAAACTCTTATTGCTACTAGTGTTTTTACAGTTTATCAAATAAAAATATTGGAAAAAAAAATTCCACGAATTTCTTTAGAAATTTTCAGTCCTGTCAAAAAATTGCAGCATTTATTAACAAATAATTATTTGTCTTGTGTTTAGACATCTGAATGTCTTTACTAAATTGCGACTGTATATTTGTCGGTTTTATTTTACATTTTTTAAAATAAGAAAAAGTTAAAATCTAAACTCTTAAACAGAGCTAAATTTAAATTATATCTACGGAGAAAAAAATTATTTTATTTTACTAAGAAATCAACTTATAAAATGGTTTAATTAGGATAAGAAAATGAAATATAAAATTAAATATTTATGAAGAGAAATAATTATGTTATAACCAGTTTTATAAAAAATATAGCTGAATTTACTTTTTAATACATTTTTTTAGAGTAATCAACGAGAGGAAATACTATCTCTAAATCTTACTAAATATGTTAAATTGAGTGCTAAAATCGTGTTATGATTAATGGATCAGTAAAAAATACAATCTTAAAAATTCTCCAAGAGACTTATTTTTATGTATATCGGTAGCATTTTCTATATGAGGCCTATTCAGCAAGAAACAGTCCAGAAGATTTCTAATCGCCATGAAGTTTCCATATACGAGTATGCTAATGATGGACAGTTTCACCTATTTATTAAATAAATGTCCTTAAAAATTATCTCGTGTGTGCGTTATTTAAACTTCTCTGGTAATCCTAGACTACTAAGAGGAACAAATAACGACCAATTTTATCAACCAAATCTACGTTATGAGTATTTTAGTTTCATGATTCGGAACCGTTGCATTCAAGAATTATTAATTGCTGTAATGTGAATCTTGATGGAAAAATTACCATCGCGATTGCAAATGGCGCTGGAACGGATAAAAGCGGTGTTGACTTTCCAGGGTTTCAAACTCGTGTGCCGTGATTTAAGATAATCAAAAGATAATCGTCTAGACGGCGTGCACGGACGATGAAATCTGTATCTCAGTCACCGTGTGTATACAGCATCTAAAATAAACTAGCGAAAAGAGGCGACGACAACGATGGAGAAAGAGATGCTCCAAAAAGAAATAGAAGTTTAGGAACATTCTGTATGAAAGGATGAAGAGGCCACATTTTTTATGCTGCAGAAGGGGTCAAAGAAGACATCATAAAATCGGCATGTTTCAGAATGTTTAAAATAGAGACGAAAAAAATCACTTTTCTTGAGTATAAACATTTAGAGAAGAGTTTTATGACTGTTTTAGTTTGGTTTATAAAATAAATTATATAATTTTCGAGGAGATTATCTACAATTTGTATATTTTCCAAACTTAAATTCAAGAGCTGTTGAAAATAGTCACTTTTTATCAGAATTAAAATAATAACAAGTGTAATGATGATTCACAATCATATTCATATTAAGTTTTGTAGCATTTGAATTGGAATTAATTTTTTTTTGTTATCTTTAAAAAATTGCTACTGCTGTGTTTGAATTTTTAAAGAACAATATGACTGCTATTTATTTCTTTAAATTGAAAAATTAAGAAAATAACAATGAATTTTTATTTAAGACTGCCTGTTAATTTCATTGATGAACTGGTATGAATTGCGGTCTTTTGAAAATGGGGTAATTTAGAAAAACATAGTTTTTCTAATTTATTTATTACTTTATTTACTTTAACAGAATATAATTATAAATTATTTTTATGTTGTTATTGCAAAGTCACATTAATTTATTACCCTACATTTTAATAAAATATTCTTTTTGAAAAATGCGTCTCTGCACAAAACAAATTAAAAGTTTTGAGAAAGCCACAATTTTTTCACAGTAATTTTTTCTTATTTTTTGATGTTATAAAGCCTTTTTGGAAGCAGAAAATAGTTCATCAAATATGCTTTAACCGAGAAAAATTCACTAAAATTTTCTATTCGATTGAACTATCATTTATAAAACGAGATTTTGGCTGACTTCTTTTACTGTCTCGCTTTCATTTAAACATTTTATTTGACTCTAATTTAAACACTTTGAAAGAGGTTTTTCATGACTTAAATTGTAGAACAATCATATTTAGAGTGAAAGATCTGGACCTATCTCAGGCATTATTATAAACAATATAAAAAGATAAAGCATCTTTCTTTCTTCGTATACATGGTGGGAAGAGTGCTTTTATAATTTTTCTAGGTTTTCTCTCTTGTAACACGTAAGTGTTGTCCACTATCTGGGAAAAACTCTTTCGGCAGGCTAAAATGCACACAATGAATATTCAAATATTCTGCAACAATCTTCGGTTGTTAAGCTCTTGGCTGAGCGGGGAAAAATGCTACATATGGTAAACTTCCCATGAATAATTTTCCATTATTAGTTTATTGATATTTTTAATTTCAGTTTTCCATGACTTCTGCAAAATGTGAAGTTCTTCTTCTTAGAATTGGGTTTGTATGTCATTGGCACCTCTGCTTTAATCAGCATTTTGTGCCATTAAAAAATGTGAAGTTAATAAATGTTGTACACTGTTAAATGCCTGATTTCGCATTAAAACTTAATTTGCATTTTTAAATTAAAGTTGCTTAAAGTTAGTTTGTCTTGAGAGAATCACCTTTTTTCACACGTGGGTTAGTTCAATTGAGATCTGCATTTTTACATGAAATTCGATCAAATACAAATATTCACATCTTACGTATAAATTAAATAAACGAACTGCTTAAATGAAAGTCGGAGAATTAAACAGACAGGTAACTTTTTGAGAAATGATATTTCAATGGAATGAAAACTTTTAATGAATTTATTTGGTTGCCAGATGCCTCATGTAAAATTTCTTTTAAAATAAGTGCTGTATGACACACAAAAACAAAAATGATATATATTATTCGAGAAATATGGTGAAACTTATCCAAATCCTTTCATTTTTTTGTGCCATGTTTCATAAGGAATCTTTAATCAATGTTGTAAGAAATGAAATTAATATGACCCTATACTTTGTTATGAGAAATGATCTTTTTTCTTGTGCCAAACATATTTTTCTTTAGCGATCTCTTAAAAGTTTGTAGACCACTTTAAATCAATTGTGTAGTTTCGTTTTTCATTGTCATCATCTATGTAAGGAATACTTTTCAGTACTTATGGGATATTTATTTAATCATTTTTAATCTCTAATTAGTGGCGGAATGCCATTATATCTTTTCTCCTCCAATGAAGCAGGGAAATAAGATGGAGTTCGATTACTTGCATTCATGAAAATTATTTTTAATTATTACAATAACTCAACATAATGCTTAAAGATGTTAACCATAACGTGATTAGTCTTTAACTTGATTTAATATTTATCTTAATACTTTTTCATGAATTTTAAATAAAGATTTCAACACAAAAATTGCTGTCACGCTGTTTTTGACAGCATGTGAAAAATAGATAAGTTCAGATTTTGCTATGTCATGATACTAAATTAGATATGATTGCAATGATATATCGGAAACGCTCTTAAAAATTTTTGTCTTTTATTAAAATTGTTATAAGAGAGTCATTTAGTCCCGTAAAAGCCAAACTTAAGGTTTGAACTTTGTAATGTCTTTTATCTAAGTGAATATGATTAAAGGATGTATATTGAAATGTGACAAAAGGCAGAATATGGAATATTAATACATTTTTATTCTAAAACTTTCAAACAAGATAAAAAAAAAAACCTCTTTCAATTTCCGTATGCTACATTCTGATGAGATTAAACCCTCCATTATTTTCCTTTAGAATAATCAGAGATGCTGATATATAAATGTATGTTTTTTATTATTGTAAAAATTGATTTAAAGAATGGCTTTTTAGCAAGGTAAAATTTGTACACACTTCGAAAATTGTCTAAAGCTCAAAGATTTCACTAAAGATTTGTGATAGTAATTTAGTACTGCATTTATTGTACATTGATGTTTAACTATTCTTAAGAATATGAATTACTAAGTTATAAACTACACTTATAAACACATGATTCCAAATATAACTATAAAAAGGAATAACAAAGCTTTCAGGAACATATGTTTATTAATATTATTAAAGTTCTACATCACAATATATAACAATAACGGCACATTACATATAATTTCACACTTCAATATCTTAAGTGATCTCAAGTGTCTATCTGGGAAATGCAGTAGTTGCGCCTAGCGCCATCTACCCACTTAAACACAGGGAAGGTAGCTGTAACTATACCCGCTACACACTCCAAAAAGTAATAGTCAAATCTCATATATATTTTTTAAATTTTCTTGTCTAAGAAAAAACAAATTTTTGTCCTTATTAACGATACTATATTCATAAATGATAGGTTTTTTCAAATAAACATCTAGTTTACACATAAATAATCTTTCTAATTGCATTTTCTTATTATTTTAATGGATATGGTGCTTTAACTATAACCTTGCACTATTAAAATTTGAAAGATCAATCATTGAACATTTAAAAAAACACAATACTATTCTGTTTTTTAAGAAATATTGAAAAAAAATTTTTTTTGGAATTTTCAATAATAATTCATAAAATAAATTAAATTTTCGATTTGCTTTAAAAACAAATGCTCATTTATAGAAAGAGACATTATTCAATTAAATTAATTTGAAGCCTTATACTGAATTAATTTAGGATAGTTTTGAATGCTCTTGTGAGAATAAACCAATATCGTATACTAATAAAAAGCATAAAATTATAAAATAAATTTATTAATTATTCAAAATTTATTATTATAAGCATTACTATAATTTTATATGTATTGTATCTGTTATTGATTATTAATTTTGAGTGAAAAAGACTAAACTCTGTGACACGATAGCCTATATGAGAGCCAATGACCTACAGTGCCCATATTTGATTTCACGACCGAGGGTACTGCTGGTGTACGAAGCACATATCTGGGCAAGGTGGTCAGCCTAACGCGAAACCCCAATCCTTAGTACCCAAGCATGCTTGATACTCAGTTTAATAGACTCAAAAAATGGAAGAGTTGATCTTGCTCAGCCCGAGGATAATTTTTCATTATTCTGTATAATTCTATTTAAAATATCTCGATAGTAAAATGATATTTTTTCTGTAGAAAATTCTTTATGTGAAGAAAAGAGACACCGCAAAAATTTTTTTAAAATTAGGAGATCCTTATGAAACTGCTTTGACTAATAAATTTCTAGCAAACTGATAGATTATTTTCATGTTTTTCTTATAATCTGCAATTTTTTAATGCCGGATTACATTTGTGCTTCATTTAAAACATTATATAACATTTATATTATACAACTAACTTGAAAAGTTTAAAATTAGGAGATTTTATGGATTTGACATAAAGCTGATATATTTAATATATAAATCTAACTTTAGAATCTGTTTCAAGTATAACTAATCAGAAATTAAAAAACTTTAGGATGATAAAAAATATTTAAATTTACAGAATATATAATGATATTAAAATGTAATTTTTACTTCCCAATAAGCTATGATAATAAATATAGTATTTATGAATATAATTGAAAACCAATTATTGACTCTATAATTAAAGTGATAAAAAAGAGAATTTGGGTAAGTGATCCAATAATAAAATTTTTCCTCAAATAGTAATGTTTATCAGAAAAATAGAAAGTTCAACCATATTTTTAGTGAACAGATTTGTGTTTACAGAGGATCATAAAAATTAGTTATTTGTCTCCTTCCCACAAATTTAATATAGAAAGTTTGAAAAAACAAATAAACTAATAAAGCAGTCGCCTTTTTTATTTGATTATAGATCACATACAAAATTAAATGTCAAAGCGTCCCAGACGATCAAGATAGACCTTGAAGTATGTCCTACGCTATTATTATTAACTTTATTTATTTTTTGTGACTTAAATGCAAAATACATTTACCTATTGGAAATTGTATTTTATGCGAATTCCCCACTTATTAATTATTATAGGACCCTTGTTTAGACAAAGTAAGCTCTGAACATTTTGTTTCGCTATTAAAGAAGAGCTCACATTTATAAGCAAATAAGAGGTTTCAAAAGGCTTTTAAACTTTGGTTAATATTTTCTCAATCGAGCTTTTAAATAATTATTTAGATACTCATTTGTTTACATTGAATAAATGTGAACTTAATTATAAATTTTGTTTTCTTTCTTTAATTGATTAACAAGGAAAATTATTTGTCAAAAATTATTTCTTTTTTTAATGAATCACTGAACTGCGACTTTTAAATATATTATCGCCATCAAAATAACATCTAATTTGTCAGGAAAGTTTTAAATACTACAGCAGCACTCAAGGAGGTAATGGGTATAGTTATGTTCAATTCAGCTAAACTGCGATTAATCCCGCATAACAATTGTAAAGAAGATGAAAAAAAGGAACCTTTATCAGTTTTTATTATCATCGCTTCTGCAGATACAGAGGAGAAAATGCTTCAACCAGCGGGGAGTTGACTGGTTGGGGTCACGTCTGCTACTGTTTTCCAGCAGCCTGTCACATACCTCAGGGATGAAGGACTCTAAATGCAGTGGTGACAAGCTAAATCCACGCTTTTGACACGGCAGAGGAGGCAGAGAAAAAAAGAAAAGGTTCCACTGATGAGTGAATGAGGTCGTGGCAGATCTTTGTTCTTGCTCGATTGTCACCTCCCTTCTTTTCCTTTCTGGTGACTGTTCTGCGGAGGGTGGTGGGGAGAGGCTGATGCACACGTGGGAGACTGGACAAACGCTTTCGTGGCGTTTGTTTTGGCGAAATATCGCCAATTTTCAATATAAAGCCATTTTTTTGAAGGTAATAACGAAAACCTTATTCAAAATGCTTATATATAATAGACATTATAAGATCGATGTACTTGTGGAAATGAAACCGAACTGTTAGAGCAAAAGTTGAAAGTTTGATTCCACCTTTGTTGAGCAAAATAAAAGAAATTTGGATCTACATTCTTTTGTTTTGATGGTTCTGCGACAGATATGTCGCTATTGGATGTATGTAATACTTGAGGCATCAATAGCTGAAGTACCACCGACTTGATGGTTTCTTGAGTAAGCTTTTGTGAAGTACATCTACCAGAGAAGATGGTGCGGAAATCTTGAGATTTCTCAAGAAACTGTAAAACTACCAAATATTTCCTTTGCAGCTGATGAGTATGCTTGAATTCCTTTATAAAAATATTTAAGCTTCTGTCTCATAATAGCAAAATGGTATGAATGTTACAAATGGTATTTGTTCCGCTAAATTATTCAAATGAAGCGAACGCTATTACAATAATATACTTTCCTACAGATATTTTACTATTCTTCATTTAAAAAGTAGAATTAAATATTTACCTGCATTTAAATACAATAATACGTCTGATCTCTTGTGGCGACGTTGGAAAACATTCGATTGTTAGCACATGCCTCAACATAAAAGGGGAAGAACGTTAACATATATGAGATGTCTAAATATCAATTTAAATAACATTAAAACGTAATAATATAGAAATATTGAAGGCGAGAAAACAATATTAAAAAGCTTCTATGTATTTAAAGAAAAAAATATATCTTCTTAAAAATATATCCCTGCTCACTTGCGCACGTGAAAGCTTTAAGTTCAGCGACAAAGTGGTTGAAAGAAGAAAATTTAAACGAAAAAAGAAATTCAAAAATGTTCCGTCTGAAACTGATGAATGTAAATTAAGCTCAATGGAAGCATCGCACCTCAACCCGATTTTCTTTAAAACGCTCTTCTATGTACTATATTTAGTTCCTTTCATCAGTTGCAGTATAAGAACAAGCTTTGTATGGAAATGACTTCCTTCCCCCCATTTTTTACAATACTTTCTAACAACAACAAGAAACGGAGGAAAGAATGCAAGCATTTTTTAGAGTCATAAAAAGAACAAAATAGAAATAAAATCATACCGGCTTCTCTTCGCTTAGAAAGGGAAAAGATACGATTTATGATTTGGAAAAACAAATTCCAGTGCCGCGCAATTATAACAAGAAAACAGAAGTGTACCTCTGCGGAAACAGAGACTTCACTCTTTTTCCCTCTATGTGAAAGAGCTTGCCACAAAGAGGGCGATGATGTGTCCTGTCATCTTGAGCCCCGAGTGTGCTTTGTTTATTAGCCATCTTGTTAAAAGTAATAAAAATACTAAGAGAGGAAGAGTAAAATAGGAAATTTGGGAAAGGGTGTAAGATAAAAGGTTCCGGAAATAACTCTCTTCATAAAACATCTCGTGTTCGTTGTTTCCAAGCTGGAACCGAAACATCTCGTCTCCGTTATGAATTGTTATAGCTTTCATGCATGTTCTTGAACTTTTTTGTATTTGTCTTGTTCCCAATATGTAAAATAAGAAAATGTTTACATGTAAGTTAAATATGCAATTTTCATGAAATTTGCAATTGGTTAAAATTTTGAATTAGGCTGGGTAAAATAAAATAAATCCTTAAATTTGCAAAATAATAATAATAATAATAATAAAATAAAATAAAATTATTGGTATAAGCAAGTTAATAATTTTGAGATTTAAAAGATTAGTAATTATTAATTAAAAATTCTATTAATTAAGAAAAATTTTAAATATTTAAATCGTCCTTACCGATTTAAACTAACCATGAAGTGGATGTTTTGTCTTTCTTTTTGCTTTTTCTTCTGTTTTATTGTCAACGTGTTAAGGAATTGAATCAATGGAAAACGACTTCTCAAACCGATGCTTTAGTCTCTATATAAGAAATCAGGTAATTTTTCCCTCCCCCCTTTTGATAAGCGCCATAGCGGGAAAGAAAAAATCGTAAATACTGTCGTAACTAATGCCATGACACAAATATATTTGAAACATGTGTATTTTTACGTTTTCAGAAACTACTAAAAATAATACAAACATTTTATATAAATTAAACAATTATCACTTATTGTTAAAACGTATTTAAACGTTCATGTTTATTTCTGGCTGGAACTGTTAGCAATCGTATCGGTGATTGATTGCGTAAGAATAATCTAATAGTACCTTTTATCAATGAGACTTAATTAAATTTTTCTGTATTTAGTTGTTTTTTGTCCCTGGTGATTTGTGACCATAATATTTTTTTTTTGACTTACAAAACTACTACTAAGCACGCTTTTGAAATAGCTAGCTTTAGCTTTGTTTAGTATTTAGCTTATTTACTATTGTTTATCACTTTTTAGTCAATTTTTACACAAAAAATTTGATTTAGTATAGATTAAATTTGAAATAAAATTTTGAACCAATAGAATCATCGTATCTTCGTTATATTATTTTCGCTTCTCCGTAAAAAACACGTAGGATCAAAAGCGGGGGCACAATGGAAAAGTACCAGAAATCGTTTTATTAAACAATTGAATTTCGACATTGTTCACAAGACATTCGATGGTGAACTTCGCCTTGTTTGCTGCCGCTCGAAGAATGAGATTTGAAGGCAGGCAGCAAATTCGTTGACAAGTCGGATTTACTATGCCGTCTCAATACTATGTCACAACTAATTATGTGTGCGACGTAGATAAAACGTTATCTGACGTCATGGATATTTTAAACCAATGAGAATTGTAATAAAGTGATAGAGCCATAATCTGAACTGGAACGAGAGAAACAACCACTTTATGATTAAAAAATAAAGAGAAAAAGCTACGAGAAGCGAATATGCAAAAGATAAATGCTAAGAATTCTTAGATTTTATTTATTATGAAAAGTCATCAATTTTTTAGCAGCTATATGCATAGAATATGGTGAAAAATTACAAAATATAACTTTGATGAAAATTGTTTGCTTATTAATTTTTTAAATTAAATATTTTTGTCAACACATCACATACTGAGCTTTCTTTCATTTACTATCTTCATTGTATTTAAATCTATTTTATATGTTATCAAAATTTCACTTATTTTAATATTTTATTAAATATAACACTTTATTTATCAAAATAAATTGAATACATGCCAAGTGCTCCAAATACTATATTTAATAATTTTTTTTGATAATTACTACATGTAACCAATTAGATAACTATATAAGCAAGTTGTAATATAATATGAAACTGTTTTTATTTTCAAGAGTAACGTATATAATTTTAACAATTAATAGTTTTGACTCTTACCATGGTTTTTAAGGATTCAGGATTAACAAAAGGAAAAAGCTGCGAAGTGAATATGCAAAAAATAAATTTTATTACTTTAAATTGGGTGTCCTGATAAGATCAACATTCAGTAGCAATATCAACATACAGCAGGTCGAACACGAAGTGACAAACTAAAGATTTTATTTGGTTAACATACAAAATACAAAGAATTCCTGAAGCTGAAAAGCCATCAGAGATTCGAAATACAAATTTTGTTGACATTATTTTTCATTTTTAGACTTTAAATGTTTGAATAAAAAATTTCAGTTATACTTTATTTTGTCTTTATTATCGCATTTTTAATTTTTAACTGTGCAGTTCTTTAATTAATCAGCTGAGCACAGTTGGTTTAATTTTTTAATAAAATTAGTCTCCAAGTTACATAACATAACGTCTAGCAAAATCTGGTAATTTCAGTAATATTTATTTATCTAACTAAGCTCATAGCATGCACTTAACTCATTTGGATTAACATTTCTAATTTCGACTCCTCAAAAGTACTTGCCGAGCTGGCAGCCGAATGGTTAGCGCTCTTGCCTTCGGTTCAACAGTTCAGTTCGTGGGTTCGAATCCCACCTTTGGCATGGATGTTTGTAGTGGTTCGGAATCCACTTTAAACCGTAGGTCCCGGTCTAATTAGCCCTCGTATGCAAAAAATGACCGTTGAGCGATAAATAAACCAACCAAAAGTACTTCATACAACAATAGGGAAATATTTCTAACTGTTTTAATGTAAAATTTAACTAACAAAGTATATAAACTAAAAATTAATTTTGTATTAATTTGAATTTATTTTGTTGTAAATGAATTCGGATAAAAGAAAATATTGTAAATCTGAATATTTCATATTGCTGTTTTATTAACATTGTTTAAATAATCCGAACACACTTCTTAGAATTACTTTCGGTATTAAATAACGTACTTTTGTTCGTATTTTAATTAAAATCTAAGAAAAATTAATTAAAAGATAACCGAATTTAAATAAACTCCAAATATATAAAAGCTCTTGTAACTATTTAAATGTATTGTAACAGATTCATTCATTCATTGTCGTGTGCCAGCTAGGCTGGCAACATGGGGTGCGCTGCTCCACTTTTCCAACTAAACCATATTTTGGTGTGGGGTTCGACTTCCTCAGTACACACATGCCATAGGGACCCGTTTATAGGGTAGGCAACCATTCACACCTCATTCATACAAGGAAAGGACAAAGACAGGATAGATAGAGAGAAAGTACATCCATGCCCGAACCGGGATTCGAACCCAGGACCTCCTTATCCGCAGTCAGGCACACTGATCACTAGACAAGTTGATCGGCATTGTAGCATATAATTAGACTGTAAGAATTCAAAACATTTTCTCCGTACATGGCTACATTTTCTTATCAATGTAATTATGCGAATTTAATTTCTAGAGTAGTTCAGTAGAAATGCATTTTTTTCAAAAAGTTTGCAATAATTTAATAAACTAATAACTAATAATATTCACTATTCTTTTAATAATTTTTATTCATTAGTCTCCAATTTCTTTTTAATCACTTACATAATTTTCCAATGGTACATAAACGGAATTGACATGTTAATAAAAAAGTCTAGATAATTAGTAATTGCGTATTTATTTGATGTTTTTATTCCTGTTGATGTATAGCTATATATCCAATATTATTAAATAGAAAACATACTCAGAAAGGAATACAAAAAGAAAGAGTGAAATTTTTCAGTTTTTCTATTTTGGTATGGTTTTATGGTTAAAATATTTATTAATGCTTAAAATATTTTTTCATAAAGAGTCATACACGCTTTTTGACCATATCCACTTGAATTAGTGTATTATATTTTTATCAACATAATGATTAACATTTATTATATTTGATTGCGATCATGAATGTATATACTTTTAGAGTATCAAATTCAGTTGATATCACATTGTAATGAAAATAAAAAAACACAAAACTCTAAAAAAAGAAAGGTAGAAAAAAAGCTACTTTTTATAATATTATAGCCTGAAAAAGGGATTTGAAATAAGTTTTCATTTCTAAATTGCTTTAACACATCTATTGCAATAGGTATTTTAATTTTAGATCAGATTTTTCTTTCTCATAATAAATAAATAAATCCAATTTCCTTAAAACTTTGATAATTAACATAAAGATAGTTTTAAAAAACGAATGATTAGATTCTAATTTCATAATAGCATAAAAGGGGAAAATACAATTTCTTCTTTTTATAAATTAAATAGTTCTTTATGCAGATTTTCTTCAAACTTGAATCATTAGATCTAAGATATTAAAAGTCTTAAGAATTCTCATAAATGTAATTTTGTAATAAAAAATAGAACTCCATTGCAAAAGGCCACGACAAAGATGGACCTAATCATAATAGAAGAAAACTGTTATTAACTAAAATTTAATTTAAGTTAATTTGAAATTGAAAGTAAACATAATTATGAGCTGTGAAATCTGTAGAGAAATTTATTTAGTGATCATTTATTAAAGAATAAGAGATATGAGAAATGTATAAATAACTAAACATTTTCCAAAAAAATTAAAAATCAGAATAAAATTTTTAGCTGCAGTTCGAATATCGTCAAACAAAAGGCATTTGAATGGTTTCAATAATGATTTTTTTGTATAAATACTTATTGGTACAATTCCATGAAACATCAGCTGTTAAGACACTATACGCGCAATATCTAATGCACTTAGAAGGTACATTTTTAATAATATCGAAACATCTCTACAACTGTATTTTATTCTGTTTCCATCGAGGGGTTGCTTTGCCGGAAACTGCTGGTAAGATTACATGGTTCCAAGCAATCTCGAACATAACGAGGAAATGAATTGGAATTTCTGCTGTAGGCACTGAATATAAATTATGACCTATAACATTCTTCTAGTCCAAAATCAAGCATTGCTACTAAAATTAAACATCTTCAAGCTGCTTAGATGTCAGTCGAGGCACTTCTATATCTTTAGGGAAGAAACTTCTTAATCTAGAGAAGGATCCGTGCTACGCTCCTGTGGTGAGTGGCCATAAAAGATCTTCAAAAAAGTTCTAAAAACGACGATAAACTGGACGACACATAGAGCAGTCAAACTATGAAAAAAACATTATGCTTGTAGTTAAAGATAAGAATTTACGAGTTGATTTTCTAGGAACCACACTTTTGAATTCTTCTCGATCATATGAGGCATAAAATTGAAAACACTTCGAAGGTGTTATGTAAAGAGCTTTAAATCAACTGTTAAAACTTCGTGGTTTTTCGTGACAGAATAATCTCGATTTTTGAATTTACGACATTTTTTTTACAGTATCGTAAACTAACGGAGATTTTACTGTAAATTTTAGAGCTTCCTAAAGTCAACTTTGAGATACCATTGATGACAAAAGCACTTCTTCCGTTTTATCGGTTTGCGATGCAATGCAACTAAAATAACAAATTATGTGTTAAGAAAATAAATATATTTCTAAACTCTAAAATGCTACAGAGGGTATTAACACATTTTTAGGACGATTTCGCGGCCGTTTAATTAATGTTTAAAATGTAAAGAGTATTTTTCTTAAATGTTTGATCTGATAGATTTTTTTTTTCTGGATTGTACGTCTGCATCGTGATTTCCATGATAGAAGAGCTTTTCGTAAAATTTCCGGGAGTATTGCTTTCCATTCCTCTTCCACTATTTTCCAGAGTCCATCTATCGTGGTGAGTTTGCGTTTAGAAAGAGTTCTTTTTAACAGACCAAAGGCACAATACTCCATAAGTGAAACGTCAGGGGACTCTGCAGAAATATGTTGAAAAGGTATACATGCAGTACCTGTATTTGTCTTCATTTTTTCAAGAAATGCAGGGGTAGCTTGCGAAGTATGACTTGTAGCTTTGTCTTGATCACTCACTCTTTGAAAGTCATTGGAATAAAGAAGCGGAATTTCTTCTGTAAATATTGGACGTAAAACCTTCTCCTGATAGTATGATGAGTTGATTTTAACATTTTTTCCCACTCTTCTTATTTTTAATTTCCCATTGTAGGAGAAACTTGCGAAAATCATAAGCCCCTTAATGAAACTCTGTTTACATTGACGGAGCCAGGTTTGTACATTTTTTCTCCTCCTTTTCTATAGTAAATAGACCTTTTTTATTACAGCCATTTAGATAAACCCATGCTTCATCAAAAGTCACAATGTATTTCCATTTATCTCCTGCTAAATGATTTTCATTCAGGATTCTACAAAATGTTTTGCGTTGAGCCACATGTCTCGGCAAAAGCTGGTGAACATTATGCTTTTTAGCTTTTTTAAGTTGTAAATCTTGGTTTATTATTTTATTTATTGTTGCTACCGATGTATCTAAATACTTTGCAATTGATTTCTGTGTTGGCGGATATTTTCTTGTTACCAGCAATTTCACTTTAGAAACATTTGAAACAGTACGTACCTTTTTCGGGTATTCGTTTGGTGTCTTTTTTCCATGTAGAAATAGTGATTGGCGGTTTTTACCTATCCGGTTAATAATTAATGTTGCTTATTTTGCACTTGTGGCGGTTATAGTTACAGCTACCTTCCCTGTTTAGGTGGGTAGATGGCGCTAGGCGCAACTAGTAAATTTTCGAGATAAGACACACTTCACTTAATTTTGAAAGAAGAATAAATTTAAAAGTAGCAGACGATATTTCTCATTTCAAATAATAAGCTGTTGCCAAAAATTTTTATTCTAAAACATTTATTTTTTAAAATTTTTTATCGAAATCGTTCTAAAAATGTGTGCATGCGAAAATTTGCAGATTTTTTCATATTTGACGATATAATTTTATCTTTTGTTAATTCGCAAATTTAAAATTATATTAAAATATGTAATTATGTTTATTTTTAAATTCGTCGGAAAACAAAATAAGTTTTAAGAATATCCAAACAAATAAAAATATGCAAGAAAAAGAAACAATAAAGACGCCTTAATTTAAATAAGATAAGTTTCATATGATAATTGTATTTTTGGAAACAGGATACAATCCTGATTGTCGAGAAGCTGGTTTTGTTTTCCTTGTCGTTTTCTTGTATTTTTTTTCACTGGATGGTTAACTAGTTCAGAACATATTTAAAATGGACTTCGATCCACTATAATAATTCGCATAAAAATATTAAGAGCAATTATTTTAAAATGAAGTGAATCTTCATTCTTTTAATTTTTAAAGCTCATTTAATCTTAAAGAATTAAAATTTAATGAGATCGGAGTGAATCCTGTCTAATCATAATTAAATCTATTTTTCTTTAATAAAAAAATTAGGCAAATCCGATTCCACTAGAGTGCTGACAGTTATTTGATTTTTTGCTAATGCACACCGAGGTAAAATTCAAATCTACGAATTGTTAACTAGACGAATTAAAAGTCAACGAGTTGAGCATTTGCAACTTGTTCAAGGACACTCAAGAAGCATGTGAACAAAATAATCATAGCGGGAAAATTAATGCAAATATTTAAATCTTGTCCCAAAAGTTTCAGGAATTAAATTCGGATGTTTTACAACATTTCATTTGATTTTACTATCTGCAAATTTAGGGTAAATAACATAATGATTCTCAAAAACCCGTTATATTAGTTATAAGAAAAAATTAAAAGAAGCTTTCTACAGAGTAGTGGAAGTATAAATAAGGAAGTAAGGAAATTTTCTTATTTTTTTTGCTCAAACAAAAATAAAAAAAATTTTATTATCAGAAACAAAACCAAATCTCTTTTTCAGTTCAAACTATTTTGACTTAATATATATGAATAAAAGCAGTATTATGTGTTATTTAGAACGAATAAATTTGATTCCTGAAGTATAGAGGATTTTTCAGTGATTTTTTAATGTAAATTATAATTTCAACTTAAAGTGAAATGTTCGTACAACTAATCTCATGTCATTTTCGAAAATGTTCTTTGGATGAGACTACTTTTACTAAAAATTAAATGTATCATTAAATGAAAATTTTAAATCAAGTGAGATAGTAGTTTTTGATATTTTAATTTTTTATTATATTATTTCATAAATCATAGATTCCTTTTTGAAGAGAGAAAAATACTCTCTATATTAATTTTATACCAATTAATTCATGAAAATTACAAAGTATTTTCTGTTTATTTTATATTTCTCATTGACACGGAGATAAAATTATTTTAATAAATGATTGAAGCAATATTTTAATGTTTTTATTGTTTATGCATAACTGCTTTTTTATATGAGTAATATATTTACCTTGAAGAATGAAACAAAGAAAAAATACACGAAAAACGATCAATGAAAGATACCGCTAAGATTATTCAAATCATTCACGGATTTAAAAGGAAGTAATTCATCTCCGATTTCTGGCTGACCTTGTTCAGAAAACAATACTTCAGCATTAAATAATAACGACTGCTGAAGGAACGAATCAGGACTTTGACAGATTTCTGGACGGTGGACAGACCTCACGTACAGGGGGCTGGAATGTGGTCGCTCCAAAAAGCAACAAACCGAAGCTTGTTCCCTGATCGCCGGTGACAAGTTCGTAAAGGCGATGCCTGGCAGTTTCTTGCTTCATTGATCGCCGCGAAACGACATCGGCGGGTTTTTATGTCCTCAAACACAGTGTTTCTAACATTGTCGCCCTCAGGGGGTGGATTCGAAACTTTTTCTTGCCCAGGAAGAATGAAAACAAAAAAACCAAATAATCTTAAAGATTGGCCAATAAAAGAATGAAAGGCAAAATAAAGAAAAAGACGAGAAAGATGAGAGATAGCGGATAAAAAATATATATCATGTCCTCACACACTGTACTTCAGAGTCCCCGCTGTCACAACATTGCCGTATATCTTCGGAATCGTCTGAACCTTGGGCTGCTTCAGCTTGCGTCTTCTCACGACATGCTCCTGTTGATAGGTCAGGGAACAGGGAGGAGATCGAAATGACCTTTTAATCAAATCGATATTTCATGTTTGTTATTACCCATTTGGCACAAGGGTGCGCCTCTAAAATTTGACCTGCGAGTTCTTGAGGGGGATGAGATTACATGAGAAGCAAATTCATGCAGAAATTATGGTCACTTGATATTTATATTCTTTTTATAAGGTAGGGAACTGACATCAAAAACATAAAAAAGCACTGCAATTAATGTATTAATTTTAATGCATTCTTGAATATCTAATTATTTTATGTTAATTTTATGTGTTTTTGTTTGTGTTTGTCATTCTGTTATCTATTTTATACACGAGAGCTAACTAAACCACCATCTATAGTTTAAAAAGTACTTCGAATCATTATACAAACACTCAAATGCGCGATAGGAATCAAACTCACAAGCTGTTAAGTTGAAGGTTAGAGCGTTAGCCTTAATAGGTGCGAACTCAATTCTTATGTGTTCTTCATTTACAAATACTTTAATTTCTAGTTTTTTAAATTTTGAAAAAAATATTTATAAAAAATTTATTAATTGTGAAAATTTTTTTCATGGATATTAAGCAAAATTCAGGAATACTAGACATGAATCATGTCGAAGTCAATTCTTCTAATGAAAGAGAAGCTTCATATGAAAATATTAATATATTGAAAGAAGACAGTGTTTACATTTTCTTTATTTAATAATTATTAATAAAACAGGGTCTCTTTGTACTGTTAAAAATTCAATTATAGTAAATAAAAGGAGAAGCAAGATTTAATTATACCTTAAAATTTAATAATTAATATGTGTTTTTTAGATTTTATATTCCCTTATAGATAGAAAAAAGGTTTTGTAAAAATCGAGATAAAAATGTTTCATTACCATTTTGTATTATAAAATATTAGTTTTATAGAATTTTTAAATAACATTTCCAATTTAAAATAATATTTTACTATTAATATTATTATTATTCTATAAAAATAATACCATTTTATTATTATTATTATCATGGAACTTCTATTTACGATAGAATTTAAATTTAGAAATGCGCAGTGTAATAATTATTAAATTTTTGACTAAAATTAAATATTGTTTCTCTTCTTTTCACATTATTTTTTTACAAAACATTATGAGAAAAGTATAACTATATTAATCATTTACATCAAAATTTTATTTCTTGCTTGTTAACCTATCGGTATAAATATTTTGAATAAATAAGTGGATGCATACATTTAATCTAAAAGTGCTACGAAATTAAAGGATTCGTAGGAATGACAAATTAAAAAAAATATTAAGAATTTAGCAGTCAAATATTAAATTAAATATAAAACTAATGCTATTTATAAAATACATTAGTCCATTTAAAACATTAATTTTAAAATTTCAAAAGATATTTAGTTAAGAGTATTTTATTACTTCAAAAAAAAAATCATAAGCGTTTCCTTAAAAAAATTTTATGGGTGTTTTTTATTTATATATAAATTAATTTTCAAACAAGTAGTTTTTATTGCTAAGCATGAAAATGCTTTTGTATATAACTTGCATATATATGTTTTAACAAAACATATGTTACCGATAAAGTATGAAACATTAGTATTCTATAGTATACCTATCAATTATATATAATGCCCGATATTTTTTCTGACTAAGTATGAAATATGAAAATTAATACATGCTTTATTAGACATTGTTTATATAAATTAGACATTCTAAAGAACGACAAATGCTACTTAGAAAATGATAATGTATAAGCCTTAATAAGAAAGCCAAACGAAATATCTTATTAAAGGAAAAAAAATTCATATAAAAATCAAGAAATTAATATTAAACTACTAATAACGTAATAGGCATGAATCATATTTTGAGTTACATTTCATTTTCACGTAAAAAATTTCATTTTCTGACACTTTGTTTTAAACGTACATTAATCGTACCAGTGGCTTGGTTTATTATGGCGTTATAATCATTATCGGAAAGAAGTGAGTTCGAATCCTGACTCAAACAATTCCATCATGTTCACTAATAGTGGATGGTGGACGTTAAAGGTTATTGTCGCTAAGTACTCCAAGTCAAGAAATACTTCCGAGTATGGCAGATCAAGTACTGAGGAGTCTTCCAAAAAATTTAGTGATTTATATGTAGGAATGCATTTTGATTATTTTTTTCTCATTTTAATTTGTGATCTTTAACTCTGATTTTTATATTTAGTCTCTAATTAATTTTACAATTCAATATACAAATAAAAAGAAAGAAAACGCAATTTATAATTATTTTTTTCTTGAAAGAATTTAGCTTTTATTTATTAATATAAAATTTTCCTTGTCATCATAAAGAGTAGAAATTTTAAAGATTATTTTACAAATTTAAGTTTTAAAAAGCATTATTTCCTTGTTATATAGATATTTAATACAAAAAAGACATACAATTTTAAAAAGCTTTTTTTCTGGAAAAGTAATCTATAAAATCTGACATTGAAACCAATTCAAGTTAAATTATTTTTTAACAAATCCAACGATGTTCATTGAAATAATTTATTTTTTCAAAATTTAGCATCACATTTATTATTTTTTACAATACCAAATTTTTTTAAAAAAATTTCTATTTTCTTTTCTTATACACATGTTACCAATTTCAAACACTATTTATAAAGCTACTGTTTTCTTGGAATAAAACAATGAGATTTTATTTTAAACCAGAAATCTAATTTATATTAATAGTCCAATGAATTTAGAAAGTTTCGCCGATAAAAATCTACTGATTTAAAGGATAAATGAAACTACTCATACGGGACCTTTCCAAATCCCGTATTAAACAGTTCTTCAAGTTTAGACCCTCCAGTAGCATGTAGTTTTGTTTTCTTTCCATGATTGTTATTATGAGCTTTATTGTTGTTATTAAAATGAACAGAAAGTGCTTATGTTGAAGCCTGACAGATTACCCCGTTTCTAAACGTCTACTTAAAAGCTCGGTCCACCTCTTTCGGTTGCAGTTATCTGTGAAATTCCCTGATATTATTTTATCCTTTTTGTAAACAATATTCAGGGTAATACATGATTACCCCTTCCGAATCGACTGAACTCATCGCACGCTTGGTTACGCACACCCTTGGCTGTATTTTTTTCTTTCCTTCTTTCGCCAAACCCCAAATTCCGGAGTACAGTGGATGACAGTCATCAATCTTGAAGAGGGATCCTACTTTTTATTACTGTTTTACGCGACGCGTTTCATAATAAATATGATCATCCGCTCTTGTGGGCTGTTCCTAACATTGCCGACTGTATGGTGGTCTATTCTGTTTACTTTTATCTGTCTGTTGGCTATCAAAAGTAGAGAAAGAAAAGCTCGCCGACAAGAATAAGGAAAAAAAGAACCCAAAAAACTAAGGTTGGCGAAATTTCTGCAGACCACTGTTATTTTATCCTCCAAGCGTAAAACACTAACTCATAGGGAATGATAGAGCGCTGTCGTGATAGTATTAGAGAATTCCCCCGCATATTTTCTATGATTATCTGGCAAAGATTTGATTATTTAAAAGCCAGAAGCTTTTCTGGGAAACGATGGGAACACTTTCATAAGTGGTGTCATCATACTTTAAACCCTTCAATTTAAATGTATGTCGCTAAAATGGTAGTGCCCAATTCATTATAAAGCTGAAGATGTGGCTATAGAGAGAAAAATCATCACTTCTTAAATGTAGATAAAAATGGAATATCAAGAGCCAAGAGTATTTGGTATATATAAAAAATTGTATATGATTTTTTTGTGATTAAAAATTTATGCTTGAATTGTTTTATTTAGCTAATATAAAAATATTTGTACAGCATTAAATAGTTTTTAACTGCACTCAAATTATATATTATAAAACATTAACAAACAAGTAAACGAAAAGCATATAATAAAGTATTGTATTGAAAAGGAGTTGTTAATAGGATAGCTTTTATTTGCATAAACATTGTTTATAATTATAAATATACATAATTGCTCTATCATTTAAATAATTTAATTCCTATAAAAAAATATTAAAAAAAACTTTGTAGACTGAAATGAAATTGGAAAAAAGCTTCTAATATTATTTATGTTATTAATTAATTAATTATTGATCAAAATATTTTGTTTAAATTAATTAAGTAATTGATAGACTGATACGTTATTTATTTTAATTTATAAAACAGGGCTCTTATTTCAATTTTAAAAACTAAATTCTGATGCTTTTGATAAATATTCTGTCCTTTAAATAAAAATATCAAAAAATGTAATAAATGGAGAAAATTAATTTAAACTTTAAGGAATTTCTTTTATTTTAAATAAAAAAATTGAAAATTCTATTGCAGTTATTTTAAGAAATTTTTTTTATTTCTTAAAAAGTTTAAATTAATAACAATCTATTTAAATATGTTATTTCAGAATAATCATTTAATGAGCAATTGGCAAACAGTAGTAGTTAAGTAGTAAACCATAGTAATTAGTAGAATTAGTACAATAGTAAAATATTAATAAAGAATTTGAATTATTATTTACATATTTTTAAGTAATTGTGGATTGTTTCGAATGCAAACTAACCATTTTTCTAACTTCAATTTTTTACTGATTTCACATAACTATTGTTCATTAAGATATTTAAGTTATACACATGCAATGTTCCAGCTATCGATAAACAGTTTAATTCAATATCATAAATCATTATTCAAGATAATAGAGGCATAATCATGGTTATGCAAATTTAGGAATATTGTTCAATAATCTTTACACCTTTTCCCGAATATTCAAAGGACTTATTTTAAAGCTATCCTTATTTTTTTAAATACAAGTAAATTTAAACAATTTGCACAAACACAAAAACGCAATGCTTTATCACTCTTACCCTTTCATTAAAAGTTGTTTAGTTTATAAAATAAAAATTTATATATTTAACTAAATAAACTTAACGGTTTTTATAAATTTAACTAAATAAACGTTATATTTTTAACTAAATAAAGTTTATATATTTAACTAAATAAACTGCTTATAATTGGAGTTTCATCGAAGTTCAGCTAAATATTATAACTAATTTTGATTATAAAAACATTCAATAGCTTGAGTAAAAAAAGGATAGATCAACATATTTTTCAAGGTTTAAAACCATATTATATGTATATAAAATAGGAAAAGTTATAATAGAATGATTTAGAAAACATTGTTAAAATTAGTGAATGTAAGAATAAATCCTTCTAATTGAATGAGAGTTATCAAATATTACATGTCTTTTGTGATGCTATCGTAAAGATTAAATCAAATTTTTTAAATTCTTCTATTTAAAGAAACAGAGAAATCTAATAAAATACAATAAAACATTCCGTTATAAAATATTACAAGTGAAATAATTTTCTTACTTGTTAGAACGCATTAGAAGCGATATAGATTATTATCAAATCAATTTATATATTTCAAAAGCCCGAAATGATGCTATGAATAAATATATATTCAATGAAAAGAGATGATTTAGTAGTCTTGGGTATCTTTTTGCGACAGAAAGGCAGCTAATATTTTATTAAAGCATTTGCATTAATATGACTCTAGCTTTAGGATCTCTGGTGATAGGATCACCATCTTCAAAATAGAATATCATTCTTAAGATTTAAAAATAGAATTTAATCTTCAAAATAGAAACCAATTCTATCCATTATTGAACAATAGAAGATAAGTATTACGTTTTGACTAATGTTTGTAGAGTGGGTGTCTGGTCGTTTTCATAATTTTCTGCTTTATTAAAAGGAAAAACCAAAACGTGATACATGTTCAGATATCTTAAAACAATTTTTTGCTGCTAAGTTCTTTGCATATCAGTTTCCAAATATAAAAGTGTACATTAAGATGATAAGGATTAATGTAGATTCTTTTCTGTGTTATGAAAGTTTAGAGAACAATCCAGCGATTAAATGATTTAAATCCAGCGATTTAAATAAATTTGCTTGAGTTAAAAATGTTTGATAAATGTCTAGGACTTAAAAAATAAGTTGAAAATTTAATGAAATCAGAAAAACACTTTTTTTGATAGAAAGCTCATACAAAGAATCAAAACCTGGTCTTGGAATACAAACTATCAATCAAAAATACATAGGTATGTTTAATTTAGTCATCCTAGGTATATTTCTTCTGTAAAAAAATCAAAATAAGGAAACAATAAGCATTTCTTATTGATAGATTGATCAAAACTCCATTTATATAACAACGAATTTACGTAGTGTTTTTAAAAAATGCATTGTTATACACGAATCACAGATTTAAAAATATTTTTCATATAAAACAAATTTTTGAAAAATGTTTTTACAATCTTTATAAGGATAATATTAATGATTTGAAATTTCTAACTCAAGGTTTCTATTTGGATTCGAAGAAATCTTAGATTACATCTCATCTTTTACATTGAATATTAAATTAATTCTGTTCTCCTTTTATTTTAATCAATATCATTTTAAAAACCAGTTCTGTATTAAATTTGGTAAAATGAAAAAGTCTTCACATCTTTATTGAGAACAATTTTCCATTTCAGCTGTAAAAAAAGGCTGTGAAACTTCCAGCAATAATTTCCACTGTTCTCCAAGGCATACATACATACATAACCTTTCATACAACGTTGTATCTAACCTATCATTTCTACCATTTTCCAACAAAATACGATAATTCGAAAATGCTTCGAATTCTCACTCAGATTTATGATTACTTAAAGTAATTTAAAAACATATTTTGTGGGGTGTGCGGATGGACTTTAATAACTATTCAGTCGCTCTTAATAACACCTTATCTTGTCAGTGAGTTGCATTCTTCCAGTCATGGCACTTCGCGTCATTTTTGAAAAGAGAAATAACGCCAAGTTCACAGACATTAATTTTCAGGTAATACAATCTCAGAATGAAATATCTTTGGAGATTTTTGCTACCAGTTTCTGAGGAAGTTATTCCACCTCCCTCTGCCCCCTGCTTTGAAAGAGATGTTTAAGTTTTGCACGACAGATTCTGAAGTTATCTTTCTTTTTTATGACTCTCATAAGCATGTCTTATCGAAGATCGGTAAGCTTGTCTTGAGGAAGAGAGTCAGAACTCAGAAGAAACTTCAAATCAGCACTTAATTTGAGAAATTTTTCGTTTGCGTTGCTATCTCAAAAACTCGTTTATATTAAATTAAACGAAAAAATTAACTAGTTTGAATCATTTTTTAAAAATAAAATTAAAATTGTTTCTGGTGACCTGAGTGACTAATTACTATCAAAGCTACTTTTATGGCTGGACCACCTGGATAACGGCTCATAGCTTTTGTCAGTCATTTGAAGATTATTAAGTGAATACTTTATGAACCCATGAAATAAAAGTTTTTATATCTTATTTATAAAATATTTGAGTAGCTGCTCAAATTTTAATAAACATCAGGACAGATGTTTATGTCATGAAGTGCTTTCAAAAAGGACATTATTTGTAAGTTAAGTAATAAATGGAAAAAAGTCTTTTCTATCTCTCTTGAAAAAAAATCTCTTGAATTACTGCAAAAAGGACGTTTATTATTTATTTCTTATTTAAATAATAAATAAAAATTTTCTTTTTTTCGGTAATTACTTTCAAACAAGACATTATTTATGGTTTAAGACATAAATGACAGTTTTACAAACATTTGAACATTTACTTCATATAACTTAACTTTTGCTTGTTTTTACAAAAGTGTAATCAAGTTAATAAATTATCAATATTATCTAGTATATAAGAAAGATAAAAAAGGAATATAATTTTTTAAATTTTCATTTGCTGCAGTAGGCTTACTGTGCAAGAAAAGTAATGAAAAGCTGACAATTTTTTCACCAAGTAATTTTTATATAATATTAGCATATTTAAACTATAAATTAAGAAATAATATGAAACTAGATAAATTAAAAATGGGTGAAAAATAATAAGAATTGCAAAGAAATCAGTAAATTATCTATACCATACAAAATCATAAAGAAAGCATGTTTTGTGAATTAGGGATTTTTTCGAAATTATATATTTGAAAATAAAAGTTATTGAGTTTCCAGGGCATGAAAATTAGTTAAAGGATGTCCTTTCACAAAACGCATTCAGAAAGACATTCTAGAGTTGTTACAATTGTTTTCTATGAACAGTTATTTCATTCAAAATTCAAGTTGGCAGCAGAATGGTTAGCATTCTAATCTACCGATCAATATGCATGTGTTCGATTCTCACTTCGGGTGTGGATGTTTGCTGTGAATCGGAACCCACTGTTTGTCTGTCTACAGTGTATCTCTCTGTAAGTTCCGTCTGAGTTAGTCCTTCTATTCAAAAAAATTGCCATGGATTTACAAGCAAGCTTATATAAGAACTAGTTTATCTAAATAAAATCATTCACAAGATATGAAAATATAACAAAATATTTAACTAATTTATACACAAAAATATTTTAAATGAAAGAAAAATGTTGACCGAAATATGTATTTAAAATTAATTTATTAAAATATAAAGGGATTGAAATATATGTAATAAACGAAATAAATTCGAAAAAATGATTTAACAAATTATAGAATTTAAATGAGTACAACTGAAAAAGTAATAAAGGAAAAAAGTAACCTAAAAGCTGTGTTTTCATTAAAATAAACATACATACGAGGGTTACTCTGAAATTTTTGAGATACGCGCAGACGCGAATTTACAAAATAAAAATAACGGTTTAATTTTAAAGTACAAAGTATTTTAACACAGAAGACGATTTTTTACTGACTTACTTCAACTTGTTTAGCGTGGAATAAATTTTAAACCGAAGAGAAAATGGAGTTGACGCGAGAACATTTTCGCGCTATGATTTTCTACGATTTCAAAGCAGGATTAAATCAAGAAGAATGCGTTCAACGGTTGCAATTAGCATTTGGTGATGAATCTCCAGCTCTTGCTAATGTATTCAGATGGTTTAGAGAATTTAGTAGAGGTCGCAATTTTCTTCAAGATGAAGAACATACAGGAAGGCCGCCGTCGGCAGTAATCCCGGATAATGTGTCTGCCATACGAAAAATGTTAATGGATGATAATCGCTGTACCTATCAAGTGATACAGAAGGAACTTAACATTGGATCCGCAGCCATACACAAAATCATTCGTGAAGAATTATATATGATAAAAGTAGTTTCCCGTTGGGTTCCCCATAATCTAACTGAGCGTCAAAAAGAGGAGCGTGTCAGAATCAGTAAAGAAACTCTTAATATGCTGAATGATGGTGGCCACCGCATCATTTCTAAAATTGTAACAGGTGATGAAACGTGCATACCGTTTTTTGACGTTCCAACACGTCAAGAAAGCAAAGTATGGGTCTTTGAAGATGATCCCACGCCGACAATGGTGAAAAAACAACGCGCACCGAAAAAAGTGATGCATGCCGTTTTCTTCAGAAGTACGGGATTGGTCATAGCCATCAAGTTTGAAGGACAGAAGACAGTAACAGCAAACTGGTATACCACTAAATGTCTTCCAGAAATTCTACAAGAACTGAATGTTAGGGGACTAATGCTTCACCATGACAATGCATCTTCACATACAGCCGGATTAACAGTTGAGTTTCTTTGACAAAAACAAATTAAAGTGATCGAACATCCGCCGTATTCACCTGATCTAGCTATGGGCGACTTTTGGTTATTCTTTAATCTAAAAAAGAACTTACGTGGACGTCGTTTTCATTCAGAAGAAGAGATTGATGTGGCTATAAATGCATTTTTTTCATCTATTCGAAGAAATGAATGGCTTGAGGCATTTAATTTGTGGAAAATTCGTCTACAAAAGTGCATTGATGCTAGAGGAGACTACTTTGAACACACCTAAAATTTTGTAAGTATAACTTTAAAAACCTAGTTGTATCTCAAAAACTTCAGAGTGACCCTCGTATATAAAACAATAGAAAAGTTAAAGAACTACGCACAAATATTATATACTCAAGATAATTTATATTTTCCCCTGTTTTAACTTAAATACACGATTTCCTCGCTTTTATTAGATAGTATTAAAAAAAGTTATTGAGATTTTTTAAAGCATGAAAATTAGAAATAGGAATTATATTTTACATATGTTTTAGTAGATTAGTAAGATAGAATCTAATGAATACATTTATTCTATTCAAGCTTAGAAAATAACTTTGACTTCCGCTCGTAGAAGACAACATTCACGAGTTACTTTAAAGGTCCAAATCACTTTTTCAAACATTAAAATACAAAAAAAGTTTCCTTTTTTTTTATTAAAATTATTTAACTTGTAATGGCTTGAAATTGTAATTGTTTTTTGGCTAAGACAGAATGATTCAACACAAAATATATTTATCAAAAATATTTGCATACAATACAAATACCAAAGGATAATACGATGAAAATGAAATTGCGAATGCTATTTCATGGAATTTCGAAAAAATATGCATTATGTAGACAAACTTAATAATTTATAATAAATGAAAAGAATTCTTTAAAAATGTCTGCAAGAGAGTAAAATTAAAGATTTTTTTAAATTTTTAACATCAATAACTTTATCAATTGTAGTTTTAGAATTTTTCTTTGCTTATCCAATACTCAATAATATGTACTGAAAAGTTCATTAAGTGTAACAAAAGAAACATGTAAAAATTTATTTTTGTTATTTATAAAGAAAAATATTTACGGGTTTCAATAACTTTCAATATAATGATTCTCTTCATTTAAAAATGTACTTGAAAGTATACTTATGCAATGAAGGGTTACAAAGGGCATTCGATATAAGAGCATTATCGCTCGTAAGCAAAAATAAATAATAAATTTAAAAAAAAACTGGATAAATAATAAAATTTCTTTTCAATCCAATTCTAATGGTAAGATTCGCAGACTTTTTTTCACCAATTCTTGAATTTTTTAAAAAAATTTATATATAGAAACATTTTGAGGTAAAAATTTTCCTAAGCACATAAATACGAAGTTCTGATCCTAAAAGTTCGAGACTGTTGACAGTTTCAATCCAAATAAAAAACGATGAAGTCTCACTCTTTGTTTATAATATTCGAAGAAAAGGAAAGTGAGATATAACACAGACCCTTGTTGGATAAGAAAGGAGGTTAAATTGGGTTGTTTGTGAAGCATCCTTTTTAAGAACGATGATTTCTTTGCTCGTGGTTTTGTTTAAAATCGAAAAAAGAAATCATATATCAGATTTTTTTTACAAATTTAATTTATGAAAATTTTAAAATTGGATTTTCATAGTAACATTTTAAAATTAATTGATAAGTTTTTTAAATTTATACACAATAGGGTAAAATTTATTAACGGATATAATGCTTTAATAGTGAATATTTTATTTGAATGTATGTTTTTTTTTTTTTTTTTAATTCGATGCATTAATGTTACGGATGAAATGATTCTTAAGTTTCTTGAATCAAGATTGTAATTCTAGAATTCCTTGTTTGTAACACAAATCTTCGATATAAAAACATTATAATTAAAAATAGGATAACTTTTCCTAACTTAAGTTGATGAAAATTTGAAAATAATTTTATGAAAATTTTAAAAGAAAGAAATATTTGCAAGTTTTAAAATATCATCGAAATTTTAAAAAAAGTTAAAAATTGAGATTCACAAAGTTAACTTAAATATATTTTGTTTTATTTAGAAGTATTATTTTTGGAAGTGGTGTAATTTTATAAGTTCCAATTGTTTTTATTTATTTCCACCAGAAGAAAAAATTAAAAGAATTTTGCAAACTTTTTGATGTGAGCGACTACTAAGTTTTTATAAATTAACAAGCACACTATGTTTCTCTTTTCTCCATGAGATGAGATAAATTAACGTAAACTCAATCATACATAATTTATAAATAAGGTATAAAAATTAATTATTTTTATTTTAGTCCTTATTATTTTAATTAAAAGTATTAATCATGTTTTTACGTATAATTTTGTTGGATATCAATAAAGTTACACTTATTGGAATTATAAATTAAAATGATTAAAAATTTACAATACAAAAAAATTGTGATTAAATAAATAAGAATAATTAAAAGATAAATTTTAGAATTTACTATCTTTCTAAGGCACGAAGATTTGTAATTTTGATCTTTACTTTTTTTATAAGTACTGGTTTTGCTTATTTGTCACTCAATGGTCATTTTTTGCACACGAGTTTAAAATGTATTTTTGAACCACTACAAACATTCAAATCTGAGGTGGAATTTAAACTGTTGAATGAAATGTTGAACCGAAAGTGAAAGCAAAATAATTACTGGAAAATAAATTATATTTGAATGATACAATATTATATAGTTGATGTATGTAATTTGATTTCCGAGTAATTTATTTGATTGACCACTGTTCTTGATGGATAATAAAAATACTGCTCTATTTAAGTGATTATTTTAATGAGCAAATTTTAAAACAAGATTTCCAAAATATTATGACCAAATGAACTTGTCTTACAAAATCAATGGCCACATTAGAAAAATTACCTATTAAAATTTTGCATTTATTTTATATTATAGACAAAGTTTTTAATTACTTTTATAATTTTAAACAAAATAAAAATTAGAAGAATTTAACTTTGTAGAATATTAAAACCAAATTTTCAAGTAATTTGATAAAAACCTTTCATGTTTTATTAAATTATATGTATTAGGAATATTTGTACTTTTGAATTAAAAAAAAGTTATGCATCACTAAATCTCTAAAAGATTAGGGACATCTCATTAAAAATTAGAAATCTTGAATTTCTGAAAATGAATTCTTGAATGTTATCACCTTATATATTTCAAAATTTATAGGGGGATGGATAAAAAAGTCAGCAAATATTTTAAATTAAAGTCGTTTAAAGAGCATGGAATTGTACTTGATGATTTTTCATAATAAAAATTGTAATTTTCCTTAGAGTTCTCCCCAAATAAAATATTGAAAAAATTAACTGTTAGTTCGCTGTAGATGTCACCAAGATTTCCAGATATATTTGAAATATCTTGAAATTTTTCGCAATGTCAAAAATATTACATTTTTGTGGCTTATATATTTGTAATACATTCTCTATTACATCCAATAATCAGTGCTGAGGTCTAGTTAATTTGGACATTCGCTCTCGTTATCGGAAGGTAATGAGTTCGAACCCCAACTCTAATGGCACTGGGAACAGGAAATATATGGTGGGTATAATGCTGTCCATGTGAAATGATACCTCTGGGATATGTAGACTGTACACTGTATATTTATAGATTATATCTGTATTGATATATTCTATTTAGATTATATAATTATTATATATATTTCAAATATTAAAATATGTGTATTTTATTTTTAGTTTAAACCGCATTTCTAGTATCTGTAATTTTAACATAAATTCTTGATTATGGAAAATTTTTATCTGCAAAAACCAAGTATAAAAATAATGATGTGACTTATACTAATTTTTCGAAAAGGAAAATTTGTACATTAAATATCTATCTCCAGGAATTACATGATACATTGATACATTTTGCCTGTTATATCGGGTCTATATGGAGCAAATGCTATACCTTAAATATCACTATTAATCATGATAATCAAATATTGGTAAATAAAATCTAAGTATTTCATATAATCCATTATATGGATAATGTCAATTTCTTTTTACAATGATGTTTATTACTTTCACTTATACAAAGCAAAACCAGCATATATTCACCAAGCTAAATATTTTCTATGCACACATCCGTTAGACATTTTCATCAAGTTCAAACGCATACAACCGTTTATCAAACAAAGAAGAGTAAAATAAACAACAGTTCTTCCGATAGCAGTAAAATAAATAGTACTCACAAAAATATGTATTCCGGGAGAGAGAAAAAGAAGAAAAAGTGAGGAAGAAAAAAGGCACCATCTCAGAGTATGGAACGCGTCGGCTTGGATTGTCTGAGCCACGCCCACTTCTGTCGCAAGAATCTCCGCCCCCCTTCTGATTAGCGTCCCTCCGGGTCCACGTGATCTCGTGCGGGGACCGTGTGATCGCCCAGTCGCGCAAAACGCCTGGATCGAGGACCAGCAAGAACGCGGGGTGTCCTCACCTTCCACTCAACAAAACTTATCAGGTGGTTCGGATAATGTGACTATGAAATAAAAACCCGTTCTTTTTTATTTTTTAATTTTTTTCCCGTAACGGGTTTGAAGCTGAGTAAAAAAATCTTTAATTTCGGTCTTTGTATGCATATTATGCATTGATTGAGGATGAAGTTTTAAGGTAAGTTTGATATTAGTACATTGCATCTTTTTATAGTTTTCGCTGTACTTATAAAAAATACATTGAAATTCGAGAAAATACAAACCAGTTTCTATTTATTTATTTTATAATTCCGCAAAACGTGAGCCATAATTGCTAATAGAATTATTTCAATCCTATTTGATGAAAATATTTTAAAATACTGTTTTATATGAGTATTCTAGAGTTACATTTGACATAAGTAATTTATAAAACAGGGTTTTATATCTTGAAAATTTTACTACTCATGTGGTTCTAATTTTTATTAGATTACTTTTATATTTTTCATTTCCTGTTTTATAGTTTTTAATATTTTATACTTTGAACAGAATTTCCAGCACTTAAATTTTAATTCACTTTTTAATTTATATAAAAATTTTGAAAAATAAGAAGTGACAATAATAAAAATAATTTTTCCTTAAAACATTTCTTCTTTCTACATTTACAAATAAATTATTCTAAAACATTTCTTTTAATAATTATTAATAAAAAGAAATAATATTTCTGAACTTAAAAAGTGAAATATTAAGATCATCTATGTTTCCCTATCACATAAGTAGTTATTCAAAGCTATTTTATCTTCCATAAATTTTAAGAAATTCAATACTTGTATGATAATTATGTCTTAAATCATTTAATAAATTTAGAAACTAAAGGAAAAAAATCAAATCTTTTTTATTTAAAACTGATTCTTCGTCTAATAGTTATAATAATTTATTTAAATTATTTGTATTCTGCATTGAAATTTAAAAATGTCTAATATTTCAAAATTATAAAATACGTTGTGTATAAAAAGAAAAATAAGTAATATTTAACTCACTATAATTTGTGAAAAACATTTCGTAATTACTTTGTTATAATTTACAAAATTAAATAAGCGAAAAAATTTTAATTTGCAAATTTTTAAATCTTTTTTTCCCCTTATTTCTCAAATAGCGCTTAATATCAGTAACCCTATAAAAGGAATCTATAAATTTTTTATAATTGGGAAAATTTAATTCTTTATTTTATATACTGTTGCAAAAGTAATTTTTCACCTTACATTTAGCCTATTTATGTTGTTCTGTTTCCACTGAAGATATTAAATCTGTTTAAGAAATTATGTTCTTATTAAAAACAAAAATGAAACTTAAATTAAGCAGGGAATGCTTATGTACGCTTAAATTTTAAGAAGCTCCTTTTTCAAAATTTTAAATTCAATTTGAAATTTATTTTTATCTACAATGGTATTAAGATTTTCAATTATATGTATTTGTGTTATATTATTTTAGAATGATTCATTAATATGAGTTAGAAAAATATTACAACAAATTATAGTATTTTTATTATTCAATATTGAAATTTATTCCTGGAAGTTTTGATTGAATAAATCAACTCTCAAATTGATGCGTGTTAAATATTAGACAGACGTTTTGGGCTTTGACTAACCTTCTTCAACTTCTAAAATTGTTGCACTCTCTCTCTCTCTCTCACATTTTTATTTGCTTATATTCGCAGCTTATCTGTTATAATTATATGAGCCTTATTTTAGTAATAATATTGAGAAAATATAGATATATGTATAAAAACAAAAAAAATAATAAATGGCTTAGTATTCATATCATTCATCACTTATATATCTGCGTACTAGTGTGAAACTAGAGTTAAATATATGAGAATTTATATGCTAAACAAAATTGGAATGGGAAGCCTGGTTTTTCATATTATACTTTTCTATTTAATGAAAAAATCTGCAAGATATAAAATGAGAAGATTATTTTTTTGAAAAGAGAAAAAAAATCCGTTATTCTAGGGAAACAAAATATTAATTAGTACAGTTTATTTTCCGAAAAACAAATTATATCTTCACAAAAGCTATCTCACATATTATATATTCTATCACAGTCGTTGAGAAACCATCCTTTTATATATAAAGATCTTTTAAAAAAACATTTATTTAAACATGATTTATACAATATATCTTTTCTAAAGAAGATAATATTTTGATATTGAGGAGTGGTTTTTACAACCTGTGAAAAAAGTAATCAACAAAGCTTATTGTTTTCCATAATTATATTTTTCAAGTAATGTACATAGAAGACTATTATTTCAACAACAAATAATGTTGAAGTTACTATATAATTTTAACACCATGCATAACACATTTTTAAGCCAGTTTCAATTGTGTATAGCAAACAAAGAAGATGTATTTTTTTCTTCCTTTCTATTATCCTGACTGCCCTTGGTTGCTAAATGTCTTATCGCAAACCGTTTTTTTCTCCATTTTTACAAAGTAAAATTAAATATTCCATTCCAAAAATTTTTGTAAAATGGTTTCAGATAATATATATATATATATATATATATATATATATATATATATATATATATATATATATATATATATATATATATATATATACACACACACACAAGAATGATATTTTCGCATAAAATTATTTACATTTAGCTAAATTTGGAATTATTAATTAATTAAAATAAACTATACAAGGCATTTCAGTTGTATGCAATAATTGTAATTCATTAGTACAGCATATATAAGGTTATTTTTGAGTTTGCTTTTATATTGAGCCTCAAACGTTAATTTGATAATTCAAAAAATAGTTACTTTAACCGGACTATACGAAGTACTTATAATATTAAATAATTATTAATTTATTTTTTTGTGTATTTTATTTTTTAATTAATTAAAAATGTTATTTTTAAATTTTAGCAAATTTTTAATCTACTGTTTGTAATTAATTAAAAATTCCGATTGCAAAATATAGGTTTCTAAATTAAGCATAGTACTAATAGTTATTAATAATGAACTGAATTTTGTACGTAAGATAATTAACTATAGTTAAGAAGCATTCTTCAAAGCAAGAAGTCGCTGGTTTGATTTTATTCATTGATGGACAGCAGAAACCGATCATACACTTTTACTTTCGGTGGACACATCAGCTATGGTGAGAGCTCGGGAGAGTTCCAATTTTTCTTATTTACGATTCAGAATAGTCATACTTTACATATAGTGTAAAATATGACCATTTGAAAAACAATTTGTTGTGGAATTTCCATAAGTCCCACATCATCTCAGGTGTGAATCCATTGCCTGACTGATGAACATTAGAACAAAACCGCTGTAAAAAAACCTTGCGTTGCCAAAACAATACCTCTAGAAACAAAACTTTATAATAGAAAAATTCCACTAGCAGACGATATATAGAAAGCAGTTGATTTATAGAAAGCAAATGTCATGTATAAAGCAGACGATATCATAAGCTGAAAGTGACATAAGACAATTTTCTTTTCTTTGTTCAGCCTGTCAAATATGGTATCAGGATAAAAATCGATGCATGAATTTAGTTTTAAATTTTTGCAATTAAATTATGAAAGAAGATTCATTAAACTGATGTCACTGAATATTCGAAAATAAAATTATTTGTGCAAAATAATCAGTTCGAATTACGCGGAATTAATGTTTTTTCACATTAAAATGCCAGGTGAGAAAATTAATTTTAGGTATTTAATTTTTATTTTAATTTTTTAAGGATTGAAAAGTTTTCCTCAGCGTAGTTATTTATCGTATCTTAATGAAATTATGTCTGAAAAGTAATTGATGGAATACATTAGAACGTATTAACAACCACTTTCATAATTTTAAAATCACTTTCATTATTTGAATGCTAATTCAGTACTATTTAAAGAAGAATTATTTATTTGAAAATAATTACAATAGCTATTTTTAAGGTTATTTATAGTAACTAATAAAACAAACAAAATTTCAAATCTTGCGTAAAAAAATACTTTTTTCTTTGAGTGTTAAGAGATTTCAGAAAACAACAATAATAAAAGCTTGCGCTATATTTTCTTGCAAATGACAATTTTCGAAAGCTATCAAATATTAATTCTTGGTTTAAAGACTTGAAAATAAAACTTCTTTACTTATCGACATTCAAGGATCTCACCACTTTTGAATAAAATAAGTTGGAAAATCCCTTCTATTTTTATCAAAACTTGCTTTCCGATTGAATTCCTTAAAATTTTTTGGTTCCTCAAATGTCCTTTGCTTAAAATCAATTTGAAGGAGTATCTTCCATGACAAAAAAATAATAATAAATAAAAAAATAATAATAAAAAAATAAAAAATAAATAAAATTTAAAAAAAATTATGCTTGCTATAGCACAAAAATTCTCTTAGTTATTCCTCAACCACTGTATGTTGATTATTCTAAATCTTACAGTGTAAAAAAAGTTTATTTTGTAAAAAGCAAATATTCTTATATTTAAGTTCGTCTTAAAAATAATTTTAAAAAGTTTAATTATTTAAATTTAAATTACATTAAGTTTAATTAAAAAAAGCTTAATTTTTCAATCCCTATGAATTTATGTTTCTTTTTTTAAAATTTATAGCAGTGAGATAGGACTTAATTTTATTACTAAAACTTCATTTTTAAAATTAAAATATAACGAGCTATTTCTTTTTAATAAATAACACATTAAAGAGACTTATAAGACATGCAACACGAGAATCACAACACGGTAGTTAGCTATTACATTAATCGGATTGCTCTTTTAGTATGAAATAGTTGATTCCCTTCATACAGGTGAATTTGTGACAAACACACTTTAAATATTCATTTATAGATATTTTAATCCTTATTTTTCGCATTTTTGAGTGAATTGTTCCAACTAATGGTTGATGGGAGACGAATATTAAGCTCCATTTAAGCCGATCTCGATTGGAAACTGAAAGGAAAATATTTTATTTCTCGTTTTGAGGCTTGTTGGCTCCATCGTCAAGAATTCGAAGTATTTAAAAGTGGCGATATTTAAATTTAAATGAAATCCTTTTCAAATGTTGAGTTTAAAATATTCCTGTTTTATTAAATGATTAAATACGTAAATTTCCAGTAGATATTGTGCCGACTTTTAAGTAAAAATCTAATAAATACTAACATATGTAAATGTAAAATTAAATTTTATGGGAAGTGAATTCTTTGATGAAAATGTATATTAATATTAAATTTTAATAGTGGATATATATTCATAACTTTCTTATGAATAGTTAAGAGTACTAATATAATCACAACGGATTGTTTAATTCTTTGAACATAAAATTATGTCACATTGAACAAAAAATATTAAATTAATTTTATCTGCTTAATTTATTTTTTAATTATAAATTTTACATTAAATGGAGTGATTTGATTTATATCATTAACTAAGAAATCAAATGAATCAGTAAATTTTAATCTATTTTATAAAACTCTTGGCATTATTTATAAAGGTTTTTAATTTAATTAAAATGTTTCTTAAATCTCTTCTAATTCGTTAAATTTTTAATATGTTCTTTACCAAAGCATACAAAACTAAAAAGAAATTTTATATACTAATAAAGTTAGTTTGATATAATTCCTATTAACAAAAATATACTTAAGTAACAAAATTTATTTTTCCAATCCAAAATGCTTGGAAAGAAATTTATAAAATAAATATAAATATGTATTTCAAATATTGATTGTTACATTGAATATTAATAAGTTACTTAACCAATATAATACTCTTACTTATATATATATATATATATATATATATATATATATATATATACACTTGCGTGTGTTACTTACTTAACGAATATAATACTCTAAGCTATTATTTCACGTGGAACTAACATTACATAAACTAACATTATATGTATATAAGAATTCGTATGGTATTTAAGCTCGAAACTTGAAACTAAAATGAAAACATGCATTTTGTAAAAAGAACTAATAACAAGAATCCTAAAAGTAATAGAACTTCAATTAAACTATTAAAGTTTTGATTAAATGCTTTAAAATTTTGGAGAAAAATTTCATATATTTCATGCACACATATTTACATTCATTATTATAAATTCAAGAAATTAAAAGTACTTATGATTTAGGATTTAAATCAGTGCCTTAAAATCGTGTAAATATTCAAGCATTTCAGGTCTTAATATAATTAAAAAATAAACTTATATTTTTCTTTTCTGCAAGATACATTTATAAATCAATATGATTTAATTCCAAATTTCAATTTCAAATGTTTCAAAAGCATTTGATCATTGGATAAAAAAATATCGTTTATCTACAAAATGTCCTTGAAATAAAGGTGCTTTCAATTAGAAATTATATATATAGTCCATGAAATACGAATACATAATTTCTTCGTAACTAATTATTTTACTTTTTATGAAACAACTTATTATTATCTAAACATAAGATTCTCATTTCATTTACGGAAATTAAAATCTTTGAAAAATATTTTCAATACTCAAATATTGAAGCTTTTATTTAAAATTTAATGCTATTTAATTTTTCACAACGTAACACAGTTGCTGCAAAGTATGATGAACGCTTAACATTTTTGTTTAAAGCTTGTCTTTTGAGGTCACAAGTAAATAATTCTAAAGCGTAATTATAATTTATGTGTGTACTTGCCTCTAGAATATTTCGTAATTGCATGGGATAGGAAAGTTCACTATAAGAATATTCAATTTTAAAATTGGTGAAAATAATTATTTAACTCATTCAATAATAATAATCTCAAAATAAATTAGATGTTAAATTTTTTAAAGAACAATAATAGTATTAGAAATAATATTGCTAGCCATTTATCCAACCTATTCTTTATGTGTGTCAAAGTATAATCATAGCAAATTACCATTTAATAATTGAAAGAACCCACTTATGAGTAAGAAGTTTTATAATTTCTTATAAGTGCTTAAATAAGGAAAATAGTCTCTGAAATGTAGTCTTTTGGATGTTTAAAAAATATTAGCATATACTTTTCTGATTAATTTCAAATGACATCAAATTTTGTTCTTAACCAGTCCGATTATTTTACTTATTTTTATTCAAATTCAATATAATAGAAAATTATATTTTCGTTTTTTAAACACTTTTTTAAATTCTTCGCTAGTTATTTTCCAATTCAATTTTAATTAAAGTTCTTGTTTTCACTTTTTATTCGCATAATGTTTTTATGAGTGAAAAAATAACTTCCTTTCATATAGGGGAAATTTTCCTCGTCAAGTCATTGTAAATTGAAAATTTTCCCCAAAATGTATAGCTTCATTCTTTGAATTTTTTTTTTTGTTAACATGACGTGGTTTGTTAATGCCACTAGAATTTAATTTCTTAAAAAAATATCTGGTAAATATGATAAAGTAATAAAAAAAGTAAAGGACCATTTATATAATAATTCTTTGTAATAAAATATTTATTACTTGTAAAGTCAATAGTAAATTCCAATCTATTGAATAACATCAGATATTAAAAATCACTCATTAATATAAAAGACTTTTTATTAGTTTTTTGCAACTGAAAAGATACAATGTTGAAGCAATTTTTAAAATACGATTAAAAATAATAAAATGTTATGATTGAAACTTTGTAAATTTTTTCCTTTTTATAATGTGCGCCAAAAATTTCAAAATTTGCTTCTTGCACTTTTATTAGCGTACTTTGGAACTTTAAATGTCAGCTTAAAGCATGACAATGCAATCGAGGATTGAGTTTCATATTTTCTTATATATATACTTGTTGCTTTACCGAAATTTTAAATATTTATTTATAAAAATATTTTATGAAAATTTAACTACACATTTTGAATTAATTTTTTTATCAAAGTTTTTAGAGCAAAATTAAATTTTAATATTATAGTAGCTTATTTCCTTTAGAGTTATCTACTTTGAACTAAATTGCAGAGAAATTCGTGTTGAACTGCGAACTGAATGATTAACGGTCTGGGTTTCAGTTCCTAGGTTCAATTCTGATTTCGTACGAGGCATAGCTGTTTGTTTCAATGAATTTTATTCGACACATAAAATCAGGATAATGAAATGAATACTAAATCACTTAATTATCTATGAGTCATATGTATCTGATAACTTTTTAATGACTTTTAATTGAAATGAAAACGAGAACTATTTCGCAAAATAAAATGAATCTTATCAAGATGTGCATCGCTAGGTAATTTAAAAAATTAATTTTGGTTCACTTCGGAATTTCGGTTATAGCATTTGTAAATAATTTTAATGCAAAAATTTACCGAGCCTTAATTTAATATTAAAAATAATTTTAATGTATGTAAACTTTAAATGTTGAAAATAGTGAAAGATACATTGAATAAAATACTTGTAAAATTGATTCATTTTATGTTTATAATACATGATAATAATGTGAGATACTTAGTAAAATGGGAAGTTTTCCATTTTTCTTTTTCTCTTAATTTATATCAATTTTTGAAAAAAAGAAAAAGGTTTTGTTAGAAAATTTGCAGCAATATAAAGAAAAATTGAAAAGATAAGAATTTGCTAATAGTGGTCTAGATTTATTCAAGTGGAAAATTCCTGATGAATCAAAAATTATTAAAGATATTCTTAGTATAATTGAAACCATATATAAAAATGAAAATAAATACTCAAAGAGAAAAAATGGGAAACCTATATTGAAGCTGAATTAAATAAATAAACTGAATTTTTTTGCTGTTTTCTTTCGAAATATTCAGAGTCCTTTATTATTCAAATATATATGAAAATATTTTGCATGTGATTAATCTTTTGAGTCTAATCTCTGAGAAGCTTGTTGTGTGTGTTTTCCGCTTTTCTTCTTTGTTCTTATAAACAGTCAAAGGTTGTAATTTTTTTTAAATTCATCTTTCTTTTTCATATTTTTTTTAATAAATGGTCACCACGAATAATTTTTGATCGTGATTCACGCATGAATATGTAATCACAATTCCACTTTGTTAAGATCCTCAAAATAATCGTGTTTTTTAATATCATTCTTTAATTCATGTCTGTCATAGATATTAAAAACACTTTTAGTCGACTTCTTCCAGAAGTTTTCCTGAAACTAGCTTCTCTACATATCTCAAAAGGTTATTTCCGTAATCATCTAAGCGCTTTTTTTTGAATAAATTACGATATATATATTACTTCGAGCACACATTTCTCTCTTGCTCATTAACTGTTACTTCTCCAAATAGTGATAGACTAGTAAAGATGTCGTAATATATATAGTTTTTTGGTTGAAAGATTTTTTTTCTAAATAAATACAGGATTGCTCACAAAAATTTAGTTTATTCTTCAGAATTGGAAATATTGTGGAAATTTCCTATGATCTCATATCTTAATGAATATGAAGTTTGTTTCTTCTAAAATAGAAAAGAGTAAAGTTAAAAATTGAAGAAATGAGTGAAGTTAAGCAATCTGTTACAAAAAAAGATAAAGTATGGAAGCATTTTTTTAATCTAAATTTGAAAGAACTAAAGAAGAGCATATTAATAAAATCTATATTAGAATAAAATTCTTATTCTGTTTTTATGCTGGATTTTTTTTATCCGGAATTGTGTTGAGAATTCCGAACAAACCGGCCGTACGAAATAGAATAAAATTTATATCAGGGGGTTGTTAATTTTTGGCTTATTGTTAGTCCCAGAAAAGACTATACTTAGCTTAAAACTTTTGTGATTACAACGCTTGTAAATAATCCAAGCAGTTAGTATTTTTGCACTCATTGTTAAGTTGCTTATCCCACGATGCACATTAATCTGGAGCTTTTCTAGCTTCAAGAAAGAAATGTGGTTTTTATCCCTTTGAAAATTGTCATCTTTACAATATTACAAGGTATGAAAATAGGTATGGATCTTTCTTTTTCATGCATTCTAAATGTCTAATTTATTTTCAAAATAGAAGTTTTTTTTCGATTTTTGAAAAAGTAATGTTTTTGCTTATTGCAGAGAACATATTTCCGGATTTTCCAATCCGCTTTTAACTGTAAGTCCACGGAGACATAGACGAAAGAAGTCCAGAATTCAATATTTAATAGTAGTTAAAGAAATTTTCAAGTGTCCCCGATCCTATTCGATTTAATTTTAAATAATCTGTAAAAGAGACCTCATTTCATCATGTAAAATAGTTTTTTGAACGCAGTTAATAAATCTGAATTACCCTTAAAAAATGGCGGATATTGTCATTTTTTCACATTGCATTTTTTTTTCCGAAACATATCTAAGTTTTCTTATTGAAAACCATTACCCACAATAACTTGCAGATTTGATTCACTAATGGAGTATAAATTAAAATCCCATATTTTATACACTATAATTTTTTATATCTTATGTTACAAAAAGGTATGAAAAAGAAACTATAAGACTTGGCTTATACTCTTGAAATATTCTTCAATAAATCCTAGAAAATGTATTAAATCGAAAATTAAAAAATTAATCTTTGATACTTTAACTTAAAACATTAATGGGAAACTATAATAAACCTTTATTTGTCGTTTTTTAATTAAATATGATTCCTTTGCTCAATTGAGAGTCAAATTCGTTTTGACTAAAATTTTATATAGTTTAAAGGATGAGAACTTTTATATTTCTTTTTCATAGCTCATTAAATTTTATAGTTTATTAATATTATATAATTTCAAACATTATCTTCGACTAATAATGCTAAGTTTAGTAAATCAATTTTAAAACCAGAACCTAACACATATATTTTACATTCATGACTTTTAAAATTTATTTTTTTAATCATAGCAATTCACAATTTAAAGTAAATTTATTTGACGCATAATATACCTGCACGATTTTGCATCACATTCAAAATATTATAGTTGTATTTCCAGTTTTCGTTATTTTCTGCCAGTCATTCCTCGAAAGATTAATTTTTATTTAGTCTTTTAAAATACATTTTAAAGTCAGTTAAAAATTGGGAATTAGTGGCGTAAAAATATGCTCTAATACCATCCATTACATATAATTCGATGAAAAAATATATAATAATGATAGAAGTATATATGTCGCTGAAAACAGGAAAGAAATACATATGGTTAGCAATAAATAAATAAACAAATAAATATAAAATCAAATAAACCAAATACAATTCTATATTTATTATAAAGATAATATGGTTTTATATAATATTGTGACATCATTAGATCTCTATATTGAAAAAATTACAAATATTGAATTAAGTGCTTGCTAAATTTCATATCTTAAATACTAAATCCTAAGATTTTTTTCTTCTTATTCTAATGAAGTGAACAAAGTTATTATTTTACATTCGCTCATAAAGTTATTAATTCATTAAAATTTTAACACAAAGATAATACAGTTTTGTATAGTTGATAAATCTATATTACTGAAAGGAAAACTAAATAATAATTTTGCTACTTTTTTAATTTCGAAGATAATGTTTTAAATTTGAAAGAATGCATGGAATTTTATTTGGATGGCGAATTCTAAATATTTCTAAATTGTAAATGTTTTTTTAAGTCTATTTTTGTAGTTTATATAATGTTTTAAAGTTTCACGTATCAGAAAGTGTTTCAATGTAAAAACTCCAAAGCAAATTTTGTTATGTCGTTGCGTAAACTAAATCAGACACCAGCAAGGAATAAACATAGCAAAACTTTTGAATTATGTTGTTTCTTAGGATATATATCAAAGATTTATTCAAAAATTATATGGGAATGCGATTATTGGATTAAATGCTTGTCTATAAGCATTTTTCTTACGTCAGATATCAAATCAAATGTACATATGCATATTTTTTACAAAAGTATATCATATTATTATTTTTGATTCCATGGAAATGGGACTAAATGCGGTATACGAACTTATTTATACAGTAGTGTCTCTAAATTCTATAATTCACAAAAGTATTGAATCAATCTTTGACTTAAGATCTTGCAATAAATAAAAGCATCATATATAGATCCAACTTATCAACGCCTATCATCAGGCCTAATTGTGAACTAAGCTATAAATCCGGATAGTGGCCGGAATACAAAGAAGCTCTACTAGAGACGACCCTCTTGTATCTCTTGCCTTGTCGACAAGAGGCTTCGTTCGAGCCATTTCACGAGGAAGAGAGCCATCTTCGAGTGCACAGTTCCAACAGCACTAACGCTTATCAGGTGATAAGTACCATGGAATAAACCTCATCCGAAAAGTTCCTAGAAGTGTGCTCGAATGGAGGGAATAGATAGCTTCGCTTATCAATAGGTCTTCTTTCTTTCCTCCTTTTTTCTTAACTGATGTGTCGACTTGGTTAAGACTTCAAGTAAAATGTCCGCCTCGACCTCCTGTTATTGCTGTTAAACGACAGAGATGGATACGTGGTTGTTTATCGAAGAGTTTTAGTAGTTTTGATAGAGCTCCTAGAACCTGAGATAATCAAATGATTTTTTGAGTGTTGTTAAGGGGACAGATCGCAGAGGAGGCCTATGCGTTAAAAATGTACGGTAAGCAATGAGAAAATATATCTTATCCAGCGTGAGAAATAGCTGAAAAAGTTTTGATCAGCATTAAGAATGTTTTGGATAGATAGGACAACTGATTGATTTTCATTTTTTTTTTTTACCTAAGTTTATTCCAGTACTAAGTTTATTCATTCGGGTAAAGTTTAAACAGTTTACTCTGTATATGTTGTTAGACTTCTTTTAGTTAAAAACTTCAAGCAGAACAAAATTTTTAAATTTAATTCCTTGTCTTGTATATTAACTTGAACTAAAATGTTTTTGTTATAAAATATCAAATACTTTTGTCACATATTCAAGATAATATAAGGAACCTCAATACTACATGCTAACTTTTGTCCTATAAAAGTATTTCACTGTGTATTTAGTTTAATGCAATTTATTTTCTAAATTACGTTATTTATTAATAAAAGAAAAAACTTTTTGTTTTATGCCTTTTACTAGATAGCTTCAAATACCTAAATGAAGCATAATACTTTTAGCTAAGGACAAAAACCTTTTTAATTTACTTCGAGCTCATTTATTATGAAAATGTTAATAAATGTAAAATATCTCTTCTTCAAAGAAGAGTAAGTAGAACAGTTCAAAATTCGTGTTATAAAACACATACGCCAAAATTTAAAATATTATTTATTTATAACATTTTGTGTGCACTGGTATTTCTTTATCAAAATTTTTAACATATTCACAATGTAATGAAAAGAGTTCACCGTAGTTGAGTCGTAAGATTGAGCTATTTCAGAAGGGAAGGTCTTGGGGTTTGATTCTAACACTACCGCTGAATAAGTGAGAACGATGGTTGTCTTATTTTACATACATGTCTGGTGAGGGATTAGTTTAGGAATTTTACGGATTTTATACCACTGTAATACTTGTGAATAAAGCCCATTATCTGTGAACTATATCTTCTTTGAAAATGATATGTGACTGGTAACCAGCCATGCCTTATAATATTCTTCAGTTGCAGGTATGCAGTGTAAAATGCAAATACAAAATGAAATGCAAAAAGTCATTTTTATGTATATCACTTGGTGCATTATGAAAAAATAAAGAATATTTGAGAGAATTACTTTTAAAAGAGAAAGAAGAGGTTTAATCACTAACGCAGGAAAAAATTATAAAAAAAAGAAACATAAATAGTTATATATACTAAATAGATAAGTTAAATGAATAAAAAGTTGGAAACATAACCCTGGAAACTTAATACAAACTATTAAAACTTTTCAGAGGTTTCTTTCTACATTCTTCAAATATTTGGATTTGAAGATTTTGCTAAATACTGAGAGGTTTTCACGTGTTGTAAAGAAGAGAACAGTAGAATTTTTGGGATAATAGGTAGAAAACAGATACGAAACATTTGTCACTCTTTCTTCAACATTGGACGCAGATAGTAACTGGAAATTTATTCGAAGGAAGTTCAATTTTACCAATATCTATTAAAATATAGTTTTCAAAGATTAATATGAAATAATTTAACAAACATAACATGCGTTTTTACTGTCAAAAATTATTTTTAAATACGGGAAAATCGTTTTTGTTTCATAAAACCTGATGTATTTAATAAACAGCGAAAATTGAAAACCGTTTTTTGAAAAATAATTGATATTTGAAGCTGTTGAAACATTACAATAAAAATAAAAAAAAACTATATTAATCCAACCAGCCGTTATAGTAACAATTTAATGAATAACTTTGCTGCTTCGTTATCTTAATTCATATTTGTTGATATTAAATTTAGTTGAAAGGAAGTTAAATTAAATGTAATATGATATACTTTTCTCCTAATTATGTCATCAGTACGTATTTTTCTGCAGTCAAACTTTAGGTTGATAAAAAAAACAGTGACCTCAAAATAAATAAATAAATAAAATATATATATATATATATATATATATATATATTATACTTTCAAAATTCTAATTCTCAAAATAATAATAAATTTAAAACAAAAGAAAAACAATTTTAAATTAAAGGGAAACGAAAATCGAAACAAAATCTGCGGTAATAAATCTTTTAATGATCTTAAAATCAGTATTTTTAATTATTTACTTATTTTATATACTTAATTATTTATATTTTTAGTATTACTTGGTTTATATCATCGTAATTATTTTAGAGTTTTATTCAGTTTGTATAAATGTTAATGTTAATTTTTTGTTTCATTTTTAAATGACAATCAGTTATATTAGAAAAAATGTCAATTTACTCCAGAATTTTTCTATCATTTATACAGAGTCAATTTAATGATTTTATGCTAAAAAGCAAAATAAACTGTGCAATATTTTGATAACTTTACTGTTGCATTTTTTGTTATCCAACAAACAGAAATTAAATTCCTAAGCTTACATATGTCTCATTGTAATAGATATTTGTATTACATTTTGTTCAATGACTGAATTTGTTCATCAAAGTGGGGTCACTTTTCTTACATGCTATCACTATTTAGTGGTTATTTTACATAACTTTTAAAGAAACTGTTTTTAAATTATTTAAAATTATTCACACTTTTCTCTCAGAAGTACTTTTGCAAAGTTATGATTCTGGTCTCATGTCAAACTCTATAATATTCAAGAATCATAAAATTTTTTATTAGACCTCAGTTTGATGTTGTCAAGATTTATTCTGAGTTATAATTCAAGCATCCAAACGTGGTTACTAAAGACAAAGGCTGTTTCTTACAAAAAATGATCATAATTGGACATCAATAATCGAACTTTACGCGATGTGACTCTTAATAAGGTTTAGGGTGAGGCCACATAAATCGTTGTTGTACTTGACATGATACAAAGAGGCAGGCATTTTTTTGTCGCAGATGCAGTGCTGACAGTGTATCTTCCTTCAATTGACTAAGCTTTTTCTTTTTTTTAACCAATTGGTAATAGAGTCTTTCGTATGCAAGAGCTATGTTACCGTAGCTATTAGTTTATGTACTCGTGTCACCATTCATTCGAATTACTCTGTTTGTTGTTTGATCTACCTTTCAAAAGATAGAGTACTCTAAAAAAATCTGTTACTGATGTTGACGGGATTTTCACTCCCGCTGTACACTCGCGAATGATTAAAAAAAATTTCGGTAGAAAAAAATAAAAAAAAATATCCGAATAGACTTTGCCAATGAAACATTTTGATGCAACAGTAAGAATTGATATTATTCTCTTGCTTTGTTGTTTGATAAAAATGGGATTTATTTCAAAGGTATTTTTTTATATAATTTATAATTTTAATAATATATTAATATATGTATATTAGGGGATTTTGATTAAAATTATGTTTAAATACTTTGCGAAATAAAATAGTGTTGATGCATACGGGTACCAGTACTTTATTGAAATATTCATGAATTAATTAAGTTTTATTTGAAGGAAAAAATTTGCCACTCATTTGAATGCTTCATAACCCGACGTGGAAGAAACACGTTTTACCAGTGAATTCGTTTTTAAAAAACGATGGTTATGAGTTAACTATTCTAAGTTCTGGATTTTTCTGATTTTTTTTAATCGTCACTTAAATCAGAAAAAAATTTTTTAAAATTTTTCTCTCTAAAACAAAATTTGATTACTGTATAAAGGTTTGATCAAATTCCAATTTTTCTGGCAAAATATTTATCCTTTTTACTATATTTTGATACACTGTAAATAATCTTAATCTCTTCTACATTTAATCATGTGTATATTTTTAAAGAGTTTTCAAGTATCAAAATATATACATGATTTTTTACTAGCAAAATTAAGAATATACATTAAAAATATTAATATTCTCGTTCATGCACTGTAATTGTATAATGAATAAAAAGGAAAACAGAAAATTGAGTTAGATCCCGAATTCTTTAGGGTTTTATTTATGATAGAAAATAAGCTACTCTAAAAATATTTACATTTTTAAAAGTTTGTTATAGAGTTCCAAAATTATTTTATTTATTTATATGAAAGTATTGAGTTGAAGAATGGCATTTCATCTTGATAAAATTTTACAAGTAGATGACAGAATAGTTTTGCATAAGCAGGTGTACTCCACACAAAATACAGCAAAGAATGGATTATAAATTGTCACACATCAAAATTAGCGCAATTGCTTCAAATAGATTACAGGCAAAAATTTCAAACTGAGTAGTTGCTTAAAAGGGGCCACTAAAAATAATTGCGAAAATGAAAATATACATTAAAATTGATCAAAGTTATTCAAAAAAAAGTTTAATAGAGACTAAGTTTTATTATCAGTAAAATTTTTAACGAAATGAAAATTCCCATCAGAAATTTATTTTAATATCATAAAATAAAAAAGATTTCACAAAATTATTCTAAGGACATATATATATATATATATATATATATATATATATATATATATATATATATATCTTTATATATATATATATATATTTATATATATATATATATATATATATATATATATATATATATATTTATATATATATATATATATATATATATATATATATATATATATATAAAGTATGTTTTTACATAGAATTAACCAAAAAACACACAATAAGTGCGAAAGAAACTCCTTTTCTTAAATATTTGATTCAGGATGTCAAACTTAACGTTTTACAATTGCATCAGAATTTTTTTGAGTTCAATTCAACTCAAAATTACTAGGATTATATCAGATTCTGTAATCAATACTTTAAAATCCCTTTAAATCACTGAAACACTATTGAGGATAAATACAGTTATAATCAATGTTATTAACACTGGTAATTATTAAGCCATTATTGCTAGTTTTCGTGTACCATTTTTAATGATTTTACAATAAAATGGGACAATGTCATTGAAAGTTATATCTTTTATCTTATCATTTTTAAATGCATACAGTCATAGATAATAGAATCTTAAAAGTACAGAATATGGAAAAAATAATATATTTCAGCATTATGCTGGTCGAACGATCATTTTCAATATTGTTATAATATATTTAAAAACTAAAGAAAATGTCATTTAATTGTATCTATATTTTATTTTCGAAGTATTTTAATATTATAGTCGTCAAATTAAATGTCAATATTTAGATTTGTTGCTAATACTTGGTAATAAAAATGGTTAAAATTCTGATTTATATTAATTATAAATATGTTTCTCATACAAATATTTAGCGATATAATTATTTTAATATTATTTGCAATGTCTCCCTATTTTCCTTTATTTCTAATTTTACTATACATTTATATAGCACCTAAGGATTAAAAAATATATAAGTTAATATATTATAAGATTAAAAAATATATAAAATTAACACAAGTTTCCATCTCTTTTATGATATATTGAGTTTTCGCGAATAATTAAAGAAAAAAACAAAATGAAATGTTTAGACTAAATTCACACGTTATTTAGTGAATATAACGCATTCATACAGCAAGGTCTTTGAAAACAATATGAACTGAAACAGCGATCACTGTTTTCGAGCCAATCAGCAGACATTAAAATCAATAAATAATCAAAATGGTTTTCACCATCAAAAGCACCGACCGACTTTTAATTCTTCTGTTAAAGCCAAGGACTTCCCTACCTACATTTAGTTAGTTGGCTTTTAATGCGGCAATTATTTATCTGCGCGCACGTAGTTCTTAACTACTAGGGCACACGCCAAAACAATGCAACAGACATCTCAAAAGCTAATGAGGAAAAGTCTACAGAAATTCTGAAGCCGAAAACGAACTTTTAAGTGCGTAGTTTTGGTGTAGAAAAAGTGGCAACATTGGCTTACTTTTTTTATTTTCTTTTTTGACTCAGAAATTCGATCCTTCCGCGTTTTTAATAGGACATTCTGAAATCATGAATGATGGCTTTTTAATGAAGAAGACGCGTGTAAAGCTATTACCTTTTTCATTCGGAGGGTAAAGGGGGGGGGGTTAAACGGTTGTAGGGAGGGCGTTGATGAGCGGATAAATCTATAATTACTTAAGCAGTAAGTGGTAGTTTAAAGATTCTCATTTTCTTCCATTTCACCTGAATCTTTTTGTTCCCGTCATTTAATTTGCAATATATTTGATTTTACTTAACATGATGATTTGCTCCGAAATGTATTTCAACGAAATTTGATCTATTAGAGACTTTAATGTATCATTTTATTATGTGAATTTATTCATGTTTTTGGAAAGCATTCACATATTAAATTACCATTTTTCGAGTAAGAATGATTTTGTGAAGAATAAGTTCTCATGTTGTATTTATCTCTTATAACACAATGAATAGATTAATTATTTCTAACGTCAGTGTGATAGCAAACTAAGCTGTATTTTATTAAAATTATAAAAATCAATGATTTGTTAATAGTATAAAAATTTCTTTTTGATTAAGAAACACACTATTTTCTTAGCAGAAATGAAAGTTTTGATGAAAAACTTTGAAATTATTAATAAAAAATTAAATACTGTTAAATATTATTTAATGCTATATGGGAAATTTAATTGTAAGTTCGCTTAAGTTGCCGTTGAGACGTATAGGCATTTCATGCTGTCTATAGTGTGATAGTTAAACTAAGGTGAATAATTTTAAAAAGATTTGTCTTGGCTGCTTTTTTTTTGGCTGATTTTGAATAAAAAGAATTTGTTAATTTTGAATCTGGGTTAAATTTTTACTATCAGATCTGGTTTATGCTCTACCTCTTATCTCCATGTTTGCAATGCGGGACTGCAGATTTTCATTAAGAGATTAAGAAAGTAACCTGCTTGAAAAGGATAAAAGCTTCATGCTTCCAAACATGAAATAGTGAATTCTTGTAGCAATTAGATAATTTTGATTTTTCATTCTATGAAATGAGTTCACTTTTTTATTTCTCTTTTGGACACGAAGGTTAATTTTATCAATATCTACAGCATAAAATAGATGTTGAACCACAAGAAGCATCCATATTCAAAATGAGAACTGTACTATTGAACTCAAAATTCCCAAGCGTTAACTATTCTGTAATCAGCTTGTCTAATTTAATCAAAGGAAAGGATTCTTATTTTATGTGTAAAGGAATGGAGGTTCAGTTCAGTAATTAAGAATGGGAATGTTCAACCTTCAACTCAGGAGCGATGATTCATTAACATTACCCAGTATAATAAAGGCTGAGAAGTATCCTTATTTAAAATTGAAATTTATTTGAATCACAAATGTGACTCGCTATTTTCTCTTTGTAAATAACGTGAAAAGTAAATGAATTGTGGTTTATGAAAAGCACCCTCTTATAATTTATGATTTAAACTTCATGAATGCAAAACATGTCTGTGCACTAAATACATCAAAACAATGAAAGTCTCTTAGTTTGTAAAGTAATTTTTTATCATGATCTTTTGGGGTGAAAGAAACCCAAATATTTTCATTGATGGGAAAAACTGATTTTCCTATCTAATAGCATTTCGAGTAGCCATTTGTTAAAGAACAAGTTAAACCAAGAAACCAATACCAGAAGTCCTTTTCAAAATGGAACTTCTTGCCATACAGCAAAAACATATGAAAATAACTTTTCAAATTTTTGTCGAGCTACTTGAACAAAAAGTGTAAATATTGGCGTATATAAAGAATTATTATTATTATAAGATCAAGAAAGCTCTGCGGTGCTCTAAGTGTTCACACACACACAAACACACACACACACAAGAATAACAATTATAAATTAAATTGAATTAAAGCAGCAAAACATTTTATTAAATATAAACAAGTGGAAACGTGAGGTAAACAACTTCCAATTTTTATAACATTTAAGTGCAAATCACTTTAGTTCTCTCATTTCAAAGATATTTAAAACAGTGTAAGTTCACTTCAGTTAAAATATTATTTAAGTATTTATCTATCTATACATATATATATATATATATAGGTAGTCGTCAATTAATATATTAATTGATGGAATTAATGCAAAATGTCACTGAATTGATATAATTAATGAAATATGATGGAATTAACACATGAGATAGATCACTTCCAGAAGAGAACTATTTGCCGAATTTTCATCTCAACAGTATTTTACATATATATAATTTCATTCACAGTAGGAATATTTTTTGTGTGGTGCAGTTGTTGCACATAAATATACTTAGCTTTAGTGTGGCTTAATGGCAAGATTGGACTCTTTGCAGTGGATAGTATTCGTTTAGAAGAGTTTAAATTTTATTTTGGAGTGGAAGATTTTTATTTATTTGGTTGTCCGCTATTTGAATTCTAAAAGAAATAGCATTTGAATTAAGCCCTTTATAAAAATTTTCATGTTTATTAAACAAGTTGATATTTTGCAACATGAATTTAACACAGTAAAATAAATCTAACTGTATTCTTAATACTAAAAGCAATATATGTTTAGCCTACAAAACTTCGTTTCATAGTGTAATTATTGTGTTTGTGAATTGAGTGAATCAATTCGGACATTTTAAATTCGTGCTGCAGTTATTTTATATAATTATTCCTTCTACATTGGTTTTATTGCATTATGTGTGTTCTTAACTGTTTATTTCCATTTTTTTTCTTTTTTTAAAAGAGTTTTGAATTTTTCAGATTTTTTGAATGTTTAAATAATTATTGTAACCTTCAAAAATTTTGTCTTAATACTCTTGAACTACTTGAAATCAGTTCATAGATTTCTTAGAAAAATAAATCACAATCTCAATATTTATATTTTGTAATATTTAACACTTGAAATTAAAACTCAAAATTTTAACAAATACAGATTTTTTTACACCCAAAACATTGTTTTCGAATTACCAACTTTTTTAAACATTTTTTTGTACTGTAGCTTTGTAATTTCAATTTTTTCCCTAAATTTACAATATTCTACTGAAATTATGAAAATGGCTTTAATGAATTATATAGGATCCATTCATAAAATTCTTTGTGCTGAGGAAGCCATGTATGGACAAAAATGGACCATTAAAGCAAGAAATGCGTTAATGGTGCATTTTTTATGGAAATTTTCTGCCTGCAGAAGTTTCTGTACTTGGTTACCACGCATTGAAAGGAGAAAACGTTTTCAGAACCAAGCAGAAAATCTGACTAATTACAAGCATGGATATTAGGAATTATAAGTGCCAAAATGATAAAATTTGTATTTTTAGAAATAAAAGTAGTTTTGTGTGCAGTAAAAAAAAATTGTAAATTTTTTTTCTAATGTGTAACATTGTCGAGTGTCTGTCAATAAACCATGTCAAATCTGATAATTGTGTACCATTGTCTAGTAAAGTAATCGAAACTTGAGACATCATATTTTCCCCCCTTTACACTTTATCAACAATTCACATATATGAGCATGTTTTATTTGCTTACAAATTAAACATACCTTTAATGTTTGGGCTTTCGGTTCTACAGTTCATGTGTTTGATTCTCGTACCGGGCTTAGATGTTTTTAATGGCTTAGAATACTTTTTGAATTGTAGGTCCTGGTGTAAATAGACATCACTTGTTAGAAATGACTGTTGAGAGACAAATAAATCTATTTGGTAGATTTAGGTTCAATTTTTAAATGAAGACAGGGATGTTAATCGGCTTTCGATCTCTCTCTCTGGCCTAAAAATCCCTTTAAAGACTCCATTAATTTCCCAAATTAATTCATGTTATTAACAATTTTGAAATTATTTTATAATACAAAAACGCTATTTAAGATTAAATAAACATTATTTTGCTTTTATGCTTAAAAAGAATATATATGCGAGCTTAATACTTTTTATATGAACAGAAATGAAAAATATAAGGCTTCACCAATTTTTCAGTTTATTTTCAACTTTTCATTACTGTAGTTGATTACTAAAAACCAAATCAATTGAATAAAAATTGGCTTATGAAAAAACCGAAACATTTTTTTGTAGTTCCGAGCTCCTAACAATGATGCAAATATTCGTTGTAGTTTGAAATGAATTTAAATCGTAGCAGATATTGAACTAGACCTCATGTCTAAAAATTGATCGTTTCTTGACAAATCAAATATTTGCAGTTAAGAGTCATTTCAAATATATTTTTAAATAATTAGAAAAACATTACCTATTTATGTGTAAGCACTATTAAAAATTTCATTAATAATTTGTCATATAATTTTCAAACGCACGAATTAATTGAACTTAACAGAAAATTAAACGACGATTTTTTTCTTTTACTTTTAATTTGTGTGAGCTGCCTATTTAAAATTTAAATAATTCTAAATTTCTTTAATTTTTAGAAACTAATAAATATTATAATTTTCAACTTAATTTTTATTCATAAAATTAGCATAAGAAAAATCGATCCAAATTATAATGCGGGTGCATTCATTTAATGATTTCAATCCAACTTCAATCGATTACTGCAAACTTAAATTAGAATTACTAACCTGCTTGCTTAACAAAGCCTCAATCTTTTTATGAGCATAACACAAAGGTCAATTGTATTACAGAATCATCGGCAATTCTCACACGCAAGTCTTTTTATACTTTTTTGATGGTTTTTTATATTGTTTTTGCTCTTTGGTTTTTTTCTGATTTTCAGCTGAATGTCTAATTATGTGTCTTGAAAAGACCTTAAAACCACCGCTTCATATGTTCAAAAACGCCTAAATACATTTAATAAGCCATTTTGGTTTTTTTCTCTTAGCATTTTTTTCTTAAACTAGTATATGAGGGTTTGTTGTAAGTGTATTTATATGTTTATTTTGATCATGTGTAATCCACACACAGCCTTGGCGATAATTCCTGTAGATTGGAGTTTCGCCAAGTAATTTTTAATACTATCGACAGACTCGAGTTATTCGACATTTTTATAATTAATTTACTTTTTATACATACATCTTCTCTTAAGTTTTTCAGTAATTTTTATCAAGTATTTATACAAACATCTTCTCAATAAAAACTCAACAAATAAGTGTATTGTAATAATATTTATTACTTAAAGGCTTCTGGCATATATAAAATATTTGAAAAATTTCTTTTTTCTGACAATAGAAATTTATTATGTAAATTATTTCTTTTTAGATAAAACTTTTTGAATTACTGCCTTACTAAAAAGTAAAACTTAAGTGAATTTATTTATCTTATTTATATAAGTCCATTTATGCCCTATTTGTGTAATGCATCATACTTTCATTTAAGTGCTTTTAAACAGTAAATATGATGAATTTTCAAAGTCATCATCAAAAGGTCTATCATTTTGAAATAAAACTAAGATCTCATATTTAATTGATGTAATGTTAAGGAGAATAATTTTACAGCAAGATAATAAGAATTTTACCAGACAAGTTAGCCCACGCATTTTGCCTAAGATAATAAAAACGGATTGAAATACATAGATACTTTTTATTTGAGTAGACAATGACATTCAAAATCAATCGGAGTTTTAGAAATATTTTGACTAATAAATTGAAGTCTAATATAAAAATCTGCAAATGTAATGCAAGATTGTTGATATCTCCGGAGGCGAATAGTACCAGAATTAATTATTTCTTTGTGTAATAAATGCATTGAATGATGAAATAATATCAATTCATTACTTGCGTACATTACATCAAAATTAATTTTATTAAATTACTGAAGGAAAAATATCCCTCAGAGGATAGTAAATAGGATTTATTCAGAATTGTCATATTCACAGAAAATAATGTTTACATCCGTAGCATTGAGGCTTTATAACAATTGTAATTTTCATCTTTTGATTTCAAAAATTTGCTGTAACAAACAGCCAATCATAATGGTTACGAAATTTACCGACAATTATGTTAATCCAATTTTTACGGGAATTGAATTTTCTACAAGAAAAAGGCATTTACGTGTTGATATCCATTTTAGATAAAACAAAAAACTTTTAAATGTACTCTATTTATATTAAATTGATATGAATGTAATATTTCCCCTAGATTTCATATTCTCTTAGATTTTCATTTTGATTTCACTTAGAATAAGCGTATCTTTCCTTGGATAAAATTGATTGTAATTAATGCGTAATATATGTTAAATTTTAAAAGAATAAAAGCTCATTGTGAAAATTGTTTCTGCGTATTTATATTCAATCAATCTGAGCTCAAAACTCAAGGATCGTTTCATCTATTTTAATATACGTTAACGAAATCATTAGGTGTTCTTTCTGAGTACCGATTGTTTAAAGTTGCCTTAAAAAGATTCAACGCTAGTTAGAATTTAATGCTATAAATTCTAAGTACGAATACTCCCAGATAAATGTAGTAAAATTATTCCAATTTGATTTATTATTTTTTTTACTTCCTTTTCACTATTTACGTCTAACTTTATGCGATGATTATATCGCTATAATTTTTTTATTTAAAAATTATAAAGAATACGTATGCATATTTAATGTCAAAAGGCTTTTTAATACATGCACTTTTTATAAATAAAAAAATATTGAATAATAAAAAAATTTGTTTCAAATATGTTTAATTGAAAATATTTATCATTTAATGGATAAATACAATTAATATTCTACATTATACTGAAAAGTGGATGTACTGGGCGTACTACATTTTTCCGAATCATAACTTATAAACTAGAAAGAATCTAAAACCTTTAGCAAGAATTGAGGATTCTATTTCTACCAAAAATATAAGAAATTCACCATTTGAAGTTTATGATAAATAAATGAAATAATTTACTAAATTTACTATATATATATATATATATATATATATATATATATATATATATATATATATATATATATATATATATACGAGGAGCTTCATGCAAATATTAAGGGTGACAGGCATGCATTCTTGCTTATGCAAATGACAACAATGAAGGTGATTGAAAGATATTAAAACAGAGTTAGCGAAGCTCATAATATATTTGGCGATAAAAAACTAAAAAAAGAGATGCACTCTTAAATTCATTTCGAGTCGGCAACCCTAACAGTAGACAAGGTGCTTCTTATTTTTTTAGCTTCACCTTGTATCTGTCATCTTGGTAAAAGATTTAAAGGCGGTGTAGGCTTCCACACAGTTAATGTAAAAGCATTAAAAGTGGAGTTTAATATCTCGAGAAGGAGTGTTTCGTTCAAGAGGACTAGAAGGTAAAAAAAAAAAGAAAGAATATATTCTCTGCCACCCCCTATTGAAGACGGGACACGATTTTCACAATATTTGCCGCTACCGAACAACTTTCTCATTCCATTCTTTACTTTTTTATTGCTTTTTATTCCCCCCTTTTTAGTATTCTGGAAGGTGCGGGTGCTTAGTTGCTGACTGCGCACAAAGATAAAAGTTACAAAAAGATGGTAATTTTTGAGATAGAGGGATTCGATATCACTGATACTGAATATTTTAATCAAGATTGAAAGTTAAATTTAAAAAGTAATTTTACTTTGATTATACAGTTTAATTGGGAGCCACAGATACATAGTAATAAATTAATAACTTTTGTATTCTTTTAAATGATAAATAATTTGATATTTTAAAACTTACAAGCATTTCAGTATTGTTATTTCTACATATATCCAAGGCTTTGATATTTTAATTATAGATTCATAATATGATGAATTTTAAATCAGCTAAATTAACTTTTTGCTTTTAAAATGTCTATTCACAAAGGGACCCATTTAAAAGTGTTTCTATTGTAAATTTGCGTGGTGTAATAAAAGTGTGTAGAAAATGTAGGATTAATTTTTTCAAATTCTTTTATATTTATTAAGAATTATAAGAAGCAAATAAAAACCAGAGTGTTTTAAAATTTGCCATTATTATAATTTAAGGCAAAGCAAAGTCTTTTTGATAATTTTTAGGAATAGTCGTATCAAATTTTTTTACTGGCTTTAATTAAATGATTGAATTTTTATCTAACATTTTAAATATTTATATGGGAAATATTTTTTATTCATAATTGTGTGAACATTAAAAAAGGCAAGTCAAGCTGGTTTGATTACTGAATAAGATTATATGCACTTTAATTTACTTTAATTTAGTAAAAAGAAGTTAAATTTAATTTAATATGAAAATATGTTAGATTTTTGTAGCTTATATATTACCTTTTAAATTTTATTTGAATGAGGTACATAATACTGAAAAGTGAAATAAAATTTCCATTAAATTCCAATCAATATGTTTTTAAAATTAAATATTTCCATTAAAATATTTTTTTTTTACCGTATGCATTCTCCATTTCAATAAATATATGATTTAAAATAGTATCTGACCATTTATTTCCGAAAAAATAAGAAATTTAATATAATTTCCAATAAATATATTAACTGTACATTACATTAATTTTCTTATAATTTTGGAAATAAATACTCAACCACTATTTTAAGCGCATATGTAATTGATTAAAATGAAAAAATCAAAACTATCATTTAATTTTAAATAAAATAATTACTTAAAATTGAATAAGATTTAATTTTAAATAATCGTCTTCAATAATTTATATAAAATAAACAAATTTTATTAATTTTTACAGCATCTCTATCTATTTCAATATATAAAGTTAGTAATGTATTTATTTTATTTCTAACACATTTTCCTGATTGTAATTAAATTGTTTTCTATGCTCATAAGCATTGTATGAATAACATTTATTAAGTTATTTATGTTCGAAATTTTGATGACATATATTTATATTTTCGAAATAATATCTAACATCAAAAAAGATGCTGGTCTTAATTTTGAAGCTCTTTTATATATGACTTATTTGATTAAAATGTTTACGATACTTAAGTATCTTATGCTTTAGCAGTTTAGTTTATGTATGCTTTAAGCAATTAGTTGAATTTTTTGTTATTTTTGAAGTGAATTAAAATTTAGCAATCATTTTTTATTAAAGATTTATATCTAAAAATCATGTTTCATTGCGTAAAACTTGATTCTAAGCAATTTGAGAAATGCTTAAAGAGGTGAATGTATGACAGTAGACTTACAAATTGTAAGTAGCTTTTATGAGAAATACATTTATCAACGAATTGTGTTTTATATTTACAACGAGAAATGCTAAAACTAGGAATATATTTTAATAATTAGTTAGTTTTAAATTATTCTTTAACAGAAAATAATTAACTTTCTTATTCTCGTAATATAATGGGTGATATCAATTAAATTAATATCACTTTTTTGTTGCTATTAAGAAATAGAAAAGTGCTTAGTGAATTATATCTGTGGCATCTTAAATGTTTTTTATTTATATGAAATATTTTTAATTGTGTGAAAAGTTGTTTTAAATTATGGGAAAAAAAAGAAAATTTGTGCTACACATTAATCGTTAATTTATATTCAATAACAAAGAGCAAATTTTGTAACATATATTTAAATTATATGTATTATCTCTTCATATTTCATTTTACACATAATCATTCATATAAGTCAGGATATACTGTGTCCATTTTCTATTTTTTTTTTTACATTTCCTCTGTTTCAAATAACATTATTTCCTTCTTATAGTTCTTGATAAAACAAAATTCATTAAAATAAGTTAAAATAAGTTGAAAAAATGAAAAGTAGCAAAACCATTTACATAATTGATTAATTCTTTCTTTGATTTCTTATCACAAACTGTCTGATTAATCCTTTTTTATAATCAGATATATTTGCATTTTCTTAAATTTAAACATTGTTTTCCTGACACAAATGTAATATATGGAAAATAATTTTATTCTTTATATAAAAAGCTCTTTTAAATTTCTATAACTAACACAAATTAAATCTTAAAAGTTTTATTTTAAATACTTTTTAAAGTCTTTCTGAATGAAAAACTTATGTTTTTTAAGAATTAATATAGTTAATTATTATCGTTATTATTTAACTAATTGAACTAATAGTAAATGTACTTACTATACTAAAGTGTCAAGATTTTGATTAAATAAACGATTCTTCTCTTATAGTAAGAAGAAAATAGAGTTAAACGTTTCTTTTATGACAGGTTATCACTGCTTTTTAAAGTATGTATGGGTGTTATTTAAAATATGGTTTCGATTAAAATGTCAGTTTCTGTTATTACAATTGAAATTATGCCTTTCATTTTTTTTGGATATAAGCCATTTTTAAGCTTTTTTAAGAAACTAAAAGTAATCAACAACTCTTAATTTAAAAATTAAACATATCTACTGTTAATTAGTAAATTTTAAAGCAAAATTTGTGAATAATTTTTTTATGTTTTATTAAGGAAATCCACTGTTAATTTCAATAACTTTACTGAATTCAATTTTTTAATTTTTCTCAAATAATATGATTTTAACTGTTTTTTATGTTTATTTTTAGATCATAGTGCCTTTTTAATAAGTGAATATTTTGGCTTTATATCAAGAATAACCAGTTTATTTAGATATTAAAAAAGGGCAACAAAATTATAAATGAATTAAACAAAATTCCCATTTTATGTGAAAAGAATTATCTGGATAATGCCAGTGTGATTCTCGATGGTAAAAAAATCAAGCAATTACTGATTTACTACCAGCAAGACATAGTGCATGTCGGCTACTACTTAAAGTCAACTGATTTAAGACATCAAAGATTAAACTTCTGCGTCTTCATAACTAATAATTCAGTGGATTGCGTAAAAAAAAATCCACTTCTAACATGCCATATACTTAATCTCGTGAGAAACCGTTTTTCTCTTGAAAATAAATTCACAGGTAATTTCTCGCTCGAAAAAACAGAAAAAAAAAGTTGACGGACCATAATATCTGTCAAGATGATACAGGGAGTTAGTCGCCACCATTCGTCTCGTGGTCCACTCTGTATTCTGAGCATTCTTTGTCAACAAAAGCTACCAGAGCGATTTGAGGATAAACCCAGGCGGTGTTTTCAAAAAGATTTGCTCGCTCCAGCATTTAGGCATTGAGAACTGACAAGTGCGAAAACTTAGCAACTGAATTTTGAGATATTTATGTCCTTTAAAAGACCGGTTTTACGTGTGTGTGCGCGCCGTGGTTTTTATACATTTATTTTCATCTTCACCCCAACCCCCTTTATATATATATTACTGTAGCGGCTCAGGTAAGTCGTCTGCTTCGTGAAGGGATGGGGCCAGGATGTTCACAGGTGCGTGCAGAGGGGGGAGGAGAGTGCGCTGTTACTGACAGATAACAAAAATCGCACTGGGTTACGAGTATGTTTTTGCCTTCTTCTCAATTTTTTTTTCATTCCTTGCTATCGAGGGCGTGTTTTATTGGCTTTGTCGGCTACTAACTTTTTCCTAATCTCCTTTATGCGTTGTGTAAGTTCAGGTTGTGAGGGAAAGTGGAGTGAGGGGTTCTCGATATGCATAATCGAGGTTACTTTCGGTACCCCCCGTGTGGTCTCGCTTTTCTTAAAAATTTGTTCTCGGAACAGCATTTAGAGCGTATTAAAAATGCATGTTTTGATTTTGAATGAGGCTGAGGGTCTTTCATTCAAATTCTTTTCTGGAGTGGGTGAGACTTTAGGGGTTTTATTATGCACATCTCGTGTACAGTGTCTGAGTTTATTTTTTGAGGAGGGTTCCCTCCCGCTGATGTTTGAACTCTTTGAAAATTCATTGATGATTCTTCACAATTGAAGTTTAAACACTTTTATACAAGGTTGTTTTTCATGTACAAAGTGTACAGCCACTTTAAAAGAAATTCCCTCTTCGAAATATGCAACATTTACATAAAGAAATTGCTTGATATAAGGCTATAAAAGTAACTTTAATAAATTGGTATATTTATAAGAAAAGATATTTATGTATTTATAAACGACGGGAAAAATAATGTTATGAAATATTATGAATAAGTACATTAGCATTTCGTTTTGAATCAATATTAAATATTATAATTACACTAAATAATGTGAAATAAATATATTTATATGTACATTTTCCAAGATAAAACAATAGCTAAAATGTTTCCTTTAAATGAATAAATAAAATATTTTCACTAACACAAATTAATTAATTTAGAAAATATAAAAATTATAAGCATAGGTATTAAATGATAAATCAAATGTTAACTATTAAGCAATTTCATTACCGTAGATTTTTCTAACATATCACTTAGTAAACTTCTATGTGAGACATAGAAGCTGTTCTTCCACTCAATAACTTTTAAATATGTATCATTTTTTTTCTGAGAAAACGAAAATTACTAAATTGATATTTATTTTATTGTTCCTTATTCATTGAAATAAATATGATGGTTACTAAATAAGTGATTAACAGTTATCTCTTTAAATTTTTTATTTATCATGGAATTTATATTTAAGTAAAATTATGGAGCTTTCCCATAAAATGTTTTAATTCAGCATAACATATTTCACAATTTTCTTTCCTTTTTTCGTCTATGTGTTAAATATATAATGCAGCCGCCCAACTTGTCTAGTGGTCAGCGTGCCTGACTGCGGATAAAGAGGTCCTGGGTTCGAATCCCGGTTCGGCCATGGATATACTTTCTCTCTCTATCTATCCTGTCTTTGTCCTTTCCTTGTATGAATGAAGTGTGAATGGTTGCCTACCCTATAAACGGGTACCAATGGCATGTGTGTAGAGCAAAGTCGTACTTTCACCTTCATGGTGTTCTGATTAAAACGAAAGACGCTCCCAATTGATTTAAATTCGCATAGCCAAGGCATAGCGAGCTTGGCTTGTCCAAGTGTCATTAGTAACAATACAACAACATAAAATGCAAAATTGATAGTTTTCTTATCTCAGATGGTATTACTAAAAATATATTTACTAAATGGAGAATATTTTGATTAGTTAATTACATTTCTGCTCACGTGAAATCAATTTTATAATGCTGAAAAAAATTAACTTTTCTTAAATTTTAACTGCAAAAAAATGAACTTGATAGTAAAACAATGTCAAATATAAAAAAAGGGAGTTTCAAAACGTAAAATATATATGGAAACAGTTTCTATACTTCTGAATTAAGAAGAATGATTCTATATTGTGGAAAGATTTTCGATAATATAGAATCTTTATTCAATTTATTTTAATGAAATAATGTTAATTATAAAAATTCTGTTAATAGATTTAATATCCTTAGCCAAATTTTCAAAATAATTTATATTTAACTGTATAGCAGTTAGAGTAGCGTTTCTTACATTCATTGCAAGCGATAATTCTAAAACCTAATACTAAAAAAAGCATTTATTCTAACCAAACTTTGAAAACAATAATGAAAAATTGAGAATATTAGCATATTATGAAGATTTCATTAATTTTTGCTTACATACCTTAATAATGAGTAATTTCCCTAAAATACATATCATTAAATAATCATAATACTTTACTAAAACTACATAAGCTTGATAAAATATGCTTTGTTTTATTTTTATTTGATTATACTGATCATTATATAGGTTGAATTATATTGATTATTATATAAGAGTTTATGAATAGAATTCTAAATTGTACTTATCCTGATTTGAATAAATCTCTTTTGTTTCCTGATATTTTATCAAAAGATAAATTTTACCTGCCTAAAATTATGTTGAAAATTTAAGAAAAGTATTAAATTATTTGATTAAAATATTATGCCCTTTCTAAATTATCATTTGAAAGGTATATTATGCTAATACCTACATAAGATTTTAAAATATTATCATTTACTTATAAATTGCCATCAAGTTAATCGTGAAACTTTTTTAGTATTTTAAATATAAATATTTTGGTTTGTAAATTCTATATTGCTAAAATTTATTAGTTTATCATTAGTTTAATTTTTTATCATTTGTATGCTTTATATCTAAAATGAAAAAAAAAAACTTAAAAATAATTTCAATACAAATTCTACTTGATTATTCTTCATTCTTGTGACCTTAAATGGGTGACCTTTTTTAATCCTTAAAAAAAACTAATAAAATTTTATGCTTTTATTTTTTAAATTAGGAAATAATAATAACTTTTTTAAATAGGAAAAACCTTAAATTTCATGTAATAGTTTTTTATTCAAGAAATCTTATTTAAATTTAAGGTACATTTATTAGTTTAAAAATACTATTTAAAGCTCTAATTTTTGTTTTTTTTATCCCATTTTCATTTACATGAAGCATTTTATTTATTAAGTCTTTGTAATAAGTTTAATATTTTTTCATTGATTGAATTTTTATTAATTTTATAAAATAAGTAATCTCTCATGTTGTTTTTGTGTGCCAGCTAGGCTGGCATTATGTGGTGCGGTGCTCCACTTTTCCAACTGAACCACATTTAGGTGTGGAGTCCGACTTCCTCAGTACACACATGCTATAGGTGCTCGTTTATAGGATAGGCAACCATTTACAACCGATTCATACAAGGAAAGGACCAAGACAAGATAGATAGAGGAAGTACATCCATCCCCGAACCGGGATTTGAACCCAGGACCTCCCTATTCGCAGTCAGGCACACTGACCACTAGACAAGTTGGGCGGCAGTAATTTTCCATTAATGCTTCTTGTAGAATTATCGAAATAAAATCTTTAAAAATTAAGTAATCAGAATTTTTGTGTAATTTAAATATTGCTGGATAATGTAAAATTAATTGACTTAAGTTCATTGAGATAAAAATAGAAGTAATAGGTATGCATAAAATGTTATGGATATAATCTAAACATATTTATAAAAAAAAGCCCATGTTGATATTTAATCGATTCATTTGGCTTAAGTGACCATGTTCTGAGGTTGTCACTAAGCAATTTGCACTTCGACATCCAATTCTATAGTTTGTAGGCTTGATTCCGTACTTGAGTGTGGATATTTGAAGTGACGCATATTTAAAAACTGACTCGGATTAATCATCGAGTGAAGAAAGGAACAGTAACGCTTTATTTAAATCGGTGAACTTGGTTGTCTAAGTAATCTAAATCCTTTAAATTAATTTTTAAATACCCACAAAAAATTTTTGAAGTTTTTCCATAGTGTTAAAACAAATAGATATTTGCTGAATAATGATGAGAACCATTAATCTTTGAAAACACAAAATTTTCTTTTCTATTAGACAAACTATAGAAACAAAAATTTATATTTAAATTATGTGTTTAGAGTAAAACAATTGAGAAATGAACTTTGAGAAGCAAAAACAAATTAGTATCGATATTATAGCTAATGAAAAACATAATGACACACCAATCTCGTAAAATCCTAATCTCGTATTACTTACATAAATTGCTTACTTTTATTGATTGCTTGTATTACTTACATTATTGATTATCCGTATTAGCAAGAATAGATAATATTATTTCATATTGGTTTAAATAATATCATTTTAAAAGTAGCTTTCCCTTTAAGCTGCTGTTATCTTCATTCCATTTTGTAATTGGCTTAACCAGCGATTCTTCTATTTTGTGCTTATTTAACCAAGTTGGAGTGATTCTATCTCATTGGTTCTTGAAACTATCAAAGCTTTTTTTACTGGTTATTAAGGGTCGAAAAAGAAAATATTACAAGAAATTAATGTTTCAGTGCCCTTAAAATAAAAATATGTGAAAAGGATTTGACATTTAATGCGTCTCTATTAACTAGATTATCGTTTAAAATTTAGCCCAAAAACTTATATCAAATTATAAACAATAATGTGACTGCCTGTAATTAAGAATCATTTAATTAAATGATTCTGATTTATGTGAATCATTAAAGCGAGTGTTAGTTGTAACAAAGGAAAAATTATTTGTATTAACTATATGTGTGTAAAACGATGTAAATTTGTGCTTACACTCTTAAAAAAATCGAGTGGATTTCACTCAGAAGGAGTGAAACTCAATCAATCTTTAAGATAGAAATGCACTCTCTCTTTTGAAAGATGTGGGTAAATCACTCCTTTTAGAGACAAACAACAAATCGCTTAAAGGGGTAAATTAAATAGAAAAAAGAGTGAATTTCAATCTTTTATAGAAGTAGCGTTGTTTTTTTTTATATTGACAATTTAGTGCAGAAATTAGGTTTTAAATTCTTTATTTTAAGGATTTATGTTTTTTTTGACAATTACAATATAAAGATATATGATTTCTTTATTCAATAATATAACAGTACAATTGAATATGACATTTTAATTGATTTGGATAATTATAGTGGTTTTTAAATTACATAAATTATCAAGCAAATTGTTCAGCCATTTATTACATTATTTATATCGATTTAATTTTACGTGTGAGTGTAACACTCTCAAGAAAAAATCGCCACACTACTTATTTTTCAGTTTAGTTTACTATGGGCCCATTAAGTACAAAATTAATTTTTATACACTTTTTTATTACAAAAAATTGTACACAATTTAAAAAATACATAAATATTTTATAGAAGTAAATATAATTTACGTTTTTTTGAAAAAAAATTATTTATAGTATAGATAAATGTTTATTTTTGAATATTGATAATATGCATTTTTGAAGTTACAAGAGGATAAAGACAAATATTTAGATTATTCTGTTGAACAAAACTGACTTATATTTTTGCAAATAAATCTTGTTTTATGATATATTTTCCAAGTTTAAATTAAACTGAAAATAACTTTAATGAAACTAAGAATGAAATTAAAAATAAAATGCAAGATTATACAAAAAACATTTATTCAATTTTTAATACAGAAAAGAATTAAATAAAAATATATATACAGAAATTCTTATGTTTATGATGTCAAATTAATACTGGAGCTTGACAGTTTTATTGTCAGTAAATTATTGATATACAATGAAACAAATACAAAATAATTTTTAATTTTTTCTTTGATATGAAATAAATATAGCCCCTATCATGATTTACAAAATGGATTTTTAAACATTAAATAAAAATATATACATGCATACATAAATTTTTTTTAATATTAAAGCATTTTGAACCAATCAACTATAACTGAAAAACAGGTGAAACTAAATGAATAATTTTTTTTACAAATTACAACAAAAAATTTTTGAAACTATCCTTTTGTATCACATATACTAATATTTAAATATATTGCAAGTAAAATGATTTTTAAAAATACAAGATAGAAAACTACAATATAATAAAAGACATAAGCAATACTGCATATTTTGTAAAATATAGATTTTTATTACTTTCTTTTGGATGATGCAATCATTAAACAAATATCAAAATAACAATGAGATTTTTCTTCCATTTTTATATAAAAAATTTTTTCTCTGCAAAGTTTTAAATAAATTTTTTGGCATTTAAGTAATTTAAAATATCTTATTCACATGCAATAAAACTTGGAAATGCATAAACAGCATGTTTCATGTTCTACCATTAAAAATGCAGATATACAAATTATGTAAGGAATTGTAAATTTTGGTGTGCTTAAATCATTGTGGCATTGTTAGAAAATAATGTTGATATAAAAGTTTAGTACTCTTTCATGAATATTTTAAAATTCATCCTTAAATATGCAAAAAATACAGGTTTTATACTACCAATGTTTCATTGAGAGCAGCCTCTTTTGGATACTTAGAGACATTAAATCTGTTATAGAATAGAACAATAACTGATCTGTTTTTCATCACAAAATGTTATTTTGTTTTAAATATTTTCTTCATAAGTTCAAATATTTTTTCTCGATGAATTTCATAAAGCATTTCAAATTGTAATCATTTTATCTGAAAGGAAAAATACACACATATATACATATTGTTTACTCAAAAATATCATACATGTAAAAACTAGTTGTGGTCAAGTGAATTATAAATATTGGGTATTTATTTTTTAAGCAATTAAATTCAAATTAAAAATTCTGAAAATTTTAAATGAATTATAAATTTACTATAAAGATAATTGTAATTTGGATTTAGCTGTAAAAACAAACAAAACTTTATTTCAAAATGAATTTAAAAACATCATTTAAATTTCTTAAGCTTATTACCAAGTAATATTAATTTAATGAATAATAACTACCTTTCACTATTTTAAAACCAACTTTAAGAACCAAAAATTTTTTAGAGAATTTAACTCAAAATATTGATTGTAATTTTCATGTCCACAGTTATGTTACCACATTAAACATAAAATATTACCACATTAAACATAAAATAGTTACCACATTAAACATAAAATATTACTTCAAACTTTTAAATACATTTTTTTTTACAAAATGAAATTAATACTTGTAGTAATAACAATAGTTAACAATTTCTCAGTCTCCATAAAACTTATTTTGATTACACATTATACAGGTCAGCCATTTCTTCCTTACATTGCATTTCATCTCATCTCCAAAATAACATGTTTCAGATTTACTTTTGCTAATTTTGTTTTTTATTTTTTCCTCACTGATGACAATGACAACCATATAATACGAAGATAAATTATATTTCCATCGACAAAAGTTTTAGTAGGAAATTCTAAAATATTATACAAATTAATAGAAGATTTTGATACATTTAAAATTTTGTTTTCGTTTTACATACGAATGCTTTTACATATTAACAATCAAATCAAAAATTGTCATTGAAATTTTAATAAATAAAATACATACTGTCAAATAATATTCTGTAGATTAATATTTGCTTTATATTGTATTGACATTTAAATTAAAAAGCTTCGAATTTTATTTATGAAAAAATTTATTCTTATTCATTGGTAAAATGTTGTATTTGATATAAATCACCCTTTCAATTCAGTACAATAAACTATATTAAATAATATTTTTATAATATACATTGGATATTTAAATCAACGAGAAAATTAAGAGTCATATTCACGCACAGTTTCGAAATTAAAGGAATTTAAATATGCATTCATTATAATTTACAATTCGCTAATAGTAAATTAAATTTTGGCAGAAAATAGTATTTGAAATAAAAAATAAAATTTCCAAACACGCATTTTTATATTACTAAACATTATGAATTAAGGAGAAATTTCAAATATTATAAATATTATATGAATATAAATTCAATAGAATTCACACTTTCGAATAGGAAGGTTTATATCATGGTGAAAAATCAAAAACATGAAGATTTGATTTAGTCATTCAATTAATTATAAGAAATAAAGACTTACCGTAATGTTTCTGGGCTTCTTCTTGTCCAATTATACATATATTTTAATTCAAATAGATCGCCTTAAATTCCTCCATTTTTAGCGAAACTAAACCAAAGGCATAGAGCCACGTGATGATTTAAACCTATCAGAGCACATCACATTTGCTTTGTGACATAAACACGTCAAAAAAAGAGTGAAAATTGCTTTGAATCGAGGATGGATTGTTTGAAAGAGAACTTCTCTACTCAATTAAGTAGAAAAGGATTCATTTTGTATCTTTATGGAGTACAAAATATCCATCGCTCATCGAGTGGTGAAAATCCACTCGATTTTTATAAGAGTGTAGGTTTCAATAAAACATTACAAGCCTCTATTGATAAAATTTGCCAGCTTAATTCAAATATTAATTTGATGTGGCCCAATAAAATGCAATTTTAAAACTCAATTTCTTCCCTGAATATGACATGTAACATGTGCAACTATTTGAGGTTAGGCCCAGGAGTATATAAGTTATCAACTGGCTATATTCTCGCCTCAAAATAAAGCAAATTTCACTATTGTTAGTCCAATTCTAGAAGTTTCTTAGAAAGTGAAACAATTCATAGAGTATGATTTTACAAATAACGATTTAAAATTAAAGCAAAAGGACATTTATTTAGTGTAATATAAAACATAAGTTGTCACTTTTTTTTCAAATTTTTCTGAAATTATTTCTTAGCATTGCTTAAGGCTTATAATCTTGAACTAAGTAATAATATTAAGAGCAGTTTGCATTAGCTAATAAAATAAAATAAATATTCAAAATTATTTTCTACTTGACTTTAATTTAGCATTTTGTCTTTTTTTGTCGCTATAAGAAATGAATTGAATGAATAAGATAGTTAAAATCTCTTTAGAATCTCTTGCAATAATTTAAACAATATAAGATCATCAACTTTTACTATAAAAGTGTAAAAGAAAAATAGGAACGCAGTTTAAAAATATTTCACAAATTAATTACCAAAGATTCAAAGAATTATATATATATATATATATATATAATAATATATATATATATATATATATATATATATATATATATATATATTTATATATATATGTGAAATTAAGAAATTAATCTATCTTATTTGAAAGAACAATAATTATAGAAATGTGTTGCGACTATACTTTAAGTCATTTTCTTTCAATAATAGAATATTCGAAAAATTTATGTTACCTTAAGATATTCAGGTTATTTTTAATTTACATGCTAACATAATGTAAGCATATATGCAGTATGTAGGATATCATATGCTAATATTATAATAAATAATTAAATCCCACGATGAAGTTATGCTTCTTTGTCTTTAAACACAAGTGATTACTCTTCACGAGTTTAAATTAATAATAAATCACACACAATAAGTATATTCAAGACATATTGAATAAAAAATATAGAGTAGATATACTTTTATTTGTGTGACTATTTTTATTAAGATTTGACTCTAAGACTTTCCTCATAAAAATACATAAAATATTTAGTGATATTTTTAATAAAGAATTCAATGAAAAACACATTTAAGTGAAAAAATGTGTAGGAATGGAAATTTTAAAATGCCAAAATAAGCTTAATTTCTCGGAATTTAAGGATTTGTGAAAAATAAAGAATTAGAAAATGAACTGCGTTTTCATGTATTGAATTTATACCTGTGAAGGATTTTTAATGACACACGCATGGTTATTATGGTTAATTTATTTCCTACTTTTAATTCAAACTCTCCCTATATATATATATCTTGTTCAAATTTTCAATCATTAATCAAATTATTCATCGACTCAAGTTCAAATACTTTTTAAACTTGTAGTGGATGACACTTAATGTTAATAAAGTTTTTTCAAATATTGATCCATTAATTGATTTTAGTTTTATATGGGAGAAAAAGTAAAATTCTCCCATATAAAACTAAAATCTCCTATATAAATATAAACTCTTTGTTGACCTAAGTAGGAATTGACTTAAAAAAATTTCTTTTATTACTTTTGTTATATACTTATATATCTTCCAATTATATATAAGCATATATATACTGTGCATTTTACAAATTACAACTGATAGCAAACTATCCTACATTTTGTGATAGAATATTTTTTTGCAAAAAAATTAATTGTTAAGCTTCTAAATGCTTTTATTACCAAATTAGATAATGATATCAATGATTAAGAAAATCCATGGAAGATGTAAAAACGAAAAACTTCGTGATAAGGTATGATATATACTCTTCTCAACCTTTAAATTGAAAATATGGTAATTGTAACTTAAAATAGTTTATGTCAGGAATAAATACATTGTATGGGAAAATCCAAACCATGATTGCTCAGGAATTAGATGCTAAATTTACGATGGCTTGTAAGAAGCTACAACAGTTTTGTAATGCTAAAAGAAAAATCAATTTCATTCATTTTCAACTTCTAATTAAAAGCTAACACTTAAAAAAGCGACAATCCAACAAGCGACAATTAAAGTTATATTCACACACACAGAACAAAGTACCAAGTGTGTCATTCCAGCTTAGTTAAGAAAAACTGCTTGGCGTGAAGATTTTCCTAAGCTACTTCTCTTGGAATACAAGAAGTGTCGCAAATGTGTTAGAAGTCAGTTTTAGCCGCTCATGGTGCCAAAAAACTATTACCGCTCATGCTGTGGCATCACTATTTGTCTTTGTTAAAGATAAAGAAAGAAAACCGCTGAACAAGAAAAAAGTGCAATGTTATAGCATCGTTTAACTGCTGATGTCGCGACGGGATTCTACTTTAAATTCACTCGCCACCAACAGGCCAATCGGATGTATAACTCCACTCAAATCACCATTTGTATTCAGCAGGCATCTTTTGGAAGGAATTACATTACAAGCAGTTAAAAATAAAATGAAAACAAAGAAAAGCCAGTGCATAGACACACACCGACTTTGAAGTTGTATTCGGGCATGACAGCTGCTCTTAAAGTATTCTTGTTCAAGTAAAAGAGAATATCTGCTTGAAATAGACTTCTTGGTTAGAAACCATTCTTTATGAAACTTTAACAAAGATAGTACCGAATATGTTAATTTACGGTCAAAGTAGTAAGTACTGTAAGGTTGCATATAAGTAATACAGATTCTTCGAAAGATAATGTTTCCAATTGTATCATTATTAATCATCTGTAAGTAATACCAGATGCGATTTTAAATTCAACTCGGAAATTGCTTTAAAAATGAGCTTTTTGTAACTTGTAGCATTAAATAAAATACATGAAATATTTCTTGTTAAAAGATCCGTAAACTTTCATCAATTTTGATTGTTATATTCTTAACTTCCTTAAATTTTATTTTATGTTTTGTCAAAAAAGAGTTTCTTTTAATTTTGATAGAATTTACTGATTGTATTTTAGGATAAACTTTCTAGAAAATTATCACCTAAAGTATATTATTTAATAAATCATTCAAGAAATAGTAAAAGAGTCATTATGGACTTTAAAATTGTAAGTACATAATCTAAGAGTGTATTATTGCTCAAATTCTAGACATTACCATAATAATAATTTAATATTATTAGAAAAATAATATTGCTATTCTGGAAAAATTGAAGAAAATTAATTGATTCATCAAAATATTTGTAACATAAGAACAAAATTAAACCAATGAATTATTAACAAACCGAATTAATCTCAGGTGTTTAATGTTAAATATTCTAAGTATTTCTATTTTTAATTAAACCTGTGGGAATTAAGGTCATTAATAAATTAGCTAATCTACTATTTTTGCTACATATTTGCCAATCAATTTTGATCACCTTTCCCAATTATAATTGCTTCTTATTCTTTCTTCTGCTATTACCTATGTAGTAAAATGAAAATGCTCCCATAATTACTTAAAATCTCACGATATTTAAATATTTAAACTAATTTAATGTTGCTAAATTCATCGTCATATCGTCGCATAATTGATAATATGGGATGAAATCGAAAAATCTCTGTTTTTTCTTGTTTTATTTTCCGAATCATATGTTCTTTTGATATTTAATATATAATTTGTTCATTTGATATAATTATTATGAACTATCAAAATAATGATATTTTTAAGCATTTTTGTAAGCAAAAATGCTTTGATACTTAAATTTTTAAAAAATTTTAAAATAGTTAAAAATTTTTTATAAAGAACTCGGAATTTGCACGCATTTTCTGTTAACCAAATTATAATATTCACAAGCATTGTTTAGTGGCAAAATCATTTTATTCAAAACTTAGAACAAGTAATTAAATATGTATTAGATTATTTAACGTTTTAATGAAATTTTAATTTCATTTTTATACTATACGTGCTTTTATCATAAAATTATTGAAAGTCAAATGCACAGAATCGATTATTTAAGATATAACTGTTTTCATGAAACAAATAACAAATTATTATTATAAAAAAACGTTAACATTTATAAGATAAAACAATGTTGAAAACGAAGTATATCAAACTTCAGTTTAAAATAAGGCAATTTCGAAATAATATAACGTAATGCAAATAATAAAATAATTAATTACTTAATAAAGTAAACTAAATAAATAATATTCATTTCAAGAATGCTGCATACTTCTAATACTAAACGCATTTTTTTCCAGCAGTTTATTCATTTGTAAATAACAAGAGTAGTTTCAGTAAAACATATTTGATTAATTGCGATATTTATATAAAAGGAAGTATAAATTAAATTACTCAGCTAAATTTATAAAGGGAAATATTATTCAAAATTTATTTAAATAAAGAAAACATTTATTCTTACTGGAAGCGTCCCATTAATCTGACTATTCACAAGGCCAAAAGTTTTTTTTCCTTCTACTAAGTTATTAAATAGCAACCAATAGTTCCTAAAATAATTATTAATGTTTTCTTTTCAATTTTTTATATTTTTATTTTCCCTATCAAAATTTGTGACATATGTGAATTTATAATATTAATTATATTGGGTAAATAAGCAAAAGGAATTCCATTTGTAGTAAGCTAAATGGAATTCAATCTTATACTACTATTACCATTTATAATTTGAAATAAAGTTAATTTATTTCTGTGCCTACTGCAAACAATTTGAAGATGTGCTAACATAAAGCACAAATTTTGAATTTGCTTGAAAAGCAAAACATGGCTCTGAGCAACATTTTAGCCAATCAATTAAATTTACTTTTTATTAGCAAATCTTTTGTTCCCACGGAAGTAGTAGAAAATCATTAGTTAGAAAAGAAATGTGTTATAATTGAAAGGAAGTGACATTGTGTCGGTCCGTTAGCACGTCCCAAAGTCACTGAAAGGTCAGTTCTTATTCCTTCAAGGGGAATATTTTAAGATTATTTTACAGAGATGTTATCGAATGTGTGTTTGTATCTTTCGCTACTACATTAAGTTTTCGTCGGATGCGATAACTGTGGACTGCGTCGTGTAGATGGAGGTCAGGAAAATATATTTCCTCTTAAGACAAATTTCGGTAAGTAAACACGGAAACGAAGTGTTATGTGTGTGTGAGCTGCGCTCTATTTAAAAAAATAACTCACCCTCATCTATCATGGCTTTCCGTTATGTGGTAAAAAATAATTTAGTAGTTGGTTATGTAACGTTATTATATAAAATATCTTAATTAATATGTTGAAATTATAAGCGTACCCTTTTTTCATTGCTTACTCTATAAGAGAGCAAATGCTTTCTTCATTGATAAAATATAGTGTATCGCCAAAATATTTTGATTGATAACTACATACTTATGTAACTTTTTTGTGCTTAAAACTATTCTGAAATGTAATCTTTTTCCCATATTGAGAAGATAAAGTACATACTAATTCAAACTGCCTTGCCTCTTTGGAAATTATATAAATTTTGAATCAAATTAGAAAAAATCATAGTACCTTTAAGTTTTTTTCATGTATTCTATCGAAATGAAATTTTAGGCATTTAATGTTGCTGAAACATCTAGTGGCAAAAGTATTAGATGTACGTAAGTTTCGTATCTGCGGAATAGTTATTGAAATATTTTAAAGGATAATTTCTTCAGGTATTTTATTCATATATGTAATTATATCTACTTAAAATTAAAGTATTTTAATAAATATGATCAATTTTAAATTCTATATATGGTTATAAGTTTGAACTTATGTATCAGTAATTGATTTGACTATTTTAGTTATAATTTTTAACAAAAATATGAGTAATTATGGAATAGTGCAATTTATTTTTAGAACACAAATTATATTGATCTTTACATACCCTATTACATCCGGTTAAATGACGTACTTTTTACTTTCATTGCATTTATTAAGCACATTCTCAAGGTAGAAAAGTCTTATGAATTATATGAATTATTTTTCTTTTTCATATGATATTCTTTTTCAATAAGAAAAATAATTTAATTTATTGAATTTTTTTGCTCCAAACTTTTAATTTTTTTAAAATTTAATTCAATTTTTTTCAATGTTTTATTTAACACTTCAACAAATAAATTATTAATTTTCTTTTGTAGGCCAACCAGAAAAATGTTACCAGCGCTTGCACCCTATGTGAACACTTTGAAGCACTTTCACACCGCATAACGCTGAGGTTCTTCTGTGCAGGTTATGCAGTTTTGCAAGGGAGTGTCATCGTTTTGAGAAGATCGCCAGTGACATTTCTAAAACAAAACGAGAATGCTGGTGATGTGTGGGAATAACCCCAGTGACGTGTGCATCTCGGAAGAAGAAAGGAGTGGTGCTATGGGAGCGGATGGGAAATCCTCAGGATCCTCTACCCCCGTGAGATGCGCAGGTTGCGGGGGTGGCATATCCGATAGGTACTACCTGTTGGCTGTGGACAGACAGTGGCACGCTTCCTGTTTGACTTGCTGTCAATGCAAAGTGCAACTGGATTCAGAGTTAACTTGCTTTTCCAGAGATGGTCACATTTATTGCAAGGAAGATTATTACAGGTAAAAGCAATTAATCTTGAGTAACATAAAATTTTCTGTAATCTCATGAATATTAATTTTCGATCACAGACATAAAATTTAAATTTAACTAATTTTAAATTATTAGTTGTAAAGCTTTGGACTAATTATGGTACACTGTATTTTTTCTAAATTAACTTTACATTAGTTTTCGATTCCAGTATTTCGCGTGTGTGTGTCATTTCAAAGCATTTCACTAACTTAAAAAAATTAATTAAATGTATAATGATTATGATTTATTTTTATTTCTCAGTGATAATTAAAAAATAAAATAAATCGATGATATTTTTAAAATTCATTTTTCTTTATTTTGTGAGTTAATTGTGACTATCAAATAGCAACCTTAAAAAGTAATTTTAATTAAATATATGCACCCAAGAATAAATTTGATTAAACAAGACCAAATATTATATTACACTCTGACGATTGTAGAAAATTTAAACAAATAAAAAATATTATTTTTTATGTATAAAAAACTCTTTGATACATATAGATTAAGTAAACATTGATTAATACTGAAATTACAACAACAAACAAGATTTGTAAGAATTGAAAGAGAATGCATATTTGTGTCAACTATGGTAGCATAAGTAAATGATTAAAATTTCGTATTGAGAAACAATTTATTACTAAGAAATTTTCGAATGAAATAATGATTGCAGAATTTTCTTTCGTCCCTAATGTTAAAATCAGAATGCAATAATGCTTTAATGTTAGATTATAGTATTTATTGAAATCCTGAGAAACTTTTGATCATAAATAATCTAAATAGTTCAACTAAATATGTAGAATATCCAAACTACTGCCCCATATTATTCTTTAACTGTGTGTGTGTGTTCAATAAAAAAAGGTTAGATACCAAGCTTATCAGGGAGGAATCAAATTGTTTCAAGAATTCTTTTTATATTGTTGCAGAGTACACGTGAGAGTTTTATTGCTATGAAAGAATCCTCTCCTAAAATCTGTATTATCATAAGCATTCGTTGGATGATTTAGTCTTATTTCTTAGTTAAACTTTGTGTGGATATGAAATATCACACAGTGTACTAATATTTTAGCAAATAAGACAGCATATTGCACCATATTGAATGGAAGAATCAAGTCCTGATTATAGGATTTTCAGATAAGTGTGTCACCATTGTCAAAGTTTAATTTCAATTGGTATTCCTTTCTATAGGCAGTTGTGTTAAACTGAATTATTACCAAGTGTTTAATGACGATCGAATTTATATTCCAGATTCTATGATAACCTTTGAATCCCACTTTTTATTTCTATAATGTAATCAATAGCTCTATTGGTTGAGACTTTAATTTAGGGGCAAATTTGTTTTGATTGCAATCATTCTTAGCCGTGTGTGTGACTGAAGGGAAAATTCAGTTCGGCTTTCTGGTCTGCATTTCTTGTTACCATTCGTCCTCTTTCTCATCCCACATTTCTCAACAACTGTTTTCCAGCGATGTAATACTCAATGGCACTTAAAACATGCTTCATAAAAAATGTTACAACAAATTTAAAGTATTGTCATGGCCAGCACAATCTCTAAATTAGCCTAAATCAAGGGTTTAAGGTACTAACTTGAACAGTAAGTTGCCAATCTTACATATTTCGTTTTTTTAAAGGATTATTTACTCTGTTTCTGTGATTCAAATCTTCCCCAGGATTTCAGCAAACACTTTATGCTTTTATAATACAACTGTTTCATTACAAAAATGCATTGGAGGAGTAAGAAAGTTCTAAAATCTCCGTTGTATTTATGAATTTCTTAACAATTATTCTTTTGATATGAATTTTTTTAGTCATTTATTGATATAATGAAATCAATATGAAGGAATTGAAGATTCAAATAATATTTATCTGGTTCTAAAATTTCAATATAAAGTAGCTCAGATGCTAATATAAAAAATTTAGATCATATAATCTAAAGAAAGACAGTATTTAAAAGTTTGTTTTAGATGCAGTTAAATATCCAAAAAAGTGAATATATATATATATATATATATATATATATATATATATATATATATATATATATATATATATATATATGTATATATATATATATAATATGCATAATATAAAACTAACTACGCAACACTTGGATTTTAGGATTGATTATTGCACTTTTACAACATAGATAGGATTTTTATGCGCCATTGTTATAATATATCTCATTTATTTCTTTAACATATTTCCATTTATTCAACATTTAATACAAGATATTTTACAATATAAATATAGCTGTACTGTTTCCGAGATTATAAAAATAATTACATTTAAAGGCACAAAATCAAAAGTCATAGATGATCTCATTTTCATTTCACTGTTCTCAGATGAAATTCTATAGCTTTAACTATATACTGAATATAAAGATTATCAAACAGACTAATGGAAAAAATTAACTAAATTTCTCGATTAATCATTGATTCACAAGTTGTTCAACTTAATTTCAGCTATTTATAGTTTATTTCTATAATTCCTAAATTAAGATATGTTTACACAAAAAAATATGCAAATACATATTAAGGATTTAAATACTTTCCACTTTTAATCTATTTGCCACACACAACAAAATTTTTTATTTATTCTTGATACGGATTACTAGTAAAAATTTATTTCAAAATAAAGATTAACAGAATTAAGTTTGTACGATACGATATTTACTTTTAAATCTGACAGTATAAAAATAACTATTTGATAATCTACTTGTATTTTATTAATTTTTCTAAGTATTGAGTATCAGCTCCTTGCTTCATTTTAATATTAAAGTAGAATAAATATAAATTCTTCTGCTACTGAACAAATTAGATGAGGGATTAAAAAACATCGAAATAACATTTATCAGTCTTACTATATTGATTATACCTTTTCATACAGGATTGCTATAATTCTTCTACGTACTGACAATAATCGGTGTTGATATTTATTGCATTCCAATACTAGGATGGCACTGGAAATTAAAATCGTATTTACGACTGCTTGACCCCCACACACTCAGGTCTTTCAGCATTCTGCTTAAGCACCTTGCACTCCATAAACTTTCATTTGCATAAAATGAGAGAAAAAAATAGTTGCCACGGTTCACAGAAGCATGTTCTGCTCGTGATTAAGCGAACACATCGCTATTTCTCACCAAGCGGGTATCCCGATCAAAGTACACAAATAATGATCATTATTGGGGGAACTGTCATCTGATCGCCTGTTGTTCCGTCAGCTCCACTCCTCAGGCGAAATTCATTCTCGGATTCCAAACTGGCCTCTTAGCCTCTTGTCAACGATAAATAAGACATAAATACATAAATAATAACGCGACACCGGCTCAAAAGCCTGCGTAACAGAGCTGCTACACAACTTGTTCTTTATGATGCATCCTTCCTGGTCCACCACCGTCCACGTATGCCGCTTGATAAAGATCAGAGTTTGATGAATGCTCCCCACGGGAAAAAAATGGTAACTTTTTATTTAAGCTTGTTTTATTACTCTTTTCTTTTTATACATATAAAACTCCCCTCTTATGAAGACTTGTCAGGAGACAAAAAATTAATTTCGCCGTTATTAATCGTTGCTTTTTGACCCTCGTCTTCCGGAAATGAAATATGTGACTCCTTGGTTTGGCAAGACACTCTCAGATTTTGGTTTATAGAGCTCACTGAGTGATTTGTTTGAAAGTGCTGTAGAGTAAATAGAAATTCATTAGATATTAAAAAATATTTTTTTTTACAATCTTGCAATGTTATTGAATTTCGCTCTTCATTAGCGTGATTTGTGGGGTGTATCAGAATAAAATACCGAGATCTTTGATGCTATTAGTTGCTAATATCTTGCACGTGATTTTCAGCCTGAGAACATCTGCAGGGATTTTCATAGAATGTTGTCGGCCGCTTAATTGCAAAAGCTCTGGCAATTTCCAACACATAGCAGCATTTACAAAACGTGTGTTATATAATAACTAAAACTAATTTAAAACTATTTTCTCATATATTTGTTGATTTTTAATTTTACCATGTTTTAACGACTGCATTCACTATATTTAATTATTATACGGCATGTGACATAAATTATATCTTGTGAATTCAAACTATGTGAACCCATTAAAAAAAGATAACTTTTCCATTTATGTAACTCACAACCTGCGTTACAGATTTTATGAGAAAGAGAGAGAATATAGTCAAAATATTTCATTTATTTGTGAATGTAACACATGCAAGAGCGAAAATGAACTTAACAAAATATAAAATACATAAAATATTTAAACTGAAACATTATTTCCTGTTCTTCAGTACAAGATAAAAAATAATAAAATCATCTAATTCAATGAATAAGATTGAAAAATGTGGTCAGCCTGAATTTTTCGGCAGTACGATACTCTGAAATAGGCACATTTATAAATTTGATAACATGTTGAAGCTTATTTTTAAAGCATTAATCTATTCTATTGATAAATTTTAGTTTACTATAGTCTTTTTTACAGGCTTACTTAGTAGTATTTATAACATAAAATTAAATTGATTTGCTCTCATTACTTTAAAATCTTTCATGGGCGACCGAGAAAAGCTTTGCAGAATTTTAATTTTAAGACATATATACTAGTTTCTTTCAAAAATTTTATTCTTTTCAGGATTATGGTAGATTGTTTTATATAATTGCAATACATTTTTTATCATTTTTATGATCAAAAATTATTTTTATTTATATTTATCTACAAAAATATTATCATTAGTTACAATATCTGCCCCCCTCAAATTTTTATTTCAGGTAGTATTTGATGGTATTCTGCACTAATTCAAAAGAGCACTTATTTGCGGGTTTTTAAATTGCTTTCATTTTAATTTTTCAAGAATGTGTCTTTACATGACATCAAGAAATATTTTTGAAATCATTTTTAAAAAACGAAAATGATCTTGTATTTAACCCTTTTTAAAGTTAGATTTTAAGAATTTTATTTTCTCTTTAATCAATATGTGTTTGTTTTCGAATATATATGCAGTCCAGATACAGAACAGTTAAAATTTAATTTCATATCATTTAAATGATTTCTCTATCATTGGGATCCCAATACTTAATTAAGAAATGCAATTGCCCCTTTTAAAATAAATATTATCTTATTCATTACTTATCTTTTTTAATAAATTTTAATACTATTGTTCATTAACAATAAATGAAAATTTATAATAATATAGATTAAATTAATAAAACAATTGTGTAAATAATTAATTTTAATTATTGCAACTTTTTCTTTTATGAATACAAAAATCAATATTATTTGCTATTTCGAAATAGAATTTTATGTTATATTGGTGAAATTATTTTTGTTTTTCCCCAGTTATATATATATATATATATATATATATATATATATATATATATATATATATATATATATATATATATATATATATATATATATATATATATATATACATAATTTTTCTTTTGCCTATATTCAACATATTCAAAGAGATGAATTGAATTTAAGGTTACACTGATTTATATTATGCTTAAAAATTGCGATAATACTTCAAAGTTATGTTAATTAAAAAACAAATCTTAATTAAATTAAATTATCTGTTAAACAGGTGTATATTTTTCTATTTATATTATATCTATTTTAAAATTCAGATTTCACATTTCAATGAATTTTCACGTAGTTAGAGGAAATCTATAACTATAATTTTTTAATAGCAATTTCAAAATCAAACAATTTATTTCATAAAGTTTTGGATTGCTCATAATTTCATGAAAATAGTTTTTAAAAATTACGAACATTCATAGCAATTCTAATTTTCTCTAATATAATTTGACTAATTTTCTAAAAGTTATTTGGCACGATTGTCCTTTTTTGGACCTTGCGCCGCAAAACCCAATCAACCAACCAACTTAAAAGTTATTTGAGATCCATATCCAGGTTTCGCTTAAGTTTTCAGCTATTAGATATAATGTAAATTTATTGAGTAATTAAAGTCCATAAATATTACTGAATATATTCAGTAATTAATATAACAATATGGTAAGCAATAATATATAGTTATATACATTCGATAAACTTAGAGTTCATAATTTGCTTTGCAGATTGTTTTCCATCAAGCGATGCACTCGTTGTCATCTCTCCATCTCACCTCGAGAGATGGTTATGCGTGCCAGGGAACACGTCTATCACTTGCACTGCTTCACTTGTGCGACCTGCAACAAACCTCTCACCAAGGGTGAGTACTTTGGACTGAAGGAGGACATCATTTACTGCAAAAGTCACTACGAGATGCTACTGCAGTATGAGAGGCCCTACCTATGTCCACAGCAGTCGCTGAAGGAGGAGGACAACGTTCCCAATTGTGACAAGAAGGACTCCATTGGTGACGCTGGGAAATGCTTCCACAGCAGCCGCTGCCAGGACTTCGGACAGATCGCGAACATGCAGCTGCCTTGTGGCATGGAACTCTTACCTGCTTTCCACCACCAGCAGAGAACTGCCAACGGTGGTGAGGATCTTCCCATCAGGACTGTGACTGCAATCGTCAAAAATCCTGGTCAGAAAGGAAGGCCTAGGAAGCAAAAGAACTTTTTATCGTCTTCGCTGTTGCTGACACATCGGGGTAAGTCATGGGTTTCTTTCTGAATTGAAATAAACGTAATGCTGCATGTCATTCACTGCAGTATTACAGTGAATTTCATATGGCTGTAAAATAATTTTATCATAAAACTATGTGTATTTTTTTATTTAAATTCGCCAAAAATGTATTGTGTTATGGCTTATCCCTCCTGGTTGATACCAACATCAAACTAGGTCCATGAGCCCAAACGCCTTCAAACAATGGATCACAGCTTCAGAGCTCGAGTATAACTGGCGTTTATGTAAAACAATGCAAATCAAAATGTTGACAGGAGCAGCTTGAGTCGCATTGCATTTTGGTCGCAGGGGATAAATTTTGTGGTCCGTCGCATGACGTTATAGACGAGTGTGTCCATTTTTCGAAATAACGCAAGAGTTGTCTGATTGCTCCTGTTGCCAGCCTCAATCAGGGCGATTTTCCGCATACCATTCCTGCACGAGGGCTCTACTCCAAGAAGAGCAGAAATCTTATTCAACCTGGGTGGCGATCTCTGGAAAAGTAAGGCATTCACCGTGAGCAGTATCCTTGCGGCTGCCCTCTCTGGCCAGACCATCAACAATTTCATTACCGTACATATCCACATGGGATGGAACCCACTGAAAGGTGATCCTAACATTGGAAATCAAGTGATTAAAAAGGCGGGTGATGTTTCTAGCCATGCCAAAAATGTATTGGTTAGAAACAATGCAACGTCTTAAAATTACCAGCAAGTAGTTATTATAGTATAAAGCCAAAATTATAGTATTTAAAAAATTACTTCCCTATAAATACATTTAACTAACTTCCCTAAAGTACATTTAAAAGAATATGTCAAGGTTTTTTAAATTTTTTATTCGAACTTTCTAGATAGGAGAAAAGGTTGGATTTCCCGTAGTTCTTCTATATAACTTCTGTTGCATCGAATGAACTTCTACATTAACAAATAAATTTTTTCTAAATAAATGAATGCCACTTAGAAAATTATTCATAAATAACAGAAATTTAATAATTGATTAAGAAAATATGTGGGGAAAAGGCTAGTTCTCAATTCAAATTTGAGCTAATAGGAAAACATATTGTCTGGTTACTACATTTGTCAGAGATAACGTGTAAGAAAAACGATGAGCTACTAAAAGGGCTCGCAAAAGCCTAGTGATAAAACTGTGCTCGCAGGAATGGAAGATCTAAGAATCAATTGTTACTGTTGAACGAATAAGATGGGTCTTATGTTTTTGCGTGCACATCTGTCGGGTGTGTGCTTTGGAGTTTTCGGATTTCCTACCTTGCGGCACTTGAATATGATTGATCATGGATAACACTAAACCGATTATAGGACTCTAACTGGTAAAGCAGTAAGAAACTATTAATGAGAAACATTAATAGTTTCTTACTGCTTTACCATTTAACCATTGTAAGATCGTCCGGGAAATAACTTTGGAAGACAACTCTATAGGACTTTGATAAGATTCATCTTATATTAAGAACAAATGATGATGGATTTAATGATAGCTTATATCCTTATTATGGTACTTTGCAAAATTTACCACATTTATAATTAGATATATAGTTTTATTCAACTACATAAATTACTTAAGATGCACCGATGCTTTAATTCGAAATGAGGTCGTATTTAACACTGTTCAATCAAATTAGCTGTCATTGCTAGACTCTGAAGACAAAATTCTTTTTGTGATTGATTTAATTAATATAATTTCTCCAATTGATTTTCTTGAGAAGGGAATAATTGACTTGATATTCACATCCAAGAATTTTCACACTCTTGGACAATTTTTATAAACAACTACAATTTGTATATTTATCTGTTCCTTAAAATTTATTATCTATTTATTTTCTGGAAAAATTCTAACAAAATTGACAAAATAAAAGGTGGTATCTTAACAGATTCAATAAAATAATAAGATTTATTTAATTTTCAGAATATTTTAAAATTTTATTTATTCCAAGAAATGATCCATAATTCTCTGTGGTGAATAACTTGGCCTAAGATTTGCCTAGCGCAGAAGATTATATATTTGTTTTCCTGATCTTAGTGTACAGTCAGTGACATTTGGTTTACCATTTAACAGTCAACTAATGCTATGTAAGATGTCTATTCAGTAACTTTTTTAGATGGTTATTTTCTAAAATTTATTCTAGCTGAAATTCATTGCAGGTCGTTTGGAAGCACGTTTTATAAAAACGGAAAAATTTATTAGCAATAAAAGCAATTTTCTGAAAACTATAGATCTCCTTCAACAGTTTCCCTTCAAATTTTCTTAATCCTAGATTTAAAAATTTTAAAATCATATCGTGAGTTTATTTTCATGTTACCATCCTTTTTTAATATGGATCATAAGGATGAATCATCAAAGCAAAGGCTGTAGATCCTTGGGAAAAAAAGCTTTCTCCTGATTGATCCGGGAGCACAAATTAGTCTCAGATACATGGGAGATCCAAGGAAATTCAGAAGATGGAATGGCGCCAAATCCGGAAGACCCTCTTCAGAATTAGTTGCCATATTTTCTGAGAGAGTAGAATCCGATTACTGCCCTTTTCTGTTTGCTCTCCAGGAATTAAATTTTATCTCAGCTCCTAAATCTCCCAAATCCTGGAACGCTGTTTCTACTCGCCGTAATTGGGCCGCCTTGTTTTCTGTATGCTTTTTCCTCTTCTTTTGAATCCGGATGAAGAAGCCTTTTTGTCTCTCTCCATGGTGCAATGTTCCCTTTTCCCTTTTTATTGCTTTTTGATATTTCTTCCCTTTTTCACTTATCCTACCTTCTTGGATATTATATTCTTTTAGCGATGCTTGTCCTCTATTAGAGAGGGGAGGATGAAAGTGATATGTTTGTCTCACTCGCCGAAGGCACTCTTTTTGTGGAGACAAAGGATTAAAGGTGACACTACAATGTGCGTTGAAAAATGGCGTGAGTTTTTCCGCATGAAAGCCCTCTCGAATTCCTGTTATATTTTGTATGCATCATCGCGCTTCACGTTGCATCAATTTTAAACAAATTTTAAAATGATAACTTATTTTATAAACTTAAAAATAAGTAATAAAAATCTTATATAAATCCTTTTATTTCTTTTTGAAACAATTAATTGTATTGTTGAAGTCACAAATTTCAAAAATAGTGTTTAAACTTAATAAAATATTTTATATTAAACAAATAATATTGACATAAACAAATAATTGGCTGCTGCAGGTATTCCATATGCATTTTATATGGAATAGTTTTATATATATTGTTAGTAAAAATATATTCTGAATAAACTGATAGGCTATTTTCAATTTTATTTTACAAAAAGAAGTCATTCTTTTACTGTTGAAAATGTTAGAAAATTGCAGAATAGTGTATAAAAATAACTATAAAGAATATAAAAATTACGTTAAAACTCCTAAATTTATATCTTTTTCTAGTTATAATTTTACTTCGAACAGAATTTTTTATGATAAAAATATCAAAATGAAGGGATGATAAATATAATAAACATTGATTGCAAAATTTAATGACCTTAAATTCAAAGCTTGTTTCAATATATTATTGCCATTAATCTGCCATTCATGCATCAGTTTCTAAAGATCAAAATCATCACACACTTATTATTATAAACTAATACAAAAGATAGTTTAGTGTCATTACTTTTGTTTTTATCGATAACTTATTTTAGGATAGTTTAATTATTCTCTATAATCGCATAGTTATATATAAAATAGCTAATTAGCTTAGATGTATACTAATAAGTTGACTTTTAAATTATTTTTATTACATTTTTATAAGTACATGTTATTTTATAAATGGAAAATTAAATCAAAATCCTGTGGAAACAATTTATATTTCAAGTTAAATAAATATTCAGAGCTTATATTATAAGCCATGAATGCATTGTGAAAATTTTCATGCATAAAAATACAAATAAATAAATAACCTTTATTTCTTGCAACCCAAGACATAGTCAAATAAGTGAATTGAACTAAATTTGACTTACAATATCAAATCATTTTTCGAAATGTTTTTTTTTGTTTGTTTGAGATATACGAATTGAGAAAAGGAATAAAAGAAAATACAAGAAATGATAGATTAGGTGAAAAATTTTTTTCAGGCATTTAAATTGTTTTACCCACCAATTTATATTATATAATTTATGATCAAAATAAATTATAAACACTTGTATCTGAAAAATTTTGATTCAATTTAACCTATTTCTGAATCTATATTATTAATGCAATCTGTATAACTAATATTTAAATAAAATTTAAAACCGATCATTATTTGTAATGTCTTTCCGAAGCTGGATGTAAAAAGTTAGATTTAAATTCAGTCGGAATTTTGAATTAACTGAAGTTAGTATATAAACAATACATTTAGTATTTCTCAAAATATTAAATCTTAAGAATACCAATTTTTGTGAATCTCAAATATTCAAATAGAATTAAAAATATTTCAAACATTTTATGTGAGCTCAGTTGAGCTTTTTTCGGAAAATAAATGAAAAATTCTAATTTATATAAAATTCAAAAACTCTTGCAAATAAATAACAAATATTGAAATATAGTTTTTAAAAATAATTTATACATTTTGAATGATATGTAAACTAAAAGCAATAAAAATCATTTATTTTTTGATTTTTAATACATTTAACATTTTAACTGTAGCAAAACATTTACATTTTACATCGAACAACATCAACATCGAACATTTGAGCTGTAGCAAAGAAAATATGTTGTAAGTAATTTCAAATATTATATCAGAATATTTTTTATTTACTGTTCTGAAGATTATTGAAATTTTTTAATAGAAAGTTTCATTAATTTATTAGAAATTCCTACAGATTTTATTCAGCCTTTACAAAAAAAATTATATTATACTTAATAATTATCAGATTGGTACAGGTTTTTAAATATATTATAGACTTAGTAATAAATGATAAAACTAGTCGCATAAACAGATTAAATTGAAAATAGAAAATTTTAAAAAGGTTTTGGCATAAAAAGACACTATATTTATCTAGCAAAGGAGAATTATAAAACAAAATGTTCAGTAATTTAAATATACAAATCATAAATATTTGCCTCATCAAAAAAATAATAATAATAATAATAATAATAAATAAAATAAAGGTTTCTATTTTTTTTATCTAAAAGGATTCTGCACATAGTCAAAAACATTAATCAATTTTTACTTTTGTTGAAGCCAAACAATTGATGTTCGTGTTTAATTAATTGAATTATAAATATCCAATTCAACTGAAATCTATTCATTGTGAATATATTTTATATAGAACTATATTTACATGTCTTCTGGTTTTTGATAAATTTTAAATTCAGCTAGCAAATCATTTTTTCCTGCAATTTAAGTTAATTGAGCCTTTTTCTGAATTCATTAAATATAATGTATTTTTCTACAAAATTTTAAAAAAGTGTAAATGATTTGGATTTCCTTAGATTTTTTAAATAAAAATACTCCAATTATTAGGAAAAAATATAGACTATTGTTAAATAATCTACTAGAAATTTTTTTAAATAAAATTAATATTATAAAAAGCTATGTAATTATTTTATCTTTGATGTCTTACCAATTTCATATATAAGACATTCAGAAACATTTTTCTGCCGATAAGTTATTACAGGAAAGAAAAATTTATTTTAAATGTTAGCACAAGCTCACTATGTTAACATAAATAATTAAGATAGTTACGTTGCAATAGACAATTATAGATTTTTCTGTAAAGAGGATGTAAAAGTATCTTTAATCTATATATATTAACAATGATAACAAAATAAAATTCCTAAGTCCTTCTTAAAATTATATAACTATCGTATTATATTTACCCGACCATTATATTTGCGATCTATTTTTTAATATTTAATACAATTTAAATTTTAACTAATTAATGCTATAATAAATTTATCCACTTTTCCTATCCATAAAATTATTAAGTACAAAAGCTAGAAGATGTTTCAATTAATTAAGCTGATTCATTAATACATAACCGATATGTGATAATATATATTTTATTGAATGGATTTTATTCACTTATACTTTATGTTTAAAATATGGTTAAAGTAGTCGACTTAGCAGAAATCAGTAAATGATATTTAGTTGATACCTGTGAAAGAATTGTTAAAATGATTTTAAATTTTGGTCTTTAAAATTTTGAATGAATTTATTTGAGGGGAACTAAAAATGTCAGTTATTGATTAAAATATCAACATATTATTAGATAAATAAAAAGAGAAATATTGAAGTTGCTTATTGTGTGTGTGTGATTTAAAAAGTGCAAAAAACAATTGTCTAATTAAATTGTTCTTAGTATCAAGACACAACTTTTGAAAATAAAATATCTCTACCTTTAATGCGAAGTATATTAATTATTTATACATGTATATGGTAGAACTCATAAATATATATTTGATTAATATAAAAATATTAGTCATTAATTATATATTCATAGATAAACATTTACTTTTATTTAGTCCATTAGAAATTTATAATAAAATTTAGAATTACTTTATATTTGTTATTATTGTAATATTTCTCTAACCAATGTTCGTTTTTTTATATTTTAATTCAGTTTCTTACATTGTTTTCAGTAAATATTAAAATTTTAAACATTACACATCAATAGGGAGTTGATCACAAAGAAATATCAAAACCATAGTTTTAGTGAAAATCTTTTAATTTTTATATTTTTCATTCGTTTATGATGTATAAATTTATATCTTTATTACTTATTCTTATATATCATTTTATTTATATAAATGAATAAACGATATATATAATTTTAATTAATTATAATTTATTACATAATTCAAAAAATTTAAAAATAATTAAAACCAGTTTATCACAAATGCTAATATAACATGAGAAATGCTTATAGATTAATTTACATTTAATCAAAATTTTAAAGTTTTATTTCTTCCTATTTTTCGTTTCGAGAAATAATAAATTTTTTACCTTTAAAAAATAATTTTAACGTAGTAAGTATTCTTTAAGCTCAAATTAATAAAGAAAAATTGTTTATATTTTACTATCCCTCAATATTTCACAAAGAAGCTTGAAATGTAAGGCTTCAGAAATCAAACAGAAATTATCCAGAAATATAAATGTTTCCTTTGCTCTTATAATGTATCAAATTAAATCAATCAAATATATATATATAATCAAATATATAATAATATAAATTAAGAAATGAATATATAAATAACACATATTATAGTAATAAGTAAATATATATATATATATATAAATAATATATTTATAGAGATTTCAGAAAGTTAAAAATTTAAATTTTCAGGAAATATTTAATGTTCTAACAATATTATCATATATTAAAATTTGTCATACTTAGTGGCACCAGGATTTTTTTGGTAAGAAATTATATTATGCATTCTAAATCAATAATGATATAATTCAGAATGACATACACGCAATTCAAAAAAGCTGTATTTAATGAAGTATGGTTGACAAATTATTATAAGCTACGAACGTTTTTCCATATTTTTAAATCTTGTTTTGATAAGCTTTTAAAGGAGATAAGAACTCACAACTTAATTTTTTAAATTATAAATGCTCAAATTTAATAATTTTTGTCAATTCGATAGAAATATTGGTATGTATTTAAATTTTTATAAGATTAATACTTACATTTTTGGAATACTTTTGTCTAATAAATTTTTGAAAAAGTGTAAAAAAAAAAAAAAAATAGAACGAATATTTTTTTGTACATAATTTTTGAAAAATATGTTTTCTTTTTTAAATAATTTTCATGTAAAAGTTTAAGAATTTTTTTTTCATACAATTCACTAGTTTATTTTCAGTTTACCAATAAAACAAATAGGCATCTCGAAGAGAAACAACTTTCTGAATTATAATGAAACGTGAGGATATAGAAAAAGAAAAGGAACCACTTTTTAGGTCGCATGTTTATTAAGACAAACTATGACTATAAATCTTGTAAACTTTTTAATTTTATTTCGAATTCAACAAATAATTTAATCATTTTATCATTTAATAAGAATAAGGAATAAATTATCAGTAGTAAAGTAAAAGAATTTTCATTTATATAAGACTTTATATATATATATATATATATATATATATATATATATATATATATATATATATATATATATATATATATATATATATATATATATATATATATATATCCTATATTTAAAACATTATATAAAACATAAAGAAATTATATATATATATATATATATATATACATACATACATATATATATCAAACCAGAATAAAAGAAATATATGTCAAGCTTGAATATAATCAAAAATATATAAGCCAAAATATAATATTAAATCAAATGTTGCCAAAATATATAATTAGTTTATAGTAATCAAAATTAAATCCAACCCTCAAGAACCGCAAATAAATACTAAAACCAAATAAATACATAAATTTAAAGACTAAGTGTAAACACCATTGGCATTTCAATATTCATTTGATATTTTGGTTTGACATTTTTAGAGTGGCTTTGGGGTGTATTGGCTTCTTTAAGACTAAGTCTTGGGTCAGTGCAGAAAAACCATACTATGTGGCAATGTGGTTAACACCCCCTGAAGAAGCTGGTCATGTCGGTACTTTGTTCCATTTTCCTTTACTCTATTTTCTTTGAAATTTTAAACTACCTTTTGAACATTTTTCCATCTTTTTGCTATATTTCGAATTTTCAATGTATTTCTCTCCATTTAGTATTTGATTAATCTTCTCCATTTGGTTTTTGACTAATTTTATAAATTTATTATTATTTTCCATTTTGGTTTCTGATTAATTTTATAAAAATTTACTATTAATTATATTTTAGTTATTCTATAAGCTGCTTTTGCGCTGAATGTATTGCTAAACATAAGAGTAATATCTATTCTTCTATTTAAAATTTTTATATCCATTCTTGTATTTTTAAATTTTTATATCTATTCTTATACCTTTTAATTTATATATTCATTCTTGTATTTTAAAATTTTTTTATGTATATTCTTGTACCTTTCGATTTTTACCTATGATACTGCTAATCATGCTTTATATATATATATATATATATATATATATATATATATATATATATATATATATATATATATATATATATATATATATATATATATATATATATATATATATATATATATATAATTGTACATTGTACAAATGACAAAAGTATTAAAGTTACTTACAGACAAATTTTAAAAAACTATTCAATGTATGCATATTAGAACATTTAATCAAATAATTTGTAAATAAAATACGAAATAAACATTTTGTAAGAATTTGCTCTCTCTCTTTTCAAACTGCCGAAATCGAGAAAAAATTATTTGGAAAACATAAAACCGAAATAATAAAGTCAGTATAAATAAGTAGATACGTTTTGCATCAAAAGTTATTATTTATTTCATTATTTGTGATCTTTTCTTGGATATTGAAATAGAAAGACTAACTAAAAATTGAAAACAGTGCTTAAATCGCTGCATATGAAAGAATTTTTTTAAAAAAATCATATTTTTTCTATTTTACGAGTGATAGAAAATGATCTAACATAATATAAAATTGCAAAATAAAAATGAAATATTCTCTTCCATAAAATATATTATTTACATCAATTTTATACATTAATCTCTACACATCTATATTTTATATGTATATCATATCTACATATAAACAAATCTATATATCATTTTAATTTTCAGTGACTTCAATAATATTTTTTAGTTCGGTAGATCTAAATATCTTTCTAAGATAATAGTTTTAAATTGCTACAATGTTCATGTGAAAATAATAGTTTTTAAAATAAAATTAAATTATTAAATCTGATTGATTTGTTCATTGTAATTTGTGATAATCTTATTTTGCAATAAAAAGTGTATAAATTTAAATTATGACTGAAATTATAAATAAGGAAAAAGAAAATATGAATTGTTTTCATTATTTCATTTATTATGACAATATTTTAACACGGAGATATTAATTTAGTTATGCAAAACAAAACTCAAATGTAATTTAACGTACAAAAATATCTTAACTGGCAAAGTTTTCATAACAAATCACAATTTTCCTCAAAAAAACCAATCTTTCAGCTTTCAAAGTATTTTGGACTTGTGCCACTCTTTCATTGACCAATCTGCTTCGAAAACCTTAAAAATCTCTTTTGTCATTTCCCACCCTCACTCTTCCGTTCCTATTTTGCTGCACCGAAATCCACCTCTTAAAGATCAATCACTACGAGAGACAAAGGACGCTTTTTCATTGGCGGAGGAGGCAAGCTTACCTTTCTGCGTTTATTTTTATCTCCTCTTTTGTTTATTTTTCATCCTTTCTTCCTGCGAAGGATGCTGCAGATGACGGGGAGGGAGGATAAAGATGAAAAAGTGAAAGGGAGATGGTGAGAGGATGAGGGAAGAACGTATCATTGTGGAGGCGTTCTTTTCCTGTTTTTCTTTCCTTTTTTATCCGGGGGAGGAGCTTAGAATCAGTACCGATCAATTCCGAAAAAAAAATTATTCCCTCTTTCTCTTACTCTTATGATTCTTTATTCTTTTCTTTTTAGGATTGGATATTTTTGGTTTTTTTCAAATCAAAAATATAATTCAACTCTGACTGTGGTTTCATAAATTAAATAATTATTTTTATTTTGTTTATTTTTGAGATCAGAAATCAGTTATTAACTTTTAGTTTTTAAAAATAAATTTAAAGTTAATCACGTTTTATATGGTAATATTGAAAAATGTCAGTTTTCATCATTGCTCATATAATTAAATAAGATATTCTAAAGAATGAGAATGCTAGTTCTAAAATATATTGTAGTCGGTACTATAGGTTTATAATGTGGTTTATTAAGTACATTATTTTTTATTTTATATTTTATAACAGGAAATTATTAAGTTGTTTATATAAAAAGCAATTTTGAATTCGTATCCTTAGTTATTTTTAAATTTCAAAAAATGTGTTTTACTCAATTTTATATCATTTTGAGGAAACATCATATGGAATGTTTTAGCAAAATACATGGGTACTTATGTATTACCCCGTCGACCTTATTCGCCATAAAAATATGTCGTCAAATTTTGACACTTTTTCTAGACGGGAAAATACATAAGTACCAATACGAGAAATTCACTTACGCTTGAAATTAACTAAAAGTTCTTTTATTAAAAAAATGTGTTTAAAAATTAGATTTTAGGAATTAATAAACGTAAATTTGTTATAGTTTAAAAAATAGCACAATGGCTTTTTGCGAGTATTCAAATAAGTTTCTATTTCCCTTAGTTAAATGTAATAAAAATTAATAACCCTAACAATAAAACTTTATGAAACCTACTAAATAAAACCTATTAAGTTAGACAAAATAATGGAAATACTAACACGAATAAAATAATGTCCTACTTTTCTTGGAACTATATATATAAATCAATGTTAATAGAATTATGCCCATAATATCCATATAATACCCAAATAGTCTATCGCATTGCTCCCTCCATAAAAGTATGGGTAATTTGATAGAAATTTTGACTGTAGATGTGTTAAATTTTCATTTATTGTCTGAATTTTCACTGCTTTTTCAATGCTAATCTGTAAAGAATTTAATTCACAAAATTAGCATTAGATTACAATAATCATTAATTCTCTTAATGAGTTTTTAACGAGATTATTGCTGAAAGAGAAAGTTCAACAAATTTAACAATTCAATAAAACAGTTGTTTAATTTTCTTAACAATCAGAGTAGTTATTGACATTTATAAAAAATGTATAACATTAACACATTTATTTATGTAGCAAGTCATGTAATTTATGGGAATTTTCCTATCATCTTTGGAATTTCAAAAATTCTATTGAAAGTGTAAAATATTTTAGTATTTAATTAAAATACGATATATTTAAAAGTATATTTTTAAGCTATTCATTAAGTACATTTTTAAACTATTACTGGGGTTTTATTACTACGTAAATTTTACGAAATTTTGCACTGTTGATTTTTTTTATGAATTAAGTCATTATGATAATCAAAATTGTCTATTTGTTATTTTTATTAGTTTTTACTGACGATATATTTGTAGTTTTTTTTCTGTAAAATAAGCTTTCTTCACGTAGCATGAAATTCAATTTTTTTATTATTTATTGCATAGATAGTTTATCAAAATGTAAATATTTTACTCATCTTTTTAACTATGCAATAAATAATTAAACCACTTTACTTTTAAAACATTACATCTTGATCTCTTACACTATTATTTTTCATAAAGGCTTTGCATTTTGAGCAGGTTTGCAAGCAAAATATAATCTCAAAACATACAAATTCAAAATAACAAATCTCTTCTATTGAATAACATGCTATTACATCTATCAAATTCCTCGAGCTTGTATCAGATCACAAAATACATGAATGATAAAATACAGAGATATCATCGAAACGTTCTTCTATGAAACTCCCTTTTCGGAATTTAAAATTAGGCTTAGCATTAAAACGAACTAATACCTGGCATTGCAAACTTTCGCTTGAGGTCATCAGAAAATTGCTTCGGACAGCAAGTTTGATTACAGCGTTGTAGGCGGTGACAACTTTGCTTCTCTCTCTCTACTTTTCTAATCTGATTAAACAACTGAACGAAGTGAAAACTTGGCTTTATCCGAGGCGACGTAAACTACCAACATCCCTTTCAGTAACTACAGAAGCTGCACAGTAAACATGATTAAAATGAAACATATTTATTGTGCTTTTAGGAATTTAAATCGAATGAGTTTAATAGAAAGGAGAATATAAGCTTGATCATGTTTATTCAAAAGTTAAAACCTATAATCTCAAATAATGCAGGCTGAATTTTTAACAATGGGTTTTAGCAATCTATTGCATAAGGGATTAAGCACTTGACATCTATAATCTATTTGCAACAGTATTTAATGTAGTATTAAAATAATATTATTTGTAAATGTGTTTATTTTTGCGCATGGTTCAAATTCCTGTTCCTGAATAACCTAAAGAAGATTTGGAAAATAGTATCCTTGTGTTTTGTGAAAAATTAATACATGCTTCATTATAAAACTATATTTGAAGAATAAGAATGATTTAATACATTTTTATGATTTCAAAAAGCTTTAATTACACTTAAAACTAATATATACAAATTTATTAAGTAAATTTAATATTCAAAATTTCTACTATGATTTAAGTTCAAAAAGCATTTTTTAAATTTTGCTTTAACGTTAAATATTTGGGAATCTACATTAGCTCTTTGAAGATTCATGCTGTATTTTAATTAACATAATTTTAAAATATTAATCAAAATAAACAGATGAAAATATTATTTACATTTTACAGCATTTAAAATTGTATTTTAAATTGCAATTTTATAATTTCCTGTAAGGCATTGTAAATATAACTTCTTTTGAATATTATACTATTTTCAAAGATACAATTTTATGTTAGAAAATTATTGGTTTAAGAATCAACACAGTTACATTAGTAACATATTTACCAACGAAGAAAAAAGAGGATTTGAGAAATGAATAAATATTAATATTGTTTTATTTAAATTTAATTCTAATCATAATATTTTGAGTATAATATTTTTTGTTGTATTATTATAAAATAATTTTTGATAATTATCATCACAAATATATTTAGGAATAACAAGTATTGACTAAATACTTATAAAATATAATTATTGAAATTCAAGGAATAAGTTAAATGTTCTAAGCCAGTATTTTTTTAAATTTAATAATTTTATATATTTCTAATCTTACAGATATTTCCATTCTTTAACATTTGTTTCGCGTTACTTAATCCTTAATATTGAAATTTAATTCTCTTAATTTTATTTTTACTTAAAATGAATATATTTAAATTGTAGGACCGGGTGTTGAGGATCACTGTTCTTTGTCTAGTGATCACCAGTCCCCGCTTCAGCACAATTCGAATAGTTTGGCGGCAGTAGGAAGTGACAGCAGCACTTCAAGTGAACATCTCACACGTCCTAAGCGCATGCGCACATCCTTCAAGCACCATCAACTGAGGGCGATGAAATCCTATTTTTCGATTAATCATAATCCTGATGCCAAAGATCTTAAGCAACTCTCCCAAAAGACAGGATTGTCGAAAAGGGTATTACAGGTAACTAGAATAATCACTGGAACTGTTTATTTTTAAATACATTTTAAGTAGAAGATTTTACTTTTTAGGGTTTATATGATATAACCTCATATCAAGAAATACAAATCATTGGCATAAAATTTCATTAAAAAATTTAATGAAGCTTTTATTAGAAATAAACCTATTAGTAAATTAACATTTTAATTGAATTTCACTGCATAAACTAAACTCCGTGGCACGACAGCCCATGTGGGCCAAGGCCTACAGTGCCCATAATTGTTTTCATGACCGAGGCCTCTGGGATGCGGAGCATATGTCGCAGTTAGGTAGTCAGCCTAAAGTGAGACCCCCAGTGTTTAGTTTCCAAGCATGCTTGGTACTCAGTTTATCGACCCACTAAAGGGGTGAAAGGCTGAGTCAAATTTAACTGTATAATCAATTTATTTGCGATACAGATATTTTGAATATATAAAAACTAAAAAAAAAATATATATACATATTAACTAAGATTATATATTTGCACGCTAAAATTTTTTTAATTTTTTGCAATATATTTTTAAAAATAATTATTTATGCAAAGAAAACTTTTTTCTTTTCAGAATTATTTTTTCATAGAAATATATTGCTTAGCTAAACTTGGTTTTATTATAAATTACTTTATAATGCTGTGATCTCTTAAAATAATATTATAAAAGGGTATTTTTAATGGGACTGCAAAGTTTATTATTTTATAAATAACTGAGAATCCTGTGATCCTATAATCTAACCCAAAAACTTCTAAATTGAAAACTCAAGATTACTTTTTACTTGGTTATAAAGAAGATTATTCTTTATTGTATACAGAATCATCTAGATGGAAAATTAATCTCTGATTAAGGGATATCACTAAGAAAGATGTTAACATAATATTTGCAATATGCTGCAGTAAAATTGCTTGAAATATAATCTGCTGTTAAAAGCAATATATTTAAACAGAATTATTGATCAAGAAAATGAACTTAAATGTTTTTTTTAAATTTTTATTTCATTTGAAATACTTTTAATGGGATTACTTCCTTATTTGAATATTATTAAATGAAACATTTATATGAATTTAGTTTTTTCTCATCAGTACGAAAGCACAATTTTATCAAGATGTGTTAATAGTTTTTTGTGCTTTTAGGTTTGGTTCCAAAACGCCAGAGCAAAGTGGAGGCGCAACTTGCTCCGGCAACAAAGCCAAGGTCCGGAAATCGCACAAGACTGCAAGCCTCTATCTGAGCTGGCGTCTCAGCCCCAATTCTGCGATCCATTTCGACTCGGTTCCGCCCTCATGGACGTTCAACCGACTCCCATCACTCAAGAGGAACAGAACATACAGACGTTCACCAACTTGTTGTAGAGTGTTCTTCGGGCAGAGGATGAATGACCAGTAAAATGTATAAATTTTGAAAAATGTTCACTCAAACAGATGTATCACCAACCATAAATATGTTGCTGATACAGCAAAAATTTTAAGTTGCCACATTATGATGAACTATTAGTGTTATTTCTAAGTTCAGAAAAGATTTTTTATTTAAGTATTTGAATTTGTCTCTATACTGTGTGAAATGATTAAAATTAGTTTTAAATTATTTAATGAAATTTTAGATTGCCGACATATAAAATTGAATTTGTTTGCAAAAATATGTACTTCTCAGAAAAATTCTCAATATTTCACAATTACTAAAAGTCAAATATTTCAATATATCTATGAGGATAGTTTTTATAAAATATAAAAGTTTCTTATTTGACAAATTCTTATTAACAAATTATTAAAATAAGCTCTTTAGTAAGAAAAAAGGAAGCTTGATATAAAAAAAAAATAAAACAACGTTCTGAAATACAGTGTTTAAATTTTTTACGAATTATGAGAAAATGTGTATTTTTTCAGTACAGAAAATAGTCGAAATAATTATACATATAAGCAAAAAGAAATAATTCTCTAATTATTTTCAAATAATAATAGAAGTATTGAGTCAAATAATGCTAAATATGAAATTGAATCTGAACTTTTTGATTGGAAAAATATTGTTAGTTTCAAAGAAAATATGGCCAGTGTTTGAAAATCCCAGTAGTTATCCATTTTTATATCCTTTTACCGTAAAAAATTATGAGGGCTTTCCTACATACATGTATTTTCGTTTTTATCTCGTATTTCGTCCCATTTTACGTTTGACAATCTGCTTGTTTTGCAAGCAGTGCTATGATTTGTAAATAATGTTGCTGTCTGGTTTTAAGAGCCGAAGTTTTATACACTTGCCAATGATTGACAAAGTGCCCTTCAGAGGGCACTGCATTCATGTCTTTGTCTCTATTTGTTTCAATTCTGTGATGTATTTTTACAATTCTATATTTTGTTAAAAGGTTTATATTTTTCCTTTGTTGTACAATGAGCTGTATTGAAACTTGCGTTATGTTCTCCCCATGACACACAAAAAATTGTAACGTTTATTAATAAAGTTATTACAATAAAGGTTGTAAAACTGTTGCACATCTCGTTTCTTTAATTATGAGACAACCTACAATTATTTTTTTGATATTCTTACAAACTTACGAAGATTTATAGGAAAAAGATATCATGTCACAAACTTTTTTTAATTTTATTATTTCGTATAAAATGTATTCATACAACATATATATATATATATATATATATATATATATATATATATATATATATATATATATATATATATATATATATATATATATATATATATATATATATATATATATATATATATATTAACTTATTGAAATAGTGATATATATTTTTATTTAACTCCAAATAAACTTATTCAATTTCACACATATTTCTGAAAGCTGCATAAGGTTTTCTTTAATTTTATTTTATCTGTAATACTGTATTTCTTTTAAAAGTAAATACATTAAAATAATTATTTAACAGTAAGTTATAAAAATTAATTTAAATATTTAGCATGCTTTCGCTTAAATAAATGAAGCATCTTGTTGAAATGATGCATTTGTACACAAATTTATAAAAAAAGAATTATAAATTATAAACTTAACAAAAACAAATTATATCTAACAATTTTGGTTTCAATTATTAAATAATATTGCAGTAAGATAAATTATTGTTCTGCTTTTTATTGAATTCTAATTATGAGCAAGGATTTGAAAATAAATCAGCCATAAAAAGAAATAAAGAATTTAAAAGATATAAGTAAAAAAAAATTATAAAACTTTTTCTTAATTTCCTCAAAAAATTTATGCTGTAGTTAAGTATAATAGTATTCTTAAACATATATATCCCAATTAAAAATAATTAGAAATATTTATTACACGTATACTATACGCATATTACAATGAGAATATTATTTATTAATATATTTTTAAATTCCTTAAAAGACAAATATTTATATTTCCACATTTCTGTGTGACTAAATTCTTTTTGCCAATTTTTAGTTTGTATACACAAAAATTTAAAGTATGTAAAGATCTTGTTATTTATGAATATAAAAATTATGTTGAAATAAAGTATTATATATCTTGAGTTCATCTTTACTTATTTATCAACAGTGCGAATTCAGCTAAGCATTAGAAATGTGTAATATATTCCTTTTTTCTTATTAACCAAATCAACTAGACATTAGTGATACTTTTGTAGCTAATTCAATTATATAGAACAAGTCTATCCAATTAGCAACAATAGTAGAAACTCGATATAATATTACTACACCATTTATTTACTGCTGTTTTATTAGGCACAAGATTGAAAGAACATATAAATATTATGAAATTTATATGTCTATGTTTAAAAGCAATAGGGTTATTTTATGATAATATTGAAAAATATTTTTTCAAATGTTGAATGATTTTAAATAAAATATCTAATTGGCAATATAATACTGTTTTCAAAAGCTTCAATTCATTATATATTTCTGAATGTGTGATAATAATATTATTTTAAATAATAACTCAAGCTACTGCTTTTATAAGGAAAGGTACTAAGTAAGAGGAAATTGCTAGAAATGTATTTTTCATAAAATAATTGGAAATAAAATTTTCTAAAATACAATATTCTATTTTCAAAGAAACTAATTGGTTTACATTGCATAAGTTTTTGTGAATAACAATATTTTTCCCTAAACCTAATTGAATATTTTACACAAATTAAATCTTCCCATGTAATGTTTTAAAAATTTTAATTCGTTAACTTGCAAAAAATATCCATTTAATTTAAAATCAGACTATAATAAGGCCAATTACTATCATACTAACTTATTTCGCCAAAAGTGTAAAATAATACGTAAATGTAATAATCAGTTGTTATAACTTCTGTAAAAATAAGCTTATTAAATTTGAATAACTTAATAATGGTAATAAAAAATCATTGATTACAATATTTGGCGGCAATTTATAATAAGTAATGTATGTGAATTCAATTTCTAGTTCAGGAGCTTTGTATAGTATGAATATTAACAAAAGCAAAGAAATTTTAATAACATATAAAAAGTTAATTAAGCCATGCAAATTTAATACATTTTAAAATACAAATATAAGAGTGAGAAAACAAAACAGGAAAAAAATATATTACAAGAAATTTATGAATTAGAATTTTTTTCACTTTTAAAGCTTATTTTAAATATTTCTGACATAATTACCATTGAATGTTATCAAATATTTATCATTAATAATCCCATAGTTACATTTACATAAAAAAGAAAGATTACCCCCTCTTTTCTTCTGCCCAGAACTTATAATAATGATGTTTTGTAATTGCTAAAATACGATTGTTGTCTTAAATATCACTACTTTTTGAACTAAATTTCATTTAAAACTATTATTTAGGAATGTGAAATAGCAAAACAACAGTAAACTCTTGTGAAATAAAAAAATTCTGAAAACAATTCCAGGTAAACATACACTCAGACATTTATGTTTATATATAGAGTGTGTCCCAAAACGACCGCATAAACTCTGCACAGCTAGATTCCTCGTTAGGAGTACATAAAAACTGCCCAAGAAAGCGTTCCTGTAGGATCAATAGTTTACGAGAAAAATACGAAAAACAAAGTATGACATCACTGCCGGTGCAAACTTTATTTCACATATCAACAATAGTATTTGCATATCTTTCCAGACGACAATGTTTAAATCGTTCGCTGCACATATCGCGTCATGCCTGCGCGAATGCCATGAAAAGACGTTAAGCCGTCGTTAAACTGGTATTTAAAAGGCTGCATCTTGCAGCTACCGGTAGTCTTGGTATGGTGGTCAGGTATTCCGTTCGTGACTACTACGACATGTACTTGATGTAAAGCCGATGTAATGGAAATGTCTTTGGTTCCAGCATGATGGGGCTCCGGAGCATTTCTGTGCTCCTGTACGTGGTTGGCTAGATATGGAATATCCCGACAGCTGGATCAGACATGGGGGTCCGGTTCTATGTCCGCCAGATATTACACCGTTGGATTTTTTCCTATGAGGCCATCTCAAGGAACTGGTGTATCGAGACGTAGTGCCAACACCAATGGACTTAGTTACTCGTCTGCACGCTGCTTATACTTCGGTGGATCACGCGATGCTGCAACTTGTGATGACAGCCATTGCACGGCGTACTCAAGCCTGCTTCGACATTCAAGGAGGACAATTTGAACATCTGCTTTAAATTGTGCATATACTTCTGTTGATATGTTCAATAAAGTGTTTTTTCTTGCACCGAAAGTGGTTTTTCGTATTTTTCTCGTAAGCTATGGATCGTACAAGAACGCTTCTTTGTGCAGTTTTTATATATTTTGGGACACATACAAAGGATATATATATATATATATATATATATATATATATATATATATATATATATATATATATATATATATATATATATCCTTTATCCTTTGCATATTCCTCACTTTCTATTCCATACAAATAAAAGTCAAAAGTGCTCAGGTTGTCATTGAGGAGACTACATGCCTTTGTAAATCATGTGTAATTTTAAACACCTCTTGCACACGAGCCAATCATGATCTGATCAGTGATATGTTGAGCCGTCTTGCTGAAGGTAATAAAACTGAAAATACTTTTCAGTAAAATTTAAATAAAACTTCTCTAGGATTACATAATCAAATTTACTGTCGTCTCAAGGAATATGGGCCCAACGCGCAGAGATTTTGTTGCTAAAATCGTGATAAGCGAATAGAAACACAAATAATTCCCCCCTCCCCCAAAAAAGCCATAATTTATAATATTTTGAAGGGCCTGTTTTTATGTTCATCAGTCTGTATAATGTGCATACACATGTATAAATAGATATATGTATTAAAAAAGCAAAATTAATTATTTAAAGAATCTATATAGTAAAAAGTGTTTTGATTTAAAATATTCTATAGTCAAAAGTAGTATGATAAAATTAGCAAACAAATCATACGGCTTAAGTTTAAACTAAAATATTTGAATGAAATATAATAAATACGGGAAGAAAAAGTTTCAAGAAATAATAAAAGTGGTTAAATAAGATATATAAAATTTAAATTGTGAGAATTTAAAAGTTGATTTGTGAACAAATACGCATGCATGATCCCATAAACCATTAGAGTGAATTATGGCTATAAAAGGAGTGCTTAATTTTGATTGAAGCATGTCTTTTCCCCAGAAGTTTAACGATAATTACAAACCTTAAGCAATACAGAGGAAAAAACCCTTTCTTGGTAGAATTAATTAGTAAAAAATGTGTATTTCCTTAACAATAGAAAGCATATGGCTTACCATTTATGAATTTAAAATAAAAAAGTAAGAAAGATTAATACGACATATTCTCTGTGATTGTTATATTCGATATATATTAAATTTAGTATAAAAAGGAAGAAAAAAAGGAGGTAGGAATTTAAAAATATAATTTATAGAAAAAGTTACAAATTTGTATAAATAAATTAAATCAAAACTTAAAATGCTTCTTATATATTTTCCTGGACTTTCGAAGAATATTATTGAAATCAATCTAGCTCTTAATATATCTAAATAAAATTTCTTGGTCCATTTTCCAAATATACGCCTAAAATAATATACAAAACTTTGGATTTAAAATAATGTGGAAATATTTGTTTAATTTAACTCATTTACGTTTTAATATCATTTTGATGTATATTATAATTTAAATTTTTCTACTGGATAAGACATGGTCATTGAAACTATGAACTTGTATAAATCGATTAAAGCTTCTTCTAAATTTGGAAATATTTCTATATTTACTTTAAGGTTTCATAACCACAAAATTAAAATTCTAAAGAAATCAGATATTGTACGTATGCAGATGAGAAAGCGAGAAAAATGCACTTATTAGATTAAAATCAATGCAATCAAATTATAAATAACTATTGGAATTACTTCTGTTGAATCATTGACAAGTTATAGTCACTAAAGTGAATTTTAACGTGATTATCACTTCATATGAGATGGTGTTCATGATTTCCAATGAGGAAATTAAGTTTTAAATTCCTTCCATGAAAATGCAGAATCTACCAAATGTAATCTCATCAAAGATGTATGGGCATAAAAAAAATTTATTAAAGAACTACGTAGATGAAATCAGCAGAATTGCTCTATGAAGTAGATGCTGTTCTAAAAATCGATTTAATAGTGTTCTGGTCTCGAATTCAATAGCTCAACCGTCCAAATTCAACTTCTACCTCATCAATGCAGAATTCTTAATTTGTAGATCTTTAAGATACGAGTAAGAGTGCGTACACCAACCAAATTGTGTTATAATCGTCAATGCAATTTTGAATCGCAGGTCAGTTTTGATTTCATACATCTAAACATAAATTAGTGAAGCATGCTTATAGTCTTTCCACATTATATAAGTATTAGAAGGCTATAGAACTTGTCAAGAATCTTGAAAACTACAAGGGTACAAATCTTATCATCTTTCATTGATTGGGCTGATGTAATGAGCTCAATTGTATCGGACAGATTAAGATATACGGTTATGAAAAATATTCCTATAAAAAGCCATAGAACTTTACAACAAGGGATTGCTGTATTTGGTGAAGAGTCATTAATAACAGAGAACGTAAACGCGAAACACGATTCTGAATTTAGAATACATCTAGAGTTCTCTTGATTGGAAATCTGTGAGTAGTCATCTTTCGAATCATTTGTTGCAATTAATGTTATGTATGTATTCTGACAACATTTTATAATTCCTTCAAGATAAATAGAGACCAAAGGCATTGAAAATGGTTTCATAAAAGGATTCTGAACTCAATATCCTTTGTTATTTATTAATTTAATATCATTTAATATATTTTGAATTGCTGAGAAATACGACCTCGCATTGCATATGTATTTTGAATTAACTATAAGATTTACTCTATATTTGCATCATTAATTCAAAGATATCTTCAACCTTGTTTTATAAAGTTGAGATTTATATATTCCAGGAAAAATCTACATTATGTTGTTATAATAGTTCTTTAGTTAATATAAACAGCATGATAAGCAATTATGCCGACAAATAAAAAATTACATAAATTTAAAAAACGACAAATTATATATTTGAAGTATTAATTTTAAATACAATTGAACGCTCTTTATTATTTCTATATTTTAATAAAATTTTATTTTAAATATCGATAATATCTCTTTGTACATTAAAATGCTAATTTTTTATCATTTTATTAACAACCTCAATAGATGAATTTTGAATATGAATAAATTATTCTTGGAAAAAATTGTACTCTTTTAAACTTTTTTAAAAATTATATTAAAAAATAACATTGTTATTGGCTTTTAGAAACAAGAATATGCCTCAAAGAAATATTGGTGATGATATTTTTAACTGTAATACCACTTAAGGGACATTATTAAAACTTGAAAACAAACCAATAAATTCTCTATAAAAATTACTAAATTTCTTGCTAAGTATTTATCATTCCAAATAATCTGTCTTGCACAATTTCGCTAATAATAGTTGGAAAAAGTTTTCACTTCTAATAATTACTGTTTATATTAATATCTCTTGTTAGCTATTTCCCAGATTTTCGAAGAAATAATCTTCATTTAACAATATGCAAAATGTTTGAAGAATTTGATGTTTTTAGAAGTGCATAAAAAGAGAAAAAATAAAACTTTCTTTAAGTTTAGAAATATCTGCTTATGAACTATTAACTTTTTTTGAGAAAAATGTGCCATTTCTAGAAAAAAAGTATGTCATTTGCAATTGTTTTCGCTTCCTTCAATTGAAAAAACATCCATAATTGGAGGTTTCAAAGAGAATTTAACAAATTGTCTGGACTGTCAAAATGAAAGTTGGGAGATTTTAAGTGGTTCATTAGCCATACAGTTAGAATTTCTGGTGGAAAAAATTGATTTTATTTTTCGCCGAGAAAATTATTGCTTGTTATTGGACAAATAGCGAGATAATCTCTCCAATAGGAGTGGTAAAATTCTACAGAACGATATATCAACGAATTGTGATTGGCTGTTTAGCGTGAGAATAAGCTCAGACAGCGTTGCAAGAAAATTATTTGAGTTAAAGAATATAATTTAGAAGACAACGAGAATATGCTTTTTTTCAAAATAAACTTGGAAATAAAGGGTTCCCTATGTTTTTCTTAACTTTTTTCCTGACTACAAAGAAACGAGACATACATTGAGAAGAAAACAGACAGTATTTTCTTTCTTTTGTTTTAAGAGAAAAATTTAACTTGTGGGAAAGGAACTTAGAGGTAAAAAAAAACTTAAACACAGAACCAAAACCTGAGCAATTGTAATATATAGCAAGACATTTAGTTTGAGGATTAGGGTTTTATTTGAATGTAGTGGCAACAAAAATATATTGGTGTAAAATGGTATCCAGTTTCGAAAATTCTTTTTCACACTTTGTACAAAAGAACCTTTTGTTTCTTTGCGAGGGCTGTTGCGAAGAAAATGTGTAAAACGATATTTTAGTATGTTCAAAGCACCGTTGGAAGTCACTGACCGGAAACTTCTTGGGTGGCTTAAAGCCTTTCTTAGTTACTACAAAAAATGTTAATGGGGACAGTAGCACATTTCAAGATTTATGACCCTGAATAAACAAAAATTTCAGTTCCATCATAAATCCATGCAGAATGTTTCACAAATATGTTGAATATATTGAATTAAGGAATCTGACTGAAAAGCAACAATGTTTATTTCAGTCTTTAAAACAAATTTTCCTAAAACGAAATATATATCAGAGTAGAATTTGTAGATCTTTACCCTAATTACACATCTTTATTTGGAAAAAAATTATTTTATTAAATTCTAATAATAAATTTAATAAAATAAGGATAATTTCCTTTCGAGAATTGATTTCTCACATAATGTTTCATGAATGCCTTGGAAGGATATTTAAGGTATTGATAGAAATGAAAGATCATACTTTCAATAAATCTATCAAAATTCTTTTTAGTATTTAAATTTGAAAAGAATTCGTATACTTTAAATCCCATAAAAATCTTAAGCTTAATGAAGTTACAACCTAATTTTCAGCTTAATTTCCTTTTGTTTTCTTTTGCAAATTTTATAATACGAACTTCTTCAGAATTTATTTTTCTAAAATATATTTATAATGAAAAATTTCATTATTTCACAGCTCAGTACAATCACCATTTATTGGTATTCTCATGAGACTTGTTTCTTTGACATCTGTGATGGTATTTTATATTATGTGTTTTTGAAAAATGCTAGTTTTACGTCAATGAGTACTTAAAACGTAAATTAGCAGAAAACTAATTTGCATAAAAGATGTTAGACAATGTTTGGAGGAAATTCACATACATACATACATACATATATATATATATATATATATATATATATATATATATATATATATATATATATATATATATATATATATATATATATATATATATATAGTAAAATAATATCTAAATCCTGTATTTCTTAAGCCTCTAAAATCGAAATAGTGATTGCATAGGTGAAAATGTGCATACCTCTTCGAAGCATTATCTAGAAAAATTTCTTTAATTTAACAGAAAACTTTATGAAATAATCTTGAAGGTAACTTTTTGCTATAGTGCACTTCGAAATTTAGAAATTGTTGTCTATTAAATACAGTTCAGCAAATCTAATCTGTGTATGCCGATTACTTTGGAAAATGAAGAGTATGCATTTATAAACCTTTTTAATCATATACCATAATGAGGTTTTAGTTATTTACGTTTCACATTACAATTGTAGCTGATAATTTCGTGAGCCCCTGTAATTTAAAATCAAAGTCATTTGGCCAGGTAAATCATGAATATATGTAAGTTCACGTCTTCTAATCTCATCTAAGAATTTTCTTAACTATTGGGATAGGGATTTATACTTTATATGTGATCAACTCAAAATGTATGCACAAATTGAAAAAAATAATAAATTTTTAGTAAAGAAATTATGTAAATAAACGTCTAAAATTTCAATCTGTGTAAGAGCTTTTCTATCGGATAAGGCTCTGAAAAGAAAAATTGCAAAGAAGTATGTTTAAAATCTTCAAAAAAATGTATTAAATTAAAAAAATTGGTTTACTTAATCAGAAGGAAACGAAAGGATATCATTATCAACGCTTGAATTTTAAATTAAAAAAGTGTATCTACTTAAAAGAATTCAATCGAAAATTTTTTTTTGTAAAATAAAGTTTTTAACGAAATTTTTTGTAAAATTTACCTAAAATTATATCTAATCAAATATTTTCAAAATACATCAATTTGATATTTGAAAATCTAATTTTAACTTGCATTATTTTTTCGTGATAAAATAACAAAGTTGTCCAATGTTTCTGAAAAAAATCAATAAAAATATATAATAATAAATTTTTCTTTTTAAGTTGAATTTCATTGATTAATAATTTAATAAAATTTTTAATTGATAATTTTTAATATATTAGTAATTTAGCACTACAAATTATCCAAATTTACTTAATTATTTTTAAGTTTTTTGAAACATTATCAGTATAGCAAAAATCATATTTTAAGCAAACTTTAATTTAAACTTTGTACATACTAAAATTTCAATATAGAGAGCATAAGCTAAAATTCTCTTGATTGAAAAAGTCAACTTAAATTTTCAATAGTTGTAATTTATGTAAAAATGATCCTATTACCTATACATGAATCTAAGTAATGGCAATTCCCTATTGTCGCATTAGGTAGAAAATTTTGTAAAAATGTATAAATTTAAGAGAAATTCAAATTTAAAATATTTTATAAACGGAGAAAAGTGGAAACGGAAGCAAAATATTTTGCAATTAACAAAGTTTTGAGTAAAAAATGTAAATAATTAGGAAAATATTTAGAATGTGCTGTAAAAACGTAAATATATTATATAAATTGTAAATGTATAAGTTATATAAGAAAATATTTTAATTCAATATATTCCACCCATTTTTTTGAGATAAAACATGGTTCATAAATTATTAAGTAATCATATTTAACAGTGAGTAAATGAAAATTGCTCATTAAGAATTGTTGTGCTGTGATTACTTACTTTGAGGATAAATTTCATTTCGAAGACTAGATCTGGCTAATTAAGATAAATTAAAAAGATAAATATCACTAAAAGATAAGGTTGCAGTCCTTGAAATGTAAAGTTTCAGATTCTATATTAGTTACCGCTGAATCAACTCGAGATAAATGCTTTATTCCTCCTTTTCACACACATGTTTGTTGCATTGAATGTTTGGAAGTTTTTGGATTTATCCTTACGAAATGCAGAAAGATACGTTATCCATGTAAAGTTTTCTTGGGAGACAAATATATAACACACAAACTAAATATTCAGAAAACACTTTTCAAAGTTTTTTTGTTGCTGCTAGGTAAAACTGCTGCTTTCTATTAAAGTATTACAGCAAATATATATATATATATATATATATATATATATATATATATATATATATATATATATATATGTATATATATACAGCTATAGAAAAAAATTGAAATATTTAACGATAGCAGATATTGTTGACAGAGCAAATTAAACTTCCCTAAAACTTTGCTGATGGATTAAAAAAATACAAAAAATTTAATCATAAATTTTCCGTTGACTGTATTTTGGACTTCTTTAAACTGTAAATATGATTAAATTTCAGTAAAAATGATTTACTTTTAAACATACAATGCTTTGTAACAAAAATATATATATTTTTCTGATAACAATACAAATAAAATATAATGCAGTGTGTGTAATTTTAAAGTATTTTCAGAATTGTTCTTGTCTCACTGTCGTGTTTGCTACATTTTATGATTTTTTTTATTTTCGGAATGCGTCTTTATCTTTAAATATGTAATGATATTCCTTTATTTCATTACTTTTTATTGATTAGATGCCTGATAAAGTTTCATTAAATAATAAGATAATTTTTCTTTGAAAGAAATTTGCTTACTTGTTTTGAATTCTACTAAATAAGGTTAATTGAGATGATTTTATAGTATTTACTAGTGATGCGACATATATGTATTTATTATTCACAGTGGAAAGGAATTAAATTCAATATGTTGATTCATTTTGACACTAATAATTTAAATATTTTCTAGTTAGAATTAAAATTATTGATAGTATTTTTGAAATAAAAATAAAGATTTAAAATTTAAATTTAATACTATTTTTTAATTAAAAGTAAATAGCAATTTCAGGTTAATTATTTTTAAATTTATGTTAATTACGCGTATCCCAATATACAAATTACATTAACTTTTCTAATTCACATTACTTGATTCCTAAATATTGTTAAAATAAAAATTACAAATACATAAAAAATTTACTTTTTAATATTTTTTCAAACAATTTTTGGGCTTATTGTATGATACTTGTTATCCTTATGATATGTATAAACGCATAATTATGAAATAATTGTGAAAAAAGCCTCAGATAAGATTTTCCTTCTCTAACTTAAAATGTAGCGCTTATAAGTTTCTTTATAATTTAAATTTCATAATGATAGAATTAAAGATGTAAATTATAATTTTACTATAATGCTTAATGTAAATAATCATTAATTGAAAGAATATATTATTGTGAATTAAAGATTTTCCTTACACCTCGTATAATTAACGGCGAAATTCGCCTGCAACAAAACTAAGGAAATTCATTTTAATTATTGAAAGAAAGCATGTCCATGATTTTACGAAAGGCAAAAGATTATTACTCGGAAAGATTACAGCCATAAGAAAAACTTTCTGTATTTTCCTAATTTGGTGCTTTTTCGTATAAATTTTTTCTTTAATTTTTAAGGACCAAAAAAATTCTTAGAAGCTTAGATTTAATCTTTCTTTAATAAGAAACTTTCTTGAAAAAAGGGAACGTCACATTCATAAAAGAAAATTTTATTTTTTGTTTTTATTTGAATTTCCGTTCTAGTTGTAAGACTTTTACAAAATTAGAGAATTCAAGTTAAGCCTAGGGGGAAAATATTATAAAAATAGCCATAAAAGTAATTATATCTTATTATTTCTAACAATTCAGTTGAAATTTTTGTTATTTTATCGAATCACGCTTATGGAAAGATATTCTACCGTTTTATGGAATTGTGTTTCGTTATCGTTTGGACTTTTCGAATTTATTTTTTTCTTCTTACACAAATAATGATTTACGTATGTGGCAACGACAGAGTCGTGCCGATGGGAGTTGCAGTAAATGAATCGAAAGGGAAAGTTTTGCTTGTTAAAATTCGATCGATAAAATGTGAAAAACAGACTGTAGGGTATGTCACCAGTGACTTGGGCTGGGGTGGAATAAATAGTGAATAGAGGCACACAAAATTAATTGAGTACAGTATCAAAATGTAATTGCAGCTGAAAATATATAAGTGCTTTCATATTAAAGGCAAAATAAATTTTTTCAAAATTCATAAATAAATTTCAACAAAATTTTATTATTTTATAATTATTTTAAATAGACTAAGGAAAATTTATAAAATTATTGAAAATTTAATGAAAAATAAACTGTCGAAAACTTGACATCATATACCGAAATTTAACATAAATTTAAGGTAAAATTAAATCAGTCACATTTAAAAAATAAACATTGATTTCCTTTAGCTCTGTAAAAAATTCAAACACTTAATTCCTTATTTCGTAAAAAATGATTTCTTTATAACTTTTTTAATGCACTAAATCTTTATTAAGGCACAACAAGAAATGGAGATTTAAATCAAATCCAAATAATTCATATTTTTAAATACAGTAATATAAACTTCCTTTCTCATGCATAAATTGGCGTAGTTCAGTATTTGACCTACTAAAAGATATTTCATGCCTATACAGAAATTTTTTTGTATGTAACTGGATGATTGATAATAAAATTGATAATAAAATGCAAATGGCTCGGCAATTTTAAAAATTTAAGTACTTTTTTTTTAACATCTTAATATTTTTTAAATTTTATTGAATTGATAATAAAATGACTGACAGAAATGGTTTACTTAATGCATGTATACAAATTTGATATTTAAATCATTTGACTTTTTTACATTGATGAAAGCTGTCAATTGTGTAAGGGGTTAAATTCTGAATAAATGTTAATTCACTTGTTAAATGTAATAACATGGAAGTAATGGAAAATGAAATAAAATCGAAAACAATTTTCGAAATCGATGTATTTCAAAATGTTTTGTATATTGGACAAAATAAATATATTAAATGCTTTAAAATTTCAAAGCGGAAAGAAATATAAAAATGAAATAAAATTTCTTAAAATACTAACTTTATTTGATAAGAAGATAAGAAATTTTAAATTAATCGCAGTTTCATATACATGCAACCTATTCTTATTTTATTGATGAAATGCATATTTTCCATTAACTAATTTGTTCGTACACATACCACAATTTTTCTCTAGAGTTCTTACACATATGGTAATTCGAAAAATATCAAACCATTTAACTCTTGATTTTAGCGGTTAAAAAATTGCAAATACAAATTGCTAAATACTTTAGTAGAAATTTATTAAAAATTTTGAATTCTAAGTTTTATATAATATAATATTTGATTATAAAGTATATCAATATTTCGTAAATGAATTTTTGTGAAATTCTTGAAATGGAATTGGTATGTAAATTTGGATATTAAAGCTTCATTTTTTAATAAATAAAATGAAATATTCTAATTTACATTTTTTTCTTAAAACCGGTAATATGGTTTGTTTTTACTAAGAAAAAAGAATAGTTTCAGATTTTTTCAGAAATTTACAAGCTTTAAAAGTTTTTTTTCATTTTTTAAAACTTTATTTATTTACTTATCTTTATTTACAAGATTATAGAAATAAATAAATTCGATTCTAATTTACTGATTTTCTCTCTTTGAAAAGTTAACATATTCTAGAAACAGTATTCGTACGTAAAATTAAGAATAATATTAAGTCAATGAAAATGTCTAGAAAGAAACAGTAGATTTTTTTTCTGGTGTGTACATTTCAGTGCATGTGTAGTGAAAATAATCAAAGCTGACAACATTTCTTTAATTTGGTATGATGTAATTAGATCTAATAAAAACATGGATTTTTCTTCTGTACTGCATGTTGCCCCAATATGCTTCCCTGTACTAGCCCTGAGTTGGGCTCAGCCAGTTCGATAGAAGTAGCCAGGTAAGGTCTTCCTGATTTTGAAGCAGGGACCAAGCAGAAGACTCCAATAACTGACCTGCCATCCTCAGAGGTATCATTTCACTTGGAGGACATTGCAACAACATTCTGTTTTAGCATGCCCCAGTTGCCTTTAGCGAACATGACTGATCTTCGGTTAAGCCGGGTTTCGAACTCACTACTTTCCGATAGTGAAAAAGACGCTCTAATCAACCAGGAAACCACGGCCCTTCGGTACTGAATGTCTCTATTCATCTATTTCAGAATGACAAATATATATAAATTATCTGATCATAATAACAAGTAATCTACTAATTCGCGCATTACTTAATATCTGCAATTAATTGTTATTAATGGTACATATTATAGCTCAAATAAGCGCAAGACTGATTTAACATACAAAATGACAATTTGTAATATGAATTTATATGATCATAATACCTAATAACGACGCCCTGCCTTTAAGTTCAATAGTTCGTGGCTTCGATTCTAGTCTGGACTACAGATATTTGCAATTTATTTTAGGTTCCCGAATTCTAAATTAGCTTTCATGTGCAAAAGGTAGTAATAAAGGGAAAATATAAACAAAATCCCAAAAATACGAATCAAAATTACCAAAATAAGAAAGAGAAAAGTTTTCACTGTCAGCGATACTTACTAAATTGAAAACGATCTTTCATGAATAAATCTTGACATTTTTTATTGACACTTCATCTTCTAAATAATAAATTCCACTATTTACTCCTTTCGCATCATTAGACAACTATTTTGTTTTTATAGTGTGAATACTGGGAAAATAGAAAACTTATAAAACCACAATTGGACAAATTCTTTCATCTTTCAATTTTTTCCTTATTCATATCCATGTAATTTCAACTCCAAAATGTGAATTCCTGAATCAATATAAATATTGTAAAATTAATAATAGCTAGATATAATAGGATCGAAGTAAAAATATAATTTAATTCATAAATTATAGAAAATGTGTAATTTTTTTTGTAGGATTTATCAATGAGTTAAGTCGAAAGACTTCTGAATTATTAAGCCCTTTCGATATTCATGCAACTACTGTAATCTACAATATCATAATCTACCATAATCTCAAAAGTTTCAATTTCATTAAAATTTGGCAAACCAATCAAGCTAAAAATTACTTAGATCTAATACCGGTGTTGGAAATAAAATATAAACTGCCTTTGAAAATGTTTAGTTGTATATTTACTTAAAAAAGAAAAATTTTCTAATAAGAAGATCGTTTTTTATGCTGACTTATTTATTTTTTAGTTTTCAATAAATCTAAAAAATAAATATTTTTAAAATTTATTTAGTTAAACATTTTAAAAATATCTTTTATAATTATCATAGAGCGTTGATTCATCAGGTATTTCGAGGAATTCATTAATGCAATTTTTGAATAGTTCAATAAAGATGTTTACTTAAATAAATTGATTAATAGAAACAGCAGTATTGTTTGCATAAATATTTCAAAATATATACAGTATATTTCATTTGTTTTATCAAATACGTAAACAAATGTGATGTAGCTATTGAAATATGTATTTTATTATGTTTTTAAATTGAAATGTGTATTTTAACCATTATTTCATAGTTTTAAGAAATAACTATTTTTGGTTCTAAATTTTAGATTTTATTTATTTAGTTTTTAGCTTCCTAAATTTTTGCAGCATAAATTTTTCTTTGAATATGTTTTCACCATATTTAGAATTCCATGTTCATTTGGTTAATATCTCAAGAGATTGATCTTACAGCAATCAATACTGTGGGGTAAATAATTTTAATTAAATAGGTGCAATTTTAAGTCAATTTTGAAATGTATGCTATTTTTTAAAAAAAATTTCAATTTTCAAACAATCAATTTTAATTTCCTTGTAAGAATGAAAATAATTAAATTCGGGGAATCGAGAATCTTATAGTTCGATTACAGTTTTTGCAAGAACTCAAAATTCTTCGAACTACTTATAGTCTTGAGTAATTAATTCATAACTAAATATATATACTGGTATAATTGAGCTTAATGCATTCCTATCTTTTGTTATTTTTACATGATTCTGTGTGAGATTGTTTTTTTCAATTTTAATCTTAAGCAATATAAAACATTTTAATGATAAATCACAGCCCTCGGAAAATCACTTCTGAATAAGAACCCAACTACCTTTAAGATGCATAAACTTGAATTTAATAACTTCATGTATGACCCCTAAGACCCGATCCAACCTGAATTCCGTGCTTGCAATTAAGGAGCCAGAGTCAGTCAAAACCAAACTCTTCAAGTGAACGGAGAGAGCGAAAGTGAAAGGAATTCACGTTGGAGAGGGTATTCCTTCTCCAACCCCCTATCCACTTGACATTCAATGGTTTCCTTCAGATTCAGATTTGTAAACCAGCGCACTTGCTGAGCGAGTTTTCCATAAGGTTGTTGTGACCCGGAGAACTCTAATTGCGCCCGAAATCAAATCGTACATTTGAAGTGTTTTTGGGAACCATGAGACACCTCTTATTCAGAACGTAAATCTGGATTTTAAAATTTCCTCCAGGTATTTCCAATTCAGGGATGCAGTTGGATATTTGGACTTTAGAAGAAATATATTTCCGACAAAAGTTGTGCATTACAAATTTTCTAATTTGCTGTAAGCATTTACCATTGAAAAATATATTTGCGACATTTGCAACAAGAAAAACCTGAATTGTACACTAAACTTGTTATATACTAAAGACATGGCTCAGATCAGATTTTTTTACCAATATTATTGTTTCAAAAATTACATAACTTAAAAAATAATCAAATAAAAACTATCGTTTAATAATAAGATAACCATTTCGTATATTTTAGTACTAGCTTTTATTTTTACCGATTTTTTACAAACACGCACAACGTCATTCTCTCTCAACTTACAAAACATCAATTTTTTTTCTATTTCTTTCAAGAATCATGTATTATTCAAAAAAATTTTAAAATAGGATATTTTATTAATTATATATTCTCTCTTATTTAAACTGTACCACTGAATTACAGATTGCTACATTTTAAGCAGTTCATCTCATTAATATCTTAATTGAACTTTCAAGATTTAGAAATTCACTTCTTAATAAATAGTGATTTAATAATATTAATTAATTTTTCAATGAAATCACGTAAATTAAAAGTCTAAAATGGAAGCAATAAATAAATAAATGCAAGTATACTTAACTATATGAGAGTAAAACAGTTTTTGACCAATAATTTTAGGGACTTTTTAATTATAAATTTATACTATATTTCGAAATATTGAATTTATTTGAAGAACTCTTAAAGCCAACTCTTTTTCCTAGAATTTCTTACGGTATATTAATTTATACTTTGTAAAAATGTACACATTTTTAAATACAGAGAATTGATGGTGCTTGAATAAATGTGTACAGAATTTTTAATTTGGATGGTGGTTTTGTATCTATGTGTTTATGTTTCTATTGCTAGATATTTAATAATGAATACATTTTTAGAACCAAATAAAATTTAAATAAATTAGAATAAATGATTTACATAACATTTTTTACGGTAAAATAATAAATATGCATTCTATGGGTAGCAAAATATTTAAAATAAAAATCTTATTATAAGTTATTTTCTCCAACTTTTTTTAAGTCTCAAAATTTAAACAGTTATTTATAAATGTTTTTCATTGTTAGAATTACACGATTCTTACAAGCATCAGAACTTTTATTATGATGACTTTTAAAAATCCAAAAGGATGCTAATTAAATTATGTGTGTTTATGCTCATTTTTAACATTTTTATTTCAGAATACTAATATTTATATTCCCATTTTTTTCATTCGCTTAATATTTCAGTGTTTTTTGAGTTGTAATTGTGAATATAAAAATTATGTAATAAATAGAAAATTTTTTAAATAATTAATATAAATATTTTAAGAAGAGTAAAAAAAATATTTTTAGTTAAAAAATTTTTTAAATTTGTGTGTTTATTCAAATAATTTTAAATATTTATCTAAAATTATTTTAATTAATCAAAAAATTGCTTGAAAATTTTGAATAATCTATTTATTAAAAAAGTTTTATTGAAATGCTAAAGCCAAATGATGAACGAACAAAGGAAGTTGGTATAACATACTAATATTATGAATGGTTATAATGTAATTCAGGAAAAAATATTGAAATTATCTAAATTAAGATAACCAGATTCTTAATATTATGCATTACCATCGATTAACTATTTCAAACTCTGACAAATTTAATTTTTTGATGTTAGTGAATACATCTTTGTGCATAGGTGTGCATTTGTGTTATTTAGTTATATTGTATGTTTATGAATATTAGCTCCCGTTACAATGTCAGGACTAATTCTCGTCAATTATTTGAGAATAGAATCATAGAATATCAAAAATAGTTTCTAAAATTCGATATCTTTAAAAAAATGTAATTATAATATTTTGGTGTTAAATTCTTATTGAATATTGTGCTTCATTACTTAAATTACTTATTTTATTTAAAAAATGTTTGTGGTAAATAATAATGGTACTTTGAAAAGTTAAAAGATGTCGCTGTTGTTGAAGTTGGGGAGAAGTGTGAAGCTTCAACTCACATAGCGAGTGAATATGACATTTTCTGAAAAATCTTATCTCTGTAGAAGGAATTCACAGAATTTAATATTATAGATAGTATAAAAATGCTTAAAGATGGAGATACAAATTCAACTAATGATATCTTTACTCAAATGTGTTTAAAAAGCTGGTTTTTTTGTTGTGACTTGTTTTTAACAGTTTGTAGTTAAAAACAGGATTCCTTTTAATGTATTTAACTATTTTGAATAAAAATAGAAAATAAATATAAAGTAAAGTAAGAAATAATATAATTCATTTTATAATTAAAAATTAGTGACAACTCAATCAGGCTCCCAATAAAGATACATATAAATTAATGTTTGATAAGATAAAAAAGAAATTGTATTTTTACTGAGAATTCGATTGTTTTTTACTCATATTTCAATTACAAGTTCATAATTAAACACACTTATAACAAAATTGTATTGAATTTTAGCACCACAGATTTTGTAGCTTTTATCTAACATTTGCGAAATAAAATAGCTATTTAATTATGATTTAAGATGACAGATAATAAAAATTTTCCGCGTTAGCACCAAAGACTTATTTAGGGCAAATTACTCTCAAGAAATAACTGAATTTCAAAATTGTCAGAAATTTGAGTTTATGTTATTGTTGTTACTTATCTCAGGTTGTCTAGCTAGGCTAGACAACCCCCATAAAATCAAAAATATCTAAAATGTCTATAAAATGTGATAGGTCCCGAAGGACATCGTCTTTTTTTAAAATTTAGGCAGGTTAAGATATGTCCAGGGGAGGCCATATTAACGGAATACCAAGGACAGTCTGGAAATGTCCTTTGCTCCTGCTGAAAGGGGATTCCTCTCATGTGCCCCCTCAGATAGCGGGAAAAGGCAGTTTGATAAGATCTTGGTTTCAGATGGAAAGTCTCATCCGGTCTTTTGGCGAAGTACCATGGATTGCTGGGAGGAATTTTCATAAGCTTACTGAATTCAGTTTTTGCCAGGGAAGAAATCTCACTAGATGTGAGCTCTCCTCCTGGGTTTACTCCCTCCTCTGACGCCGATCTGGCCAAGAAATCCGTGTGAAGGGATCCATTAGAAATGCACTGTGTGTTCGGGTGACAGTCTCTCAAGAAGATTTAGTATGTCCAGGCTAGTTGGATCTCCAAAAGTGCTCCAATTTAAAAGATGCTGGATTGAAGTACGACTATCAATTTGAGTTTATTCATTACTATAATAAACTACTGCTAATTTTGCCTATTCTTTACTTATTAAACCCCGTAAGCCGAACTATCAGCCGAATGGTTTGTACTCTCGCCTTCGGTTGTACAGTCCCTAGGTTCAAGCCTCACATTGACATGGATGTTTGTAGGGGTTTGAAATTCACTTAAAACTGTAAGTCTTCGTTTAATTAATTCTGGCATGGAAAAAGCGAAAAGAAATACCTTTGAGAGACAAATCAAATTGGGAAATTACATAATTTTTTTCACGATAAATTTCTCAATTACACATCACCTTTTTAAAAGTGTTTGAAATATAAAAGAAATCACATACAGAGATTCAATACAATGGTCCATATATTTATGAATAAACAATAAACTTTGAATAAATTTTAAAACGTAGGAAACTACCCTTAAACAAACTACTGCACATTTTATTCAAACTATTTTTTATATCCCAGCGACACCTCAGAATAAGCTATATCACGCCTCCACACTTGCATGTGACACATCAGGAGGAATGATGGGAGCTGTACCACCCGCACCTTTAACAAGTATCATCCATATGCCGATAAAACTCATAGATTCCCCGCTGAGGGTTACGGCGGCCTCCAATTCAGGATTAGGCGGCAAATGCGCCTTCAGGGATGGGACGGTGTTTGATACTCGACCCTCCCCCATTATTCAAACCCCTTTCCGATCTAAATATCCTGTCCGGAAATCCGAACGGTTTAGCTACGAACTCGGTCAAACTGTCCATATGTCCGGCACGTGGCAGGCAGTGTGTTGCCGCATATGCCGATCGTGACGTCATATGTTCCAGTCTCATCATGGAGGAAAATTTGAAATTTCATGCTTTGAAATACTTATTATATTTACAGGGCACTATATTTTAAAGGTGTTATTATTTGTAATTTATTTACGATTTTCTACTGTACTGATCAGGGAAAAGTATTATTACTGTAAGAAATTTAATTTAATTTGTTGTGAAAGTATAAAAGAATTCAACAATTTTAAATAATTTAAACTTTTTAAAGATTTTTAGCTATTTTAAAACATATTTTTATTAATGAAATATTTATTTTTTGCATCTTAATGCTTTTGTATAATTTTAGAAAGTTATTTATCATTATAACAAATTGATATCGAATACCGTAAGACAATAATAAATAAAGCAATATTTGCTTTTTGATACTTATTTATCCTTATACTGCAAATATTTGATAAAAATCGATGGTTTTAAAATCTTCATAATTTTGGTTTTTTAAAGCAGATGTATTTAGTATTTTAAAAATGAATCATAGAGTTTAAAAAGATTACATTTTTTAAGCAAATCACACATTTTTTTAAGATGTATCAAATATAAATAATTTTAATTTAAATGATGTGAAATATTTAATTACAAAATATCAGGAACAAATAATTTATTGCTTAATTAACTTATCAATATAATTATAATTTTACTAAAATAACTCTGTAACTGTAAATTAAGTGATACATCTGCTCTTTTCAATCTAAAGAAAATATAAAATATGAAATATTGATTTATAATCAAGAGATATTTTTGTAATATTGAAAAAGCATGTTTTCGTACAAAGTGTATATGAAGTAAAAAGGATATTTTTACCTAAATTTGTTAACCACAGTCTAAAAAATTTATATAAATTATAAAACGTCAAGCGCATTGTTTTGTACTGGTAATTATTTCAAAATGAGATGTATATTTTAAAAAATTATTGCATATATACATAAATAAAATTATGGAAACACAATAATTTAAAAGAAGTTTAATGCTTAATTGAACACAATAATTTAATGCTTTGTTAAACAGCACATAATTTTATAATTTAATGGTTAGTAAAATAATTTTGAATTTACTTATCTTAACTTCATTAACATTTTTGTATTGACTATTTTTATGATATAATGGAGTTGTTTAACTGTATATTTCATTTGATATCTCATGTACTTATCATATAATAAGTAAAAATAGTATCTTTTTTATTATGCTTCTTTCAAAATTCTATTCATATGAATTTCGAGAGGGAGAATAAGAGGAATTCAATTTATTTATGAATCAGTGAGTAATGGTTTTAATTATTTTGTATTCATGGGAATCTTATACTTATTTTTAATTAACGGATTAGACTAATATATATATATATATATATATATATATATATATATATATATATATATATATATATATATATATATATATATATATATATATATATATATATATATATTATATATATATATATATACATACATATATATATATATATATATATATATATATATATATATATATATATATATATATATATATATATATATATATATATATATATATATATATATATATATATATATATATATATATATATATATATATATATATATATATATATATATATATATATATATATATATATATATATATATATATATATATATATATATATATATATATATATATATATATATATATATATATATATATATATATATATATATATATATATATATATTCAATATTCTGCAATTGATTTTGGTTTCCTTTCGTTATAGTCCATTTACATCCACCATCAATCAATGATGCAAAACGGTTGACGACACCTGTATAAAACAACAAGCATATAACAGTAATGATAAATCCAACAGAGTCTGTTAGATAAATTATTGTTACAACATTGGCATATCAAGATTTTAGTGCGTTTGAATGACACTATAGCTGCCGCAAGGTAAATGGTATATAGCATCGTCTCAGTAATAATGAAATTCGGGTTTTCGTATGCGATCTTTCCTCGAGTACATAGTGAATATCGAATCTCTGACAGTAGTACGGCCTGCAAGACCTAGAAAGAGGAATTAAACAAGACTTTTAACAAAAGCTATCCTTAAATAAAATAGATAAATAGCACTTCTTCAAAATGTTGTTGAGTTCACTTCTAAAGTATCAACAAGTTTTAGTTGTAGGAACTATTTAGTAAATCATTATTAATAAGGGCTTTTGAAACCGAAGGCGTGTACCTTTGTTGACTCCATGGCAAAAAGTAAATTTCATCTGGGCATGTCAACTCTCTTTGTTGATGAATGTATTGCATTGTCTATGACTTTAAACACGTTACCTTATCTGATGTGATTCATATTCCCAAATATATTAAGAGGATTAATGTATGAGGACATTGATAAAAACTTTATGAATCTGGTCCTTATTTAAGTGCATGCAATCTCTAAAAGCACATACAATCTCTAAAAGATTAACAGAATATGCTGATAATGTGATATGAAGCTCTTTATACGAGTAGAGATGTATTTGAGAGGTAACATATACATAAACAATACGAAAATTAAAACATGAACACCAAATTTTAAATAAGCAAAAAAGACTTAAGAAATTTCAAGATCTTAAAAATAATATAGGTGAATACAATTCACGCTAGGAAATTTTGGCTTAATGGAAAAAGAGGTAATACATTTATTATTAAACGAAAATATATAACTTTTTTACTTTAATTTTTCTTTGTAGAAAATATATTCTGGTAATCGGATGAGAAAATGGAAAAAAAGCTCATTTCCTTTGCATGTTTACATTTTACACAATCATCCGGTAAATAGTGGTTCGGTTACCAGGAGAAGAGAAATTGATTACCAATTAGTATCCTACTTTTCAAATCGTATCTGAATAGCCATCACTGTGCACATTCTTATAATGGAATAAAAAACTTTTTCCATTAATTTGCTGTCCGGGCATTTATAATTTACTTATAATTTAATTGTGTTTCGTGAGGAAAAAGTTATTTATGGCACTTGAAATTGATAACCCTTTATTAAAAATGTTATTTAGGGTGGTATTTGAAACTGAAAGTTCAAAGTTAAAATAATTTTATTGCAATTTATAAAAATTCATGAAAATAAATTGATACGCTCGTAGAAATTTCGCAATGGATAGCTCCAAGCTTGTTTTAAGATTCTTTGTAAGATTATTTAGACCCAATCTTTAACTAAGCAAAATTTATAGACCGATACAAATTTTATTCTGCGAGCATAAGATGTATTAAAATTGTAAGAATCATTTATGTAATTCAATTAAATGCAATTTGTTTGATATCTTCGTATTTTTGAAATTCGCTAAACCATGCAAAATCAAGAAAATACTCATTCCTTAAATCATATCAAGAATATGTTTTGTGACAGTAATACTTCTCTTTTACTAAAAAATGTCTATGTAATACAATCATATTGCAATTATGAAATAAATTTTTAAGTTTTTAAACACGCAATAGAATGTTTATAGTTAGTTTATTATGATTCAAAGTTACTGTGATTCAAAATTTTTCGAATTATAACGAAAAATCAATCCTTTTCATACAGTTAAGTTATTTGCTCTTACATTTCCATCATTCAGACTTCGTTTTTGTTCTTTGAATATGAGGTGTGAATCTGGAATATAATTACAATAACTCCAATTAAAACCTAAACTCAACTTGTGACACGACAGCTTATATGTAAACCAAAGTTTACAGTGCCCATATATGTTTTCCTGACCGAGTGTCATGAGGTGCAAAGCATATGCTCCAGTTAGGTATTGAGCCTAACGCGAAATTACCAATGTTTAGTTCCGATCATGCTTGGTACTCAATTTATTAATTTATTGAAGTGATGAAAGCCTTTCCTTGCCCAATCCGAATCTCAGACTTGTGTCTAAGCAGCACGAAACGCTACCGCTAAGACACTGGACTTCCCCAATTAAAACAGTAATACATATATATCAAATATAGAAATGTAGTAAAATATTATTTCTTTTTTGTAGGAAATTACTCTTATTGTATTTGATATTATATTTGATTCCTATTCATATTATTAATATTCATATTATAATCAATATTCATATTATATTTGATTTTTTATACCTCATTTATTTATGACAATGTATTATGTTTGTTATACCTTAATTCTTACTCTTTTAGAAATTGCTTAATGTGCTCTACCAATTATCTGACAATTTCTCTTTTCTGATATAAAACTAGCTCCTTAAGGTCATTTGTATGAAAATATAATAGACGCGAGAGTTTTTCTATAGTTAAATAAAGACTGATTCCATTATTTAAGAATGTTCCAAATTTGTACTCATTACTTAATTTTAAGGTATCGAATACCTTCCATGATAAATGACTCGATAAACGGTTCACACCCGATAACTTGCAACTAATAGCCTCAGCCAATCAAGTACCCACAACCAAATTCATTTGTCACTAAAATAATCCAAATGAAGTAACAACAATCCACCCTGATGAGTGATTTTCGTAGTTTCCTTTTGCGGATATCTTTTTCAACTCCGAATAGATTTCCCACACGCTGAAAATGAAAAATATTCACTTTACACAGAGATTAGGAGTCGGATGGCAGGAACAATGTGTTCGAATTACACGGCTTTTAAGGACAGGGAGAAGGTGCAGCGCATCGCAGCTATTGACTTCATAAACCGTGGTCACATAGTCGCTGGGGGACACAGTATCCACTATTATTCCACTATAACACAACTAATTAAATCCCCAGTGTCCTCCCCCTAGGGCCAGAAAAGGTGTTGTATTTCCCCATCTCATTAAGCTGGGTTGCGGTGAGGGGAAAAGGTAGGGTAAGGGGCATAGGCCCTTTTGTTCGGGCATGTTCCCTAAGCCTCTCACTCACCCCCTTCGTTATTCTGCTTGATTAACGGATATAAATTCTGGGAGATTTCCGATTTCATTGAAAGGAGATCGCGTTTTGTCATAAATTTGTTCCATTTGGAAGCTCAGTCTCCATGATACAGTCATTTTCAAGGGATGGAGGATCACTTTAGTAGTTGTTATTCGGTTTTATATTCCATACCCCCTTAAAATATGCTTGCTTCAGTAAATATAATTAGTCAAATTTTCCCTCCACTGTGATATTTATTATATTACGCTAAGTTTTTTTCTTATGTATTATTTTTCTAAAGAAAACAGTAAGAGCTTCAGCCAAAATAAAGCTAAGACAAAATGAAACAATGACATGAGCTATTAATAAATACCATTATGTGATATGACAAGTCAAGTCAATTTCCGTATTATTTTTGAACTAGAGCAGCACAACTGGCTCAAAAAATATTTATAATTTTAGATACAGGATAACATGATATACACTATGCGCTCTCAGTAGAGAATGCAGTTCTTAACTTCGGATGAAATTTTTTTGAGTGTGTCTCAGTCTCTATGTAACAGTACGTTTCTATGTCTCAGTCTCTTCAGTAACAGTACGTTTTTATTCTTTTCGGATTAATACTTGATGTATAAAAAATATCATTTAATGTAAACTTGAAATGTAAATACAATGCACATGTAAATAGTTTACGCTAATTTTTAAAATAATAAACATACTTCCAAAACTTTATAGTAATTTATTCAAATTTTTAAATTTTTTAAAAATTTCGGTACCTGAATATTAAATATTGTAAAATTCGCGTCACCATTTTGCAGTATCAACATGTGTTTGGGGTTGGAGGATCCCCAAGATAGTGCAGATTTTAAAGATTTGAATGAATTTCTTGGGTGATAGAAGATTCCCCATTTAGAATTGCTTGGAGGGCAGCCTTTGAGTCACAGAAGATGAAAAGTGCTTTTATCTGCTCAGAAGGGGAATTTGAACATGTCAAGTGCCTCTACAATTGACCGAGGTTCGCAGTTTAGAGGTTATAGTTCCAGCGCCGAAGTTACCATGTCCGTAGTAGTAGGGTTCAACCTATTTCTAACAATCTTGGTGACGAGTATCACCAAAGGTTGTTAGAAATAGTCCTGACCCACCATTCGTGATAGTTTTAGCAAAAGGGCCATTGATATAAGCATATGCAAAATTTTCTTTTGGAAACTGTTCTATTGTCTTGAGGCCCTTTTTTTAAATGTTATAAAATATCTGATTACTATTCCAGGGCTCCAAGAGATCGGTTTATACACTTATTGCAATTGGGAAAAGGCAATACTTTCTTAAAATCCAGATAAGTAGTTAATATGATTACTTTTTTCAAAAAATAGCATAATAAATAAGAAGAAATAAAAGGAGATCCAAAATTCGTACACATTTCTTCTTTATCCCTAACAGTTAAGCATAAACGACAAATTTATAAAATAAAGAACTCTGCAAGCATCCCTTCTTTAAGCAGAATCCCGGAACAGTATAACGTGATTTAAATTATATGCATCGCACTATAAGTATCATTACAGGGAATTCAAGTCAACACTGTGCGATTACTGCTCAAATTAATTAGAAATACTGCAATCAAAATTCGAAATGGATAAACAACATCAAGAATTAAGTTATATTCCATTCCATGGAAATATATGAAATTCAAACGGGGTAAAAAATTCAGTGGGTAAATTGAATAAAAATTTTGCTTATAAAGATTATTCATAAAAATGCAAAAATAATTCATTCTAATCTGAAATCTATCCATTCAAACAAAATTATAAATAAAACTTGTGATTATGAATTTCGTCAAGAGACTTGTTAGTTCCTCGCTAATGTTGTATTTTCTCTAAATTGAATTTAACTCTAAGATAGCTTAGAATATCATAATATAACTAAAAATAATTCTCGTAATAATTCTTTAAAGCTATTCCAGAATCAATAAATTGATCCATATTTTTTGATGGAATACTCTTCTCCTTAGAGTATAAATCGAATTTCGAGAACTCGTTCTCTGTTTTGCAGCCTGTGTGTTATTTTGTTTAGCTCAAATTAGCAATTTTACTGACGATCAATCAGACTGGCAAATTTCAGAATTCAACTACCAAACTTAGCATCCAGAATGTCTCAGACTGGAGTGTCTCCTAACTAGATCTCCAAATTTCAAGCTCTCTGTCGGAGTCAGGAGTCAAAAAGTTTTTGATAAACGACAGGTCACGACATCAAAACTCATGAAAAACCATAAACTCTTCATATCGGGTTTGAAGGGCGCTTTTGACGCTCATCCGCCCGTGACTAAGTAGTCACTCCATTATTGGTAAACCCCACCGAGGGTCTACAAAAGCTCCTTTCACTTCGATTTAAAAATACTCATAAAAAATGCTTCCAATGTAACTATTGTATCAAAAACTTTTTCATTCTTACTTGCTCGCGCGGAAAAGAAAAGACTGGGAAAAAAATATATTCCGCCCCCAATTTTTTCCATCATCTTTTTTGGTGGGAAGAAGCCGAATTAGGATAAAGCAGTCACGTTTTCTCCAGGCCCACCCCTGCATGGGCCTGCACGAGGCGGGCGGCCTATACAAAATTTCTGCTGTATGGAATAGCTAGCGGGTGTGTAGATAAAGCTGTGTTGTGGCGGCTTTATGACGATTATTTTCTGCTTGAACAGACTTTCGCACCTACGCCCCTTGTCCAAAGAAGAACATTTTTTACATTTCTTTATCGGATTTTTGCTACAAAATGGGGGGGAGAGGTATTAGTAGAAAAGCTTTTTTGATCCGATTGTTGACGTTGTGTTTGGAGTAGAACTCATGCGCACTTGAATGTGAATGAGGTTTTAGTGAGAGTTAAGAGACTGAATATAAAGCAGAAAAATATAATCCTATGCTAAATTAAAAACTTATTTATCAATTTCTTTTCTGATTTTGGATATTTCCATTCAAAAAGTGAAATTGTTTTCTTCTAAAGGAAATAAACTGTCTTCAACATCAAAAACATGATGTTTATACATAAATCATAATTTTGATTGGTCAATAAAATGTTATTCTTTTCCACAATGCTTATAAAAATACATACTAGCAAAGGAGTGAAAATTTTTTTAAAAAAGTATAAAACATAATTTTATTAAAAATTATTTTTAATTGCTTGTAAATGTTACCGAAATTATATAACTTTTACGCAGTCATATTAATTTTATGCCATTTTCCATAAAAATCGTTATTCAACAATCTAGTGTAACACGCATTAATTGCATTTGATAATCAATATCATTTAGAAGATATTCTAAATAATATAAGTTTCTTATTTAAATTTATTTAACAAAAAATACCATTTGATTACCATTATTTTCCATAAAGGTTTTCTAAAGCAGTTACTTAAAAATTAACGAAATTTCTTTGCAAAAAATTAATGAGAGAAATTGTATTTAACAATGAACACTACGCCATCTTTGATTTTGATATTTGTTTATCATATCATATTTTTAAACTCAATAAATTTATTTCAATCCTTTTTGTTAAATATGGACACCAATCTTGTAAATATTTAATTTTCTATCGATGATGAAACGAATTATTAAAATTGTTTCCTGAAATTATAAAAACGAAAAATAGCTAATCATAATATATTTTGCTTCAGTAGACTGACCGTCTTACAAATGAAGAAAGAAATTCCTTTTCAACACTTTTGTTGGTATAACAATTCAAACGCGTACATATATATTTCTGTATATAATGATAGTAAAATTTAAAGTTCGTAAAAAAAATTTACTTTTCTTGAATTTTACATTTTTGTTTTCTTTTTTACAGTCAATTTTTTTTACTTCATCTTAAGGAGGTTTTGACTATGTTTTACATATTTTTAGCTTTTAAAAATTAAAATTATAAATTTCTATCCTATTTTTTGTGTGAAATAGGAAATTACAATAAATTAAAAAACTTTAGCTTATTTTATTTCACCATTCAACGGAAACTACTTAAAAAGCATATATCAGATTTAAAAATAAAATAGAAATTCACCCAAATCAACAAATTATTTAAAAAAATTTTTATTAATTCCTCTCCACATTGCATGCATTAAAATAATAAATTAAGCTGGAATAAACAGCGTTCAAATGTCTTACATATTAACAAAGATAAACTTCTAGTTACGAAAAATAAGTCATTATTTAAAGCTCTAATTTCAACAGAAAAAGTAAGTTTACTTATTTAAGTAACGAAAAAAAAATGCTCAAATGCCGAGGGATTCTTTATTTTTAAATCTTTTACAGCTTAGATCCATTTCCAGTGTTTCTTCATAATTCAATAGTGTTGTTAAAAACAACTTTTATTTGGCGATATTCAAGAGAAGTTTTTTCTGAATAAAACAAAAGGTTGAAAGAATACGGAAGGATATGTAACGGTGGTGTCCTTTCCAGTAAGGAACAAAGAAAATTTTTCCCATACGGTAAAATAACTATATACTATATATATATATATATATATATATATATATATATATATATATATATATATATATATATATATATATATATATATATATATATATATATATATATATATATATATATTTATAAAAGTCTCCACATAACTGTTTTGAATTGCAAAGACATTTAGAATAATGTTTCATACCAATGTTCCTTGTATATTTAAAATAATATTACAATCAATCGATTATTTATAATTTATGCTATTTCAAAATGTATTTGAGTATACCCTCTAGAGTATTGAAAACTATATTTAAAGCGCGAATACACACACACCACTAGAATTCAAAAACATGTAGAATTACAGTTATGGTAATTTTGGTACATTGTGTCAATCGATTAATGGGTTCTAGCGAATAAGCACACATAATATGCTTATTTATTTCATATGATTGATGCCTATAACAATTTTTATACATCTTCACCAGAAAATTCAAATTCCTATATCAGTTTAAATTCATATATCTCAGAATTTGATTTTTAAATACTTAGAGTTAATAAAGAATATTTATTACTAAAGGTATTCATAAATTTGAATTATCGAGTTATTTCCTTACATGCAAATGCCTTCTCGTTTTTACTCGCGTGTCTCCTTGGAACCATTTAAAAACAAAGTTGGAAGCATTTTCTTCCTGTTCTAAAGTTACACATGTAAATATTTGTAGGACTACACAATATCGTACAACAGCTATATTAGGTTTCTGTCGTCTCCTCGATGTCCCCAGAAGTCGCATATTTCTTCCCCTTTGTAGGATGTGAAAGGACTCTTGACCCTTGACCAGCAGATCTTTCGGTCCCATCAAGCGTATCTGGTAGCTTGTCTGGACCGCCCACAGTTTTTTCTCGCTCGATCACCGCGGCGGCAGGAGGATTTAAGCAACTCCATTGACTAGCCGGTCTTTAGAGTTGTTGGAAGGGTTTAAAATTTATATTTACCTGCTTTATATATGTATATATATATATAGAGAGAGAGAGAGATAATGCTCTTCCACTCTTAGGCTCTCAACAATTACTTTCTTGATTTATCAGGGAATGAAATGAGATGTTTTGTAAAGTAAATACTATATTTTAAATCAGCAAATTTTATTGAGAAATTGCTCCAATAAATGCTTGACATCCTATTAAAATATTGAATTTGAGAATGTCTTTCAGAATACAATGAGCGTCAAAGGAAAGTTTGAATGCTCTTATATTATATATGAATCATTTTATTACGAATATATTCTTGTCGCTTAATTTAGAGTAACGCAATATAAAAGACTAATCCTTCAACGTAAATATAATAAATAAAAAAATGGATTTGCTCGTCTTACAATTGAAACATTTTCTTAATTCAATTCTAAGCCAAACATATAGGGACCCAAAATACGGAATACTAAGTTATTTTTTTTAAATTGATTTAATTCACAAACAAAATATCTATGAATTAATTCATCAAATTTTCATATAAAACATTGTATTAAAATTGAGGTAATTCTTAAAAAGGCCTTATTATTCGACACTATATTGCTTTTCCACGTCGCACGTGTAAAATGACGAAGTTGTAGAATATTCATTAGATTAAATCTACGAATTTGCACAACTGTTGACCATTCGAAAATAAAAAACATTCTTGACAGAAATATAGGAAAACTCACGAGAATTTATTTAACATATTTGATAAAACAATGGTAGGTCTCACTTAAATTGAAAATTTTCATTCCAAAAACTGAATTAAAATATTTATCTATTGTGTACATTATGTATTTTTATTACAATTACTATTTCTATCTTAAAACGTTGAATTATAAATCAAAATTACTAAAAAAATATTGAATTTTTAATTTAAGAATTAGCATTTTAAAATTTTTACTAAGTTCTTATAAATGATTAACAGTTGAATTATTTACCGATAAGAAAATATCTTTTTTAGACAATTTTTTATTATAAAAATTAAATTAAAAAATAAATATTTTTCCGAGGTTTTTCTTTTAATTTCAAATATTCTTTGCAATTTAAAAAAAAAAAAAAAAAACTATCATCCACACCTTATGCACAATATGTGTGTGACTTAATTTATATATTGAATATATATATATATATATATATATATATATATATATATATATATATATATATATATATATATATATATATATATATATATATATATATATATATATATATATATATATATATATATATATATATATATATATATATATATATATATATATATATATATATATATATACATATTTTCAAAACATTTTTTTGTGTGGGAAATTCTTACATTAATTGCAATTAATGTCGAACAATTTTTACCAGAAAGATGAGTCTAAATTTTTTGTTTAAAACTACAATTCTCCTTTTTAAATGCGAGTTTGCCTTTTTTTAATCATATAGGATGATAGGAAACTTTTATAATTTAATAATTTTTGACAGTTAAGAGTTCATAATAAAAAAATGGTAATTTTTAATCTCGATAATTAAACACCAAACAATTGCTGAAATTTGTTTCTGGAACCTTGGCATTATTTTTTATTTGAAATAATACACTTTTTCTTAAATCATTGTTGTTTTACGTATTCTAAAATTGCTGAAAAAATAAGTTTTGCCTGCTGTATATATATATATATATATATATATATATATATATATATATATATATATATATATATATATATATATATATATATATATATATATATATATATATATATATATATATATATATATATATATATATATATATATATATATATATATATATATATATAAATTTCTAATCTTAAAATATTTTTCTTAGTAAATAATTGCAAGTCATATTTGTTTGGTAAATATATATCTCACAATATATATATCAATATATATTAAATTTTTCTAAAATATTTTGCTGAACTTTAAGTTATTTCCTTTTATATAAACTCTTTATTTGATTCACTTTATTAATAATCCTTATTTTTATGCTTCTTTTGCAACAATTTTTTTTAAACTCATTCATTTTTTTATCCATTTCTTTATTTAAACTTTATGCATATTTTAGAATGCGTTTTACTTTTTAAGAGAACAATACAATAAATTTAAGCTCATTTAGTGCGCGTATTCAAGACATTAAGAATAGATTCCTAGTTTATTAAAATAAAAAAAATTCTTCTAACTTAAAAAAAAATTATATTAAACTTTGCTAATATATAATTCAGCTGTTAATAAAACAAATACACTTACATGGAATTTTCCATCTTTTATTTCTAGTAACATTGCATCTTAGTTTAAGCTCTTTTAGTTAATATTTCAATTGATGATTGTATAAATTTTACACTCTATAGTTTATAACATTTAACAATAGGAATGTTGAATGTTTTTTAAGATCCATTATTTTTTACCATGTAAGCAGAGAGAAAATTCATCATTTAATAAAATATGTTAAATAAATTAAATCAGTACAGACCATTGAATTAACTTTTATTGTTAAAGTAGGTAATACTAATAGCAATGGATTACAACTTAGAATCAGAAATTTTAGTTTTCTTTTCTTTGAAAAGAAGTATAACTTTATTTTATTAACTACGAAATTTATTGGATCATAATGATCATTTTGAACCACAAAACTAAATTGTTATACAAAAAACTTAAAATTCTCTTTTACTTAATTCTGACACATATATTAATGCAAGAACTAAAAAAATATTTGATTTCCTTTTTAAAAGAAATATTTTTTGTCACTAATGAAACATTAACGAAAGACACAATACTCTGTAGATGTCTTCAAAATCTTTATGCAGCTGAGTATTATCCAGGTAACTACTGAATGGAATCAATTAAACCATAATTTTGAGTAAAGGTTTCAAATGTTAGCTTTTCATAGATTTTAGTTTAGACTTCATTTTTAAGCATTCGCATTAAACATTTTGCTTAAAAAATTTCGGGGAAAAAATTAAAACAAAATAATGTAAATGATATTTCCTTAAATGTGTTATTTGGTTCACTAAATCATGTATTAATAACTGCATGTAAGTAACTTTTATGTACAAATATAGAAAAAATATACGTAAAATTATAATAACTTTAATTGAAAAGAAAGGAAAACAATACTGCACGTATTCATACGCTGCTCTTTGATGAAAGAATTTATTGAAATATCTTGAAGTACTATGCTCATGTATTCCGTAATAAAATTTACATTCTAAATAAACTTTTTTTATTTACTATCATTTTTATTACATGAATTTTGTCTGTATTTAAGTGCATGAAAGAATGTTTATAGATATAAGATAAAACAGTATCTTTTTAGTTTTTTATATATTAAATATTCAGATATTAATATGTATTTTATTCTAAGAATATAGAAAAAATAATTTAAATCTGTAGTTAATTTTTAAATTTATATTCAGAGTCTTAATACTAAAAAGAAATATAAGTTTTTTTAAACTTAGTTTCTAGATTATAATTTTAATAGAAGCAAAATTTTTATTTACTCTTCTTCATTTGCCCATTCAATTATTGTATCATAAATAGTTTATTTAAATAAAGCAAATGTTTTATTTATTTTTCAATCAAATGATGAACAAAAATGGACAGCAGATAAAAATCAATGCTTTATAAGGAAATCTAATGAATGAATTATTTTTGTACGATGTGATAAGATAATATTCCTTTATTATTTCTTATTTCATATTTCCAATTCAGTTTTGTTTGAATTTTCCTATTTGAAAAATAAAATAATTTTCACTGTAAATTAATAATTATCAATTGATTTAAATTTAATAATAGTCGATTTAATAAATAATTATGGAAACAAATTGTAAATATTTTAATTATATATTTAAAATTTTGATTATAAATTATTTTTAATTGCTTTTTAATATGTTAGATTAGGAATGATTTCATGAATTTAAGATATTCACTTTCTGTGTATAGAAAGGATCACTCTAAGAACTTAAAAAAATCATGTACGAATAACAGTACATTAAATGCAGGCCTAAATATTTGTTTTTAAAATTTGTTAAACAAATGTCCTTAAGAAAAGTGAATAACTTATTTTTTTATAGTGTATTTTAATATAAGTTATGAATTAAGAACATAAATAAAAAAGTTAAATACATTTTCTTTCTCTTTCCCAAGATATATCATTATTCTGAAAATGATATTCATCTGAAACCATGACAAGCGCTTAAAAAAACTTGCATGCAAGTTTTAGCTCTAAGTATCATTGGCGGCTTTGCTTAAAATGCCGAACCTCGACCCCCTACGAAGAGATCCCGCGGTTTGAACAAGGCCTTCCTCGCGTTACCCGGGCACTATATCTACTGATGGATGTGCCCCTGTTTCTGTACGGGGGGTGGAGGGTTAAAATGAGAACGAGAGGAAGTTATTCCGCTCCGTCCATCAACGGATGGAGAGTTCCGAAAAAAAAGAAGGGAAGAGGAAAAGTTATGTTTTTGGGGTATGTCACAACGAAGATCGTATTTTAGATCTGTTAATGGCATATTGGTCGGATCGTTCGCCCTGGATCGTAAATTAGTCGCGTTTTCCAACCACTGGCGCCACAAAATTTTCAGGCTTTTGGGAGCGTGTGAAACCAGAATATTTGACTTTATATTTCGCCCGACAAACGCCCCTGACTTCTTCCAAGTGTATTCGCTAAGAATTATGACTCGAAATTACAAGAGAGTAAAAAAGTACTTGGCGTCGAAGAACGGTACCGATCCAATATAGACGTAAATGTAGAACTATGAGCTGAATGTTCTACCGAATCCCTTTTCGCCGAGAAACAGATCTCTAAGAAATGGGGAATGGCTGTAATTATTTCCATCTGGGATTATTATCATTTTAACTCCATCAAATTTCAGAACCATAGTGAGGAATTTAATGGCAACAGTTTGTGATTCTAAAATACAAAAAATCAAACATTCGTATTGTTATGAAATATTTTAGAATATAGTTATTATTTTGTCATCAATTTGAAGTTTTTTTGTGATTTTAAATTTTGGACTCAAATAAAATCAAACATTTTGGATGGATAAATCAAAAATTAAGTTATATAAAAAAGTAGTAAATTCTTATTTTTATGTTTTGCAATTTTTCACAAAAAAAATTTTTTTTTGCAGTTTATTTTTTACAAGGTTTTACATAACGCCTATGTCTTAGAGGCACGTAATATTTCATCAAATTATCTTGAACATATTATTATATGTTCAAGATAATTTGATGAAATCTTTTTAATAAAAAAAATAAATACAAGTTTTAGACTTGATCAAGAAGAGAATAGTATACTAGAAGAGAATCAATACTAGTGCTTTATTCGGATTACTGTAGTCAAAAGAAAAAATAATTATCTTCTAAATTCAGGGATTCGAACTTGCTTCAAAAATGAGATAAAATTATTAATATTATTATTTATAACCTGTAGTAGTTTTTTAACCTTTATAGTTTTGGAAAAACCTTATGTACTAGTCAGAAATAAGAGGAAGTGATAATGATAGAAAGCACTTCAAAGCAGAAAAATGGGAATATTAAATTATTATTTATAAGGAAACACTTGTCGGAAATTATAGTTTCTAGAAATTTAGTTATTCAGGGAAGTTTCAAAGTGTATTAGTTTACAAATTGGTATAAATTTTATTTTATTTTCATGTAATGAAGAATAATTTACTAAGCAAAAAATCACAAAAGAAGGATTTTTAAGGCAAGAAGAATTTTATTTAAATAAAAAATTACACTGAAAAAAAAAAGATAACAGGAAGATAAAAACGAAACTTAAGTAAAAAATTAACTTATTTTTGTTCATTGATTAATTTAACAACTACATATCGCAACCGTATGATATCAAAGAAGACGCTTTAATATTTTTGTGGAGCAGAAAGAAAATGAATCAATATTTCTGTTGACGTAAAAGATTTTGAAGCCAAAACACACAAATTTAAAAATAATTGGCAGCCTTTAAATTATTTCCAAAATTTTAATAAATTTATTCAGACATAAATGCATTTATAAATTTCTCTTTCGTGGAATTATAACCAAATTATTTTTATTTACCATTAACTTGCAACATTATTTTATGAGGAACCTATAATTTAGATTTCAAATTTATAGTTAAAAAAATTAATGGCTGTTTTCCTAACTGTGAAATTTCGCAAAACTTTCTTTTAAATTTATAGAAAGGAGAATATTAATATAAAAAAATGCTTGAAATATGATTGCATAAAGAGATCAAAATCATTTATTAAAGCTGAGAGCTTCAATGCCCCCTCCACATTCCTGGAAAATCAGGTATTCAGCAGTCTGGCTTAATAACTAGGAATAGGAAACACATGCCTGTAACAACATCCATCTACATTTGCAAGTTCGAATATCCTCACGTAATTATCTCCCATCTCAACAGAAGTTGGCACGAAAGAAAGCAATTGGCGACACTTCTCTTCTCCTCCATCCTTTGGTATTAAGTTACTTTCTTAAAGAGAAAGATGCCAGAGATAAGATGTACGTCTTTCCTCCACCCCCTTCCTCCTAGAAATATCCTTCATACGAGATTTTTCACGAGCATCCTCTGAGATTAATTTCTATGTCTCGCACATAAATTCTGAGTATAAGTTGCGCTCTAAACTTAAATTTGGTACATCGGAATGTCTGCCTTGTTTCTGGAAAATAATTTTCGCTTATTGTTTCGATTTCCTGGAAATTGTACATAAGAGTAGAAGCAATCTTAAACATAAAATATAGCCTTAATAATGAATGTTAAATGAACGTTAAATCTCATTTATCTCTGTGGGGAAACAAAATCCATCTTATAATTACTGAAATTTAACCAGGCAGACATTATTGAAAAATTTAAAAGAAAAGTTTATTAAAAATGATTTTTAAATTTTGCGTGTGCTTATTTTAATATTTCGCAGAAAGCAGTCTCATATCAACTATTGGCAATATTCAACTATCATTTATCATTTTCGCGTATTTATTATTCGGTATTTAGTAAATAGATGCAAACAATTTACTATCATCAATTAACCTAGCAAATGCATGATTTTATTCAAGAGATAGTTTTTCATTTTATTCTTTTATTTTCAATAGTCAATAACATCTTTTTTTACAATTTATAAAAAAAGATATTTTTGACAAAATATTTATTTAAGATAGCTATTTCAAATAATTAATAATTTCGATAAATTAGCATATATTTTAATTCTAAAAGTGAAAAGGAATGATTCATTTATCAAGAAAAATATTTAAGTTGAAAAGCTTTTATTCATTGTTAAACAACAATGACAACATTTATTTTATTTTTAAAACATAATACTGTAGCTAAAAAATAGCTGAAGACTTAAATATTAAAAGATAAATAGATAAAAGATACATTTTAACATGAGAAAGTCGATGCGAGTAGTTTTTAAAATATTCGCTCCTTTTTGACAACTGGTAATAAGGTGTTCGCCAATATTATTCGTATTTATTAACAAAATAAAGCGGCATAAAGTTAACTCTAGTAGTTTCAGTAAATAGTATTTACATTGAATTACTTGATATATTAAATAATTATAGAGGTTAATTCCCAAATATAATATACAAATATAAAAAAATATATTAGAAAAACCTATCATTAAACAAAGTTAAAATATTTTTAATAATTTTTTCTTTTCTGATTTATTACATGAAATTGTAATTTTTATCATAAAAAAAGTATCTGAAATATTTTATTCAGTTTGTGTGAAGTTTTTCACTGATATAAGTTTTTCTGTTTTTAAAAAAATAAGGATCAACTGAAAAATTAAATTTCAGATTTCATATAACAAAATTTTATATTGTATTAATATATGATAATGATATAACTATTTTATCAAAGCTAAAATTCTTATGAATGTGTCCTTACAGTAACAAATTTATTGAGTATTTATATACATAAATTCATTATATTTTAAAAAGTTGCAGCTTATTACATTTTTGTGTAGATAAATCTCCACAACTGTGTAGTTAATCTCCATAGATTGAAATACTAAATTTTAATTGTTAGTTTCCACGAATTTTACGAACATGCTTTCGAATAAAAGTAAATGCTTTTATTCGAAAGCATTTACTTCAAAATAAATTTAAATATTGCCCTGTAATATTAAATGTTACACTGAATAATTAGATTTTATTTTCAAAGATAAGAAATGATGTTACTAAATTAAAAAATAAACTTCCCAAATTTATTCCAACTTTAAAGCATTGTAATAAAAATACTAATGGTTTCTGAAACAATTATCAAGCTTTTCTATTTTTGCCAATGCTTATTTTATTAGCTTTTCCCTCAATCAAAAATTTTATCTCGAAAGAAAAACTTTCTCCACATCTTCTAAATTTGGTGACCATTTTGGCATTTTTTGAGATTCCTAATTACTTTTATATCATCAAAGGAAAAATATTCCATCTTTTTATGATTTGTGGATATTCATTTCTTATATTCGAAACAATGGATCGCACTAATTTTCTCTCCCACACGCATTGCTAGTACATGGAGCATTTCATACAAACTAATGACACATTTTCAGTTGAAAAAAGTTTTTATTTTCGAATAAACTATCAAATCAATGATATTTAGCATTCATAAAATTAAAAAAATTACTTTTTCTTGCGTATATAAATGATAGGAAATGGGGAAGGAAATAAAAATTTAAATCATTGTTGTACTTTAAGGAAAATAGGAACTCCTTTATTGAATCACAAACAAAACTAATGAGGAAACAACGATTGAGATCATTATTATTATATTTATTATAATTATTTTCGATACATTAATCAGAAAGCGACTCCATTAGCCATAAAAAGATGCTTATTTTATTCAGAAATTCGTTTTTCATAATTGGTAGTCATGAAGTATCTTGAAATATAGAGTTATTGAGAAAAAGCATGTATATTAATTACTGTTTCAGTTTTCAAGTCAGTAAAATATTTCTAAATTTCATAATTAAGTATATATTTCAATTTATACATTCATTAGGCTGTAGTTAGAATAAATAAATTTTAAATTTAAAGTGTGCGTATGACATAAAAATACATACAATTGAAAACTATGAGTTTTAAGGGAATTTTAAAGGCAAAGGAAAAATATTCATTATAAAGAAAGTTTATTTATAATAGTTGAACAACTACTTTCTTTCTAATTTAAAAATTGCATTAAAATAAAGGAAAACTCAATTTATTTTTAATTTTTTTTGTAACCAATTAATTTTAAGCACACATGAGTAAATCCTGCAATTATTCCAAATATATTTGGGGGGAAGGAAATTTTTAGGTAAAGACAGTGTAGACATGACGTATTATCATTGTAATAAATAATTTGAACCACTTGGAGAAATAAATGGAGCAAATCATATTTATAACAATACATTACACGTCAATTTTATTATTTAACATATATATTATTAATAAAGAGAAATATGTATAATAAGTAACATGTAGTTATCAATCACATGTATTAATAAATAAGTTAATCAAGGAATTATATAATTATGACGATATCTGCGCAATATCATGCTACAGAATATTCCTCATTATATAATTATTTATTATAATTGGTAATTTTCTGCACAAAATAAGGGATTAAAAATTAATCATAGTTGTTTTAATAGCAGTGGTTACACAATGTGTATTTATTTATGATAACATGAAATATTATTAATGGCTTTATTTAGATTGTCCCATACTTTAAATTTTAAAGTAATATGTAAAATTGTTTATTGAAAAACCAATTAGAAATTCACTTAATATATTACAATAGGTAATATTGTTAATCAAAATCTTGCTGAGTAATAAGTTTTTATCTTGCTGTATAATTGTGTATACTATAATATTGCTTTCCAATTCATTTTCACATTGCAAAACTCTTGAATACGATGTTATTTCGAATAATCATATATTATTACATTCATAATCATAAAACTTAGATTAATATATATTTAATTCATAAAGCTATTAAAAATAATGTATTTAATTACTACATGAATAAATTTTAAGTAGTTCATTACTTCTTGTGTTTACAGTTAAATTTGTGTGAACATAAATCAACCCTTCTCTAAAATACAGAATACTGAAGTAATAGCTATTTTAGCCCATAAGTGATTAATATAAGCACAAAATATATCATTACCAAGTGAATTATAAATTTATTTTCCCAAAACCAATTAACATAAATTTGATTTGATTGACAAAATAATTATTAAATTTTATAATGTAGAGATATATCAAAGATAATTCTTACTAATACTTTGGTTAGCTCAAATTATATTTATAATATTGAATATAAAATTGGAAAATAGTTATGGGAAAACACCATATTTTGAATGCACAGTTTGGTACAGAGTTCCATTTATAAGTTATTTATCTGCTAGTGGAATTTCTAGATTATTACATTCATAATTCATAATCATAAATACACTAACAAATCGTTAATTCATAAAAGTAAAAAAATATAAATAATTATATATATATATATATATATATATATATATATATATATATATATATATATATATATATATATATATATATATATATATATATATATATATATATATATATATATATATATATATATATAGATAGATAGATAGATAGATAGATAGATATAGATATAGATATAGAAATGTATATAGCGGTCTCATAGCTTCTGATGGGAATACGTTTAAGAAAAAATTGCTTATAGAAATATTATGATAGTTATCACTTTTTAATAATATTTACAATTTATACAATATTTAGCAATGATACTTAACAATATTTACCTTTGTTCAGAATGCTGTTTTGTTCCGCGTAATGAGATCTCCTATATATATCAACTAAAAGCAAATTAAATGAGGTGTGCAACACTTGAACACTTGAAATTAAGTACTAAAATTTAGACTTCTTCATAAAAGTTCTAATATATATATGATTGGTGGTGTATTGAAAAGTGTAAACATATTCACTGTTGAAAGCAAAATTAATACTTCTACGAAAATCAAAAAGAAAAAAAATTGTAAATATCGCTATTTTTTAAAAATAGATGCATTGTGAAAATGTGAAAAGAAAAGAAATTTGATACCGTTCATTTTTTTCCCCTCTACTCTTAACAATGAAGCATATTTTCATTAATTTTAAAAGAGAGAGAGAGAGACACACACGTCTCCTTTCTGGACTCGAACAGGGTTCTGGAACGTTGCCCAGTGAGGAAGTAACAATTTTACAGTGAATTCAAATCAGTTTTAGTAACTGCTTAAATTACTTACAAATGCATTCATCAAAATTTAATCCATTTGCAATTTAGCTTGTCTTAAGTTATCCAGAGACCGACATTCTGATATAATTTTCCTTCCATTTCCTGCGGCCGTTCTCAAGTCAACCTCAGAGTAGAATTCAAGGGACAAAAAGAATGGGAATTTTATTGAAAAGGAAATGCAGTGTTACATTGACTTAAAAGTATGCAGTTATGCCGAATAATTTTAGAATATATTTTTTTGTATAATATTCTTATTCTTTTTTTTGTTAAATATATTATTTAATTGGTTAATTCACATTGTTTTGTATTACTTTTTCAAATTATGTCTATATAAATACACACATACACACATATACACACACACACACACACACACACACACACACACATATACACACACACACACATATATATATATATATATATATATATATATATATATATATATATATATATATATATATATATATATAAGAATTAATATGGAATGCAGATGCAAATTTATATAGATCCCAATAATTCTTCAAAGTTTCTGTAGTAGCTGAAATAAATAAAACATAGCATCATTGATTGTACTGTACACATATTTAATTTAAAAGTATTAAAGCATACATTTCTTAAATAATACCTTTTATACGATTAAATTTCCAGACGTTTTTGAATCATTTTATTTGAATAATAAAAATCTATATAAGAACATAAAATTTCTTTTTCTTCTTTCATTTAAGAATAAAAATATTTTATATATAATATATAAAAATAATTTCTCAGCCTTTTATTCATTGAAAAGAAAACATTATATTAAAACATATTATATTGAAAAAGTGAGAAAATAGTTATGAAATTACTGCACTTATATATTCAAATTAAATAACAATAGACAAAATATTTCAAATGAAACGAAATTCATGTTTTTATTATGATTAAACCTTACATATAGTTTTAGGCACAAACTGTAACATACATAAAATTTAATATTGACGAAAAAAATTGGATTATTGAGAGACCTGGGAGATATACCAAAAACAAGCGAGATTTGAGTGCAATTTTTGTTAGATTCAGTTCAAAACACCACACATTCAATATTTTTTACTTTCTCACTGCGTGAATTTTTTCTCTATAACTTATTTTCTTGAATTTTAAAATATTTACGAAGAACGTTAAGGAAGTGAAAGCAATTTACAAGTTTTGATTGTTTTTTTTATGATACCTTTATAACATTTGATCTTCATCAATAGTCCTTAATAATTAAAATTTTTCATGGGTATGTTATATATAATTTTAATATATATATATATATCATATTAGTACTACACGTTATGCTTAGAGCATTTCTAAGGGAAGAATACCTAAGACAGTTGTTCGTAGTTTTGAATCCCAATCAAGAGATTTATTGATCTTTGAACTAAATCTTTGTCTTGAAACTTTCATATTATGACAGTGGGGAAAATTAGTACACCGTTAGCTCACGCCGCATGTCTTAAGTTCTTTGGCTGATTCCTGACCAAACCAATAATCTTTCAGTCACGAAACCAACACTTTTCTCAAAATAGTTATTGTTGTCAACACATTGTAGCCAGTATCTATTTGAAAAGGTATAAAACTAGTCTATATTTTTATGAATTATTATTGTAAATTCTAAATAGAGAAAAGGGCTATTCAACATTTTAATTAAAAAATGTACTTAAATTTACGAAAGAACTTGATTAAAATATACTTAAAATAAGTATTTTTCTCTATGATAAAATTATTTTGGAATTAAAAATTTTGAGCAACTTTTTCGATTAGAATTCAAAAAATAAGAATAAGTGAATTAGTGTGCAAATTCAAAATATTTGAATCTCAATTTATATTAAGAAAAAACTATACAAAACCACTTTAGCATTTTTCAAACTTGATAAATGAGATTTTTTGAAAACGCTGATGATTTTGCGTTAGAGAGGATATTTTTTTCTTTTCAAGAATACCATGCAAAAAAAAAAGAGAGAAATTTCAGACAATATGTCATTTTTTTGATGGATGATGTCCACGGTGAGTCTTCTTCCTCCTCCAGGTTCTTTCTTTTTCCCTCTTCTTTTCTCTCTAATTTCCTCCAACTTGTTGGTAGCACGCAATAATAATGGCATTGAGAAGCATCATGCTAATACGTCAGGGGTACAAAAAAGGGAAAAAATCCCTCATTTTTTAATCACACACTAATGTCCTCTTTGTGTGTTTTTTTGATGGACAGCCACTGAAAGGTAATCTCTCGCCTATCTTCCTCATTTTTGACGAAGTAAAAATATTTGACTTTTAGAAAAGGAGCAGTTTGGTAGATTCCTTCATTTATGAGAGTTGGTATGGCGTGCGCAGCTCTAAGTGAATGCTTATACGCCACTCAGTTACCTTACTTCTTGCTTTTTTATCCTCTGCGAAGACTGATGGGACACTTTTTTTTGACTTAACGTGATATTACTGGAGAAGATGGTTTTTCATGATATCACGGAGTAACACCTGCGGCACAATGTAATTACTTTAACCATAATTATTCAAAGAAATAAGCTGTAGATTTTGAAAATTTATTGATTTTTGATGATTAATTAGTTAGCTCGAGATCTTTCATAAAGTCTTTTAAAACGGCAATATGTACTGCTTGATTATTTAATAGTCAAAACCATTGTTTGGCAATTCATTATATTTATAACTCAGGGCCCATACAGTGTTAGTAATAATTGTTACTTATTTAGTTGTAGGTTGAGATTCAGTATAAAATCGTCATCTATATTTAAAAGTAATTTCAATGTAAATATAAAAGCTTGTAGAAGGAAAGAATTACTAAAAATTTTTTTTGGAACCGTGGAAAAAGTTATCCATTCAGATAGTTTGAGTCCTGATTCTACCTTCAAAGAAAATTGAATTTATGCAATAAAAGAATTTCACACATCTTTCAGTTTCATCCATTTCATGTCTTTGCTGATATTGATTTTCTCATTTGCATTTCCTTTAAGTACATAGTTAACATGTCGTAAACATATTTCCTGCATAAGAAATTTAATCAACTACATTTGCTTTATTTGACTGTAAAATATAACGTAAAAATTTATTTCTAAAGATATTAGGCCAAATTTGAATATGATTCTATAAAAATTTATAAGAAATGTTAAAAATATTTTCTTGAAAAACAGAAAAAACTAAAAAAAACTAATTAATTAAAAATTTATGATTTTTTTAATAAATTAAAATTCTTTTAACATGTTCTATCATTTAAAAGATAAACAAAAATATCCTATTTGGCCATAGTTCTTTAACATTAATCAAATCCGTGAGAAGTTTTTGTCTTTTGTGAGATGTTATTTTAACATAAAATATTATTTTCATGTGGGAGATTTTGATTCGTATTAAATGGTTGCACGTTGTAAACTAGAATAAAAATTAACAGGTAATTACATTTAGTCCTTTTGATTGATTCCATGACTTTGATTCTCTGATATTTATTACTATAAAGCTTTAATTAATGCTAATTTGATAACTCAATAAAATGGTCCAATAAACCAATAATTATTCCTTTCATATTTGCTTAATGTATTACTATAAGTATTTTATATCTAGTTAACATTTTTCAGATTGTTTTATTGTAAAGAATTTATTATAAAATTTCTTCATAGAAGGCAAAAATTCTGTAAAATTCGCTCGCAATATGTAAAATATCAAGCTTTACAATAATGTCAGCTAATATCTTCTTTAATTCAAAATTGGAAAACCAAAGAAAAAATTTTATACAAGAGATTTTCTTATGTTTATAATGCCCTGAAATGTTTTGAAAATATTTTATTGGCAATAATGTGGTATAAAATTAAATACACATTCAAGGATTAGCCTTTCTTTTTATACTCAAATTCAGAAAATAAACCACATCGATGTGACATAATCAGAATTATCAGTGGATACATGAGATCTGTGTCTTATACTTAAGGAAAAAATATTTTTCCAACCTGTTTGATGTTTCCAGACCATATTCCGGATTGTTTATGGCTTCCCAAAACTGATTATTTCACAAGTCCAAATTCAGTGTTAGATTTTCTTAGAATGGAAAGTTTCATAGATCTGATTTAGCGTTGCTAAACACTGAAGATAGACAACAACAACATCATAAGCTTCCACATCACACCGGTGAAGTTTAGCATGCAAAAGAGTTAATGACTTTACAGTTATGCAAGAATTGCCTCTAACGATTTTAAAAATGGTTAAATGATCAACTAAATGCACATAAATGATCAAAAGTAAGCATTTAGACATAAGCCATTATTCATTTCGTATGTTACTATGCCATGCTGTTGAAGCCACTGTGACCTGGTTGGATAGGGCATCATTATCGGAAGTAGTGAGCTCAAACTCCCGCTTAGTCGAAGATCAGTCGTATTTACTAAAGATGGCTGGGACACTATAAAAATAGGTGTAGTCGCAATGTCCTCCAATTGAAATGATATTTTGGGGGGGCAGGCCAAGTATTGTGGGTCTTCTGCTTGGTCCCTGCTTCAAAATCATGAAGAGTTCACTCGGCTGCTTCCATCTAACTGGTAGAGCCTAACTTAAGGCTAGGTACAAGGAAACATGTTGGTGCAATAAAGTCATGTTTGTGAAGTAATTTTATAAGATAGAGTGGCGTGTTTGCGTTTATAGGAAACAAAATTCATAATCATGTGAGGAATCTATGAAATCTAAAGAACAGTATATGAATTTTGAACCCATTACCGAATTTGAAAAGAACCCCAAGATTTTTTGAAAGTTAATAATAAGCTTATGTGAAAATGACATGAAAAGAGGATTTAAAATTAATCAGGTAACAAATTTATCATAAATAAATTGTTGATGTTGAAAATTATCGAAATTTGAAATTTATTTGAAAATAAAATAATTAATAGTATCGTAATAAAATAAGAGAAAAATGAAGAATAAGGTAAAGTTAAAATTTTTATCTTATCTTTTTTTAATTGGAATGAAAATCAAAAAAGATGACGGGACTATCAATTTAAGAATATTGACTTGCGGTTACCTTAAAAGAATAAATTTTCATACTGAAATAAATTCAATACATTTAATTATTAGAATTATATTTCATATAATTTATTAATATAATCTAGTTCATATTATGAATGTTTCATATTAATAAAGATGATTTTTTTTACAACAATTAAGAAAAATTAGATAAATCAAAATTATTTTGAATTTTTCCACCGCAACTAACTTTTTTTTTCTTTTCTATTATTCAATTTTTGCAATAAATAAAAATTAAAGTAGCTGATAAAATTGCAAGAAATTTTTATTAGTGAAGCATCAGATAACACACACAAAAAATTTAAAATCATTGAAACTTCTCTTTATTGAGATGATTAAGTGAAATGAGTAATTAATTTCCTACATACACAAAATAGTTACTTCTTAATTTTATTCGATATTATTTTAATTTCTAGTTTTGAAACACAATAAATTAAAAATGTTTTGGTTGGGATTTTGAATAATTATTAAAGTCTGTAAAAAAGTTTTAAAATGTATCAATTTTGAAAGCATTATATGTAAATAGGAAAAAAGTTACCCCTTCAATTTCTTAAAGAATTCAAACTTAATCATGATAATAAAAGAAAAAAACTTGAAATCTTATGCTACGATAAAGGCATAGTCTACATCAATTAGTGATTAAATATTTCCTGATAAATATAAGATTATATTTATTTAAATTTTTTAATCAAATTATGATTTCAAAACCAAATTCTGTTTAGAAAAATCCATAAATATCTTTATTGCATAGTTCTTGATATTTAAAAATGGATGTTTTTATATTATTACTATCTAGAAAATTTATAGTATCATGAATCTTCAAGATTTTGAATTCCTAAAAATTCTTTAATTTTTCGCAACACCAATTTTAGGTGTATTGCTTTAGGATTCTAACATGCACAAAAACACCTAAAAATTAATTATACAAAATTTTAATAACTTTTATTATTCCATGTGTATGGAATTGTAATATTCTTTTATTTTTTTAAAGTATAATGTAATTTCTCTTTTGAAAAAAATATTTACTTAAAAGTTACTTATCTATGTTTTTGTTGTTACTTATTCCCCTACTGTAGGAAAACCTACACTAGGTCCAAAAGGCCCCTACGCACAAGTTCCACTAACTTAACTTTAAAATACGCATTAAAATTCTTACATTTGAAATATTTTAATCAACTACACGTTAAATATTTAAGGAGTTCTTTAATAATTTTCATTCTCATTTTAATAATTAGAAATTAATAATTAGAAAAACTTGAGGAAGACAAAATCTCAAATTAAATATTTTACTCGATTTAGTAGTGAATATGAGTACTAAACACAATGCTTGTCATTTTCGTAAAAATTTAGGTGCCATGCTTAAAATTCAAATAAACTTGCTGAACTATTCAAAGTCCTTACATTTATATTTTTTTGGCTCATTATAAACATACTTGTAAAAGACTATTTTAGTTATTTTTGACTAAAAATAATAACTTTTTTTAGCTATTTTTTTTATCTTAAATTGTTCGACAAAAATATCATTAAAAATTATATTTTTCCTAGATCTACAAAAGTGACTAACACAATAATAAATTTGTTTATTAATGTCGAAAAAGTTTAGTTTGAAAATCAATTGATAGAATTTTACCCGATAGTCTGCCGAAACTGTCAAATAATTGATAATCAATTGCATTTGCATATCAAAAATGATTAAAGAGCAGACGATACTTTAGGCAACTTTTAGAACGTCTGTTCTTCTGTCTTGTCACTGGTGCCAAAGAAAGCATATGCTGGGAGCAGAGTGGAAGGGAGTACTCATGAATACATACAACGACAGGCAGGGCGATCCATCAGGATTAGCCTCTCTTTTTAAGACCCTCTGCTAACACTGAGCGGAGTAGCCTGTTTGTTCTTTGTTAGCCACTTTTCGATCAGTCTACAAAAGCCTTCTGATGGAAATGAAGTTTCTCACAGACTTCCGTGTAGCCTTTCGCTTAATCTCAGACAAAAGACCAACAAGTATCTCACCATTGAGAATTGAAAAGAATTGCTCAGAGAAAATTATAGTTTCTTTTGATATGTGCTGATTACTGTGTTCTAAAAAAAATGAAACATTAGCCTTCAAATTTACTCAAATGTATATTATGTTTTTGAAATAAGAGGAGGTATCTAGGAGATATTTTTTATTCACCAGAAAGCTGATTTGTAAAACAATTGAAAACATTTTCAAAAATAAGCATTCCCTCTACGTATTAAGAAAGAGTTCCATATTTTAAGAAAGGAATACAATTAGTACAATACAATTTTCGAATAAATATTAGAACTAATAGTATATTCATATATATATATATATGTATATATATATATATATATATATATATATATATATATATATATATATATATATATATATATATATATATATATATATATATATATATATATATATATATATATATATATATATATATATATATGTTTACAACATATATAAAATTGCTAAACAGGAAAATTACATAAAAAAGAGTAAAAAAAGAAAAAATGGAAAGGAAAAAGCAAAAAATTGGAAAGTAAAAATAAAGTATTATTTCCTAAAAAATATATGTATAACTTTTTTTTTCATTAACTACTTAAGATTTTGGCTTTAAATTGCATAAAAGAAATTTATTTTGGTAAATCAATCACAAACATAGTATTACTTTAAACACTGTGATTTTGGAATATTCTATTGAAGTGGAATAATGGTCTTCACAGTTTCTACATACATATTTCATAGAATTAGATGAGATTTCAACATTTATTCAAAGTTAGTGAAAAATTCTTCCTTATTGATTTCAATGGAATATTGAATCGTTGTTAAAATGTTTTTTTCTGAATTTATATGATACATCTCCATATAGATTATGCAAAATTGTTAACGAGCATTTTTACCATTATATAAATTAGATAATTTAAATAAATCCTACAATAAATTAAATATAAATTACATGATAAATGATATTATGACTGATGAAAGAGAAATAATGTAACCAAAGCAAATATTAATTTTGATCAAGTTGTTTAAGTTCTCTGGCAATACTTGAAGCTCAAAAGTAAAATTAAATCTTATAAACAGAGTGTTCTTAAGATAAAAAAAAAACTCGGAATAAACTTGAATTCTCTATTTAAAATGGTTTCAAAAGTTTCGTAATACATATAATTTAAGATTATAACCTCAAATTTAAATGAACTTTTGTTTGAGGATATACTTGGATGATAATTGCATTGTAATTTAATGTTGATATTTAAACATTATTTTGATGTATTTTTCGTATAATAAGTGGGAAATTTTTAAAAGATATCCTTTATATTTCAATTATAGTATTTTCAGAAGAAACATTTTCACTTAATGGTTTGGAGTGCAAACCCATCTTGATAATATTCATTCAGCAATTTATTTCACGTTTGAAGTACACAAAATACCTTTGACCAAGATGAAAAATATACTATTATTTTATACTATTTATAAAACTGTACATTTATTAAAATTCAAATTTAGTGATTATGGAGGTATGAGTATATATCTAAAAGTATCTCAATTGTTAAAAGCAAATTTTTCTAAAATTATTTTCCTATATATTTTTTGTGTCACCTTTGATAATATTTAAAGAAAACTTATTGTTTAAATAAGAATATTAGCAGAACAAATTTAAAAATAATTTTCAAATTTTTCCATAAAACACAATTTTAAATAAAAACTACATTTAACATAATTATTATGCTATAAGCTTCAAGCTGATTACATTTTATTCATTAAAACTATTTGAAATGTTTTATTATATTTCGTGACTTATAAATTAAAATTAATACTTTTTAATGATAATAAAAATAAATTAAAATTGTGAGGAAAATTTAATTGATTTCTATTATTACGCATTTGTGAACTAGTTAAGGTATTTATATATATATATATATATATATATATATATATATATATATATATATATATATATATATATATATAAAAACCAATGAATTTTTAGATGACTAGAATTCATTGAATTCTAGTCATCTAAAAATTCAATGGGCTCATCATAAAATCAGGAGTAAGTTCATTAAACTCCAATCATTAAGAATAGTGACAGTCGTTAAAAGATCATACAATGAATTAAAAAAAATCTAAACAAATGAAACCTAAAATAAGATAACCATCAAAGTTTTTAAAATATATGATCCAATAAAAAGTAATATAAGAAGTTCAATAACAAGTATATAAAAATGATTTAAGACACGAAGTTTAATGTCTCGCGTTTCTGTCAATGCTTAGAATAAAAGATTAGTCCTTTCTTTATATTACACAATTTACGCATCTTGTGTATAATACCATAATTCGTAATTCCATTCATTTTGCTTTTAATGGTAATATTTAACATCAATCAATTTAACTGAAACCTAATTCTTCTCCACGATTATTTTTCGAAATCGAACTCATGTCTTAGAAAGTAACAAATTATTTATTTTTCAATCAATCCGTTTTTAAAGCTTTATTTAATTTATCAGTTTTAATTCATTAATTTCCAACATCTTACTTATTTTTTGAAATCAAAAATTTATTTTGCAAATTTTATTATTCTTTATTTATTGTTTAATATTCGTATTCTTTTTTTTCCTCGTGTTTATTGTATCGTGTGCTCCCCTTTCCTTGTTCATTTTTCGTTTCTTTATTACGCATTGAAAGTTTTTTTTCATTTATTGTGATGCTTTGTTGTATGTAATATGTTTTGTGTGTTTAAACCCCTGTTTTTTATTATATAAAAATATTTACAAATGCTATCACAATTTTCCCCTGAGACTTGGTTGAATAGTGATAATTTTTTTTTAGCAATCTAAATTTTTAGTTCATTAATTTCTAAATTTTTCAGTATTTTTTTATTATTTAATTTTAGGATTTTTCGTTCTGATTGTCAATATTTACCTTTTCCCATTTTTGTATAAATTTAGTTTTTTAGAAAAATTTGAATTATCTTTTTAACTAAATAATATATAAATAATATTAATACATGCTGATTTGACTTATTTTTACTTTTGGACTTTATTATCACAGTAAAATTTCTTAATTTCATATTATAATAAATATGTGTCCAGCATCTCTATTACTTTAATTAAATTAACACTTTAAAGATAAAATTAAGAAAGAAAATTTTGATGGAATTACATTTTAAAGATAATGTGGAAAATCACAAGTAGACAAGGAATTTAATTATTATTTAATGAAGCCGATACATTTTTTATTCAACTTCTCCGTTTTCCTAAATAATTATTAATAAAAATAATACATATGTTACTTTTAGTTAATTAGATTATTTCGATACAAGACTTTATTTTGGATATATTTCAAAACTTTAAGGTTTCATGTTATAATTTATAATTTAATAAAATAAAAATAATATTTAAAACAGAACAAGCAAAGATAAAATTAAACATTTTTTAAAAAAAGGCTCAAATAAAAAATATCATTTATGAAAAACTGTTGCAGTTGACAGGTAATTAAAATTAGATTTCTAAACTTATCGAGTATTGAAATTTAAGAAAAATATTGTTACTTTTGAAAAATGTAGAGGGGAGTAACTGACTATGTCAGTTATTTTGCTTTTATAAATTTAATATAACTTAAATAGGGGGATTGAGAAAGAGAGAAAAAGACTTAAAAGCTTCAATTATAAAATTTTTTTTACTTGTACCTTATGAAAATAAAATAAAGCTACACTAAAAATTAAGCAAATACTCCATTCCTATGTTCGAAAAGTATTTATAATTTTTATTGATGTGCTATAATTAAGTGAAATATAATTTTGCATTTTTTAAAATTTATTGTATTGAGTTTGATTAAATTAATGCGTCGACTTAATTACTGTATTTTTGAGGTAAAAGTATAAAATATTAAATATTTAAACAGACGAAATATGCATTTATGTACAAATTGGTGACAAAAGTTTAATTTTGGAAATTTTATTTTACTAATAAAAATTTAACTGTGACAATTATTTCGTTAATTTCAAAGCTTTTATTTTAATTTTGTTAAATGCTTTTTATTCTTTTGAAAGTATATTTCAATATGTTTGTCATATAAAAATATATAAAATAAAAAATGGATTCTTCATTAATTTTTTAAAGTGAACTTTCTTTTCTAAATAAATTCATGTGCTAATTTTTGCAGTAATAAAACTCAAAATATTTACAGAGAAGAACATGCTAAGGGAATGAATAATATAGAAGAAATGGGTGAATAATAAGAAGAGATTCCAAAAGGCAATTTTTTTTAGAAAATATTTTATACTTTAAGAGTTTTTTCATTTATTGAATATTTTTTAACTAAAAAAGTAAGGAAATTTTTTGCTACGTTAATTTATTTAAGTTTAAAAATGCATAATTCATTCATTTATTTTAGAAAATATCTCAATGGAAATATAAATGCTTATCTGAGTACTTCAAAATCTGAAAGTTTTGAATATCTTACATAAAATTTCACTGATAACTTTGTTATTTATAGTAATGTGCAGAAAAAGAGAATCTTAATGAAATTATATATTTTTCTTAGGTTAAATATAATTTTGTGAAAAAAATAAATAAGTTTTAAAAAAATAATGATGCAAATGTGTCAAGGAACTTATTTTCCATAAAATTAGCTAATAAAAAATTGTGATAAACCTTCACTTTAGGACATCCAGATTATCTTTTGATGATAATGATGATGATTTTGTTCCTATCGATTTCAAAATTTCTCTCTTTCTCTGCAGCCATAGAAAGACACTCGTAATCATTCCAGTAGAGCTTCTATGCACTTACGTATGTTTGAATTCAATAACATGCTCTGCTATAGATTCTAATGTGTGTGCGTGATGTTTTCGTAATACATTCAAATTATCTTTCCTAAAAAAGAGAACTAAATAATTAAATATCACAAATAAGGTAATGGATAAAAGAAAAAAAAACTTGTAATAAATTAAGATTTCACTTATAAAGCTTTTATAAGGCTTAAATGTGATTTGCTGAAGAAAAATCTTTGTTAGGATTTTGTTTTCTACCTCACTCCAAATTAAAAATGTGTTACATGATCTTATTTTTTTACTGCTTGCATTAAATATTCAAAGCAAAAATCTCCCTTAATTTTTTTAGTTGTAAACATTTGAAAATTCTATTGCTTTAACCTTGTTGGAAATAAATGTCTTATATTCATCGAACTTCAAATATCTTGTAACCTTTCTATCCTTATAAACTATTTGAAAAAGTATTAATATAATGATTACTATTCGTTCAATGATTAAACTAAACTTTTAATTCTTGATTTAAATTTTAGTTTACATTTAGAAACTTTCTGTTGAGAGCGTTGCACCAAGTAAGTATGCACTCTTAATTTAAAATATTTTTTTCCACGCCCGGCTACTGGGTATTTAAAAAATTAATAACTAAAAATCTAAAAATTTAAACATTGAATTTTCATAGCAAATTTTAAAATTTTTAATCTTTTTCTTTTAAATATATTTCACAGTATTTACCATAACTTTTTAAGCAATTTTCACGAAAAAAATGATGTAATACATCTTTCTCATAAAGAGTTAGTTTTATTTTTCAATTTGTAAAATAAACTTATGAAATCGTGATAGTTAATTTTTAAATATTAATCTCTTAACAATGTCAATAGAACTGGCAGTACATTAACGGTAGTTGGAAAAAATGAGAAATTTTAATTTCAATTCAACGCAACAAGAGTTATTTAGGTTTTCTTAATCATTTTTTTTATTCACACTTTTTTTCTCATAGTTATTGTTCTGATTTATTCGTTCTAGTAGATTAAGAAATGTAAGAAGTGTTTTCTCTAAATATTTCTTATGTTAATATATAACAATTTATTTTTAAATATCCTTAATGAGTGAAACTTTCATAATAATATAATGTGTTTAAATAATTATAAATATGTTGCAGTTATAATAATTAACAAGCAATAAAAATATGTTTATTACCAAGTTATGTAGAATAATTTACATATACTGCAATGGTAATTTATTTTTAAATAATACTTTTTATATACTTGCATTTATTATATTTCAAATTATTTATTAAAATAATTATGTGACATATGTACTATAAGGAAGAAATACTTACAATGTTAACTATATAAAATAAATGAATAATTGATTAGTATTTTACAGCTACTACTGGATTGTACAAAATAACACTGATTATTAATGTATGTAACTTTGTTTAAAAATTGCTTCTGATTCGTAATTCATTTCGCTGGAATGCTTTAAAATTCATGTTTTTGTAAAAAAAAATGCCAAAAGTCATTTAATGTGTCTAAAAAATTTTAACTTTTTAATCAAAATCAGAAGCATTAATATGAATTTTTTTAGCATTCATTAAGCTCACGTTTCTTTAATTAAATTGTAAAATTGACAATATCTAGATTAAATATTTAGATAATGAGCCTATGTAATAAAAAAATTCATTTATTTCTATATTTATTGTTTTCCAGTATGATTTTTATTGGTGATTAAACCACATATCTTTTGAAAATTGCTGAATTCAAGAAAAATAAAATTCACAAGGAAACTTACAGGAAGGAAATGTACTAGTTTCAAGGAAGAAATAATTATTTTTACTCTAGCATGTTTCCACAGATTTAGACTTCAAAAAAATTGTTAAGATTTAATATTTAACTCATAAAAACAGCAATGATGCATCGTACCAGTAAAGAAAGTAATTAATAGGAGTGGAGATTAACTGTGATTTTCCAAACCAGTAATTACGAGGTTTTGATTAAAAAAAGGGACATTTTACGCCATCTTTCTTTCTGAAAGTTAAGATAACATTTTTTAAAAAAAAATCGTATTAAAAATTTTCATTTAGAAAGGAAGTCTTTTCTGTTGCTTTTTTTATGTGGCTTTTATTTCCTATCTTCAAAAGAATTTTTTTCGCGAATATTGTTAAAAAATCGAGATAAAAAAGATAAAAGCATTTTTTATAGCCATTTTTTCAATTACTATGCGAAGAAAGTGTTTCATTTTCATTCAGATTATAAAGTTTTAATTTCTTGTAGAAAGTTGCTTTTACCTATTTTTTTATCTCTTTTTTTGACGATCCTCCTTTATGTTTTCATTGTCTGAGCATATCTAAAAGACGAAGAAAAATTTTTAGGGATATTCTCAATAAAAGTGTTCTGAGTTAAAAAGAAAAATAACTGCTTATATGCTTTATAAAATATAGCATAAAATAGTTTGAATAATAATACCTCCTTTTATTACCCTTTTCATAGTTTAATTTACTCTTCGAGCAAATCAAAATAAAGTAGATGAATTTTTTCTTTTAAAAAACAATTGTTTTTATATATATGTATATACATAGTTTTATGAAACCGAATATTCTACGTTTGCATTCAAAACTGTAGATTTAAATTCGGAACTTGAAAAAAATTCTTCTTTTTACATTGAAATTTTTTTATTAAACAAAAATGATATGATTAAAATTGTTTCCTTTCATAAAAACATTTTTTTAACTATTTTTTCCTAAAAATACTGAAGTTTAATTTACTTTGCTTTTAAAAATAAAAATATAGACATTTAATCTTTTTATACTGTGCTCATCATTGTAAGCCATAATTTAAAAATGAATAAGCTGTTTTTCATATAAGCTAATTCGAATATTTCAAGCTATAGCTATAAAACTACTCTATTACTTATCTTAAATATATATAATAATTATTATTATTTAATATATTTCTTCTGTTCTTATAAGCACAAGCATTTTAGCATGGTAGTTATGAAATTCAAATGAAATTATTATGATCTGAAGAAATAAATGTAAAGTGCAAAACAGATTCGAGTATACAAATGCCACTTTCAGGAATTTCATGTTAGTTAAAAGTTTCTATAGCACAAATATTTTATGTATTTTTTGTTTTCATCGTTTCTATTACCAGTTTCAAAACAATCAATAGATTCAAATTTTTTTATATTCAGATTCAAGAAATTTCTAAAAGGCATTATTTTTAGCTTAAAAAATTAATTTCATAAATTGATCATAAACTATGAAACATTTAGCACTTTTTAAAACTTTCTCAAAATGTATTTGGTGCTTTTATTTTTAATGATAGTGTTTCAGTGTAATGTCTGTATTAAATTTCTCACAATTTTAGATCATACGTGATTACGAATCCCTAAAAAAGTGCATTCTTATTATAATTGCTTGGACATTTCGATAAAAATAAAAATATAAATAAAAATTCTAGTTAAATAAAAATATTTTTTAGTTAATCGCTTAGTTAATCGCTGGTTTTAAAAACTTAAAATTACAATGCTTAATTCTTTCATTGCTTATTATTTATTGCTCCGTTAATTTTCACTTATCATTATATATATTGTTACGTTTGCATACCTAAAAGTGATTATAAATCTTTTTAAGTTAATAAAACATGTTTAATGGATTTAGATTTAATAATATTATATGGATATTAAAACATAAATTTCATAATGACAAATATTATTACAGATATTCTTATTTACATATAATAATATCCTTGTCACTTAAACTGTTTTAAACATTCTACTAACTATATAACTATTTGTTTCCACCTTGCCTATTTTGGAAAATTGTCGATATATTATGGCATAGTAACTTTAATTCTACTTATCAGTTATCTTGTTGATACAGTTGAATTCGTTTCCACTGATTCTTTCAGAGAATCTCATTTTTCAAATATATTTTTATTCTTCAGCGTAGTTCATATTGTACAAAAAAGATAATCCAAGCTTGTAAGTCAATGCCGTACTTTTCGATCATTATCAGTGTTTCTCCCAAACGTTTAGTTTATATATCGGTGAATTTTTTTTTATCATTATTGGCAAATTTATACTCACAAAGAAATTATAAAAGTATTAATTGAATAATTATGCATTTTTGGGAGATTTAAAATCAATAATAAAATGGGACATTAAAAAAAGGACACTAAATAATAAAATAGAAAATCAACTCTCAAATCAATTCAGATCATCTCGCAATAAATAATAAAATAGAAAACTGTTAAGAAACTTTTTGCTGACATGTGGCTCTGCCAATAAAGAATACATTTTAAGACAAGGTTATATGAAAAACATAAGAGACAAATGTTCATATGTAAAGAAAATCCAATATTTCATGCGTGTCCAGCCCAATAAATAAATGAAAATAAAATTATGTGAACATCTATAGTCAAGATAAGAAAAATAAAATTATAAGAACATCTATAGTCAAGTTATATATACATAAAATTTTGAAAAGATCTGAATTCAACTAGTTATCAAGTTTAAATTGAATAATGAATAAAGTCAATAATAAATCTTAATGTCTGCATTGAAGTTCACACCTCTTTTACAAAAATTTATAGTGGAAAACTGGAAAATGTTTTTTTAGATTAGATTAAATACTGAAAACCGTGAAACATACTTGAAGTTTTTAATATTATTTTAAAGTACCGTTTAGTTGCACAATATACACTCGTATCAATTAAGGTGGATTTTCCACCTTAATTGGTAACTAAGAGAAGAAACAGGAAGTATAAAACCGTCTTCAGGCTTACTACACGGGACATAGTCATAAAATTAAAGACTTAAATGGCTTTATCAAATTTCTGGATAAAAACCGAGATATTATGGTTGAGAAAATAATTGAAAAATTTGGCAAAATAATTATTAAATTAAATACAGTGCCCATAACTGTTTTCATGACCGAGGAACCTGTGGTGCGAAGCATATGTCCCAGTTAGGTGGTCAGCCTAACGTAAGACCCCCAGTGTTTAGTTCCCAAGCATGCTTTGTACTCAGTTAATCGACCCACTGAAGGGATGAAAGACTGAGTCAACCTTGCCCAGCCCGAGGATCGAACCTCGGACCTGTGTTATGGGAGCGTGAAACGCTGCCACTAAGCCACCGGGCTTCAATTAAAAAAGCTTTTCCCAAATAAAAAGACAAAATTGTTAATTCAAGTTATTTATTTTAACAAGGAGCAAGCAAAAAATTATATTTGCTACTCTCATGTAGCGATGAAATAATTCTTAAAACATCAGAGATCATTTAGGATTTAATTTTTAACAAGTTTCTCACAATAGAATTCATGCTAAGATTTATTTCGATTTGTTTTTTCCAGAATATGTATTTTACAGTCCTACTACCTTGAAAATGTCTCACTTAATAAAAGTAAAATTATAAAATAGTTACTACAAAAAAAAATAGCAGGGCTCAAGATAAACTTTCTTACATTTGTAATTTAAATTTAATGCACTCTTAAATTGCAAACATGGGAAATTTAAATTGAGTTAAATGCAAATAAGTGAATTTAATTTATAACTTATAAGACCCTATCTCTTAATAAATTGAAAATAATCTAAGTATTTTATGATATCATGCAATAGTTTAATGTATTTTAAAATAGTAGCTTCTTTAATATTATTATCTTAAAAAGTTGTTTTAAGAAAAATAGTTGTCTAAAAATAGTTTTCTAAATATATTGAATTTAATTGTATTTTAGATCTTAAATTTTAGCAATAAAGTGTTCAAAATTATTTCAGAAATTATTTCAAAATGTGAAACTTTTTATTAGAAACTTATTAATCTTAAACTTTATTAATAAAGAGTAAAACGAGTCAAAATATTTATAGTTCCTTAACATAAGATTAAATCTAATATTTTCCTACTAGTTTGCCACATATGCTATTTTACAATGATTTGTTGATAAACTTTATTGCTTTCTTTAAATCTATAACATATTTTCATTATCACTATATTTATAATTTAAGTATCTGTGTGAATTACCTAGATCAAAACAATTCAAAATTTAAAAATTAAAACCAACTGAGCACTAATTGTTGTTTGAATTGCACATTTCTATAACATAAATTCAATATAAAATCTCTTAGTCTAACTGTTGTACATTATAATTGTTTATTGATTTTATATATCTTATTTCAAATACTCACCTGAGCTAGAAAAGTTAACTAAGATCCATTAAAATAAAATGAAATGTAAGATAATCAACACATTTTTAAAGAAATTATCCGATTAACAAAGAAATGAAAAATAGACAGCAAATAACGAAAAAATCATTTAAAGAAACTATATTCATTATAATAATACATCAAAATAATTTAACTATAAAAAATTAATTAGAAATGCTATTTTTAGATGATTGATAATCTCTTTTGAAGCATGATGCTTCATCACAAGAATGTTATGTATTGTTTTTCGTCAAATTCGCATTCTGAGTTAAATACAATTACTTTAAATAGTAAATGTATTATATTAAAAAAAAAACATTTACACAAATAAATGTGTAAATTCAAAATACTTTGGAATATTGACTAAATTATTGAAAAATGTATGCTAGATTAAAAATGTACATATATCAATATTCTTAAATTACTTTATCAAATTGTTTAATATGTGTTTGATTGTTTCTATTTCTTTTGAAAAATCCTTTGAATATTCTTTCACTTTTTAGTTTTTTTTAAAAATGAAAAGTAGTTTCAAATACATTTTGGCATTATCATGGCAACTAAATGATGACGTATTTTCTTGAATTTATTCAAACTAAATCTCATGATTTAATAAATATTTTTTATTTAAAACTTGCCTTCAGATGTATGTGATTTCTAATGAGAATATTACAAATTTACATTACCCTTTATTTACATATTTTTGAGAGATGCTCCAGATATACATGAAGAAAAGTCTCTTTAGTGGATTTTTTAAAGTTGTTTAATGTATTAATAATTCTTCCAACAACTATAAATTTATTTAAATCTTTTGTGGTTTATTATTTACAATAGATTTTGTTTTCGATTTTTAATATAATCTACCACATAAAAAGAAATTTCCGTCTAAGTTAAGTTATGAACTTTTAAACTATCAATAATTGTTCCATTACATTCAATTGTTGTTATACTGTTTAGAATTTTGGTTTGTGTTCTTAAAAAATACATGTGTAATTATGGATTCGCATATTACATCGAAAAAAGCAAATTCTGCAAAATTTAGCTAAAATGTCCAGATTTTTTTATTATTGATCATATTTTTGATATATTAATTTTATTATTATTATAAATAGTCTCTAAAAACCACGTTTTCCTTATAGTTCAAAATAGAGTTCAAATTATTATTTTTTATTTTTATACCAATACAGTTTTTTTAGATTATTCTATATTTTAAGTGTTAAGATTAAACCTTTTTGAGGCTGGAATTAATCAAATCTGATCGAATAAATTAGTCGATTTATATTATATTTATTCTATAAAAGAAAAATTCTAATAGAATACATCACACACACACACACATACACACACACACACACACACACACACACACACACACACACACACACACACACACACACACACACACACACACAGTTTCAGAAATTCTTTCTTTATAACTTTATTTTTCAAGAAAATGTATCGGTCATAATAAATAGGTTAAAAATTCTGCGAAAAAGGGGGGGGGATACAGCCATTCAATTTCAATATTTAAATTCCTACGGACCTCTTTAGCTAAATATGCTATCTCGGATTACGTTCAATTATGAGTTAATTATTCTCAATTACGGTCGCGCGCGTTCTTATATAAATATCTACTAGTATTATCTCCTATTTTGATGAACCATATTAGTTTCTAGATATAAAATTTCTGCTTCCCTATTACCTCCATTGAGTTTGAATTTTTCCTTATGAGATAATGATGAGTTTTATTGTCGAAATTCCGAAACATACACTCACCTAAATATTGCAACTTATGATTTTGAAGCTTCATTAGAACATGTTTGGTAAGTTTGTAAGATATTTAAATGCTGAATGTTGTCGAATAATTCAATCCATGCTTGCTTCAAAATATAGCAATATATTATGACAATCTTTTTTAATAATTTTGATATGATATGGTAATTACAAATTTTAAATGTATTAAATCATTCCTTTATAATTATTTTAGTTGAAATGTATTTTTAAAGATTTTTGCAAATATTAATAAAACCCGAAAAATTATATGTAGACAATAAACGCACACAATAGAAACAGTAATATACTATATAAATTTAAACGGTAATCATGAAAAAATAATGCTTGTATTTATTCATATCTCATAAAAAAGGATCTTTCCTAATATTATTAACTATCAATTTTGGGAAAAAAGAAAAAGACATTATCCAAAACTTATGCTAAGGTTAAAAATGATATGAAAAATTTTCATTGTTAAGAAACTAATATGTCGTTAATTTTAAGTATAAGCGAATATTATATCTATAAGTTCTATATCAAATAGAAATTTTTTAGTATTGTATTAAATATTTTATGAAATACACATTTACCTAATTGTGTTATATAATATTCAACTGAGAAGTTTTAATTCATTTCTTTCATAATAATTTATGACATTAGGGGTTATCATATTAAGTGCCTGAAATATAAGTTTCATATTAAATTAAAATGCCTAAATTATATTTCTTTTGATAAATGTTTATAAAATTACATTTTTAATAGTTTACTCCTATTCATTTTTGTACCAGAATAAAAACTGAAAGATGTTATGTAAGTGTATAAGTTTAGATTTTTAAAAGGTTTATTTTCGAATTGCTTTTCCAAGTATATAACTTGAAATAAAATTCAAAAAAAATGAAACTGTAAAAAAATATAAGAAATACTTACTTATACACAAACAGAATAGAAAGCATAAGGCTAGCAAATATTTTATGCAAATGAATAAGCTCTAAAATATAAAAAAAGGAAAAAAAAATTGTGCACAACAACATTCCATCATCCCACCTATATTCAGTTGTGTTCCTTTCACATGAGTAAAAGACACAATTCTCACCGAATTTAATGCAAATAGTCGTTTTGGACCTAAATGTTGGGCTTTCAACAAAATTCCTTCTTTACTTTTCATAAAAATTTCACTTTTTATTAGCTTTTTCCCACCGTTAGCGTACAGAACCACCCGCTATATCCGGATCTGGGGGATATACCATGAAAAGCTAAGGGACCGCATAGAATAACCTTTGTGAATCTAGCGGAAGGAAGTCAACCTGTGGAGTTGGAAAATTTATTTGTGCCGCAACTGCCAGAAAGGACTCACTGGGGGTCTTTCAGTGCTGATATTTTCCTCACTTCACTTTTAGTGCTAACTGTTGTCTACAAGCTTTTTGCCCACTTTCATATTTCTCTTCATTTGCCGCGCTCTTCTATTATGGCGCTGCTGCTTCTGAAAGATGCTTTCGACCAATTGCTTCTAGAAACATTCTATTTCAGGAATGCTTTTCTACAAAGTCATTTCGGAAATGTTAAACATTCAATAGAAATACATGTATATTGTGGAATGCTTGATTTTAGAACTTATTATCTAGTGAATGTGGGGAAAATTCTCGAAGAAAATATTATATGAATAAAATCTTTCTTGCTTAATTAATTAATTATTTTCATTTAATAATTATTTTCATCTTGATCGCTTTAAAATATTTTTTCAATATTCGCAATATTATTATATTATATTAATTTTTCTTTATTTACTATAAAGTTCTGTCTTGATGATTGCAATTACAAATTGGTTATCAATTATACAAATTGGTTCATCCTCCTTTTCCTTAAAATTTTCAATTACTTTCTAAATATTCGTTTAAAGGTGAAACTATTTGTTAACAACATGTAGACATGAATTATTGTTGAGAATAATTATTTTCACTCGTCATGTTAAGCAAAATATAGAAGTGTAAAGAAAAAAGAAAAAGTTACTAAATTTATTATTTTACATTCTATTCATAGATTTTTTTCCTACTCGTAAATATGGTACATCAATATTATAAGGCTGAAGTTCATTTTCTTTATAAGAAAAATATTTTACTATTATTAATAAAATGATAAAATAATATTTGGACTGTAACATAATAATGAGTTAACTTTCTCAGTTTCAAAATCTGAGCCTAAGTTTTAGAAATTTTTCATGATTTATAACTATATTTAAAGTTTGATTTTGATATTCTTAAAAATTTCTCTCTTAATATTAAAATAAATTAATTAAGAATGCAATTTTTAAAAAAATATAATCTATAGGGGGAAAGGAACTACAGAATCGAACATAAAATATTTAATACACTAAATTTTCGGAAAAAATATTATTGAGAGAGAAATAAGTCTAACAACTACATGAATAATTTTTATTGACTGTTATATGAAATTAAGTAATTTCAGGAAATAATCCTAAAAATAAGTATATGCCGTTATCAACACATTCTATCATTCCTGATAAAAAATTTTGCATTGCAATGCATTATTTTAAAAACTTTATAACAGACTAAGTGATATTATTAAATGGTTAAAGGGTTGAATAAGTGACTATTGTAAAGTATAAACTTATTTGAAGTTATACTTAATGATAATGAAATAAAATAAATAAATATACATCATTAATGAAATGGAAAATTTCAATCCCTTTAACATTTAAAATAAAATAATTAATGAAATAATGACGAAAATAAAAACAAATAATTATCTGTTATAATATTTCCCTCCAAATTAATAACTTTAATAAAAAAATTTAAATGAGCAGTACATACCAAAATATCATTATATATATATATGTGTGTGCGTGTATAAGTCGCGCTGTGTGTGAACTGATTGGTTGGGGGCGTCGTTCTTATTATTGAAGAGTGTAGTTTAAATCCTCTACCAACCAAACCAAAAAACCTACATATTCACTAATAGTATTTGGAGCACTAAAATATGACGTTTGTTTGTCGCTCAACGGTCATTTTTTGCACACGAGGGCTAATTAGACTAGTACCTATGATTTAAAGTGGATTCCGAACCACTACAACATCCATGCCCAAGGTGGGATTCGAACCCACGAACTGTTGAACCGAAGGCAAGAGCGCTAACCATTCGGCTGCCAGCTCGGTTTAAAACATGACGTATAAACCCTAAATAAACTGAAATATTCTTCAAGTGAATTGATACTTCTGGGGCTGCTGGCCAAGTCTTGGAGTCATCTGCTTGGTCTCTGCTTCTAAATTAAAACGATTCACTTTCGAGATCAAGATAGCACGGCAACTGGGTGTAACAATACATAAAAGTACCATCACTTTAAATGTTTTTGATATAATTTAATTTAAATATTTTTACTTTTTAATAGTTCCACTGTTTCCCTCGAAAAATGTTTTGTTTTTAGTTATTTTTCAATTTGTAAATTTACGCATCCAATCACCAAAGCCTGCTCCTATTGATGATTAATTTTCCTTCATTCTGGCAGTTCAACAAAACATTGATAAGTCTCCCATATCAATCCAAAGCCTAGATATCTGAGATTCCTGTCCAATCTCATAAAATTTGAGAAATTATGTGATAATCTAACATTTTTCTCTTAATGACAAGTTAGGTATGATTGATATATTTAATGAATGACCTCGATTATTATGAAAACTCGTTCAGGCTTAAGTAACATTCCATGAATCAGTCGGAGACATTTGAAAGCAATGAGTGAGTTACATATTTTAATGGACATATATTTCAGAATCAATACATATTAATCATTAAAATAAAGTCATTAAAATTATTTGAGTAAAAGATAACTTTTTCAATGAATTTTAATTTTGTAACAATATAATTTTGATATAGTTATAGAATAATAATGTTATTTTTTTACATAATTAACTAGATGTTTCCATGATAAATTAAATTACTTTACGAATGTGAGGGGATGGGCATATTTCTTTGAGTAAAATCTATAGAGTATCCATTTAAATTTATATAAAATAAACAATTTAAAATATATCAGTACGAATTAAAAGTATTTTTTATTATTGTTTTTGTAGTTAATATATGCGGAATTTTACATTAAATGAACCCTATTTGAAAGAAATAGTATAAAAAATTTAATTAATATATTAAACTTATGTATGTACGGATAATGTAAATTATTTTTCTTGTGGTTACTGTGAAATATTTTTATTCATATAAAAATTACTGGAGCATTCTGTATAAAATAATATAACGAATTACTAAAGAAACTGTTAAAGATAGTAAAGAATATGGCTCTAAATAGATCGCATAAACATTTAATCTCTTTGTTACTTTACAAAGTAGAATTGCAGGCTTTAAATAAAGCTTAATAATCCAGAAAAGACTTGTTTAAATATAAAAGTAAAAAATAACTTTCATCCATTTGCATTTTTCTATGTGCATATTTAGTAAACACCGATAACTTATTTTAATGACCTAAATTTACAAAAAATATGGATTAATGACGAAAAAATATTTGCAAAAATATGTAGAAATCTAGCCTCGGTTGACAGAACTCAGTATAACCTTCAGATCTTTTAAAAGATAAGAGTTTATTTTGCTGTTAGAAAGAGAAATAAACAATGACAAGTAAGCACGCATTTATTTTAAAAGTCGTAAATCATTCAAGATGTAAATAAAATTAAGACACCTTAAAAGATTATAATTCAACTCTTAATGAGGTACAAAACAGAACTATTGCCATTTTTAAGCATAATTTAAAAAAACATATTTCAAGCATTGAATAAAATCTTAAATTTATTTCCAATAGCTTAATAACTCTATAAAGAAGTAATTTATTTTTTCAGTAAACTTGTTAATTGAAGAATCTCTTCTTAATTTTTATATTATATATAAATCTATTTCTCAATAACTGTCATATAAAAATATTTTTCCCTTTTTCATATATATTTTTATTTTATTGTTTTTTATTCCATAAAATATATCATGAATAGAAAAGAACTTTCTTAAAATATTTTTATTAATGATAAAAAAATGGTCTAAGAAAATTTCAAAATCTATTACAAAATATTTATTAATAATAGTTATATAGCAATTATAAATTTTTTGCACAGTCATTATAATGATAGTATAATTTAGAATCTGCGATTCTTACAGATAATATTGGTGATGCATTTAAACATGAGTTATGGTCTTTTTAATAGATAGCCAAAGAGTTCTGCTTACACTAAGCGGTTTTCTGTGCAACGCTCAAATTCGGAACACGAATGTATAATGAAATAAAGTAACTATCACATTTTTAAAAATCAGTGGGAAAACTACATTAATTTTTTAATCCAAATTTGAAGTAATGGTGAAAAAATTATTCGTAATCATTCTTGGTTGCTGAAATCTGTGAATATGGTGGTGATTAATGCTTACATAAATGGATATTATAAAACAACTGATTACCTCGTGACAGCAAAATGTATCACTGTAATTATAAATGAACTCCTTAAGCTCAATCTCTCCCCCATATTGTGAAATTCTCCATATCCAGGAGCTCTTGGAATTTCTGACATCACGAAAGAAACGCGTTGTCTTCCAGTGGATACCTGGGCACTGTGGCATTTATGGAAACTAGCAGGCAGACTTCTTCGCAAAGAGGGGCGCAAGACTACTCCTGCCAAGATACACAGAGATTTCCTACCACATTATTAAGCTACATCTAAATCAAGTTTTTAAAAGAACTCAAGCTTCTAAACTGCAAGAAAGGAAGAAAACAAAGCGGTGAAAGATGACTTTCTGAATATCCCTGATGGTCCACGCTGTCAAGTTGTGGTACAGTTTCGATTCCTGACGGGTCACGACTGTCTGGCTGAACATTTGCACCGCATTGGCATCTTAAATTCACCCGACTGCCCTCTCTCCAACTTATCAAAACATATGAATAGCACCCACCTCCACCACTATGCTGAACTGCATGGCAGCTCTGAATTTTTGCTTTATTGTCAAACCAGACAACTTCTGGGGCAAGGACTCCGGTCATCTCGTTTACGTTTATGTACTGTATTCACCTGTCCTGTCTTCGTCTCATGTCTATTCTGTAACTTTTCATGTGTTTTTTTTATGTGTTATTCTTTGTATTTGCCCCGCGATTGGAAATAAATAAAAAAAAATTATAAATGAACTTGCCGAGGACTTTAATGTTACTACCGAATTTGAAACATACAAAAGCCTATTGAAAAAGCAAGATAAATATAAGAGGGTACTTCTTGAGTTAATGCTTAAGAAGCTTAAAGTGTGATCAGAAAGTTCAACTTTAAAAATATGTGGTTCAGATCATACACAGAGATTTCCTGATTCTTTTGGATTGTGTGTTGGGGGACAAATGCTATTAAAATTTCTCATTGCTTAAGAAAATTTTGTCTCAACAAGAACATAATACATGAAATTACACTGTGCAATACCTTCTGAAACCAGTAACTGTATGTGAGGTAATTCCTACAAGATAAACCTGATTCAAGGATTTGGAAATTAACGAAAATCAAAAATCACACGTCTTTGACCAGACTGCATAGCTTTATTCTTCACATTCAAACGCAGTTTTATTTTGAAGTAAAATTCAAGATATGGGTTGATCCGGAAAGGACAAGGAAATTGGTATCACCGATTTAAAAATACTAAATAATAAGTTGCAAAATAGGTCAAACATTGTTATAAACAAAAACCTTTTAGGAGTCAACTTGCCAATATATGCTACGGCGAAAAGCTTCAATTCAAGATCACTGATGTTTAAGTTAAACCGTATAATTTATAGGAAGTATTTCTTAATAAATAATAACATTAAAAAAAATTGTTCCAACAGAGCAGAAAAATAATGTTCTTAGACAAACTTTAACTCTCAGTTCTGTGTCAGTCAAATGAATTTAAAGTGCAATAAGTCAGTACTACCTACTCATTACTACAGAATAATTGTTTTCATGAATTTTTTTTTTATTTTCTTTTGATTTTCTTATTTCAATTTGATCTGAATTTCCTTACCTTAACAGATAATACATTAATCGTGAAATAAAAATATAAGATTTTTTATTTCTAATACCAGATTTTGATATTTAGGAAAAATAATTGTGCTACATAAGTTATTAACATAAAGTGATCATTAATTACCTAGTAGTACAATTAACAATCTAGAGTCACAAAAAGTTATATAAAAAACTGCATATATAAAGTAAATGTATTTTTAATGATCATTGTTCTAATTAGGAAAGACATGCGTTTTGTTGCGATGTCTAACGGCTCCAATACTCAGTTTTTGAATGAGATGTGCTTTATAATGTTCCATTATAGTTCAGTTTATTTTCAGAAATTATTACTCCAAATCATATTGCACCTCGATTTAGAAAGCAACAATAATACTGATACTAGTATATTTATATTATAATATAATTTATAACATATGTATTTATTTATTTAAGCTTAATTTATAGCAGAGTAATTTAACACAGTTGTATTTAACTTTGTTGTAATTACATTATATTTATATAAATTTCTCTCTCAAGTCATAAATTAACCATAATTTAAAATTCAGAAGATGCTCTATAGAGCATATATGCATATGTGCTTTCTAGAATTGTATGTAGCTCTTTGATTAGTTCTCTTCTTATAAGATTAGCACTAATTAAAGAAATTATGTAAGCAATTGGTTCGGAATGCTGAGAGCCAATTACTGTAATTAAGACGCAACATTCCGACAAAAAGACTCTAGGATCAATACTAACCACATGCATACATTGTAGTGTAGGGGAGCCCCAGACTGTACTTATAGGTTAATGGATTTGGAATACTGGCCTATCACCAAATGCCTCTTAATTTTGAACCACGGTCAGGTGAAGAAGTCACACCCGAGATGGCACCCACCTCTCTATATCCCCGTCTCACCAGCGGAAGTACTTTGGACGTCACGTATTAACGTGGGCAGGTCCCCAGTCCACGGAGCTCCAGCAACCCAGTGAGGAGTGTACGTGGTCAACTTCCCAATCACTGCTCCCAGCAAATGGTGCTTGACTTTGCTGATATTAACAGGCAGTGGCGTGAAGCTACCGAGCCTCTGAAGCTCAAAATAAATAAATATAAAATAACAGCACAGTAAGATTGCAAGATAGAAGTGTTGTGTTTCTGCTTTCTGCATGCACATCTATTGGTATGGGTACTTCAAATATTTTCTTTCCTTACGACACTTCTATAAGATTCACTGTTTATGAAAGCTGTTTTCAGAAGGCATTCTAAAAAAGATGTTAACAGGAACCTTACAACAACTTTTGACCGTTTTGTTATCTACATGCTGAAACATAATAGACTTAATCGCTCTTATGGCAGCAGAATAATACAACAATACTCTTCGAAATGGAAAGTTTCAGATTCAATCTCAGTCACTGTTAAATAGAGGAAAATATGATATGTTTGTATTCTCTTGGAGCAAAGTTGACAAGGCAGGAGCAGAAGAACTCCCTTTCCTTGCAACACATGAATAAGGGTTGCCATCTGTGAAATCTCTACCCGGAAGGCATTACATCATAAATATTCAAAAGACCATCATGACTTTCAGAGCTTTCGCTATCCACTGCTTCATATAAAACTATGTTAAATTACATATATTCTAAAATAAGTAAATTTTCTGAAATGTATAATCCTTAAGCCATTATTAATTGAACTATCAATAACTTTATTTGATTTAATTGTAAAGAGAATATGAAAATAAACTTGATTTTATGAACCTTCATAAATGTATATTTAAACTTTAAAAAAAGCAGTTTTTTGCTTCATTGATAGTTTGAAAAGCCTCTCATTATCAATCTTACATAATTTATGAAAAAAAGAGGAATCATTCTTTTTGTTTCATAAATATACTGTATATCTTTAAATGGAATTTAAAATGTGTCATCCATTAATAAGATCTTAAAATTAATAAATAAAATAATTATTTCGATATAACAGATTTTCATTCATTTAAAACTGAAATTATATATCATGATTTGCATTACTTACAGTTGTCAGCTTATTAAAGAATTCTAATATATTTTTAAATTGGAAAGTCAAAAGACATAAATTGTATTGCAAAAATCTAGGTGTCCTTATTGAATGATTAAATTTTTTACCATGATAAGGCATTATTTATGTGAACTACAATCAAATAAAAATTAAAGAAATAAAGTGAATTGCCAGATACAAAAAAAAGAATATGAACGCATGCTTTTGGGCATGTGGAAGTGCAAAAAGAATAGATATCATGAACTTTGTCTTCTCAATTTAAAAAAATACAACTAATAACAAATATTTTCATCTGCATCACTTTCACTTTTCTTCAGTTACTTCCTTTTCCGCCAGCGCCCCCCATCGGTAGACCAAAGAAGCGCCAAAGCAACCAACAAACAAAAAAGCGATAATATAAAAACACCAGTCGCCCACAAGTTGCGGGTGGGTGGAAGAGCCCAAGAAGAAGCGGTTGCATGGACCGATGCTCCTGCAGCTGTCTTTCAGTTTCGGGATGCGATTCTTTATTGAATATGACAGATGCGAGCTGATACCTGGTATTGCCGCAGGTGGTTTCCAAAACACCCACCCTCAACTCCTCTCTCAGCCCCCTACCCCTATTCTCGTTTCTGCACGAAAAATTAAGTTCCATTGTTTAGGATAACATAAAATGATCGGATCTGATTTCGCATATCATATCCGATCCTCTCACTCCCCACTCTCCCCTTTTGTTTTGTATAAAATGTGTTTGTAATTGTGAGCGCCCTTTCGTGGTTTCGTACGATTTCACCTGCATACAACAGAATAATGCAAGATATCTCTCATTTCAGGCTTTGAGTAGCTGGCGAAAGATAAAAGCAGACGTTTTCCGCCGTTTCATCAACAAGCGTAGTTCAATATAACTGAAAATGAGACATGTTTATGAAAAAAAAATATTAATACTTCTATCATATTAAAGTTAAATTTACAATGGATGAATCTGTATAAACTAAACCCTTTCATTAACAATTGGTTGCTGATCTTAACCTTAAATAAGCACCAGGGTGAAAGTACTTGGGTTCTGCAAAAATTTTGTTATTCCTCGCTATCTTGCTAAAAACCAGATATCATGTGGTGACTGTGAAGTCACTGGAGATGAGTCTAAAGATAAGAGAGATAAAAGGATGATAATTCTGAAGATGATAAGGATTAATATATTTTCCGAACTTCTGAAATATATCATTTTCCAACAACACATGCATTTGATGCATGTATAGATGGGAATCCTGGAATCCGATTAAGAAATAAGATACTCATTACTCTATGACTAGAAGTTTCAGAAATATTCGTATTTAGAATAATTTGAAGTGTAAGAATTTCAAAATGAAAAAAGCGATCGTTATGTAAATATATATTCATTTTACAACTATACTAATAATTCCATGTGTATTTCACATAAGTACATTTACATGAAAAGATTAAATCATGTCAAACACTATTTCCTTATATATTCTATTTATCAAGGAAAACATGATTTGGATTTTAGATAGCCATGATAATGAAGCATTCGATAAGTGTCATTGTCAAGTGATTGATAGTCAAATGAAGTTAACAACACTCCAAGATGATACCTAATTTCCTTAAATTTTAATGCAGATGTTGAGGGATTAAATCAATACATAATGTTTATAAGCTTTATATGTTCACATAAAATTTATGTAATTTTTGATTCAGTTGTATAGGCGAGATTTTTATAGTTTTAAATGACAATATTAATCGAATAAATAAAATTATATATATAATTTCCTCACTATGTATTTCGGATAAAAATATTTTATTTAAAAATGAGTACTCTTAATGTACTTTTTATTTAAATTATTCATTTTAACATAAAAATTTTAATAAAGTACATTTTATATATCGTAAAATATAAATTCATATTAATTTATAATAAAACAAAATGGCAATTATCCAATACACATAATTAAGTATTGTAAATAAATAAATCGCAAATAATGTTGATGATACAGAAAAATCTATGCAAGTAAATAAATAAAATTGCAAATTTTCATTTTTATCTCATACTTATACAGAAATCTTGTAATATAATGGAAAGTAATAAATAAATTAGAACTATTGTGTGTGTGTGTGACTACACCCTATATCACTAAATGTCTGGGGACTATGATTATGCGAGTATATTACTTAACAATGCTTTTGCAACGGCAAATAATCATGTTATTTGTGTAGCAGAATAACGAAAAGTGTTTCATTCAGAAAAGCTAAAATTATCTAAAATTTAAGAGGAGTTATGTAAATAATATAATGAATTTTACATGAAAACTATCATATCAGATTTTATGCAGAGACTAAAGCTCTTATATTGTTGTTTTATTTTATAAAAAAAATATAGATTTCAATATAATTTGAATAATTTTTATTTATTTATTTTACTTTTTCTTTGTGCCTTGATTTAGATGAATAATTTGAATTTTTTCAAGTTTTTGGATATTTTCAATACGTATGAATAATTCTCCCTATCAATGAAAGTTTTCTAAATAATAATGTTCTATAAATCTTTTCAAATTAATACACTATTTCTGTTAAACCATTTATTCTTATTTTTGCCACTTGATATCAGTATTTAAATATTGTACAACTATTACTATTTGTAATTTAAATTTCCATTTAATGAAAAGGGATAGATAAAATTTCATAGTTTTGAAGGAAACGTTTTACACAATATAATTTTTAAAGCAATAAAGTTTATTTTAAAACATTACATTAATAAATAAAAGAAACAAATATAAATTAATAAACAAATGAAATTTTTTTCCAAAATTCTCGATGAATAACATTTGCAGTATGGGATTACTTACACACACACACACACACACACACACACACACATACACACACACACACACACACACACACACACACACACACACACACACACACACACACACACACACACACACACACACACACACACACATATATATATATATATATATATATACATATATATATATATATATATATATATATATATATATATATATATATATATATATATATATATATATATACAGAGAGAGACTATATTAATTAATAATTAAGAAACATTTCTCTATAAATCATAAAAATTATTTCACTGCGAAACTCCCGTTTACTTTAAAACGTTTAAAAATGTTATCACAAATTAAAAGATTTTCGGTAATACTCTCCATATGGTAATTGAAATTATAAGCTAGATAGAAATTTATCATTTCATTCTAAAACAAAAGAAAACAAAGTTTTAGAAATCAATAGATTCTCAATTATAAGCAAATACGACTTATTAATATTTTTATCACCAGAAGATCAACTATTTACGAATTACATTTTATCCAGGCGCTTTGAAATTCTCAAAAAATGTGGTATTTCAAATATATGTTCAGGTTTATCATTGCAGAAAAACTCTCTAATCTCCAATTAAACTTCTCACAGATGTTATGTCAAGAGAAACCCAATTCCCTTTTACAAGCCATCAAAAATAGACATTAACTGATTTGACAAAGACATTTATAACTATTTCTTTATGTATACCAACAATGCACTAATTCAGATTATCGTCTTTAGATCAAGCTGATTATTTTATTCGTCTTATTAACTATTAACTTAAAAGAGTTTGATTATGTAAACATTATAAGATTTTTGTTCTATTATATCAAAATAATCATTGATCCGTAGCTTACATACCGTCATATACGCATAAGAATATTGTGCAACATTCTTAAGAGCTTAAGAAGTAATAGCAGATTCTCTAGGAAGAGTAAAAATGTTTAATTTAAACTTCTGGAAATTGATGTTTTAGCTTAAACTATAATTCCTGATCAAAATATTTTACTGATTTATGAGGCTTCTTCTTTTCAGTAATATTCAATATTATCGGTTTTCCTTTCCCTTTTTAAGATAACCTGAAAAGGAAGGGAAAAACCAATATCATGTACAAATGTATTATTACATGTAATTTAAATTATTTTTCAAAGTAACACTTGGCATCGTTACAAATGTATGGAAAATATCGCTTAATTTTTCTCACCAAATGCTGACTAGAACCAATCACTCATGGTAACTTTACCCCATGATGTGTCCTAAGGACAAGTAAATTAAAAAAGAATTTGAGCATTTTGGTGTGTAGTCCTCCAATATTCAATGCTATTTCTCACTTTCAGATGAGAGCGTTTATTCTTCCCATATATTGAAACCAACTTTAACAAACTGAGGTATCAAATATTATTGTCTCTTCTTTACATAGAGTAAAAATCTGTACTCTGCATCAATTGCAAAAACGAAATTCACAATGTAATTTATGTGGATATCATAATTTCAAAATATATATTAAGCTAATTAATTATTTGGGAAGAAAAATAACACAAAAGTTAACTGGCTTTCTTATGCCAACCTGCAGTACTCCAAAAATATAAGATTTAAATAAAAATAGGAATTGGTGGTTTGATATTTATGGAACAATAAAAGTACTTCATCCTACACTGATGAAGATAAAACCTTAAATATATTGATATGCTATGAATGACACTTATACGTCCTTCATTTCATCTATACCATCAAGCCCATTTTACAAAGTTTTATGGCTGCGTTTTTTCTCCACAAGATTGGCTATATATAATGAATTATTTCCTCACTCAATTATATAATTGCTTACGATTTTACTAAATATCTTGTAAATAAATCTTTTCACCAAATGATGTTTCGTCATACATATATACTTACAGTTTTTTTGATCTCTATACGTATGACCAAAATAATTCATTTTTCATTAATTTTAATAATGCATTATTCGTTTTATTTACTGTTTCGTCGAATATTGTCTCTATTGCTATTACTACAAGGGATTACTTTTACTATTACTATTACTTTTTATTACAAGGGATATTTTGAGCAGGATATTTAAAATGATTTCTTAACCATCATAAATTTTTATTTTAGTGACAGGAATCAAACCCATGAACAGTTGCATTGAAGTCACACAGATCAGTACTGTTTGTTAAACTATATTCCATTTTCATTCAATAGCACTAAAACCACTTAAGCTCAACATAAAAAAGAATAAACAAGAAATATAATTACTTTTATTAACATTATACAACCCATTTTAAAATATGCAACAAAACCACCAAATCTTTGTTATTATATTGATTCTATATTTTTGAAAATGAAATAATGGTAGGTATTTTGTACATTTATTATTCTAATTTATTTTATAAATTTTATTCCAGGTCTCAACATAACGTATAGTTACAAAACTTAAAGGGAAATATTTACATCTCTTAAATTTCTACGATATACATACTATTTAAAAACATAAATAAGAACAAACACCTTTAACGTAAGCAGAAGTGCTTAGTATTTAATGTTTCGAAATTTTAATCTAAATTTTTAATTTTAAAATATTTTTCACCAGTTAAAGAAAAATTTTACTCTGTAAAAATCCCTCCCTCTTTTCTGAAGAGTTGATTTAAATATTGCAAGGAAATAAAAATATAATGATGAATAAAACATTAAGAGATTAACAAAATTTAGAATATACAGTTTAAGAATAAAAAACTTCTTTTGAATTTTGAGAGTAACAAATTTTTAGGTGTGAGTTTTATACAAGTTAAAAATACGCATTTCTTTTGGAAACTAAAAAGAAATTCGTTTTACTCAACATAAAGTATTTTATAACTTTAATAAGTTTTTTTCTTTCGTCAAATTTCAATTTTATATAACAATTATGGTACAATTTTGTAATTAATGGATATATTTTTTCCTATGATTTACTTCTCTAAACTACCAACATACATGTCGATATTTTACTTCAACTTGCATTATGTAACTAAATGAAACACTGTAAAGAAACTGGGCAAAATTTATATTTGTTTACTTATTTTTGATAAAATTGCATTCTTTGATTGATAAGATTTAAGAATCATGTAATAATAAAAATATGATATACTAATTTCACAAATCCTGTCTTATCAATATTTAAGAATTTAATTTCTGACGTACGCTTTTATGCTGAAATAGTTATGTTATACTCAGGGAAAGAAAAAAATTGTCTCTGTTGCCTAAAATTATATTTTAAATAAGATTTAAGAATTAAGATAAGTAAACAATAAGAAGTGAAGACAAATAGCATTAAATTATTTTGATTATGAAAATAAAAATAAATTTCAGAGCTATAACTAGTTTTAACTTAGCTATACGAGTTTATGAAAAGAAATTAGAAGAGATATACCTAGTAGATATCAATAGTGTTAGTCAATAAAGCTAATATTAAATTAGAAAACACTTCGTTTTCCATTTGATGGGTCTAGGCTCGAGTCCCACTGAAAGAATGAATATTAACTATCACTGCTTCTTTTGCAGTTTGGATAGCCAGGAAAAAAATTTTCTCCAATTTTATTTTAGGAAATTGTCAATAATTTTCAACTATTTTTTCGATATAGCGGTATAGCAAAGATGATTTCTATAATTTATTTCTATCTATTATAAATTTTTTTAGGGGCTGTGGTAGCCTAGTGGTTAGGGTATCGGTCTTCAATCCGGAAGGGTGGGATTCGATTCCCAATGCCGCCAAAGACCCGTCGAGTACATGCGATATACGTGCTCGTTAAATCTGTGGAATCGAAAAATCCTGAGGTCGGTCGTTGAGCAGTTACCATGGGTGCAATGATCTGGAGAAATTTACTCCGCCTTCAGATCAATGTCAAAATTGAGGGAGTAGATCCTCTGGTACTGCCCACTGTCGGAGGATTTGAAGAGCAAAAGTCGTACTTTCACCTTCATGGTGCTCTGATTAAACGAAAGACGTTCCCAATCGACTTAAATCGCATAGCCAAGGCATAGCGAGCTTGGCTTGTCCAAATGTCATTAGTAACAACATCAACTTTTTTTTAACCATAAGATGGTTGTTTCTTTCAAACCAGTTGAGATCATGAGTACGCCACTTTGTAATAATTCTCATTGGTTTAAAATATTCATAACGTCATATAACGATTCATTTGTGTCATATTGTATTAAGATGCCGTCGCAAATCCAACTTGTCAACGAATTTGCTGCGTGCCTTCAAATCGCATTCTTCGAGCGGCAGCAAACAAGATTTACCATCGAATGTCTGAGATTATTGTCGAAGTTCATTTGTTAATAAAATGATTTCTTATATAAAGACCAAAGCATTGATTTAAGAAGCCATTTTCCATTCATTCAAGCCATTAACATGTTGCCAATAGAACAGAAGAGAAAGCAAAATGAAAAAGACAAGGCAAAATACTTTGTTGTTAGTTTAAATCAGCAAGGACTCTTCCCTCAAAGTTTTCAATCATAAAATCTAAAATTTTTTATAAATATATGTATTTTAAAATAAATTTTTCTTTAATTAATCCTTTAATATATCATGTTTCAATTCACTCAATAACTTTTTTTAAAGAATAAGGGAAAAAACTCATTTAAAAATGATAATGATGTGTTAACTGTCTAATGAACTGTTGTAGTAAGAACACAAATAGTTAAATTTACAAGTAAGACAAAAGTGGATAAAAGTAGAAAAATGATAAAAAAAATATAATATAATAATTTTCAGTATCATTAACTATGTATTAAACTTTTTTGATATTACCTTTCAAATTATGTAATATGTAAATGAGAAGAAATGCCATATATAAACAAATTATAACCTTCGAATTTTCTTATTTCTTAAAGTTTTCTGGCTAAGAAGATTATTAGGATTTTTTTCTTGATAATTTATGAAATTGAGAAAGTCTATCTTCAGAATTTAAAAATAATGATACAAAAACAAATGAAATTTCCACGAAGACATTTTGAAATTCTTTTAAAAAATGAACAATTTTTAAAAAACCACTAAATAAACTCTCAACGGGTAGTAAAAGCTCTAACAGTGGAACTTTCTTGTTTTTCTACATGTGGGAAAATAGAAAAGCTAAAAGAACTGAGAAAAAGTGAGAGGGCGTTTAAAAATAATAAAACTGTGGAAAGTAAACACAGAAACCTGCCATTTTGTGCGTACATATTACATCACCAAGACACCTCCTACCGCTCACACCTTCTCCATTTCATTGGCTACAGGCGAAAAGAGGCGTCACTTACACTACTCTCTCTTCGGTAAGTTAGCCAATTCATCCATAGGACGATGTGGGTCCAAGTCGTGTGACATGCTATGTGAGAGAGCGTTCTTTCTTTTGCGACTCTTGCATAGCGTGGACTTTCTTACTCGTATTTTCACGTGTTTATCGATTCCGGATTGAGAATTTCGCCGAAACGAATATATTCTCGTAATAAAATATTAAATATTTATTTTTCTTGAACAAATCAACGGTATTCATGCTTTGGAGGAAGAAATCGTCTATGAAAAGTTAACTTTTAAGATTTCTGCTCAAACCTAGAAGTTCCAAGATATAGAGAGGCTTTCTTATTTTTTTGACGTGCATCACCCAGCGTCCACCCTGGTGCCCTATCAGAGAAACCTTTCTTCGGAAGCACATGGTCCCCAGATGGTGAGCAGCCATTCCTCGGACCCTCGGACCATGCCCGTCATATCGCCAGAAGACTTCTGCACGCCCCCGCCCCCCAGTAACTGCGCGGGATGCGGCTTGCAGATAGTGGAGCGATACTACCTACAGGCTGTTGACAGACAGTGGCACATGTACTGTCTCAAGTGCCATCGCTGCAAAGCCCAGCTGGACACCGAACTCACCTGCTTCTCCAAAGATGGACACATCTACTGCAAAGAAGATTATTACCGGTAAGTGAACATTTTTTTCTTCAAGAACCAGAATGAATTCCTTTTAAATTTATGGTACTAAATCGGAGTTTCGTATTAAAATATGTGCAGACTATAATTCTGAAATTTCGATTTTTTTGTAAATTTATTTATAAAGTGGAAAACTAACACTGATTGATAATATTGTCACCTGTTTGACTTTAAATTTCTCATTTGTTTTTTATTGTGAATTATGAAATATTTAGTAAATGTTTCAAAAACAACGAGCATGGTATCTAAAGTCTTTAACATGTTAGATGTCATGCCTTCTTTATCATAAGTTCCTATATATATATATATATATATATATATATATATATATATATATATATATATATATATATATATATATATATATATAATTCAAATCTAAATGAATTTTATGGATTACACTGAAACTTAAAATTTATGCTTAATTTAAAAATCTTGAGTGTTTAATACTAAAAAAAGATTACTTTCATTATTAAGTATATGAATTTTTTATACTTAATAGTGAAAGTAATTTTTTTAAATATAAGAATTTCTTGATTTCAGTAAAATTCTTACTTGATTTTAAACTTGAGTTTCCATGTACTGTCCGAAAAAGTATCAGTATTTTTACATAATACATTAATATCAAATATAAGTTAATAAACATTGCGTTTAGCACTCATTCTTTTTAAATGCTCTAGTATAAAAAAACAGAAAACTTGATACAATAAAAAAATTCTGTCTTTAGAAGCTAAAAGAGAATATGTTGTTTGTTTTATTTGTGCACTTTATTATATGCCTAGTTTTCTTACTAGTTTCTCAGTTAATTTTATTGTAAGTAAATGACATAATCATTTGGAAAATTCAAAGTAATCCTTTCCTTCTGAAAATATTAAAATTGATACAATTTATTATATTTGGTTGAACAGTCCAAAGAGATATTATTATATGTTTCTCACAAAAAATGATGACATTGAAATCAATTTGGGTTGTTATAGTTGGATTATTGAAATTCATTGGTTTCTTTGATTACGGATTTACTATTTCTTTTCTGTTAGAATCCTAAGATTTTTATTTTAAAAATTCATTTTAAATTATTTTAATTCAATCATATACATTTGTAAATATAAGAACTCTCGTTTGCTTTTAATCTATTTAGTACTAAATAATTCGGAAAGTGCACTTACAGAAGATTTTGAGGAAATCTCAATGAGGAGTACTTAAAATTTGCTTTTTAAATTATTAGCTAAGTATTATTTCTTAAATAAATACTATAGTTATGTGTTACCTCTTGTCAAATATTTCTAGTTCGAGGTAGAAATGCCTGTGGTATTTCAATCATAATAAATTTTTTTAAACATTAACTGATATCAACAATTTTAGTTTTCTGGAAACATTTGAAGTGATTGGTATTTTTAATTTTTTTTATAATTTTGTACTATTAATAGAAAAATAATATAACAGTAAACATTTGTTGATAATGCAAGTTATGCACTCATACCATAGTGAAAGCATCGATAATTGAAAGTGTTTGTAGTAATTGAAATAAAAATACAATAGAATTCGATGTTACAACATGAGAATTTAATCTTGATAATTTAATAAAATGATTTTCATTTTGTTTTAAGTTAGCTGATAAAGTTTCAATACATACCTAATTCTTTTAGAGGGTTAGGGGATTTATTACAAACCAACTTTCAATTTTTGTTAAATTCTATTTAAGATATTTAAAATGCAATGATGATATCATACGTTAAGCAATAGTGAGAAAACTTGATCTATTTGATATTGGTGGCAATGTTGATCTACCTTTGATGCTGTTCATTAACGGCTTATTACCATTATTAATTTGCAATTTAAGAATCATTTGATCTATTTGATATTGCTGGCAATGTTGATCTACCTTTGATGCTGTTCATTAACGGCTTATTACTATTATTAATTTGCAATTTAAGAATCATTTCTTAGAATTAAAAGGGAGTTTAAGGTGTTTGCAGCTTATATTTCTAAATGATGTAAAGTGTCATATGTTAAGCAAAGTAAAGAATTAATTTAATTTAAAACTATACCTCCCTTAATATTATTCTAAAATTCTCTATTTAAACTATATGCGTAATTTTAGGCGTACAAAAACATTTTAAAAATTATTATAAGTTGAATTAAGCTACTGAAATCTTTACTTCATTAATATTGTATTTTTAATGTTGAAAATGCATCGATATTAATTAACATGAAAACAGGATAACATGAATTAAATTATTATATATATTATAGTATAACATAAACAGAAAAACATCTAGATTTTATTACGTATGCTACACCTGCTTAAGTGACTTCTGTTACTGTGACAAACATAGTTTCAATATTTATTCAGCGATTTTACAAATGCATGTTTTAAGAATACTTCATAAAAAAACATTTAAAAGTCATATCTTAGATTTTGTTTTTACTGCTTTTTCTTATCAAGTTTACTCAAAATTACTAGCTTAAAAAAATTGAAAGTAAATTTATTTTTATTTAGTTTAAAATTTTAATTTAAAAAAAATCTCAGCTTGCTTTCTTTTTAACATTTAAAATTTGTGGCTTAAAACTATATATAATTTTGTATAAGACCATAAAATTTCTGAAACTAACATTAAAATCTCTAACATTGTAATTGATCGTCTTAAAATTTAGATGCTTGAAAGTTAAAAGCTGGATGCTTAATATCCATTTACAATGGACAAATGAGATATGCACTAAATTCATTTTAAGTACTATAATCTCTGTATATTACTTTCTTAAATGGAAATCTAAGCTGATATAAGTGAAATACACAAATGGGGGATATATCTAACTTACTTTTGATACAATGCAGCTATACGTTCTTCCATAAGAGTCCAAAGGTATTTCTTGCATTCTACATGGGAATTTTTTTCCCTTGAAGAACCTTGAGAAAAAGTAAATAAAACAATAATCTCTTTAATACATGGTGGAGAAGCTAAAAACATCTGCTAAAGAAAGAAGAAATGTAGAAATGATTAAACAGAATGATAAGAATCTGTGATGGATAGATTGAAGTATTAGATACACGTGTGTTGCCTCAACTGGACACTACTTTAAATTGTTGAAATAGTAGAGTAGATAGAGTTTCCATAGATAATTATAATTACTGACATGTGTAAAAGTTATAAATTTTTTGATACATTCACAAACATTGATGTATTTTATTAAAACTTTATATGCCTTTTTTCATTTCCTTATGATATCTAATCAATAAAAACGTTGGAAAAGAATGAAATTCTAATAAATGGAAATTAAGTAGTTTTATGTGAGCCGTTTGTTAGAGATAAGCTCATTTCTTATAAACCTTTTTACCATAGCAAAACATTTTTAAAAAACGATATCTGGAGGATTAAGGAAATACTTTATAAAATGTTATCGGTATATGATGTGATAAAAATGTTTGATGTGATTAAAGACTGTTTCCGTAAAATAAAGTAAGTTAACATCCTAAACCCTCAGATGCTTTAAATCAGAAATCTCAGCATAATAAACTATTTTTCATAATTTAAAATTTTTGTTGAATGAATTAAAAAAATATTGCATTGACATATTTTTAATATTATGTATTTTACAAGTATTAAGAGGATTTTTCTGTTAGCATCTTATGATCTGTATTAAATCCAGATCTGTCATTTATTCATAAAAACTGATCATCTTTTTTAATTAAAGGTATTTCATTTAAATAAATGCTCTGCTATAAACTATCTTTAATTTTTATAGAATTTTACTATGCTACTAACTGCTTTTCTTTATACATATCTTAACTGTCGTGTGCAAAAAAGTGGTTGTAACGCTATAACTAAGCTAAATTCCTATAACATTTTTATTAGGACTATGAAATTATGTTCTCTCAATATTTGAGTCCTTTGAAGTAAGTATAGTCAAGATAGTAGCTTTCTCTCTCTCTCTCTTTTTTTTTTTTTTTTTTTTTTGAGGTATTTTAGTCTAGTAGCTTTCTTTAGAAGCAAGAAAAGTTATAATTATATTAGTAAAAACTACATATATGTGCTCTTTTTATAGGGCTTGTAATCTTAATACTTTTGAAACGGGAAACAGTATTTGTGATTAGAAATTATGATTCACTAAATATGTTATATCTCATAATAAGTACTTTTAGTTTTTAATTGCAAGAAATTTGAGTATTTAATGCATAAAACAAATTTAGCAAATGTCATTTATTGTGTAACTTGACGAAAGATTAATATAGATCGATACTTCTACATTCAATGTTAAAAATATACTATAGTTAATATTAAATTTTTTTTAAGCTATACATGGAAATATTTCGGAACAGATACAATCTAAGCTTCTTTTGGTGTGTCTAGACTGAGGTGGGATTATTTAATTCTAGCGCATATATTGTTAAATATTCTAGACAAACTCGTAACAGCTATTGATGCTACGGGACATTGCTATTTATATTTTACTGCATTCTTGCTATATGGTTGCTTAATAAGATTAGTGGACTTAATGCATACCTCTAATCTCATTTCTTCATTTAACGACTTTTCGTTGTCTTAGATCTTTTTGCTTCGTTACGCCCAGTTGATATTAACCTATTCTGGCATTGACTTATTTTGGAATTTCATAATAAAAATTCTTTTATCATATAGAAAACAATAAAAGAATATTAATGCAAATTAATGATTTTTTGCCATTAAATTTTTATTTGTAATATTTTTTAATACGATGCATAATTTTTTTTCATTGGATTTTTATTAAAAATAAATGAAGTGCTGCTTGTAGCCTAAGGTCTTATTGAATTTTACATAATTTTCCCTCCTTTATATTTTATAGCTGAAATTTTTATGACTTGAAACTAATTTCCTGTTACAATAGCACAGAAGTGGGATTTATATATCCTTGTTATTCTAGTATCTTAACTTTTGCGTTCTCAATAAATATTTTTGATTTTGACTCTACATATTCTACTTAAATGATGGAATTTTTTTATAATTAAAGAATAATGAGCGATAAAATGTCGTAAATTAAGAAATTAAGAGCAAGCTGAAATTAAAGTAAGTTTTTGTCTATTTCAAATATTTCAGTTGAGTTTTGAAAAAAAATCTTTATCGTGAAATGCTCTGTAAAAAATTTTTACCCCTTAATCCAATATTGTATTCTTATCTTATATTAATAATTTAAATATAATTCTCACATTTTAAAATTAACTAATTTTTACATTTAAAAAATTATAGTATTTAAAATATATATTCCCTATTTTTAAATATACGAACATTTTTCAAAAAATAAAAAAAAAAGTATTTGTTTTTTTAATGTTTGACTTAAAGTAATTTTATAATAAACTACTTTTAATTTGTTTAATAAATTATACAATTTATACGCTCAAAATCATGATATTCTCTCCTTCAATTTCACTTCTTGTACAGGAATCTAATTTTTTGATTTTTAATATTTTTATGCTGAATTACGCACACACTATATTTTATATACAGATATCTACGTCACGTGTGTCCCACAACAATTGATTTTTTTCGCTTTGAAACAGGCTGTAATATTGAAACTGCTTAGTTTAGTGCATAATTTTTGAAAATTAATTTTCCTTAGATAAAATAATGATTTAAAGGTTTGTAAATCACAACTAGTAACAATTTTCTAAGGATACTGAAAATATTATCTTCTAGATAATTTTTAATAATAAGCAAAAAGTGCAAATTATTAAATTGTTCTTAAATCCTAATTTTACAAAATATTATTTTGAGATAATGTGAATAGTAAAATAAATAAATTAATTTGAAAAATCTTGATCAAATAAATAAATATTAATAAAAAAATAAATATCACATTCAAAGGTTTTACGTGGATAAATTAAAACTTGCGTTAAGTACCCAGTTTTAACGGGCAGTGGTTTCCTACAAGAAATATGCATTTAAATTTCGGATAAATAATGCAATTTGGAGAAAAATTACAATATTTTTAATGGTATTTACTATTTATTTAGCGTTCATCAAAATGCAGTTTTATATCACGAAATAGTGTCTTGCTTAAAGGTCAGTTAAAAATGGGTTAAATATGTGTTATGAAACCCTAAAAAATTTTCATTAGTTACGAAGTTATCAAGAATTGAAATTTGGACTCCTTTCATTCTTATTCCAATGCAGTTTCTTATCGGCAGCGTATTTTGAAAACCAAAAACTCGTTGGCTGCAGTAATTAAAAATTATTTTTCAAAAATCCAAGGAAAACTTATTTTTTAACAAAAAACTATATATAGAGATAGCTAAAAGGCCCGATATGGTATATATATATATATATATATATATATATATATATATATATATATATATATATATATATATATATATATATATATATATATATATATATATATATGAAAACATACACCTTTGTTCTAAAGCAATGAGAGTTCAAAGAAATGTCATTTACTAAAATCAATTATTCGGAGTGGTGTTATATCATTTAAATTAGTTACATGGCATAAGCAACTTTATAAATTAAATAAAGATTAGTAACGACTTAAATACTAACATTGTAATCAAAACTCCGAAGTGTAACATAGACAGATATTAACTTAATTAGCTACCAATATCTTGTTGTAAGTTTCATTTCATTCGGTATATCTTTTCTCAATTCAACCTCGGATGCAATTTTGTGGGACACAGAACAAGGATTTAATTTATATAAACACATTTCAATCTGAAATGAAACCATTCAATTATTTGAATTGTTTTAAAAAAACCTGTGCGTGAATGTAGGACCAGTTATAAATATTAAATTCATTTTTTCCTATCAATCTAATGTGGCAAACATCTTACATTATTAATAAGAGTATATTTCTGAAATATATTTTCTTATATAACATATATACGTAAGAACATTTTGATAGATTGATGCTTATTTTTGGAAAATTTCATTACAGGAAAGCGACATGAATAATATTGATAATATTGCAGTATCATGAATAAATATATCGATATAAAACGGCCTATCAAATCACGCAACATGAAAGACGGATGAGGAAAGATTTCCCCGTGTAATTGCTGATTCACACTGCTGTCACTCTTGCAATAGGTGTCGTTATTGTCCTTCAAACCACCGCATGCTCCTCACACGACGCTATCTGATGGATGATCCGGAATATTTTTGACGCTTCTTTCGATATTTTTGACTTTTCTGAGTCATTAGTGAGCATTTTTGTGGCAACACATACGTCAGTATAATAAAATATCATATTATGATATATAGTCGTGTTTTTTATTTATGATCCAATGAATAGTGAAAATACTTGAACAAGTTAAAAGCGATGGAAGTCAAAATGTGGTATAATATTTAAAATCGATTTCAACTACTGCGATTATAATTTTCAATAAATGTTAAAAGACGTCATTCACTTAATCATGGGTAACTAGTATTTCGTATTTCGAGTCGGAAGATTTTTAGAGTTCTGTGTTGCAATTGTAAAGAATATACTTTAGACTGTGGAGCGTCATGTTAACACTTGCACCTGCATAAAGTAGTGTACAGTTACTTTTTATTGGCCCACCAAACACGCAGAATAAAGCTCTAACCAAAGCTGGCAGTAATAGACGTAGATCTTTAGGCTTCTGCCAATCATGTCTAAGTTTATAGGGGGTAGTTACCTTCCAGTTCCCCTGGGTTGCATTTAAATACAATATCTTGTATTATGTTAAATAATTGGGGAGAATTACTATAATCTAGTAGCAGGACAGCTCATCGGAGTGAAATATCTTGAAACGAATACTTGTCATTGTTGAACAAAGGAAAAGGGATGCTGCAGTTGTGTTTTTTGCATTCTTATCTGTTGAGGTAGCTGCTTGGTAATGATTCGTGGGTGCTTTCGAATTTCCTCCTTTGCGACGCTCGAATATGCCCAATGTATAAGAAAAGTCCCTTTGCAATGTGGATGTTATAAAAAAAAACCCACCTAAAACAACATTGATCAATTAGCTTATTCACTCTCATGTCATATAAATTAATGTTGTTGACACTCCTATTGATCAATGTGAAAATATAATATTTTAATGCACTGATTACAATTTACGTTTTTTTTTTTTTTTTTTTTTTTTTTATAGTTTCTAGGGTAAAAATTCTGCAATTTAGAATTTTATCGAAATGAGTTACATAAATAATATCATTACGTGTGATTTTGAAGAGGAAAATTTTTTGCCGAAAAAATAGGTTAATAATGGAAAAATATTTTTCTAATAAATTGCTACAAGAATTTATTTCAGTACTGCAAGGAATGGAAGTAATGGCCACTTTTTGTAGTGGAGCACTTAGCGAGAGACATCGTGATTATCGTGATTCCGTAAAGTGGATGGATCTTCACAATTTATATATATATATTATATATATATATATATATATATATATATATATATATATATATATATATATATATATATATATATATATATATATAAAAAGAAGAGATCAAGCAAGAAAATCCCCAGTCTTGGCATGACAGCCTCAGAGTTATCATTTCATGAGAAGGACATCGCAACCTCAGCATATTTTACGTGCCCCAGCCGCCATTCATGCATACGACAAGTTTCTCATAACGTATCAATTTCCAAAATTTTCTTAGACTAGATTATTTCCTTTAAAACACTTTTTTGACCTTGAGAAAAATTTAAAGTATTTTTGTAGCCATTGTTTATTTAATTTGTGATATTATATATACATTTTAAAATTTAACTTGGAAAAAAAAATCACGAAGTTTAACAATTTATTTTCCGTCGCGAAGATGCTTCAAGCTGAAAAAAATATAACTTCTCTTAATTTCTTCTATAAGTCTTGAAGTTTACGTATACTTCTCAAACTGAGACTTCATAGAGTATCATCTCTACTAGATTCAAAGTATCTAAGCATTTTAATTCACCTTTCCCGCATACTTGTTAATATTCCTGAAAAATCTTTTTTTTTTCTTTTCTGATACGCTGCTCGGAAGAGAAAAATAACCGGGTGGCTCTCTTCCACACTCTGCAGTGTCCCTGTTTTGCACTCCAGATTAACTTAGTCGTAAACGTCAACTTCAGAATGTATCCCTTTTGTAGAAGGGGGATTAATTCACTCCCCTCGTTTTCTTTGGACTAAATTTTTTTTCTTCTTTTATCAATTCCTTTTTTTCCTTTTCTTTTTATTTGTTTTTAAGCTGTAATTCTCGTTTCAACCCCCCTGTCTTCTTTTCTCCATTCAGTGGTGTAAAAGATGGAATGGTAACTTTGCACGCAAAGTTGGGAATGAAGTTCGTGCCTGGTAGATTAAGGAGGGCCTCTGTTCTCAGCGCGTGGTGCGTGTGTGTTCCTTGGCTACAACAGTTTTTTTTTATTCCCTTTCCTTATTTACGAAGGGTTTTTTGTTCCATTTCTTGCAACTGTTATTGTTATTCTTTGTTTTCGATCACTGATTCTTCGCCGATGTGATTCATGAATAGTTCTTTTTATTTCCTATTAAGTACCCTATAAAATCCACCGTCAGAGACTATTTTCGCCCCCCACCATTGCATACAGAGGTGGAATCAGGCTAAATATGATCAATGCTTAGGTGATGGAAATTAACAGATATAAGATGCATTAAAATATTGCTTTAAATCAATTTTATTTCAATAATGAGAATGCAAAATTCCAGTTGCAAATTTTATATGTAATGTGACTTTTATTCTAAAGCAGATACGTTAAAATTATTCCTGGTTTTCAAATTCCGTGTGGCCTTAATTTTTACTTCCTACAATTTTATTTTTGTTAATGTCTTTGTGTGAAACATTTTTAAACTACAAATAAATTACAAAAGGAATTAATTTTAAAAATAATTTTCTTCATAATAGAATTATATATTAACGATTTTAGTATAATAATAATAATGAATTGTAATGTAAAATTGGTACAAGAGATATGATTAATATATTAAAATATTATCCCTTATAATATTAACTCTCGATTTAAAATAATATTACAAAATCCAAGAAAGTATCTTAAGTATTAGAAATCTTCTATAAAAAATTAAGAAATCTCAGATAACAATAAAATATGATTGTCATGATTGTAATCATGACATGGCTAAAATGATTGTGAGTAATAAATTCACATCCCATGAAAATATCTTATATATTGCGCATGATATGATGAAATTTCAAAATCTTTTCTTTAACAATGTCAATGACATATAAAACAAATATCCTTTAGAATTGCTTATTACACATATGTTTTAAAGTTATGAACACATTTTTTTACCAAAGTGGTTATAAAACTAGTTTTAATAGCGATGCAGTAGATTAATAAAAATGCAACTCAGTTACAAAGAGCATTATTACGTCACAGATAATAGTGCTAATACTCTAGGAAGAAAATTTGAAAAGATATATATCACAAATTATATAAGTAGGATAAAAGAAAAAAATTCATGATATTAAAGTTTGACTGTTATATAAAAAATTTCTTAAACATTTTTGCAATTTTAGTCATTATAATTTGATTGATTTATCTTCAAAATTGCTAGGCTAAATCCTTTGACGTGGGAATCGAACTGAAATTTTTTGAAATGAGAGAATTTAAAAACAAATTACTTATTTTTTTTATTTTTTATTCATTAATATAGAATTTGTTTCATTAAAAAGACCATCTAAATTCGAAACCTAAGCAATTTGATCCTAAATGATTTGGTCTTTGGAAAATGACTAGACACTAAACTTTTAAATTCGAAAAAATTTAGATGCTAGTTAAAGAATTCTGATATTAAAATTTTTTAAAACCATGAAATAACCACACTCATTAATACTACTAGCAAAAGATGAATTAACTATAAAAACAATTAATTGCTTAATTTGTATTTATTCGAGTTTAGTCGTTCTTGAAAGTTTGTACTTTTAAATAAATAAAATACAATTTTTCCCTTAATGTGATGTATAAAATTAGAGAAAATGTAATCAAGTTAGGTATGGACATTGTCATTTGTGATGAATCACAGAGACATTCCAGTTTCCAGACTCATCTCTCCAGTAAATCTAGAAAATACCATGCCATTTTGTTTGCGAAATACATCCCAGGAGAAATCAAAATGTCTTTTATTGTAAATCTTTTATGAATCGTACATTTTTCAAAGGTGAAATATCATTCAAGAAAACAAATGTTTCTTCTTCTGTTTGCACCTCCTGTCCAGCCGTAAAGTGCTCGTCAATGACACAATCATCGCTCTAAAGAAACTTTTCATACATTGTGTTAAGAATGGGTTGCTGCGAGTACCATGCAAAATTGTTTTTTTAACTGAATGGCTTGTGCAACAAACGTTTGTAAAAAGACCACCCAGTACCCCTCTGCTGAAGGTGGGACGTTTTCTCTTTTCAGCAGAGGAATGTTTGTAGGCGTTTCTGATACGGTGAGAAATAATCTCTCTCTACCCGCAGAAACTTCTCTTCACTTCTTATCAGTGGGGTTTCCCAAGCTTCCATCCAACTTCCGCAAAACAATAAACTAGATTCCAATAATAAAGCATTCTTCTACAAATTCATAAAAATAAACTTTGCAACATAAATCAATCTTGAAAAAAACTAAAATGTTCTATGGTGAGATATTCATTTATCAGATAATTTTTTTTTACTTTTTATATCTATCAACATTTTTATTTTAATTGATACAAACTTTTTTTTATTAATCTGAACAGACTAAAACTGTGACTTGTTGATAACTGGTTTCTCCAATATATCATGCTATAAATTTTTATCTTAATGATGCATAATTTTAGTATACCAAAAAAAAAATGTGAATATAAATTTATATAAAATATTTGATATAATTAAAATATCTTTATCAACAAATTTCATATTAATGAAAACATATGAGTAGTATTTATAAATTAATAGTGCAAAAAAACTGCCTTTAGCTTATATTTGTTTCATTATAAATAATTTTTCAGCTTTTTAATCAGTTTCATATTATAAATTAATAATTGTTTAAAAATAGCACTTGTAAATTTATTTAGTGATACTTATAAGCACCACAAATAAATTTATTGTTTCTACGAATGTTTATACATTCAACAATTTTTGTTTATAGAATCAGTTTTTTTATTGATATATTTTGATTAACCTTTCAGAGCATTGAAAATTCTATAATATGCAATAATATTCAATTAAAAACTTGTACTTTGTAAACCTAAATAATATTTAACTGAAAGAAAATATTTTTAAACTAATTCACTCAGGTGTAGACAATCATATGTTCACTAAATGGGAAATTTAATTTATATCGTATGATAAAATTTAACTGCGAAGATAAATATTCTGTAAAATTATATCAAGAAGTCTTACGATTAATTTCTAAAGAATATAAGAAAAATGCACCCAATATAATTAATTATGAAAAGTGGATTCAATTAATAAAAAAAGTCTATGTCGAAAAAAACAGATTTTGTCAAATAATTTTAAGAATATATTACCAAAGAAATTAATTTATCTTTTTTAAAAAAAACTAAATAAATATTATTTTATAATTTGATTTTACCTTTACAGGAAATATAATGAATTTTAATTTTTATTCATATATTTAAAATCAAAGACAAAAATGTCAAATGCATGAATACATCCCTTAGAATTTTATGACTCTAGTTAAAAAATTTAAGTATAACGTCATTTTTATATTATTAGTCTTTTAAAGTGAAATATTTTTCATATTTTACAAAATTAAAGTAACTTATAATCAATTTAATTTAGCAAATTATGAAAAATATTTATATTTATAAAGGAAAGTTTAATTGCGGTTAGATCATATTTTAATTGCGTTCATTTATTGAATATACACACACAGACACATAATTCAAAGGAAATAATTCTATCGTATATTTACAGAATTTAAACAATTTCTGACAAACACTATAGTGTATCAGTAATACATAAATTCGAATGAATTTTTTTAGTATCAGTGATTAATGAAATCTAGAATTCTCAACTTCAAGTTATATCAAAGTTTTTTGGTATTAAAATATAATTGAGAGAGATGGAATAGAAATCAAAAACAAAACTTCTGCAAATAATTTTATGAAAAATTTATGACAAATTATAATAATTTATTCAATAAAATATTTTTTAATTGATTACATATTTTATTATTTTACTTTTAAAGAATCTCTTTTTAAATTGAAGTGTCAAGATCAACTGTTTCAAAGTTGTTTCAATTGGAACAACCATATGAATAATCAAAGTAATGAAGTTATGTTATTAGGTTACTTATCACTATTATAATTGACTGAAGAGAAAAATATGATCTGGATATTCCAGTTATAAGATAAAAGACTATAACCATATAGACCACACTTTGAAAATTAAAAATTGTCCGTATATTTTTTTTCTGCTTAAATATTACCAATCATTAAAAAATAAGAATCGTTTCCTCTTCCGTTTTATTACTCCTTTAAAAATTAAAGATAACTGAAATTTAAGAAGGATCTTAAATACTTATGAGATTACATCTAGATTCGAAAAAATTTAAAATTGGACCGATTTCTATAATTAAGAGTTTATTATAAATATCTTCATTCTTAAACTACAAAATAAGTTTTAGGTAATTTTTTAAGTGATTTCTCCGATTGGATATTCTTCGATGTATCAGTAGAATTCTCATTGACAATTTCGTATGTTTGAAAACTCTATTATGAAAAACTTTCATTCCTTAAACGTATCATAAATCTTGTATTAAAGAGATGCAATGGGGCCATAAAATGTTTAATACTACAACAGATATGGTAATCTAATCAAGAATTACCATGCATATAATAAATACTTATTCACTCAAAAATAACCTATATATTATTTCTGCAACACAATGAATGCAAATACTAGAGAATACACAGACAGTTAATACAAAATTATGCAAACCAATTCTTAGCTCTGGAAAATAATCAAAACCCTACTGGCACATATCGCACGGGCCTGCGGTTCAGAAATCACTTTTAAGTCAAATGACGTAATCCTATTTAACTGCGATTTTTAGCCGCCATTAGAAGACAGAGGAAGCGTTGTGGGACCGAAAGGAAGAAAACAAAAATAATCCGGGAGAAAAGACAAAGTCGGCAACAACGAGCGTTATTACGATTATTACGAATCAGTTACAATGTGCGGCTCCCTTTCATCTCGGTTTTAATATGTCACGGATTATCCCGCGAAAAGCACGGCAGGGAAATTCCCGCGCTCATCGAGCGGGAAAAGACAAAGAAGGGACCATTGCCATGCCATTTGCATGTGCGCTGGAGAAAGTCTGCTCCGCTCTGGCTTTTATTGCTTTTAAAATTTATCATTTCATTCGTCCATCCCTACCACCTCCCCAGTGGAAATTAAATGCCTCAGTAGGTAATAAATAGAAAATAAGTCATTAAATGTCTTCTGGAAGATTGTTGATCACGAATTCGAGCATTCCGATTAAAATTATAGTGAAAAAATATCAATGAATGGGAAATTTTTTTTTGTGTTGTGCGCAGAAGTCATGAATGTTATTACTTTTAAAATCTTTAATGGAATTTAATCTTGATTTTTATATAGATATATATAAAAATTAAAGCAAAAAAACTTGAAATAAAAAAATTAATTATACACGATTTTATAAGGAAAAATTCTGTTTTTGAATTATAAGAAATTCGACTCAAATACAAATGCAATACCGAATAATTTCTAAGAAAAAAATTTTCCAATTCGGTATGCAGTTGTAAAGTTATATATGGGATAATTTTCACTTTTGAAGTCAATAATATTTATATATTTACCTCAGATTCAACCTTAATTTGCAAGATTAAATAATTATTTCAAAATAGTAGCATGAAGGAGGGCGTAAATAGCCCTCCTTCATGCTTATGAATAAACGATAAATAAATAAAATTATTTATCGTTTATTCAGTCATTGAAACCATAGATATGTTTGCTCCTCTCAAATTATTATTTTTAAATTTGATTCCATGATCAATATGTTTATTTAGTAATTATCCATAATAACTGTCAAAAGAGACTGGTAATTATAAATAAATTAGATTTTTATAAATAATTATAGGTTATTGTAGAAACAATTTTGAAGTAGATTTTAATTAAAAATTAAGAATTGTGTTAATTTATACTATATTACAAGTTGTACAAAAATTTTCAATTAAGTAAATGGAATTTCAATTTAATAATTAAATTGTTAAGTAAATTAAGTTATAATTTAAATTTATTTAATTCAAAGTTTTTGTATTTTGAAATTATCATAGAGAGAAAATACTTTGAATTTATTGTATAGCCTAAATGGTTGTTTCATTTTTGTATTTCTTTAATATTAATGTTAAAATGTTCAGATTATTGTGATATATTTTTCCAAGTGAAAGTGGATTAAAAACTACTAAATATAAGTTAAATTTAAATAAATGAAACAATTTACGTAAAAAAGTCCCTGTTTTGGCAAAATAATTTTTGTTATTTTACAAATTATAATAATTTTGCGTGAAGAAGCATTCACACATAAAGAAGTATACATAAGGTTCTTCATAAGTATCTTAAGTATGTGATCAGTTCATAACACGTTTCTTTATACAATTATTGAAATTGAGATTGAATAGCAATATATCTTTGCTTGAAGTTAGATGCAGAATTTTCTGAAATGTATATGTATTAATATAGCAATTGTTTATTAAAAAATGCGTATAATAAAAATCATTCATGCTCAAATATTCCGTAATGTCGATACTGAACTATATTGTAGTAAATTAAAGAAATGTATTTTTCAATTGCTTCAACGATGGGTGTTGAATAACATGACAGAATGATATTATCACACAATATTCTCTTTTGGCTATAACAATTACTAGTTATTTCAAAATAAATAAGACAGTGATAGCTAAATATGAGTGACAAAGATTAAATTTAATCACTCACCTTACAGCGTAAAATGAACTTACTAAATGAATCTTCCTAAAGCTTTCAATATCCAGCAGTCATGCAAAGGCATATGCAAAAGCTATTTTATTGAGTTTCAAGCTATGCAAATCTTTCGTATTGAAGGACAATTCATATTTGTTTTTAAGTGTATGTTCAAGAAAATAGTTCAAAATATTTTCTTGAACTTTTACGAATAGGTACACGAATTACGATCATTGGGCAAAGCTTTCAACTGCATTTCCCTGCTATAAAAATAATTTTAAGAATAGAAATTTTTAATATTTATATAAAAAAAAAATTCAAATCTTTAAATCTAAAACCCCATGATCTTAAGTATTTATTTAAAGAATACACTATTTCTTTGATATCTATCTATAATATATATTTTATGTATATCATGCATCGAGTTCATATATATATATATATATATATATATATATATATATATATATATATATATATATATATATATATATATATATATATATATATATATATATATGTGTGTGTGTGTGTATGTATGTATGTATGTATGTATGTATATGTATGTATGTATATATATATATGCGTTTGTGTGTGTGTTTATATAGTATAAAGAATATTCTTTTCAATATATCATCATTACATAAAATTTCATTTTTATATATAAAGGAATTTATACTTATTAAGTCTTTACAGCAGTAACTTAAGAAATAAAGTAAAAGTTCCCCTTTATAAAATATGTTCACAAAGCAAACCGTTGAAATATTTCTATTTTTCTACTAATCTTTATTAAAACATTAAAAATTTTTTAAAGAAAAAGCAATATTTTAGGTGTTTTAAATGTGTATTTGAATTCAAAAGAAGTCTTACCTTACTTCTATGTAGCAGAAACACATATGTACAACAACAGTTAGATTTATATTAAATTAATCTTCATTACTTTAATAGAGTTGATCTTAAAAGTAAATTTTTCTGATTTAAATTCTTCTTCTGAAAAAAATTTTCTGATAAAGATTCATAAATGCTTACTAAAGTTCACCCTCACCACATGTTGAATATTATCGTAAAAAGACTATATTGTACTCTATTTTTAATAATGCTTAAAACTCGGTTATATCATACAATTATGCTCAAATAAATTATTTTAAGAAATAAGCTAATAGCACTTAATTTAAAATTATTTAAATCCAATTATTTATTAACTGTATTAAGATGCACACAAACAAATTTTTTTTCGAAATATGAAAATAAAGAACATCTCCAACAATTGTTCTTCCGCCCCTCACGCTTGAACTATTTCCTCTTTCGGACTTTGCCGGAAACAGTGCCCCGGATATCCGTAACTAATGCGCGCACGAGTATGCAATGCTTGGTAGTTTTCATTAACAAAATAGAAATTGCACTGGTCAGTCGTAGCTTTTGACATTTTAACTAGGAAACTATATTTAGATTACACAAGGAAATCACGTACGTTCGATTATGAAACGTAAGCTATTTTAGTTGAGAAAATATATCCGCAATCACAGTATAAACTTTTAAAAATAATATGTTTTATATATAATTCCAAAATACTCCAGCACCATTTTAAAATTTAGTTTAATCAAATAAATAATGTTGACTTCAGAGGATTCAGTTTATATAAGAACTGACTATAGAAGTTTTATAAAAGTGAGAAAATGATCAATTTTATAAAATTTTCTATATTAATGCATTTTTAACGTTTCGAAAGAGTCTACACAAATTCAACTGACAAAATATTTACTATAAGCCATAAATATTTTTTAAAAAAGAGAAGCAATTTATAACAATGTGGTCACCATTAAATCCATTATTTTTGTTGGTGAAATAGTATTTTCATGTGTTTGGCTTTCTATAATATGCGATTATCCTTATTTTAACGACAACTACCTCCTTAAAAATGTATAATCCTTTGAGTAGCCGACTTGCTATTTCACTGGGGCAGAAGAGAATAAGATTGGGTAAGTGTGTCAACCTATTCAACCATCTAAACTATCCAGAAAGACCCCCTTCTCATTTTACACCTTCGGGCTTGAAAGGTGAAGGGGCAAACTGTTTTGTTGAGGCCGATACTCACACCATAGTGTCCCACCTACTTTCCCAGCGGGGGAGGTGAACCAGTTTGAATGCTTTGCTGTCAACACGACTGTGAGGGCGAACAAAGGAATGATGAAATAGTCGCCAACATCTCGAAGTCAATATTGAAGGCCGCGAAATACTCTGAAATAGAATAAAATGCCACAGACACTCCCTTGTCTCGTTAATTAAATTTACCGCTGCGTTAACAGGAATTATATATTTCAAACTGCTGTTCGGTACCTATTTATTTATTTATTTTGGGAATGTATCTGAGAAATTCTCTAGTTTTTCTGTTAATAAATACAGAATACATAAATTTCATTGATATGACAAGATTTTGAAAATTAACAATCCTTTTCTGTATTTGTATTTCTATCGAATAAAATACTTTAAAATTTTAAAAACTTGCTAAAATGCAATTGTTAATTCAACGCATAAACGTGTATTATCATAATGCGATTTTAAAATTTTATTGTACGAGAGAGAGAAAATACCTCATACACACACAAATTTTGAAAATTATTATTTGCATTGTATTTAGAGAAAATAAAAAGGAAAATATAAAAGGTTATGTAATGGATCGATTAGTAAATTAATGGTGAATATTAATTTTATAGAACTATTAATTATTATTCATTAATTTTGTTAGTTTCTGATTTAGTTTCAATGAAATATCAGTTATATATATCAGCGGAGCATTAAAAACTAAGAATTCAACTTACAAATTACTGAATTTTCTTTATCTTGATTATGAAATATAAATTATCGCTTTATTATGTTCGAAATATATTACATAAGTAATAAAGACCAGAATAAATATTTATTCTGTTTGGTTTCAAATGTTTTGGTTTTAAATTTGAAAATAATAACAAAAAAATTTAAAATGCAGTTCATGATTATGAAGATGCAAAAAATTCTTAATCTGAATTGTTGTTCTTAAAATGAATGTTGTTCTAAAAATTGGTGGGTAAAAAATCATATAGCAGCAAATTCTGTTATGTTCTAAAAGTGTAGAAAAGTTTTAAAATAATTAAATAACTGAATAATTTGTTTTTCTAATTAACTTATTCTGTTTTTCTAATTAACTTATTCTTTAAATATTGAGTCAGTAGAGATCAAAAGTTTATTGTTTAAAGTATCAAATTTAAAAATTTTCAAATATTATGGTTAATAAATTACGCACATAATATAATTTTTGAACAACTGTTAAATTTACATGAAATCGATTTTTTAGACTCATTACAAGTGCTTAGTTCTCTCTTGTACTAAATAAATCCGTCACCTTTCGAAGATTGTTTTTTAATTCCTTTTTTCATTTGAAAATTGGAATAAAGTCAATTGCTACATTAGCTAAAACTTAAACTGTTTGAAGTATTCCTTCCTTTCAAGTTTTCTTTTAATTGATACAATTTTGTTAAACAAAACATAAATCAGAGGAAAGTAAGATAAACTTTGAACAGCAAAAATCCATGTGAAGAAACAATTTTTATTTTATTTGATCATTTAGTTCTGGGTACTGTTGATCATTATTTCCTTAAAAAAATAGAGCAACAGATATTCATCGAGAATTTGTATAACGAATTTCTTAATACGCAATGTTGCAAGTGTCTACATTTTGCAAGATTTATACATAAGATGAACTTGAAACGCGACACCACTTTGTCGCTGAAACAAAAGTCTGTATTCTTCCTCCTCCTGCAAACTTCTTTGTTTCGGAGTTTTCCTCTGAAGGAAAAGCTCTTACCTGCGAAGCATGACCTGTGCCACGCGACGCGTGAGCTGGTGTTTTTCACGCTCGCTTAACGCGGAGATGAATTGCATAAAAACACCCGTGCTGCCAAACGACGCGTGAACGCATCGTCACGCGATTTTTCTTTTCATGCGTTGATATCGGAGGCGATACGTCGGCAATGGGATAGAATAATATCCGAAACTGTGTGGATATACTGCAAATAATATCCGAAACTGTGGATATCAAATTCTAGTGGATGTATCTGTTGTGAAAAGGATAGGATCATTGTATAATCTCGGTCTTTTGTTCCGTCTTATTTGTAATCAAGACATAGCTTGTGTGTAAAATGAGAGTGAACAAGGAAAAAATATACTTGAAACATGTGTAAGTGTTTCCTGATTTTCTCTCGGAACAATTTCTGGTAATCGGTGACACGAGCAAAGATTTGGTACATGATAATTTTCGTATTTAGATATATCATGTTGCATTAAACACAGTAGAATACATACGAAAAGAAATATAAACTACTTAATTACTTTACAATTATAAAAAATATTCAGTGGAATTTTTTATTACGTGAAATTATTAGGAAAAGATATTTGAGATTTATGATGAGTGCATTGTGTAATATAAATTAAAAATAAACTATTCATTGTGGGAATAAAACTTATGATTTTACAATGACAAACCAGGTAATCTATTTATTAAACTACAAATTCTCTGCAATTTTCCTCTAAAGAGAATAATTTTGGTACCAAATTTTGTCTTTATGATATGTCACAATAAACACTCTGGAAATATTTTACAAATATTATTGTGACAATGTGTCATTAATTTTTAAATGTTTCAACACTTTTCCATTTTTACTGTGGACATACGGATTCACATTCACTCATTTTTTTCAGTTTGATAAAAGTATTTTATCTTATGATATTCATAAATATTTCTAGATAATATAAAATAATATATGTATCCTTCATGGAGAAAGCAGTTTGGAAATCAACCTGCTTAGCTGATATCGGTCTCAGGCACTCTATGCCATAATATGTGCTTACTATAACTTAAAGTTTCAAAATGATATTTGTTTTAAAAAGACAATGGAATTTAGATTATTCATAGTGCTATTTAGCCGAAAAATTTCAAGAAATAGGTTCTTATTAAATAAACCTATTATAAAATAAGTTTACTCTAACTGTTGTCCAAATTCGATTTTTGACAAGGCAGTTACTGCCGAATTCACAAAATTCTCTTTCCCTCGTAAAATGTTCTATTGCGAGTGGGGGGCAACCTGCTGTGCTTTTTCTTTTGAGATAAAGTAAATGACTTCCCTTGTAGAAGATAAAAAGGACATCAATTTTTTGTCACTTAGTCAATGACAAAGTTTCTTCAACGAGTTGTCCACCCCCGTAATCCACTCCTTTTCCTGTAGTTTCCCATTACACACATCTGAAAACCAAGTATTTCTTTTGAAAAGCCCCTGTTCTATTCATTGTAACTTTCCTCCCTTTGTGTTTGGCTGCCAATATTGCTGCTCTTTAGGGGGTAGATATCTCTGTTAGGAAATAAAGATAAATCACCTCTTTATAGGGATGCCTTTGACTTGCAGTAGCCTCGGGCTTTCCTCGTTTCCGTTCTTTGGTCTGCAGAAAGCGTAAGTTGAAACCAAAAAGTATCAGTTTCTAAGAAAAGACATTTGTTAATGTCTAAAAACATGAATTCTATGGAAATGTTCAAAATTGGAAAAAGCGTGAGAAAGTTCCCTTATTTATTGTTTCTATTTTAGCTATTGTTATAAATACATGATAAACTTTAAATAACATAAATAATTTAGACCTATGGAATTGGAACTCATGCAAAATTAAGCTTTTGTAAAGAAAACTGAGTTGTATAAATTATTAATTTTTTTAAAAAATTATCTTTTAACATATACTATAAATACTTATATAATTGAGGAGTATTTCGTGTTTGATCAAATTCCTATGGATTATTTAAAAACAATATAAGAGACAATATTGTAAAATAATAATAGAGACTTTACAATAAATTAAAATTACAAATATAGAATTAAATGAGGAGTCTATAATAATATCCTGAAGTCAAAAATTTAAATGTTAGAATTTAAATTCCCAATAAAAATTTGTTCCCCTTCATAATCATAAGACATTCCTAAATTATTGAAGTTAATAGTGATGTTGTTATCTTACTTTTACATACTTGAATCAATACATAGCTGAAGAATTTTAAAGTAAGTTTATTAAACATAAGTTAATTTTATTCCACAAAAATATTTTTTATAACTTATAATTAGAAATATTTAAAAAATATATGCATATTTATACGATGATTTGTTTCTAAGTTTTCTAAGCTTTTTCAATAAACATCAAATTTTTAAGTAAATATTTTATTTTTTGATAAAGAAAATAAAATTTACTTTAAAGGTTAAGAAAATTAACTTACTCCAAATACTGCTAAAATTGTTCTTTTTGGAATAAAAACTACCCAGTTTTCTATTTTCGAATAATTAAAATTTCTTGCAAAAAACATCCAATAAGCAAAATTCAGAGTAATTTTCCTGCAGTAAGTAGAGGAACATTTTTATGCAATAAATGTTAAAAGCATTTTCGTTAAATTTATTGATTAAATGAAGCTTGCCTGGCATTATTTGCCTATTTAAAATAGTCATTATCAAAGTAACGTGTTCAGAAAAAGTTTTAAATAGATTAAAAAGCTTTAAATTTTGGAGTGATTAAATTAATATTACCTCTGCTTGTGAATAAAAGTATGTATATCAAAATTGCTTATTATTAGTTTGTGGAGAGTTGACTATCTACATATAAATTTAAGCGCAGATTATAGACCTTTTTTATCCTAATTTTTTGAAAATGAAATTTTCGGAATAAAAAACTAAAAGTAGGTCTATTTTTATTTATTGTTTAAACACAGTTTGATGTATATTTCAAAATCTAATCTCGATATTATATCAGTTTTTTTAAATTTTAAAGTGACCAATATTAACATAATTTATGAAAATGTTATATTTAAATTCAACTTACATTTAATCATTACTTAATAAAAGTTAAATCATTTTTAATTATGATTATTATTTTATGTAATTTACGATTATTAATATATTTATTTTATTATCTCATTTATTTAATTGATAATTCCATCACCTAATTTTATTTTTGAAATATATGTGTGCTTTTTAAAAATATTTTACAAAAGTAAAAGCTATAGAAAGTATTCTCAATGTTTTTTTTAATTTAAAAAATCAATTAAAATATTCGAAAATTATAAAGTAACGATTTTTTTGTGTATAATCTAGAATAATTTGCTATATTAGAACAATAAGCGTTATAAAGGTGTTGTAATGCGTAGTTTTTATAACTATTAGGATGCTTATCTTTTTATTTATTATAATCATTGCTAGATTTATCAACATTTTCATACTGAATTTTTTTTTGCTTATAATTTTATTTCATCTTTTTTCCCCCTATTGCTCTTTTCCTTATTTAAGAGGAACAAAGAAAAGGTACACACACGTAAGAGTAAGAAGATTAATTGTAATTTAAAACATTTTTCTCCAAGAAAAAGTTATGCATTACAATTTTAAAGCATCGAAATAAATAAAATTTGATAATGACTTTCAACTTTGTAATAGCATTTTAAGATTTTAGAATGTAGCAGTAATTCACATTTCTTTATACTTATATTATTATTCAAATTAATAATGTAAACTGACTTTAGAAATTATAATGTTAATATATAACACTAATTATGTATTAACAATTAATTTATTTCATAAAATTAAAATAATTAATCAATCTTTTCTTTTTGAAACATTAAGATTTATATATAATTTCTTGTTTGAAAAATTAATGTTTATAAATTTTTGGCACAAAATATTTTTACTATAAATAAAAATTATAAGTTACTAAAGAGCAATAAAACTTTTTATAAAAGCTTATACTGAAAATCTGTACCCATAAATAATAATGGAGTAGGTGTTAAATATCGATATTGCAATAGCATGAATCATTTTAGTAATTGAGTCTTGATGTTTTTAGAGTCACTGACTTAAATTACATCACATTTAAAAATACACATCTTTTGAACTGCACCTATACATTATTGAAAAAAAATTTCTGAATACCTTTTTTTTTTTGCAATTATAAATTTTGATGTTTTTAAATTACACTCATTATACTGTTAACCATTTTCATTATCTTGTATTTAAATATTAAACTTATAAATTTTGATTTTTAAAATTGCCAATTAAATAACGTACAAAAAGATTTGATTGAGGGTGTCTTCATAATTTTCTACATAATTATGTATCATGTTGAATTAGGGAAATGTATTTATTCCATTTATGAAAAAAAAGTCAACAATTAATTTAAATTAAAAAAAGCAATCATTAAATAAGGTGATGGACTTTTACTCATTGTACATTGCCTAAAATTTTCTTCAGAATCAGAATGGTTTTTATAATCCTTTTTTAATAAAACTAAAAGATATTAGAATAAAAAAAATCACAAGGAAATTAATAAGCATATTGTACCAAAACATTTCTTAAATTAGTTAGTTCCATAAGCTACAAAACACTTTTATATTGGGAATAGTCAACTATGACTGCTAAAGAAACTGTTACGGATAAACTATGGGAACAAGTTGAGTAATGTTCTCGTCATCTACTATATTTATATTAATTGGAGATCAATCCCAAATTAACATTAAATAATATGATTTTTTTATCTATGAAGTTTCTTTATTAAATATTTAACACCACATGAGCATTATAAGAATTATTGCAATTTTTTCCTTTATATATATATATACCTAAACATATACACACATATACACACACACACACACACACACACACACACACACACACACACACACACACACACACACACACACACACACACACACACACACACACACACACACACACACACACACACACACACACACACACACACACACACACACACACACACACACACACACACACACACACACATACACATATATATATATATATATATATATATATATATAAATTTACTGCATATATCGCTTATAATCCTAACATAACGATGTAAGGTTTGACTGTTGAAAGAGAAAATCCAGCTACTTTTGTTTAATAAAGATTAGATCGAACATTGAATTTTTATCCGTTTAACGTAGCTGACCATAGGTTTGATAAAGTTGTTGGATATGACAATTTTATTTTATAAAACTTATGTCAAAAACATCTAAAAATGTAATGATTTCAGCATAACATTTCTGTTTCTGGGTATAAAAAATATTGCATTATGTTTCCTTCAGAAATAGTTTTCATATTAAAATGTGAGGCAATTACCCAAAAAGATGCAAAAATTTATAGTTTGTTTTAAAATTCGAACATATAAATGGTTTAATTTAATTAGTATTTTTGTAAAATTGCGCATATATACATCTCAAAAAACAATGAATTATATAAAATATATAAAAATCAAGATATTTTTATCACTATATAATATATATAATTTTAGACTTAAGTTAAGAAAATAATTATAATAAATTAACAATTAGTAGTTAAATTGTTATTCATTCTTTTATGGTAAATTTCTATGAAGTTTGGATTTATGAATTATTGAGTTATAAATTATTTATAAAGAGCACATTTAAAGGAGTTTTAATGCTTTTATCAGACTTATAAGAATTTACATAAACTTTTAATACGATAATGTTTGCCTTAAAATCCTTCTGTGTTAAATATGCGAGCTTTAACGTAAAATTTTGACGCCCATTAATGAATATTCATACAGAACAGTTATATAACTTTTATGAACGTTACAAAATTATGTTTTTTTGAAGGAATTTTAAAGAGCAGGGAAGTGTTCAAGCTATTAGCCTTTCTATATCAAAGTAGAGATCAAACATCTTTATTTCGGATTTAGCAGTGGGGCGAACGAGCTTCTAATTTTTTATTTTAAAGATCACTTGATGGAGTTGTTTATAAATAAATTCATATAAAATTACACTGATCAAGTTGAAATTCAAATAGTTTCTTTAGTTTTTAGGAATGCATCGTTTTCATTAATATAAAAAATAAATATTATAATTTAATTTTTAAATTATTTTTTCATGTTAAGTTGATTAAATGCATTTTTTCCCTATATTCTGCAAGCAGAATCGAGTAGTGGTAAATATTTATGAAAAATTGCTGACAAATGCCATGGAATGTACTACTACATTTCATTTCGCAAAGAAATATTTTCTATTCATTTGTTCATCACAAATATGTAAAAAGGAAAGTTAAAGGAATGAATAGATTTCTTACATTTATTACGTAATTAGTTTAACCAGTAAATCAACTGATTAAATAAAAAATTTTTTAATTATTATGTGTAATAATTGTTGAATATTTACATCAAGGAAAATGGATCAAATGTAAGTAACTATTTTGTAGTATGAGATTTTGAGGTCTCTAGATTTAAATAATACATTTAAAAAAATTTATTGTAAGGAATATTAAATGAATCCTTTGAGAAAAGTTCAATTAAGATAAGTGAAAAAATAGGATAATAATTTAATTTCTAATTATATTTTTCACGATATGATATTATTAAATATCATTTGCTTTAAATATTCAAAAATAATACACTTAATAAATTTAAAAACTTTCATAAAAACAGTTACTACATTTGCATTAAATACTCAAGTAATGCGACTTACTATTTAATTATACATTCTAATATTTATAATATCTTTGAAGAAATATATTGCGTATTTAGTATAATTTCGAAACAAGAAAATTGTATAAATATTTTGTTTTTATTAGTTTCAAAATCATTTTCGAAAGTGAATAGAGATCAATTATAAAATTAGGTTTGTGAGTATACTCTATACTGGTACAACAAAATAAAATGAATAATATTTTGTTTATAATCATACATGTTTTAGCGATTAGTTTTAATGAAAGGTTCAACTTTAATAAAATAATACTAAGTTTGTATTCTCTGGCGCCATCTATTGAGAGCACATCTTACCACATGAATTTCCAACCATAAGGAATAATTGTAATATATTCCTCAAAAATCCTCTTCAAATAATAAGTTTGTAAGATAGCCCTTGATGTTAAAAAGTGCAAAATGAGAGTGTTTATGCAAAACGTGTAAAAATGATACTAAATAATTCACGAATTAATGTGAGAAATTTCTGAATCTAATACTATAGTTATCATTTAAATTTTTAAAAAAATCAGATAATAAAGAGAGATTAAAGTTTTACATTGATTAAAAGATACAAATGAAAATATCTTCTAATTCTTAGAAATATACATAGTTTACTTTTGCAGAGAACTGTTATAAAATCACCTAAATTTTAAAAAAAAAGCATGTGTGAAAATTTTTAATTTTTTACTCTAAATTACTGATTAATATACAGATTAAATCTTTCTTCCCAATTTTTATTCTTTTTAAATTATCGTAGACATACGTTATATCGTTTAAACATACGTTATATGACATTAATTAAAAATTCCTCCTATAGGAATTTAATATTCCCTTTCTGATGTGTCTTTCTCTCAGTTAAAGAATTTCTTCTGCTTCCAAAACTGTCGTGAATTCTAAGTTTGGTAGCAATTTTCAGAGTCACGAAATTTACACACAGGATAAAAATTATAATGATATGATTGAACAGTATTTGCACAAGTGGGTAAGAAAGCTCTTCATTAAGAAGTGTTTACTTACGAAAATGTGATCATCTAAATAGAATCAGAAATATTTCTAGATACAACTCCCAGATTACAGAAGTCAAACTTCCTTCAAATGAAAAGGATACTGGCTAGAAATGCATATATTTCAATCGAATATGTTTCATTATTTTATATGAATTCTTTAATAGCATGCTAAATCAAATGAATTTTAAGTAGGATTTAATCGTCATTTTTTTACTCTAATCTGATATCCGAAATAATACTTAATTCAACTTCAATATACTGATACAGTAGTTTCAATTTTTTAAAATTAACTTTCAAAACTTTTACTGCAGATTATCAACCATGAAATGATAAACTTAAAAAAAACTTAATGATAAACTTTCTTAAAACTTATATGCATGAAAATACAACTTCTCTGACTCTATAATGATAGAAAAGTTTAATTTTCATTTTATTTAATTTGTTCTTATTAATTACGAATCCTAAAAATTCCACTTATTGAATTGCGCATGTGTATGGATTATCAATTAATTTAATGATAATTTTTTAAAGCATTCACACACGTTTAATATTTTTTGATTTGGAAGTTCAGAAAGAAGTATGGATGCAAAAAGTAGTTTTATCCTTAATGGAGCAGATTAATCATTTTTTTAAACTTATATTTTATTTCTAAGATTAAAAATGTATAAAAAATATACATTCTTTTCTATAATTTATTAATAAAATTCATTTATAAATTACACATGTACACGAATGTGAAAATAACGCCATTTCAATTATACTACGCGTTTAATAGGATTGGATATATTCTTTACCCTGTAAATCTGTCAAATGAACAATTCTTATCATTCGTTTCGACTTATTTTATTTAGTGTTGGTTTTACCATCAAAAGTTTCCTTATTTGAAAATTATGATATTAGTTTCAATACACTTTGTGGATTCACTTCCTACCTCGAATTATTATTTAAAATCCTCCTTATAAAATTGAGTTTCAGTTGATTTAGATATCTTGTGCAAGAAATGGCCAAAAAGCTTTTTCCCCTTTTATTATAGAAAACTCTACAAATTTTGCTAATTATTTTGAATGATAAAATAATTCAAGTTTCACAAATATTATAAATTCTAAAATTTAAGTCTTTGCAAATCTTTCCTTGATTCAAATCTATTGTTTCTCATTCAGAAAGTTGTTAAACTATGAAAGTTGTAAATTTACATAGCAGAGAACCCATGCAGTGTTATTATTTTTTATTAAACGAAGTCTATAGTGAATAATTTAAAAATCTATATTCTGGGAAGCTTTTTTATAGATCGTGATTCATATTTACGTGTCTTAAGAGAAAATCCAGGAGACTACCTACTATTCTAACAACACTATTCCAATAAACGTGCACACAGAAAGCAAAAGTCAAAATTAATCTTCTGTTTTCAGCACTTGCTCGAATCAAGTTCGAGCAGCAAGGTTCTACATTTCATTAAGAAAGGTGAGTGTAACGTGACTATTAAAGAGGAAATTCTTATTACTAATGACTCTCTAATTACTCTCACAATATAGCTGTGATCATTTAAAATTGAGTGTATTTCACTTGCCTTTGTGTGCCACACACACAACAGGCTCATTAGGCCTATTGCTATAAATTTTTCAAATAAATTCAATAAAATCAAATACAGTACACCTTGCAGGACAACGCTATTCCAACGTTTTCGGAAATCTCCACTATTAAAAAGATGGAATTCAATGCAATTTGGAGAGATCCGCCTCCCCACTCTTGGTACTCTGGGAAAAAACGTCGTTGGTGGCACGAGCTCAGTATCCCTAGGATACAGCAGACTGCTCTTCCACGTTTTTTGAGTGGCCACATTAGGTCCCTTTCTTTCCAACAGGGCCAGAAAGTCTTTCTGGAGTGTCAGTGGTGCAAGGCTGATCAGGTCTCCTCGAGACATATTCTTGATTGTCTGAATTTTACTGTAAAACGAGGTTTTGGAGAATCCTATTTTATTTTTGGGCTTTGTAATGATTTTTGATTTTATGGAAATGATTTAGCTTAGCTACACCATCTGGGATATGAAACAACAACAACAACATACTTTAATGAAATTTCGTAGCGTTTTTCTCTTTTTTTTTTTGTACGATACTGAATTAATCAGTTTCAAAGATGCTCTTTTTGTGATATTAATAACAAATTTGTTAATAATCAGTAACTACTTTTTTAAAAAATTTGTTTACGGAACGTTTAAATTTCTTGAATAAACTTGTCGTCAGATTTCACATTTTTTTAAATTTATTAAAACTCTTCTGATAAATTTAGTTGTATTTTTAGAAAAACTCTATTCTACAAAATACTTACTTAATTCAGTTTTTAAATTTTGACGCAGTTAAGAATTTTCGCAATAATTGTGCAAAAGATAACTCCCAAATTATTTCTTATTGTCTTAGCAAAAATTAGTAGATTATCAGAATACAAAAGTATTCAGTAATTTGAAAAAGTGTAAAGTTCGTTCTATTAATCTCATTTGATACATTTTTAAAAATTATTTGATTGCAGTTATTATAGAATTCAAGTTTTACCGATAGCATGTGCTTTAAGAAAGTTTGCATTTCATTTCGAAATATATATTCATAAAATAAAAGCTTGTTGAAGCCACAAATGGTCATGCATTTTAATTATGACATCACTGATGGCCCCTTTCACCCCATACCCCAAGTTACTTGCGTGTTGCGGCATTTTATTAATGTGCAAATAGTTACGCAGCTATTAGGTAGAGTCAACACAGTGTTAAATTGGTACCCATTTAAGTGCCGTTAAATTTTTATTGCTGCTTACTATGTGTCAGTAATGAGCTCATTTTGCAGCTAATAAGTAATCAAATGATGGAGTGGAAAAGTACACTGTTTAATTATAGCTTATAGTAGGAGTGACGTCACTTGTAGACTTTCTTACAATATTGCTGCAGCATATGTTGTGAGGTGAGAGTCGAACTTGCTTTGGTTAATCGCATATTCATGCAGCTTCGTCAAATCGTGACAGAGTATTTAGGTCTTACACTATTCATTGTTTGGTGTAAAATAACGTAGCAAATTGAAATAATGAAGAGCATATCATTAACCTTATGTTATGAATGTCTAAGCGATGAATTTTTTTATTATCAATCTGTAATTTTAATACAAAACCTTCAATCAGTAGTGAATTATAATTTAAGTTCGGATAATTAATCATTAATTTTATTCATTGCAATGGAAAGTTTTTTTAAGTACAATTTATTTAAAAAAAAGTTTTTCGAAATTACTCTTATAAAAAATTATTTATTGGTAAGATTGGTGCATAAAAATGAGCTGAACAATTCAAAGATATTTATATTAATGTTTAAATATCTTATCCTTATAGTTAAATCTTGAAACATCGAATACAAAAGCATAAAAATTTGTGTTTGGAAAACCTGTCTCCAGAAAAAGATATAGACAGAAACAAGTTTTATATATATTTTTTTAAATTATAAATTTTGCAAAATTATAGGACTATTTCCTAATAATTCTAACTTACACTTTGTAGGAAGACATCAATTATGAAAATAGTTAAAGTTTAAATATACGGTTATTTCAATAAATAAAAAAATATTTTTTAGCCCCTTTTAATCAAAAATTCAAGATGATTAGAGAAAATTTGCCTAATTCGTTTTCCAGTATTTTTTAATGGGAATGTAAAATTAATAATGAATTTTAATTTTACAAGTGAATGATTTCCAATTATTTATTTATTTTTACATTAAAAGTTTTTAAAAATTCTTATGACTTACACTTTAAATTCTTATGACTTTTAAATTCTAATTCACGGAAATGTTACATTATTGACATTAACAATTGGAATATAAGTAAAACATGTGTCAGAAAAAAAAGACCGAAAATTATTTGGATAATATATAAGTGGCAATAGCAGTTCAAAAAGGATTTTATGTTTAAATATCAGCAGACAAATAAGACAATGCAACAAGACAAATAATAAATTTAAACAATGCAGAATGTTTAAAAGGCTGGGTATATAAAATAACCATTGAAGCATTTTCGAAAACATACAAAAAACCATATTACAAATTTAATAAATGTTTTCTAATCAAATTTTCATTAACTAATGGCCAAAAACATTAAACAAGTTTAGAAAAAATATTTAAATCAGAATTTTTAAAAATAATAATTTTAAAATAAGACAATATTGCATTTAAATTTTTTTATGAATCATTTAAAATAATATTTTTGGGATAAAAAAGAGCAATTTAAAAATAATAATAAAACGCTTTGAATTCACTCAAAATAACAAAAATTCTAATGATACTTATTGAAAATTATCGAATATCCCATTTTTTATTTCAATTTCTCTTCTGCCACAGCAAAATAAGATCTTATGCATTAATCTTATGATGCTGAACTTTTACAAATTTGAATTTTTATTTAGTTTTACAAACATTTTTATTTAGTCAGTTTTTTTTATTTTTAAATAAATAGTTAGATCAGTTACTTTTCTCAGAAAATATAATTTGAAATTTATCTGCTTAAACTACTTATAAAAAATAAAATTGAATTCATTCTAATTTGTATAAGACGAAGTCCTATATCAATTTCTTTTAAAAAATATTACTTCGAGAATTTTTAATTAACTAAATAAACTTCGCATTTAAAAAACTAGCATGAATAGAGCTGCTTTATTTATTTAGGTAGAATTGATCCAAAAATCTTCATTTCAAATTGAAGTTTTGCAAAATAGTGACATTAGTGGCACTACATGGATAGAAAAAAAACTAATAAATATTTTTGTTTGATATTAATCTCTTATAAATAATCTTCAATAATAATATATAAATAATTGTTCGTACTTATGATAAAATGTTAGAAATAAATATTCTACATTATATTATTAAAGTATTTGTATTGCATTGGGAATAGTAGTCCATATTAGTTACATTTTAAAAAATAAAGTACAAAATGGAATTTAATATATATATATATATATATATATATATATATATATATATATATATATATATATATATATATATATATATATATATTGAAAACTCCTCATTCTAATATTATATAGTATTTTGCAAATAGGCTGTCTTTGAAGACATCAAGCTACGGAAAATGAATTAAATTCTCAAAAGATTGTTTCATAAGCTATAAAACTATATTTTTAAACAGCTTACATTTATAATATCCATGAATATAAAATTTCATTAATTAATGTATAATTTTTACATTTTAAAGTGATAAATTTAATATAGTAAAAGTTGGATAATATGAAATAAAAGATATATTTCATAACATAAAAAATATAAAAATTTGTGACTTTTGAATTAAAATATAATGTATTTTTAAATAATTTATTTAAAAAAAAATATTTTAACGATAACATTTTAATTTTTAAAAATGAAATCTCTTATTATTCAGTTTTTTTTTTAACTATCATAAATAGGAAGACAAAACTTTCAGTAGGAATGGTGTAATATTCTCGAATGCGTATCACTCAGCTCTGTTACACATTCAACGAATCTCGAGGAAGATGGATCAGGAGGTCCATCAAACATCTGTGCCAACAAGACTAAAACCGACGCAAGAAAAAGAATTCTCGACGTTTGTATTCCCGATTCCGAACTCTCGAGTGGCTGTTTACACTCATTTAACTATTCTGACTCATTATCCAGCCCTGGAATCGAGACAGCCAGAAACAAAAACGCAAAGAAGCATAGCACTGTTGGAACACCTGCTCGACGTGACGGTCGAGGGTATTTCTTGGTTTCTGGCAGAGAGAATTCAGTTTGGACACCTTGCGACGCCCTGTATGTGCGCGTGGACCAAGATAGTACCAGCTGTTCAAAAGAGACGTTTTGAAAATGTTGGGCAAGAATGGAAAAGCACTGCGGATCCAAAAGTAGAAAATGGCATCAGTGACCGTTGCGAGAGAAGTGTCAGAACGTGAAGATAGTAAAAATTTTATGGTTATGCAGCTCACTTCTGCAAGCTCGCATTTTTGTTAGTGGAGCACATATCTTACTTTGGTGTTGGTATACGAATAATAAAATAATTTCGAGAGCTATGTTTAGTTTTTATCTTTGAATAGCTTCATCTCATCTTTACTTTTTTGTATATTTCTTAAATGTTCTAAAATATCTGAAATCATTGAAAATGATTTGTAAAATAGCAATGTTTTTAACAAACTTGCTAAAAATAAATATCATCCCCTTAATCTACTTTATGTGAAAGGAAATGGTTTTTATTTATATTTTAACAATCATTGAGTCTCATTTTGCCAGGAAATGCTTTCATTCTACAAGTTTAAAAAGCTCGTGTGTTTAACACATTATATAAATTAGATACATTCGGGAATATTTTTTAGAGGCAGAAGATTTATATCTTGTTACCGAAATGAAGTTGCTTTGATATTTAGCTAGTAAAGGCAGTCTTACTGATATGTTTTTTTTATAAGATTGTTAAATTTATTTATGAATATAATAGAAAATAGGGCTTAAACTCTTTGTAAAGTAATCAAATGTTAGATTTGACACTCTCCTATGAAAGTTTATCACGATATAATTTTCCATATTTAGAAACTCATCTCTACATTAGAATTCAAAATTTAGTGCTAATATCTAAAAATTGACGTTTTCAAAGCATTTTAATGAAATTCACTCCATTGAAATAATTTGAAGACTTAGTTAATATAATAATTTCATTGAAATTATTTTAAGAATAAACTTTATTCTCAGTATTCTGATGTTTATCCAATTAAAAAAATAATTTGATTTTCTGGTCAATCATATAAAATCTAATAATATTCAAATTTCCTTCTAAGGTATAATATAGTGAACCTTATAATTAATTTATGAATATAATTATTTTATTAATTTACAAGTAATACTTTAAAAACGAATTATTTAAAAACTATCCTACACAATTTTTATGTTTCTTATGCGAAATTTTGACTAGGTGATAAAATATTTTTCACATTATAACCATAATAGCTTGCATAATAATTAGTTTTTGTTTTGAATAAATGTACATAAAAGAATTTTGAGTTGCATTTTTAAACTATGATGACTTGGAAATGCACATTATTCAATAAATGTTCAAGATAATTTTGATATTGGTAATATATTATATTAATATGAGATATTATTAACAGGTAACAGTATGAGGAATCATTATTTCTTATTCTGTATTGTTACTAACAATTCACTTTTTTAAATAAACTAAATTTCATTCTGAAAATACTTAAACTTTTGAGATTTCATTCTTGCTATTTTTCAAGTTGTGAATATAATTTAATAAAAAATATTACCAGATTAATTTATGTTTAATTTTTTAATAGAACATATATGAAAAGTGAAAATGAGTACTTTAAAATATACTTAAATGAAACATTCTCATGAAATTAATTTCACTTGTTTAATCAGTAGGTATTAAAGGAAAAGTACTTTTTTATTTTGTTGAATCAAATCAGTATTTTTCAGATTTCTTTCGAACAAATTTCGTAAAATAATAATAATGGCAACAGAGGAGATGTGTGCGGGAGTAATGGTCCCTATATTCTAATTTCCATGAAAAAAATCTGAATATTTTTATTTTTTAAAAGTGTATCCAAGTTTTATTACCTAGCATGCCTGAAGGTTACATTTTCTACTCATATATTCCTAAATTGGAAAACGATTGCTGCCTTAGCATTTTTCCTGTTATTTGAAAGGGGTTTTGATTAAGTTAGAATCAAATAAAATTTTCCAGAATTGTGTATTTGAATATTTATATTCTGTAAAATTGTTTATATCCTTTGAAATTTAATTTGTAAAGTTACAAAGTGATGTATTAGTAACTAATATTTTGAAACATCTATTTTTCAAGCAATAGTATAATGTGTACATTAATGTTTCATCAAGGTACCTTTAAAATCGTTGAATACTTATAAAAATAAAATAAAAAGTACACAAGAATGATAATTTATAAGACAAAATTCTATCCTTTGAATAAACATTTCTTAATTTAACTGGAGGTAAATTAAATTGCACTGCTAAGTGATTAGACAATTCCAACTTGCTTAACAACTTTGAGATCTGTGGTTTAAACATGACTCATTAAGACACTCAAGATTACCACGAGGTAACCAGTAATCCAAAAATTCCGGCTTGTCGCGACACCATTGTTCGAGGATGTGTTCACACAATTAGCCATCAATTTTTATTAAGGAGCTACGAGATTAATTCTCTACTCACTACTCTTCTTGGTTGCTCTCTTCGTTTTCCTAATTAATTTAGAGAAGCATTTGGACGTCAGACACGGAAGATAGTCCTCAGTTCTCCATGCTTCCTCGCCAAGCCACAATCAATTACTTCGACTTATTGCCGTTTTCCATCAGTTCTGATTTTTGATTACTCGATTTAGTAGCTTGGGAAAAGGAAAATTTCGATGTTTTGTCTCTCCGACAACTAAATTGTTTTCTCTAAGTGAAAATTATTTGTTTGAGATTTCTTGTGACTTTTAACCCCCATCTCTGTTTCTAAGGAACCAACTGCTGCATTTTTCCCTCAATTTATTGAGTTCTTTGTTATCGTGTGAAAACTTGGAACTTTATTGTGTGAAAGTGCTTCATTCCACTTTCTCTCAAGGATTTAATTTTGCATTATTTAATCCCGAATTGAATATCTTGTATGTGATTACAATTTTTTTTAAGACTAAGATATATTCGATATTTTTGTTTTGTTTTTAATATGATATATTCTGTAACTCTATTTCCGACTTTTCGTTTCTAGATTTAATTGATAGATTGATTTTACTGCCTAAATGTTCTATTATAAAAAGACAGGAAAATTCACATTTCCAATTATTTTACCAATGACACAACTTCTCAGTAATAAGTATAATTTCAAAAATGCTGTTAAGTTCAAAGATGTCGTTCAAAATTGTTTTCGGAGGTTGTTATATTTTTGAGTTTTCAGAAACGCATTTTTGAGTTTTTAAAGAATAAATTAAAACATACAATAAAAGATTAATACTTTTATTTTTTTAAATTTAGTTAGTTTGAATGGGTTTACAGGCACACACACATTTGAAAATTATTTTCCAATATGCATCAATATGCTGAAGTTTCATGGATATTGATGCTAGTTTTTAACGAATACGAGTTTCGTTAAAGCAAAAGTGTTTCTGGTTTCTTTTAATTGCATTTCAAACAAGTTAGCCTGGTGAGGTAAAATCTGTTAATTAAAAATAAAGAAATTGAAATAGGTAATTTTATGAAACTAAACGTAAAAATATGTTTCCCAAATTTTACGAAATCTGCATAAAAATATAGAGTTGCGTGTGTATTTATTTTAAACACGTATTCTAATTGTTTTATCATTCATCTAATGTAGTAATTTATTTTTTTAAAAAAACATTAAAATCATATTTCAGATGTAAACGTAATATTCTATGTTTTGTAATGTTATTTTGTTGTATAGTGTTTATTCATAGTTCATATTCATATAAGGGATAGTACCTCTAAAATTTAAAGTTAATGGATACATAATCTCAATAAGTATTCTAAAATATTTTGCTGTAATTAGATGGCTTGCATGTCACTTAAAAGTTATTTTATGATAGATCAAATGAGAGATATGATATTATGATATGCAGATTTATGAGAGATAGATGATTTTTTATGATATGCTATATTGTTCACTAGATATTAAAAAACTCATATTAAATTAGTTATGGAGAATCCATCTCTCTCATTATTCAGCATATTAGTTAGAATTCCATCACACTAAATTCTTTTTTAAAAGAAAGTGATTTAAGCCACTATATAACGATTAACTTATCCTAAAAATTTCAATAAAAATGTTTAATTTAAATTATGATTAATTGAATATATTGTCTAATTTTAATTAATATTAATTTAGTTTGACGCATAAGAAATGTTTCTCTTGTAAAGTAAAATATTAATATAAATATATGTATCTGTATGAATTGCTTATTTATAAAAAGTATAATTTTAGATTTTTGAGTATCAAACATATAAATTTAAACACTATTATGAAATTACATAATACATTCTCTGAATCAGAATTGTAAAAGTTCACTTTTTATTGTTATTTAATGATTAATTTCGAACTTCTTATTGCTGCTTTTAAGTATTTAATGAAATAACTCTAAGGAAAATATTTCTACATTTTATTCAAATTTTGTTTGAATAAAATTTAGAAATAATTTTTCTATTTTATTTTAAGAAATTCATTTTTTAAATTTTGTTTAAGAAATTCGTTTTTAATATTTAATGCAAATAACGAAGTAACCATTAGATTTTTTGATTTTTCACTATAACATACTTCTCTGCAAGTTATAAGTTTTTGAAATATACTTTATATATATCTAATTTGAATATCAGTTATTTACATCCACTAACATATTTTACAAGTTTAGTATACATGGATTAATTTAGAAAAGAATAAAATCATAAAATTAAATACAAAAGTTTTGAATTTTTTTCGTCATAACATTAATTTTTTTGTTTTGATAAGCATTTTAATTTACAATTAAACAAGTAACATAAAAAAGTGCAATAATTTGTTACAAATTAATAAAATGCATAAATATCATATGTATAAAATAACTGAAATATTTTTGTTCCTCTAAATTTATTATTTTCTTATGTTTTCTCTCTCCGTTTCCAACTTATTTCCAACAATAATGCATTAATAAGCTAAATATCATAAATTTAACATTTTTTTAGTTTTGCTTTGATTTTCTGTTTCAATAAGGAAAATTTATTATTTACTTTCCCTGCTAATATTTAATCCTTCATATTTTTAAAGAATTAATTAAATAAGATAAATTAATAATATAGAGATATAAATGCAACAGGCAAATTATATTTGTGACAAAAAAAATCATTTTTCTCTAAAATATTATTTTGAAACAAAATTGTATTTCTCTTTTTACTTATTTTAATAACGTACAGATATTTTTGTAATTTATTTTAAAGAAATAGAATGATAAATTAAATTAATCAGATTAAATTTTGCACCACTTTATTAAATTTTGAATAGCATTATTGTTCTTATTGTATTATTTTAAAGGTAAATAAAAGCATATTTAAGAAGTTATTTTAGGTTTTACATTTCTTTTAATAAATTGATCGAGATAATAAGTGTTGTTTTACAAATAAGTAATTTATAGCAATATATATTTTTTATATTTTATATACAAATATGCATATTTGTATGTAAATATAAAAATAAAATTTATATTTCAAAACTGTTTCGAAAAAGTTTCATTTCTTATACAAAAGAAAATAATTCATTAAAATATATATAACTATATATGAAATGCTAAAGTAAATTTCAGTTTAAGTTCTTAAAATTAGGATTTTGTTGTTCAGATTGCTAACAAATAGTTATTACAACTTATTTAATTATTACTTTTAAGCGTATAAGAATTTTTAAAAAATTATACTATTAAACGTAAATTTTGATCATTTATTGAAATTTAGAAAAAGTGATATTCTTTATTTAGTAAATTAATTTTTTTCTAACAAACTTTTGATGACAACATCATAAAAAATGTTGAAAAACGTTATTAAGAAAGAATATTTATAAATAAGGAAATGACCAATGATTTATTGAATATTTTTATCACCTTTTATTTATTTTTTAGAAGTTTTTCAACATTTTAGATCAAAGAAAAATAATTTAGCAATAAAATTTTTAATCGGGAATAAATAGCTCTATCTATAAAATTATTATATTTTCTTTTAAAATTGCTTTTATATTTTTCTTTTAGATTCTCAACTCTTTGCCTATACATTTCAGAACAAAAAGGTATATTATAGGAATTAGATTACAAAAATTTAGCGTGGTTGGTGATAATAAATTGTAAATAATCATTAATATTTTTATGCTTTTCATTTTTAAAAAAAGATTTTTTCATTTTTATTTACTTAAATGTTTAATTATCTATTTAAATAATGCCCAAATTTAATCACTAAATCACTGTAGTAAGTTTCTATCATGGATAAGCAAATATATAAAGAAATAGTAGCTTTTAAATGATTTGCATAGTTTTGAAATTATTTAATATTATTTAGTTAATTATTTTTTATATTTAATAAAGGAAACCATAAAATAGCGCCGCATTAACAGTTCATGTATAATTATTTTTCATGAAAGTAAAAATAAGCATTGGATATCTAATTTCTATTAGTGTAAAATATAAAGAAAATACACGACGTTTTCACTTTTTATAGTCATTATTTGGTAGAAATAAAAATTTACGAATAATGAAAAGCGTGATTCATGCTTTATTATAATAATTTCAACCTATTTTAATAAATCCTTTTACTGTCTTTGTTTTTTAATTCATCTAAATTTATTTTTAGTTATTGTATCCATTTTGAAAAAGAGTGTATTATGCCATTTAACTAGGAAGAATTGATGCCGTTATGCTTATAATCCACTCATGACTTGAAATTTTATGTAATTTTTACTTTTATCTTACTTTGCTATCCAAACTGATTTTAGATTGATACATTTCTAAATTGTATAATTTATGTTATTTTATAAAAGTATGATTGCTAATACACACAGCACATTACACTTGATTATGCTGATAAATATTATGAAATTTTTATATTTAAAGGACAATAACTGTGTAAATTTCAAATCATGGTTAAGGAAATTAAAGAGTAATCTGAATTATCTCTTTGAAGGAGTCAAATGGGATTGGTGGATATAAATATAGGATTCATCTCGAAAAGATTATCTATTTTCAAACATAATTGATTTATATTTCTGTAATAAGAATTTGTGAATGATGACAGAAATTTTTAAATGATAATATCCTAAAAAATATGCTGATGCAAATTGGCTGTCAGGCCTGCAGCATCGGTATGATAGGATGAAATGGAACATCAAAAGTCGTCCAATCGTTGACCATTAAAAATAGCATGATGGAAACACAGCGAAAAATAGTTTCGTTTTGATGAGACTAATGGGACTAATAAGTGAAGTTCTTGAAGGGGTCTGAGTCGCACTATTTTGGCAATTAGTCAACTGCCAATGTCATTGACATGTTTGTCTTCGTAAGTGACACGTCATTATTTTTATTCCAGGCTCTTCTCGGCGAAGCGGTGTTCCCGCTGTCAGCAAGGGATCTACGCCTCGGAGTTGGTGATGAGGGCGCGGGACCACGTCTTCCACCTCCACTGCTTCACGTGCGCCTGGTGCAACACCGCCCTCACGCAGGGGGACTACTTCGGGCTGCGGGAGAACCTCGTCTATTGCCGCGCTCACTTCGAGCTGTATACCCGCGACGACAGCTATTTCGCCCCGGAAGAGCAGCATCCCGCATCCCTCCCTCATCCACATCCTCTCCAGCCTCATCCCGCCGAATGTGGCGGCATCCCGACGCCGGACTCTTCTGCCGGATTTTACGGACCTTACTCTTCTGCAGGATGCGGAGGGAACACCGGTGGAGGTCCGGCGTCCGGCAGGAAGGGAAGGCCGCGAAAGAAAAAAAATGGAGACCTATCCTCCACAGACGCTCTGTCACGACACAACACAGGTATTCATTACACAGTGGTGTTTAATTTTTTACAGAATATATAATCCTAGAAAATATAATTCTTTAAAAGGACAAAAAATGTATTTATTTAATAACTTCTGATAATTACGTTTCTATCTCTCAGAAATTTTAAAGATCAAATCTTATGCCGTTTTTATTATTTAAATTCATATACTTAAAACAATTAATTTTTAATTCAAAATTTTCATGAAGTAAGTTTAATTGGCATCGAAAATTAAAACAATATTTTGAATTAAAATAAAATTACTTTTTCATCGTATATCATCATTATATGTGTCTATCTTCCAACAGTGTTTACATATAAAAAAGATAAAAAAAACTACTAAGTAAATGGTTTTTCCCTTTTTCAGACATTTATAAAAGTAACTTTTGAGCAGCCTTAATTTCTTTGTACTAATAAATAAAACTCTATTCTGAACTTGAATGTATAACTTATGAATATTGAGTTGTGAATGAATGAATAACACATGAATGAATGAAGTACACGTGAATGAATAACAACATACTGAACTTAGCTATTTTTCAATTCAAATTTTCATCTATAAAAGAATTTACCCCAGATAAAAACATAAGTATTATCATTTATTCCAGGCAACAAGTAATTGAAATTAGAATTATGTTTTATAATTTTTTAAATATTGCTAATAGTATTAAAAATTTGTAATATTTTAAAAATTGTGATTTTATATCCAATTTTCATAAACAAATATCTAAAATCTTTATTTTAAAATAAATTTATTAATTTTTAAATAAATTATCATGTAAGATATTCGGTAAATTTATTGAATAAATAATGCAATAAAACATAAAATTTGAATTTAAGATATTTAAAGTATATCTAACTTTTTTAGATTTCTTAGCATCATTTATGAGTGGTCTGCTTCTACTCTATTTAGATGATGGACTAAATGAATTAAACTCTCAGAACTATTTAATTCTTATCAATAGAAGATTTATTCAATTAATATATTTGAGATATAAAAGCAACTTTAAATACTAATTTTAGTTTTTGATTTATGTTACTTTCTGAATAGCACGTTATTGCTTTCGGATAAAAATAATTTTCAAAATTAAATGGTATTTGAAACTAATGTAAAGTTAAAAGTGAATTTATAGAACTCGTGCCCAAATGAAGTTATGTTACATTTTTCAATAATTATTTAAAAATTATAAGAAAAAATTAGAGTTAATTTGAATTTATGAACAATTTTATTTATATTAAATGGATATTCAACAATCATTTTAACAAAATTAAGTTTTTAACATTAATGTAGATAATTTACTAAAAAAACATTTAATAAAAAAATTATAGTATAAAGATAATTGATAATTTAAAAAACTTCATTCGTATTTCCTGTTTTTATCTACTTATCTAATGTTATGAAAATTTATGAAATATTTCAGAATATTTTTCATAAAATTCTTAATTATAGTAAATCAAAAATTTTGCTTTCGAAGGAAATTTAACCTTTTCACCAAACTTTCATAAAAAAATTTGTAACATAATTCAGGAATAACGCTAATGCATTATGGTAAAAACGTTAGATTAATGATCACGAAATAAATTTATATCAAAATGCTAGAAGTGTAGCATTTGACATAAATTTCATTTCTTATAAGCTTAATTGAAAGTGAAATGCTTCAATTATGCACTTTATCAAATGAGCGTATAAAAAAGGTTTCCAAAAAAGTGGAAGTACATGTCATTATCCTAATAACAGGTTTGAGTGTTTTATGTACTACTATAGCAAAATATTGTGGTAGTAAAGAGAATATTCCTTCTACAACACTTGCTTTTATTTTATTAGAAATATATATTTTAAATCATCTTTCGAAAAATGATTAGCAATCAATGCTTTTGAGACCTATAGTTGCTATTATGATAAGGTCTTTATTTTTCCCCTTCCATTCGGCTTGATTGAATCGTCATATTTTGTTCAATAATATTGATCTAGTTCTGCACTTTATGTAATTAACAAAAGATTACAAAGATATCTAAGAAAACACAGATAACTTTTCAAATTTAAATGAAAACGTATCATCTCTCCTCATCCATAAATATTCTGTGGCATTAAAGCCAATAATAATCTGTGTTTATGTTTCATGGAGACTTTTTAATCAGAATTGAATAAATGAAATGGATTTACCAGAATTAAGCCTTTTCCAATTAAAACTACATTTGTTCATAGTATTTAACAACAGAAAACATCAGTACCAATATATATTGTTTATAATAATGTGTTTTCTATAACTTAAGCAGTTCATAATTTTTCATCACACTATGCTTTGTATGGTAAAATTTTCAATTCACAAATCATAATTTCATTATCAAACAGCCTCAGATTTTGTTTCAATTATCATTTTTAAAATAATAATTTTGAATTATATTAATAATTGGGATTTTCTGCAAGGGTGCGTATTTGTATGATATTTTTCACTTTTATCCCTAAATGTGCAACAATGAATTGACGATCGAAATACTTTTCTATTTTAAAAGTGTATCCAATGCTTGAGCTTCCCATTCATAACTTATTGCAGGGCCGGTCCTAGATATTTTGACGCTCTGGGCAAAACCTTAATTTTGCGCCCCCCCTTTTTTTCAAGTAAATCTCATGCGACCATATCAGAAAGTCAAGAAAACATTGAAAAAAAAAACGTTTTATTAAAAACTCAAGCATTAGATAACAAGATAAGCAATTTAGCACTTAAGGCAAAATAACAAAAATTAAAATGTAGTAATGCAAACTAAACTAATATCCCATATTATAAATAAGTTCTAACTAACCAAAGTAATTAAAATGCCCTTTTTTTAACTTTTCTTTCGACAAACTCACGAACCAGTGATTTCAAGTCTAATTTGTCACTAATTTGGTGTTTTATAGCTATCATTGCCAATCCATTGAGACGATTTTGCGTCTGCATCATTCTGAGAAAATTTTTTATTATTTTTTGTTTTGAAAAGCTTCTTACCTCTGAAGCCACAGTGACTGGCAATGTAAGTAGGATTCTCAATGCTATGTTGAGGTTTGGAGCAAATTTAAGTGTAGCGATAAACTTGAGAACTTCAGCAGGGGTTTCCTCTTTTTTGTTAATAATGACGAAACCATGCTTATTTCATCGGCTAGTTCCAGGGCGTTAAAATCGCTTGAATTTCCATCTGTTAAAACTACTTCCAAATCTTTGCAATGAGCCAGTAGCTCATTTCTGGGCATGTCTTTTAGACCAAAAATATTAATCAAAAAGCTGAAATAATTACTGTGAGTATTTAGCAAATTATATCTGGTTTCCAAGGCATTTATTGCTTGATCTATAGAGTGAAAAAATCTATTTTATACTTTTGTTTAAGGTCTTGAACGGGTTCATCCGGGCCCTCATACAAAAACGTTCTTGTTTTGCTTCTGACACGATGACGTGGTGTGGTGGTTTCGAAATTAGCTTCCACGTCAATTTCTGAAGCAAGTTCGGTTGCTTCTAAAATCATGCATTCAAAAAGATTCATCTGATCTCAGGTTTTCAAAGAAGTGCTTGCAGTTGCTAAGCATATCAATAGCTTGTGACATATCAAAATTTACAGTTTGCAAAAGTTTGCTGATGGGGTTAATATGACTCAAAATTTTGTACCAGATCACAACAGAGCATATAAATTTGAACTGCTTCAAATTATTTAATAATCCGCTAGCCTCGTCTCTGATCATATTATCGATTTCTGAATCTTCATATATGCTGTACAAAGCATCGTGAATTGGACCAATTTGAAACCGCAGAGCTTTTAATGAGTTGACTCGACTTTCCCATCACGTATTACTCAATGGTTTTAGGGTGTAAGTATCAATATATTTCAGTAATATTGCCCAACGAAAAGAAGAGGAAGAAAAAATGTATATAACTTTTGAACAATATTGAAGAAGTTGGCTGCCTCAAACGAGGATTTTGCCATATCGTTTACAACCAAATTTAGCGAATGGCTGCTGCATGGAACATAAAATGCTCTGGGGTTTATATTTCTGATTCTTGTTTGTACTCCCGATTTTTCTCCTCTCATATTGGAACCGTTGTCATACCCTTGACCGCGCATGTTTTCTACTTTAAGCCTATTTTTCTCTAGCTCTTCTAGTAAAACCTCCGACAATTCCTTAGCTGTTGATCTCTCAATGGGTAGAAAACCCAAAAAATGTTCGTTGATATTAACTTGAACTTCAGACTCTGATTCCTGTATGGAGACAAATCTTACCACAAATGTCATCTGTTCTACTTTACTTGCATCGGGAGTACAGTCAAGAATCACGGAATAATACTTAGCCTTTTGAACTTGCTCATTGATGTGGTGCTTTATGTTGTCATGCAATAATTCAATTATTTCATTTTGTATAGTTTTCCCTAGATATGTAGCTTTGATTTCTTCTTTATTGAGGACTCTGCGAACGTGTTCCTCCATTTTTGGATCAAACTCAGCCACACAATAACTGAATTAACTTCAAAAAGTTTCCATTATTGTGTTCATACAGTTTATCGCTTGTTCCTCGAAAAGCTAGAGAGCTCTCGCCTAGCATTTTAATGACTGATATAATGCGTAAAAGAACTTCAGACCAGTGATTTATCTCAGAATCAATGAGTCTCTGAGAAACTGCATCTATTGTTTCACCTATTTTCAATCTTTGCTTCAATTCAAGCCATGATTTCAAACAATCTATATGAGTTTTAGCATTTTCATGATGTGCTAAAGAGTCCCCTAAATGCTTCCAGTCTTTAAATCCCCGATTGCCAAGAGCGCTCAAGCTAGATGGTGCAGCAAAAAGTCGACATGGAAAACAGTACAAAGCGTTTTGAAATACGGAATATACCATCCATTCTCTTAAAACCTCTTCTCCATTTCTAAGCCTTTTCTTGTAATGTTTTGGTGAGAATCTTCTATGCTGATCATCAAAAGGAAAATCAAAATTATACAAAGGTGCAACTGGACCACGTTTAACCAAAAAAACTCTATCTGCTGCATGCATGATTACGGGCCATAATCATGAGTCAGAAGAGATACTTAGGACTGTAGCCTTTTCTAAATGTTTCTTTGAGGTCTGCACAACTTGCGAATTTTGATTTTTGGAACTGCACGGAACTGCATCACTACTCGCCAAACTCGTTTGAGATGACTTACCCAGCTCAGTAATGCTGACGGTTGCGTCCAAAGGGGGATCCATATCCGGAAAGTCAGTATCTAGGTGCTGGGCGTTGTTCAAATGTTGGTCGGTTGTGGGAGCATTGAAACTACCTTCTTTCAAGAAGTTCTGCAGCGCATCTGACTGTTTTTGAAGCTGTGTTTGCTTGTTCAATCTCCGCTTTTTAAATTCGCTCCCAGAGGGTTTTCTCTTAGCATCAGACATTTTGGTTTCTGGAACAAATTAATTAAAATAAAATATAATACTTATATAAAAAATAATAATTGGTATTTTGTCTCTTGTTTGGTAGTTTTGAGTAAAGTATATTTTTGTTAGAAATAACGCCTGCGGCACGTTTTTAATTTTTTTTAAATTTTTGATCAAGATGAAATATTGTATAAAACTCGTGCCAAAACTACGCTTTTTTATAATACTCTTTACTTCTCAGCACTTGCTCTGTGCTTTGAAAACTGCTTGTATAAAACAGCTTGCTTTTTGACATTTTTATAAACTACTATTTCGTTAGTCTTCAAAAGAATGGTCACACCATAACAACCAAGTCACTCTATGCAGTGACGGATTTACAATTTATGTGGCCGTACGCTATATAATTTTTGGGGTCCCTACTCCCTACATTTTATTTTTATAATTGTAATATATAACTACCCAATTTTTTTTAATACGAAGGACAAACTAAAACAAACAAAATGAAAAATACTCCACCAATTTATGGGCACCTAAGCTCATACGATTAACAACAAATCATTGTAGGTACCTCCACTGGCCAAAAAAGAAAATAAAAATTGATACCACACAAGATATTTTTTGATGTAGACTCTAATTTTTGAAATCCCTCCTTGTGCGCCTTTGAAAAATGGCTTAAAAAATGAAATGCATTTTATTCAACTGCAGATTCAATTACCTTTTATTAAATACCACACAAGTCATGTTTTGATCAAAACTCGAATTTTTGAAACCTACCCCATCCTTTTTTTGGCTTATGTCTGATGGATTTTATTCGTTTTTAAAAATTAAAACACTTACCTTCACAGAAGCCAAACGCACTGGACAATTTGCACAAGCACTTTTTAAAGCTTTTTTGCACTAAAAATTTAAACAAACTATTTTATTTCGCACCAGCCGAATTCTAGTGGCAAATAATGCATTGTTTTAAGTCTACTTCCATTTTATATGCAGTTAAAAAGGGCTGTTAGATCTTGTTTCGCTTGGCTTCAAAATCAAAACTATCAGTTAAAGCTTACAACGCGTTTTTGAAAAAATTCCCGTGAACCGATTTCAATGAAATTTGATTTACTTACAATACAAGGGTCCGATGATAATGCAACATTATGAAAAATAATTTATTGATATGATATCAGAGAATGATGAAAAAATATTTCCTTTTTTTAGTGCATTTTATAAAAGCCTGTAACTTAATTTATTTTTTTATCAGTTTATTTTCATTTTCCATGATTTTGGCGCCCCTAGATCATTGTGCTCCGGGCGGCCGCCCGTATCGCCCTACCCTGGGGCCGGCTCTGGTTATTGCTTCAAACAATCGTCCCTCATGACTCAGTGTTTTAGTACTTATTCGTGAAAATTTAATTTGTGTCACTCTCTTTGCAGCTTGTTGCTAAACTGCTCACGCTGCCGTAAAGTGAAGAAAATTATTCTTCGAGTTTAATAATAGTATTTTATAAAACATACTATTATTTTTGTGTACTATATTTTTTCTTTAATTTTAATCATTAAAAATTACATTGATTTGTTTGCAAAATTATTCCTTTCATGATTTTTTTTCACATCTAGTTGCTAATTTTGATCTCGTAACTTCTTAAAGTTTATTTTTCCTGCGCATGTTGGTTGAGAAAATTTTAAGATGAATTCAAATGTTGTATAAAATGTATAGTTTTTGTAGTAACAAATAAATATTTTGATTTATTGATATTTCAATGTTAGATTTTTAAGCAATATTTGATTTCAAAAATTCAATGAGTTAATCCAAAAATATCACACAACAGTATTTAAAAGAAAAGGGTTTTAATCAGATTTCTTTATAAAAACTGAATTATAAATTTTTCTGCACGTGTAATATCTGATTCACCGTATTTATTCTTATATGAAGGATAAGAAACACAAGAAGTGTTCCTTTACTCAGAGCTAGAAATCTATTTAAAAGCATATAGAATGTTACGTAATTATCTATTTTTCTTAGTAAATAAATTGCAGTCCATTTATTTCCAAATTAGATGAATAAAATACTCAACTTTTTTTAAAAAAATATAAAAATTATGATTGAAATATTATAAAAAAATATATTTTTTTAAGCAAAATCTGTCTTACAATAATACATAATAATGTAAGCAATAATACGCAAAGTCCTTTCTTCAGTATTATATTAATCTTTAATTTGATTTTCATATTAACCATTTTATTCATATAATTCTTCTTAGCTCAGTGTTTAAGTACCCATTTTTTACACGTGTATTTATTAAATGATATAAAAATGCCTTGCACATCAAAATTTATCTTAAACATGTTATTCTTATAAAAATAATTAAGTAACAAATTTGTTTATGAAAAATTAAATGTATCCTTGTAAACACTTTCAAAGGTTACAAAAAAGGCATTTTATGACAGCATGTGCAATAATTTTATTAGATGTTCTTTCTTGGAGTCATTGATTAATTAATATACTCATCAACCCTCAGCGTTGATGCGCCACTAATAAAATTAGTTTTATTTCAGTTTGACACATCGTGAAAACACACAATTTCTGACTCAGACAATAACTTCGGTCTATAAATAAGCATAAGAGCACTTTTGTACCAGAAGAAGCAGCAGAAATAAAAATCAACTTTATTTATCAGTATTAATCTCGTCCCCAGCATTTTTTTTAAGATCAGAGAAGTACTACAGATTAATAGTCTGTGTCAGAGAGTAAAATTGTTTGTTGATGAAGCGTGACATATTAAACTGAAATGACAATCTATTTCTAAATCATAAAAAAATATTGTTAACAACACGTGTGAAAGTTATTTTTATTTCTATCCTTTCTGCACAGATATGAAGTTAGTATCGTTTGTACGCTGCCGAAAACTTCTTTCTTTCGGAGATTATTGAAGGAATTATCTCTCGGCGTCGACGTTTTTAATTAGAAACAAATGGAAAAAGTCTTAATGAAGAAATGAAGTCCTATGACGTTTAATTTAACAAAACTGTCGAAACAGCTTTATTTTATCTTGAATGTTTTATTTTTAGCGGTGCAGCTCCTTAATTAGATTTTAATAATGCGAATAATGCTCTTCTGCTCAGACTTTATTATTTTTACTCATTGTCCTTGAAGAAATTAAAAGATTTGTGATTTATTTTGTATGTTACACTGCAAATTAAAAAAGATGTTTTATAAATTTATTTTATATATTGTGACAACTTTTATACTGTTCTGTGACTTCGGCGTTTTAGAAGAGATTTTTTTCATGTACGGTTATTTTACATGAAAACTAGACCTAAATGTATGATTACTTAAGTAAAAGTAACACCTCGTTTTAAGATTAATTTATTCTAATGGAAAATTATATAATTGTAAAATGTAAAGTCACACACACAAACACAATTCAAATACTTATTTCTTTAAGCAAACCATAAATTATTACCCATTTGTTTATTGAGAGTTTATAAGTTTTAATGAACCATTTTAATATTTATTTTGCCACTATGTATGTTATTGACAGTTCACAATTTATGGTCCAATAACAAAAAGCTGCTCATAACATTTTTAAATTATCCAAGATGAATAGTTTTTGGTAAGAATTCTTCTGTGAGACAATGGGCAATATTTGCATGTTTTAAAGAAATTATTTTTGAAATCTTTTAAACACTGCTTCTAATTATTATAGATACAATAAATAAAGAAAGTTCCTTAATCATGTTCTTTTTCTTTAAAAGTGACAAAGATCGAATCTATTACTTCACATTCTGCGAATATAGTGAAAGTATTACTACTAGATTTAAATAATGCAAATATTTTTTTCAAGGTCCATCTTCTGGGTTTTTTGCTTTTTAGTGCAATAATGGGCGGAAATAAGGGCATATTTATATAATGGGGTAAGGCAACTAATGTGCATGAAAATTTGTGTGCTGTATAACCAATGAAGAAAAATTTGAGTTTTGACTTTTTAATATAGGAGAATATATGATCCATTTAGAAATAAATAGATTATCTTTATTATAAAAATCAAAACTGTGTGTGTATGTGCATATTTTTTAATCTTATACATTGTTTAAGTATTGATAATAATTATTTTTATCACTTCTATAATTATAATTATTAATTTATTTTTTGGGGTAAATTGTTTAAAACTCGATATTTCAATTAAATTTTCTCAATGTAAAGGAAACTATTTTTTGAAAATATAATTTGAAATGGAAAAAAGTAATATCTTTTTGAGGCTGTTTAATTTTAAATCAGTGAAGCGAATGTAAATGTTTATCAGTCGTTGAAATTAAATAAGTATTCTTGACCACTTAATATGAATCATACTTTAATTGAATTGACTGGTAATTGAAAATTATAGAATTTTATACCATATTTCCTATTACAAAATTAATAAACATTTTTAAATAAATTTTTTTACAAGATTAAAATTGTCAATTTAACAGAAAATTGGAAAAAATGACATTTAAATTTACAATAACTTGTGTTACCTAAATATTGGAAAGGAAGAGGATGTAGATTTAAATATTGATCATGAATTGATGTCAGAATAAATCCCAGAAACATCTAATCTGTTTTACGCAATATTTTAACCAAAATCAGGAATATATTTTTGGTAAACTATGCTTGAAAAGTTATTTTTTCTTTTTACTATTTTAACTTATATTATGCTTATATGACATGAGATTTTCAGAACATTATTTTCTTGAGTTATAATAAAATTATGTAACTTTCCAAGTGATATTTTCTTTGACTTTAAATTTAGTGTATGAAAATTAATTTAAGAAAAAAAATTTGAGTTTTCTTTCATTAAGAAAACATAATTCAGTGCATATTCTACAAGTAGATATACTCCCAAAAAGTTCCCAAAACACATATTTGAAAGAAAAAACCCTCGAAAACTCAATATTACCCAATCAAACAGCTGTGTATGCAAAAGCACAACAAATATCAGTTGTTACTCAACAGTGGCTGATATCGAATCTAAGAACTTTTTTTGATCTAAGAGTAATGCCGTATCATTGGGCCAGTGTAAGCCTATGTTAAATATATAAAATATTTCCTGAATGTTTCATTAGATACAAGATAGTTAGTCATACTTTATAAATGATAGTTTATTAAAACAATTATACCCCCAAAAAATATTATATTTTTTCTGTACAAAAAGTTGTCCAATGCTCTGATTTCTTTTTGGAATTTAATCTTCTAACTTAAAAAAATATTCCATTTCTATTTCAAGCGTAACTTTTTTTTAAAAAAAATTGATTTCTGAATGAAAACAAATTCTAAAATTGCTAAGTGATTTCCACTTAGTAAAGTCATTAATAAGTTGACATATGAAAAAAACTATGTATAAAGATTACAACAATTCATTTGTATGAATGCTCCTTATCTCTGCTTATTCTTGTTTTTTTAATAACTTTTAAATTATATTTATTTTACTATCTTAAGCGTCAAATTACTATATTATGCCATTATACTCGTGATCAAAAATTACGAAAATTTTCCTGCTCTCTTCAAAAGCATACATATTTTAAATGACAGATTCAATTAATCTTTTTGTTCAAATACGAAGTAGAATTCTAGATAAAATGCGTTATTGTAGATAATAAAATGAAGCATTATAAAATCACGCTGCATATTTTCAGAATTTGCAGTTTTAATACATAAACAAATAAAAAATTTTATTTACATTATTCCTATTGATTTTAGGTTTATCAGCACTAGATCCAGCATCCTGTAACATCCACCTAGGTCACTTAGATGGAACTGGGAATTCTCAATCCTCTCCTCCAATGTCCGGAAGTGCCGGACAGCGGACGAAGCGCATGCGCACTTCCTTTAAACATCATCAGCTGAGAACGATGAAATCCTACTTTGCCATCAACCAGAATCCTGACGCGAAGGATTTGAAACAACTGGCCCAGAAAACTGGACTTTCGAAAAGAGTTCTCCAGGTACATTAAATTGTGCTATATTTCAATTATGCTCCAATTTTAACGAGCTGATTTTTTTTAAAAATCACGTAAAGACTTCATAATTTTACAGGATAAGTACTAAACTAATATCTATATAGTGAGATTTTTACTATGAGAAAATAAAATATACATAATATATATAGTTTGTACGTTCAATGACTATGTTCCATTTGTACTTCTGAGAAGCTAATCTGCTGTAAGTTCGTTGGAATCTAAAAAACTAAATTTAAATAATCAAAATTTACTTTTTAAAATTTATTTGGCTCATATATTTAATAAATTAGTTATTAGTTATATAATAATATATAAATAATTTAAAAGTGAGAAGTTTTTTTGTAATTCTTGTTAATTAATTATATTTTATGACATCGTGCAATGTATGTAAAAAAATTTCAAATCCAGACAAAATGATCTAAAATCACTTTTAAGCAATATATAGAGCCTATATAAACACTGGTCTTCATAAACATGTTTTTTGAACAAATCAATATGCAACAGAAGCTTGGTGGCAGTGTTTCACGCTCCCACGGCACAGGTCCGAGGTTCGATCCTCGGGCTGGGCAAGGTCGACTCAGCCTTTCATCCCTTCAGTGGGTCGATAAACTGAGAACCGAGCATGCTTAGGAACTAAACACTGGAGGTTTCACTTTAGGCTGACCACCTAACTGGAACATACGCTTCTTACCCCAGAGCCCTGGGTCATGAAAACAGCTATGGGGACTGTAGGCATGGGTCCACATGGGCTGTCGTGCTACGGAGTTGAGTTTTTTTTTTCCAATATGCTGCTAGTCTTAGCCTTTAATAACAGAAACATACAGTAAATTTGTAACTCTGACGTATACACAGTCCAGTCACATTAATGTGACCATCTGACAAAAGCCAGAATAACCACCTTTCGCAGAGCGGACTGCTGCGAGACGTGCAGGAAGAGAGTCACTTAGGTCCCTGAAGGTGTTCTCTGGGATGTTGAGCCATGCCGACTCTAATGCCGTGGCCAGCTGTGCGAGATTACGCGGTTGAGGATCCATGGCGCGAACAACTCGATCGAGATGGTCCCACAGATGTTCGATTGGGCTTAAGTCAGGTGAATTTGCTGGCCAGGGGAGGACGGTAAACTCATCCTGGTGCTCTTCGAACCACGCACGTACACTGGCAGCTGTATGGCACCTCGCTTTGTCCTGCTGGAAGATGCCATCATCCTGAGGAAAAACAATGCGCATGTAGGGGTGAATATGGTCAGCAAGGACATATGCGTACTTGTATTGATCCATTGTGCCTTCCACAATGATCAGTGAACCCAGAGAATGCCAGGAAAACATTCCCCAGACCATAATGCTCCAGCCTCCAGTATGGACCGTTCCGGCAAAGGTTGCAGGGTGGTTCCTTTCAGAGGTTTTACGCCTTATACGCCAACGTCCATCTGTCCGATGGAGCATAAAACGCGGTTCATCTGAAAACGCAACCTGTCGCCACTCAGTGGACGTCCAGCTGCTGTACTGGCGTGCAAATTCTAGCCTTCGAAGTCGATGAACAGCAGTCAGCATAGGTGCACGAACCAGGCGTCTGCTTCGGAGGCCCAGACGCAGCAATTTTCGCTGAATAGTAGTTTGGGAGACACTTTTGGTAGCCCCTTGGTTCATTTTGGTGGTCAGTTGCTCAACGGTAGCCCGTCTATCTGCCCGAACGCATCTCCGCAACCGTCGTTCGCCTCTGTCATCTATGGCCCGTGGTGCACCACATTTGCTACGTCGCTGATTTTGGACTGTCCCATTTTGCCATGCACGGTATACTTTTACCACGGCGGCACGTGAACAGTTCACAAATTCAGCCGTTTCGGAAATGCTTCCACCCTTGGCCCGAAAGCCAATGATCATGCCCTTTTGGACGTCGGATAAATCGCTTCGTTTCTGCATTACGCCAACGATTGAAATGTTTTCCGAAGCCCTCAAACACCCTTTATATACGCTCAGCAGCACTGTGCTGTCACCTGCCTTCTGAGATTGGTTATTTAATTCTGACGTGGAAAGTACGTGGTGGTCACATTAATGTGACTGGACTGTGTATAATTAGATTAAAAAATAAAAATATATAGATAGAATTATAAAACTTGATTGTGATAAGAATTTGAAGAAGTAAATCTTGGTAAAACATTCGAACAAGAACTTTTATTGAATTTATAACACTTATAGATGTGATAAGAATATTCACTTGATTACTTTTTATTAGAAGCTCAAAATTGAATACGCTTCAAATGGGTGAAAAGCAAATTATTTAATTTTCTTATCTTTTTTTTAGTTTTATGAATTTCCTCTCAGTCAAATAACAAATTCTCTTTGCTCTAAAATATTTTTCAGTTTTATTTACTTGATATCTGTTTTCAGCGTGTTAAGGCTTCCAAGTAACATGATACTTTAATTGCCTTGATCTCGATTAATCAACTTTCATGCTCTCTCATTAAAAGTTAACACATTTTCGCAACGAAACGACACTAAATGACCTCATTTTACTCTGTGACACTGCCGCGGCATCTTGTAAATAAAGAAACTAAAAACTGATATGCTGTTTTCGCGAAACCTCTAAAATATTCATTTAAATTCTTGCTTTAAATTTTTTTTCAAAGAAATTATCTGCACTTTATTAAATGTCATCACGTCAAAATAAAATCTAATAATGATATTACGATGTTTCACTTGTTTCGCTATTAAATATATGTTGTGAATTTATAGTCTACATTTGAGTACATATAACTGACAATAAAAATTTCAAATTGAATCCTCGAGAAAACTGAAACCATTTATGTTCCCTGAATGATTTTGAATTATTGATTTTGATTGTCTTTAATATTACATGAGGCTGTAATCATTTATTAAATTTTTTATATAATTTTATCTTTTGCTATTTGAAATTTAAAATGTGTATACAATTAGATTTTGATGTGAGTATATAATTGAAAACTTTTATTACAATATAAATATTCCTTTTTTTAAAATAATGAACATGAAAAATACAAACAGAAGATTTTTTTTAGAGTGAGTAATATCGGAATGATATAAATTCTTAAATTTCTGTGTAATAAATCCAACGTATCTGGGAAATAAATGACTAATTTTTCTAACTATAATTGATTTTCAAATTAACGTATAAATTTCTTAAGTTTTAAAAATTAAGAAATATTTTTTTCAAATGAATTAACTTTAAATCATGGCAGATTGCACTGCAGTTAAATTAAATAGGTATATTATTTTAGACAACTTAACAACAATCAATATTTATTAATATTTAGATTGCCTTGATTGATCATTATTAAAAATTTAACTAATTGTAAAAATAACTAAAAATTTGAAAGAATATTTAAAACTTTATTTATTATGTGAATTTATGCATGTATCTTTCAAGAGCTACTGATTTCTATTTGTTATATATTTTTATAGATTCAATTTCATATTAAAATTTAGTAAATTTTAATATGACAAGATGTGACAATTACCAATTATTCAGATGAATAAATTACTTTTTCACTAATTCTGTGAACACAGTAATTGAATTACTGTTTACATAAAAACATTTTTAATCCATTTGTAAAGTCATTCATTAATTTTTGATGACTATAAACTATTTTGTACTTTTTTATTTCTTCGGGAATATTTCACTAAAAGTAATAGCGTAAAAAATTTCACGTCGTTCGTTTTCTTAAATTTTTCTTATAAATTTCATTCCATTGTCATTTTTTATTTCTAAATTTGTCACAATACAACATATATTTTAAATAAAATGTCTACTTAATGAGCGAAGTGCATGTTATCATTTTATGAAGACTCGTTGGATTACCTCCAAGTTTTTTCTTTACTTATCAGCGTTTCCTCTTTAGAATGATGAGCAAATGCTAAAACTACTTATAATACCGTTGATTTCTTTCCTTTCAAATTTTCAGAAATGTGGATAATAATTTCTGCGGGACAGGTAAAAAAAATTGCTTTTCTGCTTGACTAATTCCATCTGTTCATTTTAACCAACGGAAGCAATATATTTTGTGGTAAGGTGTTTTTGAAACGCTTTCAAAAAATTATGACTGCTTATTTGGGAAGAGATATTTATTTCCAGTTGTACTTACTTTAGAAAAACTAACTGGTTGAAAGTCTGAAGCTTCTTTCATAAACAGGAATCAAGCTGAAGAAGACTGCGATGTGTAGCGCTTATTTTTGTTTGTTTCCAGGGTTGTTTATAATAAACCACACAGTACACTTACCACGCTAAAGATTCATTAAATAAGATATTTCTTTATTTTTCCGTAAATATATAAAATTATAATGATGAAATATACATTGACTATAAACAGAAGTGAATTTTTATTTTTTTGTATGTTGCAATACTTTTCCAGTTGTCTGTTTCTGCAGATATAAGTAACTGAACACAGCCAACCACCTCGTAATTTTGAACCATGCTTGAATTTTAAATCGATAACCAAATTAATGTTATCTCTCCATACTGCACAAGAAAGGAATTTTACCTCGTACAGAAATTCTCACCTGCATAGACCTTCTTATTACGAAGATTTTCATTTGTGATAGGTATAGAATCTTGATAAACTTAAAGTACAACTTTTCGCGAATACGAAAGACATCATTTCATTACCAGAGTACAGCCTCAATTTTTTTTGCTGTCTCTACCTGCACCAATTATGAGAGCTCTTAGCATAGAGTCATCGACTCTACCACAGATAACAGTCGTTTATGTTTTTTACAGAAAATACTGACCTTGAAGTTGCGAATATCACAATTGAAATTTTATATTAATCAACTTTTATACTTCAAGATAGTTTAAAATTATTTTTAACGTTTCAATTTAAAATTAATAGCTAATATAAATAATATGATAAAAAATGCTTTAAAAGCAGATTATTAGTGAAAGGTAAAGATAATGAATGGAGAACCTTTTTTGATTTAAAAAATAATAATTTATTAAATCATCGATTTTCTGACATGTGTAGTTGTTTAAGTTGTAATTAAAATATTTTGAATTAAAATTTTGATTTTATAAAATTTATCGATTACTTTCTCATATTTCCGAATATTAATGGAGATTATTTATAAGTCTCATTTTTAGAATATTTTTATTTAAAATATGATTAAATGTGCAATTTAAGCTATACATTTACTTCAATTCATTGTTATTTTAGTTTACATGTGTCTCAATAATGTAATATTTGATAGAAGTTAATATATATAATTTTTAGTCTTGCTTTTCAGTAAATTAGGTTTAATTAGAGTAATTCTTTTGGTCAGTAAAATATCAATATTTAAGAGAGTTCAAACTGAAGCAGTCTAATATTTAAAATTCACTTTCATCGAATTATTAGTCAGGCTTTGACAATTGTTTTCTTTTTCAAATTTAACTTTTATTTACCCATTAATACATGCATTTTCTTTTATTTTCAAATTTATACTAAATTTTAAAAATTAAAATCAAATCAAATGTCCTTAGAATTATGACGATGTGATAAGGTTTAATCTTTATGAATTTATAACAGATAAAAACGAAGAAATAGATTTGAGCTAAGTAAGTAGCATTTGCAAGTGCTTCATTCAGATGGGTAGAAGTGTTCTAAAATATTGCACTCTCGAGAAGGGGGGAAAAGTAAAAAGAACTCATAACTCTCAAACCAGGGAGCCATTTGGACAACATCCAAGTAATGTCTTCCGTTTCTCTGAAGGCTTCCTTCTACTGAATTTCAAGATTTGCGACCGGCCAAGAGAACTGCGGAGTTTCATACGTCATCTCCACCAAGCTGTAACTTCTGACACCGCATTCCACCATCAGAGCCTCTGGTGAAGTTTGAATTTGATGGCTTTTTACAAGTTTAAATCAATCAGAAAGTACTTGATAAATTTTGGTTAAGAATTAATTCAGAACTGAGAAATTTGAATAGAAAATGCTAGAAATAACATTCTTTTCGTTTATTTTTTTATATGAAAATATCAATGCATATTAACATGCTACTTGATTAAGGGAATGAGAAATTTTAGACATGATTATATATGAGTCGCCTTTATATTCATGAAGATAATTTGAAAGGATGGAAGATATTCATGCTATATCTCAAATTTCTTTTGTATTAGTTTTCTTCGAATCTTTTTTTTTGTTTTTCTTTACTTTAATTTTTTCTGAAACCAAACTTAAATCTTCTATTTTTCGAGAACCTTTTAATTTGTGTTGTATTATAAATAAAGTAGTAGAAAAATAAAAATTTCTTAGAAAATTTAATTGAAGCACGAATTAAAAACCTTTGAACTGAACATTAAACGACAAATTTACAATATATATTAATTAAATTAAGCATTTTTAAAAGCAACTTTTTTAATCAAATGTAAATATTATTTACACTTTATTATAAAATTAATTTTATTTATTTCTCTGATAAAAAATATTTGATTTTAAATTAAAATTATTTCTAAAATTATTCGTTGTAATTTAAAATTGATTACTTTCATTTAATGATACATCAGAAGAATCTTTATTATTCAAAAATAAGTTCTTAAATTTTTGTAAAATATGCAAACTCTTATTGCAAAAAAATTTTGATACTATTTTATTATCAAAAAATTTTGGTAATAAAATTTTGAATATATTTTGATAATCTTGTAATACTTATCCCACCAGACTCATGGATAAAATTTTAATCTTAACTGATTTAATCTGATTATTATTATATTTGTATCCTATTTTAAAATTAATTATGCATTCTCGGATTATTGTTTGATATTTTATGTAAGTATCTAATTAATTTCAATGCTCAATATTTGTTTGCATGAATCCTAACCACTTATATTTAATGCTGCATTTTTTTCCTTTGTTCTTTAGGTTTGGTTCCAAAATGCTAGAGCAAAATGGCGGCGGAATAATAACAAACAATCCGATTCCAATCCAGGAATGATGACGAACGATCAGCCCTCCACCCCTCAGTTGCACCAGGGCGGCCACATGGGGGGTGGTATCTGCAGCCCCGGGGCTACCAGTTCATATTCCGAGCCAAGTCCAGTGCATTCCTGTGGAGGAATGGCGTCTGATGGTTCTATGTCCACACATGTCGGCCCCGGTGCTTCTATAGACTTCGACAGCAGCAATCCCATGACACCTCTCGTTAGCCATCACGGACTCAACCCTAGCTCAGTTCATAATGGTGACGTCATGCATATCACTTCCTTCCACGAACTATTTTGAGGATCATATGAAAAATTTCATCATCGCCATTGAAGCAACTCAAAAAAATCTACACATACGATAAGAATAGTTTGATGCTGATGATTAAGCAGTTTTCACTTTTGCAAAAATAAACGCGTGTTGAAACACGAGGCAACCTATTCATGGGGGGAAATGTGCTTCTATTTTCCTTTTGGAAAGTCATTGCATTTTTATAAGGATTTATCTGACTATCGCAGGAGATTCTACCAACAGAAGTTACAGAGATTTAAAAATTAAAGTTCAGATTTCATTTATTTTACTTAGTGTAAATATAATTTATTGATTTTTTAAAATCTAACAAACTATTTTTTATACCAATTTAGATTTCATATTATACTCGCATAAAAAATTTATGCTTGTGATTAATTAGATAATAAATTAAAAAAATCCATAATTTTAATAGCTAAATGCTTAAATTATTTATTCATATAACTTACAAGAGATCAGAGTCAAACGACAAATGCCTACTAGGAAATAGTAATGATAAAAATGGTTTAATATATGAAATCACTCGGTCTTAATTTAGTACCACGAAGAAAACCAAATGGTTTAACCCAAAAAAAAAGGGATAGTTGAAATATAATACAATTCCTTAAGCAATTACTCGAGGAAAAATAATCAAAAATTTATTTCAATAATTTTTCGAGGATATAATTTTTTAATTTTCAAATTTACATTTTAAATATTTGTAAAGTAATAATTTTTAAAGTTATGAATCCATTTTTAAACATTTATTGAATTACTGTGTCACTTAAAGAGAGTTATAATTCTATAATAATTTTTAAATTTAATTTGATTTTTAAGATACTTTTTATTTTAATTATATGTATTCACCATTTATTCAAAACTGTTCCGTTATACATAAAAATATATCAGCTTGATTCTTTCTGATTTTCTTATGTGCATTAAATCCCCGTTAACTTTGTTAGTACCACATACATTTTACTGATAAAGAATCAATATTTGCTGATTTGCATTTTAAAATAAAACTATAAAAAAAACTACATTTTCACTGATAAGAAATTTTTTAATAACGACAAATATACCGCAATGAAACTTTTTTATAGGAAGTTCTTGAGTCATGTGGCATGATTAAGCGCGATTGAAAGATGGTAAAATACATTGCCACTAGAAGTTCAGCTTCAAATTAATTTATAGAGTTATTTCAACGTTGAAGAACATTATACATGTATTTTACTTTGATAAATTTAATTTTCCATCAATCAACGTTTCTCGAATCGATAAAAACAAATACTTTGTGCAGCAGACAACAATCATCATCGCTTATAGCTGAACTGTTGCCACACTGTGATCAAAATGTATTCTTGTTTACACAGGCCATCTGTCACAACATCAACAATACTGCATTTTGTGGAACTAAATGATTCTGTGTACATTTGCTTTCTTTCCATAAGGTAATTGATTGGGCATGAGAAATCTGTGTTGATTTGTATCGGGATATATGATATATATTGATATGGTCATTCACATCTTCGAATGAGTGTCTTTTTACTACAGGTTGTAATAAAATCATAATCAATGCGCGCGTGACAGCTGTGTCATTCTGTCCATGCAATCGCTGCATTTCTGTACAGTTTTATTGAAAATAAATAAAATTTTAATGTATTTTCTTGATAAAAAGTGTTTTACTTGTGTCATTCTGTTATCTCATAAATTGTTATTAATATTAAGACAGGAATTTCGTTGCTAGCCTTGAATAACTTTTAAAAATCCTTTTCTCCTTCTAAAATTTGACATGCTTCGAGCAATTTTAAAATTATTCTAATTAATTTTTTTAAACAAACCATGTTGACCTAGTAAAGCTTTGCAAGTTTTCAATAAGCCTAGAATTTTATTTCATTTTTACCCATTTTTTTATTTTAAAAATAGCATAACAATTATACAAATTTACCTTCAGTTTATGTTATCTAATAATTTACTTGAATATGATAAGTAACTTGCTGTTTCAAGAAATTTACGATTATTCTTATACTAGGAAATATCTATGTATTCCTTAAAAATTGATTATTCAAATTTCTAATTTCTACTTCTTAAAAATTGAATGAAATAAACAGCTCGTCTGAAAGTTCAATTATAAGACTCCACATAAAAACTATAAATAATTTACGATTATATTAGATGCAATTCTATCGATATAAAAGGCTCATTTTAAGATTTTCTTAAATATCTATCTTTTTCCAATAAATTAATAACTTAACAAAATGGTTTAGCTTTTATATAAGTAAAGGCGAAACCCTTTTGCGAACAACCATGTTTTTATATACATTAACATATGTTATCAAAATAGTTCATTTTTACATAAACTTATTTGTTACAGATAATTGCTGTGAATACAAACGTCTAGAAAGAAAGAAAAAAATAATAATGGGATAACCCATATCCATACAAGTAATAAGTAATTATTCAAGATTAAACAGTTATTACCCAATTTGTTATTAAGTTCAATGGTTAAGCTTAAGCAATATTTTAAAATTTTTGTGATTGTTGAAGAGGTTAATGAGTAGATTAATCTCCCCAAAAAGTTCTTAAATGTTAATTTATGCAATGGCTTATGATCAATGCATCTTTCATATGAATTTCATTCCACTTGTATTATGAATTATTTCTTTCGTAAAAAGATTAAGAATGCTTATATGTAAAACATTGTAATTTTACTTAAATGTAATAAATGCGCTAATTCCATTCGATGATTTTTAGTTAAAATCATTGAATGAAGTAAATGCAATCTGAAATGTTTAGAATAAAATTTCAACATAAAGTATCTTTAGTCATCTAGCAGACAGGTAGAAATTAAAATATATACTTTTTTTCACAAGTATTCATAGTATTAATATTTTTGAGTTTTTTTTAACTCATTTAAAATATAAAATTAACGAAACCCTCTACATAATATAAATATTTATTTGCAGAGATAACAGAGACAAAATAACTAGTATTGTTTGTGCCAATTTGAAAATCTTATTCTTAGTGATACAACATTTTATAATATGAAATTTATTTACCCGTTGATTGTTATAAAAAATGACGATATATTTTAAAACTATTTCTAAGTATGATTGCAGACTAAAACGGACAAGCTCATCGCATTATGCACACCAATAATACACCCTTTTTCAACTATGACTTGAATGCAATTTCAATCCCATCACAATAGCAACTATCATTTTTAGAACCAATGATATTATTTGTTGAATTCATGCTAACATAAGTACATCAAAGAATGTTCCATTTATTTGTCTGAAACAAGAGGTAAATTGCTAGATTAGTTGCCGTCCATAAAGAAAAACACTTTTAGTTACTTAAGTAGCATTAAAGTTAAATCAATTTTAATCGTCCCAAAAATAGACAAAAAAAATCAAATTCTTACATTTTAATTTCTTAAGATACAGATATAAGTTAGGATTAACAAAATTGTAAGCAGTGATCAAATTTATTAAATCTTACTTCACTTATCAAAAAAAAAAACAATTTCTCATTAAAATTTATTTAAAAAAGGTCTTAAAAAGAATAAATCTACAAGCTACAAAATATCAAATCAGATTGGGAAATACCGGTAATGAGAGTGCTCTTTCTAATGATTAATGCAATAAATATATTTTCTATAGATTTGTAGTAACATTTATGCTCTAATTTTCGAGCGCTTCTGAATAACAATACAGATGTTGCTACAGCCAGTTTAAATCGTAAAAAAGTATCCTTAACAATAAAACTAGCTGAAAAAAATATATAATATACATATTTTTAAGATAAAAACTCTGAAGATAAACGTTTGAAAAGTTTACAGCTAAAAATATGAAACTTTAAAAATAAAAATTCCATATTGAAATTCAACCGTAGCTGGAATAGGATTTATCATATTCCATTCCAATGAGTGTGTTTTTATGGCTAGCTACTTCATTATTATACATATTTATGCCTAGCTACTTCATTATTATACATATTTATGGCTAGCTACTGCATAGCTATACAAGGATAACTTGTTACAGCACAATGAGCAGTCTTACAAGTGAAAGTTATTTCAAGGCATTTTAAGGTATCAACTATATTTTCGGTCTAAGAGGTATTTTCAGATATAGTTGATTGTATAATGTCTGTCGTATTATAGAAACATAACTAAAACTCCGAAGAGTCTTCTTCGATAAGAATGCATTCAGGAAAGAGACACAATACAGATTTTCTTTTATTCAAAAGCAGATGGGACCCGAATCCACGATCTTTATCATAGATATCTTATTATAAGGCTATATACAGAACTCGCAATTCATAAATTAAAATAAATGATAAAAAATAGAGAAATTTTCAATTTATATATTTATTCAATACCTTTCTCAGACGTAATAGCTATGTTTGTATCTCAAGTACTAAAATTATCATAATTCATGTTTTAAACTCTGAAATATATCTTTTTTTAGATAGAGATTTTTTTTTATTTCTGGCTTATTATAAAATTTTTAACAAAGCCAAAAGATTCAATCCCCTATTAAGTTGAGCTTAAAAAGATTACTTGTATGATTATTGAATTCACTTGATTTAAATTTTAAAAAGTTTACAAAGAATAGATAAAAATGTGGACTTTCATATTTGCAGAAATGTAATGCAATTTACAGCTACGTATTTCATGTTATAATTTTGCGATAAATAAACTCTTAATGAATTATATTTGTTCTTTAATATTCAAACATTTGTACTCTCTTAAAATAAAACATCTCACTTAAGCTATTAAAATAATGAAGAAGTGCACATGTCGGAACACTGTAAACAGTTCAATGCATCTTCAATTGTAAACGAAGGCAAAATATAAGAAAGATGGCACTCAACAACCTCTACTAACGGCCACTGATGCCAAGATCTCCAGAAAGTCGCCAATTTGAAGGGGAGGATAATTTGTCAGGACCGTTTTCTAAAAGAAGGATACAAACTGTCAGCCAGACTTGGCACAGTCTTCTTTCTCTACTAACGCCGCTCACAATCACAAAATAAAGTCGTATCAACTCCCTCATTTTTTTCTCCGTCTTCTTAGCGTCCATACACAATGGCAAGCAGTCATTGAGGAATTAAAACAAAAATAAAACGAACCTTTCATGAATTTCTCTTTTTTTATATCACCTCGATGGACAATTGAAAATGTCGGTTAAAATTTTGCTAGTGATATCTGTAAGCTGTAATATAATTGTTGAGAAAATTAATTGTCGGTTCAGTCTTTTATTCCGTAATGCGATCAAGGTAAAGCAAACATTCTCTCACTAAAATCTCAAGTACAATATTCTTAAACCAGTTTGTTTTACTTTTAGTTACAACTGTGAAAGAAAAAATCAACAGAAGTTTCTTAAAACTTATTTGAATGAAAGTGTCAACAGTGAATAGAGATAATTAACTCTGCATATTAAAAAAAAGCAAACAAACTATATCATAAAAGAGCTTCTTAAAGATGCATTTGTTTAGCTAATAGACAGTCTTTTCTTTAGCGACTGAATATTTTGAAAACGAATCAGCTTTTTTATGTATGTCTGCTTGTTAATTCAGTTTCATTCTGATAACTGTAATATAAATTGAAGGTTGACAACTTATTTAACTTAGGCTTCGTACATAATTAAATAGCAAAACAAACAATATAAAATATTTTTTAATTAATCTACATCAATAGTTGGTATTTACAGAAAGTGAGTAATTCAATGCCTTTCCTATGTTAGCATTTAATTATTGCCATTAAAATTTCATATTTCGAATAAAACATCATATTTTTTCTTTTCATTTATACTTGATATTTTTAATTTACATTTTACAACAATTTTTATAATAAAATGAATTTAAAAAAGAGCAATGGAATATTATATTTCACTGGGCAAATGAGCAATTTCAACCATAATTTAAATTATTACCTCGTAACAAAAGCATATCAAGCAAAATTTAAACTTTCATTTCGATAATTCGATCGTTTGACTTTTACCTTGAGTGCATGTATCTCTAGTGGCTTCAAACCACTTCTGACAGGCAATTCCTATTTTAACTAAATCTTGCTTGTGAAAAGGATAAAAGTGTGGGAAAAAATAATTCATTAAATTAAAATGTAATTACATTTTTTGAATATTTCTCACAAATTTTTAACTTAAACTGTTATTGGCAATCGAAATTTCCTATTCATAAAATTTTACAGCACAATTAACGGAAAATAGCAAAAACACATATTTATCTTACTAAATTAATAAGTTTGTGGTAACTAACTCGCAAAATTCTATAATAATAATCAAACTAAACTCACAATATTTTTAAGCACCTTTAAAGTGAACAAAAAAATTACTTGTATTGAAACGTTATAAAAATAAAAAATGATATGTTAACCTCACATTTTTTACTTGTTGCTTGTATTTAATAAAGTGTATTTTGCTATCTTAATTCAATTTAATTGATATTCTTGTGTGTGAACACTTACACTATTGTGGCAAGTTTATATTTTATCAGCTTAAAATTTACTTTTTATTTGAACTAAATTTTAGTTTCTCAACAATCTCTGTGTTATAAATGAATATTAAAGAAAACGCTCTCAAGTTTACATTATGAACTTCAGAGCGTTTATCATTAAAGTTCTAAAGGAGTATGTGTAGAGGAATATATGTACTATAACATTAAAAAATGATTCAAAAGTTTAAATGATGAACTCAAACAACGAAAATAATTAAATTAACACATTCATAACAAGGAGAAACAGTGAATAAAATAGTGATGAATGTTGTTTTCTATATTCTAAGAATTGTGCTATTTTATTTTTAAAATGTATAGTGTTTTTTTTTAATGTCCAGAGGCAATATCGGGAATAAAAACAAAGAAAAATAGAACATTAAAACAAATATAAAAATGCTGTGCAAATTAGCACAATAACAAGTTTTTAACTAAGTGATACGTGCAAAAATAGATATTGAAAGTTAAGGGGAATTATATATATGTATGCACGACACACACACACACACACACACACACACACACACACACATATATATATATATATATATATATATATATATATATATATATATATATATATATATATATATATATATATATATATATATACATACATTCAAAATTTCCAATATAAATTTTTGAAAAATTGAATGACAAGTTTTAATTTATCATTAAATATTGAATAACTTTTTATCATTTAAATGATAGTCTTCTATTATCAGTATATTTTTAATATAAATATACAATATTCCATTTTCTTACAACACAGTAGATTTTATTATAATAAAAAAAACCAAAAGTTAAAAACGTATCAATAGTGCAACCTTCTCAGAAAGCACTTCATCGATTTTTGTCTACTCTAATTACACAACTCGTAAAACAAATCTGGAAAAAAATAATAACGTAACGACAAAAAGGAAATTTGATACATTTGTATCTTTAATGAAAAAATTTGGTGGGGATTTTCCGAAATTTATGATCGGTGAGGAGCTTGGGTGAGAGGGTGTATCAAATATAAAAATGTCACGCGCTATTGCGATTTGCGACGAGAAGCATTTTTTTACCAAATTCTCATACATCCTCCATAATAGAAGGATGAAATGCTCTAAGGAATTGATTTACTTTCCCTATTTGCTTTAGGAAAAAAATATGACAATGGGGTGTCGTAGTAATCCTATTTATTATTTCTTATAGGGAATTTAAATTTTCTAGCAATATTATGCGATTTGCATAATTTAAAACAAATATACTATTTGATTACTTGTTTATATGTTTGTTGTTTGGCTAGACTTTTTTGATAGTAGGAATTATAATAATACTTAAATATGGTATGGAGAGCTTAAAAATAATTGCATTTTGTGAATGTCATGAAAATTTCAAGAATGTTTTGTCTTAGAAATAATTAAAAGTGGTTGTGTTTTGTAGTGTTAAATACCATTAATAAAATTGGACATTGCTCTATTAAGAGCAAAATATAAATATTTACAAACATTTTCAATAATAAAGAAATTGTGTATGTAAATTATAAGAAACCATTAGGGTTTGCGAGTGAAATTATTTTTTTATTCTGAAATCAAATTGAGATTTCTGAATAAAAAAAATTCAAAGGTAAATAAAAAATTATTCTCCAAACAACATCGGTTGTAATTTCTTTTGATTTAATAAATCACATATCACAGATAATATTTATGATCTGAGGAAAAATAATTAAAAGATTTATACCAATTTCACATGAATTTAAATGCTGTAGTAAAAATATCATTAGCCTATAAAAGAAAAAAAATTATTGGTGCTTGAGATTCATTTTAAAATGTGCTTTTATAAGAAAAATATTCCCTTTCTTGATCCCTAATTTTTTTCATGATTGGAATCTTTTGTGGCTCGAAACAATTCATCTTATCCTTGCATTTATAAAATAGAAATTAATATTTCGTGGAAAATGAATTAAAAAAAGAAATGCAAAACGTCATATACGATTAAAGTTCCTTTTAATTTAAATATTTTTATTCAAATTAATGGCTTTCTACAGGTTATTCAAAGACCAGTATTTCTTAGAACAAGATCAACAAAAGCATCAAATTACAGGATATAAAGATATTTTAAAGAAACCTCGATGTTGAAAAATAAACTTCGAATATTTAAAAAACGAATATAAACTTGTACATAGTTTTCTAACTCTTAAAAAGTGTAGTACAAAAAATTAACCTTATATTCTTCAGATGAAAGAAATAAAATACATAACTGGGTCAGAAAAGTGGGACCCAAGATTTAAAAATATGTATGTTCGGAAGAAATAATAAAGTTAAGAGCTCTTATAGTTATACAAAAATGCCATGTAAACATTTACTTTTTCTTCCACTTCTTAATAGGATTATCCTTGTGAAGCAAATTGTAAAGTTTCTTGATAAGAGTAGGTCATGTTTTACAGATGCCTCAGATGAAACATTTAATTAAGGAATAATACGGAAAAAATTAAAGAATAATGCTGTTAAAGATTTTGATTTTGTAAACTTTATAAATGAAACTGAATGAAATTTTTTTAAAGCGAAAACAGTAAAACTTGTTCTTTGGTTACAGCTATTGGAAATTTTCTGGGTAAAAGTAAAATTAAACGATGTTAAATGAAATGTTTTGCAGTTTCAAATCTCTGGATATAATAAATGCATTAAGAGGAAGTATTTGCATAACCATTTAACTTAGATTTTTTTTTATTTAATTTAAAGATTTTTTCGGTTTGCTCTTGTTATTTATTCGCCAGTCGATTAATGCGAGCAGCAATATGCTGAAAAAATAAATCTTAATCCCAATAAGCTGCACTTTGAATTCTATAAAACACCTGGTGATAAACCGAGCAACTTTTTCTTACCCCAAAACAACGCTTAAAGAGGATTTTTATATGAAAACATTTACTGAAAAATCACTTCACAAGCATTATAGGTAACATATTATCACTTCACCGATTTAAGAGGTACATAATATGCACATTTGGTACCTACTGTAAAATCACTTCATCAACATAGTAAAGAGAGATCATTGTAAATATCCATACCATCTTTGCTTTGCATATGTTCCTTGGAAAACTTACATTTACATATTCCATATGCCATGATAATTTTATGGCATTCAGCTTATTTGCTGTAGAAATTTTAAATCAATCAATATTGCAAAATTGAAAATATGAATATGTTTCAAATATTATTTTAGTTCAACTTCATTCCATAAAATAGCAAATATAATTTTGGGTTGATTGTATTTTTTTCTAAATAACGTTCTTTGAATGGTAAAAATTTAAAAATCTAAATAACAATATCTTCAGTTAACTATTTATATGAGAAAATTCCTCATTTTTTCTGTGTTTTTTAACAAATTTCTATTTCAAAATTTACATCAATCATGATAAAAAAACTGTCCCTTGTTAAGTTTCTATAAATGTTTTGATTTAATTTAAATTAAAAATAGCCGTTTTAAAAATTAGTTTTACTTTCACGAATTAAAAGCGTTCTAAATGTTGACCTAGTCTTCCTGACTCTTAATTTTTTGTATTAAAATAGTACAAGTCCTCCACAAATTAACCTACTTGATAAAAATAAATAAAAGAACTTAATTCAAACATTTATAAAAAATATATTGCCAAATAAAGTAATTCTGATATAAGTAAATCAAAGTTTTAATCGAAAAGTTATCTTCATTGTTGAATATTGCATATCTCTGTTTTATTACTTTGTTTATAAAATAAATAAAAATTTAAGAGGTCTAAAGATAAAGTAAAGATTTTATGAGCAAAATTTCTATTTGAATTAACAGTACACAATTGAGTTAATAACTTTAAGTTTATACTATATGAAGATTATGTACTTAAAATTAGCGTCATTTTCAAGCAGAATTGTTTCTACATTTACATAACTGAAACTTTATTTAAATGCACAGAAATTAATTTGTATTATTTGTATAAAAATAATTTTTACAAAAAGATGTAATTGATTTTTCAATTAATTTCCAATCAATCATTCATATAATTTACTTTGTAATAATCATTATGTGTACACTAATTTAAGCTAAAAAATATCTCTGTGGTTTTTGTTAAATTAAATTTCTCTACGAATGAACTTTTCTAAAAAAAAAAAATTTAAAAAAACTCGAAAAGCGATAGTATAATGAAAGAAAAAATACCTTCAGCTAAAAGATAACAGTTCATTTTATGGCATTTATAACATTTGTGATAATATCTTCGTTTGAGGAAGTATAAAAATACGTGAAAAATTGATCATAAATATATTAATGCAAAATTATATTACGTAAATATCAACATTTAAAAAACTGCAAATAAGTCATCAATAAGAAAGGTCCAAAAATAGTTGCATCTTGCATATGAATAGAACCATTTACCAAATATTTCATACAAAATTAACCTTTTCAAAGCTTAATTGGAAAGAGATATTCAATTTAAGTACGTGTTTTATATATGGACATTTGTTAGCATTTTACCAATACATTTAAATGTTATGTCTTAAAAGAAAAAATACATGGCATTAACAAGTATTATTGTCTCTTCGCGATTCGCTTACAAAATAATAACTAAGCAACTGATTCATTTTAAATAAAAAAAAATATTTTTTCGCTCTGGCACAACAACATAAATAATAAATTGAAATCGTAACAATAAAAAATATGAGTAAACTCCAAAGCTTTACAGATTCTGGAGCAATTGCCCTTTCAATGTCAGAAGTAAACTGCGCTCATAACATGCAATTTAAAAATGAAGCAGCCTATGCAATAAATATATTCATGCTTCAAAATTAACTGACGATTTTCGCGATGTAAAATTTCACCAGAAAATGCTAAACTCCTTAAAATTGCCATTTACTTTCAAAACACCGCATTACTGATATTATTCCAATTTTTCGCATTCAAATAGCTTTAGGGTCATTTCCAACCCCCTGTCTTTACAAGTACTTCTGAGAAACAGTACCAACTAATAATAATTGTTTTCATGCAAAAAATATATAAAAACACAAGGGATGCTAAAAAAAATTGTTTCCACCACAAAGCATATTTTTATGTGTAAATGGTAGGGAACGATCCATCAAATTTAAATTCAAGAGGAATATCCCTCTAATCTAAAAAATAAAATAATAATGAAAATAGAGATGACCAGAGGTCACAAAATCACCGAAGCATGATGCCGAAATTTGTGGGTTTATATTTGTGTGTGCATATATACATACACATCCGCCTGCTTTGCCCCACCCCACCCTCCAACTCATTAGGCAACGTCAAACTCTTTGTGTTCGTATCGGGACTTTTCGTGGATATTGTTCCACACTCCTACAACAATAACATCTCAGATATTGTTTCTGATTCATTTTTATAGCGTATCTCATAAGGCAAGAATTAAGAACTAAAATAAAAAGTGACCGGTAGGTAGCTTTTTTTTTAAAGTTTTCCCCTTTAGCCAATTACATTTTAACACGCATCGATAGGTCCCTTTTGTTCTGTGTCGTCATGCCGCAACGTGTATTGCTAAATGAATCCTGCGGTCTTGAAGATCGTGCTGGAAAAAGAACACACCTGACTTATAGGTTCAAATACCCCTGATTGCGCATTTCATTTTGGTAGGGTTGCGTCTCTGAGTTTTTACGGCACTGAGATTATGTATATATTTCTAATTGAAATGACAATTGACATCATTTGTTACTCAACATCCCGGTAGTAGAACGAATGTGAAAAAAGTAAGAGGATATAAAACTTTGGGGATTACATTGTATTTTATCAAGTTAGGTAATATCTAAAAGAAAATAAATATAAAAATTTGTAGAGATATATTTTATATCATTTAATGTTTTTTACAATGTCTAATTATAATAGAAAAAAGACGTGAAAAATTGAAAAAAAATCTTGCTATTCAATTTAATATTTAAGAAAGCAAATTAATCTGAAATGAAAAATTTATTTAATTTATTTATACCCTTAAAAAAACTTAAGTGAAAATAAAACAAATGTATATACACGCTTTTAGTGAATTTTCAAGTTATTTAATGTTTCTTTAAATGTTTAAAAAATATTTTCCTTTTTGTATGTGAATGGTATCGATTTTTGATAAAAACCCAATGAGAAATAAATATTTAAAAATATTATAATTCTCCTAACTATATACAGTTGGAATGAAAGGTTATAAAATAAAGCATTTTTAAGACAAATTACTTATTAAGAGAAGATAGTCAGAAAGGAAAATTTTTAATTAAATTTTGTTGAAATTGAATATTTTTCAAAAATAATTGGTTATAAAATTACTGAAGTTCACCTGTAATAAAAGCAGAAATATCTTCACTCGACATCATATATTTTTAAAAGGTAAAGAAGAATAACTAATGTAATTAAAATTTGTTTAATTTGTAGTATTATAAAGAATAAGGGAAAATAAAAATATGTTAGCAAAAGCTCCGAATAAAATTAAGGGGCATAGTAAAGAGCATACATAAGGTTCAAGAAAACTACCCCAATCAAGAAACTACCAGACTTAAAAATAAATTATGGGTAAACAAGATGCTTTAATTTTGAGATATGAATAACAAAAGATATCAAATTAATATCAAAATACACTAAGAAAAATGAAAAATGTTTTCAATATAAATAAATTTTAGAACTTTAATTTTACTAATGAATCAAATTCTTAGCTTTCCTCAAAAAATGAAATTCTATTTTATAAATCTTTGTTATTCTCAATAAAATTTAGCTAAGACTTAAATTTCTTTTGAATTATTTCTAAATAAATCGTAAACACACTGGTTATATATATTTTAATATATATCAAATTAGAAGTGATGCTAGAGAAATATAGATATCAAATAGAGATGGATGAATCTTTTAATCTAAGGTCAATTGTAGGACGAAAATCCTTAATATTTTTACGGGAAAACTTACAGCAATATCTCTGACTAAGCACTATGGCAATAATGTCGGTCATTCCTCCTATTAAAGAACAAATTTGAGGAGTCATGGAACAAATGACCACATCTTTTCGCTATTTAAGATTACTTCAAAAGACTGGTCAAAACTTAAATGCCAGATTCAATCACGAAATAATATAATTCAATTGAAAACGATTTTTTATTTCTTCTTTTTTTCAACAAAACGGAGTAGAAAAAAAAAGAAGATTATCTTAAGGAACAATCGGCAATAAAGGCAAGTTTATCATCTTTTAAGTACAAAACATTTTACCAGTTCGTTTCTCACAATTCACAGTGTGCCCAGCACTGAACGTGAATTTATTCCACTGGTAAATCCCAGGCATGTTAAAGGGAATAGCTGGACCTCACGCAAATAGAAATGATGTTGGACTAGCATGATGTTCACCAGAGCGAGTAAAAAGTTAAGATGAGTTGTTTTTCTTTTATAATGTACACATAAATAGATAAATAATGGAAAATTATATGCTTAAGTTAAAGCATCATTGTAATTTTATTCTCTAACAAAACAGTGGGGATTAATGTAACTTTTACTTTTTGTTTTCGATTGGGGAATAATTAAGTCAATCTTATTTATGTTAATTTTATTTGTGAAAAGTCTAATATAATATATGGTAATGATTCTTTATGAAAAACATGTATCACTACTTAATCTCTTTATTAAAAATTATTGCAAGAACAAATGGATAACGCTCTTCCGAATAAAAATTATAAAGCTAAAACCATTAGTTAAATGATATTGAATAGTCATGTTGTATATGTTAGCATTTAAAAAAAAGTGCCAGAAGGTGTATAGGCTATATTCGTTTTTCTTATTTTAATTGTCGTGCAGTATTACTTATTTTAATGATATTTACACAATAAAATATATTTTAATTAATTTGATAATTTATCGAGTAATATCACATTATCTAAATTTAAATTTAAAAAAGGCTTGCTAATTTTATTTCATTTAATTTTTAAACTAATAAGAAAAATGCTGTGTAGAAAAGATTTGTATTCTTTTAAATTAAATTAAACATGATTTATAATTATTTTACTGCTAGGGATTTTGTTTTTTTAATTTGTAAGACAAGAAATTTGAAGTATAAAGTAATGACCTCAACGAATTTCTAATTCTTCTTCTTCTTAAGGTTGGGTTTGTATGTCATTGACACCTCTGCTTAAATCAGCATTTTGTACCATTAACTTCCAAATCCAATGTTTCCTAGTTCCAGTAACTCAGGTCACCCACTTTATTAATAAAGTCCGATAACCCTTTAATGGAGTCTAGGTGTAACTCTCTAGTATGAATAATGTCTAAAGAAGTTAATCTAGGGAGGACAAGAGCCTCGCATTAGTAAATGATATGCTTGGCTGTTTCCTCTTGCGTATGACATTTCCTGTAGATAGGGTCTTGCTGAAACAGTCCCATTTTATGGAGGTGTTTTCTGAAATAGTAGTGCCCAGTTATAAAGCCTACGATTATAAGTATCTTCTGCCAGAGCATCTAAGAATTTCAGAGGCAATCCTCGATGATGATCCACAGATCATACTTTTAGCGTGGGTTTGACCAGGAGTGTTGAGCCAAGCTTCATACATCTTCCGTTTTTCTCATCTAAGAACATTGGTTTTTGCGGTCTTCAAACTGATCCCAAAAAAAGGTTTTGCAACCAATGAGAACAAAATACGATCCTTGTTTAGCAAGCTCATCAGCCCTTTCATTACCTTCGATACCTTTGTGCCCTGGCACCCATACAAGGATCACCTTGTTTCTAGTTGCCAGTTCTGCAAGAAGGTTTCTACAATCCAACATCATTTAAATTTGATTTCGAAAGAATTAAGCGCTTTTAAAGCGGCTTGACTGTCACTAAAAATGAGAATCCGCTTATCGTAGTAGCCCTTCCTCATATTTAGTCGCAGACAGTGGATAATGGCCAAAACTTCTGTCTTTTGGCCATTATCCACTGTTGAAAGACCGTCTGGAAGACTGTAGCGTATCGCCCAAGGCTTATAGACAGGCTGGTTCTTGGTGACACGCCACATACTCCCAGTCCTGAGAGGCTGTTTTTCAGTGATCCATCTGTGTACCAGATTAGATCTCCGGTTTTAGTTTCAAACATGTTTTTATCCCATTCGTCTCTAGTTGGAAAAACTGTTTCAAATGTCCTATCAAACATGTATGATTTTTCCATGAATTCCGAGGCCATCAGGAAATTAGGATCTTGAATTTTCCTGGTAATGCCTCTGTGCCCTTTGGCAACAGGCTGGTCGTACCAGTGGTTTTGCAGCTTCATTCTGTATGCAGTAATTCTGGCAGTGCTGCAGATGAAGATGTCTAAGGGAGTTAGATCCAACATAACCTCCAATGCTCTGGTTGGCGTGGTGGACATTGCTCCTGTGATGCAGAGACAGGCCAGTCTTTGTAGACCTCCTAGTCTGTCAATCACAGTCTTGTGTTCCACCTTACGCCACCAGATCACACAGGCATATGTGAGAATGGGCCTGACAATAGCTGTGTACATCCATAACATCAATTTTGGATGTAAACCCCAGTTTTTACCAAGTATTCGCCTGCAAATCATAATGCTTTTCTTTGCTCAGTTAATTTTATTATCAATGTGCTTATTCCAGGTGAGTTTCTGATCTACATAAATGCCCAGATACTTCATCTCTGAAGCCACATTGAATTCAAAATCAAAAAGTCTTGGTATGAAAAAACCTTTCCGTTTCTTTTTGCGTGTAAAAGGTACAAGGTAGGTTTTCTAAGGATTAACCATCAGGTCCCTATCCATGCACCATTGATCAACATAATTTAGAGCATCCTGCATGAGATGACAAGTTATGTCGAAATCTTTGCCAAGGATAAGAATCACAATGTCATCAGCATATCCTTGCGTATAATATCCCCTATCATTTAGATGTTTTATAAGGCTATTTACAACTAGGTTCCAAAGTAATGGTGACAGAACACCTCCTTGAGGATAACCTCTAGTAACCTCTTTTTTAAATGATTCACCGAAGATGTTCATTTGTATACATCTATCCGAAATTAAGGCCTCAATCTAAGTACACAGGGTCTGATTAATCCCTGCCCCTCTAAGTGCATTGAAGATGGATGGATGGGAAGTGTTATCAAAGGCACCCTGGATGTCGAGGAAAGTTGCCAAGGCAATATCTTTTTGATCTAGAGTGGTTTCAATTTTGGAAAGTAGCTGATGTAGAGCGGTTTCAGTAGATTTGCCGGGTTGATGGGCAAATTGAAGAGCATGCAAAAGGGACTATTATTACCCAAGTAATCTCTAATATGCCGATCAATGATTTTCTCCATAATTTTAAGAAAGAATGAAGAAAGACTGATTGGTCTGTAAGACTTGGCCTGGTCATAGGTGTCCTTGCCAGGTTTATGAATGAAAACAATCCTAGTCTTTTGCCATATCTTTGGTATGAATCCCAGTGCGAAGCTAGTTCTGTAAATTCTACTTAGCACTGGTATGACAATCTCCTCTGCCTTCTGGATCATGATGGCCATAATTCCATCAGGCCCTGGGCTTTTTAGAGGTTTAAAGGCTAAGATTGCCCATTTAACAATGTTGTAGATTACGATATTTTTAGCGATGGTCCATTGATCGCTATTGACTGTTTGCAAAGAGCCAATGCAGTGCTCCCCTTCGTTGCTATAAATATCTCTAGCTCCTGGAAAGTGGGTTTTGGTCATAATTTCCATAACCTATTTCCCGGAAGCAGCAAAATTACCCTCATCGTCCTTTAGGTGCCAACCAAAATAGGTTCAACCCTTTTAAGGAGTTTTTGGAGTCCAGCTCCTTCAGAAATAGAATCTATCTCTTCACAGAACTTCCACCAGGAATTAATTTTACTTTTATTTATAATTACTTTTTGGTATAACGTAAGAAATATGATAATTATGTTTAGTTAAATTTATTTCATTTCTCTTAAAAATTTCTAGTGTCATTCATTGATCTATAGATAGTTTTTAAATAATGTACACATAAATAGATAAATAATATTTATAAACTTTTTTTAAGATCAACGTGTTAAAAACTAAGATATAATTATAATTAATTATGTATTAAATATTAATATGTAACACACAACTATAATTATAAATGTCATTTCATGTAACTCATACACATATTATTTCTTTAAATATGTAAATTTTAGGCCATCTCACAATGAATCAGTTTATTCCCTTTAAGAGGAATTCTTTTTAAAAACAATGCAATTTTTATGTAGTTAAAATATTTTTATTAAAGAAAGAAATTAAAGGCTATGATTTCTGTGGAATATTTACAATAAAGCTAGGAAATAATTTTATAAAGGAAACATTAAAATGAAAATAAATGTATCCGAATTTTCAAAAGCATTGTGTAAAATCATAAATTGCTATGTAAATAAAAACTTTGCTGCATAAATTTCAATTATATTAATGAAAATTTAATTAAGTAATACTTTATTTATTTGTTAATATTGAAATACAGAATCTGAAATTTAGTTTTACTTTTAATTTTCTTCATTGACCGATATAATAATTTAACTCGAAAAATGAAATTACTTTAGGAAAAATTTATATCCAATAAAATTATTTTAAAACTATTTAATATATAATAATCACATTTTTAAATAAGAGAATTTGAAAAAAATTTTGTGTTTTCAGAATTTCAATACTAATAGTCAATTGTCTCTTCTGTCAAAAGACCAACAAACGGAAACTACTATTAGTTGTATTTAGCTTGATTTATCAGTTCTTTCTGAAATATAGAATTCACAAGAACATCTTTTTCTTTCATAAAAATTCAAATTATATAGCAAGCTTCAAGAAACACAAACTTCCATTCAAGATTTTTATGATTTTCATAGCTGCCATAAGCATTCAAGATTTTTCTGACAGTTTTATTTAAAGCTTCATATATTATTTTAAACAACCCCCCTCCCAAAGTACACTAATTTGCATTGCATATTTTATGAGATCCTTAAAACTCCTTAATATTATCTGAGAACGGATATGAAGTAATCAATTTAGGATAAAATATAACAAAAAATCTTGAAATCGGAATTTAAAATTTATTTTTTATGTTAGAATCAAAAATGCCTGTGTGTGTAGTTATAAGTAAATCATGTCTCTCTTGAGAATTTTTTTTTTTGTGTTAAACTTAATATTTACTGTGAAATATTTATGGTATCTTTGATCGGTAAAATTTTTTCATTAATCGAAGCATAAAGAAGTAAAATATCAAATATTTTCTGGAAATTTCCTTTTTAAATATTCACAGTTACTTTTAGAAACTATGTAAATGAATGATAGATATTGCTCTTTTCTTTCAGGAAATAAGATTCATGGAGATTTTATTTTCTTCGAACATTATGAAGTAGAGGAAGTATTTTCTTCCCGACACCAGGGAAATATATTTCAGTAGTGCAGCAAATAATTTCCAAATAGTAAATTATGATTTTTTACTTACAGTATTTAGAAACGAGCTAAAATATACATTATATTTTCAAAATATTTTATTTGCTACTCTATGGATATTTCAGAATAAAAAAGCTTATTTTTATAAATTTTTGAGATTATTTATATATGTTGATCCTATGTTATAGAAGAATGTAGAAAAATATTATGTTCGCATTTCTTCCTTTGATTGACATAAGATCTTATGTCAATCGAAGAAAGTAAGAAATAATTTATATAATATTATTTAAAAATACTATGGAAAATTCTATATTACATATGTAACTAAAACTAATATATATAGAAATATGGTTTCTTTCAGTTTCTTGCATAAGATACAAAATGAATATCATGTTCATTTTACTCTTTAAATCTATAATTGTTTTAAGCATCGTAAATATTTAGCACAATACTACTTTAATTCCAAATTATGTTCCTATAAGGTTGTATACTTCTTTTAAATTATAATATAATATTTGGCATTTTTTTTATTATAACTATTTGACATGTGACAAAAAAATCTATTTTCAGTGTTTCAGGGATTTTTCAAATGACAACCAACTGATGCTGAAACAAAATAATGTTTTTAAGTTTCATGTACCTGAAAGATGTCCTCATAAGTGATCCTCAAAAGTGATTTTTAAAGAATATCCCATGCATAGATTTATTGAAGAGCCAATAAATTATATGATAACGCGTTTTTAAATTCTTACTTAAATTTATTATTCCTGTTTACATTTTAATTCTTTAAATTTTTATAAAAGCAACTTAATTGTAAAATGACAAATTAATACAATTTTTAAATTCTAAGTTACGGGGAAAATCCAGTTTTGAATATATACAGATACTGATTTGTGTGCACACATGTAATTATCAATATATTAATCATATTTAACCAATATATATATATATATATATATATATATATATATATATATATATATATATATATATATATATATATATATATATATATATATATATATATATATATATACTGTTTAATCTTATTTGCCTGAATAAATTAAGTTAATTTTATTTATGCATAATTAACTTCAGACATATGTATTTATTAAAAATAACTGCTTAATTACAAGAATAAATGAAATATATTAAACGTATATTTTTATAATTTAATCCATCATTATTTTTATCCATGATTCGAGCAACTAATGAAATAATTCTTAAATCCAAATATTTTTTGTGCAAACAGATAAAGTAAATAGATATTAACATGTGATTCATCTTGCTCCCAAGCGTTTCTTTAATGCTTCCACTCATAGCTTGTATGGTCTTTCGTATATGCTACGCCTAAAAACAAACAAAAACTTCTTGTGTCTCAAAACCTATTCTTTCTGATATCTGCTGCTTTCTTATAAGATAATAAAGCAAATTTTATTATTTAGGATATATATATTTTCCTAAATCTGTATAGTTTTAACTAAAATTTATATTTTGTTAAAATAAACATTCGCCTTTGAAGACAACAATCTTGAAAATCGTGTATCTATAGATTTAAAATAACAATTTATAAACTCTCGTATGTGTATTTAAAATCAAAATAAATATTTCATCGTATAAATAAATCGTTTCGTCGTACAAACTGAATTTGAGCAAACGATCCCTTCCATTAAAGTTTTCAGATAAACAATCTCTAGTTTTCATTCACGTGATCCTGTTTTTAATTTGAAGTAATCTTATATAGCTATAAAAGTATACTGTGAGATTAATGTAGGTATGTATATATAATGATATATGAATTTCCCAAATATTAGAGCATCTGTTTTTCACCGTTATAAAACTTTTTTGCTCTACAACAAACGTAGGAATGAAGCCACACAATCAAACGATATATTATGAGTTCTTTAGTAAACAAAAGGAAGAAAATTCTTAAAGTTCCACTTGCGTTCCGGAATGATTCTAGACGGATAAAGATGTCCTAAAAAAGAACATCTCTTTTTTTCTCAACCGGGTGATATACTTTTTTTTTATTTTGGAAAATGTCTGAAAGCTGAAACGAAACTTTTCAAACGAGACTGCAAGATGCAAGTGAAAGAATGTTCCCCTCTCTGACACGTTCTTTAATGTGCGAACATTCCAAGCTCACGGTTCTTGTCACGTATCCTGCCCGGATGGAAAATCGTCTGCAGATGAAGAAGAGCAAGCAGGGGCGGAGTGTATTTATAGAAGATTGGAAGCGACGGGCATTAATTATCCGGGGAGAGAGATTAAGTGAGTGTAACTATCCGAGGTGGAGTTTCCAGGGTATCCTTACACTCTCGTTAAACGACGAATTGGGGTCGCTCATTGTTCCGAACTCGCGATTTTTTTTATTTTACTTTAGCGCCAATGTTTTTTAATGTATGAAGAAGCGCGATCCCGGCTTGGTTCTCGGAACGGAAGTAATAATAACGGTTGAAGTTAACGTGATTAATAGTAGCTGTGAATGGGTAGAAAGAGTTCCGCTGAGATCTGAAAAAGAGTAACTTTCGAAAAGTAACTGTATTTGTTTGCGAGAATGACTTAACGAGTAACTCAGTTGCAGGATTGTCTTTTCTCTTCGTTACTTTTTTATTTTTCAAATGGAATGAAAGGTTCGCTTGAGAAATTTTATTTTATTTTACTTATTTTTATGAAAATAACATGATTATTATTTTGTAAAAGATTTGCAGAAAATTTGGATTGCTGGAAAATATCAAATTTAAAGATTATTTTCTACTATTTTTACGAATTTTTGTGTTTTACATACTTTAAGCAGCAAATAGATGGGAATTTAACAACAGCAAATTATACGAGTTAAAAATAATATCATTATGATTACAAAAAAAAACATGCATTCATCCATATTTTTCTCAAAATATTGATTTAGTTCCAACTTAAATGTTTATTCCATCAAAAAAATGAAAATAGTAAAAAAGATAGTCCCTAATTCATTTTATTCAATTTAAATTTCGAAAAAAGTGCAATAATTCCAAAAGTTTGTGAATAAATCTTTTATGATACTTGACTTTATACACAGCAATGCACATGGAATTCAATAAAATTTATTTGTCCTTTTCTGCGGAAAAAAATTAGAAATATTTGAAAAGAAACAAGAACTTTATTGAATTAAAAATTCTATAATTATAGTACTGCTGATGTATGTAAATTAATATTCAATAGAAAATAAATTATAATTGCAAAAATATACGGTAAGAAAGTAAAATTTGTTCATATTTATGACTGTTAACTATAAAACATAATTTTTTCATGATAAAATACAAGGAGCTTGCGAAGCATTTTCTCTCTCTCTCAGTAGGACTTGTATAAATATTTCATGTTGTATGAGAAAACTATTGCTTTTTAAAAAATATCAATAAGTGATATTAAAAATATAAATATACGATGAATGCACATTGTATTTATTTATTATTATTGGAATAGTTTTTCATACGAAAGATTTGTACTTACTGCATATTAAACACAATAGACAAATTAAACACAGTAAGATTACGTTAACATTTTCCTTTATGACTCAAATATGTTAAAAATTTTAATTAAATATATATTTTAACTAAATTGAATAACTATTAATTAATAAATAACTATCAATTAGTTAAATAATTAATTAATTAAATAACTATTATAATGACCTTTCATTAATCATGAGAAAGTTACCACGCATAAACATACCATTTAAATGTTATGGCTGAATCATTTCTTAGTGAAAAACATTATAAATATATGATTTACATTTATAGAGTACACTTTCATTAAAAAAAAGAACTCTATGTTGTAAAACCAAATACAGTACCTTTAAAAAGACTACATTTTCATTTCATTGTGATTTAAAGTTTTGAAAACTTGAAGAGTTTAACTACGTTAGGTCAATCATAACAAGCAAGAGGAATAATAAATCAAATTTACTAGATTTCGCATACCTATTAACAAAAATTCAACTATCAAACTCATATATGTGTAATTCAATTTTCCGAAAAAATATTGATTTGAGAAATAAAAATACATTTTTGAAAATGATTTCTATCAAAAATACTAGAGTATCACAGACCACTGTTTCAAAACAAATCTAGATGTTTTTGTTTCAAAATTTCAACTGTTTCAAAACAAATGCAGATACAAAGATTATTAAATGTATTTTTTTCACCTTATATATGAATATAAGTATTCTAAGCATATATTTATTTCCTTGAAAAATTTTAATTTTTCTGAAAAATTTTCACACACACATGTAATAACAACAAGATATTAAGATATGACTTTCATATAATCACATAATATCATGTTTCAAAAGATAATTAGTAAAAATAATTAATGATCTTGTTTTGAGATTAAATTTTAGTTTTGTTTAAAATTTATCATAATTAATTAAAATAACATTTTTATAAATTTATCCTTCTAAATACATTTCATGAGTTATTAATAGTGATTTACAGCTATGTAATAGTCTTAGCAGTTACCAAATGATGAATGAGTTTTTATTAATTGTTATATTTCATCAAAATTATGTGTGAATGTTAGAACTCTTTTAATATAAATTACTGAAAGATTTGCCTTTTTCTTAACTTCTTTATAACTCAATACTGCGTTAGATATGTTTTAGTAACGAAAATATGCTTAAGGATATAATTTTTTAAATTTGGAATCTTTACAAACTCAAAAGAATAAATATAATCATATATTTGAAAATCCTATTTTTTTAAGAAAAATTTTATAATAAATTTAATGTAGAAAATTACATTTCAAAAATATTTTCTTAAAAATGTGTGCTACTAAAAAGGTAAATGCTTGATTGCTTAAGTTTTTTTATGTTTAAGCTTGATATATTGGGAAAGAAGGTTTTTGGAATGACTTGTCTTTTCCAGTTCGTATCAAAAAGAGTTTGACAGGAAAACAATGCAGAGAATGTGAAATAATGTTCCTTAGGTGCAACATTCTACTGCATGACGCTGCACGAGATATCTTTACATCAAAAGATAGAATTGGGAAACAGAAGACGTTGCAGCAAAAAAGTTTTGTAGGTGCGCTTCCAATATTTTATCAGCCACAAAAGATCTGAGAAGTTGATGATAAAGAATTTTCTTCCTTGTCATTCCAAGATGGTAGACATGATACGCAGAAACGTCGTTTTCTGGTGACTCTAGCTTTGTCATCGTCTCTTTCCAAATTCTTCCTCTCAAACTTCTTGGGATGTTCTTTTCCTCTCAAAATCTTCTTTTTTTTCTCTTTGTGTAAATTTTTTTCCTACTGTACTTGAGTAATTACTGTTGCTTCAGTTGAAATTGCAGGGGTGGATGCTTCTATGTTTTTCAAACCCAGTATGTCAATTTTTCAGAACTTCTAATCTCTCTGGAAACTATTTTGTAAGAACTAGAAACTTAATGGCATGCTCCTTAATTCCTTCAGCTGAGTTTCTTTTAATAAATTAAAATTTTCTCACTGGTATTTAAAATTATGTTGCTAACAAATACTCTTAAGACGTGAGCTGGGAATGATGAAAATTACATTGTTGTACCATATTTGAGGGCATTAAAAATAGTATACTTTCTACAATTTGAAATGAAATGATTCTTTACCTTTCATTTTTTTAATTTTAATTTTTTAAAACTTAAAACGTTTAATAAAAAATATTTAAATTTTCTCTTCGCTAAACAGAGATTAAAGATAGATAAAAGTAAAATTTTTCTGAAAGTTTATTGTACTAAAAATAAACGTGCTTATGCAGTGATAGTTAAGATCCATTGTGGTATTAAGTTTGCTTCATCGATTTAAAACCTACTAAATGTTTTTTGTCTTTTTAATAAAATAATTTTTCACCATTTATTTTTGAATTTTTTTCTAACCAAAAGCAAGTGGGAAAAGCTTAGAGGAAATCACATTTCTCATAGAATAAATAATAATATATAATAGAATAAAAATAAATTTATGAAATAAAAAATTGCTAATATTTTTTAACAAATGTGAATGGAGTTTTATTATAGTACTAATAAAATTACTTGTAGAGTGAAATATTTGTGTGTGTGCCTACAATTCAGCTGACTGCCATTTTCTTCCTCAATAAATTTAGAAAATTATTTTTTTAAGTGAAGGGTAACTTACGGACAGTATATAATAGAATTCTAAAAACTAAAATGAAAATATATCTCCATAATAGATACAATCTTAATTTTATACTTTTATTTTAGCTTCGCTTTATTTAAAGTGATTTGCATGACTAGATGTTGTTGTTGTCGTGTGCCAGCTAGGCTGGCAATATGAGGTGCGCTGCTCCACTTTCCTAACTGAACCATATTTTGGTGTGTAGTCCTACTTCCTCAGTACACACGTACCATAGAGACCCGTTTATAGAGTAGGCAACCATTGTAATTTCATTCATACAAGGAAAGGACAAAGACAGGATAGATAGAGAGAGAAAGTACAGACCCGAACCGGGATTCAAACCCATGACCTACTTATCCGCAGTTAGGTACGCTGACCACTAGACAAGTTGGGCGGTGACTAGATAAATATTGTGAATAATTAAATTTGTATGCAATCAGAACTGATTACTTTCTAAAACTAATTAACAACATTACACTTCGAAACTGTGAAAACAGAGGATATTATTACAATGTAATTAAACGTCAAAAAACAATTTAATAGCTCAAAAAATAAGAATCAATTTTTTTAAAAAGTTAAATAGATTTAACCATTTTATTCAAAAATATGTATAATAAAATGTTTTATTCCTCTAAGGAATAAAAAAATGATGATGCCAAGCTTCAAAACAACAATGTTGTGATTCAATTAACTCTGCCGAGGAAGAGGAAGTTGTAGTGAAGATCATTATGAACCTAGCTTCCTAACATTGACCTTTAAAGCGAAAAAAGATGGCTCTAATAATCATATCTGTCAAGATCGGGAGCCAGTGAATGCCCATCAATGAATCATTGACTCCAGTGACTCCCTTAATGACGAAAATATCCAGATCTATTTCGGGAAAGCCTGCGCATCCACCAACAAAGGGAACAACACTTCACATGTGGAAGTCCTGCATTCGATAATTTCAATTCAACCATTAAGCGATAATAAGGCTCGCCTGCTTTTGAGCCATAGTAAAACAAAGAGCTTCCACCATTTTCGTGCTTCTCAGAACTTCTTTGTTTGTCCGTAATCGGAAATTCTATAGAAGAAAACGTTTAACAAAAGGAGTAAAAACGTATTATGGGAATCGATCGTAAAATTATGCCAGTGATAAAGAACGAGGAGACATTATTTCTATATGGTGGCGTTCACAAAAGGGAACAATCTTGTTATCTGAGAGGAGCCAGCGAGGAATACAAAACGCGAGGGATTGTTTAATTGAGTTGATGTATGTGGAGTTCGTTAGAAACAAAATAGGCATGCCCTGTGATAAAAAACGAGTCATCGATTGTTCTGATACGAGTGTCAGTTTTTCTGAATCTACAAAAAAGAACTTTAAATCTGAATTATTGTCACATCATTGCAAGACAAATGAACACAGGAATAAGAACAGGAACATTTTTTCAAATGCACACAATTTTAGTTTCCATAAATTTTCCTTAACGATTAAAATGAGACAAAGCACAATATGCAATAGCAGTTGTTTTTTAATAACACATAAATTGTGTATCTTATCTTTATATGCTTTACAAATTGTAAAATAGATAATAAAATAGGCTATTTGAAAATCAGTCATTTTCAATAGTTTATATAATAAATTATATAATTATATAAATGAGTCAATAATACATTTCATTATTTTTTAAATATTTTTGGAAGGACAAATCCTATTTAATATTTGCTACCTGAGGAGAAGTAATATTAGTTTTGTTAGGAATTGTAATATTCTTATATACAGTGTATTTCATGAATTGTCTCTAATATATTAATTATATTTATATTTTAGATATTTTCATTATGAAAAGTAAAAATACATCGTTTATTCTAAATTATTAAAGTATCTCGGTTCTATTTTTTATTAACATAAATTTTCTAATAACACAAATTTTTGAATTTGCAAATAATCTTAAAATATTTCTCAAAATGTTAAAGTTTTTATATAAATTTTTTAATAAAAAGTCATATGCAGCGTCAAAATATAATGCTTTTAAAATAATTCAACATTAATAACTTATAATTTGTGATTATAATTTAAAAGCACAAAGTCTTAATAAAAGTAACCAAAAAATTAAAAACGCCACTCAGAAAAACTAAAAAAATATAAGAAATTAGCAAAATTATATTTCTAAAAATATAACGGTATAAGATTTCTAAATTTAATCTGGACAATTCAAATTTATTAAAATAATGTTAGTGAAAAATTATTTTCCTTTTTTATGTCTTTTTTAGGATTCAACTCCTAAGTAATAAAGGTAAAATAATCTCAGAGATATAATTAAAGTTTCCCAAATAAATTCATTGAATAAACTAATGACTAATTTTCAAGATTTAGCTATAAAAATAAAATCATAAATAAGCAGAATAAAGTTTTTAACACTAATTTTTCCTATAGTGTAATTATTGTGTAATTACTATGGTTAGTAAGTCTTAGCCTAACTTTTTGTTTTAAAGTTCTTAATATTAATTGCAAAACGACAAGAATGAGGTTTTGAAAAAAAAGTTGAAGTCTTGGTATTTTTTGTATAATTAGTACCGCATTCAATAAACTTGTATTGATTTAAAATACTTTTTGCGGAAAACGCAATTTTATTTTGGTGGTCAATTTTTTGAAACTTTAAAGTATGACATGAGTTTCCATACTGTATACACATCTATGTTCTTAGTTCTAATTTCAAAATTAATATCTATTTATTAGATTAGGCTCATTGATGCTAACATTTCAAATATTAAAACATTAAATTTTATTAAATTAAAGTTGATATTGAAAAATTAATCGTGAAATTAAAGTTGATATTGAGGAATACGTAAAATTAAGTTTTGCAATGAATTCTTACAAAACTTACTAGATTAAAAAGTGAAAACCATGACATATTTTATAAAAGACTGTGCTCTGAAAATAAAGTATATTCCTTTTATTCAATTTTAGTCTTGAAGATACATATGAATTTATTAACATTTCTCCAGTATTTTTTGTAATAAAATCTTAGTTTTAAGATATTAAAAGCCACCTTTCAAGTAGTTTTTTTTTTCAACATTGCTTATAAATTTAACTGTGATATGTGATTACAACTATTACTTAAAAATACAAAGTTTATGTCCTCTAATGGAATGAACTTTAAAAAGTACTATTTAATAAAACAAAATAAATAAAATTGTAAGCAAATTAGTATATACAGTTAATTGATAACAATAATTCATTTATAAATTGGAAATAATATTATGCTAAAATGTTATTCTTAAGCCCATTTATGAAGGAAAAAAATTTTAAAATCAGTATTTATCTGCGTTAAAATTGATGAAAAGGCAAATGCTATAATTGCAAATTTTTGTGTGATTTTTTTTAGATGCAGATATGTTTGCCGAATTCAAATTTCTTTTTAAAGAAAGAAGTTTTAAAATTAATGTTTTTGATGTGAAATTCTCGAGACTAATTTCTCTTAAAAACTGAAATTCATGAACACAATCATTAATTAATTTGCAGTGAAATTTATTTTCTCTCTAATTTAGACATTTAATTTGGAAAAAGGTAGAAATCATTTATACAATTTTTAATTCAATTCAAGTTTTATATTTGGCTTCGATTGAATTTTTCAAACGGTGCATGTCTTTAATATTTTCATGAACTATATTTTAAAAACAATGTTCTATTGGAATGCAAATTACTGCATTGCATAAAACACTAAATTGACAAAATGAAAATTTAACATTTAGGAAAGGCAAATCACAAAATTGTTTGCTATCAATTTTGATCATATCTTTTAGTCCTGAAAAATGATTATTTTCAGAACTTTCCAGCATATCAACTTATCAATTAAATATAGATGATTTTTTTCCTGAGCGTTTATAACAGCATGCATGTTCTTTTTATTGAAAAAATAATAATATTTTCTTATTAACGATATTTTAAAACTTGAAGTAACTTTAAAATAGAATTTAGCATGAAATGCTTAAGATATATTTAAAATTCTTGCTTTCTCCTCAGTAAATTGAAGAACTTTTATCAAGATATAATTCTTATTATAATCTGCACATGTATAATGAAAATTCTTCATATAGATATGAATTGTTTTTATATCGAAAATCAGCTCTGACAAAGGGTTGTATATTTCAACGATGAACTTATGTGAATTATGTACCGTTTCAGAACATATTCATAGAAACAAAAGAATTCTCGACAAGAAATGGAAGTATTTTGAAACTTACATGTTTTTTTTTTTTTTTTAATAAATGCAGAAGAATTTATTTCAAATATAAAATAAGGATTTGTATTAAATTGTTAAAAAAATTTTTGTGCTGCAAAATTCTCATAAAAGAAATCTTTTACATAATCCACAGATTATGAAATAATACTGTTTTTACATTTTTGATTTCAATATTATTTCTTCTGTACATTTTATTGAAGTTTTATTTCATTTTGACTTCAGAGTTCAAATGGAAAGTCATAGAATTTAAGCCAAATTATCTGTCAAATCCCAAAAAGGAGACAAGATGAAATCCGGGCAATTTCAGTACTTTCCCTTTTCAGAAGCAGGCTGTATCTTAGAAGAAAAAGGGGGTGGGGGAAACAGCACGAAACCACTTTTACTCCACCGCATCTTTTTTTCTACCTGATGTACTCGGATCAATGCGGGGTGAAGGGGGTTGTAAGAGAGGTGGGTTGAGTCGCCTCTCCCCTGCCTCCACAGAAAAGAGACATACCGAGAAGTGAAAGGGAACTCGGGGCCTCATTAGTGAGCAGCCAGACTCCGGCCAACCTAGGTGCTCGGGGACAGATCTCTACACTAAGTCCATCATTAGGAGGGTTAACAACATCCTCCCCCTCCTTCGATATCCTCTTCCTCATCCCCATCCTTTTCTCCTTCGGGCTCTTTCTGCTCTGCCTGCTCATTAGACGATGCTCCCGCTCAAAGGATGCTAGGCGCTGTAAAATCCCGTCAACGTAGATGACGTATGGACGAAAGGAGGCGGGGGTGTATTCGACACTCCCCCTCCCCCTGTCGTTCGTGCACCGACGCTCTGAAATGCAGTGCGCATATCCGTCAAATCAATAACATGCATAGATGCGTCGAATCTCTAGGGTGGGTGGACGACATGATCCAGAGAATACTTTGTGGAATGTAATCCTTTTTAAGCGACTGAGACTGTAATATCCCTTATAAATCTCTGGCATTGCTGTTGAGAATGGACCTTATGACTTTCATTGTTCTAGGTTTGGGAAATTATGCTCCCATTGAGCTCTTTCAATTTTTTCCCCTTTTAATTTTTTTTCACAAAAATCTTACATTTTTTCCATGAAAAAAAAAGAATTTTTTAAGAATAAAGTTTTGAATTATGTTTCATAAATGAGAAGTAAGTTTGTTACTTTTCCCTTCAGAAATACCTTAGATTCTACAGTGATATACTGTGATCCTTAGATACTACTTAATCTGAGAAATAGTCAATTAATTTTTCTCAATTTTGATTGAGAAATAGCATATAATATGATAACAAAGTTATTTCCTTTTTTCCTTTATTATTAATAATGTCTCGATAAAATTTTAAATAATAGATAAAAGTGTGTGTGTGTGTGTGTGTGTGTGTGTGTGTGTGTGTGTGTGTGTGTGTGCGTGTGTGTGTGTGTGGGTGTGTGTGTGCGTGTGCGTGCGTGTGTGTGTGTGTTGTGTGTGTGTGTGTGTGTGTGTGTGTGTGTGTGTGTGTGTGTGTGTGTGTGTGTGTGTGTGTGTGTGTGTGTAAATTAATCAATACAACACACTATTGAAATGGTGAAACAAATGAAGCAATATTTTTCAAGATCAGTCAGAAGTTATTCAGAAACAAAACACTTAAAATTTATTCATAAAATTATATAATATACTCAGAAATGTTGTCAATATGAAATTTAGGGAACAATTATAGTTATAAATGTATCTAAAATTTCTAAATATAGCTTAATTTTCAAATTAAGATTTTAAACCCTTACAAAAACACTTACGTTAGTGACCAGAAAAATTATTAGTACAATAAAGTTTCAAGGAAATATTTTATTTCAAGAAACTACAAATGTATTCTCAAATACAGTTTGTGAATATTAAAACAATGCTCAATATGTTTGAAAATAGTTAGTAAACTTTAAAAATGATAAAAAAATTTGAAAAGTAATATAAATAAAAGTAAAAATAAATTACTACATTCGGATTCTTATTTTGATTTATTCATATATTTATTTTTGAATTTCTAAAATCTGTATAAAATCCTTAACTAAAATTAAAAATATAAAAGTATTCAGAAAAATCCATTTTTTAAAAAAAAATATACTATGTATCAACATGTTGTTGATACTTTGTATCAACAATAGGAATTTCAGTTATATGATAAAATAATAAGGAGATTATCTCTCTTGACTTTCAATTATGTATTGTTGATTTTACTTATGTCTCAGTTAAACAATTATTTCCAATGAATTTTCTTGTCAAATAAAGTTTTCGAAGTTTATATCTTTCTACCAATTCACCTTGAAGAGAACACAATTATTTTTCATTTTATGTACCTCCAATGATGTTGCATCACGACCATGTTTCCCTCTATTTAGTCCTGAGTTGAAATCCACCAATTGAATCGAAGCACTCAGGTGGCAGTCTTTAATAATTTAGAAGCAGTGACCAAGCAGATGACTTTGCCTCTCATCCTCAGCGGGATCATTTCACATGAAGGCCCCAGCAACCATTAGCAGATGCGATGGGTCTTTGGTTGGGTATAGATTTGAAGTCACTTCTTTCCGATCATGAGAACGACCCAACCTGGCCACCCCAAAGACTTATATCTCCTGTGTAAACTACAATTATAAGTCCAGTATTAAAAATAACAATCAAAAATATAATGTAATATTTTCTTGAATTTCCAGTTGATTTGCATTAAATCTCAACTATACATTTCACGTAAATATTTTTTTCTCCTATTTCATTTTAAATTAATTTGATTTTCAAAGTTTATGCGTTTTATTGCATTCATCTTATTCATATATATTCTGTAACATACGAATTACAAATTAATGAGCAATAAAATTATGCCATAAATATTTTCAGTTACAATGAAAAATTAATTTTTAACTATGATAATGTTATAAAATTTTGTTATAAAACATAATGGTGATAAAAAGTAATAAGTTGATATAACGACTTTAATACAACCAAGCATAAAATTTATGAATATTTTACTTTATTTTGAAAAAACTATGTTCTATATTACTAGTTAGATTTTCATTTCAATACAAAATCACTAAAATAAATAACTTTTTTTGACTACATTTATTTTAGTATTTAAACTTTATTACAATTAATACTTTGGTATTAATACATTTTATACCTTTTATTAAATGAAAAATTAGTACATAATCTGTTTTTGAGAATAAAGTAAACTATTTTAGATTATTTTCGAGAATTAAAAAAGTTATACCCGTTAGATTTTTTTTTACATCTATATGAATTTTTCTAATTTCTTTGATTTTTAATGTCATTTATAACTATAAACAAATTTTAAGTCTTATTTCAACTGGTAAACAAAAGTATTTGTTTTAAATTGAAGTTGATATTTTAACTTTTTTCTATTTTTGGTGTATGAGAACCACAAACACATCTTAAATGGCAATTTATTTTAATAATCTCCATGTGAAGCACAAAATATTTTTATTATTTATTTAAACTATTAGAATTTTGAATTTAAAGGTATGTATATTTTTTATTAGTTTTATCCTTTTACTATAAATTGCTGTCTGCGTTTCAAAATATTTGTCCTAAAATTCAAAAGCATTTGTATTTTTAATTTAAGTGATTAGTCAGAATTACTGCATACAAACAAAGCATTTAATTTATTTTTGTTGTTAAGAGAAATTCAAATTCCTTTTTATGTAAAGACAGTTGTTCTTAATAATATAAACGATGATATTGATTATGTAAATAATGCTTATATCAATGAAATTTCAAAATATAACATTAAATAAAGTAAAAATCATCATCATTAATTTTTTTCCTTGCTTATGCTACGCAGACTTGTAACAATTTTGTAGAACAAATTGTTTTATAATTTAAATAAAAAGCACTTTATATCATTATATTTGAAGAAGTAAAAAATTTCAGTACTGAAAAAAATCTCAAAATATTATTGTTGATTTGATATTTGAATTCATATCTATAAAACAACAACAAAATAGAACAAAAGTTTAAAATATAAAAAAAATTATTAATTCCGGAGACAAATATAATCTTTGAGCGTATAAGTTTTCAACTCCTACTTATAACCAAATACTTTCTTTAAAACCTTTCTTTTGTGATAGCTAAATCTCTGTTACGTTATTCAAAAATATTTCTTATATTAGTTTTCTCCTATAAACTTTATATTAGTTTTCTCCTATAAACTTTAATATTAACTAATTCCATTTAGAATTTAATAAGTAATTTTTGATTCATATACTTTTCAAAATTAAAATTTAATAATTCCTCATCATCTAACATAAAAACAATAAGAAGTTTTAACTTACTTAACCTTTCCTTGCAAGCATTTTCTCACGATAAATGACATAAATTACTTGTCTTATTGTCTTATTATTGTTAACTTTAAAGTTTTAATGTATAAAGAAAATTTAAAAAGATATATTCTTGCTTTAATGAGCAAAATACTTCATTAAAATTTAACAATGATTTTTTTTATTTTTTATTTTATTTTATTTATTTATTTTATTTTATTTTTTTGCAAAGAAATATTTTTGAGCTTAAAGTGCAATAATGTTTTTTCAGATATTTATAAAGATATTCATTATACATCAGAATTACTTAACTTCAGTTTAATGAAATTCAGTTATATTTAATTTTTAGAATTTCTTGAAAAAATGAATTCCTCGTGACTCCACTACACAGAATTAAGAAACATATTTTTGGTTAATACATTTACCAAATAACACTCTTTGTTAACAGTTTTTTTTATCTTTTATGAGAAATATCCTTTTGTGTTTACTTTACTTTAATTTTAACGAATCGTAGAGAAAGCGAAAGGTAATATATATTTTACATTTATATGGCATTTTAAATTCCTTTGCCTTCCGAAAAGTCCTCGAGTGAAATTTTTGGAAATAAATTTTAAATATACGTGTGGCATAATTGTTTCCTACAAAACGATAAGAAAAATCCGTAACGCTTCTATGCTCAAATTATATTACAGTAGTTTAGAGAGTTAATTCATGTCACATTAGACAAACAAAACATCACGACTGATCGAAAACGTTTCATTAAAACTTATAAAGAAAATTTTATTTTCAATATAAAAGAGAACAACCAGATGACAAAAAAAGATGCTTAGATTTTAACAACAAAATTCTTAATTTTTTTAATGCAAAATCATACGTAAAAAAATACTAATTAAGATTGTATCGTAAATTCTTGTGTGTTATGTTGTTTTACTTCTAAAACCTGGGGATTTAAGAATAATTGTTCGAGAAATTATTTTTTTCCTTCATACTTTATCATATTTCAAATAGAAAATTTCAATTCGGTTAAGAAAATTTTCAATCCATCAATCAATCCATTTTTGATTAGAATTTCTTTTGAAGTATATCTAATTAAATCGTAAACCTATATCCTTTGATAGGTTACGAAATTTTAAGAACATTCTTTTTTAAATTTAAATACGAAATTAAATAATATTCCCCCTCCCACAAAAGGTGTGAGGGAGCAACAAATAAGGTAACAATGAAGAATTTTTTAACGTAAAGTTAAAAATTGTATTCTAAACTTCTTTATTTGAGTTAACTCGTGAAGATTATTTTAACATTTCAATATGAAAGGAAAAATCACTAACAAATGAACTTAGCTAACAAAAAATTGCTGAATTAGTAATATGAAATATAATACGTATGAACTTAAGGATAAAAAATAATTACTTTAAAATAAATTATACTTTTTTTCCCTCGAATGAGGATTAAACTGGATGAGGGGCTAAGCTTCAAAACAATTTAAAAAAAGGCTGTTTCAGTGAAAATCGTTTTATGTAAATGAATCGAATTATTTTAACTCTTGATTATCTATATCAATGTCATACAAATAAGACTCATACATTTTACTAATTATGAAAAGTATTGTGATGCCCTTTAAATTCCATTTGTGGAAAATAACATTTTAATCAATAAATCAAATAAATATTTCTATAGCTCCAATAAGTAGATTATAAAGGAAGGAAAGTAAAATATGGTAAAAAATTATCGATATTTGATTTATATCTAGAGTCTTCTGAGTCATCTAGAACAACTATGACACATTAAAATACACGTATGTCAACCGCCATCTACATGGAAAATTAATAAAGTTAGAAAGATTGTATTGAATTATCAGCATCCAATGTCCCAATGATATTAAACCAAAGTCTGAATAAAAGAGAAGAGATTTAATATCTTAGTACACAAATGGATCGAATGGATAAACTAAAGTAGAAATAAATTTATAAAAGCTAGCAATATTAATTCAAAATAGCTTGTGACTTTTGGTATATGTATTTACTTTTCATGATCTTCAATCCAAATTAAGACATCAACATGATTAATGACATTCGACACTTAGTCACGATGATATTTAAGTCCTAATTCCGATAGTTAAAATTTTAGAATGGAACAGGGCCATGTGTAAAAAAAAAAGATGTGAAATAATGCAATTGATATAATTGACTTAGAGGAAAATTCTTTACAATAAGGTAACACTTAGTTTAATGCATTTCGTTTAATTTTAAAAGATTGAACATTTTCAAAGAGATTAACTTATTTACGATATCACACAGTTAATTATTCACCGGAAAAATCTAGTAAGATTTAAAAGTGGCAATGATTTACTCACAAACAACTTAATAAAATTTTTTTCTTGAAGGTAGGATTACTCATAAATTATTATTACTATACTTTTTAAAAGTAAAAGCGAAATTATGCTTACAATTAAATTTTGACTAAATTGAAAAAATTAAAATAGATAAATTTTTAAAATATTTTTTTTAATTTATGTAATTAATTATAATTTACGTAATATGAAATATATTGCATGTGTGTATACATAATATGAAATATATTGCATGTGTGTATAATATATACGTATATATGTTGTAATGTCTCATAGATTCATAGTCACTTGAGATTTGAAGTGCCTCTGATGGGGAGGGTGAGTAAGGAGACGGTTGGTGCCATTAACAGTCTGAAGAAGCTGCGTTTTTTTCCTTTGTAATTTTGATATTTACTCTTTGTACGCTACGCAGGCGTGAGAGAGATGTTAGCGAACCCAGATATGACTCCTTTGTAATTTTGATTCTTTGTTAATTAAATGTGTTTGTTTTCAAAATTTGGAGTCATTAGTTTGTTTCATAACAATGTGTGTGTGTTTTATTTGTTATTATATATAACTATAATTTTTGCCTTTAAACCCAATAAAAAATCACATCAATTCTTCATTTTATAAATAAAATTTATTATATTGTTAAGAAAAATAGATAAATAAATAACCAGGAAAAGTCGAGTAATTTGACAAGATATTAAAATTTATATAACATTGAAATTCAAACAAAAATAAAAAATATATTAATTATTAAAATAATTGTTTATTCTCGTCATAAAAGATGTAAATAAGGGAATATCGAATTTTACGAGCTCAACTAACAGAAATTATAATAAATAATTGTTCAAATTGTATTAGAATGCTCATAACTGCATGTATGTATGCATATATATATATATATATATATATATATATATATATATATATATATATATATATATATATATATATATATATATATATATATATATATATATATATATATATTTATATTTATATATATATAATACTAAAAGCTGATGAATAAAAATAAAGAGCACTTTTTGTTAAATCACTGAAAAGATTTCTGATAAATATAAGATCAATGAAGGATTGTTAGAAGCAATCATATTACATGATCTTCGAAAAAACACATATTGCATAAGACTGCATAACACAAATGCATCTTTTATTTTAATTATTGCGTGAAAAATTATGGAAAATATTCTATAATATTTCCATACAAAATTACTATAAATCCAAGCTAATTTTAATGTTGCTTTTACTTAAACTTGAAACTACCAATAAAATTGTATATCTTCAGAGTAGTGTACTAATGTTTCAGTGTTTATAAATATTTTTCTCTTAAAAATAATTTTCCTCAATTATATGAAAAATATAACTTTTTCGTATTGATCTTATTGTAATCTGTGAAATAAATTACTAATATTTAAATATTATTTCATCATTAATTTGAATATTTATAGATTTTTTAATAATGTTTTGAGAGTAGTTTATTTAATATCAGGAGTAAAATCTAAAAACAGTTTTTCAAAGCCAGCACTTTATAATGAAGGTTAAATTAATTAATAGAGGAATTAATAAAAACAACAAATCTGAAGCGATTAGCTTTCAGTTTCTGTGAGAAAATTAAATTTTTCTCTCTTACATGATGTAAATTTAAATGCAATATCAAACCATTAAACATAGTATGATATCCAATAATAATTTTATAAGCATTAATTGATACTTAGTTCATTTATATTTTAATAATATTTTTTAAACAATCATAATAAAATAGATATTAATGAAATTATGCATATTTAGTGTTTAAGAAGTATCAAACTATAAAATACTCTCAAGACTTGCAACAGTTTTCATTCTTCATTAACACGTGACAGGCGCGACCCCATTTCTCCACACTTTCATTTGATTTTGCATTCTTAGAATCGGGTTTCCAATACACCTGCTTCAACAAGATCTATTCGCTGGCCTACATTTCAATAGTTCTATCCCCTAGGTAAATGAAAGGTGAACCTATCTGACACAGGTGGTATTTAAGTGCCGCCAGAGAGAAAGACAGTTGTCTCAGGTATTATTCTTGATAATTTCTTTGTTTCAGCTTTCAAGGTCAACTTGAGTCATCATCAAGCTATCCTTAACATTTGACTCTTTTAATTCGAGTGCTTTGTTTGATATATTCATGATTCCTTTAAGAAATAAAATTGGGGAAACGTAAGAAAATCATATCATGTTAAGTATTATTCATTTAAATTTTCCGGCATAGCTACTATAATATTCATAGTATATTTTTTATTAGTATATATCATATTTTAAATTTATTTTAAATGAAGGTAAAACAAACAAAATTATTAAGCTTTAGTTCACAAAAGGCAAAATAATATTATAATTTGTGTAGTTAATTATCTGCTGCTAGTAAATATATACTCATTAAAGATATTTTTAATGGTAAATTATATTAAAGGTAAATTATATATAAAGATTTCACATTTGTCAGATCAACTCCAATAAATTGTTGTCTGTTAGAAAGTCAATGACTAGCAGGGGATCTGAAGATAAATCCTCCCGGATAAGTCTGGCGCAAAGCAGAATATTTTTTGGTGAGGCTGGATGGCCACAGCATTTTTTACAAGTGGGATAGTTTTTTGTACCACGTTCAAACGATAAGCATTTTAGATGTCCACTTCAGAATCTGGCCAAGGCAGTTTGAGATTTTCAGTCACATTTTATTTCCAGAAGAGTTCTAGAGATGTTCCAGAGTACCAATGGCATTTGTTGGTGGAATTTGAAAGATTGAATGTAGCCCAGATTTTTCATTAAAGTTCCTGATATGTAAGTGATGAATCAGTGGGCTCCTCGCTGCCCTCGTTGGCCAGTCGATCTAGAGTCTCATTGCCACTAATATTTACATGGGATGGAATCCATTGGAGATGTACATCATGGTCTTTGAAGATCATTTTCAATTTCAGTAGCATAGATAAATTTGTTTCATCAATTTATAGAAGACCAGTCACTGAGATGTTGCAGTGCACTGCGGCTGTCCAACAAAATCCATAGTTCTCCAAAATCACAATTGCTGGAAATGATAGCAACAAGTCCGATCTTAATTGCTATCAACTCCCTTCTGAAGACTGATCAAATGTCAGGGTTATGTTGCTTTAGCGTAATTTCGGAATGAAGGATTCTAATATAGACTCCGCTCCCAGTACGGTCTTTTGTACGACTACCATCGGTACACATTTGAACTTCATCGCAGGGGATGTTATTAATAATTTCTAGTGCTAATTGTTTAAGATGATCTCCGATGTGAGTTGTTTGTTTGCATGGAATTCAGATCAGAGTGTAAAATGACTGGGCATTCCCTCTGAGAGATCAAAACAAGATCTTTAAAATTGAGGTTCAATCTCGCGAGAAATTAGATTTTGAGATTCTGCCAGGCTAAAAGGGATGAATTTCTTTAATCTTTGATTATTGTGCCAATTGTGTAAATACAAGGGGGTATGATAATTCAGGCCGTAGTTATAGCTTTTGTTAAAATATTTAACTAAGTTAGCTCTTCTTTTAATGTGCAATGGTTGTAAGTTTGTCTCGTATAAAGCAATAACAGATGGGAAGCTATTTCTAAGTCCTAAGATGATATGAGCGGTACTTAGTTGTACTCGTTCTAATTTCAAGAAGATTCGTTTCAGATGCGCAGGAATAAATCGGATAACCATATTCAAGTATAGGTCATATAAGTGAAATATAAGTGGTTCTGAGGGTATTTGCATCAGCACCCCAATCGCTGCCAGTCAGATATTTGAAAATATTAAGGCGCTTACGAGCCTTCGAAACTAGATGGTCGATATGCTTGTTACAGTGGAATTCAAGGTTGAGAATAAAACCGAGATATATAGGGTGTTTATCATAAGTGGGAGGCTTGGAATCGAAAACAACCTTGCAAATAAATACTTTTTTCTGACATGCACGAAGGACAAATATATAAAAATCTTCGAGCAATTCCCCTGAAGAGTGTTCGTATATATATTATATGAACATTCTTCGGGAGAATCGCTCGAAGATTTTTATACATTTGTTCTTTGTGCATATCAGAAAAAGTGCTTATTTTGCATAACTGAGCATCTCCCTCCTGATGAAGACATGGTCTTTATGCTTTCCTCCTATTCTTTGTATTGTATATTTTAGCAATTTTATATTTTGTCTTTCTAGTTACTGTTTTTCATGTTTTATCTAATATCTACATATTTATATACAATTAACACTTATAAAAATTAAAGTAACTAAACCGAAAAAATTAGGAAATTTACTGTAAAATCCCTTTGCTATGAAACATATCTAGACAAAATATTTTTAATATGAGGGGTATAATTTTGCTTTGAATTTTAATGTAGAAATATATATATATATATATATATATATATATATATATATATATATATATATATATATATATATATATATATATATATATATATATATATAATTCAAATATTTTTATAAGAAGCTTTTAAATTTACTTTTGGAAAGAATGAAGAAAATTGGTTATAAAATTTTCACTGAAGAAATTAATTTCTTTTATAAGATGCTATTCAATCAATGAATTTTATTTCGTTCTCATTTTCTGGAGAAGAACTGTCTTTGTAGTACTATACTATATAATTAAGAAGTTTTTCTTATGAAATTATCAGATTTTTGTCGATAATAAAAATAACGCGTGTTCTTTAAGATGTTTAATTAACATAGTTAGTTTAATGTAGTTTAAAAAATTCCTTGACAATCATTTATTTTTCTGAAAAATGAATGAATTTCTTTTCCATAACATTAATTTATGAATTATTCAGCAAGATAGATTTATTTATGACTTCCCTTTCGTTTTAATATAAATACACGTTATAAATTGCGAAACTAAATTAAAGAAAACATAAAATGACACCAATTTAAGCCCATCTCGTTAAGATTTCAAAAGACATCGGCCAACTGCAATATCTTCTTAACGCAGAAAAACATATGTCAACTTTTTCCAAGTCAAAATTTTGGCTGAAAGCGAAAAAGTCGTTTTTCTTCCACGCTTTTTACCGTCTTGTTTTGGTTTCATCAAAATTTTGACATTTCTCCGACAAGAAAAAAAAAAAACGAAAGCAGGTGATTTTTTTCATCCTTATAGCCGTTTGTACGACTTAACGGTACATCTGAGATTTTAGGATAGTGGCAGATGAAAATTTACAATCAGAAAAGCAGGTGTGAAATCATATTTTGTGTAAACCATTTTTGGTTGCAGATAGACTACTGCTTAAATGTAAAATAAAAGAGAGTTCTTTGATTAAAATGTCAATGACATTTATTTATTAACTCTCACAGAAAAATGACATCACATCTTACTTTATTTTGAAATATTGTTAGTATTAGTATATAATTACGTAATTATATATTGCACATTTTACATTATTTATATATATATATATATATATATATATATATATATATATATATATATATATATATATATATATATATATATATATATATATATATATATATATATATATATATATATATATATATATATATATTAATAACTTTCTAATTATTTTGCTTCAAAGATCTAATAAGTATGCATTAATTGCTGCACAAATATTTTATAAAAGAATAATTAATATGAAATAAGCAAATTTTCATATACAGAGTTCAATTGCTTAAAAATTTCATTTAATACTTCATTTAATTTTGAAAATTAACTTTTCTAAAGTTTTAAATTAGTTCATATATTATATAGCCAATAAACATTCCAATAAAGGTATGTGAACATTAAATATTAATAATTAGTAATAATAATAGTTAGCAATGGCTATAACAGTTGCTTACTATTATTTACAATATAACTGCTATCAAAATAAACATTTTGACTGATGGCTTACTAAATATTAAAAGTAGAAATAAAAAAAATATTGAAAGTAAATGAGGATTATTTTTTTATTCACTATATTTTTGCGATCAAAGAAATCAGTCTCAAAGAGTTTTTAAATTATTTAAACTACTATATCACGTATATGTATGTATATATATACATATATGAGTATTTAAATCTTCATTCTGAATAGCAAGGAATGTTAAAAAAATAAATCAATTTAAAATAATTTCTTTAAGATTGATTTAATATTTTAAAGATATATATATATATATATATATATATATATATATATATATATATATATATATATATATATGTATATATATATATATATATATATATATATATATATATATATATATATATATATATGTATATATATATATATATATATGTATATAACTATCTTCCAAATTCTATCAACATTCCTTTTAATTCTAATTTGTAATTCATAAATTAAGTGAAATTGAAGTACTATATATTAAAATATGTAAAATATTTGCATACATAATAATTCTAAAAGTAAAAATAAATAATAATAATAATTCTAAAAGTAATAATCTTAAGTTATATATCACTCATATCTGAAATGAATTATAAAATTATTTTATGATTTTTATTTGGATTCTTTATAATTTTTTTTAAATAATGTAAGAAAAGAAACTTTCGCGTTTGCTTCAAAACAATAGTTTTAAACTGGTGAAAAGTTTTATGATAATAGAGTTACCAGAATATGTACTCAAAAATAAATTTAAACACACGTATAAAAAATTATATTCTGTTGAAAATTAAATATTATTCATTAAAAAAGTTTATATTGTTTTAAAATAAATGTTATGATTGAAAATTTCTGTTGCAGCATATTTTGTTTTTAAAGTGTATTTATTAACTTATTGTCTTAATTTAGGAACTTTCGAAAATTGGTTTTAAAAAATGTAAGTATACATTTAAGAAAATCTAGATTTAATTCCACTTGCAATTTTTATAACATTTGTGTTGAAGTGATGTCAGATTTTTAAATTAGAATTAAAATGATATTAACAGGCTATTTAACTTAATAACCTCTTTAAAATGTGTGTCAATATTATTATATATTAAACTAAAGAACGCATGTAAGTGTTAAGTAATTCATTAATATCTTAATATAATTAAATTTAAAATTATCAATATTACATTACTAATTTCAATTGAAGTTCTAAATAACTCTGAAATTTAAAAATTATAGTTTTACATTTTATTCTTAATTTTTCTTATTTTATTACTTAAAATTGTTAAATTTCTTGAAGAATTTATCTTTTTATATTGTGTTCACACCTTATAATTTATCATTCATACTGTTTTTATCTTTTATATTATATATTATTTAAAAATATTATAATATAATATTTTTAATGTATTGAGATATAATATAAGGACACTATGTATGGATAAATACCTCATAAATTACATGAAGCAACGTTCTGTCATTAAAGATTTCTGTCATATTTTATTACTGTTAGAAAATGTTTTACACTAAAACAAATATTTTCGAACGGTCAGATGAGTAAACATATAACATGCATCATCGTGCGAAATCGAACACGAGCGGAAACATACATCAAAGGAAATCCTTCAATCAAAAGAACCGATTATAAAATAAAAACGGTCGTAATGCGAAACAGTTATGAAAACAAGATAAAAGCAGTTGGAAGGGGGTAGGAAGAGAAAGGGGTCAAACGGCTCTTAACCTTCGTCCTTTGTTTCATCTCGTCAACCGACAAAAAAAGGGAATAACAATAATAAAAAGGAATAAAAATAAATCAATAACATGGTATCATCTCGCGTCTTCCCATACGCTGTATTCCACCAGTGGGTGGGAGTGAAAAAAAGGTTCCGACGGAATGAAGTTTGAAACAAAGGACAGTATTATGGAGCAGAATGGCAATGCTGAATTGATGCGGAACTCCTGCGGATAAGAGAACACCCGTACATAAACACCTGTCGCGTCGCTGTATTGACGCCCAAGTTAACGAGACACCACTACCCCCACCCCGATGGTTTCTAACAAAAAACCTTATCAATTTATCGGTCCAGCAGACCGTGGCCAGAAATCGGTACGTTTTGTTAATAAATTTGTTGCTGCCATCCCGCAGAAGAGAAGCTGTTTGTTCTGCCGTCGATTGTTGTTGCCACATCTTTTATCTCAAACTTTCCTTTTTATTATTTGTGGGACTTTTTCTTTCCTACCGAAAACGTTTTGTTATGAAGATGGCATTTTCCTCCTCCCCCCACCTCATTGATCGTTGTGATTGGTTTGAGAAGGAAGGGATGTTACTGAGTACGAGAAAAAAATTATCGTCTGCGTTCATAATAACTCATGTCATATAATTGAATTGTTATTAACATGATTGGCAACAGCGTTTACAGTGAATGCGGAATATGGTTAAAGGTCAGCGTTGTGTCGCTTGCACGCTTCGCTGTTCTTAAAATCGGAACCAGAAATGATAGCTTGTCTCATGCCACTTCAGTAGAAATCGCTCTCAAGCATATAATAACCATTTCCTTAATACTATTCAGTGTGCAATAATTGAATTTATTCGTGAAATGATCATTAATTAAATTACAAGAGATTTTTATATATGCCCTGTTATATTAGATTTTATTTAAGAAAAAGAGTTGAATATAGTAAAAATTTTGAATAAAAATGACTTTTTTTAAGTCAATTAGTTTGAAAAATATTAGTTTACAACATTTATATAATTTTTTAATAAGAAAGCTAATAAATTTCAAAAACATAATATTTGAAAATAAAATTACAGTGCTATCTCAAAAAAGTTAAAAATATTTTTTAAGCAAATCTAAATATTAACTGCGTTAATTAGTTGAAGGTTGACAAGAAGTAATTAAACATTTATTTTAAATTATTATTTGCAATTGTTTTATGAATTATACGTTCAGACCAAATCCAATATTTTGAAAGCTCTCTTATGTCATTTTAAATTTCTATTACTTCTATGTATTAAATACTTTATTAAGAACAATTCCTAAAATTTTGATGCAATCTATTCTGATCTAAAAATAGCGAATTTAAAAATATTTAACAACAAAAAATGAATATTATATAGACTAAATTAATATCGTTATAAACAAGATAAGGGATTCTCTTTTGGAAGCAATGATTTAATTTCTAAGACAATTTTAAATATATTCATTATTTTTGGATAAATATTTGTCATTCTAACTCATTGACAACCAATCTTAATAAGGAGTGAAATAGGTATGTGAATAATTTAGTGTAATCAGTAGACAAAGCCTTTATAGTGAACGGTTGTCTATATCCAATGGTATTATCTTTTTTAAGTATAAAAATTAAAATGTGCTTTGGAAAGTGGATCATTTGTTTTAAGCGCTAAAGGATTCTGAAACTAGCATCATTTTACTTGAATTAGCACTAGAATACTACATATTATATTTGATACTTGTATCAAATTTCTATTGAATCGAAGGCTGATTAGAACTTTTTTTTATTTTAACAATGAAATGAAGATAAGACACTAATAATAAAAATTAACTATGTCTTGCTATATTTATTTTAAAATGCCATATTTATTAATTTCTTCAATTATTATGAATGTTATTATATATCGTACCATTAGATATGATGAAGCAAGTTTCTTGCTGGTTATTTATTTATTTATTTTTTTGTTGAGAATTAACAAAATTTTTCATTTTAAAATTAAAAACTATCTTTCTTTGAAAGCGTACTGCATTAGCCCTTTTGAACTTGAGCGAAATTATTATTACACAATGAATACTATTGTTTTTATCTTGCATATTCATATATAATCACTCAGCAAATATGCTGACATTGTAAATTATAAAAAGGTATTTTAAAACTCTATAAATACTTATTTAAATTTACATTTGTATCAAGCATTTTTAGTTCTAAATTGTACATTCTTTGTACAAGAATTTATACATTCATCTATAGTTAACATTTTCATAGATTAATAATTAATTATAAAGGGATATTAATTTGCATATGACGTTAATTTTAGAGTAATATTTATAGTTATTATTTAAATCCATTATTTGATCTATTCAAATTATTGATCAAAATAAATATCATCAATTCAAAATAATTTTTAACTATAACTAACTTAAAATATTCAGTGTAGCAAATACTTTTTACACACATACAAAAAAAAGAAGGAAAAAAACGCCTTCTAAGTGTTTACCAACACACGGTCGCAGTTACGCGCTGTATGTGTTATTCCCATTAATCATATCCCTACACTTGAAATGGACTATAAACCTTAGGGATGCTCGGCATCTTGTCACCTAAGACATGCTGTGGTACAAAAAGAAGGGAAAAAATGTATCGTTTCCTCCACCCCCGGGGCTAAGAAGGAAGAAAAAAAAAATCAAAAGCTGAGGTGTCTGGGTGCCACATGTGTCGGAGTAAGTCAAAAAGCCATCGCTGCGGAACACTCTTTTAAGCTCACACTATATGAAAAAGTATATGTAACATGAGATCAGTAAAAATTTCCATGTTTCGGTCGCCGTCATGTGCTAGTGACTTCGGGGAATTTTTCCATAGAAGTGGGTTATCCGTAAGTATCTTCCCAAGTCACTTTCACCTCCCCCCCAACGCAGCTTGTTTACCCTCTTATGTAGTAGACAGTCTTTCCTGCTTCATATCTTATTTTAAACATCTGAAACCATCTATTACTCGCTTAATTTATAGCCAAATATACATATTTCATATCCGTGTATTATAAAATACTAATGGCATGACAACCTAGCTCTGAGTATCTCCTTTCAGTTTGGGTGCTAACTGGAATTAACTTTGTATTATTTAAAGGTATGCAGTTCCTTCTACAACTGCTTTCGTTATTTGATTCAATAGATACAAAATCTACTTAGCAAAAACAAATCTTCACATTCTAAGGTAAAGTTTGGTCATTGTGAGATTACTTAAAACAAACTATGCGTGACTAATAACTGCTTAAAGTGTTATAAAATTTCGTATCTATGAAATGTTATATTATTTAAAATTTTTGAGAGTTTATTTTTAGAAATTGCTTTAATTAATTTGAGTCAATTTTTGAAATCACTGTTATTTGCGGTAAAAATTTAGTTAATGTTAGATTTTGATAATTAAAAATTACTTAAAGAAAATGACACTATGATCGTCAAACCATAGAATATCAAAATGTTTCAAATGGTAAAGTTCTTTGGGTACATGCTGAATTAAAACCACTCCCAAAATTTTCCCCTAAAATGAAAAATAAGATTCTTATTAACTTATGTATTATTTTAATAATAGTCTTATATTTATTAGTTTATAATCATAATCATAGCTTATAATTAAATGTAATATTAATTATTAATTTGTTATATTAACATTTTTTTGTTGATTCATATATTATTTGTTGGAATCAGCATATTTAATTAGATCTCCTGTATTCCTTCTGAAAAACAAATTTAGATGCACTCTATTATTTATTTTATGAGATAAAAATATGATATCCAATCATTCTTTAGAAACATTAAAAACTCTTTTAAGAAGTTTTAATAAAAAATGTTCAAAGATGTAAATGTAGCTGAAGGAAGGTAAAAGAAAGATTAAGTTAAATACTGTGTAAAACTATTGAAATATATTATTTTTCTTACATATATTGAAATTGTAAGAATTATATTACAATATGTACGTGTGTGTTGTGTATTTGTTATAAATATCCTTTTTTAAATTGTGCTTCAATTTGATAAAATTTTAAGAAAGAGACTATTTATAAAAATACTAAATAGTAAATCTTAGATGATATTTGTAAATTTTGTGAAGATCGAGCTAAGTATTTTCTTCATTTATTTCCGTTATTTTTATAATTTCGTAAATAATTAATTTTTTCATAATTGCATAATTAATTTATATTTGGCTTTAAAAAATTCTTACAATCCTTTTATTTCATTTAGGATGTAAGTTAATAAGTTCTTCCTTATGTTACATTAACAAGATATTTGTATAAAAAAACAGAAGTAAAAATTTTTTTCTTCATAAATATTTTTATAAAAATTGTAAACACGACGTAGTTTTTAAAAGAGTTACCTGTATCATATTGATAACAATATTTACAATACTATTTCTCAAAGCAATTTTTTCTATGATTCTATAATTTAAACGTAATACTTGATGTTTTAAGAGGAATAAAAATATTTCAAGTATAAAATTGCTTATATGAGATAAATAAGCATACATTGGAAAAATCATAAGTATAAACTTTTCGTGAACATTAACTATTTCATAAAACTTGGAAAGTAATCATCATGCAGAATAAAATTCAGCGATACACTTGAGATTAATAAATCAAAATACCATTTTACATAACATTTATTAAAATTAAAGATAGAAGATAGATGACTGCATGTTTCCTTGTTCAATCCCAGAAAAATACATGTTTGAGAATATTAAAAATTCTCAAAAACAAAGTGATTCAAGGCAACAAACCTATTTTCATTCACTTATTTTATAAATAAATTTTTAATCCCAAATAAATTTGTTATAAAACTACACATAAGAAACTGGTTTTAAAGACACTAGTACATTATATATAAAAACATTTTTTAAGAAAACTTTTATACCAATTCTTCTAATGATATTAATTATATATCTTGTGCAATTATTCCTTGCTATTCACATATTAAAAAATAAGGTTATTTTCAGCTAAAAGCTGCTATCATTTACATCATATATGCATATCTCTTTGCTATTATTTAATATTTAATTAATTTCATAATTACTGATGTAGATAATTCACATTTTGCAAATTTGCAAAATATAGTTCTTATATGCAAAATATACTTTTATTTGAAAAATTTAATCATTGTGATATAAATCAATTTTTAGGCTTAAGCATTCGTTTTACTCTTTAATTACATAGAGATTAAAATTATTTTATGAGATATTATAAAAGTAAATCTAATGAATGTTAGAAAGTTATTAAAGAACAAGTTGTTAAAAAATAACTAATAAAACTTGCTTTTGTCTAATTTTATTTTAAATTATAATAAGTAGTTAAAACACATTTCTTTAAACATAAAAATTTTATGTATAAAATCTGATAAATCATGCCAAATTTTGTTCCTAAATTTCTGGTTACTCCTATTTTGAAAAAAAACCTAATTTCTTTATTGTTTCGAGATTAGTTAGGGAAAAATATAAGTCAGAATACATGCGTAGTCATCAAAGGTATTTACGTAGTCTAAAAAATAAAATTAATTGATACTAATTAATCAATGTGATAATTTTATTTAATTTGATAATCAGTTTTGTGTGCCTCTTTAAGAAAAACATATTTTTAAAAATAATGTCAATTAATTAAAATTTTTACATCTATTTTTGTAATTACTCAATTTAAGTAAAATTATTATTATTCATAGTTATTTTTTTATATAAAGATGAGTTTGAATTCGTAAATTTCATAAAAATTACAAGTATTTTATTGGATTGCTAATTCCTTACAAAAATAATTTTTTGAATGATTTAAATAAGATTTGTAGAATGAGCCATAGCATTCTAAAATATATATTGACTAATATGTTTACCATATTTTGATATTTTATTATTTATTTATTTATTTTTTGAGTTAAATCAAAATGTAATATTTTTCAAATTCAATTTTTCCTTCAAATGGCTTTTGGCCAAATTTTTAAGATATCATACATTTAAACATTTAGTTACACATTTAGATTTTCATTGCTTTGCTTTATCAATGACTTTCGAAACGTTGTAATATTCACACACCGTGGAAGCATAGCAGACAATCTAAATAAATATTAATTTGCTACTTGTTTTCTGATACTGTAACCATTCGATGAGAACTAAATACTTGTTGCTTCTTTGTCTAATAAAATAATTTTGTCACACACAAGTATTATTTAAGTTCGAAGTTATAGTTTCTAAACCTAATAAAAAATCGTATCAAGTTTAATAATAAAATTATTTAATTTGATTAATAAAATTAAAATTAGTTCAGCGTAACAAATTTATTTTTTACAAAAGATTATGAGTATTAAGAGTGATAAGTGTGCAAGATTTTTAAAAATTGTAAAGTTAAAAATTATCTTTAAAATATTATTTCCCAAAATTTATTTTAAAACAGCTATATAAAAATTTGTATTATTCAGGAGTAATTCAAATATTAATTCATAAATATTTTTCATTAATTTATTTTCTTAAAATAATAAATATAACAAAGAAATTAGGTGTAACAGAAACAACAGAAAATATATTATTTTAAGGAATACACGATTACATTATCTGAAACTACTTATTTCTAGACGAACTATATGAACTGCGGATGCTAATAAATATTATATTATCTGGTATACTTATAAAAATCATAAATTTCAAATCTTTAATGAATAACAATCATTGTTTGCAATAAATTTATGACTATTTCAAAAAGTCTTATCAACCACAAAATATCATTGACGTAGTTTTTCTAATTTTTACTCATAAATACATAAAGAAAAAGCGTTATAGGAAAAAATACGAAAACACTTATTCTTTAAAAATATTTTGTCTAATGTCTTCACTTTTTAATCTAACAATGTTATATGAATCAAATAATTACCTTCTATTCCTCTGGGAAAAGAGATATGCATATTAATAAATTTTTCACATAAGCTGCTTATGTAAGATAAAGAAAGAATTGTGGTTGAAACAATACTGAATACAAGTTACTCAAGATTATTTTTTATTGAATCTTGTGCTAAAGTTTAATTAAATTTCCCTTGAGAAATTGTTGAGTAATATATTTGGATTAAAAAAGTATAAAATATGATATGAATATCTTTTAGCAAAAATTTGATTAAAAATTATGTTAATATTATTACATAAAAAAATTCTGTTGACGTGAAAAAATAAATTTCTGAAATAATTTGCTACTTTGTGTTGCAAAAAATGTATTAAAATTTTTTAACAAACTAAAAAGTAGAAATTAAATAATAAAAGTAAAATGAAAATCAGAAGATATTTAATGAAATTATTTATAAAAGTTTTTTATTTATTTATTTATTATTTTTTTAAGAATAGAATAAGATGAATCAAAATATCTTTATGCAAATTGCTTAAAATAAAAATTGCTTTTATTGAAATTAAGACAATAATTATTTAATAATTATAATTAGCTTACCTTAATATTTTTATATTTTAAAATAATATAAATTGATGTGCAAGAAAATTTCGAAATTTCAGAAACAAAAGTTCATTAAAAAATGTAAGTTTGCAATAATATATATTATGACACAACTCTTATTGTTATTTATATTCACAATAATTATTTAAACAATTTATATATTAATAACTGATAGTTCTAAAAGGAATGTAAAATTTCATTTTTATTTTCGGGAATGATAATTTATTAAAATAGCTAATATTTAAAAATGCATAAAATATCTAATAATTTCTGCATCACATCACAGTATTTTTCAATCTCAAATGACTTTACAGAGGAAATAAAGTTCAAGTCATTTAAAAAAGTAATATTTCCAAATATATGCCAAGTACTTAATTCGTTCGTCTTGTGCTTGTCATTAGTATCTTGTCTTCCTTCATTAATCATTGGCATCTTGTCTTCCTTCATTGATCATTCCAAATATATGCTAAGTATGAATCTCTCTACATGAATATCACATAAAAAATTTAAAAACAAACTGATAAATATGTGAGTGAATTCCATATATATCTAGAACTACTTATTTGTCGATTCAAGATATATTCACAATTACCTGAAGTGATAAGAAGATATCATTTTTTGTGCATAACTACATATATGCGAAAAGTATCAAGTTAAATATATTATTTAAATTAACTTTTTAAATAATATTTTAATTCTAATGTCTCAAACAATATAAAAAATTCAGTTAATATACCAAAAAATCCTAAATTTGTTGCATGTGTTTCAGAGGAAATGCATATTGTAACATGTGAGATTTTGATACGTAAATATTTCTGAAATTATTATATTACCTAAATATATCCAATCCTTTATCCACTAGCTTAATAATAATCGTTATAGTTATGGGTGAAAGGATTCATCTTGAACTAATGACAAAGCCACATTTTTTAGAATAGAATGTCCTAAGTTCGATCGTCCCCACTTTTAAACTCTTAGTAATCAAAAGTGCTTTTCTGTATTCTGCATGCTCACTGATTGAGATGGTTGTTGAAAGTTTCCAGGGTTTCCAAACTTGAATCATGTGTATAAGAATACATTTTCTTGACATTAATGCTGTGCAAATGATCTTCAGTTGTTAGGTAATCTGTTACATATTAGAAACGCAACTTGTTATGACCATAGTGATAAGACTTAAGATCTAATGCCTCTATTTCCTACCTCGATATGCATGTTTGATGATGTTTTGGGTTAGATCACGAGTTGGGATCTTCAAAATCATATACAAATGACTTGCAAGACGAATCGTGATTTAACCTTGAACATAAATCTTCTAACAATATAATAGATATATGTTAGTATTACAGGTCTACTGTTATTGGGGGCAGAATTATGCATAGCGTGAAGAGTTATTGCTTATAGGAAGTAATTAAGGAATTAGTAATACGTCTTTTTGTTCTATCCCCCTCCCCTTGTTTTGAACAAATAGAGGAACACAAACTCGAAGTACTCGGATATGCAGGTTATTATTATACAGTTTTCTAAGATCATAAGTAGAATAAATTGTCTCACATTGACTACTATTTCAAATACTATTGCATAAATATTGAGTTTAAAATAAATGAAATTGGTGATGGTTTTTCAGTGAAAGGTAAGATACATCTGAAATATAAGGAGAATTCGCTCAAATTTTTCTTAAAAATGGGATGAAGATAAATCCGAAGTTTATTCAACTTCTAAGAATATTTGCCATATGTAGCGGATAGCATACGGCGAATACTGTTAGAAGTTGAATAAGAAGCCACGAAGGCTGTTACAAATAATTTAACCATTGGGGAAACTCAAAAAATAAAGTGCATGCAGAATGAAACTAAGAAATTATGAAAAATAAAAAACCAATTTCAACAATGAATAGAATCAAATTTGGTACTTTTTCTCATAAATAGTCAGTGTTATTATTATTCCTCGGTGCGTCTAACTTTCATTAATACTGTTTTATGTGCAAAGCAGCATTACTAACGACACAAACCGTTAAAAAAAAAACTGTGATTGGATAAGTTTTTTTAACTGTATGGTTCGTCAATCCTCGATACCATTCACCATCCATCAAAAGTTAAGAAAAATTATTTAATTAACATGAATTTTAAATAGTAGTTCAGGTGCCGCTATTTAAGAGAGCATCGGGAACATGCCTAGTAGCATTTTAAAAGGCTGAAGCTAAAATGAAATTAAAACAACTAAAAGTTTGAAACTAAAATATCTAAAAGTTAATAACTAATAATAACTTGAATTAAAATATAGAGTAAAGCAGAACTTACAAAGAACTCTAAAGCTGAAATAAAATTTAAAAATAATGTATCTGTTATTTGGGATTCATGTGCTAATTATTAGCATATTATCCCAAAAATCAATTTGCTTGAAATGGAACCCGAAAATTATTTTTAAAAAATGTAATATTGTTTGTTATAGTAAAAATACCAAAAAAATTGGAAGTTAATTCAAAAACTCTTTAAGCGAATAATTTGAAGTAACCCAAAATTACTTTAAAAATCATGGAAATTTTTAACATTTAATTGTTAAAACCAATACTAAAATTACTTTATAATGAATGACGCAATAAAAAGGCAAAATTAATAGAAAAAAATCTCAGACAATTTTTTTTTCTAAACATAAAAAAGAAGATCCAAAACAAACTAAAAGCGATAAATTTAGCGATTCTGCAAGATAATTCTATCCTCGATTCCTTCAAAGATATCTTCGGAGTCCTCTTCAGAAAATATTACTTTTCCTGATTCATTTTATTTACCAATTTACCGAAGCAAGACAGCAAGAATGAAGATTTTTTGTAGGCTTTGACTGCTTATAAGATCTCACTATCAAAATCCGGAATAAGTATGTTGACAAATAACACGATCGCTTAGGCTGCAGTTTCAAATTTTCATTGAAACTATTTCTGTTCAGAGATTCAAACATTTATTATTTAAAATTAAAATAAAAAAGAGCTATGGAAGATAATAGTTCTTTTACTTATCGATGATCTTATTATTCCAAAAATATAATATGAATTTAGTTTTAAATATTAAAGATTATATAAATTAGTTTTAAATATTTTTATAGTAAATATTCTATATACAAAGAATTAGATATATTGATATATTTAGTTTTAAATGTATCTAATTCTTTGTATATAGAAATCTAAGATTACGAAAACATCATAATGAATATTTTTGAATATTATGAAATAATTCTCATTAGTATTTTTAATCCATTTTAATAATATGCTCTTCAGAAGAATTCAGAAGAATTTTTGACTGTCGAAAAAAATTATTCAAATTTTTTTATCTTTTAAAGAAATTTTGAATAATGTTAGGCATTTAATTATATTATTAAGAATAGCTTGAAATATTCACCAATCATTAGGATTAGATTCAACAAATAAGTGCAAAAATCAATTTTTAACTATAATTATATTTTAGCTATATATATGTCATATTATTTATAAATATTTAACAAGTAAAATGGTGTAGCGAATTGGAGTGAATAATAGCAATTTTAATGCATTTAAAATAAAAATTTCAACCATAATTATCTAAATATCTTCCAAGAAAAATTAATGTTTTTGATTATAAGTAACACTGCAAAAATATTGATTTTTATCATTCACTAAAATCAAAAAAACTTACTTTAGAAAGTTTTTGTAATAAATAATCCGAGCCAAACTTTTTCGATTCTTGATTTAGTTATTAAAAATGCTTAATTAATTTTATCAACTTATTATAAAAATAGAATTAAATTATAATTTAATTGTAATTAAATTTCGAAATAGTAAATTGATGTAGCTTTATGTGAAATTTAGAATTTAAACTACATTGCATATAAACTGTGTAGATTCTTTAATTTTAGTGAACACCAATTAGTTATTTACCCAAACCATGCAATCCGAAATGCACCTAGATACATTTCAAGCTTTTGTTGATTCACTGGATATACAGGAACGTTATTTCAGCAAGACAGCCACTCCACACACGTTAAGCCAAACTATTGAAGTTGTTAAGGAATTCCTTGATGGCAGCTTAATTTCATTTGACTTCTAGCCACCAAAGTCCATCCCGTTAGATATTCTTTTTTAGAAATTATTTCAACGATATGTTTTCCCAGAGATGGCCTGGAAGTATTGATGAATTAAAACAAATCACCAGAAAAAATATTTTCAATAACACCAAAAAAGTTCCAAAGTGTGTAAAAAATCTTAATTTGACTAGTTCATATTTGCATTCAAAATGATGGTGAACACTTTCAACATTTGCATTAAAGAATAATAATGTAAAATTTTTTTTATTTAAATTATGTTTTTTAAATATAGAATCACTCACAGGTTTAAATAAAATTGTGTGTCTCGATTTCTGTTTTCCATTATAAATAAAGTTCTAAATATCCAAAATTGCTTAAAATTGTATTCCACATTTAAATGAGGTTCAAACATTATACTCCAGTGTTACGATACTTGTCACATTTGTCAGATTTAAGAGTAATTAGAAAATTCCATGGGAATTCTTTTTAATTCATTACTCTGTACCTTCTAACAAATACAAACAATGATTAATTACTATAATAAAATAGTTCTAGAAATTATTTATAGATCAAACATTATATCTCATTAAAGTATTCTTTTCAATTCAGTTTGATGAAAATATTTAATTTGATGAAAATATATAATAATTTAATTCAGTTTGATGAAAATATTTACAAACATTTTAAATACCACAGCATTTTGTTGCTGAAGGCAATTGAAATCACATGATTAAAAGGTTATATGCTTAATCCTGACTTTAAATCTTTAACCTAGAAGAGCTTAATAAATATTAAGAACTCCTAAGATGAGATACCCATCTGCTATAAATGCGTAAAAATAAAACTGTGTTTTTAGAGTTGACAATCGAATCTTTTGATTCTTTTTCATAGGCATATGTTCTTTCTCTGTGTGAGTTTTATAATTGCATATTAGATTATTGCCAATTAGTCTACTGTTTTTTGCTCATATATGATTTAAATATAGTTTTTGTTATATGGTTAAGTTATATGGCATATTTATAAAATAAGGCTGAAATAATCAAATAATCAGCTTTGTAAACAATCAGCTATTATCATTAATTTTGCTTTATATATATATATATATATATATATATATATATATATATATATATATATAATATATAATATATATATATATATATATATATATATGTGTGTGTGTGTGTGTGATATATATATATATATATATATATATATATATATATATATATATATATATATATATATATATATATATATATATATATATATATATATATATATATATATATATATATATATATGGTTATAATAAAAATATTTATATTCGAAACAAGGCTTTCTTACTCTATCTCATTTATTATAGTTCCAAAACTAAAAAAAATTGAAAATAAATTTAATAATAGTAAAATTAATTTGAAACAAAAATTATGTTTCATTATTAGTTTATGATTTTCAGTATAATAAATCTAAAAAATTTATCTGCAAAATATAACTGTTACTCTTTTACCGATGTTACTTACGCATGGCACACGTTATTATTCCCTGTTTATAGAGTAAAATATAACTAACTAGGCTTAGTCAAAGCACACCGGGATTATGGAACTGATCCATGCAAGGCCAAAGTTCGAAATTCAGCTTCCTTCATGTCTGGATCAGTGACGACGAGTTCCTTAAGTTATGAGACTTTTATTTGACATTTCTCTTGGCTAGGTCAAAACTCCGGCAACTCATCAAGAAACTGAATAACCCTCGGCAAGCAATACCACCTTCGTCCCCCTTTCTTGCTGGCACTGAAAATCATTTTTTTCCCGTTTCGCCATCCCCTCCAACATGGGTGCATGCTCTCTTCCAGCGTACCGAAATGTTAAGCTTTGATGGAAGACTTTGACAGAACATCTTCGTCGGCGCGACACACAGATCTTAAGTGTTGTCAATCACGGTACAAACTCGGTGTTTTTTGGTCTTATCTCGAGTCGACAGAGCTCTGAGAACTGGTGGGACTCTTTCTTTTTTCAACGTTTTTTTTTCCAACTCGGCGTTTGTAGAAGATTGTGTTTATCGAAAAAGTCCATAATTCGAGTTGGACCCTAAACATGACGATTATATTACTCTTGCTGTAAATTTTCGCCAAGGAGGCCCCCTTTGATGGCACAAAATTGGAGTTGGCATCCTCGCTGTGGTTCATTGAATTTGAAGATTGCTCGTATTTCTCTTCCAGGAAAAGATTCTGGTAAATTTCGATTAACTCAAAATGTAATTTATGGAATGGACTTAAACACGTGGAGCTCGTTAAGGATACGTGTAATGTGATATAACCGATGACACCCAAACAACTTTTTCGTAATAAATAACACTGTAATGCCTCGCTTATTTTATCAGAATGCTCTTCCCTTAGTACATATTTTATGCGCAGATAAGAACATATCTTTCACAGTTGTTCTTCACTTAGTGCACAGGTTTTTATTAGTAAAATTCATCAATGCTCTCTTTTTCATTTCATATATCCGGATTATTGATAAGAAATTTTTTAGAATTTATTAACCAAATCAATAGAATTAAAGCGACAGTTTAAAAATATAATTTCCTTTCTTCAATAATACATACATAAATTTTTAGTAATACATTTAGTAATACAAACATGAAATTTCATGAAATGTAATTTTATAATCTAAGTCAGCTAAATCTACTTCATTTTATTTTGATATTTTTTTAAATATTTCTTTTTTGCGTGTGTATTCAGAAACTATGAAACGTTGTGAAATTGTTAATAAATATAATTACACACTCTGCTTATTGAAGAAAAAAGCATAAAATAGAATTTTAGTAAAAAGTTTGTTTTCTTAATATAATCAATAATAAAGTTGTTATCGTTAATTTCCTTCCTCTTTCAATCTGATATCATTTGGTTGGAATAAGTTAGTATTGTATTACAATAAGGTAGATGTGAAATAAATATTATTTTGTTCCAGTCTTCAGTTTTTCTAATTCATTCTAAGAGAAAGGGTTACAATAATTTTTGAGTGAAGTTTATATCAATTGTTATTTTACGTTTATTCATTAAATCTTCTATTACTGAAAACTAAATGAAATTATAAATGCAATTGTGTGTGTGTGTGTGTGTGTGTGTGTGTGTGTGTGTGTGTGTGTGTGTGTGTGTGTGTGTGTGTGTGTGTGTGTGTGTGTGTGTGTGTGTGTGTGTGTGTGTGTGTGTGTGTGTGTGTGTGTGTGTGTGTGTGTGTTCAATGAGTGAAACATAAATGAAGACTATGAAAAATACTGTTGGTCAATCAGGAAATTATGTAAATTTTAACTAAGATGGCCATGTATTTTTTTACCTAATTTTATTTATATGATATTTATTTTGAATTTAAAGCAGATTCATTCGTTTCGTCTTGTCTTCCACCTAAAAGATATTTAATAATGTCAGATGCATAAAAATGAGTTAATTTTTGCTATTAAAAATGAAAACTTTATTAGTAATTAAGATAATATAATTTTTATTAATTGTTTTAATAAAAATTTCTTTTTAATTTTTCAATATTTATACACATTTATGGTATTTGAATACTTTAGATAAAAATTTTAGGCTCTTCGATGAAAAATTAATTGCATTATGTATTCAATGTATATAATTTATAGAAATTATAGAATTCATTTTCAATGATTAAATTTATAGGTTAATTTTATAGAATTAAATTTATAAAATTCACTTAAATTCTATGAATGATTCAAATATGAATAATGTATTTGAATTTCTTTGCAAGCAAATTAGTTTCATCCTATAAATTCAATAGAATCTTTTAAGGCAAAGAATTCTTTTATACATGTACTTGTGTCATATCTTATAAACGGTACATTTTTACATAATTTATTTGCGCAGTTGTTTATAACCAGTTTTAAACTTGTTTATTGTATTCAATAGAAACGTTGTATAATTTTATCCAAAGTTTCAATATACAATTAGAATATTCAAGTGTAATAATATTTACTAGGATACAAAATAGTAATAGCTAGCTCTGATACACATTTTAATACAGTCGCATGTAATAAGAATATTTTAAGTTCTGTAAGTCTCAAAGGCATTTTTACACTGAGAGTTGCTCAACTGTCCTTATCCAACACCCTACCTGATGAAAGGCAAAGACAAAGAGCGGAAAAGACCAAAGCTGGAAACATTTTATCGTTTTCCTTTTTTCTCGCATCTACTGACAACTTCTTGGACCGAGCAAAAATAAAAAAGAGGAGACTCTTGTCAGGACGAGGCTTTCAAAACTGATAAGTCCCATCGAAACGTTCGAAGTGCTGCTACCGTTTGCAACAGGACGGACGTGTCGGGAATGTATGGACTCGGCGTACAGGAAGGTAAGCACGTCTGTAGCAGAGGTTAAAAGTTATGATGACTTCTTATCATGCTTCTCGGTGGACTTTTCTCGCTTCGAAGATTTATGTTTCGCGGTCGGCTAGAACTTCTTTTTATACGGCTTTCTTGTCACACAGTCGGCTTTTTTCCTATTCTTTTAAGTTACTCGAGACAATTTTTTGAATTTTTTTTATCTATCTAGAAGAAGATTAAGCTGTTATGGTAGAAGAGCGATGGCAGTTACTGGAAAATAAAATTTAAGAAAGAAGTGTAAGCAGATACAGTGAATGTTATGACTGGTGTAGGTTAAGTTGTTATCAAATAAAGACTCTATTTGATTTTTATACATGATAGACATTTTCAAGCAATATGAATTTGATTTTGACTTAACTAAATTATTCTAATATTTTTCATATATTAATTTTTGAATCCAGAAAAAAAATCATTTTTCCTGAGAAAATATAACAATATAATATGTTAAGGACAATGACAATTCATAATTTGAGTTTTTCAAGGCTCTTACTTTTTTATAAACTTTCTATTAAAAACAGTCATTGTTGAACTATGGATTCTATATGAAGACTTTTATAAGAGGCGCAGAAAGAATGTAGCATTGAGAAAATTTTTATAAAACATAAGTTTACTGTTGGAAAAAGTGTTCTAGTTCATCAATATAATTAGTAACATCTTCTAACAGTCCCTTATATATTTAAAATCTCTGCAAGAAAGTATTATGACTTCCTTATTTTCTTCATTCGAAATGAGCTTGTAGTTTAAAATAAAAAGTTTTTCTTTATAATTTTAGAAATCTTGAAAACCATCTTGTCATACTCAACAAATAGCTGATAATGTATTTTAACATGTGATGAAATTTTTTCATTAATTTTTGATCAGTTTTCCATGAATATGTATTTTTTTAAATTTTGTACAAGCTAAATTTATATCTGGCATTTTATTAAATAACACAAAGGTTTAAAAAGAGAAAAAATGCCATAATTATTAATCAAAAGCATTGATTAAGCAATAATGATCCTTCATAATGAATGTACGTATGTTAAGAAAGAAATAAGGAAATATTTTAAATTTTTAGTGGTTTTACATTTGAATAAATCTATTAAAAAGCATTCATACGAAGCAAAAAATAAAGTAAATGACCTTAATAAAAGTAATTTATTTTACTAATATTATATTTAAATAATGTATTTAAATATAATATTAGTAAAATAAGTTTTTAATTATTTAAATAAAATTTTAAAGTTAAGAGCTAAAACTAAAAATTTAAAAATAAAATTAGAAAATTTTATATATTTCATTTATTATTTCATTGATAAGTACATTGAAAATAAGATGCCCTTTCAATATATTATAAATTATAAAAATTATATTTTTAATAAGATATTTATTAAAAATAATAAAAAAAATTATTGAAAATTAGTCAAAAATTTTACATCTGAATAATTTGTTCCCATAAAAATGTTTATAAAAGATCAAAAAATTAATAAAAATGTATTTGTTTATTTAAAAAATCGTGATAATTATATGGTATTGTTATATAGGCAGGGGTTATTAAAAGTAAAATATGATAGACAATATTTTTGTCTCTATCACAAAACATCACTATTTGATCACATTTAAACATAAGAGGAAGTAATTATCAACAACTGTTTATACAGTGACAAATGTCAAAAAAAAAAAAGGTTTTTCCAAAAATGTGTCTCAAATTCCTAAGAAGGAATAGAAGTATATTACTTAACATTTTAAAAATCTATTATTATGTACAATTATATAAACGACAAACACCTGAATGTTGAATGTAAAACATTACTTCGAAGATATGTACAATCAATGATTCTAACTTAAAATTGAGTTTTTGATGATCATTATTAATTTCTTTTTATAGTATTTTAAACATATAATAAATTTCTAGTTTATAATTCCATCATCAATAAATGCATTTTTATGTTTCTGTGTGTGCGCTTGTATATATTTATATTCTCTTTACTCTGCCTATATATGTATAATTTTTATAACAAAAGCAAGCACTAATGTGTTTTATCAATAACCATGTTTTTTCTTTTTCTTTTTTTTTTTTTACTTTTTCATTGTTTGCTTACAAGAAAAGATTATTAGTAAATTTTCCTGTTTATTATTCAAAAGTTTACAAAACATTTTATCTAACAATAATAAATAAAAAATATATTATTGTACTTTTTTTTCTTAATTCGAACCTTTTGAATCTCGTGCTAGAAGTTGTAGAAGTTTTATTGGAAAATTTAAAAATGTCACATATATATAAAACTAATGATTATATATATAAAGTAAATCCGAACTTCTCGGCAATCCTAGTGCTGCTCATCAATTTTAAGTAAAGAAAATAAGTCAGCATAATATTGCAATAACTTAATCAATATTTTTTCATTTAAATTACAAGGAAAAATAAATAATGCAAAATGAATAATGCAATTTTTTGAACAGAAGAAATTGATTATTCTTATTTTTTATTTTTATTTAGTATTTATTTCATTGATTTCTGTTTAATAAATATGTATAGGATGGTCTTGAAACTTCCTTTCATACATTCGTTATACCTTTTTGACACTTCAAATTATATTTTATTTAATGGTTATTCAATTTGAAAGAATATGTGAATTCTTATCGAAATTTATCAGTTAGAATTCAAACTATTTTAAATTCGAAACATTCATCAAAATTTTATCATTCTGCCTAGGCTTCAACGATTTACCATATCTTTTATCATCGCTTTTTTACAGATGAAAGTGTCACAATGATATTTTTCTAGATTAGAATATTAAGGTTCCTTGTGAAGTACGGTACAATTCTACAAGTAAATCAATTGGTATTAACAGTATTCAGAAGTTTGTTACAGGCGTGGGTTCAACGAACAATAATCTTCAGTTTCATAGCTTGACGGAACACGGATCCGCTAGGTGTTGCTACTTAACAAAACGTTACGGTGACTAGATGGATTAAGGGATTATTATCAGAAAGTGGTCACTTCCTCATACACCTCTTTCTGCTTGGAGTCCCTCAAACTTGTCGAAATAATAACTAGCAGAACGGAGTTATTTCAATGCATACATAACTCCATTTGAAGGAGAAACAAATCGGTATTTAAATAAAATGTTTATTTGAGAGCTGCAACTATCATCTTCTTAAAAAGAATAAATGAATGAAATTTCATTTGAATTAAAAGTAGTTTGTTATTCATTAATTATAAAATTAAATATTAAAATAGGAAGATAGTCTTATTTCAGATAAAAACACATGTTTATATATAAAAATAAATAAATAAATAAGCAGACTTAATTCATAGATAGGAAATATATAAATTAATTCATAGATTAATAGATAGAATATTTTTTATTTTATTCAAATGCAAACACATAAATAATTTTAAATATTTATTAATAAAATTATTTATTGTAAGGCTTTAATTACTAAAAAAAATTGTCATACACAATTGAATTATAGAAAACGAGAATATTACAAATTCTTCAAGTAAAAAATTTGAAAATTCAAATTACATTGCTCACAGTATTAAATTTGAGAATATAAATATCACTATTTGTTTTATTGAATAAAAACATTTTAGTTTTAGATAAAAAATATATTTTCAAAATTTGTAATTTTTTGTGTCTGAATTATTTTTACATCTTAATACTTAAATATCTATATACTCAACTAATCTTGTGAATTTACAACGTATATATTTATTATTAACAAATTTTAAAAAATTATATAATATTAAAAGAAAAATAGCATTTCCCGATTAATATTTCATAATTCCTCCTCCTATTAAAATTTTATTAAAATTTAAACTGTACTTCTATTAAATTATTTTATTTAAAAACAATAAAATATTTATTAAAAATTATGTAAAGACACTTTTATGGATGTTTTATTCCATTTAGATTTGAAATGAGGAAGACTCTCTTAGTTTTGATAATGCAAGTATCCAAACTACTCAACATGTAAAATAATTTTTTAAAAGGTATTTGAATTCACACAAGTTATCTAATTTATAATTTAAATTTTCTCTCTCTCACTCTGTATATATATATATATATATATATATATATATATATATATATATATATATATATATATATATATATATATTAGTTATATTACGATCAAATTTTTTATACAAATTACGCTGAATTTTTCGATTGCGTAATTGGAACTAATAGTAATTGAACTCCTTGTTTATATTGGTATTTTTCTTTGTATATTTGAAATAAATCACTCAGTATATCTTGAACTTGATGCAATTTTATCTTAAAATCTTAATCGTATAGTTTTGCCATAAAGGGATTGGATTAGAAATATTATATGTGTACAGTTTTGTGCAGATTAGGGAGTTGAAAATTACAAAAATATGAATATTCTTAAATAAGTTTGTTTTTTATCGATAAAAATTAAAAATAAAAATAAAAATTCTGAAAATTATATATAAATTCCTCTGACATACTCTCAGATATTCTAAGATTTTATATCAAATATTATATGATAAATAAAAAGAGAAATGTGATATATTTGGAAATATTATATGCTTTATTTATTTAAAATGCAGTTCAAACCATAGGACTCACAGGCAAAAAAATCATAGGGCATTAACCAACTCCAGAGAAAGAAAAAGTATTAAACCAATAGCTTCTTACAATTATAACTGGTGAATTAAAATGCATCTCGTCCACAATTACCTCTAGTTTTTTTTTAAAATAAACCAAGTATCTCAGAAATGAAAGATTAACTTTTTCTAAAGGCTCTGACGTCTTGAAATTCATCTTAGATATTATGATTTTCAAACTATTTTGTTCCTAGATTTGAAGCCATGTTTTGTGATTTATATAGTAAGCATTCAAGTGTGGATGCTTTATTGAAGGAATTGAGTTCTTTATGAGACAAGCATAGTTTGCTTTTGTGAATATGAAAGAAACCAGATCACTATGAAAGAGAGGAAGAATGTTACGATTCCTTAAATTTACAACATAATTCCTTGTTTTGCATAAAAAGCCTGAGAAAAGAGTTGCTCAAGAATAAAAAAAGAGTGACAAGCATTTCTTATATGTTTCTTTATTAAAATTAAATATTTTCAGAGTTACGCAATACCACGTATCTTAAATTTAATCTTAAACGGAAAATCAATGATTAAGATTAAACTAGAACCTGAAACCAGAAATTAATTTTTCGGCAGATATTGGTGGTTTATTTATAACGAATATTACAAAATATAACTCAGACTGCCACTGCAATAAATGTTTAGTTATAAATACAAGTGCTTAACGCGTGACTTTTATTGGTGTAGAAGAAAGTTAGTCGTTGTTGTTGTTATTTATTCCAATGATGAATTCTATTAAACTTAATACGAGTTCTAAGTCATAAGTATAATCTCATTTACTGTAAAAAATTTTGAATCGAATCCATTTTAAGAATTCTGGATTCACACAAATATCTACTTTTAACTTTAATCATAAATATATATTTGTAAACTATAGCGGCAAGCAATTTCAAATTTATACTTTATATATTGTTATATAAATGAATAATGTTTTTATATTATCCATTTTGAAAAAATATTCCTGATTGAAATTATATGACTTATGATTTTGAGATATGCCCTTCAAAGCTTTATTATTCAATCTATGAAGTTTTCACTTATGATTATTGATGTATTTTGAATAATTCAACTAAAACCTGCTTTAATAAAATTTATATAAGTAAATATTACAAGAAATAATTATTTTAAACCAATATGCATTTATGAATCTTCATTTAAATAAAAAAAATCTTTCATACATTTTGTTGTTCTAAAATTAGGTACTAAATTATAAATAATATTATGAATTGAATTCATTAACTAAAATCTGTATTATGCTGGTTGTCTATGCAATTTACAATGAAGTATTGCAAATGTAGCTAACTATTACCGAAATATCAGTAACATTATTGTATTGTTTACAATTTGCGTTTAATAATGTTAATGAATTAATTTTAATATTTATGTTTTTCTTTGCAAAAACTTTTATATATTAAAACTAATATAACATTTTTTAATCTGTGAATAATTTTAATTGGATATTTTTGTGATCACTTTTTAATAAATATTTAATAACTGTAGACTTCTATGACGTTTAAAAATATTAAAAAATTTTATTCATGTAAGAGGCACTAAATTTATAATGAAATAATAACATCCTTCTTAATGAATAAAAATGATTTTTCTTATTTTTTACACTAGTTCTGTAAATTATTTCTCACATAGACATATGTATATACATAATTAATTGAAATTTTGGTAAAACTGTTATGCTAGTCCTATAACACAATTTAATGGTAAAGAAATCAAATAGTTTAATTAAATAAAATTGAAGGGATATTTTTTATTAGAGCGTATTAAAAAAAAATCTAGATTATTTTAATAATTCCTGAAACAATTTGAATTTTTTAACTCTCATAATAATTTCATATAAATATTAAAGCATTATTTAAAAACCCTTATTTATTTATAAACTTTTCTAATTTTTTAATTAGCTGATTTTTTTCTTTTTCATTCCCAGGTTCTGCACTTTAAACAGTCAGGACTAGAATAAAAAAATAAAAAAACTTGAGAAAGAACAGAAAAAACATGGGACTTTCCTCTCTCAAATGGGAAAGCGTAAAAATTACTATCCTCAGCCACATTCAATCAGGAAGTCGCGATGAGAATGAAAGAGGGGCCCGAATATCAGCTTCTTTTTTTACTGGACCGTGTAAGGTCAGAGAAGAAGGGTCAGAGAGGCTCAGTTTCGGCGCAGTGGACACGGGCAGTTAAAAACACTTTCTTGCCTTCTTCTTCGTCTAACTTGTAACGCCAGTGTCTTTCCGATCGGAACGGTCTCAGTCGGTTGCCACAAGAAGACTTTTATAATCCTCTAACCGCACTTCTCGCAAGTCCGAGAGACAAAACTTCCTTCTCGCGACGGTTCCGTTTGCCGAAGATGCGTGTCACTTTTTGCTTGCTGACCTGCAAGGGAACCACTTCTGGTTGAGTAAGTAACAGAGTTGAAGAGTCTGCTGTCACTTTCGGTTTCGGGGACCTAGTTTTTAGCTTGTATAACACGTGTTCAGTTGTGAATGTTTGAAATACTGTGGAAGTATGAAGCATTGCACAATCAGAAAATACTGAATTTTGGGAATAGGTAAAATATTATTGCGTGTTTTGTATGCTAATAAAATCAGAAAGTTTTGACAGTCAACATCAGTCAAGTGTTTTTCAAAAAATTGAATTATACATACTAATATATCCACCCTAATTATAATCGTAAATTTATATCCCTTGTTGACAAATTACTTCAAAAATTAAATTACTTTAATTTAGCTAAAATATTAATATATTTAACATTAAAAAATTGACATATATATATATTCATTGATAAATCCATGAGTCAAGATGTGTTTCGGAAATTATTAAAATAAAAGTAAGAGATTTATTTTACTAACTTCCAATACTGAATATTGAAGATGAAAAAAATAAATGATTTTAAAGAAAAAAAGAAACTATAGCAGGTTAATGGCTTAATTGAGCTTGATAGCTTTGAGACAAGAAGCTTGGTGGCTTTACTGAGGCAAAATTAAGAAATTCTTCTACTGAAGCAAGATTAATTTGCAAAAGCACACGAGGGTACTTTGAATGTATCGAAATGATATCATCAACCTAAATGAAATGCTTATACTTACCGCTGTAAAGAATTCGCTTAACTGATAGGGAACAAGTTTAATTTTTGTAATATAAAAAATTGCACATTGTAAAGTAATTTGTTTTTGTGCAAAGTAAAATAAAATAAAAAAGAGAGGTATTACTTTTAGCATTAAAAGAAGTATCCTAAAAAATATTTATACATACAATTACTTGTATAGATATTGATTTCTGAATATTAAAATTGAATGCAATTATTTAAATCGATTTCAATTTTTACACAATGAAAGATAATAACCTGAAATTTAATCACATAATTCCAAGTGAAAACCTTAAAAATAGCCAAAAAATAGCCATTGTTTTACTAGAGGACTATTACCCTTTGCTCGCTGACGTTAGTCAATAAATTGCATTCACTTTGCAATTCTTGATTATGAATAATCAAAACTCATTTTCCTCTCTCATCACAATGTTAGATTCCACACTACCTGAAGCTAAATTGTTTTATATTTGACGATTATAATAACATTTTCTACATTACTAATGAAAAAAATTTTAAATTCTTCATTAAGAAACGCTAAGCTGCATTAAGAAACACATAAACTTTTTTGAGAGATACATTTTCTCCTCTCTGAAAAATATTAAAGGAGCTGGCAATTTTATTAAAAAACGAATTAGAAATTGAGAAATTATCCTTAGGTTTGCTTTGCAGTAAGCTAAATGTCTACCATGGTAAGAGATAGAGAATTTTAAATTTCATTTAGTGGATTGGGTACAGGTTTTAATTTTTTGAAACAAGAGAACTTCTGATTTGTAAAATATTAAAATATTAATTCAATAAAATTATTTTAAGCTTAACCAAATAAAAAACATTGTTTTTTAATATTATGGAAAATCTTAAATATTTCTCAAGTAGTCATTATAACAGCTTATTGAAACTAGAATTTAATCAAAATTTCATTCAATATAACAGCTGAGACAGTTAAAATATATTTGAAAAAACTGCCAGTGATTAAAAAAAATCTTCATAAAAATGTTAGCAGAATCACACACACACACTTTCCCACCCACAAAAAGCCTGAAGTTTCGATTGTGAATATGGAATTCGTTACTCATCTTATTATATTGCACTGGATTTGTGTAGTGATTAATTTCTACCATTGATGGTGTATCAACCTTTTAATCATGAAATACAATAATTGCTTAACTTTGAGAATAAACTAGTAGATATGTATAATATTGTATCATGAAAATATTTTTGGGAAATGGTATCTGACATGATTAATGTAACAAAAATCACAAGACTAAAATATTTATATTTTAGTCATAGGAGTTTCGCAATCAAATGACTTTTGTGATTCGTACAAATTACATGATTTTAAATAAGAGATAAAATGCAGAAGAATACAGAATAACATATTGAAAGTTAAACCCAAATTAAAATTGTAATTTAAATAATTTGTTGACATATACTAATTTGCTTAACTCTCCCTTTCTGTTTCAACGGATTGTGAATTTATCCACAGTTCAGAATGAAATAATTTCACCAACATTTTTAATTAGGAAATTCCTATCATTCAAATAATATTTTTTTGTTTATTGTTTATTTATGTATTTGTATAAAAAATTATGAAGTGTAACTAATAGTTGGGGATATAAAAACTTTTTTATGAAAAATGCTAAGGTATCGGTTTCAAAATTATATATATTAGTCTTTAATTATCGTAAAATGTTCAATAAATTTACCAACACATATTTTATATAGAATGTTTCTCAAGTAGTCAGTCAATTCTGTACTAGACACATTTAAATGTCTACATTATGAATGCTTTGCAACTTGCTTAGTTATTTCATATGATTTGTATTATTGGTTACATTGGTAGGTTGTTTAACTACTAGAAGGTATCATTTAATTAGCAGCTTAAAAATGATTGTCTGCAAAAATTTAATATTATATTTCTATGGAAATCTTATTTAAGAAGAAACATCCCAACCAAATGCCCATGTCTAATATATTAAAAATTCTCAAAGAAAGATAACTTTAACACTAACTTAAATTACATGTTTGAGATTTTATCTGGTTTTAATGATGTTTCATAATTGTTTAGTTTAAGTGTTAAAACCGTCATTTGTTTCATTTGCTTATTTCAATAAATGCTTAGTATTACATGCATGGAATCACTTGTATTTTAATCAAAATATTAATGTAATTTTATTATTCGAGAAATATATTAATAAGGTTCTAATGTAAATTAAACATTGGAAAATATATATGAAGAGCAACAAAAAAAATAAGAGGACAAAAGAAAATATTCATATAATATAAAAATGATTAATTTGCCGATGGTTCGTTATCACATATACGCTCACTTCATATATTGGATCCAAGGTGGCCTGATTGGTTAAGGCTTCGTTTTTCTAATCGCAAGGTAGTGAGTTTCAATTTCGACTTAATCGAAGATCCGTCATGTTGACTAATAGTGACCTCCAAATAATGCTTTTAGGTTGTCAGGTCAAGTATTAGGGAGTCTTCTGCTTCGTCCCAGCTTCTAAATTACCAAGACTCCTACCCAGCAGTTTCCACCATACTTGATAAAGCCCAACTCTTAACAATGTATATGGAAGTATACCAGTGAAAACCTCATAAGCAGCAATCAGTGAAAAAATCTGAGATATTCCGAAATTGATAAAAATTACCAGTCTAGCATGTTTCAAACATTTTTGCTTGGACTAAAATCAGGAAATATAATTGATCCCACACTGAGATATTAACATTTTAAAGACAGTGTGTTAAGATAAATAATCAGTATGTTACAGCCCATTTTCTTGCTAAAACCCAGAACTTGGTACGGCTCAAACCATAGGCAACACCACCGGCTGCAAAATAATCTCTACGTACCTGAGACAGGTGAAAGTAAAGTACCTTTGCTTGCAGTACAACTAGGGATAGCCGACTGTTTTAAAAGATCGTTCATCAGACTGCAATATATGGCTATATGTCTCACTGTAATGATTGTTGTGTACGGTTTCTTACCTTCATCTTTACATTAATATATCACAGTTATCAGATTTGAATGAAAAGCAGAATTTGTTACCAAAGATTCTTCCAAAATGTATCATAAATGTTTATACTGTAACAATCAACAAGCTTTGTCTTTCAAGCTGTACCATAAATAGCAACATCACCTATGATCTCCTACAAGAGGCATTAGCGGAAATACTGATGGGAGCATTAATAAGATTAAATTGTTTTACCTGAATTGTGTCATTTAATGTCATTAGATCCTTAAGAGTTGACAAAATCGTGGCAAGAACATTTGGTAATATGAATATAGCAGTTCTCTGGAATACGAGATTATCTCACATATTTGTGGCCTGACCAATCTCCTTGGTGATGACCAAGGAATGACTAGTATCATTGTGGAAGTTGATTGCGTCTTTTCTACTTGTAAAATCACTGGATGACTATCATTTTGTCTTGGGATGCATCCGAAGCTATTCATTGTCAATGTCATCAAGCTGACGTGCGCGTATCAAACCCTTACGAAAAGTACTGTTTTTTTCCCCAAACTATTTCGAATTGCAATTAGTATATACGTAGTTTTACTTTAGAAAAATAACTGTTGATTGTTGCATAATACATTCAGAAGAATAAGTATATCGAGTTTTATATATTTGTGATTCAATTTATTCCAAATTCATACCTCTTGTTTATGTGATAGAATATTTATATAAATGATTTCGGCGAAAGGAATTAAGTGATCAGATTTTTTTTAAGGAACTCTAGTAAACTTTCTTCTTTTTTCATTGACACAATGACTTCGCACACATTTTTTTTAAACTATGAACCATATTTTTTAAAATGCCATGATTAAGTCGAAAAACTCCGGAAGTCTATAGATTTTTGAACCTCCCAAAAGCTTCTTACAAAAAAATGCAATTCCAAGGAAAATATAAGAAATATCACAAAATAATGTAATAAATATTATCTTCCGTTGGGTTTTTAAGAGAGGAAAAATTCAGCAGTGCTTCAAGTTGGGAAGAAAGCAATTTTTTAATCTTACGGAAAAAGAAACAAATCAGAGTTAAAGTTGTGTAAATATAGAGTTGTATAAAGAAACTATATAGAATCCAATTCAGCTTTTATAATCAAAAGGAATAATGTTTAATACTATACTCATTTAGTTTTCTTAAACTCATTTGATTATCATGATTTTACGCGAGAAACTTATTTATTAAATTTTAAAACCAACTAATAGAAGAAAAAATTAGCTTTTTTATTTTTAAATTAAACACTAATATTGAATTTTGATCTATATTAATTTATAACAGTATATTGTATGGTAAAAAGCTTTTTTAAATTCTGCAGTGGAAAATGTTTCTGCGTTTTTAATAAGGCTGATGTCAGCTTTTAATTTCACATGTGCAATTTGAGAGAATCATGCTATTACTTAACTGCATAATAAAAACATTTATTCATGTTTAGTTTTTATATAATTAAATGGCATAAATTCATTTATGCAAAACAATTTTTTTAGCAAATTTTTCAAATTATATATAAAAGAACATTAATTTTGATTAAAAACACGAGAAAAGTATCGATTTGGAAGTCTGTTTAAATCATTACGATATAAAACAAACCTCGCATCATGTTTCTTCCATTCAATAATTGAATGTATTAATGTAAATACTTGAATTAATATTAGCAATGTATCTATTATTATTTTTAATTAAAATTAGTTTTTAGTTTCAGAAAAATAGCACCATTAAATTCATCCTCATAAATATAATTAAAAATAAAAAATAAGTAGTTCTACGTTTCATAGGTTTATATAAGACTGATATACGTTTATTGTTTGAGAAAAAAAATGGAAAATTTTTTCAAAACTATTGGGAACAACTTGAAAATGCTTATAAGAGTGTATGAAAAGCTATATTATAATAAGTAAATTCAAAAATAACACTTTAATCACATAATGTGAATCAGATGTTGAATAAAAAATAAAAATATATTTTTATTATTTATTTTATTAGTATTATTTTGCCAAAAAATATTTTTCAGTAAACATTTTCCATAATAATGTGTTCCAGTAAATGTAAAAATAAAAAGGAAAAATATTTTTATTTACTTGTACTTAGCAGGAAAAAAGGTATATTTTTAAAATATATATTTAATAAAATATATTTTAGTAAAATGTATGTTTTTAAATCAACTAAAAGAAATGGAAGCATATAAAGAGAAATAAAATGTAAGGAAGGATAATATAATATACAGTATTTGTGCGTGCTGAAATATATAAATTTTATTTGGTGTGCTAAAGTTTTTGACGCTAATTTTGATTTTTATAGTAAATTAAATTTAGTTTACGAAATTAATTTATTAGTAAATTATTTTTATGATATAATCCTAAACGCTGCATTAATTTTCTACCCTGTACCTAATCAAACCTATGCTTATTAAATATAAACAATAAAGAGAATAACGTAAATGAGATCAATCAAGTAATTTCTTATGTAAGCCGCATTATGTTATTAAATGTCCCTCATTTTAAGCTGAGCAGACAACTGAGTAGTAATTGGTTTAGTTGTCAGTTCAACAACTTATGGATTCGATTCTCACTTCACAGTGGATTTATAATAATTTGAAATTCGCTTTCAAGAGTTAGTCTAAGTTGAATAAGCACATTACTGATAAAAAGTGACTATAGCACTAGATTTAGCTTTAATTGTAAGCAATGATTTTATATGCATCAATTAAGGTATTTAAAACTAATCTAATGTAATAAAGAAATCTTTCAAATTGAAATTTCGCTTTAATATAGAATTCAAATACCTTTATTAGAGAAAACCCGTTAAAATGTATCATATTTTATGTGTCTTCATTATAATTATATTTAATAATTTAAATATACATTGTATTTTGTTCCAAATTCCCTTTTGAAGAAAGTAAAGTCACATATTTTGAACCATATCCTGCCCCTTTTCTTATAATCACTATTTTTCTCTGCAGATGTACATATGAGCGAGCATAAATAAAAAACGACGCATAAAAAAAGAAAAGTTTACGCAGGTGTAACAATTGTTTATGAGCGTGATGAGCTTGGGTAATTCGTCGCGAACTGCCCAATTTCCTCTTTCGCTGTTTTTGGTAACGGTAATAAAAAATTGATATATTATTTCCATAATCACCTGCGAGTATCAATAAATTGATTATCCTTTTTGACAGATGAGGCAATTTTCCCTCGTCTGAAAATATGTCATATAATTATTTCCTTTATTTTCCCCCTAAAGGAATGTATAATTTTCAATACAAATTTTCTAGATGTTTAGTATACATTGAAACATAGCTTCTTAGAACTAAAATTTGCGTTGCCATCTCACAATTTAAAGAGATTTCTTAATTAATAAAAATTCAGTTTTTAATATTAATTTATATTTTTGAAAATTATGTTCGATGTTGTTCAAACACAGTATATTCTATATAATATTATATATATATATATACATACATACATACATATATATATATATATATATATATATATATGTGTGTGTGTGTGTGTGTGTGTGTGTGTGTGTGTGTGTGTGTGTGTGTGTGTGTGTGTGTGTGTGTGTGTGTGTGTGTGTGTGTGTGTGTGTGTGTGTGTGTGTGTGTGTGTGTGTGTGTGTATAACTCAGAAAAAGATTTATGCAAATGAGACTTTGAAGAATTTTTACGATTTAGTTCATGAGATTATTTTGTGGGTAACACATTCTTCACAAAACTATTTTATTTGAAGAATGCTGCTTATGGCATTCTTTCTTAAAACCAAATTGAGAATATCTAAAAGTAAACAAAATTTAACGCGAAATTAAAATTTGCATAAATGTTCGATGTTTGAAATGCTTGTTTTTAAATTGATAAATCAAAATATTTTTGTACTTCAAAATCCAGTAATTACACACAAAAAGGAAATACGAATACAAACATTTTTTCAGCAATAACATAAATTGAAGTATTTAGGGATTTAAAAATATGTATTAAACTTTTTACAGGGAAATAAATGGATATTTGTTAATATTTTCGGCGAAATTTTTCTCTTTTTTTTCTTAGTTCTCACGGTTGTAAATCCATGTAATCCTCTTTAGATCTACATTTTCCAGCCCTCCCCCCGTCACACTCATACGTCCTTCCCTTGTCTTTATGCATGGATGGGACAGAAAGTACTGGACGAAGGACAATTGAAAACTGTACCCGCAGAATGAAGTGCTCTCACAGAAGTAACATACCCCCATAAAAAGGGGGCGCACGCCTCCGCCCTCAGCAGATGGTGGCACGTGCCGACGCACGCGCCCTGAGCCAGATGGGGGCACACGACCCACACTATGCACCTCCGGGAGTTTGGCGTTCTAAGCACGAACCGGACTTTCGAAGTCATGAATGACAGCATCCCGAAACGGATATTTCATTTTACAATCTTTTGACACAAGTACGACAGTTATTCATTTGTAACAAACTTCCTCAAAATATTAAAGAGAAAAAAAAGTATATTTGAAAACAATACAAGTGGAATTAATAATTTTGGGAAAAAATTCATTTTGCACTTTATATATAATTTTTCAATTAAACCTATTTATATTTTATCAGAAAATTAATTTACTAATAATAAAGCGTGATACAGCACAGCCAATATAGAAAACATTGAATATTTATGATTTGAAATTGTTCAGGCCTTTTAACTTTATTTTTAAGTCCTTGTAGCTCACACTAGGTTTGAGCAGTTGGTTTTTAAAAGCAATATGTTTGAATTTAAACTGTTTTAATATCTAACTTTGATTTCTTTTAAGTAATTCGAATAACTATTACAAAAATTCAATAATAATTCAAGGTAATCATGAATTGATTAAACATTAAGGATAGAATAATGTATATAATACATTGCAATACTTCACTTTTTATAAATTTGAAATAAATGAATATTTAGATATAAAAAAATACATTTATTTTTAGAATATAATATGTATCCAAAGTAAAAAAATTATTTTCTTAATTCAGAATAGATATTAGCTTTTCAACAAATTAAAAGCGATTATAGTTTGCTGTTTCTTGTAACGATATTTCATTCAATGTGTATGAATCACATTAAAGCAGTGTTATACTGTGAGTAAAATAAAACAGTTTTTAATGTATAGAAATAGCATTATAGCTTATTTGAAAATCTATTATTAAGAAGCCATATTAAATTCATGGGTAAAGTTTTTAATAATTTTTAATTTTAGCAACCAGATCATTAATTTGCCTGAAATATTGAGGTGATTTTGAGTTTATACTTACTTAAGTATGAGAAGGAAGTTATTAATTTATTGTAAAAATTAGTTTCTATAAATGTAAAAATTATTTTAATTATAGTTCTCCCTTTACTAATAAGTATTTAAAATATTAGGAAAATTCAAAGTTAATTACATTAAAATAACTATAAACTAAAAGATTAAAACCAGTTGTATGATAATGGGAAAAAACATGGATATATAATCTGGAATAGAGATTTGTAAAAACCCTTTTCTGCAAATTTATTAAATGAATCCTTTTGTTATTGTTGTGGATTAATATTATTAGAATGATATTTAAATACTGCTTGCATTTTTTTCTTAAATGATTCACGAAAAAATTATTAAAAATTCAAATACAAATATGTTACCTTAACAATGATATTTAGCACAAACGTTGTACTAAATTATCAAACCGCGATTTGTTTCTATTGTTATAATGATGTGAAACATCATTTTGAAATATATCATTTGCATATAATACATCAAAACAGCCTATTTTATAAATTATTTATATTATTAAATTCAGTATGAACTAATCTAATATTTTACAACACTAAATAATTAGTATTAAGGAGAAAACTAAAATTTCTGATATTTAAATCTTTGAATTTGTTAAGTAAAAACCAAATAATAATTCCTGCTGTCCAATTGACCAACTTGACTAATAAATAAGACTCCTTTACAACATTTATCCAATTTTTGTATATCTCATAAAGTTAAGTCTTTAAAAATGTTCCATACAAACTTATAAATTAAACTACTTATTACTTAAAATATGACTTATGATGATTAATATATGATTTATTTTTAAAATTTATCAATTGTTTAATATAATTAATTAATTATATCAATTACTAACTTATAAATTTTGTACTACTATTTTATTACAAAAGTAAAAATCAATATTTTTCTAATAGTTATTTGTGATTATTTCAAATTTATTCAGAATAAGGAAAAGTGATTGTATTTTTAACTTCGCAAATGTCGTTAATTAATTTTCTTAGATGAATATATCAAGATTTGTATACGTGATACATATCATTTTATTGCTTTATAATATAAATATTTGTGATTTAATTAATTCAATTGTGCAAAATATTTTATGTGTATTATTGTTTATAATTTTTAGATGCTGCAGTTGTTAAAAGCACACACATTAATCCCATTTGTGAACTTTTTGATTAAATTAAATTGCGAAAAATAAGGTTCTACATTAATTTCAATGATTAATTTTATATTATGATTCAAAATTATAATTTATTTATAAACTAAAATTAATTAGTTTTGTATAGCTAAATATAAAAATTTCACACACACATTACTCTCAATATAATTATTGCATAGTTTCTATTGTAGAACAACCCTATCCAGGAGAAGAGTCGGGCTGCCATTTCCAATCCTTACAATATCCCGGACACGTGCCGGACTTCTGACTCTTCTCTCCTCCGATGTCTGTGCCACTCAACCCCCGTATTCCCTTTTATGTATAATGAATCGACAGGATTTCTGAATATTAGCCTATAAGCTACCGATAGCGGATTTGCAGAGATTTGTCAAGTGTCCGTTTACGTTGGCTGTGAGCCCTGACTCTCCCCCCTCCTTCTGTCTGTTGCTATGATTATATCAGCTGACGCTGGTTGATCCAGCTTAGATTTCGAACAGTTTCCATGGCGGAGAAACCATCTCGGAATTGTCATTAGTATAATCAGTCGTATCCATGGTCGGGAAAGGGCAGGCTTTACTATTAACACGTCACCACACAACAAGTTTACATGGTATTGTGATTACCAGCTCATTGAAATGGTGAAGAACAACTTTTAAGTCTTGGCAATATCTTATCACTCATTAATTTGATATACTCATTATTTGATGTCCTTCATTACTCGTTAATTTGATACTCATAATTTGATATAGTTCTAATATATTTCAAAATTTATATGATGACAATGGGATTTAATCACAAAACAAGACAATGATGGTAATGAAAGATAGTTTGTTTTTTAACATTCATTTATATTATTTTTATCTAAGATAATGAGTCTATAGTAACTTTGAACAACACATAATTTCAAATTAATTATATTTTACAAAGTATACATGCTCACAAATAACTTCAATAATCAATGCTCAAATAACGTAACATTTCACTGTATGAAGAATTTTGTAATTAACAAGAAGGATTAAAGAAAATTTATAACACATGAATTTTTTGAACAAACTTCCAAGCACTGATCTGCTTATTTCATATGTTACTGATTTGAATTTGGTCTGCTTATATTGCTCAAGAGCTCTGAAATAAGCTAATGATGACGATAAAAAATACATGCTTAGAAATATGACACTTTCAAATTTGATTACAGGCATTGTGTTTCCAATATAAGAAATTATATATTATCATTGAAATTCGATTTAAACTAATGATAAAATGTCCAACATATTAGCAACTATGTTAGATTTCCCTTAAGACCTATTTCAAGATCTTATGAATAATTTCTCAATAATTTTGTATTTTCACAGATATTTTTAAAAATGAGAAGACACTATTAGTTCAACAAAACGAACAATCCTCTTGAGATGAGAGGCGTGGAATGTTTGTTATAAGCTTATATTGACATCCAGATTTTGAAATAAAATTCTGTTCATCTGTGCACATTATATACATTTAAGATCTCTAATTTTAACAACATTATCCTGTGCATATAATCAATACTGTTATTTATATTTAAAAAATATTTTGTATAAATGTACTAACATTTCATTATATTTTTTCATTAGATTGTTGAACACATAAACATTTTTGTAGACAGCACTATTAATAAAATTTTTTAACAATTTTGACTATTTACAAGTGAAGTAAAATTAATAAGTAATTTTTGTGTACCAAGACTTTTTAAATGCTAATAACATATGCTTTTTATAATGTAGTTTTTGGGGGCTTTCCATAATCAAAATATAATACCAAGTTTCTTTAGCAGAAAATCCTGAGTATGATTTTAGCTATTGTTATATACCATAGCAAAGGACGATATGCTTCTGCTTTTTGCAAACAATAAATGCTATTGAATTATCGAGTTTTATCCCTTGCAGCAATTGAATGAGGATTACTTTTTTTAATATTTTAAAATGACTTCTGCTCTGCAGACTACCCTCTGTGCTCTGTGTCTAACATATTTGTTAAATTTTATTCTATGTGTTATTCAAAATACATAATTTAAAAAAGAGTGTTTCATAAATCTGATTTTAAAGGAAAAATAGAAATTATATAATAGCATGTTGACATGGTCTAATTGCCTATGTCTGTAGTAAAGCTTTTAACTGTCCATGGTATGAATTTTTTTCAGGTGGTTTTTCATAGATAATGGGCTGCATTTATGTGCTGCAAGGTAAGAAATCTAAAAAACTCTAAAGATTTCTACCCGAGAGAACGTATATGCAGAATGTTGAACTGCAATATTTTTCTTCCTTTGTTCAAAATTGAGCCATAGTCCTTTCACTCTGAAGACTGCTGTTTCACCATTAAATCAAGGTATTATAGCACTTATTAACTAATTAACGAATTATTTTCTTAGAAAATTAGGAAAAAAATTATTTTCTGGTGAAAATGTTGCGAATTTTTCATATGAAAAATGTATTTGCTCTAAGATTTTAAAATGTGCTTCTATTTTCTGTGGGTAGGTTTGTAGGGGTTAGTATTATAGAGCTTTCCGGTTTTATTGCTTGTGACACGTGAACACGGATAATTGTTAATAAAAAAGTCTTACGAGAGGTAAGATAGGATTTTCTAAAACTTTACAATAACCGCAGTTACCTTCTACGAAGTGTCGGATATATATATATACTTGTGAAAAATATGTACTTGTGAATTTCTATTCTATATATTATATAAAATGTTCTTTATAGTGATTCATGTATTTAATACTTAAAGATCGGGATTGTTCAATGTGCAAATATAAAGATTAAAATGAGTTAAACAAAATTAATTTTCAGGCAGAGAGATAAGTTTTGAGTTGTAACTATGAAAAATATACTTGCTCTCTAAGCTTATGAAATGTACTGATGCATTTATGTATTTGCTTCATTGAGGATCATGTTAGATTTTTGAAGTAAGATTGTATTATCTTAGTGAAAATTTTATCTTATTTAAGTATTGCTCTTGAAGTAAACTCTTGCGCATTGATATTTAAGAATTCATATGGTCCTAAATTTTGTATACATCTTCCTCTACGCACTGATCATGAAATTGTGTTTTCAGTAAATAATAATTTATTGTCGGGGCATAATATTGTGTTATTATATTAACATAGTATTAATGATATTTAATGATAGTATTATGAAAAGAATAAAAAAATCTATGAAGATAAAGTTATAGATTAATTTTTTCTTTCAAAATATATAACTAACAAAGAATAATTCAACACAACTTTCAATTATAAATATAACTTAAAATTGAAAGTTGTTAAATTATGATCATAATATGAAGGAACAACGCTAGATATTGTATAAAATTAACTGATCTCAGTTTCTCAAATCAAATTCCTGGATTAATATACATCAAACCAATGCAAAATGAATATAAGAAAGCTTTGAGTTAGATTGACGATAAACATAAGCACTTATTACCTTAAAAGTTTATATTCTTTATTTTAATTTTATGTATTAAATTATATATATGCATTTTTATTGCATTTTAATTGTCTTTATTATAATGAAGAGAACTATAATAATGTATTTATAATATATATGTGTGTTCTAAATGAAGATTTCTCATTATTCGTCCTAATTTCAATTATTTACTCTTTGTTCTGTGGATTAATCTCATTCAATAAATATAATTTAAAATCAAAACAATTCATTTCATAACTTCCCTTATATATAATGATCGTATTCTCAAATATACTTTGAAAAAGCTTATCAGTGTAAATCATTTGAATTATTACAATCATTTTGTTTACATGATTCTCATATATTTCTTAAAATTTTATTATTTTTTCAAATCACTATTTTAAGAAATATGACAATTGTCATTCATATATTATTTTGTCCGTTATTAACATTCATAAAATTTAATTGGTAAGGTATGTAATAAGAGTTTAAATATTTTTAAATAACTCTGTTTCAGTTTTGTATCTAAGCTTGCAAGGAATCAGTTTAAATTAAATATTTATCAATAAATCCAGTTTGTTTTTAAGTTTAAATAATAATCACTTACTATGGAAATAAAACAAAGTAATGCATAAACGTTTTAACAAAGTGGAAGCATTTTATAATTGTTTTAAATTTGTTATATGGTTTTTAAAAGGTACCAAGATTATACATTAATAAAATTGTATAAAATAACGAAAAATTATATTTATAATTATAAATAAAATTTATATTATTATTAATAAAATTTATTATTATTAATTTATTATAATTTTATTAATGAAATTGTAATTATTTTATTTATATTATTTAATAAAATTCAATAACTCATCTAAACTAAAATTATTTAAACTCATCTAAACTAATGTTTAACTCGTTGAAAAAATCATACTTTTTTTATATTACAGCTCTGAAGCAGTTATTTTTTTATAAAAATTTCTGTGAAGATCATTAAAAAATAAAATAAAAAATTTGAGTTATCTAGTTGTATCATTTATTATTTTATTTAGCGGCTACGAATCGAATAGTTTGTGGTCGACGGCTAAATATAATTGTCAATCGGAATCAGATTCATCTCAGGAGACGTGCCGCGTCCATGAGCTGTGCGCCAGGATTGATCTGAGTTTAAAAATATATCAAAAGCGGCTTCATCGCGCCTTCCAGAAATTGGCAGAGAAGCATCCTTGTCACCTCATTGAAGGTGTCACGGCTGTCAGCTGGAAGAAGGAAAGTGCGACAAGTCAAGACTGTTAAGGGGTTGGCGAGAGTGTTTTTCCGCTCATTTTTTTCTCGAAGAGGGCACCTGATAGCTCAATTTCAGCACCTGTCTGTAAACATTGTATCCTAAGAGACAGAACTCTCTGCGACAAAAGTCAAGTGGTATGCTACAGCTCATTGCAACATACAAAAGAAAGGGGAAAAAATATTGAAGCATGTATATCGTAAAGAATTGTTCATTCACACATTTTCGTTTTCACAGCGACTGAAAATGCAGAGTTAATAATAGCAAAAGGGCAGATTTTTAAATATTTCTGTTTTACACATTACAATATATAATGACTGCAGGCTAAAGAAAAGCTCACTTACGTTAAATTTGTTGCCTTAGAGTCTCTATTATAAAATAAATTTAAGAAATAAATCAGCACGTATTTTCATAACGAAGCTATTATTTTTTCAGCGCTTATTTAAATTTCAGCAAGTATATTAATTTAAAACAGTCAAAGGGAAATTTAAACTAATTTATTCTCATGAATGTATTTCAAATGTGTAGAATCCAACAATAAAAACTATATCATCCTTTAAATCAGTATGAGTATTCCCTCAAAACACGTCATTCAGTCCAAATGTGGTTTTATGTGAGCATTAACAAATACCATATTTGAGATTTCATCGCATTCCTCAATTAAAATAAAAAAGAAGGAACTAATCATCGTCATAGATCACCAACCCACTTTTCCGGTGCCCGATCCCTCCTGTCCACCTGAAGCGTTTTGTCGGTATGCAGGGCGATTCATATTGGAATCTGAATTCATAATCAAGCCAATGGCAATGGAGACCCCCCGTGGATCCATCTTCCTCGGGAGACTCATTCCCGTTTCTTCATACCTGCTTCCGGATGCCATAAAAACCGTAACGAGTTCGAATTCAGCGGGTATTCCGTCTACGGTGTGCACACGCTCATTCCACGTGCAGAGGAAGACTCGAGGGTGATGAGAGGAGAAGACGCGTCCCAGCAGCATGAGTCGGAATATTTTCCAAGTTCCATTCATTAATAGGCAGCGTATTTCTGACAGCTCCGAAAATCGTCCTGGGATATGAACGCTGCTTTGAGTGGAAGTTGCAGGCCTAGAGGTACCACGTATGCAAATTTATCAAGCATGTGATTGAGTGTGGCCTTGGGAAAGAAGATTTAATGCGACGGATGACGAGTCATTTTCAAAATCTAACAGTAGATAGGAATTGTTTACACATTAAAGAGAAGCAGGAAAAGAAGGAATTTAAATTTAATTTATCTATATAAATGTGAAGGTTTGGTTACTTAAGGTGAAATACGTACCACACATTATTAATACATTCCACGCAACAACTCTGTTGACAATACACAATAATCCTTACCATCCTCGCTAACACATAATTATTAATGAGGAAATGAAATCTGATATTAATGCTTTTTATCGTTATCAATAGCTTATAAAATACCATAAAATTATTTTATATTTTTCAAGTTATGTGAAGCAATTAAATTTAAAATCTTATCATCTCAAACATATTAATTACATGTAAGTATATGTATATATGTATAAAGCAATATTTAAAATCTAGTCCTCAAAATTAAACACCTTATGAATTATAAATAGAAGTAGACCTAAATATGTATTATTATTAAAAAAATTTTATTACAGTTACAAATTATTATTCCTACTTCAAGTACAAAAATAGAAATATACAACTATTTTAACAGCTATAAAATTAAGTTGAAATCATCGATGATAGGGAAAAAATTAGAAATTAAAGTAAAAATTACTAAAATTATACTTCATTTAATGGCTGAAAAATAATTTATCTGTGGAGAATCTTCTCTGTCTTACTACTTAACGACAAAAAATTTCTAAAACTTGCTTAATTCAGTTTAATGATTATTTGTTTTGCTAATATCATCTTGACATTTGGAATGACAATAAAGAACATTTATCTTAGCATAGTTCATTTTTATCTTTATGTGAAACAACAATAACTAAGAGCTACAAATGTATTTTTAAAGCAACAAATGCAGTTTTAAAACAACAAATATAGTTTTAAAACAAAAAATGTAGTTTTCAAGCAACAAATTTAGATTTAAAGCTACAAATGTAGATTTAAATCTACAAATGCAGATTTTAGTGGTTGCTGTTTTACATCAAGATAATTTCAAAAAGTAAAAATTTATTAGACTTATGTTAAGATGAAAACCAAGTCTTCATCAGTCTGAATTATATACTAGTAAAAAATCATTTACTTTTATACATAGATACATTTTATACTACATAGACAGTCTTTAAATTTGATTGCAATATATCAGTCTTCCAAGGTGAAATTTCTTTCACTCAGGTATTAAATCAGATATTATGCACAAAATACAAGAGCATTAAAATAATAATTATTCCATGCCATTCAGATGATCCAAACAACTAAAGGGTAACCAAGGTAACTAAGTTACTGACCATCTCGCCAATGAAACCATTAAAATTCGTGTATTTATAGAAAGTTGTAATAGTCTTGCAGAAATATATGCTTTTTCGCATTTATATATGCTTCACTAAGTGAAGATAGTTCCCTATTTGCCTATTTCAAACAAGGAATATTTTTTTTAAACCTCAAATGGTTCATTCCAACATTAATTAATTTAATTGCTCTTTTTATGAATTAAAAAATTTCAATAAGTCTATTGCTTCAATTACAAAATTGAAACCATTTCTTATATTATTCTTCAAAAAGCTATTAATCTCTGCAAAGATAAAAGTTATCAGATCATTCTATTAGATATCATTCGTTCAGTAACAAAGAAGTAATTAAATCAACAGTGTAATTGAAAAGTTTTAAGTTCACTTTAATTCAATTTATGAAATCAAAATCCTTATTCTGTTTGTTTAAACTCAGAATGATTGAATGGAATGGAATGAAATTTATATCAGAATGTTCCTCTCCCATAACTTAAGGCATCATCAATGTTTCCTTTCGAAATTTTAGTTAGAGTTTGTAATTAATTTGATCCTTATTTACAATAATTTTTTAAATTCCCTGTAATGTTATTTATGACACAATATAAGTAAATTTAAACTCTCGAACTCTTCTCACTTCAAGAACGAAGATCTATCATTCTTTCTCTCCTTTTAAGATTTATTTATTTGTAACCGCTATTGGTTGAGAAATAAAATATGCATTGCATAGAATACCTTATCTTTTTCGTTCCTACATATATCTTTTAAAATGTTCATAAATATTTATTGATTTTTGAAAAAATACTACTTTTTCATTTTGCAGTGAAGGCATTTACATTAAGTTTAATACAAAACCAATTGGAGATGCATTCGAATTCATGTGAAAAGCATCGTTATTTCAATATTTAAGACCTGCGTTAAGGAAGGTATCATTTTCAAGGGTTCCATTTCTCATTCGATTTATTTTAAGCTGAATTATGATTGAGACCACAGCTCGTAGCGTAAAAAGAATTTTGAACAAATAGATAAATATCATTAAAAGGAGTTTAAATATTTTTCTAAGTCGCAACCTTCCCCAAAAGTGTTTGCTGGTAGTAAGGCCTGTGAAAATTCGTCTTCTAGGAAGAAATAAAATTAAATTCACAAGATTACCTGAAAATATGGAGAAAATTAAAACCAATTGTAACATAAAACGAATTGATAATATAAATAATCAATTAATCGTGTTTATATATACTCACACATGCATACAAACCATATATATATATATATATATATATATATATATACATATATATATATATATATATATATATATATATATATATATATATATATATATATATATATATGTGTGTATATATATATATATATATATATATGTATGTGTGTATATGTATATATATATATATATATATATATATAGGTTTAGTATATATATATATATATATATATATATATATATATATATATATATATATATCAATGTATTTTTAAATAATATTTTTTCTTGTTCAAAAATTATCATTATATATTACATATGTTTAATTACTTAATTATAAGCATCAATTTTATCAATAGCAATTTAAGAGAGAGAACATATTTATTAAAGGAAGTACCATTACGATATATATTTAAGTCTTTAAAGTAAATGTTAGCTAAACTGTGAAAATGCCCAAAATTAAAGCTGAATTAAAGCTGAATAATTCAAAATTAAAGCTGAATAAATTAATAAGAATACCATTATCAAGCTAAGAGCTTGATAATGGTATTCTTATTAACTTTTATTTTATTTCAACATTTATTTGTATAGATTTTTAACTCCATATTTATTTTTTTTTTAATTTTTATTTATTTTTCGGTAAAGTGTAAGGGGTAGTTTAATGTCCTGCAGCTGTAGTACAGAATTTGAATTCTGCCACGTATTATTTTTCGAAAAAAATTTTCTCCATATAATAGGTCCTATTCATGTATCGAAAGGGGGAAAAACCGGAAAGCAAAATTAAATTCTCTGATAAGCAAATTTAATAAAGTTAAAAATTTAACGTCGACTCAAATGCTTACCACAACTAAAATAATTTAAAATTTTCAGAAAAAATCTCTTTTTTCCTGAAGAAATTTCTTTTACCTGGCATAACATTTGTTAGTAAATTTTATATATTTATTTCAAGTATCAAAACAATACAGGAAGAACATTCATCATTCTAATGCAAATTTGAGTTAAGAAAAACTATTGATATTATTTATGTTTATCTTATTTATCTATTGAAAACTGCGTGTGTTCACACATTACGTATAAAGTACAAAACATCTAATAGTGTAGATTAAGGAATCATGGTTCTTAACCAGAACCATTTTGTTTATGATGAGATAAATAATTTAATTCATAAATGAAGGTATATCTATATTCTAAAGCAATAAATAATACAATTTTATATTCTTATTACTAAAAAAGAGTGAGAGAATTACATTATTAATCATCTTTTGCAATATATCAAATGTTCAATAAAATTATTTTATTCTATAAATCATGAAATTTTTGTATGTGTGTGTACAAATCAAACATATATGAATGCAACTAAATATATAAATTAGAAAAGAGACTCTATAATGTATGTTTTTCGAAACACGAATAAAAACTTTTTACTCATATTTTTATGTGTGCATGCTTGTTTACTCAGACTTATATTACCATTCGAAAGATTACTTATACTGATATATTTACATTTTTATGCATTTTCTATGTATTATTGTTTACTAAAATAACATATTTTTTATTAAATTATTTATTTTTATTAAATAAACATTAAATTTAATTTTATTGTATATCTCCTTTTATTCAAATTTACATTTCCATTCAAGTGATTAATTTTATTGACGTTAATTTTAATTGAACCTTTCTATATTTTAAATCAAAGCCTCTAATTTTTATGATATATTTTTCATAAATTTTGAATAACCCTTTCGAATTGTTGCAATGGCTTTAACATTACTTGAATTCAGCCAGGGAGTTAGTTTTTTTTAACATTAAATTCATAATCACTTAAATAAAATGAAATTAAATTTATGTTTAATTTTGATTTTAGCATTCGACTTTCATTTTAGTTTACATAATTTTGAAATTACTCTTTAAACAAGAACTTCTTAAAGAGGGAGAGAGAGAGAGAGAGAAAACATTTCAAATATATTACTTCTCTTCAACATTCATAAGCAATATATTTAAATATGATGCATCATTTGGCTTAAAAAATCATTGCAAATTTGAGAAAATTCCTACATTTCATAGTTTACAATTAATATTAATAATATTTACTATTACTATGCATAATATATACAATTTCTATTAATAGTATAATAACTATAAATAAAATAAATATTTAAATTGTGAATATTTATAACTGCATTGTTCAGAGAAAACTCTCATTTTAATCAAAAAGTTGGAAAAATATCATATTTTTATGAACACGAAATATTACATTACACATATATAACTTATGTGATAAAATATTAAAATAAATTTTTATTTCAATTTTGAACAGATAAATTGTTGCTGAATTCATTATAAAGATGTGAATATAACAAACGCGACTAAGTTTTTTTTTAGTTTTATTCAATATAATCTTGTGTTTCGGTAAATACAATAATATTTATGAGCTCAACTTCAATTTTATTGATATCTTTAATACAATTTAACTACTTAAATTATAGTTATTTAATTCTATTACCAATTTTACTATATAATTTCTCTTTTAAAAATTTATTCTCGAAACTAAAAGTTAAATTTCAACATCAACAAGTTTCCTTTCTAAGATAGGAAACCTAATGAAAATTTGCTCCCAAAGTTCTTTTCGGTGTGGTTCAGGTTTGAAGCAAGGCCTTTCTTTATCATCCTGATGGTTTTTTGAGATTCTTACTATCTGGATAACTTGAGAATGGCATCTTAATTTTTATCATTGTTTCTGATGTTTTTCAAAATAATTTTTTTTTTTCCTTTCTACTTTTGCTTTCTTTTTAACACATAGACTGTAACTATTATCTAATTTAACATGAAATATCTCTAGAACTCTTTTCTTTTATCATTATATATTATCATATTTTTCTAATTTAATTTATTATTTTTGACTCTAAATTTTTTTCATTATTATCACCTAAATTAATTTTATTCATTTTCTCAATACTTGCATTCATTTGTTCTTATATATAAACATAATCTAAACTTAATTGTTACTTAATTCTTATTGTGTAAGTTTTTGTGATAATTCTTTACTAAATAATATAAATATATATATGTATGTTTTACTTATAATTCTTTACTAAATAAATATAAATATATTTATGTATATTTTAATGCAACTGTTTTGAGATCTTTTGAATCTGAACGTTTAATTTCTTAAATTCTTTTTGCCTTTTCCCCCCATCTTTTAGCTCAATGTATTTTTATTTCTTTTATATATTATATTATATTTGCCCTGTATCAACAATATATAGTAACCTTAAATTCTTTTATTTGTTTTTGGGGTGGGAATTGTTTTGTTTATTTATGTTACCTCTGTTTTTCTTCCTTCACTTTAGTCTAAAGAACTAGGATTAGTTTATTAGGGCCATCTTTTACCAATTAGATCAACACTCGCACCAATATATTCCAAACGCCTTTTTTTTATTCCGTGCTACCCTAAAGAGGAGAGGGACATTTTTTGTAACTGTTATTTTTTTAATTCTTGTTAATTCACTTAATTTTTTTCTTCAATTATAATTTATTGCAACATTGTTCTCACTTACATTTTTATAGATTTGTTTAAATATTCTTACGATTAATTCCTCCTGTTAATAAGTTTAATGTTATAAAAATATATTGCATGCCAATTACTATATATATATATATATATAAAAATCTAAATGGTATGTGTGTATTGTATATTATTTTTTAGATAAATTAAATTTTAAAAATATTTATCTAATCTGGGAATTCTCCAACAAATATCAAATGTTTAATTTTTTACTTTCAATTCAACTCAATCTCATAATCTGAACATTCACAGATTTTTAAAATGTTTTTGCTGATGCCATAAATTTGCTGTAAGAAATATAGAAATTCTTTGCTATTTATGGGTGTTATTGCACGGCATATATGAGTTTCAATTCATTTTTTTCTTCTATTCACATAACTTTATAACGTCATATATCTATCACATAACTGAGGAACGTCTTATTCGTCATAAAATCGCTTGTTTGATTTCGGTTTTTCAAAGACAAAGCAATCCTTGTTCCGATGCCAAAGAATCATCTTTCGAAGAAAGAAAAGTTAAACGGCGGATGACATTTTAGCGAACGTTTTTTTAAACTTCATTGCACCATAGATCGTGTTACATACAACATGGTTTTCAGCTGCCACTAAACTTTACGCGTCGGTTGTCAGTGGTTGAAGGTTGGACGTTCGAGAAGCAAGAAGAACGAAAGGAAAAAAAAAAAGAGTTACTAAATGAAGAAAACTGTTTCGGCAAACTTCTTTACTACAAAGACAGTGAGAAATATAAATAATTCCCACACCAAGGAATTCGTTCTGCGTATTTCTTAGGAATGAGTGGCAATGACGGTTAACGTTCTAAATGGTAATATACTGAATCATGATCATGAAATTTAGAAATAGAGATTCGAAAAAATATGTTGTATTTCGCACATTTTTATTTATACAGCAATTTTTCATTAATACCAAAAATTTTGTTAAGCCCTTACACGTTAAGGAAAATATCAAATATGTGTTCTCCTTACTGAAATTAATTTTAATTTATTATACTTCCATATCCTTTATATACTATTCTCTTTGTGATTCAATGTTTGATCAATATTGAAACTATAAAGTGCTATAATAGAATCTATAAATTGATATTACAATGAAATAATTTGAGTGCATAAAACTCTTTTAACAGCTGGATAGTGCAATATGCAACCAAAATTTTAAAAATAGATTGTGATGTTAAAACCGTTGATATTGAATTACAGAAAGTTATTTCTATGCTATGTGGTTTTTCTTTGAAAATAACTTGCTGAAAGTTCCATTATTTTGTTTTCAGAATTTCTGCAACATGACGAATGTAAACTTTCATTTCTCACTAAAAATTATAAACGTAAAATTCTTACTCAAAATATTAAAGTGATAAGTTTAAAATGATGGCTTTAAATTTTTGTATAGAAAAAATATGATAATTTATTATTAATAAAAAATATTTGAATATTTGTAAACATTTTGATAAATCTTCAGATCTTGATGGCTTTGAATTTTTGCTTAGGAAAAATATTATAATTTATTATTAATAAAAAATATATGAATATTTGTAAACATTTTGAAAAATCTTCATTTCATTAAAATTTGTAACACATGCGAGTTTCTATTCGATTATATTTTTTATTTTTATTATAATTTTATGTCAAATCATCTTGTTTTCTTCATTTTGTTAATAATTAAATTTATATATATATATTACTATTATTTTAAGTTATATTTGAAACACTGTATAAAAAAACAATAAATATATAAACAATTAAAGGCTTCTAAATGTAGGAAAATTAGGTATATATATATAAATTAGAAAAGTAAAGGATATAAGTGAAGCAAAATTAATTTAAAGGAATCGTTATCTGTTAAGTATTGTAACTCTTATGTAACATAAGAAATATGGAAAGATTCTTATGTTTCGGATATTATTTACACATTTTTTTTACTAATTTTTTTCAATTCCTTGTCTCACAAAAACTTTTCTCGATTGCATTTGTAAAAAAATAAATGTGTATTTCTGATTGCTCTGCCTGATTGGTTTTTGAGTTATTCACATATCTAAATTTACAAGTAGCAAGGCTAACAATATCATTACTCAAGTAATATATTTATATTTAATATGCAAAAAAAATTCACTATCTAAATGCGAAAACTCATTTTTTAAAACAGAAATTCTGATGAATGTCGTAAATGTTTTTATTCGTTCTGCGCAAATAGTTTGAGTAGATAATTTGCTTCTTTCAATGTGTGCACTTGTTTATTTTAGAAAATTTATTTTATAAGATAACAACAGTGATAAGATACCATTTTTCTACCCAAACAATCGATTCATACATGTGTTGGACATAATTCAAGCTTTTATTGCTTCACTGAAGATACAGGACCGTTACTGCTAATTTCAGCAATACGTAGACACTTCACACTTTCCAAACCGCGCATTCGAAGTGCTTACGTAATTCTTTGATGGATTTTTAATTTCAATGTTCCTCTGGCCACCAAGGTCAACAGACCTCCTCCCGTTAGTTTCATTTTTCTGGAGTTATCTGAGAAGTAGGACTTTTTAGAGAAGTTCTGCAAACATCGAGGACAAAAAAAAAATCACCACTAAAGAAATTTTGTCAATAACACCAAGTGTGTTGCAAAGTGAATCAAAAAATTGGTTCGACGTGTTCGTGTTTGCCTTCAAAAGGGTGGCAAGCATTTTCAACTTTTAATATAAGGAAGGATTATATAAAAAATTTGATTAAAACTATGTTTTCAAAAAGAAATTTATCACAGGCTTAAGTAGTACTGGACGTCTCCATTTCAATTTTACCTCATAAATTTGTAGCTATCCAACAGGTTGGAAATTATCTTCCAAGCTTAAGCAAGCTTCACACTATTGCACTAGTTGTCACAAGAATCATATTGAAAAGTCATAAAAAAATCCACCAGTGAAAAATACTCACCCTGTAATAGGTATTAGTAATTAATTGACTATATTCGTGATTAGAATTTGATAGACACTTTCTTATTTTCTTTACAATAGTTAATTTACAATAAATCAACCACTTCGATAATAAATGTTTTAATTACTTGCAATATTTAACAGGAGATGAGATTTATTGAAGTAATTCATCTTTCACACTATTTTTCTTATGTTTTTTTTAATTGACACAGTAACAGGCCAAGATAATCTCAAGATAAAATTTAAATAATTGAGCAATTATATTAATAAGCTATATAAATAAGTCTCAATTAATGTAGAAAACGAAAAAATAAAGCATACTTCAATATAATAACTTTATTTTCCTTATAATATTTCATGACAATGATTATCTTTAACACGCCAAAGATTACAGTGCAACCAAGTCTTGAGTCTTTATAAAGCATATTTAGTTTGGAACATAGAAACGTGATTTTTCTCTTAATTCAATGGCAACAGTCAAATGAAAACCAGCGTTTACAATCCAACTGCTATTCTCTCAGATAGAGTATCTCTTACTCCGTTGGAGACTCTTTCGGAAATTGCCGGTCCTTTTTTGACTTTCTCTTTCTCTTCAAGTGGTGAAAGGGCCACCCTCTAGTACGTCCTAGGGGAACGTGACTCGAGGACACTCTCTCCAACACGCTTCTCCACTTCAGTACCCCAACAAAACTTGCAAACAATACTTCTCTAGGACTCCATTGTTGCCCTACAAAGTTCCACTTGATTTGCTTTAGATTAAATATGGTTTTGAGGATGCATTAGATTTGCGTATTTTTTAAAGTACATCTTTGGATGCAATAACTGAGTCACTGATGGTTTTTGAGCACAAATTTTTCAGTTGTGCTGCTTGATTTATTGTCTGGCATACTTTTCAGTTGTTCGGCTTGATTTATCAGTTATGAGCCCTTATGATATCTGTTGAATCTTCTTGATCTATTAGAGGAGCCACCTTAACCCCCTTTGTTATATGCGAGTACAGTTATCTTTGTTTTGATAGTTTTGTTATGATTCGTTAAGAAAATATTTGAAATTTTACTTTATTTTTTACAAATAATATAGAACTTTATGTTTAGATTTAGTCATTTAAGAGTTTTAAGACAAGAAAATATTCTTTGATTTGTTTTTAAGATAAAAGATTTGTTTAAAACTATGATTATTGTTATGTGATTGGATTTAAGATCATTTATATGACATTTAGCTGTTTTAGTATTTCTTCATAAGTATGATTTCTGAGTACGACTCAATATAATGAATAGCCTAAAAGCTCTAGGTTTTTATAATAGTTTTTTAAAACGAATCTAAAGCAAAGCTTTCCAGTAAAAAAATTTTGCATTGATATCAAGTCATATACCCAAGTTGCCTGAGAGAGTACCAAAAAAGACGCTGCTACTTTGATAGATACATATACGTAATGTAGAAACATAATATCTATCTCTAGCTATTCAAGGTGATTAAGCTTTGCGCTCTCTTATTGTTTAACACCAAATAGTTTTATGCTCAAGCCATTTTATTTCAAACATCATTGTTTAGCTAGTAGCTCTCAGCGAACCCTAATTGTCTACTTTTAACATTTAATAATCAATTTAAGAGCTGAAGGCTTTTGAAAAATTTTTTTATTATCAACACCGTATTATTGACTTCCGAAAAAAGTATTATTATGGTATCGAATTGACATATCACAACGAAAAAAAAAACCCAGAAAACTTACAATCACGAACCTAGAATCTAGAACGAAGACAATTATACATGCTGACATTAGAAATATGATATCCATCTCTGGTTGCTTAATATTAATCAAACCAGCGTCGTACTATTCTGGTGAGAATTTCAACTTTAGATGTTACAGTGAACAGTTATATTCAATAACTTGAGATCATAAAATTAGGAATATTAGACACTAAAGTCCTCATAAAAATTATGAGGACAATGTGTTTCTTTATAATTTGGCCTAGTGCGGTCGAACTTTAAAATTATAGTCCAAAACGAAAAAAAAAATTATTCGTTTTTTATTGATTGTCATTCCATTCTATGAAATATTATTGACACTTTAAATATATAAATCTGATTAACTAAATAAGATTTATACTAATGGTAAAAATTTTGCTTTTTGCAAAATGGTAAAAATTCATTTAAATTTTACCAAAAATCTTCATATTTTAAAACTGAATCAAATGGAGTTATATTCATGACTACGTTCCTATTCATTAGCACTGAAATTTTAAGAAAGGATCAGTTCTTTTTGATATTTAAACTCATGCTCAGGAGATGAACTATTTGTACTTTTTCAGTTTACAATTCCAACCTCACCTGCAATGGGTTCAAGCAATAAAATTCGAATAAATCTCAGCAGGCACGCCTAGTATCTAAATTCCGAGCAGGGGCTTGTGTTTTCTCACGTGACCCGCAGCTTCCTCCCCATTATTATTCCAGAGGATGGTGGAGGTGGAAAGTCTTTAGGATATCAAAGGAAGATGCCGACCTCTTTCCGGTGAATATCGGAAATGAAAAGATGTGCCACACTCGCTCATGCTGTTTTCGAGTTTCGTTATCTAACGAAGCTCGAAAGAAAAGATTCGAAATTCAATAACTGAGTTCGTTGAGTATTGTGGAGGGGGATGCTTTCCGACTAATTATTTTTAATTCAACTCATTAAGAAGAAATAATTTATCTTTCCTGCTGTCAACGAAATCAAAGTGGAGCCGAAGGAAGTGTGTGCTTTAAAGATTTGCTTTCTTAAATTATGGCAGCACACAAGAGTGCTTGTTAACATGTCGGAATTTTAGTTTTATGCCAACTTGATTTAAAGTACTTCAGTTTCAAAAAATTCATCTGTCTGGTAACATAAAACCAATAAAATATGTAAGGAATTACAGAATTAGAGATTGGATCACAGAGAAACAGAATAATTACGTTTTCATCACCATAAAATACGTTAAAAAATGCAATCAGACTAAATTTTTTCTTTTTTTCCTTTGAATTCTTGATAACATTTGATTAACACTAATGCTTCTTTTCTTATCTCCAGTTCAATTGTTCACATTTCGACAAGTTGAGCTGATCGGATTCTCGGTCACCCTTTTTAAACTGAATGTCTACTAAATATACCTGGAATTAATTTCCGCTCACCTGACTACAAAAAATAAAGTTGGTTTTTACTTTTCTTTGTCAGATGTGTTTTTAAGGTGAAATTTGTATTTATTTTTCTTATAGTTTTGTTAATAAATAAAATAAACTATTTACAAAATTTATTCAGTGAGAGCGCTTAGCATGTTCAACTCCAGCAAATTCACAAAACTAAAAATATCTCTTGCTTTCTGGACTTGAATCTAATCAATATTGCAAATCTAAGACTCACAGAATCATAAAAATATAACTGTTGTCTGATTAAAATTGCAAAGTCATGCGCGGAATCAAATGAAAAAAAGCTTGCTATTCTATGTATACAATATCGTAGGAAAACAAAATGAAATAAGCGGTTTGGTAATTTACAAAAGCGTGAAATTAGTAAAAAAAACTAACGCTTTTGGCAGCTGAAACAAACCTGACTTGGTTAGGCAGAGTATTGAGCTAGGCTTGGATGACAGAAACCAAAAATTCATGCCATTCTGCTTCAAGTTTATGTCCTAATTCATCAAATTAGGGCAACGATGGCCTGATTAATTAGGGCGTCGTTCTCATTATAGGAAAGTAGTGAGTTCGAATCCCATCATCTCATCAATCAGTGAATCGAAAGTGAAGATTCATCATGTTCAATAAAAGAGACAGGAGCTAGTTAAACAGGACGTGATCGCAATGTCCGCCAAGTGAAGTGATTCCAACTGAGGGTAGCAGATCAAGTAGCAGGAAGTACTTGATCCATGCATCTAAATTATAAAAACTCTAGCCCGTCGTCTGCTTCTTATATCTGGTAGAACCCAACTGTGAACTAAATACAGGGAAGCATGCTGGTGCAGCAACAATTTCATCAAACCAGAAAAAGATGGCTGGTCAGTCTCTCAAGTAACCCATAATCTGGAAACGCTCAGACTATAACAACAACAGTTTTCTTCAAATGGTTTTCACTCTAATACTGATAGTTATATTTTTGGATAGAGCTTGAAAACTTAAGTTTAGAGAATTTAACTTTTCAAACAAGTCACCGAGACATAGAATTATAAGTCATCAAATTTCCTCATGAAGAGAAAATTTAAAAGATTTTTTTCGATCTCCAAAAATAAAATCGCCTCTTTCACATACTTATGTCATCAAAACATTTTCTACCGTTTAAGTGTTTTGTAAATGAGAAAATCCATTTGTTGAGATTTAATCCGAAACTTAAAAGTTTGTCTCTTGATGAATTCCAATAATTGGACTAATTTGTATCCTAAACTTTTTTATGCAGTTTTAAAGACTACAGAAATTTAAAGTTTTATGTTCAAGAAAATTAACAACTGTGCTATTTTCTTACCTCTATCAAAATCTTTTCAGTTTTTCGGTTAGATTATCCCCTTCAATCGTAGTTACTTGTAATCCAAGTTTAATTGTATATCCTTATGGGTTAATTTAATGATTATATATACATATATAAAAAAGCAAGAACGAGTATTGCTTTCATATATTCTGCATGTACATTTGTCTGGGAAAATTCAAGAGTATTTTCTGGTGGGAGAGGGAGTGTGGGAAATATGAATATATGTTATCTATAAAAAGTTCTAGAAGACATTGCGTGTTAGATATTAAAAAATGCCGTAGAATACTTTTTGACTTAGATTATTCCCAGCACACTGCCTTTATATATTTAATTATAGGTAGGAGCCCAAAAACTTTTCTTATTCCCTACATATATGAGAAAATTTAAATGACATCCTCTTTTAATATAATAGAGACAAGAGTCTCGTTTCCTGGAATCATTAAATCCCAAGAAATTTTTAGGAGATACACTGTTCAAAATCGAAAGATTCAACTCGCATGAATGAAATTCAGATATCTAGAATTAAAAATTAAAAAAATCTTTTATTAAAATCTTTTTGATATTGTTCATTTGAAATGTAATTTAGTTATTTTAAAATGCCATTAAAAAGTTTAAATTCATAACATTTAGTAACACAGAATTTAATTTTTAATTTCGAATGCTTCGAATAGGGAATTCATAAGCGATGGAGTTTTCATATAGAGTTGCATAACATTCATTAGACTTGAGATCTATAGACACAACTAAAAACTCCTCAAACTGATTCTTGAAGCATGAATTTATAAGGATGAGAATAATAAAAGTACTTATAATAAAACTATACATTGTAGTATAATTTTTGCTCGAATCCATACGTTTTTATTAATAAGTGAAAATATGCAATTTTTCGCTATGCAAAAATTATTGTATAATAATATACGTTCCTTAAATAAATGAATAACGTATTATCATATTCATAAGTTGTCCTCATATATTTTTTATACGTTTACAAAAATTTTTTGTTGCATTTTTAACTGTCTTTTTAATTTGATTTAACAACTGTTTTAAATTTTACGTTTTTTAAAAGCTTTTTAATATTAAATAAGGTATATCTTTTTACATATATTACATAACTAAATTGAAATATGAAAAATTTATGTAATTTGAAAAATTTAATCTTGATTAAATACTGTTTACGATTCTATTTTTGCAATTTCATTATTTAAACAAAACTTAAAGTATAACTTCAATATTTCTAGTAAACTGCATCAAAAATAAATATTATTTTTAAAATTTAACAGTCTTTATACATATATATATATATATATATATATATATATATATATATATATATATATATATATATATAATATATATATATATATATATATATATATATATATATATATATATATATATATATATATATATATTAATATAAAGAAAATACATATATGAATATAAAGTAATAAATACAATGCTAAAAATATAATGTTGTAACTACAATGCATAATAGGAAATCTAGCCAGCGCAAAAGCAGCTAAAGAAAGATTTGCCTATATAAATAAGATAAAACATGAAGAAAAGTAAAATCAGAAATATAAAATTGGAAAGATACTAAAGTATATGAAGCAAAAGACAAGAAGGCATAGGGACCATGTCTTCATCAGGAGGGAGATGGTCAGCTATGCCCATAGATAAATTAAACGATGTACTACACCTTTATTATCAGGACTATAGAAACTTATTAAATATTAATTTTGATTACTGGAATAATTTAGTTAAAATGTGTATTTATAATAATTTTATATTTAGCGGTGAAAATATTTTTATTCAAAATTGTGGAATTCCACAGGGATCCAACTTTTCTAGCACACTAGCAAATTTATTTTTACATTATTTTGAAAAAAACTTCTTTTATCAATATCCTTTTGCTTTTCGATACATAGATGATTTCATTATTTTCAACAATTTAAAATTTGAAGATATTTCTAAAACTATTTACCCTGAAGAACTTTCTCTAATTAAAACTAATTTATGTGAAACTAAAACAGAATTTCTGGATTTATTTATCACTATTGATAATTCCACTACATATATAGACATTTTCGACAAAACTAAACAGTTTAATTTTCATGTTAATAAGTTAATTTCTTGGAACTCCAATATTTCTTTAAAAATATACAGAAACATTATAATTAATGAGCTTAATCGCATTTATATAATCTGTAACAATTATGAATATACTAAAAATCAAATTAAACGCTTAATAGCTCACCTAAAAAATAACAATATTCCAATTAATTTTATTTTAAAATATGTAGGAAGTAGGGAATCGCTTGTAAGATTGAAGTAATGCGTAGTTTTTATAACTACAGAAGGGCCACCCAAGCATTGAAGTTCTTACAAGAATCCTGAAAATACCTACATATATACACTTTATTTTATACATAACTAAAACTTAAATCCCCTTTAATACGCTTTAACTTTTTAAACCACTTTAACTTTTTGAATTTAATTACTTCTGGCAATATTTCTTCATTCTAATTTCAAATTTACTTTTGGCAACTTCCTACTATTCTCATATATAAATTCAATCTTATTTACTGGCTTTTGTATTTTGTATTTTCTACTGTATGTATTTTTTTACTGTATGTATTTTTCTACTATTGTGAGTATTTTTTTACTGTATGTATTTTTCTACTAATGTGAGTATTTTCATCTATAGTGAGTATTTTTATTTTTCTGCATATATATTTATCTTTTCTACATATATATTTAGTCTAATTTTTAATTATGTTCTTTTAATACGAACACTCTTCGGGGGAATTGCTCGAAGATTTTTAGACATTTGTCCTTCGAGCATGTCAGAAAAGAGTGTTCATTTTTGCATAGCTGACCATCTCCCTCCTGATGAAGACATGGTCCCTATGCCTTCTTGTCTTTTGCTTCATATACTTTAGTATCTTTCCAATTTTATATTTCTGATTTTACTTTTCTTCATGTTTTATCTTATATATATATATATATATATATATATATATATATATATATATATATATATATATATATATCACTGGAAATTTTGTTGCAAGCGTTTTTTAATTTACGGTATACTTACTAAATAACTTTACATTTTATAATTTTAAGTTATTGATTTGGTTATTCAATATTTCTAATAACTTGTAAATTTTATTTACTTATAAAATTAATATATATATTCAGCATTAGGAAAACATTGCTTGTAATAATAAGCTTTATCACTAATTTATCTTTCGATGTTTTGTGCTGATTGTTGAATATAAAAACCGCAATTCTATATTTTATGGTAATCGGAGAAATAGAATGCACAAAAATCAATTGAAACAATCTTTTAAAGAAAGATATCTTCATTTAAATACTAAATCAGGTCATATCAGAGTTGTTCATCATTAGTGTAGAAATTAAAATTTAAAAAAAATTAAAATTAAAAATTGACTCTTTGAATTATTCCGTATTAATAATAGAGCCGCGGTGACTTGCTTGGTTAAAGGTTGTAATCAGAAGGAAATGAATTCAAACTTCGTTTCAAATGAAGATAAGTAGCTTGCCACGTAAAATTGTCAAGTGACAATGCCATTCACGTGAAATGATACCTTAAAGAGTCCCTAATTCTATATTAGGAGGACCCACTTCGGCAGAAGCAATGGAACGCCCACGGAGTGCTTCACTCGTAATGCTAAAAGTGAAAATCCTGGAAGCCCGGGAACTGGAAACAAACAAACAATTTTAATTGGGAAAAAAATAAGAATTGTAAAAAGATAAAAACAAATGTCTTATGAATAAATGCAATAAAAATTTTATCAGAGATTAAAAATAACTCATAAAAAATATAAAATAAAATGGGATAAACCTCAATTTCGGTTGTAAATAATTTAATTTCGTTGAAGTGAATTAAGGATATCTCAATATGCATAAAAATTTTATCCCATCAAAACCGTATTAGACCCACCGAACACAGATGAGATAATACGTTGAATTTTATACGCCCATCTTTGTGTTCACATAATATCATCATTGTACAATTACATAATTCACAACACAAAACTTAATACACTCCTTTTGAAATTGTTGAAAATTAAATGTGTTGCTCTCGAGTAGTTTTTCATTGAAATATCCTTGGGCATTCTCAATGATAACGGCCTTGAAGTATTCAAAAAGAGTTTGCCGCACTAAAGAATTTATGAAACACAATTTAAAAGCCAATTATTTAAAACTATTCACTCACATAAAATAGTGATTATATTATATGAATACAAAAATTTTCCACTTTTAGTTAAAATTATTTTCCTTCTCATTTAAGCCTCTGGCAAAAATTTTTATAAAAATATTAGTGGAAGTTAACGCATATTTTTAACTATAATAAGCTATTCATCTATTGAATTATCTTTAAGTTCTCTGACAGAGAAATACTTTTAAAATTAATTCTTATAACTGAAAATCCTATTCTCACCTTGGCTCTTAGAATATTTACAATAGACTAAATTGAAAAATTGTGGAATTGACACAATTTATTGAAAAAATATCTAATGATTGTAAACAAGGAATTAAAAATAAACAAATAAATAGAAATATAAAAACTGCAAATTTATTACAAAATTCTATATGTTTGAGAACACACAAATTTGAAATTTTCCCTTCAAAAATACATATATAAATAAAGAAGATAAAATAACTTTTTATTTTTCTTAAAAAAATAATAATAATAATTTTCTGTTCAGAAAAAAATTTTAAGTATAGATAAATCCTTTCTTTACTTCATTGTGTTTCAAATAAGTAGAGAATAATTAATTTGCTTTATCTTTAATTTCAAATTAAACTTTAAAGAAAAAAAGTGTAATATTTTAAAAGAATATTTGTTATTCAAGTTATTTCTCATAATTACAATCTAAAATATATTTTATAATTGAATAAAATATTTCAATTTTATGAAGATTTAAGAAGACAGACTATGATTTTAACTTAGCCTACTCATGTTATTTATTTGTTTATTTGTCTTTATATTTGTGTACAAATATATATAAATATTGATTTGTATAAACTTCATGGGATATATGTACATCAATTTAAAAGCAACATTAACACGATGCTTCTTTTTTCATTTAACAAGCTATTATATGAACGGTGTAAATTACTACAAACTAAAACAAGTCTTTTCAGATAGAATTCAATAATTAGAAAGGGTAAAAATACTCAATTAAAAAAACTAAGAAAATTTTGTTTTATAATACTCGTTATTATCATTTTTAATCATTGTTTTCATCATAATTAGATTCGTATATTTAAAATATATATAGTTGTTTAATCTTGAATAAAATACAATTTGTTTTGGAATCACAAAAGGGATTTGGGGTTGTAAGCTAAATTAAATCCTCTACGTTAGCAAAATTGTGTATACAAAAAAACGAAACTAATAAGATGTTTCACATTGTTTTTGAAACACAATTTTTTATTATTTTTATAGAAACAGTAAATTTGATGGCAAATTATAATTTTCAGTGAGTTCGTAAAGTTTTCCCTGCGAATTTTTTGGTCTTATTTCATTGTTCGTCTACCATTTTAAGCAATCTCACACAAACATTCATATTTCCAGATAGTTGACGGGAACATAAAATGATTCTGAAGAAGGTTTGATTCAATCTCTTCATGAAATATGTACTTTTACAAATTATACTGAACCTAAAAGGTATATTTCTTAAAAAATATGTAATTTTTAAGTTCAGTATAGAGATATAGTCAAAAATTTTTCTAAATTGAATCTCAGTATGAAAGTCCCTTGCTTTACAAAATTGAAATATAATGTATTCATACAGACTTGAAGATGGAAAAATATAAACTTCATTTGAAAATTGAAAATAAGACAAAATTAAGAAATTTTTCATTGAGAAAAGCCTAAAAAATTTGCTGCAAATCTTTTTATTTTTATTATATACTGTACCATTTAAAAGGCAGAAATCTCGTTAGTCGCACAATTTTGTTCACTCATTTTACAAATACATATAAAATTGTTTACATTAATTTGAGACTTTAAAAGTTCCCATCTCATTTAGAATGTCATTGCAATTTGAAAAAAAAATTAAGTTAATAAAATATTTTCATCTTGAAGAAATATTACTAACTTCATCATATCATTTAAATGCTTGAACTGATTTTTATCATCACACTCACAGTCATTAATTTTGTCTTTAATTTCTTGAGTAACTTCACAACACATTTGAAAAAAATAATTTTATTATTTCTTTTACTTAACCATTTAATTTCCGAAAAAAATTTTTAATTTCCTTTTCAAATCTCAGAAAATTCTGGAAATTTTCAATGATTTATTACTTACCTCTGAATCAAAAACTGAACATTTTTATTTTATGGATGTTTTCAGGAATAAAAATAATTAATTAAAGTTTTTACCATAAAAATTGTAAGAGTTTTTGGGAGTTTTCTAAATAAAATGAGCCAATAGTCAGCACTAATTAAATTTTACCCGGAGAATATTTTAAAGCTGCAATCATAACACAATAGAAACGAATTTTGATAGAAACTGTATACTCTAATGGAATCATCTTGAGCAATTTCTTCAGCATAAGAGACCAGGGGTTCGATAACCACAACTGAAGAACAGCGAACTCCTCGATTATCCTCTCTCGATGGTAATCAATGAACTATATTAAAAAAACAGTGATTTATTTTAAATTTATACTAAAATTGATTTCTTGATTAACAGATTATAATGATATTTTTAATTGCAATCTCATTTAAAATTTGTTAAGTCACAGCTTTTTATTAAGTCGTAATTAGAACCGTGAATGGTCCTAATTATCAATGAACGAGGGTGTCATCTATGACAGGAGCACCCGTGCTACTGCACAGATCTCCTATATAACAATTTATTAAAATGCTCCTAAGAAAATGTTAGTCCTAAGAATTAAAAATTAAATTTAACATTTGAAGAAATTATAATTCCTATTCCTATGATGGAGGCTTGTGATCTAAGGTTCACAATTACCAAACATCACTTAAAATAAGAATATTTCACAAGGATCAATATAGCGCCATCTGTAAGTAATTAACAGAAACAGTATCTGTAGAATTAAATAGATTTTTACTTTCAAGTTAAAATAATTTCTCGTTATTATTAAAAGGAATTTATTTCCTATTATTAACTATAAAACTTTTTATTTAGTGACAGATTATTTAAGAAGACATGTTTGAAATGAAATAATTATTCCAAATCAAATATTTCATTCGATAAAAAATGTAATTTCAAAGAGTGTATGTGTGTGTGTATATATATATATATATGTCATACAGCAGTAAGAAAAAATCATATTTTTTCATTCGCAAATGGCGTATAAATAACAATAAACTTATAAACAAGTTCTGGAATAATTACAAGTAAATAATGAGGAACCTTATAAGTTATTGAAAAAATTGATAAAAAATAATGACGCAAAAAAGTTTGATTTTTTAGTGTATCACTTCATCTTTTTTATTTATACAAAGTTTTATAAAGTTTTTGTCATTTTTAAACCGTAAAAAGATAGGCAAAATGTAAGAAAATTTTATTTTATAAGGATGAAAAAAATATTTCTTAATAAAATACTTTATTCAGTATATCTTAAACACATTAAGCCATTTTTTCAGTTAAGTTTATGCAATCAAACCAAAATGAATAAAATATTAAATCAAAATTAATTTCCCAAAAGTAAGAGGGTGAAAAAGAATTTAGCTACTGTTATTACGACTGCATTTATCCAATTTATATTTATGATGGAATATTAATTTTCAATCTTTTTTATAAAATGTTCTGTTAAAATCAAAAATAAAAATTTTTAACCTAAGTCTTACCATAGTATCAATTTTTGTTACTTCTAAGAAAAATCATGAATTTCACAATATTAATATTGAAATAGGTTTTAATTATTATCTAAATTATTAAGTGTAGTAAATAAAAAATATATTCATATACAAAACGCAATCTAATATTTTCTTAACTTTTTACCATCTATTAGCAGCAAGAAGAGTAAAGCTCTTAAGCATTTTTCCTTGAAATAAAAACTTAAGATGGTCAAGTTTTAAGGATACTTCAATTACACTAATTCCATGTAATCGGAAAAGTTAAAACACTTTTTCGAATTTCTTAGTATTTACTTTTTAAAAGAGGTGCATGGTGCTGTCCTCTACTGATCATTACGTTAAGCACATACATTTATTGTTAGAAAAACAATTTAATTATTTTGGTCGTTATTTTTTTAAAAAATATAATTACAATTGATTATGATAAACAAAAATATAAATTTTTAATCAAAAATGCATGAATAAATAGAAGAAAAAGGAAATAATAAAAAAAAGTAGAAATAGATTGAAGAGAGAAAAATGAAAAATATGAATAACATTTAGCTGATATTTATTAAATAAAGTTTCAATGATACAAATAAAGATAATCATAAAATTTTTATGGCGATATTTTTTATATTTTTAATACAATGTAAGAATTGCCAGTGTATAAAAAAGAAGAAATTAAAAATACTTCGTATTTCTTTGTCTTTAAAAGACCGAAAAAGCTTACATTTTTTTAAACAAATGAAATCGATAACTTGTTGCTGCTGCTATCTATCGGAAGATTTTGAAATGATTTCCTCCCTTTAATAAAGTTTCTAAAATTAATGGTTGAAATTCCACTGATAAATGAATGTTCCATATGTTTGTAGCATTAATATTTGACATTTAAGCGAAATATAATTGTAGCTCAATAATTACTTTGTCTTAATCACTGTCACGAATTAAAATTACGCAACATGATTGATTCCCCAAGGTATGAGATAAATTTATTCTTAATGTGACTAAAATGATTTCACAAATGTCATTTTGATTGCCTACCATGTCTCCACTATTGAGTTAGTATGCGCACGAGTATCTTGATCTTTAAATATCAGACTCTAGATCTCTTTTAAATGCTTCATTTAAATTCTTCGTCTAATAAGCAGTCATAAGACTTCAACAATCTGATATTATAATGATCTCGATGACAACCATTTTTTAATCACATTCAGAAATTCCTTTGTCGTTCGTATTTCTATAACATGAAAAGAGTATTTATTATTTTCCCTTTCAAGTCCACAAAATACCACTTATTATTCAAAGACTTTCTTCTTCCACACTTTTTTTTCCATACTTGCTTTCATATACTTTAACAAATATATGTTTTCAACCAATCTTCACACTTTCTCTCATCATAAGAGTCATGTAATCATCTCGAAAAACATATAGCAATCAAATACGGTATTTTTGTTCATTTTCACTTCATTTCTTATAAATTCATTCATATATCTTTCAAACCAAAACCTCGTTATCTATAACAGTATTAGATGATCTTAAATGACTCATTTCAAATTACAATATTTTCCTTATAAAACGATGAACATCTAGCATCCACATTCTTACTTCGTTTACGATATCTCCACTTGAATCCATCCATAGAATACTTTTTCTCAATTAAAATCTTTCTTTTACCACATCTTGGAAATTTATACGATTTAAGAATTCAATTAACTTTCATAACCAGTCATATATTTCTTACCGCTAGTATTCAATAATGGATGAGTTTAAAAGTTCGGATGTGTATTCACTCAAAATACTTGAACTAGACGATAGCTAAAGATAAAACAATATATCGTAAAAAAATATATTCTTTTGAAAAAAAAATGTTTTTACATTTTAAAACCAAACGATATCGTAAATTATATAAATTCTAATCAATTGCTTGGATTGAAAATCATTTGCAATTTTAAAAATAAAATTTTTCTTAAATCTAATTAATAAATTAATTTTGAAATATATGACTCATAAATATTAGAATACTATTGTTTTTCATACAATTTTCAAAAATTGGTTTAATTTTCAGCAGATTTAATTTTTTTTCATAAAAATATCATTTTAAAATATTTTGATGAAATAACTTTCCTTTTTAGGTTATTTTTGAAAATGCTACGTAGTAGTGGCTGCCATAGAATCGCAACCAATAAAAGTGAAGCTCAAAAATTATCATATTAAAGACCAATGAACAGGCATTGTAAATTCGTTGTATTAAAGAATCCAATTTGGCGTCGTAATCTTAGGATTTGGCTCGTTATTCGATCCTTTGCGACCAAATGAGTCCAAATAAAATTTAATCATTTGAAAAATTTTGGTTGGCACTCTGGCTATCAGATATCTTTCGAACTAGGAAGTGAAAGTATTTTATTGAAGCCAGTTTCAATGGCAATTTATTCAATATGAAATACAAAAAAGCCACCAGAATTTCTCATTTTGATATAGGACGAGATATTTTTCGATCTAATATTGACTTCACTATCAGAACAATGGTTTTCATTCTTACTACCATCTGTATAAATAATAGTAGCCTCCTTTGGAATATTATTAAATAATTCGAGAGAAACTACCCTCAGAAATACTGGGATATCAGAAAATTTGTTGACTTAAGTATGAAGATATAGATGGAAAACAATCAGAGAAAACTTTCAAATTTATCAATATAAGAATTTAAATACTATGGCTCAAGAGCTCAGTATATCAAACCATCCCTGACCAACTGATTCAATGAGGTATTTTTCCTAATAGAAGCTCGATTTATGGAACAAAACCCGAGTAATTGTATAAAATATTTTACTACATTTCAGTTTTCTCGCGAGCTGAGTAAATCGGTCTCAAAAAGTACAATATCATTGGGGCAATTAATACGAAGATCTGTAATAACTCGAGCTGATTTAATTATAACTAAGGTGGATCCACTTGAGCTTTTGAGCCAAGTTAATAAGCGCAACAGTATTTCGGGTATCTATTTTCCAATATTAGTTTAATAAATGCCAAATAAATATTACGAAGGGTAGTCACAGCGATACTCCAGTCGTGCTCAGAGGTGAACAAAAAAATATTCAGGTACTTTTGTTCTCTTCAAAACCAAATGGATGTAGGACTTTTTCAATTCAGATTATTAAATATAAATAATTGTTATTTTAATTAACTGATTGCTGAAAAGCATCTCTTCACGTTTCTACAGTATACCATACATCTCCATTGTATTTATTTGAAATAATAATATTATTATTTGATAGTTTATATAAAAATAAATCACCAAATGTTTTATTTTTTAATATTACAATCTCATTTAATAACTGAATATGATCTAATTTAATAACTGTTTTAAGTTCTCATAATTAGGAAATGGATAATATTTTAAAAATTGTTATTCCCAAAAATGTTTTATTTCTTGAAATATAAGATAGAATTTACTATCTGCTTTAATATATCATAATAAGCAAATACATAATATTTTAAAAATGTTTTTAAAAGTAAGTTTGTTATAGTGATAATGTTTGAAGGCTGACAAAACTTCATTTTTTTATCATTTCATTTATAAATATGTATTATGAAAATAATGAATAAACATCTAAAGATAAAAATGTATAATATGAAATAAAAAATGAAAAATTTAAAGTATCAAAATCTTAAATGTTTACTTTTAATAACTGATGAATGAAATATTCAAATTTTTTCAGCTCGAATATTCAACAGTGTGTGAATCGAGTTCTGTAATCCTATACATATTGTACCGAGCTTCACAGGTTCGTGTCGATTGAGAGTTGAATAAAGCAACCACTTAATGAACACAAGACTTTTATTCGTAAGAACTTCACTAAATAAACGAAATTCCCGCTGTAACAGTCACAATTATACAGCTACAATTCGTCAGATATAATAAAAAAAACAGCTTCCAATAACAGGTCTCAAATACCTCAGACAGAGAACAACTAGCAGTCACAACTATTCGTCTTCACTCACTGACTGTCTTCACAAAACTCTACTACTATTCCATGTCGGGCTGCGGTATTTATACCTGACTTGGCGGAGAAATCTACCAATTTCGCCAAGGCTCTGGAAGCTTCTAGGCTATCTCGGAAAATATTGGTCCTAGAGCTTAGGTGATGGATGTTTCCAGAAGTATCGATTTCTCGCCAAGTCGCCAAGAATCTCGCCAACCGTCGCCAAGTCGCCAAGAATATCGCCAACTGTCGCCAAGTCGCCAAATCATTAGGAAATCCGCTTTTAAACTACAACACGTCTAAATACCGCAATTTTTGCCCAAAATGTGAGAATTTCTGATCTGTCTGAGATATTTTAAGACAAATATAATCATTATTTACAAATTTGTAACATTGCCCCCTCTCAAGGACTGCACGTCCCGGGCAGTACAATCCCCTGATAGGAGGCCAAATTTAATATAAAAGAATTTACATTTCAAGAGGATACAGAGCACATTACATACACAAGCAACTAAAAATACAAGAAAATAGAAAAGATTAAAATTATCTATACTATTTACAAACAGACCATGGTCTACTGATTTTTACTCTACATTACGATAAGGAGCTAATCTATCATAATGTACTACCTTTGGTTTTGAAGCAGATGATTTTCTTATACGAACCACGACGTCGTTCAGTCTTTTTAGGACTGTGTAGGGACCTTCCCAGTTGGCTTGCAACTTTGGAGAAAGTCCTTTACGTCGAATCGGGTTCCACAACCAAACTTTGTCACCTTCTTGGAATTCATGTCCCGTCGCTCTTGTGTCATACCTTGTCTTCATTCTTTCGGTCGTCAGGTTGATTCGGTCTCGAGCGAAGTTATGGACATCTTCAAGACGTGCCTGAAGGTCTCGAAGGTATTCCTCTGGCGATGAAGATGTATCCGGTGGACGACCAAACTGAAGATCACAAGGGAGACGAAGTTCGCGACCAAAGAGCATCTGTGAAGGAGTATATCCGGTAGTCTCATGGACAGCACTGCGATATGCAAGAAGAAACAGCGGTAGCTTCAAATCCCAATCTTGCTGATTTCTGGAAACCATAAGGGAGAGGTTATTCAAGATGGTTCTGTTAAACCTCTCTACCATGCCATCCGATTGTGGGTGTAGTGGCGTGGTCTGCGTCTTGTCTATTCCGAGAATTTGACACATTCCTTTAAACACAACAGAGGTGAAATTTGTCCCTTGATCAGAATGAATTTGTAAGGGTGTGCCGAATCTGGAAACCCATTGTTGCACTAGAACCTCGGCTACTGTAGTCGCCTCTTGATCGGGGATTGCAAACGCTTCAGGCCACTTAGTAAAGTAGTCCATGACAACTAGTATGTATTTGTTGCCATTTGAGGATCGTGGTAAAGGACCCAAAATGTCCAATGCTATCCTCTCAAAAGGTGCTCCTACGTTGTACCGCTGCAACCTTCCTCGGCTACGTTTCTTCGGTCCTTTACGTGCCGCACAGTCATCACAAGATTGGCACCATTTCTCTACATCTTGTCTCGTTTTGCTCCAATAGAAGCGTTCTCGAACTTTCTGTAGAGTTTTCATTACTCCGAAGTGGCCTCCAGTTGAGCTACTGTGCAATTCTTTCAAAACATCTGAAATTCTTGATTTTGGAAGAACAAGCTGCCATTTGAAATTACGTCCATCATCGGACTCCCATTTCCTGTATAAGACACCATTTCTTATATGGAGTGAGTCCCAAAGAGCCCAATATTGCTTAGTAGCAGGACTGTAGGTGGAGATATCCTGCCAACTTGGTCTCATACTGGAAGATTCTTTCAATTCTAAGAATTGGATTTATATCTGGGTCTTCTTTTTGGGCTTCTCTAAGTTCTTCATCACTCCATGGGTCTGGTTTTGATGGAGGTGAAACAGTAACTTGGCGTACCGAAGGATTTACTCAGCTGATAGTTCTTCTCTACTCTAGAACAATATCGGCAGCTTTCATTACACGGTTTCCTTGATAATGCATCAGTATTTCCTTGAAGAGTTTCTTTGCGTTGACGTATTTCCATTTTAGAAATTCCACCATCTTTTGTTTTCGGACAGTATCTACGGACGTGTCCGACTCCACCGCAAGTCCAACACTGAATTTTTGTGTTTCTGCCACCTTTACTCAATTCTAAGCTACGCAATTTTCGCCGCAGATCTTCAATTTGCTTTCTTAGATCATAGTTCGTATCAGTAGCAGAGACGGCTCTGATGTAGTGCTGGTCTTTACGCGTGGCCGGCTGGGCAGCCTCTATCTTATGTGCGTAGACTAGGGCAGATCCGATATCTTTGACATCGGCGAGTCTAAGTGTTTTCTGTATCTCCGGATCCCGCACACTATCGATGAAGTAATGGAGGGCCAAATCTTGACGTATCTCAGCTGGGCAGTCCGAAAATGCTAGATGGGAAAGTCGTTGAATATCGGCAGCCAATTCTTGCAGACTTTCGCCCGCTTTTTGATAGCGGGACTTTAACCGTAGTCTGCTATATTCTTTAGTGCACTTATCTCCAAACCGCAGCTCAAGCGCACTCGATAGGGCTTGGAAATCGTGCCTCTGCTCCTCCGGAAGCGTCTCGAGGATGTCAGCCGCGTCTCCTCTTAAAGAAGCCGCCAGGTGAAAAGCTTGGGCTCGGGGATTCCATCCATTAGCTTCCGCTACCATCATAAACTGGGTCTTGTATACTTGCCAGGATGATTTCCCATCAAATGTTGAGAGTTTAATATTGGCTAGGGAAGGCACAAATGTCACGTTGGGTTCCTCATGTTTGCTTGATATTTGCTTCTCCAAGCTTTCAATCTTCTTATTCATATTGTCTAATGCTTCTTCAACGTTTTCTTCTATCTCCAGAACTTTAGTTTCAACTGAAGTTACCTTATCTTCCATTGCATTCATCTTCTCCTGAATGATGTTGGAGAATTCTTCTTTAACACTTACAATGTCCTTCTTAAGTTCCTTTTTAAGCTCCTCCTGTCCCGCTTTCATCTCCTCCTGTCCAGATTTTATCTCTTTCATCATCTCGGTTTTAATCTCTTCTTGTCCAGCTTTCATCTCTTCTTGTCTAGCTTTCATCTCTTCTTGTCCAGCTTTCATCTCTTCTTGTCTAGCTTTCATCTCTTCTTGTCCAGCTTTCATCTCTTCTTGTCCAGCTTTCATCTCAGTTTTCATATCTTCTTGTCCAGCTTTCATCTCAGCCATCTGCTCCGCTAATTTTTCGAGAAGACTTTTCATTAAATCCATATCCATTTTTCTTGTGACACGCTGCATCAACTCTTCAACCCCGATTCTGACACCAGTTGTACCGAGCTTCACAGGTTCGTGTCGATTGAGAGTTGAATAAAGCAACCACTTAATGAACACAAGACTTTTATTCGTAAGAACTTCACTAAATAAACGAAATTCCCGCTGTAACAGTCACAATTATACAGCTACAATTCGTCAGATATAATAAAAAAACAGCTTCCAATAACAGGTCTCAAATACCTCAGACAGAGAACAACTAGCAGTCACAACTAATCGTCTTCACTCACTGACTGTCTTCACAAAACTCTACTACTATTCCATGTCGGGCTGCGGTATTTATACCTGACTTGGCGGAGAAATCTACCAATTTCGCCAAGGCTCTGGAAGCTTCTAGGCTATCTCGAAAAATATTGGTCCTAGAGCTTAGGTGATGGATGTTTCCAGAAGTATCGATTTCTCGCCAAGTCGCCAAGAATCTCGCCAACCGTCGCCAAGTCGCCAAGAATCTCGCCAACTGTCGCCAAGTCGCCAAATCATTAGGAAATCCGCTTTTAAACTACAACACGTCTAAATACCGCAATTTTTGCCCAAAATGTGAGAATTTCTGATCTGTCTGAGATATTTTAAGACAAATATAATCATTATTTACAAATTTGTAACAATATAAAAATTATTTAAGATCAAATGTGTTGTTTCAGACTGTTCGTAAAAGACAATTCTTATGACTTCTGTTTAAAAGAAAGTTCTAATGATTTTCACTATGGTTTTCATATCAAAATCAAAGAGTCAACTTGTATAAAAATATTTCTTCATTAATGGGTTTTCTCTTGTCACTTTTAATCATCTCATCAGTTTCTAAGTGGTATGTAAATATTAGATTTATTCTTTCAATCTCTTATATGTAATTTTAATTAGATTTGCGAGCTAGTTAAAATTACATATCAATTATGGGAATAGAAAATTGCAAAATGGAAGAATTCTAATTTAAATAAACATAATTAAAATTAAAGAACTCCTAAAATGTTTACTTTGTAGTATAATATATATAATTATTATAATTGTATGTCGTTACTTTTCTCAGTTATTATTACTTCAATGCTGGCAAGTAAGTCAGACAATAGAATACAATTTCTTTCTATTTCTTCTTTTTGTTTTTAAATTTCTTCATTTTATCACTTATACCTTAGAAAATGTGTTCAGTTTCAATTAATAGGCTTAAGACATATATTTTTATATTACAAATAATATTTGAAACATACATCTCATGCTTTGAAATGAAGCAAATTCGCACTATTACTGACTGAATTTTCTGAGTAAAAGATTTAAACCATCTTTCCTAAGGACATAAATAATCTACATATGCCCCCATTGTATATAAATTATATAATCTTATAAACAGAATCTGAATAAATCTTCAGAGCAAAACATAACATTCAATTTTCCAAACACGAGAGAATTTATTCTTCAGCAACTTTATGTGGCATCATTTTAGTAACTTTGTGAAGACCAGGGATAGGGCTTTGTTACTTTTCCTGTACTTAATACAATTACTTTTAAAGTAACAAGCATTTTACCGATTACATTTCGTACTTGTTACAATTTTTTTGCACTGCCATCTATCAGATTAAAATATAATGACAAATTTTTTAAAATTTTATAAATAAATTGAATAAAAACTAAATTAATAATAAATAAATCAATAATTAATTAAAACTAAATAAGTAGATCAATAAAATTTTATATAAAACCATAAAATTAATTAATATAATTAATATGTTAATTTAAATTATTATCATTTATAAATAAGCATTCACTTAAATATTAATAAAAAGATCTATAAAAAATAATTCTTATTATTTATGCAACATTTCAGTAATGGCAAGTCTTTGTTTTTCCTGTAATGCTTTAATTTCTAGTATGAGACAAAGAAAAACTTAATAATAATGTTTAAGTAAACATAATTATTTTATATTAGATATAGTTGCATAAAATTTCAATAACTATCAAAAAATATAAAATAGTTTTACCAATAATCTAAATGTTATAATGTATTAAGGTAAAATATTGAGAAAAAACGTTTAATAAAAAATGGAGGAACAAAAATACATATATTTTATATACATCAATCCATAATTTAAGAAATAAACATGACAGTAACACATGATATAAATAAAGATAAGGTAAAAATTAACTTAATTAAAGCTTTTTTTTCATTTCGAATTTTTAAACTAAAATGAATAAACTACTTTTATTAGGTTTAAATCAACATTCTCATTATCTGAATAAAAATAAATCGTATGGTAAAAAATAAAAAAGAACATTTTTCCTAAAAGTTTAAATTCTATATATTTACAGTAAAATATAGTGAACCTAAAACATGGTTGAATAAAAAATATACATATTTATATGGAATTATAATAAAAAAGTATGCATAGTAAAAATAACAATGGAAGTATGTAAGCATATTTATATAATTTAAATATTTTTTTAATTTAAGAAATCTGACCTTATTTAAGGTTCAAATAAATATGATATATATGTTCATAAAATAAAATTAAATTTTTAAAAGAAATAATAACAAAAATAAAATTTAATAAAAATTGCTAAATATATAACAAGAATATCATGCTTTTCTTATATTTAAGAAAACGTCATATATTTGAAAAATAACGACAATCACTAAATAGACGTGCCACGATTATTGGTTTTCTCAACTCATTTATTTTATTAACCGAAACGAAATAAATATACATGCGTATTTTATTTCGCCATATAAATTCATATCTCCCTCTTCAACCCAAAGAGATCTTTCAATTCCCATGTATCCCTCTTCTATTTATTTACCAGTTAAACCAACTGTCATTTCCCTTTCCATTCCATTCCCTTCCACCCAGCCTCCCTACCATAAGAAGCTACCAACGACCAAATATTGATCTGTGGAAGCTACCATAATCTCATAATTCATTCGTTTGTATCGATATATCGATGACATTGTTACTTGTACTCGCTCTGTCATTGGCTCTTCTGTACTTGTTACAGAAGAGCCAATGACAGAGCGCAATGTACACTTATTACTTTGTTACAAGCACGTACGCACATACTAGCTAATTACTTTGTAACAGGCACGTACTCACGTACTCGCTCTGTCTTTGAAACTGGTCAAGTACATTGTACCTGCAACTGTCTGATAATAATCGAACACGCGCTGACTTTATTACTGGAAGTACTGAGTATTTGGAAAAAAAGTACTGATTACAGGTTGTTACATTCAAATACTGATTACAAAATACTGGTTACAGGTATTTCTTCCCATCCCTAATGAAGACTGTTATTATACTTTAACAAGCGTCTAGCCCCTCAGATACTAGTTTCCTCCTATTCCTCCTTGGTCATCTGCGCAGCTTCTCGCGCAGCGTGTTTATGTCAAGGAATTTGGCATGCAGAAAGGGATCAAATGCCACTTGTTTCTGTTCAGTACATTGCATCTTTGTTTTAATAAATTATTAACTAAGTGGAAAATTTTAAATCTTTAATAAATATACATTTAATAGATATTCAACTGTAATTGATAACTTATACTTAACAATAAGAGATTTCTTATATTTTTCTACTTATTATTGATATGATTGTAATTGAATGTATTAGTTATTATATAATGGTGATTTTTGAAATAAATTATAAAAGACTGATTTGGCGAGTCTCTTTTTTTAAAGCTATTTGAATAGCAAACTTTTTGCTGTGCATTTCACCGAACGATCCATTTATTACAATTACATAAAAAGGAATAGTTTAGTATTCTAATTAATGTATGCTTCATAACTGTTAGAAAAATGTTAAAAGTTACATCTAATATAAAAAAGATAATTCAAGATTTTTTTCATCAAAAACATAACTTTTTTATTTAATAAAAAGAAAAATTATAAACTCATTTCTATATTTAAATGGTGGGAGTAAATTTAAAACTAATATTTAACTTTATTACAATAGTATCCTTATAAAATATCAGAATTGAACACAACATTTGCCAATCTAAATGATGATTAAAAATTGTAAGCAAAATACTGCATTTAGTTACTAAATATGTAACTTTTAGATGCAAATGTGTCTAATATTTATTTTAAAATATATATATGGTTCCATTTGTACTTCATGTAGAGCAATTTTAATACTGGGAATGTATGCCAGAATTAATTATAAATTAAAAAAATGAATAAAAAGGTAAATTTAATGTCAATCTCTTCATTATTTAACTTAAAGCAATTCAGTAGAAAATTAATTTCATTCTTACATTTTATTTCATTCTATGATTTTTTTCTTATTGAATTATCAATATTTTCAAAAGACTATTTTAACTAAGATACTGCTTTTGTTATTTAGGTAAAAACTATAAATAATTTATTTGATTATAAATGATTTAACTAATATTATAAGTGCATTTTATACCTCAATCAAAACACTTTGAGTAAAATTAACATTTTATCATTTTGTCTCTCAATAGTTATTATGGTGGAAACAAGTAATATTTGTCCTTGACAGGAAAGGATGTTTTTGTTTAGAAAGATTGATCAGCTGATAAATATATAAATTTTTTGTGTCAGCATTTGTTATTCATGCAATTTAAAGTCATTTGTCTGAATAACACTAATTTGCCAATCAATGAGCAAATTAGTATCATTTGACCAATATCCAGGGAAATGATATTTGTAGTACAAGTATCATACATATGAGTAACTTTACTTGAAAGCTCCTAGTTCAGACAATTTTAATTTTCAGTAAAAAATGTGCTCTGGCAGGCTGCAAATGAAGTCCTAAGGAGTCAGGTCTGAAAAAGTCTTCAGGTTCTGGTAGGTGCAGTGAACATTGCAACTGTGATACACAAGCAGGCTCCGCAGTCCTCCCAGACTTTTCCTAACTTGTCGTTCAGTTATTTGTTCCACTTTGCCCCACCAAACCACAGAAGCATATGCAATGATAGGCCTAACAGTAGCTGTGTACGTCCAAAACACGCCAAGATATTAGATCTACTTTCAGTTATTAGTCAAGTGTGCACCAGCATACTTTGAACCAAACCTAGAGTTGGAACTAACAGCTTTTATCTAATTGGGGGGGGACCAATTAGCTAAAAGCTGCCTGGTGGAAATCTTCCTAATTTAAAAGACAGGATCAAGCAAGACCTCACAATTCTTGACCTGCTCCCTTTACAGGTATTACACTTGAAGGATATTACGACCACACAACCTATTTTACATGCCCCATGCTATGAACACGACAGATCCTTGGTTAAAATACAACAGGATTTGAACTCACTATCTTCAAATAATGTGACCAATAAGGCACCGTTGCCTCTGGCAAACCAGCCGTGTTAAACGAGCTGGAATGTCAATTTGAAGTATAAAAACCAAGACAGAGAGCTTTAATATCAATATAGAGGCATATCCAAATAATTTATCATACAAAACAATCAGATGTTCATGCAATTTTGTTTTCCAAAATTACTTCTAGAAAAAACTTTCAACAAATATGGAAATTAAAACTTTTAAAAAATAATTTGAAAACTTTCATATAAACATGTCTGAACTATGGGTATGCCTTTTTCCATTTAAGGTTCAAAGTGAATACTAACTGGTAACATGAATGATAACTCAGAGAAATAAGACATGAAGATACAGGAGACAAAGTAATGAAAAGATTAGATAAATCCCAAATGTGTTAGTGTTTGACAAAAAGTGATTGGTGGGTATAACAAAAGAATTTACATATTGATTTTACATTCTTTACAAAGAGCGAATTCCATGCCCTTTGTGTTGTATTGTCAATCTGAAATAATTATTTATCAGCAAATATTGCTAATGAAATTGTATGTAGCAATATCTGAAATATTATTTCCAATTAAAGGTAAATGTCCCAAAATACATTTTTTTAGGATATAAGAATTATACAGTTCCATTGATAATATTTTATCAAACATAGTTACTAACTGCATTGCACAGTTAATAAAGTCATGAATTGGGGTCCTAATGAAATACTGGATTCTTTCCATGTTTTATATATCAAATCCATAGCAAACTTATGAATTATTTTTATTGAAATTCCAATGGAAAAAATGTCTCACTTCCTATTGAATATTTTAAACAACTAAAACAACCCACTTTATAGTGAATTATTCTATTCAATATTTTTAATTTATAAAACATAGTGCATATTTAAAAATGATATATTCCTTTATATAAAAAATATGCTCTTTAGAAAATCACAGTTATATTTTTAAAACTAGTTAATAATATATTTCATAAATTTTTTTTAGATTTGTTAGAAGTATGTTTTATAATTCATTATAAGATAGTACATATATAAATCTAAAATTTATGAATCAGTTCTTGTTAACATTTTTACTGTAATAACAATAAAAATAAATGATTCCACTTTTTTACAAGAAGCAAATTTAATGTCCTTTGTGTGTAATCTAAAATAATTTTTCATCAGCAAATAAGGATACTGTTATGCACTAAGACATTAGAAAAATATTATTTCCAGTTTAGGGAAAATGTCTCCAAATGCTTTTTTAGAATGTACATTTATACAGTTCCATTGATAACATTTTATTAAATATAGTTTCTGATTGCACTTTTCAATTGATAAAGTTCTGAATTGGGGATCCTGATGAAATATCAAATAATATCTTTTTTCTATGTGCCATTTATATACCAAATTCATATACATATTTAAACTTATGAATTATTTTTATTGAAATTCCAATGTAAAAAATATTTCAGTTCCCACTGAACACTTTTAAAGACAAAAATAATCCACTTTACCGTGAATTATCTAATTTAATATTTATAAAACAGTGTATATTTAAAAATATTCTTTCATATGTAAAAATGTGGGTCTTTATAAGATCACACAGGAATGCTGTTTAAAAATAAAGTTAGTAGATCTCATACATTCCATGATTTTTTTATATTTGTAAGAATTTAAACTTTTAATTTATCAAATGGCAGTAGATATAGATTTAAAAATAACTGTATAAATGAATTCATCCAAACATTTTAAATAAAATCAAACAAAATGCTTTCAAATATGTCTAATATGAAAGTTAAAAACTTGTTTTGAAGTCTCAGATGTGAAATTTTGATGCAAAAGAATACTCAGCTTTGGAATAAAAAAATTTGCCAAATTTAAAATAAATTCATTTTCATCATCATTTATAATTAGAGGGGATTCATTATATACTGTAGCAGTTTCATTTGTATTTTTAATATGCTGATGTAAATAATGTATATGTTTGCACATATTCCATCTAATTGAAGAATCAATGCAGCTACATATATATTTGTGAATGCATATGTTACATTCTGTGCATTGTATGAGACAAGTACAAGTGTTATTATTTTCATTTATGTTGTATATTTCTGTATTACGGGTTGATAAAACAGACCACCCATTCTCATTCTCAATTATTTGTAAAGATAGTGTTTCGCTCGTTTTATGTCTGATTCTTAAATCTCTTATCTTATTGGTCAATTTACCTTTATTTGCTGTAATTAAACGATCAATCATTTTATCTCGTACAAATCTCATAATACCATGAATAGCTTTGTCTAATCTCTTTACATTTTTCCCATGAAGATATATATATTTTAGTGTTCGGTGCATTCGTTCTATGTGCATGTTTGTATTAATGCCACTATGAAGTCTATAACAGTATGCCCAGCTGGAAGTATTTTGTAAATAATAAGTTTCAAAGTAATTTGAAAATTCTATGGTGTCAGGGTCTTCTTTAAGTAATTTTATTGCTGCCTCTGTTAGTGTATGGAATGTATTTATGTCCCGTTCTTCTAAGAGTGATCTAATAATTTTATACGTTTTTGCCTGTTTTTCAGCACCATTGATTTTTTTAAATTCTTTCTCCAGGCTCTGTCAATATGCCATGCACAAAAAAGGCGTTTTTGTGGTAAACCCATTTCAGACTTCCAAGCATTAAAGAAAGATTCTGCCATATCAGACATAAAAACTTGTGGTCGTATTTGCCCAACTTTTTCTTTAATACACGAGAAAAAATTTGATAACACTTGTTGATCACATCGGTTAGAAATTAAAAAAGCACATGGGAATCCTTGGCGCAAATCATCAATCGTTAATAAGGTTATAAGTTCAAATCCATATCCATTTACCCCATGTGTACCATCAATACATATGCAGTCGGAACTAAATCTTTTCAGTATCTCTCCTTGTGCTTCTGTCATAAGAATCAAAACAAAATCATTTTCTTTTAGAAATGAATATTGTGTACAATTGTCTCCCTGGGTTTTATAAAATAAAATGCATGGGTTTTCCGAGTTTTTCATTTCACGTACCCACATATCTACGCTGACCCCATCATTTTCATGCTTCACAGAATCAGAAGACAGATTGAAAGACTTTTCAATATTATGTAGATCTTTTTTTGTTAGTAAATGAACCCTCTCAAGACCAGCATCAGTTATAGAATTTCTTATTTCATCTAAAATATCATCTAGAGGAATTTTTGCTGCTATTTTTGAGGCTACATTTTTTCTTTCATCAGCAGTTAAAAATAAGTGACCTAAATCATTCTGGTGCCCAATATGTACTTGCTGATACGACACTACACATTTGCCATCTGTGTATTCTGTTACTTTTATTCCAGCTGGGCAGTATGCATTTATTTTATTGCTGCCAAGGATTTTTAAATGACGTAAACCTTTACTTTCGGATTTAAAATTTCCTGAACGGTGGCACCTGAAATTATAATATTTTACACCATGTTTATTAGTGTGTTTATTGCAATAAGAAACAAATTTTGACTTTGTGTTGTTTTCAATTTTGACCTTCCATGTCAAAAATTCATTAAGGGAATTGAATTCTAGCTCAGCAAGATTTATATCAATATCGTGACTATTTTTAAAATGAAATGTTATTTCCTGCTTTTCAAAATTGCCATGACATAGAGGACATACATAATTACCTGTTTGTGAGACTTTTGGATTATGATTTTTATTCTGATGGCATGTAAGATTTTTTAGGTCACTAAATTTTAGATGGCAATCCCCACATTTGTAGCTCAATGATCGATCACTTTTTAAAGACTCAATTAAAGTAAGATTGTCAGAATGCAATTTATTTGCATGGCGTTTCAAATTGTATTTGCTTGTGAAAGTTTTTAAGCAATCAGGGCACACAAAACTATTCTCAATCTCAATCAAATATTTTGCACACTGAGCCATATTATTAGAGCTTTCTCCCTGACATAAAATAGAATTACGATTTTTCAAAGAATCAATAAGTGTAGTGTTATTTGAATGGAATTTATAAACATGGCGTTTCAAATTGTATTTGTATTTAAAAGATTTTAAGCAAGCAGGGCAAACAAAATCACTCTCATTCACATTTGAATCATTCGCACAGCCAATCATATCATTCACAATGGAATCATCATACATAACAAAATCAGAATTTTCACTCGTAATAGAATCAGAATTCTCACACATACCAGAATTAGAACTCCCACACATACCAGAATTAGAATTCTCACACATACCAGAATTAGAATTCTCACACATACCAGAATTAGAATTCTCACACACACCAAAATTTGAATTCTGACACAATGTAAATTTTTCCATATTTTTATTAATTTCAGAATCAAAAACTTCTGAGGAAGCAGAAGTATTTGGCCCTGAAAAGGGCCGTTTTTCTTGATTTTGTGTCGAAGACATAATAACCAAATTATCAATCACAACAAATATTAACAAATTAGCAAACACACGTTTCTAGTAGTGCTAAACAAGGGTAAACAATAATATTTATACCCCGACGCTACCAGAGAAATGACGTCATGCGCGAGAACCTGCGCTGATGACCAAGGAGGAATAGGCGGAAACTGGTATCTGAGGGGCTAGACGCTTGTTTATACTTTAACATTTCCTTCATTGAACTGGCAACATAAGAAAATGAACACATATTTATTTACAAAAGCAGAGGTGGAATGATTTGGGAACAGCTGATTTCAAATACAACTTTGATTTCTTATTTATTTTCACATATTACACTAAATTAAGATGTTTATAAAGTTGAGAATTTTTTTCAATCTGAGTATAGTTACCTGCTTTTATATATATGATTTGTCATCGCGAGATAAGAATATATTTGTGTAAAGATTTTCATAATTCACGTGACCAATGGGGTCTAGAATAAGGTGAAGGTTTCCTTTCAGATGCTTTTGTTTTCTTAAGTACTGTTTGCAGATGTACTTGTAAAAGTGCTGCTTAAATAAATGTGTTTTGAAGGCCAGCAATTTTTTTTTTTAATTTTATGTCTTGCCATATGTTTTACCAATTCATTAACAACATTTTTCCTCTATAATTTTTAAAAATCAAAAAATTTTTATTAATTGTTAAAAATTAAGTGGATGAGATTATTTTTAACATACTTATAACTGGTTGAAAAGTTTAACAGGTTCTTATAAATGTTATGCAAAAATTGTCCCAAATCTAAAATTAAATATTTTCCTAAATTAAAAAAAAATTTAATACGAAACGAATAATACCTGTGGCCTTTTAAGTGAAAAGAAAAATTAAATCTCTATTTTAGTGCTAAAAGTAATGCTTTTTTAAATCTTTAAATTTTTTATATTGCTTCTTTTCATAATAATCTAAAAAATACTTTCTCAAATAATAATGTGAGATTAAATGCAGCTGAAATTTTGAAACTGAATTTATATATACATATCTTAACATGTGATAAAAATGTTTCATTTTTCATTAAAATATTTTAAACTTGATTTGCAATTAATAAAATTTACATTTAAATAATCTAAAATCAAATTTGTATTATTATTTTATAAATTCACACTAGAATAAAAAATTTTAAATTATAAAATTAGTTCTAATTAATGATCATTCACTTTTACTTTTAAATATGCTAATGATTAATCTGTAATTCTAATTTTAATTTTTCAGTCAAGTGTTGTTATTTCTTATATAAATTAATATTTTTTTCACACAAAATAATTTAATTTCTAAGTGTGAAATTTGGTTTTATATTTTGAGTATTTTTAAAGGATTACAATATGTTTAAAATAAATATTAGGGTAAATTATTTCATTTAAAATTAATGTAAATATAAGGAAACTAAAATTTATTGTTAAGTTTTCTGAATAGTCTTAGTAAGTGACATACTTTTTATAATTTTGATAATTGGATTTAAAACCTTGTTTTTTTGCTCAATTGAAATAATTTTGCTATAGTTTTTCTAGGAGTGAAAGCTAATTAATTTTATCATAATTTTCTGATAATTAACAGATGAAAAATTTTTAATTTTTTCCTCCTAAGAAATGAAAATAACAAGAGGATCAAGTCGTTAGTTTTGAAGTAGAGTGCAATGTTGCCAATATGTATATAAAGGCATATAATCACGTTAAAAATTTATAGTTATTATTTTTTCATCCCTTGGTTCACAGGTGCCTGCTGGGTAATGACAGATGAGTAGCTGTTTCTGGCCTTGTTGTGGCATAGGATTTGTCACCCAAGTGCCTGCCATTGAAAAAATGTTTTTCATCTTCAAATTTATTTCAAACAAAGGTTAAAGTAAATCTTAATTGATTTACGAGTCTTATTTCATTTATGACATTTTTTATATCATCTATAGAGAAGTTTATTGGGAAATATATAAAATTCATTGCCATGTGTGAGTTCTTCTTTTTTGTACTGAATTGTTTTTAATCTTCCAATCATGATATTGAAAATTTACAAAGATAAATAATTGATTGGAATATATATTTTTTAATCTTTAACTTAAAACTTAGAATTTATTAAAAGTAAAACTATTTTTAATATAATAAAATAACTGACATTTTGAAAAATTAGTAATTGTATTGTTTATTTAATGAATAGGATAGTAAATATAAGATATTTTATACCTCATATTTATTATCCTATTCATTATATAAACAATGCAATTAAAATTAGTAAGTATTGTAATTCAAAAATAGGTGCCAAACATTTTAATTTTAAAGAATATTTTATTGTGTGGTGAATTGAATTTCAAAAATGAATCATCTACTGCTCTACTTAATTTATATAATGGAGATAAGTGACAAATATATATTTATTTTTTATTTAAAATTTATTTTTGATGTATATTTTAACTTTGTAAATTTATGTTGATCATACTAAAAAACAATTTAGTAAGTTCGTGATGTTAAAAAAATTTTATTTACAGTTCATAAAATTTTAAGATTTTTTAGAATTTTTTAATGTTAAAATTAAAGTTGAATAAATTTTCATTATGATATAAAATTTTATTGGAATATGAAAGATGTTTTAGACATCTAAAGTTGTTAAAAATGCATAATGTAGATGTGTTATGAAGTATCTATAACTATATTTTTGTCTGAATGCCTTTTAAAATTTAATGTGTGTTAGATAACATTTTAGTTTGGAAAAGTAGTTGTAACTACAATTTATTATTATTTTAAAAAGATTATTTCCACTAATGTGCTTTTAACAGTAATAATTTACTTTTCAAAAGTAACTTCATCATCTGTTGTTGCACCAGCATATTTCTGTGTACCTGATTCTGAGTTAGACTCTGGCAGGTAGAATCAGCTAGGTGAGAGATTGTAATTTAGAAACAGAGGTAAGCAGAAGATTCCCTAATACCTGACCTATCACACCCAGAGGTATCATTTCACATAGAGTATATTGCGATTAGAACCTGTTTAATATGCTACAGCTGCCTTTGAACACTACATATCTTTGTTAAGATTACTACGAATCTTTGTTGAGTCTTTTTCACTACCTATCGATAATGAAAAAGACAACCTAAAAATACTCTATAATTTAATCTGTGATATTTATATCTATTTATAAATACCAAATTTAATGATAAATTTTTTATCTAATTAAAAAATGTTTTCCAGGGAGAGCCCAGAGCATGTGTTTGAGTGTTTTTTTGAAGTAGTAATACCTAGTGAAAGTGAAAAGCGTAAGTTCTTTACAATCTAAATTTTTTATTCTTCCAATTATCGTCCTTAAATTTTGGTTATATTGAAGCATCTATTTCAGAAGCATGGATTATTCAAAAGTATCCTGAAGATTTTGATGATCAGGTAAAATTGATTTTATTTAAAAATAATAAATATTTATTTAGTAAATGTATAATTTTATCGTTTATAAAAATATTAAGTTTTTATTTAATCTGATTTAAATATAAATATTATGACGAATTAGGTAATTTATTAAATTTTATTGATATAAATTAATATAAGTAGGAATAATTGTTTTAATTAAACTTATTTCCTCATTTTTATATTGTATTATATGATACTTGTACACCATTCTATTGATCATTTTTGATCATCATTGATAAAAAAAAGTAAATGTTCGTAGTTGATTTTTAATGCCAGAAATCTCATTGTATGTGTAACACTGATTGATATTGTATAAACCTCTTTTGTTCTCCCCAATTTATGAGCATCTCATTATCTTTGTGAAGTTTGCTTAAATAAATTTGGCTAAATGCAAATCTAACTATCCTTGCAGATCTGTGACATTTTTATTTTGTTGTTTGGCCAATCCAGTGTTTCAGTGTTTTATATATGCAGACTTGTATTTGGATTAATAAAGTTACATTGCTGATTAATTATGTATAAATAATGCAGCTCTTAATTCATTAGTTTTATAGCCCTCCCAAAAATTCAAAAAAGTTGCAGATTCGTCTTTTATATTTTTTATTGCATCCATAAAAGCAGTTTCAATTGTATCTGGAATTCATACAATGTTGCACTCATTGATCTTCCTGCATAATTCATCAAAGATTCATTACTATAACAGTGTTTCAGACACTCGGTCACTGCACCTTGGGAAAACCATTTGTCTATTTCTTCAGTTTTGTTTTCTTGAATCTCTGTATAAAACTTTAGTGTGTAACTTTTCTCATACAGCTGTTCTAGCCACCTGTTATTTTATTGACCTAATTCAACTATTTCTTTATCCATCAAAGAGCAGTTAATTCTATGGACATATAAAAGGAATCTGAGTGTCGTAACTGTTGTGATATTGGATACCTCAATTCATTGTGTTTCAAATGGAAATTCATTTGTTGCAATTTATATTATATCATCATTATTTGTCAATTTTTCAGTAAAATTTGTTATAATTATATTTATGCATGATTTCATTTATATCAGAATCAACTTTGAAAATACTCCTCTGCACTTTGTTCAGTATAAAACATCCAAATTTCTAAACTTTAATAATTTTTTTTAGATGTGAGAGAAAAAATAGGGCAGTTATAATTTTCATTTTAATTGAACAGAATAGGTAAAATCTTTATTGTTATATTGGAGCAGTCAGAAAACACACACAATCATGAATATAAAACTAAGTTTTAATTCTGAGCTGATGAAATTGTTCAATTAGCATAGTTATTAAGTTGCAATATTTTTGACATTTTTTATCTTCAAAATAGTCTATGGACTAATATATACTTATGTATTAAAAAATATTACTAATCAAATATATATACACACACACATTTGATTATATATACATTTGACATACGTTGATATATTAGACATACACAGCTAAAAGTCCCAAACTAGCATACCTATCAAACAAGAGAACTTTTTATTGACAAATTACAGTCAGTATATTGGATAAATTTGTAGCTTATATATACACACACACACACACACACACACACACACACACACACACACACACACACACACACACATATATATATATATATATATATATATATATATATATATATTAACAGTTAAGAGTTTAAATATCTACATAAAATTTTCTTATTTATAATCTCAATATTATATCTAAGTTCAATGGGTAAAGAAAATGTTGATCACAATTTTTCTTCACATTATTTTGAACTAAAAAGAAATGCTTTATCAATATGCTGAAGATATCAGTAGAAAAAGTTTTCTTTAAGATTTTGTATAGATTGTATATAAAAACGTAACACTTCGATTAAATTTTTTGTTATTTTTGTTGAAAAAGAAACCAATGTGTTATACCAAGCATTAGCAAAAAATATGTAAGATGATAAGAAAAACTTAGCAAAAGAATTATTTTCTAATTATTGATACTATGTTATGTAAACATTTAATTTCAAAATTTAATATAAATGAAAGATAAAATTTAAAACGAAAACAAATGTGTTATGCATTGGCAAACTCTTATATAATTTTTTTATTTAATTATTTATTAATAGCAGTGTTTCTAAAATGTATTCTTAAATTAGGTATTTTGTGTATTTTTTATTGATTTTTGATTGTTTTTCCATTTTATTGTATAAATAAAATAATTGTATACATCATGTATTATTCATAGTTATATAAATTTTTGTACTTATTATTTTTTATTATTTCAGGAAGTATTAAAATCAGTACCTGAATTTGCATGTCCCTGTGAATTCACAAAGTAATTGAGTTTTATGTATTTTCATCTGTATTTGTTTTAAATTTATTCAGAAATTTCATATTGGTAATATTTTAATTCAAACAGTTATTGTTGCTGAACTTTGTTATACATTATATTTGAAATATCGTTTTAATTGATTATTTTATTTACAATCATTTCAATATGATTTAAGAGTAATTTTAAGTAAAATTCTAGAAAATAATGCCAATGTCATTTATAATAATGGAAGAGAAACATATTTAAGTTTGTATTTAATGTGATATTTAAAATAATTTTAGAATTAACTTTTAATATTTTTGAATGTCTTAAGCCATCACCAGTTTCCGGATTGATTGGCGATCCACATTTGGAATATTTAAAAGATAAATTAAAAGCTGGAAGCAAGAAGCTGAAAAAACTGAAGACAGAAAATTTGTATTGTACATAATTAACGATTAAGTACAGTACAAACTTTCTGTAAAGTTTCATGATATGTTTCTGCTACTAAAAATAGAAATTACGTACCAATGTTTAATAATAAATTTTTAATAATATTTTGTAAATTATTTAATGAGTGATTTAATAATTGTGAATAAATAATTATTTAATAATTTTTAGTAATATTTACAGATTATTCAGTCATTTGCTATGATATGAAGAAAAGAATCTAGTTTGAATAAAATTTTTGCATTATTGTTTCTGACTAGCTCAATTAGAATCTAATTTTTTTTTGTGTTTACAATTAATTGATCAATTATTTTTAAGTATAATTATTAAAAATTTCTGTTGAATATATCTTATGATGAGCATATTACTGTCTATTTTAATATTTTAAATTTAATGCTTTGCATTTTTAAATAACTCTTCTTAGTTTTCAAGCAAACTATATGCATTATGTGAATATTCAATCTTTAAATCTTCTCTAGAAAAATTTATTTTTTATCAGGTTCTTTTTATGTCTTAAAGGAAAACTGTTTTACTCAAAATATATTGTTTACAAATTTTACGTAGGTTTTGTTCATTTTTGTTTTGTGTAGAATGATATGTAACTTTACCATTTAGAGGGATGAGTTAATATTGGGAAAAAATTTAGCTGTCTTATTATATACTAAAAATTTTAAAGTCAAATGGTAAAATTTGTAATAAATAAAATATTAGTAGAAGTTCAACATAATGCAAAATATATTCCTTAAGTATAAATATTATATTTATTATGTTATTGTCGGCTTTGTAGTAAGTAATTATTATGTATTATTCACTTAATAGAAAAAGTAATTAGATATTTAATTTTATCCAATTATGTTTTAATTTTATCTAATAATTTTCAGCCAATGCAGATAATAATTAATACTTGATTTATAATATTAACTTTTTTTAGTAAAATGAAGTAAAGGTAACAAACAAGATTATTATTTTTCCTATATTAATTTATAATGTTTATTGTTCAACTTATATCTCAAATTAAATTTTAATTAAAAACATTTGTTTAATTTATGAACTACAAAAGATAATCCATAAAAAATTAAGTTATTTTTTATGTAGTAGTAAATCCTGAAATTAAAAAATGAAAATGCATGCAGTTTTTCAAAATGTTAACTGAATGCTTGTAAATATTCTAAATGAAGCTTACAATTTTATTTTTCTGACTTGGTGTTTGTTTAAAAAACTGCTTTTGTTTGCCCTGCTGAAATGGAGGTGAGTGATTAAAGAATAAAATAGGAAAATCTTTGTGCCATAAAATTTTGCCATCATTTAGGCAAAACAGCTCCAGAAGTAATTAAGTCAATGAAAGAAGTTTTAAATGATAAATGTTTTAGTGAGTACAACTTATAGGTGATAAAATGATTTCAAGAAAGGATGTTTGCCCACAGAATTGGTTTCCTAATCCTGACTCATCAGAAAATGAAGTGATTGATCAAAGTATTAACATTTTTTGAACAATCTTATAAGAAAATTAGATTATATCACGTGAAGAAAAAGCAGCATCAACTGGCATTTTGAAAATGTCAATAATTTGCATTCATTGCAGAGGAAAATAAAATCATTTGTTTTGTTAAAAATTTATTTTATAATAAGGTTAATTGAGTGTTTATAAAAATATTTATAAACACTCAATTAATCTTTAAAAAAATATGAAGTTTGAAGAGAAAAAATTAAATTTAGTAAATTTTTTATGTTATGTGTTTAAAGTAATTTTTGATAATGTATTAGAAAGTTTATAATTGAAACACCTTATTACAATGAACCAACTTATTACAATCAAAAAATATGTTTCTGTGATACCACAATATTTCATTAAATTTAATATGAAAGATGTTTGTGCATTATGCATACAAGTTTATATGTATACATGTGCACACAACTATATATATATGCATACAACTATTTATTCTTTAATGTTGTCTTTTTCAGTGAAAATATTCAACATTTTTCTTTTGTTTTAACAAGTCTTGACAGTAAGTGGTCGTTTGGATATTGTCGTCATGTTCCAAAAGCTTCTACACTTTTTGTGTTGTTAAGGTAAGAAAAGGTAGAATTGCTCAGAAAATATCTGTTTCTTGTTAATTTTGGTTTGGTGTGTAGTTTTTTTATTGTCATCAGATTTCATTGTCAAGAAATATAATGCTAAATATAATATGATTATTTATAAAATTTTCAAGGTTTATTAGGATATTGAAACAGCAAATAATACCAAATTGTATGTATTTATAACATTACTCTAAATAATACTAAATAGTATTATACTTGCTATTATAGCTAGTGCTATCAATGTATAAATTTAATGTTTTTTTAAATTATTGAAAACATTTAAAATGAAGGCTGCCCCATGATTGACCATAGCTAAAATAATGCATAAAATTTTTCCTGACAGTACCATTTATGCATATTTAACTGTAATATTTACATGGCACAAAAATTATGCGTCAAAATTTTGTTAAGTCTTCTGTTTTCCAGTGTATGGAATTTTATTTTGTATTAAAAATAGAAACTTTTTTCTTTATTGCAGTTATTTACCATGGCATGAAACTTTTTACAAAATTCTCAATCAAGTATCAAATTTGACAAATGAAAAAGAGGTATTTTTTAAGAAAATAATCGTTGCACATAAATATATTCATGTTTTGTTTTAAATGTTCATATTTACATTTATTTTAATGTAGTCTGGACTCTTATTAAAATTCTTGGAATCACTGTATAATTCTCCTGTTCCTGATCCTGGTTTAAATTTGCATATTTCTTATGATTTAAAAGTGAGTTAAGCTATTTTTGTTAATTTTTATTTGAAATATTTGTTAATTAGTCTTAGTATTTATTTTGTTCTTTTTTCTAGGAATTTATTGTGTATTGTCCAAACCATTTGAAACTTCCAAGCATTCCAGAGAATGTGAGTGATAGTTATTTTATAACAATGTAGGAAATTATGAGTTGTAGTCTTAAAAATTAAATGTTAAAAGAAAATGAGGGTGAAAGCGGATAAAATAAATTATATTAGAGTTGCAACCAATTCTTTATTGGAGTATTTTATAATATCAATGTAAATTTATATTATATTTATTATCGAGTTTTATGATATTTTATTTTCTGCAGTGACTATTTGAGCATGAAAGTACTGTTGATTTTTAATAACATAACTCTTTTTATATGAATTTTTTAACTGTGTTTACAAATTCTCCTTTAATATTTAAAAGATATTGAATTCAACAGCTGAATGTTATTACATAAATCCAATTCTCATGGTTTGTTATCATTTACTTAAAAAAGCTCTTTATTATAACCTGAAAGGGAGAAAAAAGGTTTCAGAATTGTTGCATAAAGGATTTTAAATTTTTGGAAAAAGTGTAAACACATTCTTCTGAGTGATGCCTTTTTAAAAAATTCCATTTTGCATGTAGACAAAAACTCTAAATATCAGACAAACAAAATTTCCAAAAGTATAATTGTAAAAATAAAATTTTTTAAAAAATGTGCAAATATCCTTTGCAGATACAGATAAATAATATATTTGAATCTAGTATGTAAATTTATTTTCTAACAACATGAAATTTTAAACCTTTCTATATATAGAAACATTTTGTTTCTTTCTTACTTTTCCTATTATCTGACAATGAAAATAATGCTATTATTTGAAACATTTATAACAATTATTTCTTTTGTGTAATTTTTGGCTCAAATACATCTTCTTTTATATTTACAATTCGATATTTCCAGTCAACCAGAATATGCATCATGAACACTTTCAATTTACTTTCCTTGTTTGTTTGATATCATTGAAAAATATTTAACTTCAAAAATATCATAATTTTCTGCAGATACATGGCAGTTGCCAAATAAATGTTCTGTAGTGTTCCTGACATTAATAAATTTCGCACAATTTCTGAACAAATGAATTTGTGCCATAGCCTTTATATATATATATATATATATATATATATATATATATATATGTGTGTGTGTGTGTGTGTGTGTGTGTGTGTGTGTGTGTGTGTGTGTGTGTGTGTGTGTGTGAAAAGCAACATGAAAGCATAAATATAAAAAATTTAATCAGTAAATTACAAAATTTTAGCAATGCATTTATATGGTTGATATACATATTTTTAAAGTAATGTGTCATGTTTTTCTTAATAATTTTGATAATTTTAAGTATTTATTGTATTTGTTTATTTATGTAGGAGTTTAAAATTATTTTTAAAGATAACTTTATTAATATATATTTTAATTCTTAATATATATACAAATGTATAATATGGATATAGATATGGAGACACATAGCTTTATTTATTTTAATTTTAAAACATTTCAAACTATTTTAGATTTTATATAAAAGGGAAATTATAAATGAAATTTTTAAGATATTTAATTTACTGTATTTTCCTGTATATAATCTGCAGATTAAGTGTTAAAAAATTTCCAATTTTGTCGTGCATATTATACGCCGCCACAGATATTCTGACAAAAACATTCTTCATCAGAAAAGCTTACAATAAAGGTTGTGAGTATGATATCCCCCCAAGTGATTTCTCCCCAAATCTAGCATCTTTTGTATTGATTATAGTGTTGATAATTTGAGTTTTTGCTACTTTTCAGATTTTTTTGTTCCCAGATTTGTTTTATGTCAATTTTATATCATATATATTCTTCTTTTCAGTGGCAACAGCATTTGAAATTTTCGTTTTACTTTCAATTCAAACTTTTTGTTCTATGTTTGCTGTTGTGTTTCATTGTCACCATCGTCCAAACATTGTAAATTGTTCTTTTTTCCAATACTTTTTACTTATTTATTATATAATTTTCTTATATATTTTTTAAATTTATTATTTTTTTCTTTTAACATCATAAACTGTTCTTTTTTCCAATTTCTTTTTGTTTATGTATTATGATCTTTTATATTTTTGTTAATATATTATTATATTTTTCTTATATATTTGTCCAAAATATCATCAAGCATATTTGACATATGAGCATGACATCTCATCAAATAAGTCTATTATTGTTATTTACTTATCTCTTTTACTAGTTCCTTTAAAGAGAAGGCAAACCCAACAAAAAAAATTTTTTATTCATTTTCCAGTAATATTTTTTAGATTTTTTATTCTATTTTGTGATTTAAAATTTTCTAAAATTTTCTTTCTTAGCGACGAAAAAAGTAAATAACAGATGTTGTCATGACTCAGCAGCTTATTTCAACTATAATCAGTGATGTCCAATTGCGTTCAAGAACGAATTTGGTTCTTCAAAACAAAATTACCAGTGGCAATTGGTTAATAACATTTTACATTTTCTCTTGACCTGAGCTGTTTTGTGCCAAAAACATTCAAATTTCTATATTGTCATGTGGAAGAGAAAACTGTTAGAGCAAATTTTAAATTAAAAGCTTTAGGGAAGGCAAATAAAAAATGGGTTCAAACATATTTATGTGAGGTGAAAAACAAAGCATGTGCAGTAGAAAAGAAAAAATGTGTCCAATGTGCAGTTCGAAAATAATCCATTTTTTTCATTCAATTATTGACAAAACAAATATATTTTATATAAAAAGCAAAAATCGACTAGTTTTACTAGATCTTGACTGATGTTATTCTTTCATCTCAGTGTATCCCCCTTTGCATTGAGGTGGATCCAAACAGAACTTTCATTATAAATGTTTTTTTCTATATAATTTATTATATTTTTTTTTATCAAACTGTATATTTTTTATTTTATTTGGTACCAAATTATCAGCTATATATATTTTTGAGTATTCATCAGAAAAATTGCAGCAGATTATATGCCATTGCAGATTATTCAGCATCTTTTTTTCTTATACTAAAAAAAAAAAAAAAGAGAGATCTTGTGTGGATAATATGCCACTGCGTATTATATACTGGAAAATAGGGTAATTTTCCTATAAATTTGAATTTGCAACTATTTTAGTAATTATTTCTTACTTTACATTAAACAATTTCATTGCAGAGAAATTTAACTGAATATTTCAATGCTATTGATGCACATAATATGATGGTTATATTTGCTAGGTGAGTATTTTTTAAACATATAAAGTTTTAAGTATTGATATGGAATAATGTTGAAGTATACATTTTATAACTTTATAAATATACATTCAAATAGTCCAGATAAAAATGAAGCATTTGTCATTTTTGTCTGATAGATATAAAATTATTTGATAAACTTTAAGTTATTGATGATTACAAAATTTCACAGTTAGTTTAAAATTGTCTTAATTTCACAAGAAATATTGTGGATTCTTTTTTGATATCTTATAAGATTGCCAACTGAAGTTGAGATCATAATTGACATCTACTAAGCCTTAAATAAGCTAAGTAAATAATGTCTGTAAATTTTAAAGATTATATAACAGAGAAATGTGCAAGAAATCCATAAAGACAGCAGTAACAGACAATGTGCACAATAATTGGTTTTTTTTCAAAAAAAAAAAAAAAAAAAAAAAAAAAAAAAGCTTTTAAAGTATCATTGATTTGTGTGATCTTGCAAAATATTTTCAGGATTTAGTTAAAGTAGAAAAAGTTACAGATTCTGAAAATGTACCTTTTAGCATTCCAAGAACTGATAAAAAAAAATTATTTTTCCAGTAAGTATGAAACAAATTTGAAATGAAAAATGTTAGAAATTAGTAAATAGTGAAGATAAATAGAGCAAATAGTAAAGATAAATGTAAGCAATTCACTTGTTATATATAGAGAGAGATGTTACACTAAAATCTGTGTATTACTAAATAGAAGTTTCTTATGCTCTTCTTACTGTAAAGTTATTTTAATATATAGTGTTCATAAAAATTATTAAACGATTTAATCATTTTTCAAATACATATACTTTTTTAGAATCATCTTGTTGAGGACTACTAAACTTTTTTAAAACATACATAATTATAACTACTATATTTATATTTGAAACGGACTATCATTTTTCTATCAAAAAGAACTCTGTGATTTAGTTGAAAATAAATCTGATATTATCTGATGAAAAATAAAGCAATTTTTTTCTTCCCCTGGTGTTTCGAACATTTCATGTGATCATAAGCTCAAAAAGAAATTATTTTAAACCAAGATCTTTTTCATCATTTTCAATTGTCATCACTCATTTTCAGTTGTCTGATATAGACAGACAAGCTGATATTAAATTTTTGATTGCCAGATATTTCACTCAAATGCTTCTATTTTTGTTATCAAAAAAGCTGGAGAATTTAAAGAGGTAGCCAAGTAAAATAGTTTAAAAATTCATTTGTTTCCTGAATGAACATCAATTGAATTTTATTTATCCATTTGCATACTGAAAATGTATCTAAGTTAAGAATTGAAAAATGTAAAGTTTGACTTTAATTTTTCATAAAATTACAAAAAAAAAGGTTTTTTTACAGAATTCCTATGTTTTTGTTGTCTATTAATATCTAATAGCAATGCAGAATGCTGTGATATTAATAGACAGCATGAACATAGGAATTCTGTAACATGAACATTGGAATTCTGAGAGACTCGCTTTATGAAAAAAAAAAAGAGTTTAGAAACTGCACTATTTAATGATAAAGAGAACTTGTTCAGGAAAATTTTAAGTAATGGATTTGCTTGAACAAAAGTTAGAAGAATTTTGTAAAGAGTGATTGTTATAGCATTAAATTTTTTAAACATATAACATCTTAGAAATAAATCTGTTTGAGTGAGAATTTTTTTATAAAGGACTTTTTTAAATCTATAACTTAGAATGTTGATTTCTTCAGTTTTGAATGTATTTTGATCTGTTCATGGTGGATTTGTCTTATAATCTTATTCTATTTAATAAACTTATTTTTGTAATAAAGAGATTAAAATAAATATTTATGTGTATAGTTACACTTTAATTTTATTGGGACATGCAAACATTTCCTTATGAACATAATATTAAAATATATGAATTGTTTCTTATGAATGTATAGATTTTAAGAATTTAATTCAGTTAAAAATTTATTTAATTATAAAATTAATTAAAATTTTAATTAAAATATTTATTTTGTAAACCTGCATAATTTTAATTTACAAATCTAATGATGGATTTTTCCTATTGTTTGCAGAGTATCACTTGTCAAGTATATTAATGTATTATATCTTCTATTGCAGTTTTTTTATTTAAATTTGGAAACTGCCTGGTGTATATTGGTTGTAAAATTTTATCTTAGTAATATTTAATTTTTTAATAATCATTATATGAAACCCTGGAGCATTAGAAAAATACCCATTAGTTTTTTGACCACTTTTACTTCAGCTTTTTTTTTTTAACATATATGTATATGCATACATGACCATGTGAGCACACATACCTCCACACTCAATCAATTAATTTTACTGTCAATTTTTTGAAATTTATGAACATTTTTTGACTTAATTAATTTCTATGTATTTATATTTTTCATGTTATTTAATTTTGAAAGAAGTAAAAAATAACATTCCACTACTACCATTTAAATTTCATAAATTTTAAAGGAGATCTCTTTAGAGATATTTTTAAGATTTAAAATACTTTTCTTTTACATTACATTAAAACTTTACACGTGTACAAAATGAAGGCCTGTTTATTTAAATTATAAATGAATGTTCTTAAGAAAACTAAAATTTGAAATATTATAAACTACATTCATCATACAGGGTGTTTATATTAGAACCTAAAAATAAAGTTTTTATATATTCTCAAATTTTTAAATGATTTATTGTAGGTAATTTTAGGGAATTGTTTAATTGAGCTATATATTTAAAATAATTAATATGAAATTGAAAGTTTTTTTCTGAATTAAAAATATACCAACTTATTATTTTTGATTTTTCATTCATTTATAGTATGCTTCATGAGCGTCGAATAATAATAAAATCAAAAAAATTAAATCGTCTGAGTGCTTGTGTTCAAGCAGCAAATTTTCTTATATACCCTATGCATTGGTAAGTAATCATTCAAAAACTAAGCTAGAAAATTATTATTATTGCTTTTTGTGATGATAATATAAATTTACTTAGAATATTATTATATTAAATATGTAACTGTGTACTCATTAAAATTTATTTTTGATATTTTTTAAAGCAAAGATAATAGCAACTTTCAGCAATTCATAGTAAGTCAGAATTATTAAACTTAATTATATGGAGTTGGTTAATTCAAAGCTATTCTTATTTCTGTTTTAAAATAAAGTTCTCTTCATATTTTAATTAAAATTTGTAAATTCAACTACTTAAAATATTTTCATATTCAGATGCTTAAATGCCTAGAATTTTAAAAATCATTTTTATGAAAAGTTTAATTTTATAATAATTTTATTAAAACTTACAATTATATCAACTTCTTAATTGTTCATTAATGATTTGCATGGAAGTAATTAATGTGATTTAAATTGTTATATTTTGTATCTGTGAGATTAAAGATTTTTCTATTTTTTAAATATTTCATTTAATTCATAATTTGTAAATAATTTGGAATTGATCGATGTGTTGGCAATTTTTTCTCATTAACAAGAGAAAGCAGTAGATTTTTAATGCAATTTGTATGAATATATATGTTTCAAAATACATGATACTTTTATTTGCTCTAAACAGCTATGGCCATTGATTAATATCAATTATAACTTTAGTTAGTTCTTATTTAAAATGATTTTTCTATCAAAAAGTATTTCATTACAATGAGCAAATACAAATCATGCAAAAAAGTGTATTGTGTTTTGTAAGTGCTGTTAAATGTGTAATAATGTGGTAACAATATACTTACAGTTCTGTGGGGATTATCATTAGAAACTTATTCAGAATCATTTGGTGAAACTCATTTAGAAAAAAAATATTTAATGTTTTTTTTCCAACATTATATGTTTAAAAATATTAGAAAGATGTTTTTTTAAATATTTTTTTAAACATACTGTGTTGGAAAAACTTTGCTTTCAGTAAAACTTTTCAAAATAACATTTGTGAAGTTTACATATAACATTTAAAACATGTTAAAGCTACATATTTCAAATGCAACACTTCTAAAATATGTAGTATTTTAAAAAATAATATTTTTCAAATTGTACATTTTTAATTAAATTTTTTTAAAATTAAATAAATTAATCTAGATATCAAGTCATTCATCAATTTAAATTTCAATGATTAATTAATAAGTGCAATTTCACTTGAATTTTCTTACGATCATTTCTAATTAAAAGAGCAAAATAGTAATCTAGTGAATAATGAGGCTGTTTTTTGGCTGTGATTGTTTTACCTCTTTAGTGGCATAGTTTCATTTATAATTTTCTGATGCCTATATTTAACATTATATGATTAAATTGTAATTTTTCTAATCCATAGACTTAAAAGTAGTTTTTTCCTTGTGTTTTGAAAACATGTTTTTCTAGTTAAACAAATAACTTAGTTTCCTAGTTAAGCAAATAACTGGTTATTAATATATTCCATTTTGTAAATATCTTCTGTTATATTTATGAGATGCTAAATCTCCAAAAAATAGAATTTTTATATACATAAAAACTACTTATTAATATTGATTTTATAATTTGCTTATTAATAATTTTCTTGTTTACTCTGAAAAAGCTTAAAAATGTCTTACTCTTTAGGCAACATATTTTTATACCAGTGCTTCCTAAGCATTTGATTGATTATTTGAGGTGAGTAAAAAATATTATCATTTTTTATATTAATTTTGTTTATTCAATTTTTAAGAATATACTGATTTTTTATTGTGAACTTAATAAATTATATTGAAAAACCTACTATAACAAGGTGATTATTCATTCACTAGAAACCACCATTATCTTACTATGCTGTAAATTATAATTTAATGATTAAGAAAATTAATTAACATTAAGTTCTTTAATCTGAAAATCTGTTGTCTTTCATTCATAATTGCACTCTAAGTAAGCAGTAGTTTTTCCTCTGTCAAACCTCCTGGTCATTTATTTGCTTAAGATGAAACATTTGATTAACCTAACACTTATTTGATTTTACATGAAATACTGAATCTGCACATGCAAAAAATAACATTAGAAAATGGCTCAAATTCTACCATTGCTATCTGTTCCCATTATATTTTGTCATCCTTGATAAACAGCTGTGCTGAAATTTTAATCTTTTATATATACTCAGCCACATAATATACAAATAATGCAAAATTTATATTGTTTTAAACTGTTTTTTTTTAATATTATGTATTTACAAATGGCTCTTTGTTCCTACTTTATTGTTGTCACTCATGATAAATAGCTATGTTGAAATTATAATTATTTGTATACCCTGCTACAACTTACAAATAGTGCAAATTTCATATGATTTGAACTATTCCTTTCTAGTATTATACATTTAATGTAGAAGCAAGGTCTATATTCATAGACTGCAAATATAACCACTCAACTGTATGAATTAGTTCAATAACTAATTTAAAAGGAAAGTTTCTTAAGGACTTTCCGATGAAATTGCATTTTAAAACAGAGGATTTTTTCTTGCTGAAGTAAATAACTTTTAATATGGAAAATTGAATAGTTTGTTCACTAAAAACAATAAAATATTGTATATTTAAATTAAAAGTACTTAATTTTATTATTTGATTATTTTCAATTTACACAATTTGTTAATAACCAAAATATCTAAAATAGTGCTTAAATATACTTATTAGTTAATTTATCAAAAAATTTAACTTTGTTATTCTGCTGCATAATGAATTTAATGTTACCAAATATCAACTAGCAAATTATACTTTTTGCACAAATTTTACTGAGGATCTTTTTTTTTCCAATTGACTTAAAGTAGTGAAACTGCTTTCTATTATTGTTTTTGATGTGGAAAGCACAGTGTGTCCATTCAGAGAAATGTAACCTTTGAGAAAATATATTTTATATTTATATAGTTTGTGTGTGTGCCAGGTGGCCATTTCATTTTCCATAACTTACATTCTATTTTATTAACATCAATGCATTAAAAGATTGAATTATCTGCTTCATTTAATCAAGATAATGTCCTAAAAGTAATTTTAAACAAATTGTTTTGGAACTATATTCTTTAAAGTAATTATCATTTCTTTTCAAAACAGAAATGTTCTTTCAGTAGAAATTTGATAATTTAAGTAAAGTAAAATTATTTCCTGTCAATTCATGCATTGATGAGCATGATTTTTTAAACTCCTACCTTTGTGTCGATACATTATATAAAACCTGTAATTCAGAATGGGATTTTACCACTAAGTTTTCAGTTGCTTCCCTCTAAATAGACTAGTGTAAAATAAAAACAAAAAGTAGCACAAAGTGGTTGGTAACCATGAAACATTAATAATCCAAAACTCATTTTTGGAGTGACTGCAACCTTATGTTAATGCCTCTTTTTAGTCCTGTTAATGCTTTTTTTAGGCTTAATCTTTAATTAATTTTGATTTTGAAAATTCTCTTTGTGTATTGTAATATGTACTTTTTATTAATAATTATATTTTTTATAATATTTTATTTTTTCAAATTATGTTAAATAAAAAAATCTTAAGAAAATTATTGAATTTAATTTTTTATTATTATATATTCAAATTTATCAAAAGTTTTACACTTTAACTATTTAATTATTAAATAATTTTTTTCGTTCTTTTAGTGCTCCAATGCCATATTTGATCGGAGTCCCTCATACAACATTTATGGTAATAATATGCATATTTTCTTTAATGCATTATTTGTCATAATTTTGAAAATTATTTGCATATTCGTGTGTATTTTTCCTTTGTGCATTATCTGTGTAATATTTTTAATTTTATTTTGAAATATTAAAATTTAACTTAATTTCAATAAACATATCTGTAATGAAAATTTTTAAAATTAAATTCAAGTAAAATATTCTTATTAAATTTCTAAAAAATTAAGTTAAATTATAAATTGAAGAAATTTTGCTTAAAGCTTTTATTTTAATGATACTAGCAGTTTCTTTCTTGATTAAAAATTTATTATTTTGTAATATATTCAAGATAAGTGAAAGTATTTATTATTATATCTATTTAAAATTATAATATTAAAATTATAATTTCAAATCTTCAACTGAATATTTCAAGTTATTATTTTAATATTAATATCAATTTAAAAATAGGACTTTTGTATGAATAGTTTGTTAGCTGTTTATAAAACAAAATTTTTAAATTGATCATACTTATTCTAACAAGAGTTAAAGTTAACTTAGTGAATACATCTTGTTAAAGTGGAAATTTATTTGTTTCGATACTCCACATTTAAATTAAAAGAGAAATTGCTAAATTTAAAAATTGCAATTTTATGTCTATTATCAATGCTATTGTTATAGTTTTTATTATCATTTGAATTGTTACATTATAATAACTCTCTTATTCTGTTTTGTTTTTATTAGGAATTCAGACAAAGTGAATTAAACGAAGTTGTAGTGTTAGATGCTGATAATAATAGAGTCAAAACACCTTTCAATGACTTGGAAACTTTACCTCCTGAAATTGTTAGTTAAGTGATTGTAACTTTCGTAATTACAGTCAAATATTAAATTTTATTTTTAAAATGAGCTGTTTCAAATTTTCAATTGATGTTCTGTATTTTACAAATGCAATATGAAATTATTGGCATGCAGTAGGTTTTCATGCAGGGTGTGCAGAGAACAACAACAACAATAATAATAAAACCATAAAAATGTACATTAAACACACTTCTTGAACTTATGGATGTATTCATATGTCTTATACATAATACGGATGTATTACTAACAAAAACATCAATTACATGATGAAAAATCTCTGGTTTTGACTGTAATAAGTGCAACATTTCTTTTACTATTGTATTAGAGATAAGTTACTCGATCTATACTGGCTCATTGTATTGCATGCAGGATTTTTTTACTCTTTTCAAAGCTGAAAAAATTATCTCTCCACCGAAGCAGTTGAAAATGGAATTGTACAAATTAAATGTGCCAATTTATTTAAATCGCTTAGGGCATTTGTCAAATCATTCAACATTATATGCTGAATAAGTTTCGATAAATTTATTTCGTGGTATGACTCACTACGATAAAGAACGCATAATTCATTGGTTAGCTTTACAAAATCGAAATATTTTGCATAAGCGTTTTTTAATGAATTAAGGTATTCTTCCAGAAATTTACTTTGATATTTCTTCATACAACTTTGATATGAATATAAATTTAAAGAATACAATAAATAAAATATTTACCTACGAGTAGTCAAGGTATAACTACAGCTAAACTTATGAGAATTCTAATGAGAAGAAAGGAGGCAAGCGTTAACAGAAATAAATTAAAAAATATATAGAAATATAAAACCTTTGTCCTAATCAAATCACCTAGCTTAATTATATTTAAGACTAAAATTTAAAAAAGATATTTATTATATGAAATTGCATTTCATTTGTAAAATTGTAAATATTAAATTTTAGAGTTGAATCTTGGCAATAATTATCAATGATTTAGATATTTGGCATGAAAATCAGTCCCAGTTTTACTTTACAAAAGAAAAGGCTTAGAGAAGTGGGGTTCGATTCATTAAGACCCATCCATCAATCCACCCATTGGGGGAAAGAAAAAGGAAGTGGTTTCTACTGTGCGAAAATATACATCGTGGCCGCTTTTGTGGGGTAAACCTGCTACGTATATGTACGTCGCTGGTCGCTTTAAGGCTGGAAAATTGTGACAGATCTCTGCCGACGCTGGTCACTAATTGACCAGTTTATTGCGACGTATCAGATACGTCGTGGACTCTGAGTCGGTTAAAATCCTACTACTCATTTTAGGTCATATACACTGTTTGATATATGAAATGCAACATAAAATATTGACTAAAATGTGATAAAGATTGATACATTGACAGAGAATACAAATACACATTTTTCATTCATGAATAAATGAATGTATTTATTTTTATAAATAATATCACTATTACTTGAAAAAAGATAAATTCATATATTCATGAATAGTTTAAAGTAGTAAGTAAAAAATATAGTAACAACCTGCAGAGATGCAAGCAAATATAGTATGAGATAGAAACTCAGTTGAAGTTCAGATATTGTCCTGAAGGATGGTAGTTCATGTTCTGAATCAATCTCCAATTTGTCCATCAACAAGAAATAGGATATAACAAATAAATAACATCCAATAACATTCTGGATATGCTTTATCAAGAAAATCACTGGCCAAAGAAGAAACCGATTGGGCTGCAATTCTTGTTTGCTAAAGAGTGTAATTTGAAGTGTTCCTGCCATAAAATACCATTTTGTAACTACTGAAAATAAGGTCGCTGAACAAGTTGAATTTTTATGCTGTTAATGTACCTGATGCATACAAAATTTAGTCTGCCAACATTACTGTTTGTCCTCCTTAAACAATGAGCAGCAGTGTGACATTTAACAATAGTAGTCAGAATCAGCTTTATTTTCCAGGTGCCTTCTGATTCTTCTCTGGTGATTATTATTAGTCAAACAGAACTGAGTCTCTTCCATGGACACTATATTCTATTATTCAGTTATCCAAGTGTTTCATTGAGAACATTACAAATTGGATATAGAGGAGTATTGTTTTCATTATAAAATATTTGAATATGTTGCTAATACTTTTATAATTGAAAATAAAACCAGTCTATGATGCCTCATGTTGAGATGTTTTTTAAAATGTTTTAAATTATATTGAAACATGCATGCTGATTTAAACTTGTGAGGCTATCTTGTATTTAATAAATGAATATATTTTACAAATTTATTATAACTTTGACTAGATATCCATCAATATTTTTAGTTTGCAGATTTGTTTTTCAAAATATATTTGAAACCTTTTTTATTATAGGTATCTTCTTTAAAAAGAAGCTTAAAGAATCCAAATATGATGTTAGGAGATGGAGTATCCAGGGCTTTCATGAGAGCATTAGTGAAATTAATTGGTGGCTATAGAGATTCTTTAAAATTTGAACTAGGCAAAAAAATTACTTTTGATTCTGAGGCTTTTATTCAAACTCGACCTGCTTCAGTTCAACCCTTTCTTGAAACGATGTTACATTTGCAAATATTTCAACAAGTAATTAGAAATTCTTTATATGAACATTTATTAATTTAATTATATCTTATTTTATAAATATTATTTAATTTTTCAATTAATTATATTTATTGATGTTATTTTTCTTTGATAGTCCAAATCATTTATAAAAAATTATTGCTGTGAAAAAATATAGACTATTAAAAAAGAAATTACAATGTTCTGTATACTTTCTGAAATTTGAATGAATCTCTAAATCTGTATATTAACTTTTTATTATGGCGAATTTTTTTTAACTCAAATGTTGTTAGGTAATAATAACCTAGATAAATAACTCTTGGTAATAAAAAAGGAGAATTTTTTTTAATTTATACATTTATAAACATTTTTTTATTCATTTAATCACAGATGACATTTATGTTTTCGCAAAATAATGACTCCTATCAAAATAAATAATTAAAATTTAAATACTAGGATCTTTTAAAAGACTGTTTTACATGAATAGAATTAGATTTTGTTAAAATAAGTTTTTTTAATGATTCTACTTGCTTTTGAAATATAATTGTTTTTGTATGTTTATTACAATTTAAACAAGTTAATTTGAAGTTTTCTTATGGTTTTGTTTAAATAACAGGATTTACTCTTTGACATACACTATACTAAAAGATAAAAAAAGTTCTTTATATTAAAATGTTGGTTTGTGCATTGTTCTATTAAAATATTTCCACATATTTTGAACGTTTTACACAGTTCCTTAATTTGCTGTTAAGTTTATTTTCCTATAAATTATTAATCTGATTTTTCCAATTAACTAATTCTTTCCCAATCAACTGGTCTTCATCAGTGCTTATTGGACTGATAGAAATTGTGTGATTGATATTGCTGTTTCATGTATAATATGTCACTAGTGATGTTTAATACATCTGATCTATTTAAATTAAATTTTTTTAACATTCTCTAATTACTAAGAATCATTATTTGTACTTAATTTACAATGTAATTTTTGTATTGGTTTTGTTTTAGATGCTTATCATTTTTATCATATTAAGGATTATTATTTTTCTTTTATTTATTTTTTCCGAAATGAAACATTTATTGGACATACATAGTTATGCTTCATTAAATAGTAAATTTTCAAATCAAAATCAAGCAAAAAGTGTTGCATCCAAAAATTTATTGGATATAAAATAAATGTATCATAGCCAAAACTTTTTAAAGAATTGTAGTAAGAAGATGAGGATAAAAAATTAAGACTGAGAAATAAAAATAAAATTTTTACTATACTTTTGGGTTATATAAATGTATCAAAACTTAGCCTAATGTTTCCTGAAATGTATTACGTTTTTTGCAATCATACGTCATAAAAATGATAATATGTATAAATTTATAATCTTAAAAGAATAAAGATTTCATAAAAAAGCTTTTAAAAATTAGGAATGCTTGTATCTGTATCATAGTCGTTGCCTTATGGTACTACATGTGTTCTTATATTTGATGCATGTTTGATTAAATTTCTATTATTATTTTGCAGTTCATTGAAAATCGATTAGATATGCTAAATTCTGGAATAGGTTTTAGTGATGAATTTGAATACGAAGTGAATTTATATGAAGTGAACTCAAATAATAACCTTAAGATGCAATATAAAGAATGGATGGCAACTATGAAAGTGAGGATTTTTTTATAATTAAGTAAAATCAAAATTATCAATTTTTGTTCTTTTTAAATTTGTATATTTATTTATTGTAGAATCATAACTTAATATTTCATAATCAGAGTTAATTTAAAACAAACATTTGTGTATTTATATTTATAGAAGTCTCTCAACCTATTGTGAATTGCTTAGGATAATTATTAATTAATGATATAACTGAGTTAAAATTATGGAGGTATTTGTAGAGACCTTAAAGAAATTTATAGATATAGATGTTAGTAAATGTTTTGCTTTTATTAACTTTATTTTAACAATGTGTAGGGGATGTAAGAAAATGGAGTTAGAATTATGCAGAAAAAAACATTATATTTATTACGACATTACACATGATTAAAAAAAAATAATAGTTACAAAGAAAACATTTAATTAATAATAAGGTTCCATAGTACCTGCACAGTACAAACTATAAACACGGAAATATTTACGAACCGGATGGTTCGGCTTCCATTCCTCACAGTCCTCTACACTCTCTTCTAATTCTATTGTATATAGAATATTTTGCATTGGCCAGTAACGCCATCTATTGTCAGTATAGTTATTATGGATCTGTTACAAATGTATTTTTTAGTCATAATATTTTATATTTGATTGGTGACCTACCAAAATATTTAGGAAATAATCTAATGCCTTTAAAGATAAGTTATAATCATCTTCAAGCATATTAAAGGCATTTATTGACAAGCTGGATAAACAACTTCAGTGGTTGAAGACAAAGTTAACATGAAGGTTAAACTAGAACCATAAGGTTGCTGAAAACATCAAAACTGACACAAAAATGGAAAAAAACTAGCAACATCACTTTACTATTTGGATTAACAGCTTGATATCACTGCAAAAACAGCATGATACATAGCCTGGAAAAATTTTGTTTTGGTATCTTGCAAACTTTAGTTCAGTGTGTGTATAAAGGTAACATGGTTATTTGGGTTTTACAATCGCTAAGAATTTCAACATATGAATGCCATTTAAATTAAATTAGCATGAACCTGCAAATTATTTTGTTATTATTATTACATTTACCTTTTATATATTGATTCTTAACAATAAATAAAGTTCTGTCAGGAAAAGGAGCTTAAGAAATGTTATTAGAAAGAAAAAGAAAATATATATTTCTCTTATTAATCAACATTGCTAATGAACCTGAAGACCTAAGTGGAAATGTACCATTTAAATATTCAGCTTTATTATTTGCAGTTTCATAAAATTTATTTTTGTACTTTTAATGAATACTAATTTCTTGTTCTTTTTCACAAAATTAAAAAATATTGAAGATGCCAATATATTTTTTGCAATTTTTGATTTTGTAGCATTAAGCATCTGTAAAATTTTAATCATCAAAGCTTTTTGACTGTTCACTATTATGCAAAGTTCTAACTGTTAATTAAGCGTGAGTAAATAATTTGACATTAGATGAATTTGATTGAAAATTAATGTGGAATTTTGCATCTCAAGTAATAATACTAAGAGAAGAGAGACAGAACGTTTGACTAAAAATATACTATATTCTAATTCAAATGAAATATTTGAATTTGTAAAGCTCATGAAAAAAATAATTAGAAAATTGATTATGAAAAAGAGAAGAGTTGATAATGTTAAACTCTGTTCTAGAGAAAAAGTTATTTTAAAAATATTGTTTTAGTGAAAATATAACATACAGTTTAATTAATAAACATAATAAGCATTTTTCATGTTTTGAATATTTGAAAATTGTACATTTTTACAATGAGATTCTTTATTAAAAAATAAGAAATAAAATCAAATGTAAACAAAAAATTTTTTTATCTAAAAAAATTGTAGTTGCCTTGCCTATTTTGAGTATTTATTTTGCTCATTGAAAAATCTTAAACATATTAAAAATTTCTTAATTATTCTGTTTTTGAGTTCTATTGTTTCTATTATAGAAAGAGGGTGGAGCTTTCTTGAAGAATGTAAAGAGTAAAGTATGTTTGTTTTTATTTTTAGAAAAATATTTTGTTTATGATTTATTATGTACTTCCAATATATTTCAAGTTTTTATTAGTTTATTTTAATATTTATTTTATTTTTATTCATTAGTTGAAATTAAAAACCTACATTCAATGCAGTTAAATATATTATTATTCTTTTGTTATTTAATTATTAATCAAATAATTTTTAAATTTCTAGTTTGCTTTTTGTAAATTTATTTTTCAATAATTTTAAACCTTTTGTTTTTAGACCAATCCTGCAGTTAAATATGCATACAAACATGTGAGTTTGCTGTTTTTGTTAATTTTTATTAAGTTTTTAATTAATATTTTATTGCTGATGCCTACTTTTGATTATTGTTCATTACTAAATTTAAAACTATCATGCAATATTTTGTTTTCTTGTATACTGATGTTTCCTTTAATAAATTTTATTTGGTTTCTTAATTTCTAGAATTAAAAAGTTAGTGCTTAAATTAGTATACAATAGATTATTTAAATAGTATAAAAGCAGCAATTTATTTTTAAACCACAATTGATAGTTCAAAGAGTGTATTCAAAAATAATATTCATAATGCTAGATGTTATTGAATTTTATATTTATTTTTATAAACTATCTTTGTTTGAATCACAATCAAATTAAATTTCTGGGAAACTATTCATTTTTAATTATTTATAAGCTTAGGGTGTAAAATTGCCATTTAATTTTTAAGCTCTTAAAATTAATAAAATGCATGATTTTTGCTAATATGTAATATCTTTTTTTTTTTTAAATTTGAATAAAAGATACCATACCTACACTATCTTTTATGATTTCTAATTTCTAGAACATGATATGTATATTTTTATTAAATCTATAGTTAATATTTTACATTATTAAATTAAAAGAAAAAGTAATTAAAACAAAATCAAAATTTATTTTTTCCTAAGTATGTATTTTCTCTAATTTTTCTCCCCAGATTATAGAATACAAGTTTTTTATTTCCTTAAACTTGATTTTTTTCTTACAAAAGGCTGTATGGTTTCATGTTGAAGATAATAAATAATTTTTATAAAGCTAGATTATTAATAATAGGAATATTATACAGGGTTACAATTTTATACTGTTGACAAAATAGTACTACTTTTGATTAGTTTAATTCATGTCCACCACTTTTTATAATAATTTCATTTGCTTAAGAGATCTTTATGTTAGTAAAACAAATAGGTAGTTTTTATTTCCTTATTTGAAATAATATTTCAAACCAGCAACAAAAAATAATTGCTTTATTTAAGGCTGGATTAAAGTGAATTCAGATTCCCAGAAAGCTGATTATCCACAGAGAAACAATATTGCTTACAATAAAATGATTCTTGAAGCTAGGCCATGACAGTAATAATCCCCAGAAACAAAAATATAACTGTGAATACAAATGAAATTTGCAAAATTATCAAGAAACGAAGTAACCGAAATTCAAGAAATTCAATGAGAAAAATAGCTAAAGAAATAGGAGTTAATAGAGAATCAGTTAGACAAATTGCAAAAGAAGAACTTGGATCTAATATAAACTTTGTGGTTGCAAAGATGTCGAGATCTTCTACGAAATTCCGCAAAAGGCATATGGAAGAATTTCATCTTCATGGATGAAAAAATTTTCGCATTTGAACAATTCTATAATGGACAAAATGACCGTTACTGATCACCTGATCGTCCTGGAACTTCCAAAAGAGTAGAATGTCGGCAAAAAACACAGTCAGTTATGGTTTGGGGATGCATTTGTGAATCTGGAAAAACTCCTTTGGTTTTCATAGATCAAGGCATCAAAATGAATAAGGCCATGTACTGCAATGAGATTTTACAGTTGGTTTTACTTCCTTGGGCCCAAAAACATTTTAAAAACAGCATCTGGACACTTCGACAAGATTCTGCCCTTTCTCATAGTGCAAAAGCAACACAAGACTGGGGTCAAGCAAATCTTACAGATTTCATCCCTGTGAGAATGTGGCCCCCTATTCACCAGACTTAAATCCAATGGACTATAGTGTTTGGTCCATTCTACAATCAAGAGTATGCTCTAAGCCACCTCGAAGTTTGGAATGCCTAAAGACTATTCTTAAGAAGGAATGGGCTAAATTAACGGCTGATAAATTACTGCCCATTGCAGAAAATTTTATGCGACGTTTAAGACTCTGTATCGATGCCCAAGCGGGCCATTTTGAAAATACTTAAATATGTTGTATCTAAGTAAGAAATGACTCAAATAAAATTACTTTTTTGAAAATAAATTCCATATTTTTAGTTTAATACAATATTTTTTTGTCAACAGGATAAAGTTGTCACCCAGTATATGTGAGCGCTTTATTTAAAATAGTGTGTTTATTGATTTCATTTGTGCTTTCATCACTAATAGGTATTACTCAATTGTCTTTTTAGTAAATGATCAAACAAGTGTTTTCTTTAAATAAAAAAGAAAATTGGGATAAAATGTAACAATAATAGTAGGAAAGGATTTATCATTTTTGTGTACATTTCTACATGTTGTAAAAAAACATTGATCTCTTATTTGCTTTTGAACAATGACTCTTTTAAAAAATACTTATTTGTTACCATTTGTTTTAAGGCTGATATTTTAAAGTGTTGCGTTAAATTTACGGAATCACTTATTTACTATTAAAAGTCATTTTATAAAGATGCTTGTATTTTTTTCTGCATTGAATTCACCTTGTAATTATTTTCAGGTGAAAGATAAAGGAAAACGGGCTTATAAAGACATTCGATCCAAGATACATGAAATTCAAAAAGTTAGTTTTTACATTAATATTAATTAGATGTAATTAGAATTTTATTTACTAATTTCTTAATAGGAATGTGTTTGGTTTTTAAATAATCATTTATGCTTGTTTCCATTTATTTTTTAATCTAATAAATTGCTTGTAACAAATTAAATGCATTAAATGCATATGAGTACAATACTACTTACATTTTATGACATTCATTTTAGCATCCTAGTCAGCCTGATTTGACTTATGATAGACATTTAAGCAAACCTAAAAGTGCACCATCCAGCCCGACTTCAATCCGAGCTAATCCATTCCCCAGCAAGGCTTTTAATAACAACAAGGTATACAAGGATATTTTAGTGTACCATTTAAAATCAAATCTTTCTTGCATCTCTTTTTCACTTTTTTATTCACTTAGAAAGTTAAATATCAAGCTCTAGTTTTTCTTTGAATAAATAATTTTTTAATAAATTGTTGACAATTCACTTGCAATTGTATGTTTTGATGTATGCACTAATTTATTAATAATTTTAATAAAATTAAGGCAATTGTGGTGTATATATTTTAGTACAGTGAAATCTTGATAAGTTGTTACTTTAGGTACTTCAGAATTTTGCCATTTTAAACAAAGTGATAATGTTAAAATAGAGTGAAAATATATAAACTTCTCCATAACTAAATTAATTACATAAATTTGTAATTTTTAACTTAATTACAAATTTATAGTTAAAAATTAAAAATAGTTCATTTGAAAATAATATTTCAATATATGAAATCAATATAAAATTCCATTTCAGATTCTCAAAATGATACTGCATTCTTATAACAACAGAATATATATCATTGTGATTCCAGTAAAATATTAATTTGAAAAATTATCACATTTTATTAATCATTATAAAAGTTTAAAGCATAACTGTTTAAGTTTTACTTTAGTATTATTTAAGCTTTATACATTGTTTTCATTACAAAAATTAGTTATCTAATTTATAAAATTTATTTAAACATCAATAGTTTGATTCTTAAGTTTTTCATTATTTTTCCCCTAAATCTGGCATGTTTTGAATTTATGGTCATTGACACTTATAGCTGTTTGATTATATCTAGAACATCAAAAACTAATGGTTCTGTGAATGGTAAAATTTCATATTATGAAGCAGTTTCATAATATATTATGCCAAAAAATACTTTTGTTAAATCTTCTATAAACATTTTAGCACATGTCTCCCCTCTTCACGATCAATTTCTTTGTGATCATTAAGGATAATAATTGAATATTTAAATTCCTTTAGGATTTGAGCAAATCTTTCTAAACTATCAATGTCTGATTCAGGTTTTCCACTTCTTTTTCATGTCTACTTCATTTGCTTTCCAATTTTTTAAAGATACAAATTCTGCATGTCCAAAAATATACTTAATTTTTTGAAATATTGAATTCCATCTGCTGTGTGTATATATATTGTTACTTTTTTAATACAAATATATTACAAATTTTTATAAATTTTTTAGAAATTTCTTGTTTTCATCCATAGATTTGATCAAGCCTTTTTTCCTATAACTTTTTAGTTTACTAATTCTTGAATGACAGCATCATTCAAAGGCTGGAAAAAAGATTTAACATTAAAAGATAAAAATATTGTTTAAATTATTTTTAAATTTTCTGGGTAATTTTGGACTTACCCAATGGATTGCAGTGAAAGAAACTTTTCTTTTTCTTTCTTTTTTTCAATATAAAAATTGCTTACCTATCTAGTGAAATTGTTTTTTTTAAATTGCTAATGACATTCATACACTTGAATTAGCTTCATAAAACATTTAAAAAGACTGATGAAGCACGAACATATGTATCTTTATTACTTTCTTTTTGAAAAGATAAGTTAAATCTGAAACTTTCCCCTTAGCTGTTATTGCTTTTGAAATTTTCAACACTCCATTCATCTGTAATTTGTGAGTTTTTCCTTAAGAATTATAAAAAAAAAAAAAAAAAAAATTAGTACATTTTCAGTTCTGATAAGTTTTAGTTATTTCCATTTTTATAGTCATAAAATATTTTTAACGTGTGGAAAACTTGATTTACGCATTCTGTTTCTTTGATTTTTACAATCAGTTTTTGTCCATACTGTCATTCAATGTTATGAAGCAATTTTGTTTTCTTTTGCAAATGCAGTTTTGGTAGCATTTTATCTTTCAAAATAATTAATCAAATCTTTATTTTCTTTTGAAAATAAACATTTATTAAAAAAACATCCATTTTTTGTGTAATAAATTCTCTATCTATTGAATCACTGATTCACTAGAAAGGGTATTTTTTCTGTAAATTCAGTTTAAATTATTAAAGAATCTCTGAAAAAATATTTCTCAGAATTAGAAAATATTTTAGCTCTCTTTAGAAGTTTTATTTTGTAGAATTTGTTGATTCCAGGAGTATTAAACTTTTCTTCTGGAATTCTATTTTACAAGAATTTTTTCAAATGTTTTTGCGCAATTTTGAAACATCAATCAAAGGACAATTAGGTACTTTCTGTCACATTCTTTTTTTCTTAAAATGACAGTTTGCTTATCTACTGTTTTATTAAATAAATGATGTGTAAATGAAGATAAAATTACATTATTGTCTATGATAACAAAACGTGACATATGAAAAGGGATGAGTTATTTGGAATATTGGATTATCTGAGTGATAACTTATTAAAGTTCTACTGAATTTTTTTAATTAAAAAATATATCAATAACATCTTAATTTGTGTAAAATGGAGAATATATATATCACATTGTGAATTTTGATTTATAAAGCTAATTATATAATTTGCAATGTTAGTAACTTAATGTTATGTTGTTTTTGTTTATAAGTACTATTTGTAATATATTTATTTAATATATTATATTCTAGTTCAAAATTTATTTTCTTTAAGAAAAAGTAATTTTATTCATTAAGCAAAATCGTTCATTATAATTATTAAAATACTCATTCACATCACATTTCAATCACATTAAATGTGTCTAATTTTGAGGATTAAAGCCAATTTTTCATTTTAATGGATTCCTTTTCACTAAACACAAAAAAACTCTTCTTCATTACTGTTAATATAACTCCACTATCTAACTATAACTCTTTAACATTGAACTTTATATTTTATGTGAAGAACAATTTTGTAAAATATACTTTTTTACAAAATTGTTCTTCAAATTTAATAATTTGATTTAATTGTACTGTATTATATTAACTTTTTTACAAAATTGTTAATATAATACAGTACAATTAAATCACTAAGATTAAAATAACTATAACAGTATTTAAAAGCTAAAATTAAAAGCTGAAAACAACTTAATTTTAGCTTTTAAATACAGTTATAGTTATTTTAATCTTAGTGATTTAATTGTACTGTATTATATTAATCACCATTGCACTATTGTAATTTCAACTTTAAAATATTGATTGATTGCTTTAACAGCTTTATTTATAAATAATGCTTTGAATTCTCATTTCTAACAATGATTCCATTCTTTCATTAACATTATAATGATCATTGAACTTTTTTTCTAGTAAAATAATGACAGATTTTTATATTTAATTGAAATTTCTCTCATTTAAAGCATATTTTTATTGGTCTTTAATTGGATATTTTTAAATCATACTCGTTAAAACTTTTAAAAATTTCATATAATAAAAATATCAAAATCTATCTATTGTTAAACTTACAGTTTAATTCAGACTGCTGTATTTACCATTTAAAATTTTCTGTTTAATTATTTAACTATCAGAAAGATCTTGGTTTAATGGTTAAGCAATAATAAACAATTTGGTGATAAAATTTTTAATCCACATTTGTGTTTATTACTGTTTAAAGTGTTTTTGTGTTAGTATTTTTTGTATGATAAATGGTTGAACTTTAAGCTTAATTAATTCTTACTGAAATAGAAGATTTTATAATAAATTTAAAGAAATTACAATAAAAGTGAAATAATCATTATTTAAGTACTGTTATATATTTTAAACAAATTCAGAAAAAAATTTTTTGAAATAAAACTAAATGCAAAAAAAAAAAAAAAAAAACTACTTAAATAAAATCTTTTAGTCATTGTATCACTTAGTTCTATTCTGTGACAAATTCTGGAACAATATTAACATTTGCTTATGGCCAATAATAGTTGAAATTATAATAGTTGAATAATAGTTGAAAATTTCAACTAGGAGAAAAAAGAAATATCAAAACAATTCTATGTTTCTTATTAAATTTCAATTTTAGAAATATTAATTTTTTTATCATAAATTTAGAAATTTTAATCTCAATAATGATTTTGTCTTTTCAATGATTAATAATTCATAAATGTAAAATTTGAAAATATTTTTGGCAATGTAATTCTGAATTTGAAAAATAATTTTCAGTTTAATTTACAGCAGTTTACTTTTAAAATGATAAATTATGTTAGTAAAAATTAAATTATATATATTTTCATTCTTAAAATGAGACAATCAGCAAAAACATGTGAAAAAAATTATGTGTCTGAATGAAATAGTGTTATTTGATACATTTAAGCACACATACTGACTAATGAATTAGAAACCCAAAATAGTATTTTATTGAATCCCCTTTTTCCATGAAAAGCAGCTCTTATTTATTTGGCATTGAGTCTACAATCTTTGTGAGTGTGTTAATTTACAGAGAATATTATTGTTTTTGAACCATTTTAGATCTTGTAAATAAGAAAGAAAAAGAAAGTGGTGTTGGATGCATCTTTGCACCATATCCCATACATTTGCTATGGGGTTAATGTAGAAAGCTTTGCACTTAAAGTGAAAGTGTTGGAAATTAGACTGATGTTCCAACCAATGTAACCAATTTTAAACACTTTTGGCATAATGTGTAGCATATAATCGTCCAAGAAGTATCTGTCACCATTAGAATAAAAGTGCAAAATTGTAGATTGCTCTTGGTTTGCTATTATACCTTGGTATCTCATGACTGTTTATATTTAAGGAACACCAAGGCACCACTTTCATGCCTTATATCAGATTCTCCCACCTGACCCTTAAGCAGTGCAAGCAAATTAAGGGGTATTTATAGTTTCATGACACTCTCACCAAATTTGATGCCTTTTATCTGTACAAAATAAGGTGTAGTACAGTATATTTGACCACTCAACCTGTCTAACATCTTCTTTCCTAATAACACCACTTTCAAAGAATTTTTGCATATCGGACAGAGATGAGTGGTTTTCTCACAACCACCAGATAATGCATTCCTCTCTATTGATACTCTATGCCCACGGCTTTTACTAAAATCTATTGAGAACAGAGTTGGTTGATGGTTTTTGTTATTTAAAGTCTTTTCTGCCATAAAATTCATTGGAAACCATGCCAATCAGACTTTTGGAAAATTGTGTTCAAATTGGAGTTGCGTCTTCTAGACAAGTTTTTCATTTTAATTTTCGAAAACCTTTGATATGGCTGTTTTTTGAGAGACTAGCAAAATTTGCAGTCTTCAATGTTGAGGTTTTTTCTAGATGTGTACCATGAAAGTTGTGTTGTTTTTCATATTTTATTTCATGCATCTGTAAATGCATTATTACACCTTAATTATGATAGCATCAGAGATGCCGTTTGTTACGATTTTTCCGTATTTAGTACGGATTTCTACTCTGCGTTACGGAGTTACGATGATCTTAACGAAATTACGGAAAATAGATTTCTCTCTCGATCTCTAATAATAATCCTTTTTGGTCATGTACGATTATATTATTATTATTGTATTATAGCGATTAAAATTTGTGAAGGTTACAAATAAATTACTAATTTAGTGTTGAAATTGGATTAAGAAAAATATGGATAATATTTCGGACTCAAAATTGTGTTATCAGAGAGAATTTTCTCAAACAGAAATCAGTATGGCTAAGAAAGGTATAACAGAAAATTTGTGATTGATTGTCATTTATTTCTATTTATCATGTCATTTATTTATTCTCAGTTAACAGATCAGTATGTTGTGTTAGTTTTAAATAAAAAGAATTTTTCTTTTCAATATCAGTGTTTTCTTTTTCCTGTAATTATATAAAAATCTGTGCTGTAAGGATCTCTGAGGTAAGGCATTTAAATTTAAAAGAATGGTTTACTTTCTTAATTATTTCTTTTTATGTTTATTATGATTAGATGATCAATTTACTTTTATTTTTTAACATAGGTTACCTTAAAAGTATTAATTTTATGCACATAAGTGTATTCTTAATGTAAACCACATGTTACTGAAAAAGTTACTGAAATTTTTTGAAAAGGTTACTGAAAGTACTGAAAATATGTCCGATTAGTACTGATTGGGATGCTCAGAGGTTGGCATCTCTGTAGCATTCTAGTGACATGTAACTAGGTCATACAACAGTTTCTTCACCCTTAGCAAAGATTTAAATGGAAATTTCAACAGTTTCTCATTTATTGGTCAATATGTGGGCCTTATAAATATATCTAAAGGGAGAAAACAGTAAAAGGTTTTTAAAATTAAGATTGTGAAAAAGTTTTTAATTTATTTTTATTTCTATTTTATTTTTTATCAAAGTGCTTTTAAATATAATATTAGATCATTAGTATTATTACTTGTTGAATATTAGTGTTGGTACTCGGGCAAAGAGCCTGGCTCTTCATTCGCTCTCAATTGTGACAGAGCCTCTAGAACCGCAATTTTCAGACTAGCAAGCGGCCACACTAGGAGTCTGACGTATTTCAAAGACAAGAAAATCTTTGAGGTCTGCTCTAAATGTAAAACTGAGCAGGCTTTACCTAATCTCTTCCTGAATTGCTTAGAACTTTCCAGAGAGGATATATATACTCACCCCCCATCTGGTCCTCTCTTTCCTTAGGGTCAACGATCTGATGGACCTTGTTTGACTTCGTCAGGCATTTGGAGGATAAGCCACAATAACAACAAATATTAGTGTTAAAAAATTGAAAATAATTGCCATTAGAATTTTAAAAAATGCTTAAGATAGTCAAAATTCCAAGAAAACATTTCTACTTAACTATCAAAAACAAAAGAGAATTGTATTTATTTCATCTCCTGCTGTTTTATATTGTTTGATTTCTGTTTTTGCAGAATAACAAGTTGTTCTCTAAAGTGTTTTATTTTTAAACACTTTAACTTTCAAGATTTCTTTTAAAAGTTTTTGCTTTAATAAATCACCTATGGAAAATTGCTGTATTTTTCTGATACTTCAGATAAGAAAGCTGTTGTCTTTAATTTTGAACAATACTGTTTTTCTAGCCACTGTAAAATAGATAAAATTTTAACATCAACATTTTTAATGTGACTTGTATACAGTAATTGTTGTTTTGGAAATAAAAATATTTTACCATAATAATTTATAAATTTATTATGGTAACATTTTAAATATAAAGTCTCAATGTGTTTAAATGAAATAAGCATTAACTATATTCATTTGAGAAATAATGGTAAAAATACATAATAAGGAAATAATTTATATAAATCTTTAAAAAGGAATTATGATAAATTATGATTTTTTTCTTTTTTGAATTCGCTGATGTATAAAAATATCTATTTCAAAAAATATTTTGGAAAAATAAAAGAATAAATTACTATTAATGCAACTTTATTTAACTCTACTAGTTTTGATTTTAATTGGGATAAAAAAATTTTTACATGTATTGCATATTTCATTCATATTAACTAAATAAAATAATTATATTGTCTTGTGATATTTGTTAGAATTTAATGTAAAATGTGATTTACATTTCATCACATGGTAAGAATGAAGAAAAGTACATAATTTCTCATTGAAGACTCCTACAACTTATATCTTAATATGAGATCTTTGAATCAAGACATAATTTGCTGGGAATTGGTGTGGATATTAGTTGTTCTTTAAATTAACTGCAGACTAAAGTAATTTGCTAAAATATTTAAAATTATTTCAGTTTTCAAATTTTCTAAGTAATCTGCAAATCTATTGGAAGCATAATCCTCATGTTTCTAGGATAAAAATGAAAATATGATCTTTGCAGGAAAAACATTTCTATATGTTAAATTTACATTACTTTATTTGTTTTTTAACTTATAAGAAATCAAGTTAATACAATCAGTTAAAGAATCTATAAATTATTTGATATTATCAATTATTAATAAATTAGACACTAATATATAGAATTAAGCAGTTTAAAATATTATTAGCATTAAGCGAATGAACTTAATGATTTTTGATATCTAAAGGTTCAAGCTAAAATCACCAAACACTCTACAATTTAACTATTGAAACTTTTGAACAATTGACTTTTAACAATACAAATGCTGTTACTGTGCATATTACCTATATAAAATGCAAAAATTTTTTACTGAACACTTTAACATAGAAAAACAATTAAGCTGAGTAATATATGCACATTAATGGTTTTTAAGCTTCTTTAGTAATAACATGTTTATATATTAGGAATGAACTTGAATATTTTCAACAATGCAAGTTATTTTCATATTAAATTCTCTGTCTGTATGAATTTCTTTCACATTTTTGTTTTATATACACAATTGGAAATAATTGTTGTATTTTTGTTTAAATTAAGTATTTTTGTTGAAATGATTTGCTTTAATAATAAAACGCATATATTTTATGTGTTTTAGAGAATATCATATAATTCAGCTGAGAATTCTAAATCTAGTGTACTAGATGGAGTAAACTTATCAAATGCTATATCCTCATCTGGGTAAGCTATGACACATAATATATTTATTTTTTGTTTAAATATTGTCATTAAAATAACTATCGTGTTTATTTAGTCCAAAAATATCTATTGTACAAATCTATTTTGAGTAGAAAAGCTAATTTCCAGACTTATTCTTTAATTATTAATGACCAAAAATTTAATTACATACATTTCGTAAATAATTATTAACATTTAGCATAAAATTGTTCATGATACTTTTTCTAATCAGTACTGTAAGCTATATAATAAACATAATTCTGTAGTAAAAAGGTAATTTTGTATAACTTTTAAAGGTTAAATATTTGATTTTAAATTTGTACAGCTTAACATTTTCTCAAAAATAACTTGACTGTTTTATTTTTAAGAAATTTTTATTAATCAGTTTTAGATTTTAATGTTAGAGACTTTATTAAGCATTTTATATAATGGTGTCATTATTATTGCTTTCAGTTTTTGTTAAAGAAAGCCATTATTCATATTGTAAGAAATTAGAAATTATATCTTTATATTCATATTTTTATGTTACTATAATTTTATCCTAGAGAAGGTTAATATTTTTACTTCTATATTACATTGTTAATATATTGAGTTATTTATATGACTGTTAATTAGCATGGTAAATCATAAGAAACAAGACATGAATTTTCCACATGATGTATTTGAGTGATGTAAATTGAATGAGAATAAAGGCTATTTCAGGAAAAGGAACAAAAAATTGAAAATAAAATGAAAAATATAAATTAAAAAGGATTAAAGAAAAATGTTGAATCATATTATAAATAAAGGAATAATTATTGAAACTAAAATTAAGTATATAAAATAAGGTGACTTACTTTATTATATGTTATTTGAGTGAAAATTTTCTGAATATTTATTATATTTATTTTAATCAAATGCTCTAGACATATTTGTTAAAGTTCTGCTCTAAGAATTAACTATCAAATATTAAGAAAAATTAGATTTAAGATTATTTTTAATTATTAGGTAAAGTTTTAAAAATATAACTCCTTTATTTATCAAGTTTTTCTTGAAGTTAATATTAAGATAAAAAATTAATCAAATTTGGTGTAAATTTGTAAATATTGAATGATATTAAAGAAATATTTTTAAATTTCATTATTTCTCATTGATTTTATTTTAGCTTAAAATGAATTTTGAGTCTAAGAATTCTTTTTTATTATACTTTCATTTGTATTTTAATGAAATATGTAATAATTATTGTAAACTGATAATAGAATTTAATTAAAATTTTCATTTTAAGCTTTATATTATTTTTTAAACTTTGCAAAACAGAATTTGTTACAAAATTTAAGTTAAATTTTTTTGTTATTTACAATATGGAATGTATCTTATTTGTTTTATGCAAGTATAAAATTATTTTCTAGTATCCGGCGTTATAAAATGCTCACTGTTGATGAAATATCATTACCTTCAGAAGAATCACTTGATGCAGGCAGAAATAGTCCTAGTTTACAAAAGATTGATTTAGATTTAATGGAAGATTTACATGATGTTATTTACCGTCGATGCTCTGTTTCCAGTGATAATATAAACTCCTTTGGGCTTTTTGATGAAACTATTGAAGATATCAAGTGTGAAGTAAGTAATTTATATTTTAATATATTTTATTTCTAATAACTTTATGATTTATTGAAATAATTTTTTAATGTGTTATTAGAAGTTTCTTTATATCTGTTAAACTGTCATTGCTTGAAAGTAACTTAATCGATTTTCAGACAAATAAAAGTAAAGCAAAATTGTAGTAGGAAATGAATGGAGAAATGCAGCTGTGTGAGGAAAAATATCTGGAATCTAAGTTTTGAATTCATGATGAAATGAATGATAATTTTTAAAAATGGAAAGAGAATCAAACTTGTAAAAGTAAACATTTAATGTAAAAACTCTTGTAGAAGAAAACTTGTATTATAGAGAATTGCTTTCAAATTATTTTATAATGTATAGCTTATATGATGCTTGAAAGCTAATTTGAAACAAAAAGTTTTACTGAATTATATTTTAAACATATTATTAAATATGTTTTATACTGAAAAGATATAAATTTAAATAAAGTTATAAAATATATTTAAGAATTAAAAATATGCCAATTAGCAATCTATAATATAGCCCTGTGCTTCGATTGGAGACTATTTTTATCTTTTATCAAAATTGCATTTATCAGTGAATTTCTGTACAAGCAATTGCATTGTTTGCAGAAAAAGATGTACCTTAAAAAATCATTTATTATAAGGACATATCTCAATACAACTGATACTATAATGTAATTATCAAAGGAAAGTTTTCAAATATGTGAGACAGGTAATACTTTTTTTATAAGTTTTTTTGAAATTTAATTGGAATGAAATGACAATAAGTAAAAAGTGATACATCTTAAAACTTCCTAAGAACTAGAATATGTAAAAGTGTGAATTGCTTAATTAGTAAAAGTTACATTAAAGAAAAAAGACATTATTTCTTTTACTAAATTTTAATCTGCTGCAATCATGAACAGTTACTGCCTCTTTTTTATTTGACATTTCCTTCAACTGCTTTTAAGCACCATAATTTCTTTCTTTGAATTACTATACAGTCCCTATGAATTTTCCTGTTTTCTATAATCTAATTTTACTGATATTTGTAATTATTTTTTAAATTGTCCTTGGTATCTAAAATTATCATCAAATTAGTTTGTGTTTATATAGTAAGCATCCTTGTTTCACTACAACATTTCATGTATACAAGGGTGTATACCAATACCTCACATGATTTGAACTTGCTATCTTACCTTAGTTGGTCATTCAGATTGAGCTCGATTAGTCATGCAACCTGTCTCTCTGAAACTTATGTAATTGTTACAATGGTTTAATGAGAAGATGTAGACTTATATGGAAATGTTGTTGGTACAACCTTGCTGCTGATTATGCTTTCCACTTAACATTCATTATACAGTAAACCCAACCCTATCCAGCTTTAATCTGTTGGAAATCATGTGGGGTGCACAGTCACCCTATACTTCAAAAATTAACAAGCCTTAGTAAGCTATTTATCTGTAATTTGTTGTCTTTACAGTATTTGTCAGTCTGATACACTTCTTAGAATGAGGCCATGGTTGGTTAGGACATCATTCTCATTATTGGAAGGTAGTGAGTTTGAACCCCAGCTTAACCGAAGATCCGTCATTTCGCTAAAAGTGGCTGAGCACTTTAAAACTGAATCTGATCATAATGTCCTCTGATGTGCAATATCACCTAATATTATCAGTGATACCTCTGAGGGTGGCAAGCCAAAAATTGGTGTCTTCTGCTTCAAAATCATGAAGACTCTTCCTGGTTCTTCTATCTAACTGGTAGAGCCCATCTCAGGGATAGGTAGGGGAGCATGCTGGTACAACCACAACAACACTTCTTAGAATGGCCAGTTATTTCTCAACTGCATTCCTTTCCTCATGTGTATCAATCTTTTCTTGGGATTAATGTTATTGTGTGGTGACTCTTTGCCTCATGTGACCAGCATTGGTTCAAAATTTCTTCCATATGCTGCCTAGTTTCGTTTTTCAGTGTGTTTTCTTACTTTTGTTTGCTATTTTATTACTAAGCATAATAGTGTACAAATGTAAAGTAACAGAGAATGAAATGGAGATGGAACTTTTCAGATCTATTAGAGGAAGTTGAATCTTCTGCAGAAGATATTGATCAACCCAGTAAGCATGAACTTGATGAAAAAATATACTGCTCTTATGATAGTGAATTTGAGCAGAGCTTGAAAATAAAGAAGAATCTGAATTAAGAGAACAAATTTTTGAAATAAAGGGAGGCCGAATCAGAAAATTAAAACATGCTTTCAAAATTTGTTTGTTAATGAAACTGATGAGGAAAAAAAAGCAATTTATTCAGTTTTATAATGCAACAAAAAGACATGTAGATATAGTATATGTTATGCCTGTACTTTCCTACACTTTGGAATTTCGGCTTTTCATAGAAGGTTATTCTTATTCGATAACTCAGAAATGCTGTAAAAGCCTTATTTTACATTTAAATCCATGATAAGAAATGCTATGAATATTAAAGAAAAAAAATCATTATAGTCTGGCATCTAAATGCCAAATTCTTTTAAATACTTATTCAAAGAATAATCGCAGCTTTTCTAATATTGCAAAGACAGGATATTTTATATAAAAAGAAAACACTCTAACTCGAATGTATGTTGTAACTACATTAAAATGCTCAGCTCCAACTGCAACTAAAATTGTTAACTCTGATTTGGAGCTAAAAAATATAATGTTCGTCATCTTTTTCAACATCATAAGTGTGTATGTAGAATTCTTGTTTAAAAAAACACTTATAAGGCTAAAATGGAAAAAATATCATTGTTATTGATGCAGCTTAAGTCTATTTAAATAATTGCAACAAAAAATTGAATTTAATATCATAAAAGAGGTGAAAAACATTGAGTTGTCTTCCTTGAAAAAGTAGTAAAAGAGAAGCAGAAATTAAAACCATACCCTTCATGAATATTTTTACTAAAATCTCCTGATGTATGTCAATGGATTTTTGTAATTTTGAACTTTTAAAATCTGCATTATCCAAAAGTCAAGCTATAAGGCTCTCTATTTTGAAAAGTTTTTTAATAGACTGTTTAATAAAATACTTTTTTCAATATTGATAAAAACATTAATAACATATAGATTATACTGTAGAGAGTTAAAAACAAGAGCTTCCAAGTTGAATATTTAAAGCAAATATAAATATTATTTTTCCTGTACACTTCATCAAAATCATCCAAAAAATGTGCAAAAACCTCTTTCTCTCTCTGTGTATACATGCATTGTACATATGTATGCATCTAACTGATAGCATGATGTAAACTCTAAGCTAATTATTAGAAATTATCATCAATAAAAATATAACATGGTGATTTACTATAATTTTGTAGCATTTTTTTGTGTGATTATTTCAACACCCTTATTTTTTTTTTCCTATCATATCTTCATTTAATTTAGCATAGAAAATACAGATGAAATGTCTTCAAATTGATCTAGAAACAATAGAGAAAAATTTTGATACATTTACTTCTCATCAGAGTTTGATTATTAGGCTATTGAGGGATAATAATACATTCTCTTTAGAAATATAATAACTCTAGAATATGTTTTAAGATGGACCTGAAAAATACTTTAGATCGCTGGGAATTCAAAATGTCAAGTTTTAAATGGGTATTCTCTTCGCAAAACTTTGCTGAATTGGCAACTGAATAGTTATGATCTTCTGTTCAGAAGTCATGTGTTGGATTACCCACTCAAATTCTTATGCTTTTAGTTATTCAAAATCTATTTTAAATAGTTAAGTCCTTTCCCCAAATTGACTATTATGGGAAAATAATAACATTTATTACAAACCATTATAAAAAATTTTAAAAAAATTATAAGATCTAATTAAATTCATTGTTTATTTTATTTATTTATTTATTTGAAATCAGCACTACAATCTATGTTTGATACAAAATTGAATCTTGCTATATACAAAATGTAAGGTTCCAAAACGAAATTATATAATCTGAAGTCTAATTTTGCATAATAATTTTTAAATACAACTCAAAACAGAAAATAATCAGTAAAGAAATACTGAAATGTTCTAAGAAATGTTTCTTGCTTGAAAGAAAAGAAATATATTCAAATGTGTGAGATAAATAATAAACTTTTCATTTTAACCATTTTTTTTAAATAATAAGTATCAGGTATAAGATTAATGATTATTTTGGGAATATTTTCTTAAAGGTGATATAAGATTTTTGTTGTTTTATAATATTTTTCTTAATTATGATTGAATAAATTACTATCATTATATCCAAAATAGGCAAGCTAATGTATATCTGAGTATGTGATGCATGTATATAAGAATTACTTAAAAAATTCATTGATACTAAAAACACTTATTGTTTTACTCATGAAAATGTGGAAAAATTTACAAATATTAATAATCACTCAAAAAATTGTTATTAATGCGATCAATATGGAAACATATTTGATTAAGATTTTCTGAATTTCTATTATTAAATCTTATTTCATAATTCAGACTTTTGTGAGAAGTGAAAAAATATATCATTTTTGGATTCTTCTCATAAAAAGTTTTAATATAATCATTTCAAAGGGGTTTTTATGATCTTTTACTTTATTACGATAAATATGATTACACAATTATTTAATATTTTATTAAATTCTACTTCCAGGAAACTTTTGGATTTGCAGATTCATTTTGCTTGACTAGTGAATCTATCTTACCAACTCCTATACCACCACCACGATCGAAAAAGAATGCTAAATTGTCTAAAAATGAGTGTCAGTCAAATAATGAAACTTTCCAAAATGTGCCAAAATCTGGTGAAGATCTTATCCAGTTAGAATCTTTAGATGATATGACTCTTTTTGACCCATTACAGCAGAAAAACATAGATGATAAAGATTTAATATCCATGTTAACCTCAAGAACTACTAGCGATTCCAGGGTTGCTGAATTAAAGAATACCATCCAAAATTTGACTACTCAACCTGTCAATCAGTTGAATAATCAAACGATAAATTTTTTCCAAGTTCCTGCTTATTGTGCACCAAGGTTAGCACATCCCACCATGATGATGCCAAATTATCAGATTCCACAGCCATTTTCTCCATCTGGAGGTAATCCAATTATGCCTGTGACTGTTCAAGCAAATGGGTTTGGAAATAAAGAAACACTGCAAGAGGTTAAACCTCCTTTACCACCAAAAACAAAAGCAACCTCTACTTTTTTTGTTACAAGCAATGAGCTATCTGATGCTGATAAAAATTTACTAGATGACTATGGTCTTAGTAGTTCTCCATTATTTAAGAAACATGCTAATCCAAATTCACAGTCGTCAGAAAATGCAGATGAGTTAATTAATGTGCAGCAAGTATTAGATAGGAAAAGTTTAAATCCATTTTCAAATTCACAAGACAAAGTGAAAAAAAGTCCAAAGCCAAAACATAAAGAAATAAAAGCTCAACCAACTTGGCAAAAATTTACTTAAAATCTGAATTATGTAATATATAGGTGCAATATGTAAATAATAATCTTATATAAAAATATATATTTACATTTTTCCATGGCAGTATTTAGTTATTTGTATATTATGCTCATAATAATGTATATATTTATTTTTATTAAAAATGTTTCTTAAATATATGTATCAGTAATATCTTATTTTCTGTTATGATTTCATAAATATATTGTTTATTACAGTATATAATATTCATTTGTTTTGAATCTTATAGTAATATATTATGTTATATTAAATGTACATATATAATGCCATATCTCAAATAACATGTACATATGCTGTTTTTGTGCTGTTAAGCATTAATTTTTTAACAAGTTTGTTTACTACTGTTGTATTAAATTTAATTAATATTTAAAATACTGTTAAATTTTACTTGTATCTAGAATAAGTTCATAATTTTATTCAGTTTTATGGAAAATTTAGAATAATTTATTGCTTTGATTGAACATTCTTGAAGGAAAACCAATTTTTTTTTGTTTAGTACTGAAAAAATATAAACTTTAATTCAATAAGATTCTGATAGAATAATATCTGAATAATAATTACCATTCATGCAAAATACTGAGACAATTTTGGATATCTAATTTTCCTAATAATTTAGTTCTATTTGAAAGATAATAAGTTAATTTGGTACAGAAACTTTCTTACTCATATTGAAATTTGTTAGTTTTTGGTTTCACTTAATTTATATCAAAATTGATTGTTAAAAGTTGAATAATTAAAAGAATTTAAGATTATCCACAGTAGGTTATATTTCTCTCATAAATTCTTGCTTTTTATACAAAAAATTCTTTTTCCATTTTTAAATTTATTTTTCATTAAATTATAGCAAAATATATTCAAATTATGTAAAGGTATCTTTTATTTTTAAATTTGTTTTTTTATTTTAATGGTAATACATAAATTTCAAATGTCTTCTACTAAAAATTTAGTCAGAATAAAAGAAAAACTCATTTGTAATTCCAAAATTGATCTTTTAGTCCAAATTCTTTTTTTTAATATGGTTAATTTTTAAACTTTAAAAGTCCATTTGATCATCAAAATAAATGCATTTTTCTTGTCATTAAATTGGTTAATAAAATATATGGACAAAGATGTACAGTGTCACCTAATATTATCTAATTATAAGCTAAATGAATTTGTTATTCTTATGTTAGCTACAGTAACTTTGAAATATGATCCATTTTATATTAATTTCACATAAATCAGACAGAAAACTTTTTTTAAAAAAAATATATGTTTTAATTTTTATAAAACTTTACAAAAATAATTCACCCTTGAAAATTAAGGGGATATATAAAAATTATGTTAAAATATGCTTTATATAAATTGAAAATTCCTCTGCAATTAATTCTAATTCTTTCTATAAATAATCAAATATAACTCTCATGTTTTGTAAATTTTGCTTGTTTAAGGTTTGAAAAAGCTATTCAACTATATTTCTCAATATTTTCATAAATATATCTCAAAGTATTGAGAGAATTTTTATCTTTTATTTTCAGTTGATGTTACAAATAAAGGAAGTAGAATTAATCTCTTTTCTTTTTTACCACTAAAAACTGATTCTTCCTTATCATTTGCATTTTTTGTGCTGAAAAGTTATTGCTCTTTTTGCAACTATATAATAATCCACTTCCTTATTAATTCATTGTTTTTACTTATTTATTTGCTTGATTTTGAAAATCGAAATTCTCTTAATTTTAAAAATAATTTTCGACAGACTTTTTATTTTAACTCTTTTGTCATATTTGAAAAATTAAGTCGAATGTATTTAATAAACATTTTAACTCATAAAAATGAAAAATCGGTTTGTTCATGCGTTCTGAAAGTGATTAGAAATAAGCTTTCTTTATTTGTATAGTTTTGCTAGCTTTTAATTTGTGCAAATTAATTAGTTAATTTAGTAGAAAATTTTAAAATAATCGGTAAATAATTCCTTAAATACATAGAAATTATTTATTATTTTACCATAAATATTGTATGTACATTTAAGAATGTTTAAATATTTATTTATTGTAATCGATAATTTTATTTTGAATTGCTATTAGAAATTGCCTATTGAAAATTTTCTTTTTAATTTATTTTCTGTTTGTAAGTTTTCATTAAGTTAAATAACTGCAACTCATACATCTATTATAATGCAAGTTTATTTTAACTCAAATCTCATGGAATTAAAAGTATTTTTACTTCTTTCTGCATTTCAGAAATTTAATATAAAATTTTTAAATGTATATTCCTAGTTTAAAGATACTACAAGTAACTTCATTCACATTAATTTAAATAAAATAGGCATGTATGATACTCATAAGAAATTGATGGTTATTCTTGATATATTGGTTAATGTATTATCTAGTATATTAAAAAATTATCATTATTATTATTAATTGAGGACATCATTTACTCTAAACTTTTTGGATTATAATTTACATTATTAGATGGAAAGAGAACTTTTATGTGAATTTATATGATCAAATATCTCCATTTGCTCAGGTTTTGTATTTTAATATGAAATAGAATTTGTTAAAAAAAAATTTTATGTGATTAATTTTTTCCCAAGATTTATTTGTTTATTTATTTTTGTCTTTGAAAATTATTAAGTAAAGTGTATTAAAGTATATTTAAAACTTTATTCTTAAAAATTTTGGCAAATGCATGTAAAAAAGTATTTTACACTAAGGATGTTAGGAAAATTAACTACCCTCCTATTGGAATCAAACACTTTCCTTGCTTACAAAGTTTTTTTTTATTTTATTAGGAGCGATTGCTAAATGTTCTTACATTATTTAATTTTATAAATTCTTGTGATGAAAATAATTATTTTATTTCCTATTGAAATATTAAATTTTTGCAAAAGATAGCAGTTTTTTTCCCAACTGTTCAAATGTATGGTTTTTTCCCCGTAAACTGTCTCAGCTAAACTGAGTTCTTATTACAAATAATTATATGTTTAAATTTTTTTATTTAGAAATAAGAATTTGTTCATTGTTTAAAAAATTTCATGTTTGATTTTATTTATGGACACATTACTTGTGGGCATTATTCTTGTTAATTTAGTATTTATTTGCACTGGGAATGCTTTGTTCAATTAGTGCCATATAAAAAGTTATAAAAGTAAAATATGCTCTCTATTTACAGTGGAAAAACATATTGATTGTAAACATTTCTCTATTTATTAAAAGTTCTTTAATGGTATTTTATTTTAAGTATCTACAAAGATGTACATAAAATTGTTTATTCTTTTAAGGTAAGAAACGTCTTCATATTTTTTTTAGTCTTTGATGGATTTTTTTTATTGATTTGCCATTAACAAAGTAATAATCTTCGTATTTATTATTTCAATTTCAATGTCTTAAAGTAAACATTCATATCTTTAAAATAATGTGATTTAACATTTGTTAATAGAATTATGTACAAAATAAAATAAAATTTTTGTTACCTGTCATCAGTTCTACCCACTCATTTTATTGACATGCATTCTGATTTTGTCTTTCATTGTACTGACTCATTATCTTGTAATCATCGTATTTTATGTTTTCACTTATTTAAGTATTTTTAAAATTTATCTTATACTTAATAAAATTATGGTACATTAATAATTGTGTTATAAACAGTTTCAATCGTTTACTTTTTTTTTCTATGGAAGTGTTGCTAATAGAATAAAATTTTTTCATAAATAATGCTTATTCTTTTAAAGCTTGCTGATTGATCTTTAAATATCTGGTAACACAGTGTTAATAATAAACACCATAAGAACTGGTATTTTCCCAATTGTTATAATTTAATGTATTGCTTAAAATAGTAGGAATAAATGCACTTTTAAATTTCTTTTCAATTGAAAAAGGAAAATATCAATGCATCCCTTTGCGTTATAAAGGTTATTGTGAAGTGTGAAAAGTAAATTTAGAAAGAAATGATTTTAAATAAGTTTAAAAAAATTGAATAAAATTAAAAGACGTGTATGTAAACTTTCTAGATCTTTAGGAAATCTTTCGATTTAGTGAAGTCTTAAAAATTTAAGTCATATCAGAGATTTAATGAAAAGGATTACAGAAAAGTTTAATGCAAATCTTTGCAAAGAGTCTTATTTGTTGCAATGACTTTGATTACAAAGAAATAAATGTCTTGAAGTTTCAGTATTGAAATCCTTGGCTTGGTGAAAGTGAAATAGGTAGCATGTAAAACTGAGAATTTCGTAAAAGTAAATAACAGTTTATCTTAACGAAATTATAATTTTAATTAAGTTTTTACTTCTTTCAGTTATAACTTTAATTTATTTCCTTTTCAAATATTGTTCTAAAAAGAAAACTAAAATTAGGATTCATCCTACATTAAAAATATATCTTACATTCTTTTTATCACATCAAAAAAGAGTTTCTTATATTTATAACATGATCTTTAAAATGATATTCGCAGTTATCTTTGATAAAAATTCATTTTGTAATATTCTTAATGAATTTTACAACTGTATATAGTAATAAATTAAAAGTAGATTAAAATGTGGTTTCTTTCACAAATTAAGCCACAGTTAAAATTTCAAGAATGCAGGCATTTTTAATAAAGTTTTGATATGGGTTATTTCTTTCGCAAAAATTTTTATCTCATTGAATCTTGATCTTAACTTTATTATTGTTCTATATTTTTAATTATCTAATTTCTGGATTTCTTTATTATAAAAATAATTTGTTATTTTATACATGTAGAAAATATAATTCTTCAAAAGAATATGTAAGTCAATATGAATCTTTCCATAAGATTTTGGAAGTGTAACATAACTTTTGAAATAATTTTTATTTAGATAAGCAATAAGTATTTTTTATATTCTCTCTTCTTTATAATGTTTTTCTTGTATTTCTTTTTCTTTCATCCGTCCTTATCATTTTTTTATGCTAGAAAAACTTCATTCAATTGATTATTTTGATATCTCTTATTCTTATCATTTTCTATGTAAATATACATTTGAATGTTTAATTCACAGATTTTAGTTTAACCCTATTACCTATATTATTTTCATATACTTTAATATTAAAAATAATTTTTTATTTCTAGAAATATAATTCTAAAAAGGAATTGCAAAATGTTTTTAAAGAAAAAATGTTTATTTCATTACAAATTTACATCATTTAACTATTGTGTCAGCTAGAAATTATTATTGAACTATCCTTATCTTATTCCTTATTTTTAAGTATTAAAAAATGTGCATAGTCAAAGGTAAAAAAATTTACATACTACTATATATTATTTAATCATTACTGTCTAGAAATTTAATCAGTATTTCAAGTTCTCTAATGTTAAAGTCAAGAACTGGAGGTCGATTTCTAGAAAAGGGGCGGAATGGCAGAGACTTCTGAAGAAGGCCAAGGCCCACAAAGGGCTGTCGTGCCAATGCTGATGATGAAGTTCTCTAATATAATCATTAACGTTTTACTCATTCTACCAAAAAACAGTGTAATTAAGTCAAATGTTATACATCTATAAATACTTTATCCGTTGTATTTTCAGAGATTGACTTCATATAGTTTGAAAAAGTATTAGAACGCATTTTAAAGAAAATAAAATTCCTTGATGTGTGATTTTCGTCATTACACACTGAAATGCGTTTATTTCCTTTTCAACTCTTTGATATATTAAAAAAGTATCGGCAGTATAATTACAATCCCACTAAATGGTATCGTTGACGTCATATTTCAAATTAAATTTCTCTAGATCATTAATAACAACTAGCATACGCACAAAAAATATTAAGATACGACAAGTGAAGAAAACAAGTAATATACATTTGTTTCCTTTGCTTTTTAATGTGCTTGATTCACACTAGTGGGAACAAAAAGTCTCGAATGCGTTTGAAAAGCTAAAGGGAACCATCTTTCTCGATCGCTCAGCTGTCAATCACTAGTGACATTTTCATTTCAAATTCGAACCTTTCAATCGCCAGCGACAACTTGTAGAGTGAAAGCAATCAATTCAGGCTCCCCGCTGTTGCTTAATAGTTCATCTTTATTGGAGGATGTGTTTTGATAATGGAGAATAAATTTTTTATAATATTGAATTGACTTTTATTTCAGCCAAGGACTTTCAATATATTATGTTGTCACTACTCTTTAAATATGGGATTTTTGTGAACGTTTATTTCCTCATTATGTTTTGTTTTAAACAGGGCAATTCGAAAAAATTGGAACGAAAAATTTGGAATTGAAAAACGTAAGTTGGTAGTTTCATATCTGTCAATCAATAATTGACGGAGACATTCATTTCGAAGAAGGAAAGGATAAGGCCACGTCTGTATTCAAATGGATGATTGACAACTTTTGTATCTGTTTTTAAATTAGGGAATTGTCGTTAATCTATCATTAAGTTCAAACTAAAAGGAAACTTCTTTGTTTTTCGGTTTCCTGGTTCTGACCCGAAAAAAATACATAATTTATCATTATTGGTGTTAGGCCAATACATTCTTGTATTTTTAGCTGCAATATTTGTAAGCTGATGCTTATGCATGAGGGTAATTAAATTGTTATTGTACTTCAATTTAATGTGAAAGAAATACAAAAAACACAAATATGTCAAAATGAATATGGAATTGTCAATTAATTATATTTAAGAAATTTATTTGATCCTGATTATAGTGCTTGAAAATCAAATACATCTAAAAGTTAATGTTCTTTTTTATCATTTTTAACAACATGTTAAGTTCAAGAGAAAAGCTCACAAAAGCTGTTCAAGACGTTATAACTTTGAAGTTAACCAACTCGAAAATATATTTTCATAGCACACTTTTTAATGATGTTCTTTTTCTCAAAAGTCGAGTCCCATGAAAAGTAGTTGATGATGGCGTGGTGTTCTTTTTCGATCATGGCTCATGATTGTTCAGAAAATCGCATCTTAGAATGTTGCCCAAACAACTCATTGTACATTTTTAATGTGACGTAGAAAATTAATATCAATATTTCCTTGATAAATTTGTAAAAAATATAAAAAAATTGCTATTTCAAGAAGGCTGTTAAAAGTTATGTAAACATTTTTTGGCTAGTTCTTAAGCCGCTACTCCTTTTATAAATAAATACTGGTACATTCCATTACGATTATACACTGCTGGACAATTGCTAAGGACGGATCACAAATTGCAATGTAGCATAACATTAAGCGAGACATGAGGCCTAGTAGGATAAAATATAGTTGCCACACAGTTCAGACATTAGAATAAAGAATATTTATTGTTCTGGAAAGTACAAAAGCTGTGAAACATCTGAAAGAAAAAAATGTTTATTTGATGCTGCATACGGAAAAATGGAACAATGCATCTAAAAGTCAGCAGGCACCTTGAAGAAAGGTATCAGTACGGGACATGTCCACCGAGGAGTGTGATGCAACATTTCACATGTTGTATCATACTTTGCACAACATTATCCAGCAGCTGTTGAGGCAATTTATCCCATTCCTCTGGGAGTGCACGGATGAGGGTGTTCTTGTTTGTCGGAGGATAGTTTCGACCAGCAACTTGCCTCCCAAAAGCATCCCACACATTTTCAATGGGAGAACGTTAAATCTGGAGAACGTGATGACCATACGAGCCGTTGAATACCCTCGCTGTCTAGACAATCCTGAACAGCGAGTGTTCGATGACATGTTGCGTTGTCCATAAAAATAAATTTATCACCGGCAGCACCACAGAAAAGACGAACATGAGGAAGTAGAACTTCATTAATGTATCGTTGGCCCGTCATAGCCCCATTCGCAACCACATGTAGGGGCGTGCGGCCATTGATCATGATGCCGGCCCACACCATGAAACTGCATGTTGGATATCGGTCCCTTTCTTTGATATTTTCTGGACAATAAGCAGTACCACTCTCGCGCCAGATCAGTTGGCGTCTACAATCCGATGACAGACTGAACCTACACTCATCTGAGAATAGTAAGCATGCCCAGTCCTGTTCAGTCCAATTGCGATGCTCAGGACACCATTGCAAACGGGCAGTACGGTGCTGTCTGGTACACACAACAGGTCGGTGGGCATATAGTCCTCCTCCTCTCAAAGGTCTGGCAACAGTTTTTCGGGAGATCTGCTTTCCTGAAGCAGCAAGAAACTTATTTGCCACCTGCTGACCTGTGGTGCGCCTGTTCCTTTTTGCTGATAGGACGATATATTTGTCTTCTGCAGGCGTCGTACTTCTAACACGACTTCCCCCGTGCCGCCTACTATACATTCCAGTAGTTTTAAATGACTTCCAAAGCCGTGAAACCACGCTGTGAGCGATGTCGAACTCCCTGGCAACATCTGTTATTTTTCGCCCTTCTTCGATCTTTCCAATAATTCGGTCACGCATAAAATCATCTAAGTGATGTCGGGAAGCCATGCCAAAAATTTCAAGTTCGTTTATTAAATCTTTCCTGTAAAACTTTGGCTTGAAACAACTGTCCACACGCGTCAAAACCTTTAAAGCTCTTATGAAGGCTATCAAGTAATGAACAGACGTGGAAAAAAATTTTGCATACGCATACTTCTTACTATATCCCGCACTTATTCTAATTTTCCACATATTGCTTCTTTTCATTTTGTGGTTGCTATAGATGATAGTGTTATCCGTCCTTAGCAAAATTGTCCAGCAGTGTATAAGATTTTTTACTATATAGGATTCTTTATATTACGTAGAATATTTAACGAGTAAACGATATATTGAGTAAAATGGTTAGTTGGTGTGTCCATGGGGAGAACTATAGATGACCATGAGTGTGCAGAACACACTTGGCTATCTCCTTGATGTTTTCGGAATATAGACTCTTTTCGATGGTAGGGACTCTCCGAGCTGAGCCAGAGATCTTAAAATGGCTGGGAAGTCAAAAATGGATTTTGGTGTTAGTGGAATATTATCGCAATGAATGCAGAGACGGTAGGTTCTGTTGCCATCTCTCTGGCTCGTCATGTCTCGATAGTGACCAATTCTAGCGCGAGCGATAGTTTTAGTGCGTTTATTTCACAAATCTGTCTTTTCTAATGGTGTATTTTCTTAGACTGTATCTTGCAATCACATTCACATCGTCAAGAATGAATTTGAAGGTATTTCCGTCATTTAGTTTTCCCTTCCTTGGCAAGTTGATCTGCCTCTTCATTTCCAGGCATGCCAACGTGCGCGGGCATCCATTGCAGAATGCATATCTTGTTTAGTTTTTCAATTAATGTTGAATATCATGGGTTAGCCTTGGTTGACCGCTGTCTAATGCGTCTAAGGTAGCTTTGGAGTCACGAAAGATGGTTATCCCATTGGTCAGTGTGTTGAGTAAAATTAATATACAAAATAAAATTGCTATTTTATCCAGTATTTCATACTATAAGAAGGAATTTTTTTTCATTTAAATAAACTAAAAGTAACTATGAAATATTTTTTTTTATGTTTCAAAACGTTATTTTTATTTTGTAATTATTTAATAAAAGTTAGTAGATCACAATATTTAGAGCTAGCTCTCAAGTATCTTCACTTCTAATATGTTACTTAATGGATTGAGGTGAAAACTCCAATCCATTAAATCCCTATTTTGATGTAACAATGATATTTGTTAGTATATTTTCTTATAAAGTTCGCACAAAGATTGATAGAAAACTGAAAATAAAAAAAGTATTATACAGAATATATCTCGTTAAGATTATAAAAAGGAAAAGTATATTATAGAATTTTATAAAATGATAAGAAACATTTTATACAGTATATTGATGAAAAGCTGAAAAACAAAGATGATTACTTTTAGTTTAAACTTAATGATTGACTAACGACATTTTACTTTTATAACAAAATACAAGTGCTTTTAGAAAGTATACAATTTTTATCAAAAATATACAGAGCTATGTTTAGCCTTTTTAGCAGTGCTACAAACATCTTTAATAAGTCGTTGGAAGAGGGGGGGTCAAAGGAAAAGGAATGCCAAATTTTTTTATTTCCTGTAAGTTAGAAGACACTAATATTAATTTGGAGCTTGTAAAAATTAAAGCAATAAATCTTCGAAATTGCGAATGCCAGCGAGAATTTTGGCCTAAAGATTCTAAGATTTTTTGGCAACAAATAATTTTCATTGTCTCTTTCATTCAATTTAATTCGAATTCTATACAGAATATAACCGTAAAAAAGGAGAAAATTTAAATATTTTCATGATGTAAATAAATCTATTCTCTTTAATCTCTCGCCGATTTGGCTAATAAATGATCTTCTGTTTAATAGATCTTGGATTCGATTCCCATATAGAATGTTGATGTATAGGGATTTGGAATCCATTTTAAAACTAAGTTCCTTGTGCAATCATTCTTACATTCTTTTTGCCTTTCCCCCCATCTTTTATTTTATTACATTTCCCCCATCTTGCGTTCAAAAAAGTGATTTTAGAGTATCAAACTAGCCAAAAATAACTTTAATTTGTTTTTATTTCTTGAGAAAGAGCTGTTGCTCCTGATTACAAACAATAAAATGTCTTGAATAAAATATTTTTTACTCAGTCTATGATAACCACCAGAATTTTTTTACATACTTTCAACAGTGAATTCAGAATTTTTCACATTCGCTCTGCAAAAAAATATGCAATCTACTTTGCAACACAAATAGCAGATTATTTCCCACACTATAAGAATTCCAGAAAGTTACTCCAAATCAAAATTTTTGTAGTGCATAGTATTCAATATCAAAAAATTTTTGGGAAAAATTCTTTTTAAGTAAAAGAAATTTATGTACTTTAAGTTATTTAAACCTTTTTATCTCCTTTTTTTCGTATTAATTAAGTCAAATTTCGAAGTAAAAGAATCAATTACAAGCAACGAAGATGAAAAGAATAACAAAGCCTTCGAATATTATAAGCGTTAAAGAATAGATGAATATAAAACTTAAGACAGTAATTTTAGACATAAAAATCATGGGATAAAGCATCAAAATATATCAATTTTTATAGGAAAGGAAAATTCGAAAATATTTCTTAAACCTTAAATGACTCTATAAGGGATTTAATAATATATTCTGTACTGCTGTATAAATAAATTTATAATAACAAGTATATTTAGAAGTAGTGAATACATCGTAAAAATGGTTTAAGATATGTATGAGGTTTTTTGTATGGACTATCGCATTGTTTTTACCGGTAAGGAATTAATGGGCTGATAAGAGCACCACATATCCATAAAAGAGATGCTGAAAGATTGAGAAATACTAGGTAGGACATGGATCACATCATTAACAAATTCTTCGATATTTTGCTTGTTGAGCAACGGTTAATTTTTGCTCACGAGGATTATACCCGGACCTCCAGGTTAAAGTGGAATACGAAACCAACACAAACATCCAAACAGGAGGTGGAATTCGAAATGTGGAATAGAACGCGCTAATCATGCGGCTATCAGCTCTGATCATGAGTATGAACAAAAATAGAAAAAAATAATGAATGCTATTTCTATTTTATTTAATTACTTTTAGAAAAAAGTGCAAATTGATAGCTTCAGCTCTGTTATCCTTTATTAATAGTAATATGAGAATATTTTTTATATTGTCATATTACTGATATTTTTTTGGAGGAAAATGTTTCCTTCTTTTTATTGCAATTTTGCAGTAACCTATCAGGAGAAAAGCATATTCTCGTGTTATAGAAGATGTGAGGTTTTTACCCGACGCTGAGTCGGGTAAAAACCTCACGTTGCTTGTAATTGATTCTTTTACTTAAAGACAGTCGTGTTGAGAGGGCTTATGTACTTTAAAAAGTTCTCTAGAATTTGATATCTCTTCACTGTTGCAGTGTAGAATCGTGAGGAGAGTGCCAGCTTCTCAGGTATTAATTTCATTACTTGACCGTGGCTCAATTTTACGAGGCAGTTGGCTATGTTTAGCAATTTCGGCAGGCAGAAACATTGCAATAACCTAACCTAATCTGTTTTCAAGAAAATCCAGATTTTGAGGTTAATATTTTTAAATGTGACACAGATATTTTTTCCACAACACGAAAATTCATATTCAGTGAAGAGGTTTGACGACTGATTGATTTCTCTTAGAATTAAAATACTGAAGGAACAAACAAATTAAATGAAATAGTGATATTTAGTTCAATGTTTCTTACTTGAAGTAACTTTTAACAATTAATTCTTTTTAAAGCTTTGAATTTTACACATTAATCATTAGCCAATATGAACTTTTTTGACTAATAGTTGTCTAAAACAATTTATTTATTAGTACCATTCAGTTACATGTTCATATTACAAAAGTCTTTCACTGGATATTTCCTTAATATTTAGATAAATTAATTGAGAAATATTTTGTATATCTACTATTTAGTTACTTGCATTAATAATAACATAACTGATTAATGCCATGTTTTTATTAATGCAAATAATTAATATGCAACATGATGCTAAGGACACATTCAAATGAATCTGAATTGATTGAATATATAATCAATGAATCTGGTCTTTAATTTGTCTCAAAGCGTTTTGATTTCCAAAAAAATATATATGTTAAACATAATTAAAGATCTATTCTCAAAATGTTGCTTACACAAATATTTCTAATAAAGTTAATAAGAGAAGTTTAAATAATTTTTCAGACACTTTTTTTATTTGAAATGACATGTCAATGTAGGGAGATATTTTGGTTCCCATTGCACACAGAACATAATCACTTCTCTATTACCTTACAATGATATTTATTATCACTTACGATATTCTAGGAACGAAATTTTAACTTCAGAAAATATGTTGCAACTGTCTACTACTGTGAGTTTTTAAGACATCATCTGCATCAAATACTCATGAGAACGTAACACTATTTGTTGTTCAATCGTTACCCGATGTAAATCAATTTGACCATGATGTCTTCTTCGAAACGGAAAAACTTCAAAGTGTTCATAGTATGTAAGGTACATCATAAAAATAAGAAATAGGGTACCATGCTATCGAATGTTCGCTACTCGACAAAATGGAAGTGCTGAGGGTGTACAATTTGACAAAATATCGGTTTGGAGAAGATGATAGGCATGAGAATTGATGATATTGAAGGAATGTTATTAAAAAATATGATAACAAAGGGCATTTCAGATGTATTGCAGGATTTTTAGGTGCGATTCAGGTGAGCAGCTACTTTTTATCCATTTGCAGGACCCTTATGCTTCTGGAACTTAAATTTTTCTTAAGAATAAAACAACAAACTAAAAATTTAATTCCTTTTTTATTTTTGAAATAATTTTCTTTTTTTTTCATTCATGCTGAACTATTTAATGTAGTATGATATATCATATATATTTGTACTAACACTGAGAAAAAAGGTTGTGGAAAATTGGTTTGGTTTGTTTGTCCCTCGAACGTCATTTTTTGCACACGAGAGCTAATTAGACATGGAAGCTACAGTTTAAAGAGCATTCCGAACCTCTACAAATATCCATGCCCAAAGTGGATCTCGTACCCACGAACCACTGAACAAAAGGCGAGTTGCAGGAACGAGATAGTCGAGTAAGGGAGGTTTTTTTTTTTTTTAAATTAACTTTGAAATATTACGGTAAACTGATTTTTTTTAAAAAATTATAAGAAATAGCTACATTTTGCTCGGTAGATAAGTTTAAAACGCTTCTTGGAGTAATGTATTTGATTATTTTATATATTTTTATAATGTAATAATTTTATAGGGTGCACATTTCATATACATATGCCAGGTCTATTTTTATTAAAAACATCATTTAAGAACTTATATTTAGGTATATATTTATCCAAAATAAAAAAAAGATTCTACTGAGGTAAAGAAAAACCTTTATTTAATTATTTTTTCGTGCTCATAATAAGTCCGTGCTTTTTAAATCCAGTATTTAGTTCGGGAACATCTTTTAGTTTCTTTTTAATTCTTAATCGCCCGACGGCATATCTCATTAATTACAGGCCAACAGATTCAATTACAAGAATATTTCTTTTGATGGTCTTAAATCTCACACATCACGACACAAAAACCAGAAGAAAAAAATTAAGGAAGCGAAAAAAGTACCCTTCCTGGAATTGGTAGAAAAGTGAAAACATAGCAATAAGAAAGCAAGGAAGTAAATAATAAAGAAAGAAATTTTCCTAGATGGATTATGCCCGGTAGCTAAGGTCCTCCCACTGATTTGAGGGGAGTTTGACGGACGTGTCAAATTGTTACTTTCGAAAGGAATTAAGAAACGAAAAAAAATATTCCGCGTTTCACGCTGTTCCACACGCTTTCTCTTTTTCACAGAAAAGTTATTAATTTAAGTCATAGTGCTAGCTTCAATGTAGCGTGCTGTGCCTTAAAAATGGCAATACAGCTCAAAATTAACTTTTCAAAGTCCTGTGGACAAATTTGGCAACCATGGAAATGCCACCTGCGTGATGAACTGTATTCTGACAGCTCAATTTCATAGTAGACGATTTTTTGAATTTTAAGAGAATGAATTTAATCTATAATGAAAGATTCAGTTGTTGAATTATGAAGATAGGCACGTACAATTTATTACAATACATATAATAAACTTTTGTTATGTTTTGTGTATTCATGGAGAATTGAAATTATAAAAGGGAATCTGGCAGTGACAGCGAATATGTCTTAAGATGTTTTTAGTAACGAAGTAATGCTCATTTTTAACGTATAAAACGGTTAAGTTTGCACGTTAACGTCGCAAAAGTTGCAACGATCAATGAGAAATATGGAATGCTATTTCTTCTCCCTCTAAAATAAGATAATTATTTTTATTCTTGTAAATTGTAAATGAATGTCTTCTTATGCTCTGGAATTTACTCATTATTTTGCTCAAAATTTTGCTTCAATAGATTCAAGTCAACAGAATTCGAAACTAGATCATTTTGAAAAGTCATTCAAATTATGTAGGTGCATAAATGTTTCTTAGCTCTCCAGTTTTATAAATCTAGTAATGAAAATGTTAGAACTATATTTCTTTTTTTATTTCAGTGGAAGTTTTTTAGGTTCAGAAACTAACTAAAATCAGTAAAGAGAAACATGTGATTTGTTTTTATAACTTGTCGTTATCTATGTTAAATAGATAGAATGATAAACATTTCTTTGTGAATTATTCTCTTCCCAATTAGAAATAATTTTAACTCAGTATTTATATCATATTTTTAAATAAAATATTCTAAGAAATTTTAATTTAATTGTTTTAATACTGATTTTGCATATTATGTTGTTTAAAATTCTAAGAAATCTTCTCTTTTCCATCGAAAACGTTTCAGGAGGAGGAATTAACCATGGTTCCTGAAGAAAGCAAGAGATATTCTTATTGGTTCTTTTCATGATAAGTTCTTTTCATATATTCTAAATCAATAAAATTGTAACTATGTTTTAAGAACTGCTTATAGCTTTATAGGGCAACGTTTGATTCTGTACTTCTTTGTATTTTCAAATAAACAGACTTAAACATTTAAATTCATAAGCAAATTAATGAAGAAATAATTAAAGTACAATAAGTCTAATATTAATTTTATCTTTAATTTTACTTAAAAACTCAAGAAATGTTGAGAAAATTGCCACAGTTAATATCGGTATTGCATTACGTAGTAAATTTTAATCATTTTCGCTAATCCTCGAGCAAATTATTTTTATAACTATATCCTTATTTTTTAGACATTTTGCATCCATAAATCAAATTTCTTATAATTCATAATAAAAATTATGCTCTATAAATATCAAAGGAAATAGAGATAGAAAAATTATTTTCTGATATATGAGAAATAAATATAACATTTTTTTGGATGCTAAAAGAAAATTTCTATTCACCTATTTATGACTATAAATACAAAGAAATTGTAAAATATTTTAAACTTCATTTTAGTAATCTTTGATGTAAAAAATTAAAAACAAGGATTTTAATGTATAAAAAATTTTCATAATCCGCTTATGTCAAAAAATATATTTCGTCGAATGAATAAAATGTAATTTTAAAAAATTATATATTCATAGAAAAGAAATTTTATAAATGCTTTCTAAAATTTAACTTTTATAAATATATTTTACATATAAAAATGATGTTTTATAAATTTGAAATAATTTTTTTAAATTAAAATTTTTGTATTCTTTTTATCCTTTATTTATCTTTAAACGAAAGTGTGACAATGAAATATTATTTTTACTAAAAATTAAGTTGAGTTTACTCCAAAAAACCATTTTCATTAATGCCTTCTTTGCCTTTATTTCATTTTGATATTTTTAAAGAAAATTGTTTCCAAATTATAAATGAATGAAAATTATATATCGATCCAGAAATGACCGAATTTTAAAATATTGTAATAGGAAACTAAAATTTTCACATAAATTTAATGCCACAATGATATTGACAGGTTTGATTGTAAAAAAATGAGAAAAAAATATATTCTGGTAAGCATAATCACTTTAATAACTCTACTTTGTTGTTTACGTTTGCAATATGTTCTGTTAATACATAAATAATGCAAATGATGGAAATCCATTCATTTCTAAAGTATCTGGTAAAATGAGCATTTTTCTAGATTAATTTAACAGTAAGTAAAGTGATAAAATAATAGAAAAGTATGTAATTTAAGAAAATTATTCAATTACAACATCACGCGCGCTTTAATAAGAAATCTATAATTTAAAATATAGCAGAAGAAATTATATATATATAAATCAGCGTTAATAAAGTCAAAAATCAAAAATGGGCTCTAAGTGATCACATCTTGATTTTTGGAGAATCTTTGTGTGTATTTCAGTTGTGACGTTCAATTAATTATTTTTTCTTTCATTAATGAATTTCAGAATCCATTATTTATTATAACGGCGTATTTTTCGGGGCTTGAATCCAAATAAATATTAAGAATTATAACCAATGTTGCTAAAGTGGCCAGGAGATCCTGTTCAAACATGGAATCCATTCAGATAAATAGAGGATGTTAAACGCTGATTAAGACAAGGCCACTCACAAGTTTATTACATTGAAAAATGACTGAAAAATCTTATTAATCGTTCGCCGAGACAACGGATAGTGCTAGTATGCTGCACAAATAATTTTCTTGCAACAAGGTGAAAAGTCTCGAGCAAAATACACGCAGGCGAGTGATGTGTATTTCATTTATTTCATAATACTGTGTGGAAAAAATTAAGTGGGTTGCGGAATGTCAACACAATGGGTACAAGATAGTTTTGGACAAATGGCGTTTACTAACACGTCTCAATTAAGTTTGAATTCTAAATGGGTTTTGATATGAAGAAGAAAAAGGTTCGAAATAAGTATATATTCGTTGAAAAAATACCACATTAAAGACTAGCTGAATTTATATTAGTAACACATGGACTGTAAGAACTTGCCTATAGACTGGAACAGCAATCGGCATCCAATATATTTAGACTTTTCTTAAAGCCATTGGTGGTTCTTTCCCTCCAATGCATGATAATTACCTGTAATAATAATTACATGTAAATTTTGGAACAGCAATCGGCATCCAATATATTTAGATTTTTCTTAAAGCCATTGGTGGTCCTTTCCCTCCAATGCATGATAATTACCTGTAATAATAATTACATGTAAATTTTGGAACAGCAATCGGCATCCAATATATTTAGACTTTTCTTAAAGCCATTGGTGGTTCTTTCCCTCCAATGCATGATAATTACCCATTCCAATTGTTTTCTGAATAATATACATGAAACTGAAGCAATATTGTGCATGGATCAGCTTGTATACTAAGCGAAATCTATTTATGACACACGTGGATGATGCTGCAAGCTCAAGCCCTCACTGTACTAGCCAGAAATTGCATTCCCCTTCAGAGATAGAATAGTTTTCTTCGAAGTCTCATTGATAACTTCATCGCAGTCATACAAAACCGATATGCAGTAGTTTAAACTGCTCTAAAGGGTTAAAATCCCTTTTAAATCCTTTGATACAATTTCCAATCAATGTTTTTTTGCCATTTTTAAGTAACCAAATTATTACTTTCAAATATCTTTTCATTATTTTTCTATCGTTTCAAAGAATTAAAATTCCCATATGATTCTTTGCATCATTTTTAAATGTATTGTATTTTATTCTTTCGTAATTATTTATAAAGAAATATGAGAAAGACAATTTCTATGTAAAAGAAAAAACTTATCATACTCAGCAAAGTATTCAATTATGATAGTTTATAGGCTTTTTTTCATTTTTAATGATAATGTGAATCTACAAATACACAGGTACTGCAATTACAAATCTTAATTCTGAAAAATATATAAGTAGCTCAAAACATATAAATTGCATAAATGAACTGACACTCTCTCAATCTAGTTTTTAGTTTAAAATATAATACAATTCAAACAACCTGATATTTGCGAAGCCAGAAGAATGATCTGTTCTGAAACATTGGGATAGAAGTAAAGTTTTTTTACTTTATTCGTATATTAAAAATTCAAGTTAAAATGTTAATATTATCACATTCTAATTTAAATAGAAAATTATAATAAACTTTTATTCATGTTACGTTAGCTTTTATTAAATTGACTCTGTCACATTTTCCAAGCTTAAAATATATGGACTTCCTAGGAAAAAGAATCTAGATTCCTAAGCTATAATATTTAAATATATTTTCAGTAGATAATAGTTATAAATTTGTGATAAGTTTTACATTAAAATATAAAAAACTTTTTCAGTATTCAAAGAAAATTATACTTGAAAATATTAACTTTATAATTTATTTTGAAGGAATTACAGTATACGCGTGCATTTATTAAGTAAATTTCTGAATGAATTCGTAATTCAGTTGTCAGTGACAAGTTACATAGAACATGTATTCAGTGTGGAATATCCTTGTAAAATTGCATGGGAGGCTTCGTAAATGTGGGTACCTTCCTTCAGGTCTGGTGATAATTTTAGTGAGTAAAATCTATATTCGAAAAAATTGTGAATTATGTTTATTCAATTAACAATTTCTGTGCTCAATTTTTGAAATCAACTTTTAAATTATTTGATTATTTAATTAGTCTGTATTTTCATAAGAAATTCCCAATACCTATTCTTTTGAATTAACTTAAACATGAAAATCAATAACATATTAAAAATATTCTAATATAAAAAGATAAAGGTAGCATTGATATTTTTTTTAATTCTTTATTCAAAGAAAAGAAATATTTTTACATTTGATTTTCCCAAATTTTATTTGTATGTTTTTTTGGTTGTTATAAAATTTTATATTATAAATTATTTTAAAATAAGATAATTTTATTTTAAAATACATATTTAAAACACTTCTTGGAATTCTATTCTGTTATTTATATTTTTATACAGTTTTCACTGTGTGTGTGTGTTTGACGTTAAGTCATTATATTTTCCAAATTTCCTTCGTTGTTATTATTACTTTTTATTTATAATGCGCATGAATTTAAAATATTACTAGAATTCAGGAATTATTTTAAAGTTCTGGTTTTAATTTAGAATAGAAAAAAATTATATTCAAATGTAGCTCGTTATGCTATTTTAATTTTTTATATACATATAAAAAAAGGTAAACTTTTTTTAAAAAATGTAAAATTTTAAGAAATAAGCTAATATTATTTATATTTTAATCAAGAAAGAAAAATTGCTTAGTTAAGAAATTGCAATATATACTTAAGTATGTAAGAATGCAAAAATTTTAAATGTAAATTTAATTTACAGAAAAGGAGAAAAATAATTTTATGTCTAAAAATGTCAATTAAGGAAATGTGTCTGGAGATTTCTCTGCATTCTTTCAACACTTAAATTCATAAATTATTCAAAATAAAAATTCTTTTTCGAATATGATACACTGAGATAAATTTTCGTATTCATATTTCTTAGTTATGAATACGAGATGGGAAATAAAAAAAAAATAAGTGCAATTTATTTGCACCCCCCACCCGAAAAGAGCACTTTCATGTTGTCGAAAAATTTGTTTTAATTTACTTACCAAAACAGAAAATAATAGAATTCGTGAGTTGAAGTTTAGTTAAATTTATATTGAAATTTTTGCACTTTACAGAGAAATAAATTCAAAAATTTCTCCCTTTGACAAAACTAATCTCATCACTTCTTAGGAAAGGGTTCAATTCAGCGCTTTTATTGTACCAATGTCGGGTAATTGGATCATCTTGGGAATGAAAGCACTGGTATATTTGTCAAGTTTTTTCATCTCGAGATACAAAATTGCATTTCACTTAAATATGAAAACATGAAAGTATCGTCACTACTTAACACTCGTCACGATCGTCTACCATTCAAGACGCGAGCCCATTTTCATATTTTCCTCTTCCAAATCCTGAAAAATATTTCCTCTCGACTCTCTCTCCTTTTGGTTATTACATATTTTCTATAATAACCCCTTCTTTATTTGTACTCGGCTCGAAAACAAGGGTACAAAGTCCAACTTATTTATTCATCTATACGTATGTGCTTGTATTTCATACCTTTTCTCTTTCTCCACCCCTCCCTCCTCCTCTACTTTTCATATTAAAGCGAGTACAAGCACCTACTTGATGCATCCTTACTGGAGATTCAAATTCCAATCTCCCCCCCCTTGTATGCACCCCTTCTATGCATGTGCACAAACACATGCATAACTCGCTACATTCTTTCCCATATTAAACATGACGCTGCGAAGATTCTGATTTCAAAGTTGGCAGCGATAATACCATTTTCAAACTTAGGGGGGCTGGGGGTTGTTTTGTTGTTTACACTTAAGAGGGAAAAGTATACGGATGGAATAGGGGGGTTGAAGAAAAAAACACTGAAAGGGTTGAGAGTGGGGGATGGTGGAATTTGAGACGTAAAGATGCAAGCTACTTATCAAGACATTCTTTATCGCATTCGTTATGTTTTCATGATCGGGTCGAGGGGGGGGGAGAGTCAGCAGGGTACTGAGGGGGTGTACGCGGAATCGAAAAGAGAGAGAGAGGCAGGAAATTCAATATCATTATTATTATCCGATCAATCTAACGATGAAGTTTGAGAAAGTGCCGGAACACAAAGAATACTCGTTTCCAACATCGAGAAGGGAAGTTAAAAAATCCATTTGTCTGTTTTAACGTTCCCTTATGATGCAAATATATTCGAATATCGCCTCCTATTTTCGAGAAATGTGTTTGTTGCATTGGAACATAGAAATTTGCTGTCATTTGCATATGAAAATCCTCTCTTTTAATACCGTCGCGCAGTTCCCATTCTTTTTGAAGTGACGAAAGGGCCGTTGTCTGCTCGGGATTTAGTGGCGTAATTCACTTTCTGTTGAAGATGGGTGATTCGGACGTTTTCTGGGGATAAATGTTAACTTTCATCTGTTTCGATTTGAATGGCAGATGAAATAAAGGGTTGTGAATATGCAGATGGCGTTAGTTGATGAGACGTGCTGCCAGAAATTACGAGTTTCATATCGTCCATATTTTTTTTCGTGTTTTTTTTAATGACAGCACATAAATGATTATTGCCACATAAACTCATCTTGCATTATTTTCACAATTTCAAATGTGATATTTTAAAGAAAAAATGTTAGATTCTTAGAATTCAGTTGATAATTTTAACATAAAATAAGGACTTTTCTCCCTACAATTGTGAAAAATATCAATCAGAATAGATTTGAATTGATATATTAGTATAGACTGCCTTAATATATTTTTTTTTTTTTTGCAACACCAGCTGTGGGGGGATAGCAAAAACTAATAAGAGTCAAAATTTTGAAGTATTTTTTTTTTGTATCGAGTCATTTAAATATTCTATTTTACAAAAATGAAATTCATTATAAATATATTAAACTTTACAAGTACATAACTATACAAGTAGGCATATTGTTAAATTAAAAAAAAACTTTTTATAACAATGTTGCTTTTTATAGATAAAAAATGAAATTATATTCTATTTTCTTGAAATTATACTATGCGAAATTTTATTATTTTTCAACATGCAAGCAAGTTAAAATTTTATGATGATTATATTTGTAAATTTTATACATGTGCACTTTCAAAGTTCTTCTCTACTCATTTTAGATAGGAAGTAAATGGATAACTTTTTTAGTTTAATGCGATTATCTGACTAAAATACTTTAATCTATTTTCTTGAAATTAGAATATCTAATTTCATTTTTTAGTAATAAATTTTATATGCGGTTCAAATTCGAAATATTTTTTCAAATTTGACTGAAGTTTTTTTTAAAATAGCGTTTTACTCAGATATTTAAAGTTGCGGTCCATAGTCCAACAAACAACACTAAAGTCCACGTTAAATTATTAAATCCATTAGAACTTTCCTATTTTCTTGACCAACTTTTCCTCTTACAAAAAAAAAACTTAGCTGTTTGTACTCTAAATTTACTACTACTTATATAGTGAGTTAATTATTTTTAGATTCGACTCACCTAAATTGTAATTTGACTATAAATTTAAGTTTGTGTAATTTTGTAATGAACTTCTAGGTGATACTAGATTCTGCATAATTTTAGTTAAAGTTTTGTCTTTTAATAATTGTTCTTTTGTCGACAAATCTATTTTTCAAAGACATTAATATGAATAGTTATATTTTTCAGAAATGTCTGATTTAATTTCTTTTCTGTTGTTGTTAATTCAACCAGTTTAATTTAATTTTGTGATTAATTTAATTCGATTAATTTTGATATTAATTTCTCCCTTTATGGGAGTATTCTCTTCCTGGAGGGTAGAAAAAAGAGGTAAAATGCTTTTTTGCTTATAAATTCATTGAAACAATAAGAGATTAAGAAAAGAAAAACAAAATATGGACAATGCGCCTTAAAACTGAAAATATATTCTATCATATTTGCCTTTTCCATGGTATTTTCATAATATGTACTGCAAATAATAAATCAAAATTTTTTGAAGGATCTTAATAGAATTTTAAATTAAAAATTATTTAATGCAATATTTTTTAATTATTCAAATTTTAGTCATTTATTGTAAGAAATATATGTAAGAAATAAAAACGTGTATTTATAATACCTCAAAATAATATTTCACGCACTTCGAAAACAATTAAAATTGCTTATAGAATTTCTCTTTTCAATTGTACTTTTATTTTAATAAATTGGCTCTATTTCGAGGTATTATTTCCAGAGTGAAAGAAAACATCTTTTTGGAAATTGAAAACATTATTTCCAACATAATGTTTAATAGTAGTCTAATCGTTATCTTTGGAAGAACAGCGCTGAAAATTGATAGATAAAAAATCTAATAAGTATCGAAAATAGGAAATGAGAGGATGATATTCAAAAGGTAATGAAAACACATGTCTTACTTTCCTAAGTTAATAGCTTGTTGAAAACATACTGAGTTTCGGATCAATTACCCGAATCTAAAAAAGGTAAAATCCTACTTTAGTTTCTAATGCTTATTTCTCCCAATTTTATTTCAGCTTTATATATACATCAAAACTGAGATCCAATTTTAGAATTTTCTGGAGATTTTCTAAGTATATAAATCTTTTTTGGAAAAAGTGATGACTTTATATTATTTGAATTAATATAAAACTTGATTGAAAATATGAAAAATAAGAATTTCAGAATATGTATTAAGCTCCTAACGATACTAACAATTCTAAGATTAACAATGATATTCAATATAATCCTTTTTAATATTTATTTTTAACACAATGTTGTCATGACTTCCGCTTACACATGCGTAAAAATTTAATTTGAGTATTTACGTCATAGTAATACCAATTTGATTTCATAACTTCGAGATCGTATGAGGTTTTATTCTAAGAAACTTATCATATAGCAAGGAAACGGGGACATTTTTAGGTCATCAGCTACTTTTAATTTTTTTTGTATCCTAATCATCCATATTTAACGACGATCGAAGATTTAACAAATATATTTTTAGGTAAGTGGATTATAAAAAATTATTATCAGAGATCACCCAAGGTGTCTTGGAGAACGACGATCATTTTCACAACTGTTGAATAATTTTTGGTTGAATATTTGAATGATAATCTTGAATTTAGTAGGAAAATATTTAAAGATGACAGCTGATACCAGTGGATTCCCGTGTACTTAACTCTGCCACGCATCATGTACTCGGAGGGACATAACTGTCTGGTAAATCTAGTTTGTGCTCACTTTATCACGAACAGTAATTTTTTGATAGTGTGTGTGTACTATTGCACTATTTTTATGTTAACAGTTATTTCCATGTAATAAGTTTAGGTTGGGGAATAAATTCGTAGCGTTTTTACCAGACTTTTATTTAAACGAAAAATTATAACTATATCAATAAGTTAATCAATTATAAATTCGCCGTTGTTGTTTACAACCTCTTCCCACCTGTCGACCAATTTGTTGATGCCGTTCCGCAAAAAATCGCCTGGTCTGGTGTCAAAGAAGTTGTTGAGCCAGCTTTTAAGGACCTGCTGGTGCACTGGGAAATGCTCAAAAAGAATACCACAGTTAACAAGGAGTTCTACATTGCCAGATACACCGCGTGAATGAGGCTATTCGACTGAAAAGACCTGATCGACATATGGTCAAACCGTACTCCTTCACGACAACGCCAGGTCCCATGTTGCACAAGTCGTCAAAGCCGCACTCCAAGAGCTCCCAATGGGAGGTCCTGCGGCATCCGCCGTATTCACCGGACCTTGCACCGACCGATTACCATCTTTTCCTCTCCTTGTCAAACCATATGAAGGGCTTTACCTTCGATAACAAAGAGGTCCTTAAAAACTGGCTCAACAACTTCTTTGACATCAGACCAGGCGATTTTTGGCGGAAGAGGTTGTAAACAGCAACGGCGTATATATAATTTATTAGCTTATTGATATAATTATTTTTTTTAAATAAAAGTCTTTGGTAAAAACGTTACATCGATGAATCATATTGTAAATTAAAAGAGCTATGCTCTTCAAGGCGAGCATAACATGTATGATTCTCCCACTGATGAATAACAAGGGATGGTTGTTGTCCTACATACTTTGGCTTGCATATTCGAAGGGATGGGTGTTTCGATTATTCTTGGTAGCATTCTTTAATAATATCTGAGTAAGTTTCACAATCTATGAAAACTTTATGGAAAGCGCAGTCGGTATTGAAATTATTTATAGCCGCTAGGGTGTCCACTACGCTGCAGAAATGCTCTCAATTTCTGTTCCATTCAATGTTTCCTCTGGTAATTGCTGTCTTCATTTGCTGATATCTTAAGATTTATGATTACATATTTCCCAAAAAATAATCTCATTTTCATGCATTGCGAGTATTTTTCGAACAAATATTATTTTTCTCAATTGCTGTTAGCATTGAAGAATGTGATTAAAAAAAAGAGCAAAGCAGAAATTTTTAAAAATTATAAAGAAGTTTTAAAAAAAATGAACACATTTTTGCGTGAAATAAAATTGATCCATTTTTAAAAGTATCAATCTTTATAATTATAATTCATACAACAGTTCATGCAATATTAAAGAAAATTGAAATATTAATTTCAGGAAAAAATAAAATGTTAACAGTTTCAGATACTTATATATATTAAAGCTGAAAAACAATTTAATAAAGATAGTCTGCAGACCAATATCCAGTACACACAATTACCTTCCTGGAATCGAAATGGGATTCAATGGGGAACGGGGGGAACTGATTTATTGTATTGACCTAATTATGTATTGGTAAAAAAAAAAAAACTTGCTGCTTTTTTTCAGCATAAGAGATTGTTTCCTAATAAGCGTTTTAAGAATTATCAGCTAGACGAAATAAAGAATTCGATGCAAAAAGGAAATTTTAAATTTGTCTGTTTAAAAAAGTTTAATAGATAATACTTACATTTTTTTGGATTTTTTCCAATTGACTAAACTAAAATATAAATAAATACATAGGTTAAAGTAGTTTCTTCTCTCTCTCTCTCTCTCTCTCTCTCTCTCTCTCTCTCTCTCTATATATATATATATATATATATATATATATATATATATATATATATATATATATATATATATATATATATATATATATATATATATATATATATATATATATATATATATATATATATATATATATATACAGACACAAAAATGTTATTAATTTAATTTAATTTATACAATAGATGAATAGCAAAATATCTACATATATAATTTAATTATAGTTTCTTAAACTTACTTAAAAATTTGCATTTTCGAACATTGAAGGATATCGATTACTTTTTAGTTTATTGAGGGCTTTTCTGTGTTGATCTAAATTATACTGCATCACATCATTATCGACTTATTGTATATATGCATTATATTTATTCTTTCATTTCAATTGAGTACAGAGTTTATAAAATCTCATATAATGAAATAGAGCGATACCAAAAAAGAAATTCTCTTAAAAATGGAGTGTCAGTGGGAAGTTGGAACAATTTTAATCTAAAAAATATATAAAAATAAACAGATAAAAGACTGTAAATCGTGAAGTGACAAGTCGTAATCAGACGCTTTTGTACAAATCGTTTTCCGGAAGCTCCGAACATCTCGAAGAAGCTTTGACAGACAAATGATTTCCCAGGGAATACTATAAATGAGAGAAACCCACAAAATGTATTGTTTTAAAAGAGCAATTTTGGATAAATAATCCGCAAAATAGCTCCCGAATCCATCTGATAAAACCGGATGGCTCTTGTATACTTCATTCTTTTACATCATAAAAGCTATTGTGTTTAGGATTCTATTTTATCCAAGAGGCTTCCGTTGTCTTAACATTACTTTCCGCGAATTGGGGCAAATAATTTGTCCAAATATTCCGTCGGGAAATAACAAATTTTTTCGGTTTTATATGTATTCTCGACGAAATGATATGTACTCTTCGAAGGAAATAAGAAAAGAATTTGACGTACTCTGTGACCCTGTTTACAAATGCCAAGATCGTGCATTTTGTCACAATGGCTCCATTTTTCTTTTCTTTTTATATGTGTGTGTGTCTTTTTCTTGGTTTTAAAAAAATGAAAGAACTGAAATATATAGGTATATTCTTTTTTTGGTAAAGTTTCTGCCCAGATTGTTAAGAGCCTCACGAATCTTAAGCATTTTTCAGGATTTGATGCCATACACACATTTATTTACTCAGACAGTTTGAAACAATGGCAGTTATCATATGCTGTTTGAAATGCATATTATAAATGCACTCTACCATATTCATCGGTGATGTATTACTCGATGATAAAATGCCCAAAGGCACGTTAACGTGACAATTTTGAGGAACTGAAAATATGGAATAACATCAGTTCGAATTTAAAATGGGTTCCCTGTTTGATAATTTTCGAGAACTTTTCATTGTTGAAGAGTTTTATATGCATAATTCACAATAAAAATTTGCGTAGTATCAAAATTTTCCAACTTTCTACACACACATGGAGTTTATGGCCTTATACATAATAACATTAATTTTCAAATTATCATATGCTCTCATGTAACTAAAAGGTAACTTTCTAACCCAAAAAGTGCAATCAAAAGGCTTAAATAATCTCTTTAAAATTTTATTTTTGAGTGGTATACCATTTTCTGAATATTTAAGATTTTCACATAGAATCAGAATAATTGGTGAACTTTTCTATTTCCCTAAATTTATACTAAAAAGTAAGATAATGTAATCACGAAAATATAAAATAGATTTCACAATATATTTCTAAATCTGAAGTGATGAAAATTTGATTTTAATTTAAAATATACATATGTTTATGATAAGTAAGTGTACAATTTCCAGTAGTATGTTAAGTCTTTGTTCTTAGTTGTTATAAATTTAAAAGGAAAAGTGAAGAAACTACAAAAATTATTTTAAAAACCAAAAAATTTTATAGGTAGCAATATTGGGTAAATTCCCTTTGAATTTAAATAATAAAAATAATTTATGTTAAGAAAAATCTTTAAAATAATAATTACTGTTAATATCTGCTTTTCGCGAATTAATAATCTCTCTAAATTAAATGACACAATCAATTATTTGTTCCTTTTAAAGAAAAATAATGATTCAAATGAAAGACTAATAAAGAAAAATAAATTTCATATAACTAAAGCCATAAATAAATAATATAGACGAAGAATCCTTGAAGTTTTTCATTCATCAAAGATTATAACTTCTCTTAATTTTGGGTTAGTCAAAAAAATCTGACACTCATGTTGCTAAGGATACTATATCATCTTTTTTTTTTAAATATCGAATAAATATCTTTCAGATTTTAATTTATGCTTGTAAATTACAACTTCATAGAATATTGCAAAAATATAATTATTATAAGCATAAAAATATACAATGACAAAACGTAAATTAAAAAAAAAAGTTTTACACCAGCCATTATTTAGATTTTTACAGTTCTAAGAGACAGTTTAAGTGTGAATGTCTTAAAGTAGAAAAAATATGACTGCATCCTCAAGAAAATTATTAATATCTGCGAAAGATCGAAAAACTAATGTCTCAAAAAATATTTTTTTACTGAATATATAGTGAATCTTACTTTTTTCAAATTGATAAATTGCTGTTTTACTAACTGAATTTCAAAAAGTTTGTTAAAAAATCATATATCCTTCTGAATATTAATTTCCCAAAGCAATTATTTAAAAAAGAAACTGTACTTTAAATAGAACATTAATAGGCACCTAAAAATTAGTTAAAAGGTAATTAAATATATAGATAATTTTTGTTTTATTTTAAACTATTATTAAAATGAAATTCACAGTTATGTACATTTTTTATAGTGAGATAAAAAGAGAATGTGCACTTCTCTTTTATGTTATTATTGAGCTAAGCACTTTTTTTAATAATTTAAAGTTAAAATTATAGATAACTTTCGAAATAAACAATTTTAATTTGCTTCATTTAAGTATGTGATTCAGTTATCTCGGAAAAGGAATTGATTTTTATTTGTAATATAATTCTTGGCATTAGCTACTTTTTAGCAAAATGTAAACAACAGTAATGCAATAATTTAAAAGTGTTTTGAGTATACTTTATATCCCATCATCTACCATTAAAAATAAAATGATAGCAAGTTCATATTTATTCCTACTAAAACGTTGGAAAAAGATCTGGAAATTTAAAATGTCACAATTAAAAGTTGTAATTGATAAAATATTCATTTTCTTCAATCTGTATTAACACGACTTAAAACTTCAAATAAACATTGTAAATACTTATTCACATGTCTTTTTCTGGAAACCGATAATTAGTACGCATAGTATTAAAAAGTGATCTGATAGAATTATCCTTTTTTTAAAGATATGGCCTCTATATTAATAGGATCAACACTGCAAACTAAAATCTATTCTTTTAAAACAATTGGGATACAAAATAATAAAATAACGCATACTTACATTTAATGAAATACCATTTGAGACTGTTGAATATACATATTACATAACATCGTTTAAGTTTTTTTGTATATATATTTAAATAAAAATAAATTGAAAAGGTATAAATAAATATTGAGTTATTTTCAGTAACAATAATATTGGGGGATTATGAAAATATTGGTGAAAGAAATTGGTGATAATATAGGGATAAAAGGTGAGCCTTACTCACCTGTAAAAAGCATACTAACTTTAAAACTTTCAGATAGTAGAGTGCTAGCGTAGCATAGGAGAGGTGCCGAAATCGATACCTGACCTGGTGCTTTCATTTGAAGCTCGGTATAGTAGCGGTAACTATTCGCATTCCCAAGGCACAGGTCCAATGTTGGATTCTCGGGTTGGGCAAGGTCGACTCAGCCTTTCATCCCTTCAGTGGGTCGATTAAACTAAGTACCAAACAGGCTTGAGAACTAAATACTGGAGGCTTTGCCTTAGGCTACCCTATAACCTGGACATATGTTTTGCACCAAAGAGAACTCGGTCGGGAAAACAGATATGGGTACTGTAGTCCTTGGCCTCCATATGCAGTGTCGAGCCTTGAGTAGGGCACTAACTTAAAAAGAATCATTATACTTATACCAAATGTTCTTCTACATGAAAGAAAATAGTTTTGTTCAGACTAGATTAATTTATGCTTATAATTCAAAATACAAGTTTGAATGCATTTTACATACACCTGAAGCATAGCTTTTTATAATTTCTTTTCAATGTATAAACATAACATTTTAAATTAGATTTCCATTAATGTACATAACATGCTATCTTCATATTCTAATAGTTGTACCAGGATTTTCGGAGTAAGAGGTGTCAATTCCCCATGCACACTTGTTGGGGTGAGTGTGAGAGAATTTTCCATATTATCTTCCCTGTGACGTGTGAATATAAGATGAGTGTAAGAAAAGTCGTAGAGAATAATATATGTGTTCAAATATCTTGTGATGACTTTCGAATGTTTGGCTGTACGATACTCAGTGTCATTGTATAATTACTATATAATAATTTTTTTATCCATAACTCTTTTTTATCTCTTCCATTAAATATATGTAATGAAAAGGGTTGTGAAGATTTTTGGACCTCATATTCGTATTGGAATCAAAGAGATTTTTTTACCTTGAGTTAACTTTATAAAACAGATCTATTTTAAGAAATGACAGAAAAAAAGCCAATAAAGACAAGTGACGAAATGGTAGAAAAAAGAAAGAAAAAAACATTTAATAAAATATACTACCAATCAAAATCAAGACAAAAAGAAGGAAAAATAAAAAGAAATGGCACTTCATATGAAGTTAAGTACATTATTTGATCAATATTTCGTCTCCTGAAATATAACTAAGACACTCTTACAGATAATTCTTTAAATAAGGGATTCTGAAGCAATCCAATTTCATTACGTTAATGAAATATTCTATTTGATTGATTGGCAGTTGTTGATTTTAAAGACTGCTTAATCAGTATCCTTGAATTTGCTGACATTGGGTGTTAACCCTCATTTTGAGTTTCGCCTCCAAAAGCCATACGTCCGCTAAAGAAAACACAAAAAGAGAAATTCGTCATTTTTAATCTTACAAATAAACTTTAAAAAAAGAAAAGGAAACTTTCTTCTTACCATAAAGTTTCTCCTCGCGCAAATTAAAAATCATTGAAAATAATGTTTTGGGAAGAAGAAAAAAGAATGATGTTGAAGAAATATGGCTGAAGGGGTATAATTCCATTCATCTGGAACAATTCTGAAGTGTACTTTTAGTGGATAGTCCACCAGATGTTATTTACGAATCAAACTTCCTGGTTCGGTAACGAGTCATAAATACCCGATTCTTTTCTCTGACATGAAACACAGGAGAACATTTCTCAACCTATGTTTTCTACAATAGCTACTAAATATTTTCTAAAACGATTCCATAATATAGCCTATTTACTCATGAATCCACAAAATGGCATAAAAGACGAAACAATAGTAGAAAAATAGCATTCACAGATGATATTACTAAGTTTAATAAAAACTGAGAAGAATCACGAGATTTGGGTAGAAAATAAAAAAAATATATAAAATAATTCAAGTCAGCCCTTTTTTTCATATGGTCACGATGAAGAATTTTAGAAGATATTTACTTTTGTGACATATTTTATTATGTAGTATTTTATATTGTTAATTCCAAAAGTTACCTTTTGGAACCTTTTTTTTTTTTGAGAAATTCTTAATTAATGACTAATATTTTATGCAATATTTTCATTCCAATTAAATTTCTTATAATTTTTCCTTCATTAAAATTTTAATTTAAAAAGTAACAGCAGATTGAAAAATGATTAAGGATAAATACATTTTTTGATTATTAAATGTCTTTGAAACCAAACATCTTAAACAACTTAATCTTATCTATATTTTTTAAATCGAGTTCAGGAGCAAATCACGTATGTGAAGCTATTTTTGTTTGAGTATCAGAAGTGTAAAATTGTTTTAGTTGAATAATTTTATAAATACCATTTAAGTAATTTTAATATTTGTAGAATTTTTTTAATTGAAAATTTTTAATAAAACATTTTTACTTAGTAGAACATTATCCTTTACATCTTTCTCAAGTGAAATATACGAATTCCTTAAATCACAAATAAATTCATACAAGATCTACTTAATTTTTAATGTTTGGGTACTACTCGTGAATCGTGATCATAAATTTATAATGAACTGGAAGAAGATTAATAGATTAAATCCATTATTCCTCGAAAGTCTTATAATTTAGAACCAGTGACGAAATCGATATGTGAGCTGGAAATGATGCAAATAAATAAATTTTTGGAATGATTAATGCAAATAATTTTTATTTCTAAACAAGGTTAACCTATTTTGAGTTTCAGGTATTTCTGTGTCACTTGTTCATATATAATAATATAAGATTGTTTTTTTATTATATATGAACAATTGACACATTTTCTTATAGTAAATAATCCAAAAAGATTACATAATATTAGAAAATATGTCATAATTCTAAAATTCCACCTGACTAGGTAAGAAGTTCTGGCTGAAATTTGAAATTAACTTAAATTATTCGAAGTTATATATAATTTGAAATTAACTTAACTGCTAAGAAAAGTTAGGCTTGATTTGTATACTTTCAGTTAAGACATAGTGGTTATTTCGGAAAATTATTCAAAACTGAAAATTATGAAAGCCCTTTGACTGCAGGTATCTCAAGCCAAAATTTTTCATTTGATGAGAATAATGTGAATCAAATTATGATAAAAATGCGCAATTAAAACATAATTTCGTTTGCATTACAGCTTTATTTTGTACAACATTTTGTGGTGCTCTAATTTTTTTAAAATAATATTTTAATGAGATTTACACTATTATAGATACAATTTGTTAACGTACTGACTAATATGAGGAGAAAATCATATAAGATGTAACTTCTTAGCGTTTGCAAACATCGTCCTAAAAATTTAAAAGAAAAAGTAGAATAACAAATAAAGAATATATCTGCCGAAAAGAAGTAACTAAAAACTATTACATTAATATGGGCTATTATGTTGAAATGATAAAATAATATAAACGTTGCAACTTTCATATAATTCAAATTATGTTTGCGACCAGTATATTAATGTAATTTCCTAACTGGATCATGTTATGAAAATACATATATATATATATATATATATAACATTTAAAAATGTATTATGAAAGTATCAATAAAGTTATAAGTTTATAATTGGTTTCGGTATAAGTATTTTAACGTATATATATATATATATATATATATATATATATATATATATATATATATATATATATATATTATTATATTATAAATTAAAGTATTATATACGTATACACACACACACACACACACACACACACACACACACACACACACACACACACACACACACACACACACACACACATATATATATATATATATATATATATATATATATATATATATATATATATATATATATATATATATATATATATATATATATATATATATATATATATATATATATATATATATATATATAATGTGAATATTGAATAAAATCTTAAAATTACCAGAGGAGCATTTTTAACTCATTTATATTTTCATAGTTGAAATGAATGAGTTCATAAAAACAAAATTTAATCAATCTAAAATTATTTAATGAGAATAGATTAAGTAAAATAAGCCATTTAACATAAATGATATTATTTTGTCAACAGTTGTTTTGAAGTTAGTACAAAATGAACTAATTGACTCATGGGCACAAGGAAGAAGTTAATTACAAAAATTTTAAGTTAGAAAATAAAAAAATAGATTTTTGCTCACATTTATAATTTTAGGTAAAGATTGGTTTTCAATTAAATTTAGCATCTTTATAAGATTTTTTTTTCATAAAATATAATATTTAGCTTAAATTATTCAAAATTTATCTTTAATTATTTGGGATAGTTAAAATGTTTATTTAAACCGTTTGAATCTTTTTTTTCATATCAATTTTCCCATAAAAATCCTGAAGATTTACAATGCTTCATCTCAAATAGAATTGATAAATATCAGGTTATTTTTTTCACCTGATGTGAATCTATGTTATATCATTTGATTTCATAGAATTAATAGCTTTCTTGAGAAATTCTTCTGCAGTGCCTTCAAAACGCGAAGTTTTGAAATATATGTATCTGTAAATTTCCGCTAAATATTTTTGTGGGAATTAAAATTACTTTTACGTTGTAATTACCAAAGCTACTTTTTCTTAACCGAATTAAGTTACTTTAACTTTGTTATTACAAAGCTACTTTTCCTTAACTGAAGTAAATTGCTTTAACTTTGTTATTACAAAGCTACTTTTCCTTAACCGAATTAAATTGCTTTAACTTTGTGATTCGTTAGGACTTAAAAGTCCATACGAAAGCATGATGGAAAATATCATTCATAGGATACAAGAGTAGTCGACCGATGGTTGAGTGGTTAGTGTGCTTGACTCCTGAGCTGTGGGTCCCGAGTTCGAATCCCGGATTGGACATGAATGTTACTTTCTCTCTGTGTTTCTCTGCCCTGTCTTCTGAGATGATGTATGAATGTGGCCCACACCTTATAAACGGGTTTGTGGTAGTATGGCGTGTGGCTAATGCTATTCGCCTCCGTGACTTGGTTCTCAGGTTCCCCCTGGATAAAGACAAATGAGTAACAGTTTCCGGCCTTGTTGTGGAGAAGGGTTGGTCACCCAGTGCCTGCCGTTGTTAGAAAAAAAAAGATACATGACAATTAGCAGCAGACACATTCTGCAATATAACTGCATAATATTTTATAATTACAATTAAGTTATAATTTTTTATAACTGCATAATATGATATAGCTATAAAAAGTTGATAATAAAAGTAATTGTCTCGTACAAAGGACTCTTTACAATAACTTATTTAATATTTGTTCTATTATTGTATATTTGAATACAAAAGTTTCAGAATTGGTAAGATAAGGAGTGATAAAGTATAGACCATTAAGTAAAAAATTTGAATTTTTAGAAGATTTATTTCTTTAGATTACATTTAATTCACAAGGCAATCTTCAAAACTGGAATTGGTGCTTGAGAAATTAAAGTACAAAATTTCCAAGATTTGTCACTAAAATTTGTAAAATAATAAAATTTTTTAATGCAATACTACGAGTTTTTTTGAAAACATTGAAATTGCTTTTGATTCAGTAGATAAAGCATGTGTCACAATACATTTTAAAATAAGCAATTTTCACTAAGCTGTTTATGCAATAGTGAAACAAAATTCTAACAAACATTAGTTCTTCTTTTCCATACCATTTTAGGTCCATCTTAGCAATTGATGCAGTGTCTTTCAATTTAATTCGCCATGGGTGTGAGAGAACAAAATACAAAGTCTTCATTCGCATACATTCTGTTCACTAGAAATTTTATATAGCATAAAATTGTAATGACTTCAAATGATTATATCAGTAACATAAAAATTTATTTGATTTTAGTTACTCTATAATTATTTTTCTTCTTTAAAGCATATGTTTCTTGAACCATTTCAAGCACATTTTTTTCAAATAAAAAGCTATAGGAAGAAGTACGCTTTCGAAGGTGAAATGCTCAAGAAATATGTGTTTCGTTATAAATATCAAAAGAAACATGTGCTATTGTGTATTTGAAGTAATATAAAAAATTATTTACAATGTGCTTCAAACATAAAAAATTATTTTGAACTGATAAATATGTTAATTATTTAAATATTTCTTGGATTTGTTTGCTTATGAAATCTTTCATTAATATATGTGTGTGTTGACTTTTCAAGAAAGACACTTATTATAAATATTTGACAATATTGAATGGAATTTAAAGTGTAATAGATAATAGTAAACGTACTTTTTTACATTTAAACAGATTAAAAGATTTTTTATAATTTTCTAAATAATATATTCTTAACATTTCCTTATTTATTTTTCAAATTCTAACAATCTTTCCTGACTAAAAATAAAAGCTTAAAATTTTCAAAAGACCAAAATCTACAATGATTAAAATCAGTTCAGAGAACATTTTTCTGAAAACATTTAAAACCTCACTGATTATTTTCACAGATAATTTGCTTAAATTTTAAATCTTATAATTTTTTATTATAAGAATGCAAAGTTTTATGTTTAGTTTGAATAACCACGATATTTTAAGCAGATATTAACTTGGAGATTTTGATAATAATAATAAAAGTTACAATTTCTTGATGTCATACTTAGCATTGTTACTAAATCATCAAAATGTTTTGGTCAAAGAAATTAAACATCCGTCGTATTAGAAAAAACATGATTCATGAATTGATCAGTGTCTAATTTTTTAAATTAAATATAGTGTTCGGTGTATTGATGGTAAAAATCAAAAATGTTTCTGAACCTGTTTTAAATTAAACAAGTTAAAATGATATTGATAGTAAACATTGATCAAGCAATTAGATGCATTAAAATATGGAGAAAAATCACTGAAATTGCTACTACAATAAAAATTTGTCAGAAAATACGATATCAATACCAAATAAAAAAAAATAAAATCCATCCAAAATAGCCAATGTCTGCAACTAAAAATATAGTTGCAGACATTGACTATTTTGGATGGAATTTTATATAATTAAGGTTTAATGCTCCAAATTTTCATTTTTATTAGGGAACACTGGCTTAAAAGAATCTGTAAAGCATTATTTGATTAAAAATGATCAAAATCAAGCTATTAGTTGCATTAAAATGCGGAGAAAAATCACTAAAATTGCTACTACAATAAAGATTTCTCCAAATATATGATATCAATACCAAAAAAAATAAATAAATAAATAAATAAATAAAATCTCTGAAGTTACGATACAAAAGTACACTGAAAATCATGGAATACTCTCATTTGATCTATTAGCTTGGAGATGAAAAAATGAGTAATACACTTTTAGCCTTGTAGCCATAAGTATACCATGCTTTCTTGTGCATACAAATTTTCTATAAAATATATTTCATCAGGAATGAGAAAAGTTATTTCAACGTCAAAATAAATATCATTATTATCTGCAATATAATTTGAGAAATTTCTTAATAAGTTGAGAAGTAATTATAGGGATGATTCTCATATACAGTAACGGAATTTCATTTCGTGACTTTAAAGTTTACCACAACACCAAAGAGTTATATTAACAAACTATTTCCTGGTTACGTCCATCTTTTATGTGCTCTTCCAAACTTCCATTCTTGGGTGTTGATATTAATCTGTACAGAATGACTTTAAGTATCAAATGTAGAACCAAAGAAAGATTTTGGATACAAGAGTTCCTGCTTCTCTTCTAAATTCATAAATTCTCTTCTAAATTCTGCTACATAAATTCAGTCAAATATACATAGCTACATAAATGTAAAATGTTGAATTTTGAAAATAATTCATCAATGATTTAGTTCTATAAAAACTCGAAATGGCGCTGAATGAGATAGAAAAGCCGAAAAAAATTGCTCTTAAATTTTCTTCAGAATTTCAGATATTTGCATAGATAATTGTATTTTATGTAAAATATACATGATTTTCTAAGATAACACTTTAAGAAGAAATAATGCTTTTTCATAATATTTACGAATTTCTGAAAGAGGCACCTTTCCTTTTTGATTATTTTCTTTTGACATGTTTTATATGAGTTCATGAGTTCCAATTTGAATTACTATTTACTTTATGATGTATTTACAAAATATTAAATATGTAAGAAATTTCGTTTACTTAAGAGTTCCCTTTCATAAGGCAGAACGAACAGCAAAATTTTTTTTATCCTTTGTTGAGCAGAAAATTATCGAAGAAGTTTTCAGTTTGAGAGGAACTTTCTAAATCCTTCACGACTGCTCTCAAAATTAATCTTAACCTTTTCATTTAAAAGTTTATATTTATTCTGCGTCTTACGATGTTTTGAGGGTACATATAAATAAAAATAAAAATAATTAATTACTGAAAAAGATTGATGCAAGTTTTATTTTTCATTAAATCAATTTGAAACATATAAGTGTATGAAATTGGATATGTGCTATCAAATCTTTTCAAATTTAAGAAAATCTTTATAATTTTCATTCAAATATAATTTTTACATTCCTATTAAAATTATTTAGATTTTTATGAAATCAGCAAATATGAAGTATAAGAGGCAAAAAAAACTACTGTATAACTTATATATAATTATATATATATATATATATATATATATATATATATATATATATATATATATATATATATATATATATATATATATATATATATACATAGGTCTATAAATGGACGGAGAGTGTTTGTTTTTGTATTCGTAGCACTTTTGTATTTCGATATTTTTTACTGTAATAAAAGCTTTCTAGAAGTACACAATAATAAGGTAATCACTTAATGAAAACAGAGAATTGTTTGAAAATCAGAACGCAACTTTAGAGCCATAGATAAAGTTCCTTTTCTGTCCTACATTTCAATTCTTTCATTTTACTGCAAATAATTGGCTTCTAATGCTTCATTCTCACGCTAGAATGCTTAAATGGGGACCTTCAAGCTCTCTTTTGAAATACATCATCATGAATTTAATTATGGTTGCCCTTTCAACTTCAGGAGTGTTTAAAATTATTTATAAAACTGAAATGTTTTATTTGGACTTTTGGCGAGAATGAGCCTTGACTATTGACCATTCGAAGACACTAAAGATAATTCCTTTTAGAAATTGCTACTTGACGCCATGAACATACTTTCCGAAATTCCATTCAGGAATATCCCAAACCGCAGCAATCAATTTTTTTTCCATCACATAATTGGAAGTAGGGGTCAACACTGAGCTAAATGAAGCTATTACTTCATTTTGGTTAAATGTGTTGTCTTTTCACATTCAGCCAAGGGCATCAAACATTGCCAAGACACAAACTGAAGAAAAAAGCTCCACCAGACAATTGCCAACAAGACAAGTGCCGTCGCCAAACGCGAATTGCCCCGTCAAAGATCGTCATCTTAACACAGCGACCCCTTTTGATGCCTCATCTTCTGGAGACTTTCTAAAATGACTTTAACCTTCCGTAACCAATTTCTTTTTATGTATATACGTACAAAAAATACCGAACTAAATGTCCAGGCGTACTAGAAATTTTGCTTTTTTTTAGTCTCCTGCTTCTTTTTATAAAAAATCTTTCTCTTACCGTCTCCCGGTGTAGTAATTAGACCGACCGTAATAAGAGGAAACGATTTTTTGGAAGAATAGTGAGGAAGAGAAAGAAAAAAGAAGAAAAGAAAACTCGTCCCGCTCGGTAAGTAAAAATGGCAAAACACAATCAGGTAAATTATCACTTTCGCTGTGACAGCTTTGATGCGTGGAACACTTAATTGAAATTAGCATCGTTTAAAAAGGCGTGTGAAAAAAGAAGCAGCTTCTTCTGCTAGGCCTGTCCACATAAATCCGATTACGACTGACGGGCTACATAGGCATGTCCAATCGCTTATTATGAATGGCGCCAAAAGGTTAAAATATAAGAATTTCAGCCAACTTCACCTTTACATAGCTTTTTTTTGTAACATAGTTGTAAGTCATAAAAATGCTACAAAGAATTGCGGGCATTTGTCGTGTAAAAAATACTAAATCAGTACAAAAAAGATCATAAGTTCTTTTACATATAAAATAATAAAAAGAAACATTTACTAATGTGACATTAATTTACCTCGACAAAATATACCCTAATCAACATTATGAAAGAATAATTTATAAAAGTCATTAAAATGCAGTCAAAAATATCATAGAGCTTGACATAAAATATTATATACTATATTATTGATCATACAGAAATATATTTTTATTAAAATACTAGTACATCATTTCTTGAAATAAATATTAGAATAAGAAAATATATTTTTAAATTTAAATTGTAAAACAAAATTTGAACAAGGTCTTAAATATATTATTTTCTATATAAAATTTTTGTATATTAATATCGATCATTTTTCTATAAAATGTCTTTAGAAGTGTTTTATTTATTTACTTTCGTTATTCCAAGTAAAATGATATTCGCATGAATTCGAACGATAAGACACAAATCTAGCATTTTTAACATTCTATCTGCATCACTTTAACGTTTCTAACGTTTCTTTATACGTCAGATGTGATAACATATTTAATGCATTAATCTAGACATCATTGTATTAACCAACATTCATTGGGATAAATTGTATTTCAAACAAGAACATTCCAATTTAGGAAACTACTGGCTATACATTTTTCAATCAAGCAGAACTCGTTTTTATGTTATTCAAAAAAAGCATCGACACATTTTTCAGTTTACGAAACTTCGTAATTAATAATCTTGAATCTAGACTCTATGGCAGCATAAATACAAATTGCGTAGATGTCATTTGATATCATAAAAGCAATACAATGTCGAATATTCAAAATTTTTGAATATTCAACACGCATATCATAGAAATATATTCAATGATATAAAACACTGGTTAAAATTAATTTTTATCTATTTATTTATGATAAATAAATATTTATTAAATTATAATATTTTTTATTTCTAATATTTTATATTAAATTATTAATTTGTTTATACGAGGGTCACTCTGAAATTTTTGAGGTACAACTAGGTTTTTAAAGTTATACTTACAAAATTTTAGGTGTGTTCAAAGTAGTCTCCTCCAGCATCAATGCACTTTTGTAGACGAATTTTCCACAGATTAAATGCCTCAAGCCATTCATTTCTTCGAATATATGAAAAAAATGCATTTATAGCCACATCAATCTCTTCTTCTGAATGAAAACGACGTCCACGTAAGTTCTTTTTTAGATTAAAGAATAACCAAAAGTCGCACATAGCTAGATCAGGTGAATACGGTGGATGTTCGATCACTTTAATTTGTTTTTGTTTAAGAAACTCAACTGTTAATCCGACTGTATGTAAAGATGGATTGTCATGGTGAAGCATTTGTCCCCTATTATTCAGTTCTTGTAGAATTTCTGGAAGACATTTAGTGGTATACCAGTTTGCTGTTACTGTCTTCTGTCCTTCCAACTTGATGGCTTTGACCAATCTCGTACTTCTGAAGAAAACGGCATACATCACGTTTTTCGGTGCGCGTTGTTTTTTCACCATTGTCGGAGTGGGATCATCTTCAAAGACCCATACTTTGCTTTCTTGACGTGTTGGAACGTCAAAAAACGGTATGCACGTTTCATCACCTGTTACAATTTTAGAAATGATGCTGCAACCCAGGGCTCTCGGTCATGAAAACAGTTATGGGCACTGCATGGGCACCTTGGCCCACATGGGCTGTCGTGCCATGGAGTTTAGTTTAGTTTTTAATTTGCTTCTTGTAAATTTTTAAAAAGACTAAATATTTTTTTCAATTACATTCACTAGATATCTTCATTAACAAATAACATTTTTGTGTCATCCTCAACTTTTTTATTAATCATTAACTATAATTATATATTTTAAATTTAATGTATTAAATAAAATGAAACTCTTCTGATTTATTTTTAATTTCATTCAGAAATAAAATAATAATAGCTGTAAAATGAGATTTATTTTTGGGTATTAAAGCATTGCTATATGACAGGTGTGAAGATGTCTTAGAGTTTTCTTTCTTTCAGTTGTTGAAACTCTAGTTTGTTGAACTAAATATAACCAAAGAGTATAGAGATTGAAAATCAGCATAATATTGCTTACATAAGATTTGCATATATAAGCTTCTACCAATCTATTCTGTTAACATCATTCGATATAGAGAATTCAATATTTATCAAAAATGCATGGATATCGATGTGATTTTTAGTTGATAAATATTGCACTTATTATTTATCAACATAAAAATTCGAAAATTTTGGTATCATTAAATAATTTTATGAATTGTATTCTTTTTATTTTTCAAACTAATCCATGATTCATAATTAATATTTATGTTATGGAGTACTTATATTCATGTTATAATAAGATCAAATTATAAAAATGATTTATCATTTAAGCAAGTTTTTAATTTGCATAAATAATGATCTCATATATTAAATGTTTACCATTAACAAAATTTATGACATGTAGCATGTACTCAGCATTCCTGATTGTTAGAGTACGTAATTTTAAAATGAAAAAAAAATAATATTATAATGTTAGTAATATTAATTAAAAGAATGTAATGATAAATGAGACGCAGCATACATGTTTAAGAGAACTTGGTAAATGTGTGATCTAAAATTTAACAAGGTCCACAGTTAAAAGAAACAAAATGTCCTAAAAAAAATATTTTTAAGAAACAAAATTAGTAAGGTTCATACAATAAATACGGAATTAATGTTAAATTGTAAAACATAATTGAAGTTTTGTATAATGTCAATCATTATAAAATACTGAATTGAAAAGAAAAAATTAAATAATTCGTGTCCAATTGAAAAATATAAAAAAAGAATAATTTATTTAACTTGATATCTAATTTGGAAATTGATGTCCACTTCTTTCTGAAGTAGAGTCAATTTCATAATTCAGCAAATTAAAAAATTTGAATTCCAATGAAAAATAAAGTTTTTTGGACACTATCTGAATTATTAAGTGATTATAAATTAAAAAATTTTGTTGACGAAAAAGGTTTTATGCTTATTATAGTGAGAAAAAAGTATTGTGTTAAACTAAACAAAAAATGTAAAAATTAAAAGTAATTCAGTTACAAAAATACATGATTAAACAACGTCTTATATTTTAAAACGCAATTATTTTTTCATTTGAATACTTCCATTTATTTCCTTTTATTATTTGATATGATTTTATAACTATAGTATATTTTTGACGAAAAATAAAAAAGAAAAATTTTATGTTCCAAAATTTTAAAAAGTGGATCAAATTTCAAATGATTTCTGAGTTTGAGAGCATAAATTATGTAGAAACCAACCGAGAGCCATTTTTCAGTCCTTTAACGTGGCCGAGTGATTCCGTGACGATAGAGCCTGAAGTAATATTTTAATGATCCGGAGATCATTTTTCAATCTAGATTGGTGACAGTGCAATATCAATTAACACATGTGCTTTTTCCTGATATTTCAACCCAATTAAATTCGATTCCAATTTCACAGGAATTTTGAATTGGAAAGGAAAAAATAAAAGGAATATTTATAATAATATTCATTTATGGCCTTTTCTGTATTTTTCCATATGTTTCTATTTACTATGCATTAAAAACATTAAGCTTTTTTTAAATTATATAGAGGTTATAGAAATATTAGAAAGTGTGTACGTTTTGTATTTATGCAATAAATTTTTATTTTAATTTATTAAGATTTTTTAAATTTATATGAAAGAATATTTCAATCAAGATATTTTACCGTACAATTAACTTGAAATGAATAATTTAATAGTGTCAAATAAAATTCATTAGTAATTACATTACTTATCAAATTAAAAATTATAATTTAATTCAATTTATTTTGTTTAGTACATAAAAATCCTAAATATAATTAGATTATTCATCAATTAAAAATATTCTCACTTGATTTCAGTCAATACAGTATAATTTATTTGGAATGAAACATTCTTTTATCAGCAAATAAATAAATAATTAAACGTTTTATCACTTAGAGAATTATTTTTTTCAACGGCGGGCACTTGGGTGACAAACCCTTTTGCCACAACAAGGCTAGAAACTGGTACTCGTTTGTCGTTACCCAGAGGGCATCTGTGAACCAAGTCACGGAGGCACGTAGCGTTGCCCGTGCCATACCACCAAAAACCCTTTTATAGGGTGGACCACATTCATACATCACTACAGAAGACAGGGCAGAGAAACACAGAAAGAGCAGAGAAAGAAAGTAACATCCTTGCCCGATCCAGGATTTGAGCTCGGGACCCACAGCTCAGGAGTCAGGAGCGTTAACCACTCAGCCATCAGTCGGCGATTAGAGAATTGTTGTTGCACTAGCATTTTCTGTACCCAGGCCTTAAGTTGGGCTCAATCAGTTAGACAGAATCAGCCGGGTGTAAGTCTTCGTATTTTAGAAGCAGGTATCAAGCAAAAGACTTGCCACATTTTTGACTTGCCATATTTGACTTGCCACAAATTCTTCACTTGCGACCACGACTTAGTGTTAATGAGTCCCAACTTCCTTCAGTAAACTTGATGGATCTTTAATTGCGTCGGGATTCAAACTCACTTCTTTCCGATAACATTTAGAGAGTGAGAATACCTTCAAAGTAAATACAAAATATTTTAGAAAAAGTTTCTTTTCAATAAAAATAAATTTTTCTGCATTTTTTAATATGCAAAAATTAGAATACTTGTTGCAGTAAATCATTTCTTTTTCATAAACCTCTACCAAAAGTCTTATAATTTTTAAACAAAAGTCTGATCGAATGTAAAATTTATATAGCTTGGAAATGATTTTATAACATATTACTGATATAAAAACTAGTGTTTACCTTCTTTTAAATGTTTTATAATCATTGATTAGTATTCAAAATTTCTAAGTTGAGAAGTACTTGACGTACGTTTATATAAACGTTGAAATAAAAGAAGTACTGTAACTTTTCATTTTTTAATAAAAATTAGGTTTAATAACTTTTACAGCCCAATAAGGATTTTTTGGTGTTGTTGTAGTACGCATTTCTTCAGTGTTTATTATGAATCACATGCCCCCTTTAAAAAAAACATTATACTGCATGAGTAGAAAATTAAATAATAAATTAAATCAATTAAATATCAAACGAAATACATAATTATCGTATTTTTAATTTTAACAAATTTTAAATGTAATTTTTACATTTTTTTAAACTGTGAGTTATTAATATTGCTTATATCATACTCTTTGTAAAACTCATTGTGTGCTAAACAATAAGAACTTAATACAATATTTGTGCGAAAAAAACGCATAAAAATCAAAACTATGATTTAATAAAATGAATAATATATCATTTGTTTTAAGGATTTTTAATTAAATATCTTTTCTACCTATTATTTTATTATAAATCTGAAAATTATTAAATTATATTTTGATATATTCAGTTCACTTGCGAGAACAATAAACTGGAAATAAAATAGAGTTAATTTTCGAATTTTGTAACAACAGTGTAGTAAGAATAAATTTCAGTTATATCAAATACAGGTTGATTTATAATCATCAATTAATAGGTATTATATTAATGTAAAATGTAATGTGTGTGTCAAATTTTTGAATTAATTTGCATTGTAAAAATAAAATAAAATGTAAGCAATACAAGTTGCTTAAATCTTTAGTTAACTATTAAAATTTATGTGTAAAAATTACAAGAATTTGAGTAGTGTCGCCTACTATATATAAAGGAAAAATATTCGAATTTAAAGTATATATTTTCAAAGTTCAGTTAAAATGAAATTGAATTATTTCTATTCTAATATATAAAATAAACTGAAACTATTTATTTATCAATACGAATATATAGGATCAAAAATGAATTTATTTTATATATTTTGATGTCAATAATTATTTCTCATTTTAATTCTTTCAAGTTTCTATTTCAAACTAATTTCTAATGTGATTTTTTATTTAATCTTCGAATATATCACTAATCAATAAAAAGATTCTGTCTCAGAAAAAGTAATAAAAAAACTTGAAAAAATAGAATTATTTAATTCTTCAAATGAATAAAGTCAATTTTTGCTTTTATAAATGTTTTTGTTTATTTTCTACACTATAAACCAATTGATATATATATATATATATATATATATATATATATATATATATATATATATATATATATATATATATATATATATATATATATATATGTATGTATGTATATGTATATATACCTGAAAGTTCTGTCCATTGATCGATGAATATGTTGTTAAAACCATATAGAAGCAACATCTTTTTCTGACAACATCGAAGATTGCAGAAAGTTTAATTCAGCTTGGCACAAACTATTTCGGTTCATATTTGGAAGATAGGATTGGTGTGGAAATATTCAAAATGTGTGCCACATGAATTAAGTCAGGAGGATTTTGATGACTGAGTCATCACATGCATATCTCTGCTTGTTCTATTCCATTGAATTGTTCTAATGACAAAATCGAGCCCTTATTGAACTGGATGATAACCGGGATAAAATGTGAATTACCTACCAAAATATCATAAGGAAAAGGGTATATTGTGCGAAAAATCCAGCTCTTCCAACTCTAAAACAAATTTGGCTCTGAATAAGAGAATATTGTGTATATAGTGGAACATTGGAGTACCAATACATTATGAGCATTAAAAATAGAACGAAAAGCTCAATTCTGAAAAGTATTGTCAGCAACCGGATAATTTAAAAGGAGCAGACCGAGAAAAGAGTCCAGCGATGTTTCAAGAAATAGAGAAAGAAAAAAGTTTATAAAAAAAAAATTGCTCAACTGGACTGGCAAATTCTGTCTCATACACCATATTCTCCAGACTTATCAGCTTCCAACCATCATTTGTTTTTGCCTTTAAAGAATCTTTGAAGGGCATAAAATTCACAAATGAAGAAGTTATCATTCAAGTATTGTTTCAATTTTTCGCATGATATTAAGTGAAAAATTTTTCAAAAATAGTATATACAAATTGCCCTTAAGGTGGCAAAAAGTCATTAATAAAAATGTCAATTATATTATTCAATAAAGATTAGTGACATTACGAAAATTTAAATTTTGTCTTATTACAAAAGTGGGCAGAACTTTCCGGTAGACTTTAATATATAAATGTATATTTATGTCATATTCGGGTAATATCAAGTTGAATAAAAAGGGTTTTCATATTTTGATCAGTATGAAAAGCGTGTAGCAAAGACAAAAATTAAGATGTGCGTTAATATCAATTCCATCGTGAAATATGGTTTTCCACATCTCTTATAAAAGTTTATTCTTTTTTAATTTTAATAAATAACTTATATTGTGTTAGTCCCTGTCATTCCTGTATAATAACATGAATAAACTGAGAAACAAGGTATGAATTGATTGTTTTTCTCCTCTCGTATTTGATAAAACAACAAATGTTTGCCGACGAGAAATCACGCAAACTGATTCCAACCAAGTCAAACTTGGAATTTACGAATTAAAAGACGATAGAGAATCTTCTATCATAGAATTATTCAATTTCTATGATAGAGAATCTTCTATCAATGAATTCATTGATAAAATTCAATGATAGAAGATTTTCTATCGAATTTAAAATTTAACGGTGGAAACTGAATTTATACATTTGATAAACTGACTTTCAGCTGAGGATGACAAAACATAAAAATGATAGTAAGAAAAACATGATATTATCGCATTATTTGAGATGATTTATTTCTTAATATTGGATTGTTCGGAAAGTAATTTCATTTTTCATGAAAATGAAAAACGTATAACGAATAAATATCGTATTGTATTGCATATTGTCCATTCTAGTCCAATAGCTTTTACCGTCTTTCTGGTAGTAGCACGATTTGACACTCATAAAGTGGTTGGTTTTTACTAGCAAAAAGCTGATCCCGGTGGGAAAAACGAAATGACTTTCTGAACAACCCAATATTTAGTAAAATAAATATGAAAACTATTGATTTCTATTCCTCCTTTATGTAATACTTTTAGCCATTCTATAATATCACAACGTATTGTTTATATTAAGAGCCTTAATTATGTAGGAAATTACTTATTCATTATCTCATTAGGAGAAATTAAAGTTATGTATAGGATTGTGAAAGACCTCAATCAAAGACGGATTAAAAATTTTACTCTCTTTATTGCATTTTTCAGAATATACTTACTTAAAATGTTGACATTTATTTTCAAAAGTAAATTTAAAAAAAATATTCATTGGTGTAAACTTTTATGTTTTATGAATTTTTATAAGTAAAACTTTGTTGCGTATGTAAAACTCTCAAGAATTGTTAAAGAAAGCACTTCTTTGCTTAGTTCAATCATGTTTATTTTGTAGAATATATAAAAAAATCTGGAGAGATATTTTATTAATGCTTACCCAAATTACTGCTGCAAAATCAATAAAATTAAATACGCGAAGTAGAACTATTAATTAGAAAATATTAAATGAAATATTTTCTAACTATTAAGAAAATAAAACCATTTTTTTCGAAAGTTAAAGAAAATTGAATTCATGATTATCCACAAAATTAATTTATTTTATATTCCTGCATGAAAAATATATAAAGAATTTTTTTAACTTATAGATCCAAGCAAAATTTATTTTATAATAAATAAAAATAATTAATGGGATGCATATAACTAATGCTTTTTTATTTAAAATATTCTGCATATTTTTATTAATTTTCTGAAAGTATCTCAAATTTAGAAAGCTGAAAGGAAGTTATGTAGAAAACATGTGGTGTATTTTATGAAAAATTTGGTGGTTTTTTTCGGATGTAAAATTTGTAATTTTATGTGTATGTAAACAAAATTTCTAGAATTGTTTATTATTAGATGTAAAAAATGTGAAAGATACATTTGAACTTCAAAAAGAATTTATTAAATAAGAATCATAAAGCATAGAAACAAATTTACATGTTCTTCAAATTTAGAAACATTCTGGACGGCCTGCTCTGTAGACAAATTTATATACGCTGCTCAAAATAATTAAAGGATATTGTAAATCTTTTATAACATAACAGTGTAAGCAAAATTGTTTTGCATAAAATGGAAATGCAAATTTTTATCATTTTAAAATTTTCGCAATGTATAAATTGAGTTTGATATCGAAGATGACGCTTTTATGATAGCGAATGAGACTTGGTTTTCAACTAATGTAAGGCAAAGCGGAAAAGAATGTTTAACATTCTGTAACCGTGCCGATTAATGGTGGAATAATTAACATCCCATGTTCTTCGAAGCAGTAGGTCCCGGATTCGAATCCTGGTTCGGTAGGGATGCTCCTTTCTCTCTGTGTTTCTTTCGGGGTGGGCAAAGAAGGTATACCCACAAGGGGCCCCACTGTAAAAAATTGCCATCACCTTTGTCCCTTATAGCGCTGAATCTGATTAAATTGCAAAAAAGCGGCCAGGTAATTGAAAAATTGAAAAACATTCAGTAAGTGTGTTGTTTCAGTAAGTGTCTCAAATAAACCATTTAATGGAAACAGAAACTTTGAGAGTTGTTGCTCTTGTAGTAGGAGAAGCCATTGGGTTTAAGAAAATGTGTTCCAAGATCTGAATCCATTTTTTGAAGACTGGAAATTCAGAGCCAAAGATTATGGCAAGGTCGTAGATGTGCAACAACACTCAATGAAGACCATTATTTAATGCTAACGGCTTAGAGGCATACTCAGTCTGAAACCACCTTCACGCTGTAGAGATGAATGCTCGTCGATCAATAGTATGTGTCACGTTAACATATATATACAGCGAAGAGCAATGCTAGCAAGGAGTGGGCAACAGAGCATTCAAACTGAAATAGAAATGAATGGTGTAATATCATTTTCTCTGACAAGTCCTATTTTTCTCTTCATCCTGATGATAAGCGTATTTTCATCTAGAGAGAAACTGGAAATGGCAACAATCCTGATTCCGTGCTTAAAAGTATCAGATTTTGCAGTGGGGGAATGATGGTCTGTGACGGAAATGGGCACATATCATTCGCAATGAAGCTCTGACCGGTTGATGAGGTCCTCACACCCATTTGAGTCTTTTTTGCTGCTGAAATTGGAAATGATTTCATATTAATGGATGACAATGGTGGCCACATCCCACTAATAAAGTGAGTGATATCTTTTTGGAGGAAAGAATTCTGCGAATGGATTGGCCACCGTATTCTCTGGACGTGAACCCAATGGGATATTCTAGGCAGACGAGTTGTTGGTCATCTACCACCCACACAATCTCTCCAAGAACTGGAAAGAGCTCTTCTGGAAAAGTGGGACAGAATACTCCATCCCTCACTTATATCCTGCTTGATCCGATGCCTTAATGATGTTCAACGTTACTGGTCATCCGGGGGAAACGTATCCTATACAAAAACGAGTTTCTTTTAAGGAAACGTCTTTTTCTATTTTTTGTTTTACACGCACAAATTGTGGGCCTATTTATATGCACAAACTGTGGGCCTTTTTTTGTGTACAAATGCTTAGTAAAATACATTCTTTGCTGTCGAACAAATATCATTTTTATCTCATATAGCTTACTACTTCTGTTAATAAAGTGTCAAACAATCAAATAATTCTCCAGATACAAGATTCCTCAACCTCAATATCCTTTAATTGTTTTGAATAGAATATATATTGTACTTTTTTAATCTTATATGATATATTTACATATAAATAGTATTATTACAAACAATTTTAATTACATATTTCCAAATTCCATGTTTCTTGCAATAAACAATACTGATATAATTCAGATTAAATTTAAAATTTCTATAGGTTTACTTATACTTATTCCTATCTAATAACAACTAAGATTAGTTTATGTTATTCTAATATCAATAGAATAATTTAAATTTTCCAAAAATTAAAGTTTTATAATAATAAACTTTAATTATTTAGAACATTTATTGATCACAAATAAAATACATTTCATGATACAAATCTTCATAAATTTAAAAAGAAATTTTATTTCAGCTTTTAAATCATCAAATTTTATATACATTTTGGTCACTTGCTACTAACTTATTAGAAAATAAATTAAAATTTTTAGTTGTTTGATAGTTCCACAATAAAATATCAAGTTACTTAAAAGTTTACTTTAAAATGTGATACACTAGTTTAATCAAAAAAAAAAATTACACTTATTAAGTAAAAATTTCAAATATAACTGTTAAATTAGATTTAGATTTTTATTAATGTAGAAATTTAAAATAATGCAATGAAATTAAACGAAAAAATATGCTATTTTCACACATGTAGAGAAATTAATAACCTTGACCAACTAGAAAGATAATTAACATGTGCGAGTATGAATCCTTGATTAGAGAACTTCAAGATTTTCATGTGCAAAGCTTGAAAAGAACTCAAGGTACAAAGTTAAATTAATTATAATCCTAAAATTTAGTGCATACATACAGCAAAATATATACAAAATAGAGTTAAAAATTTTCATTAATAACAGATATTTCATTTTTAGTGTTTATACAGTCTTAAATAATAAATATTTTATAAAGTTGAAGATGAAATATTCTTCATTCGCCTAAAATGCTTAGTGATTATTAAATTCATCCTCAAAAAATGCTTAGCGAGTTATATTTACAAAATGATATCCTTCACAGAAGGTTGTATTTCCAATTTGTTTTTGACAATATATTAAGCAAACACAGGTATTATCTTAAAAATCGCCATGAAGCACAGCACTCCATTTACAAGTCTATTAACCGAAACACTAAGATTTCTGAAAAGACAAATGTTGCACTAGTTTGACATTAGAAACACACAAATTCAAAACATCAAGCCTTTTCTTCGTTTTGTCTTTTATAAACTAAGAACATTGTCTTTAATAGTCTATTGTGGCAACACACCCCATTTTGATAGAATTTTTCTTTTTAGCCGCTAAATTTTACTGCGTTGGTCTTCCATGATAGAAAGGCTGCAAGGAAGTAAAACTTGATGATGTTGGGTAAACAGCTCGAGGTAAAACAGGTCTGTTGATGGAGGTAGATACTGGTGGGCTTTGTCTTTGGTAGATGTCCAACGGGGACATGGTGGTTGGGGTAGCTGGAACTCCTAAGTGGGGCCCACCAAGAGAAGACAATGAAGACATGGTAGAGAGGTAGTTGCTGTAGCTGTAAGGTAAACTGTAAGGACCGTGTACTGGGGGCCAGATACGAGGGAATCGAGCTAGAGCTGTAGCCTCCGGTGAATAGTAATCACAGAAGGTCACATTTTGTCGTTTCCACTTAGTTCTGAAACAGAAAGGAAACTTGTCAATGATGCATAGATTATTTCAGCATATGCAAAAACTTAGTAGAATTTTATGTATTAAAATATAGTTAAACTACCTTAAATTATTTCATTTCCCTAAAAAACTGTCGTAATTTTTTCAAAACTTTAATTGATAAAGTATATTAAAGGTATTGAATTATTCATCAAAATATTTCAATGTCTCTGCTATTGTTTTTCAGAATAATAATATAACAAAAAGGTATAGCTTTATGTAGGATTGTTCATAAAATATTAGATATATTTGTGATTTAACAGTTATGTTGAGAATTTATTATCAAATAAATTAAATAATAAGCTAATTCAGCTTTTATTCAGTAACAAATTATTCACATATTAGATAATTATAGTCTTATTATATAAAAATAAATATTTCTGTATATTATACACATTAATTTACATGTTTTACAAATATTTTCAGATTTACTCATACTCATGTATTATAAACATAAAATATTCTTTAACATTCAAATTATAAACTAATTTTTACATCATTAATTGTATATATACATTATTTTCATTCATAAATATTTTTTATAATGTATTCCAATCCTTACGACGGTTAAGTCATGTTACATGTAAACTATAGCCTACACTTCCATCAAAGCAAGTTATTGAAACACAAAAATGAAAGATATTCTTACTTAAGTTAAATTATGTTGTAAGAAATATCAATCATATTTTTTATTGCAATTGCACATCCACAATTCAAAAATGCAATATTTAAAATTACTGTCAAAGGTTTTATTCTTTAATTCACAACATTTATATTTATTATTATATTAATTTTAAAAAATTGCTAAATTCATTTCATTAAAGTGAGATTATTATTCATATATTTCAGCCTAATTATTATTTTTTTGTTTTATAATTCAATATGAGTTAATAATATGTAGAGGTAAAATTGTATTATATTTGAAATTATCCCTCCATTTTTTTAACTTAGCATAACTTCCATTTTTCGTTTTTGAAGATAAGGACTCTTAATAATCAAAAGCATTTTATCTCAACAAAATACAAACTATTTAAGTAGTAATATTTATCAAATTACTGTAATGAGAGACAGTGCAAAACCAAGAATTTAAAGATGAAGGCTATTGTAAAACAATTTTATCCTGTATTATTTCTGGGAGAATTTTTCATAGATTATACTCCATTTTGAGTAGTGATAAAGGCTTGAAAACTCTCATGCAGCAAGTAAAAATCTATTTCTCATTTCTTAAAAGCGTCTGGATAAGAACTTTCCACATCAAAGAGTGCTGGTCTTCACACTGGGCTAAATTAGAATACTCTTAAAGCAGCGAAAAGTAAATGAAAAATTTTGATTTGCAAACCCTGAGAATTGGTGAACGGTTGAAAAGGTATTTGACTCCAATTTTTTTATAACTTTAAACAGTGTTTCTTTTAAATTTTTAAGAAGTTGAATTCAAAGAAATCTTAATGCTACCTACCTTCTATTTTGGTACCATGTTTTCACTTGCGTATCTGTGAGATTTAATTTTGCAGCCAATTCCATTCTGTCTTGAACACTTAAATATTTTTGTCTTTCAAAGCTTTTTTCTAATGTCTGCAAAGGACAAAATATGCTGTTAGAATAAGGAAGGTAGAAACATTACTCTTTAACTATGCGGTGCTCATTGTTTGAAAGATAAGAAAGAAATAAAAAAATTTTTTACAATACTGGCAAAAGAAATAACAGTTTCTTTTATTTAATTAAATTACATATAATCAAAGATTACTTTATTGAATGCAGATATAACACACGAAACAATAGTAGCTTACATATAAGTGTAAACTGTAACAATAATTAAAAATTTTTCTAAAATAAAGGACGATAAGTTCAGATAATAACTTGTAATGAATGAATAAAATAATTTTTAATTTATAGTATTATCTAAATTAATAGATCAATTCTAATTTTAAGAACCAAATATCAGTCTATTTCAATGATAATTGGGAATTCCTGTTTGTATATAGTAGTTGTTAGGTTTTGGTTATCAAATAGAAGAAATTACTATGAAAACACAATCTAACTTTATACAAACAGGAATAACTTGATTTATCATAGTTAAATAAATGCTATTTAATAAATAGTTTTGCATAAATAGTATAAATTTACAATTTGAATTCAAATATGTATTAACAATAAAGTGGTTTCTTTCGTTCCAGTTGAGATAATGAATACACTACTTTATTTCAGTTCTCGTTGGTTTAAAATATACATGACGTCATATAACGTTTCAAATACGTCACGTAATGAGACGCTGTCGTAAATCCGACTTATTGACCTATTCTCTGCCTACCTTCCAATCGTATTCTTCAAAAGGCAGCAAATAAGGCGAGGTTCTGAGTGTCGTCGGGTGTCGTCTGAGTGTCGTCGGGGAAGAGAATGAATCTACTCATAACTTTTACCATTATATGACAATTTTACCACACATATATGTATATATATACATATAAATCATATATATATATATATATATATATATATATATATATATATATATATATATATATATATATATATATATATATATAGATATAGATAGTATAGATATATATAATATGAAATATTTTTTAATTACAGTTCTTTCCGTTTGTAATCCTTTAAAATTATAACCTTTACCCGTGTTCTAAGCATTTAGTTTTTAAAATTTTCAAATCTTTAGCGATATTGCTTTCAAAATTGAACTCGTTGATTATCGAACTGAAGAAAATGAAAAAGACAACATCCACTTTATGTTTAGTTTAAATCGGCAGGGACGACTTAAATTTTTTATTACTTTAGCTTCTGCATATTCTTCTATTCTGTGAATTTAAAATTTGATTGCAATATTTAACGATAGCTTACTTTCTAAAATATAAGAAAAACTGTTTGAACAACAGTGATTTGTAAGATTCGCAAGAATGAAAAAGTGATGAGGATATTAATACCATATATTCTCATTTTTAACAAAAATGTTCATATATAATAAATTTTTTATTTCTACTGCATTAACATAATGAAAAAATAATTTTAATATCACCTAAAATATAAACCTTATTAATGCATTAATTTGTATTATATTTTCTCTGTTATTTTTAAATTTCTATAGCAGTGTTAAAATTTTATGTTATGCAACTTTCCTTAAATGTTGTGTTATAATTTAAGTACTTTTAACTTCTGTCTCGTTTTGAAAATATTTCACGTGACATCAAAATGCCATTTTAAATAATTTCATTAAGGTTGGAAACGTTGTTTCATCACTGTTAACGTAGTTTCAGTGCAGAGGTAGGATTCTGCAACACATTTTTGAGCAACTGAGTACTTCCGAACAAAAATAACGTCAAATGCGAGGCTCTTATCAGATTTTTTATTGTTGTCTCTTTTTCCTGTCATCAAATTTACCCTTGCATTTTTCAAGCACGTTTTATAGGTTAAAAGTCACTTTATCTCACATTTTTTAATCACGCTCCTTTGAGGGATGAGAATACTGGAAACGGATGTTCTACGATTGCCTTCTCGTTTTCCTTCATGTTTAAAAACTCTATACAATGTAACCTTGATTTACAAATGTCGAAGGATCTCCGATTCTTTTTCCGCTTGCGTCTGTGGGAAGAGAGTATCTTAAAATTCATCTACACGTGTGTGGCTTAAATGATGTGGATATTTCATAAGTATTTAAAAACTCTTAAGAAACATTTTTGTATTTCTGACATTCAATGAAAAATAACGTTGAAAATTAGATATGATATTCTAACATTTTAACACTTTATTTATAAAATAATAAATGTGGTAACAGATTTTAGAGACTTATTTGCCAAAATTAATAAATGATAAATTAAATTATAAGGCAAGAAAATGTTAGTATTTCAATAATTTAGATAAAATTTAGAACAAATTAATTTATCTGATATTTAAAAGTATCGCAGAAGCTGTTGTTACATTATAAATTACCAAAAATAAGTAAATAAATAAACTGGAAGCTAGTGTAAGAAAAACAAATTTATGTTTGTTTCCATGTTTTATTTAATAATCTTATCGATAATAAAGATAAAAAAATTACTGTTAAGACAAAGAAGAAGAAGAGGATGAAACGGTTTTTACATTAGGGGTTTATGACTATATACGAGTCAACTGTATCATTAGTTGTAAAAACCACACAAGTATTTGTAGAAAAACTTTGACATTGATTTTAAACGTGGTATATAAAAATCGGTTAATAAAGAAAAAAATATAGATAAATAGTATTAATTTTCATTTCAGTGTATTAAAATTTAAGTATTAAATGTATTAATTTAAATAACTCTCTTGTTCAAATCTTTAGTTAATTTAATCCTTTTTTTAATATATTTTAGTGCATTTTTTATCGTAAACTACAAACTTTATGAGAAAATTTCGAATCTACATCTAAGTTAAGCATTTTTAAATATCCTTTTCATAGCAAGGATTCTAATCCACGATTCTTGCTATCAATATTAATCTTATATGGAATCACAATTACTTCTTACAAATTGATTGTTTTGAAACAATGTCAACTTTTTCTTATTTTTCAAGCAAAAAAATTTTGAATTTAAATTTAAAAAAATTATGTGTAAGAACTCAACATTTTTCTTCAAAATGCATTGACTAAAAATGAAGTTTAATTAGAGAAAAATAAAAACCATGTTGATATGATAAAGCAAATTACGATCAATGAATTCATGAATATTAAAACAAATTACTAATCCTTGGATATTATTTTTAAAGTATTCTTCAAATTTCTATATTTCAAAAATTACATTGATGTAGTTTCTTTTACTAAATTCGTAAATTTGTGAAACGTTGTTCAAATTAGTAAATAGAAATTATTACCATTGTTGTAGTAAGTTAAAAAAATAATAGAAAGTAATAGATCCACTAGTCTGCTCCTTCTCATCAAGAAAAATCAAAATTTAAATTTTTTTCCAGAAAAAGTAATATTATGAATTTTACGAGCTAAATTGAAAAATCATTGTGATCTGTTTCGGTTATATTGTCACTTTATGAAGAAGAAAAATCTTATTTTATTAAATAATAGTTAGAATTTAGATAGTAAAAACTGAGAAAATTTAGTTTTTAGAGTAGAAATTTGAAATATACAAAAAGATCAGAAATTCACAGAAGTAATACTGTAATCAAAGTTATTTGTTGATTCAATAATGATCATGCCTAATATTTATTCATTAGTTTTAACAAACTGATTAATAAATTCATTTCTAAGAAAAATTTCCTTAAAAATTCTAGACTAAATTTTACAATGCATATGTTAAATAAATCCATACTAATCTTTAAAAGATATAAATGCATAAATATTATATTTATTATTTAATTTATAATGCATTTTTTACATACATATGTTTATTGTTTAAAAATTTTATATTAAATTTCCAGTTATTTTCTTTTTTATTTAAATTCTAATTAAACAACTTGCTTTGATTTTCAAAGCTAAATAATTGAATAAATTTGTAAATTTTTTTAATATTATTCCACAAAAATTTTCCTTTATAATTTGCAAGATCGACATTATAAAAAAGATTATCCATCAAATTAAATAATAAACTGAAATTAAAATGCACTAGATAAGTAAATTTTTTTAAAAAATTTTCAATCATATAAATTGCAATTTAAATGTTGTGATCTTATAATTAATTTTAAACTAAATTTTTAATTTTTACAAGCCCAAGGCTGTCAATCTATATCTATCATAATTTAGATTTAAAATTTATTTATTCTTTTGCTGAATTACAGTAAGAAAAAATGAAAATTTTAAATCTAAAATTGAATTATATATTGCAATTTTATAATTTAAGCAAGAAACACTTATTAAAATGTACATAATTTATACCCATATTTACCTATATTACTCTTAATTTCCATTTTGTCTTTTATCTAAAGCAAGTTATGAATTCTGACAAGTTTATTAATGACATTTAAGATTCAAAAACAATTTAGGCTTTTTATATTAATTTGGATTACATCAAGCTAATTAATATAACTTGTTTTAACATATAAAAATTTTGTTCTGTTTTTGACGGTATGTTTATAAGTCACAAAGAATCTATGGGGTTCATTTCTTAACTCATCATTTAAACTTGTAGAATAATTGAACCACATTATAAACAGAATAAGAAAACTCTGCTTATTATGACATGGTGACAAGAATTTTTTTTTACATGTTTATTTACATATGGAACAAATTATGATGGATAAGTTCGTCAATGACATTCTTTTTTTAATTTTTTGCTACTTTAATTTAATTTGCTTGAACTACTCTTCAATCAGTTTTGACAACAAATATTATGTAAAATTGGCCTTTTTCTTATGTTTTCATCGAAATCAATAAATTGTGTTTGGAATTACATCAGTGAATTATGCAAAGCATTTGATGGTATTGTTCTATTTACAAAGGATAAGAATCGTATTTTTTTCTAAGGTCATTAACACGAATTGGAATTACACTTGTAGAAGATCAGAAAAATCAAAGATAAATACCCTCGTATACACAGATATGAATCATGTCCACAGTAGCAGATCTTTTTTCCATTAAAGACTTGACACTGTCTAGACAAACAAGATTCTCTTTATGTCTCGGCTATCGAAATTAAGTTGCCAAGAGTGATTTCCTCTTACTTATTTATTTTCTTTTGGTCTTAACGCTCACATTCGCGGTCTAAATTAAAGAACTTGGAAAGGAAGACCGTGCCTTTTAAGCAAACGGAGTTTTGCGATAAATCATTTATTGTCATTGGGACTAAATGTAATCTTCTTTTTCTGCTTTGGCTCAGGTAATTCATTTTTTTTTTCACATGATGTGATTCGCGAGTAGTTCTTAAATGGTTGCGTGCTATGTCTGATTGAATTGCAATTGCCCGCATTTATGGAACATTTTGTTAATTTTTTTTTCCCTTTTCTTGCGTGAGCGATAAAGATTTTAATTATAAATCTTTATTGCCATCGAGACTAGAGAGTTTCGTATTAAATTATCACAACTGATTATAGCTTCATCATTTTTTCTTGAATGTTATGGAGTGCATTTTTTTAATCTGGTCGCAAATTGTTCTTATTTAAAATTTTAGCGAAAATATCTTATTTAATAATGTTTTGAAGTGTAGTCATGATTTTTAAATTATGAACGCAATAAAAGTTTACAAACGAGTACCCCTTTATTTTTGGCTATCTTTTTAACGCCAATATAGGGCCAAAATGTGAATAACAAATTGGCAGCCCTAAAATTATGTTAGTTAAGAGCTGAAAATACCAGGTTACCTGAAATTAAATTTTATTATACATAATTAATAAATATTTAAGGCCAAATTTTTCACCAAACTAAGGGGTATTCGCCTCTACATCAAACCTTATGAACGCATATATATATATGTGTGTGTGTGTGTGAACAAAATTATCATGTTATAATTGTATGAACCAAATAGATAATTTGGATGAAGTGCTCATACTATTCAACTGAATAGCTCAGTTGACCAAAATATCAAACAAAAAGATTACTCACTCCACTCTTGAGATAGTCTACGTTATAAAAAAATGACCATAATTGCTTGTATTACTCTTCAAGGTTAATTAAAATTAATTACCTCAAAATTATTTATGAGTTTCAGATTTAAGTTATAAATCGAGGTTCATGTGCGAAGTGAAGATATAAGATGGGGGGAAGTTATTTTGAAGAAATGCGTAATTTATCTCATATTCCCTCACATTTTTATTATATGATTTAGTAAATTTTTAGGGTTATTATAATATTTTCGATATTATGAAATTTTTTTTAAACATGAGACACTAGTCAGAAAAGTTATCTCTATGTTAAAAACATGAATTTTTTTTAATAAAAAAATAACTATTCCTCTTGAGAATTGAATGGGACTATTTAGATGTTCAGACTCACACATCGATAACCCCATTTTTTTTTTCGAGACAATCTTTCAGCAATCAAGTTTAGTCTAAATTCTTTCGCAATATTCTTTTATTTCTTTTTTTAACTACATTTATCTCGGAAATATTAAAAAAAATTATCTGTAGACATAAAGACCACTCTATATTGTTTTTTCTTTATTAAAAATATGTTACCATAATTTTCCTGAATTCAGTGATGTGCATATTGCAGGATACATTTTCTCAATTATTACAAATCTCTTCTCATGTCCGAATGTTTATAACAAAAACCCTATTAGAGAGGAAAGTGTTTGTATTAACATTAATTTGAAACCCAAATCAAAAATGTGTCCTCCTTAGTAACTGGTAGAATCACACTCTTTTGAGAGGAGAATTCTGAGTTTGATTCCAATCCCAAATGAGCAACAGGAAAGTTTGCTTTACGCACACCCACTAGATTGGGCTTTTCTGAGTATTTAGGGTTTTCTCCTTTGTGACAAGAGAATATGGTTACTATCTGAGAAAAAATTTTCCGAAAGCTAATTTGCAATGGATGTTTATAGCCTTACAACTGCTTTTGTTTGTTAAGTTACTCCCTCTTTGATATCAAATACTAAATCAAGACATCAAACCGAATTTTCGACGGCAATTCAAATAGTCGCTAAAATTACATAGATAATGAGTATACAGAAGTTTATTTTAATTTTCCTGAACGTATTATAAGGATAAATTTATAATGAAACCAAATTTATTGAAGTCATGGTGTTTAAAAATTTTCCATAAACAGTACATTTAAACTCGCTGCATACATAACTATTTTATAACATTAGAATTCTAAATGTATATTAATATAACTTAAAAACACAATCAAATGAAGAAGTCACAAATCTAACAAAGTTAAATTTTAAATAAAAAATATGGAAAACAATTTCCCCCATTAATATCTACGATCGGAATTTATTCTCTCTCTCATTTGTAGGAAAATTGCAAAACAGTTTGAAAAGAGAATAATCCTAAAGATGCAGATTTAAAATATATGCATTTATTATTTTGTTAAAATTATAATTTAAAACTATTAATTAAATAAAATAAAAAATTAGTTGCTTTATTAAATTAATTATTAACAGTAAATAGTTTTATTAAAAGTTATTAAAATCGTTATTATACACATAAATTAACAATTATTAAGTTTGCATAATTTAGCAAATGAATCGTTTCAACGACTACAATTTAGTATTTAAGGAAAAAAATTTTAGAAACTTTTTGAACATATTTAACATAATTATTTATTTAAATAATTTTACAGCAGTTTTTTTGAAAAAAAATTAAAGCAAAAATTGTATCAAAAAAATTCTCAAAGAAATATTTATCATTATTTACAAGGAAATTATTGCTATGCAATTTTATAAATTCAATTAAGTGTAAACTCTCGTAAGTGTTTCATTTATAATATTTTTCATTGATTAAGCGTTAGATTAATTATCTTATTTCTAAAATATTTTTGGTAGATCAAGGCATTTTGAATTTTTACAATAAAAGATAAGTTTAGAGAGAGAGTTACAAAAAGATATTATTTTGATATCTTTCTTACAACCATTTTATATTTAAATATATTTTATGCATCTTTGGTTTTAATTTATGAATGTTTTTAAATTATATTTCAGAATCATAATTATGAAAGGCAGATAAATTAGTAATAAATTTTGAAAGCATAATAAGCAACTTTGATGATAATTAATTACAAATTATTAATGCATATTTTTAAAAATTTAAATAGTTCATGAATTTTGAAGGAAATGATTCCTTTTTTTATAAAAAAATTTATCTTAATAAAATTACAGCAGCTTCTTTTACACAAAGATGTTTAATATAAAATGTTAATGGAGCAGTATTAATAACTCCTAACATATTGACGCATTGATCATGAATTAATTAAATATTTTCAAGATTTACACTTTCATTTAAAGTGAAAAATTCGTATTAAATTCTTAACATTCTTTACTCTTTGTAAATGCTGTAATTGATATCTGTTGTATCTTTTCAATGCTTTATTTATTGCATACAAAATAATGGAGGTATTTTTGTAGGAACTTTTACTTCGATGAATTTCGAATTGAATACCAAAGATTTCGGATAATTTTACTGATCCTCGAATCCATAGTAATCAGATTTAAATTAAGGAAAAAAATTAAGTTTTATACTTATTCTAATATTAAACTTCTTAAATCAGCAATTCACCTTATTATTACTTTGAAATGTATTTTACTATGCATATAAAGACATATTTAAAAATTTCAAAATACCGCAGTTTAAAATTTTTTAAATAAATTAATGTTTATTTATGTTTATCAAGTATTTTTACTTACTCTTCACATATAATTAGTTAGAGAGAGTTAAACGTAAATTTTATTTAATTTTCTTCAATATCAAGGGTTTTTTTTCTAAATTTAGTTACTTGTGAAATTTTTTTTTCTAAATTTTTTGTTCCAGGTACTGTAAATTGTATCTTATTAGCATCATGCCTTTTTCTCTTATTTTGAAGAAATTTTTAACATATTTTTAAAATTGTTCTTGTTTTTTCTTATAATTTGAAATTCGAAAACAAAAGTATCACCATTATTGTCTAATAAGTAAATTGGTACGAGTATTTAAGTATATAAATATACAAAAAAGAAGCAAAACTGCCCTTACCCTTAACTGGTGATCGGTAAAAGCTGTCCTTGCTTTTCGAGGTTTTTTGTTCTTTAAAGAGGGACTACTGTCTCTTGAAGGCACTTGATTGGAATCGTACCTGTGGTTACCTAAAGGACAAATGCAAGGTACTTAAGATAAATGAATACATAAATGGAAGCTAAAAGTTGACATTGATATCAATAAAAATATAAAAATATATAAGGCGGAATCAAAATAAGAAACTTAATGTTGAAATATTTGACTGAATCTGACTGAAATTTAAATTACTGTAAATAATAACTGTAAAATTCCTAAAAATAAAAATAATAACAAATAAAGTTAAAAGTGCTCAAAAGTTTTTGATGTGTAATGGAACATGATGAAAATGTGAATACTTTTCATTACTAAACTAAACTCTGAGGCACGACAGCCCTTGTGGGCTAAGGCCTACAGTGTCCACCTCTGTTTCCGTGACCGAGAGGCCCCGGGGTGTGAAGCATATGTCCCAATCAGGTGGTCAGCCTAACGCAAAACCCCAAGTGTTTAGTTCCCAAGCATGCTTGGTACTCAGTTTATAGACCCACTGAAGGGATGAAAGGCTGAATCGACCTTGCCCAACCCGAGGATCGAACCGAGGATCTGTGTTTTAGGAGCGTGAAACACTACCACAAAGCCATCGGGCTTCTCGAATACTTCATTAGTGAATCAAATAAAGGATAGTATATGTAATCTATCCATACCACCATTTAAACTCTATTAAAATGTTATCTTAAATTCATAGGAAATTTATACTAAAAGTCTTTAAGAATGTAACTGTTTTTACTTATTGTAAGAAAAGCTGTATAACAAATTTCTAATTTTATATAAATTTCATTCCATGAAATTAAGGAATTATAAGAAAATTTATTTGAAAATTACTGCCTCTTTTATGGAGAAAAAATTTTAAAATTAAAATTATGGAGATTTAAAATTATGGAGAACCTCTTGTAATGTGTAATTTACATGAGGTTCTCCAAGACAAGATTTACAAGAGGTTTGTAAAAGTAATGTGTAATTCTTTCATGGTATTTTTGGGAATTTCAGTCAAATATTCCTTAAACGACGAATATCTTATTTTAAGGACTGTATAATTATTAAAATTGCAGTCATTGCATACATGTTCATTGTTATAGCAGTTTAAAAGTACCACTTAACTAGTACACCTTTGGACACCAAAGTCACTACTTCATAATTATTTGAACAAAACAATTTATAATATAACTTATTAAAATATTTTTTGATATATAATTGTATAGTACTTCTCCCTTTTTTCTATTTATATTATTTACTTATTCTTTCTAATCTTCACAGAAATCCTCGCAAATATTCTCTCAGGAAAAGTTTATTAATTTACTTCAAATATATGATAATTGTTCTGAAACAACTATAATAAAAAGTTCAATAATGAAATAAAAGATTTTCACAGGGCGTAATAAGGATTTAAACTTTGATCTAAAATTTTTTTCATTAAAATTCTTGTAAAAAAAAGTGAGCGAGTATGTATAAATTATAATACAATAAATTATTGCGAAATAGACGCACTATTAGTGACAATATTTGCTAAAATAATTTCGTAATAATCATGAAGAAATTATAAAAGTGAGTGAAATTTAAATTCAGCTGCCTTATACCATTTTTAACTACAATTATAATTAAGTATATAATGTAACTGTATGCTCTCTCAAAGAAACAAGGTGATAAAACAATTGATTGACCAATGTATGAAAAAATTAATTTACTGCTAAGCCCATTGCTGGTTACAATAATTTACGAAAGCACTGTAACAAGCAATATTTTCCCTATATGGTGATAACAGTTTCCGCATGGTGCACTTGTAATTTGATGACATACATTGGCTGAGAATAATTTTTTGAAAACTTATGCCAAACCAGGTGTTCTTCAGCTCTGTACCAGAACTACCCTGAAAGTAACACCCTAGTACACGAGGAAGTTCGATGAAGACAATTGCAAGGGATGGGGGAGGCAGCAGCAGCGAAACGGTCTGCTCATCCATAATTCATGACCCGCTAATAAAGAGCGATAGAAAAGTAAAAAAATAGATCTTTTTCTCGGGGAAACGTTAGGAAATTTATATGTAATTACAGGCACACGGAGCCATTGTGTGAACAGCGCGTAAAACGGCCCAAGACTCACGATTCTGTCGGGCGCGAGGCACAAGTGCTGGCGCAATTAGAGTTATATCTTACTAGAACCTATTCATGGGGCGGTCGCATAAATGGTCTGTACGTCCCTCTTCTGATTGTAAAATATTTATAACCAGCTGAAAAGAATGGCGTTGCAGTTGTCAATCTAATTATGCAAATGAAACGACTAGAGGAGATGCTTCTGGAGGTGAACGATAGATGGCGCTGGCAGATCTAAATGGCTGGCTGAGGAATTGGTTAAAAGATTCAACGGTAGATTTGATTTACTAACAATAATTTAGATAAGTATAATATAGGACAATATTATGTTTTTTTCCCCTTTTTTCAAGTTGAATGGAAGATAAATTTTCTTTTTTACTTTATAATTAATTTTTTTTTTTTTTAGTAAAAATGTTAGATTTTTAATTTTTTGTTTACTGAGGGAAACAACGATCCCAAAGACTCTTTCTGGTGACCTCTTAATATGTATGTTTTCAGAACCTGTGTGCATGCTCATAAAAAATGTACTTTGGAGGGTTTTTGAACATTTTTACGGAATAAACTATAATAAAAGAGAAACGTAAGCTCATTTTTAAATATATAAAATTTATTATATTTTTCAAAACAATAAAATAATTTTAAATTTATTTAAAATTGTCATCATTAATAAATCGTAAAATCGAGAGTTCAAAGCTAGATGAAAAATAAAACCTTGACTATAAAAAAATGTAAGTTTATATAAATAATAATAGGATAGACATACGAATTTAATTACATATTTTTTGTTTTTCAAAAGCATCGGTGATTTTCTCACGGTTGTATTAGGTGGTGCAAAATTGCTAAAGAAACCACATTTTCAGTTGACAGCAGCCTTCGATGTTTTTGTCATCCAAATCTTTGCTTTCATTTCATTATCTACATTTAGGGCTTTACTCTTACAAATTTAATTCGTCAAGAAACGAAATGTCTGAAAAAATCATTCCGAAACACTGGATGAGATACCCAGTAAATATATTTTAATAAAAGTATGTACAAGAGAATGAGACTTTTTGACTAACTTGTTTCAATTTCAAGAATGAATGATGCTAGAATTTCTTTCGTTCTTTCTTACGATCTGCAGATGGAATCGTGGATATTGATGAATATACAGAAACGATTATGAACAAGTTCGATTTCTTTGGAAACAATAGATACTACAAGAGATTTGAGAAGAAAAAATTCTTGAATAACGGGAATTTTTTTACCCAGTGTCAGAATTTAGATGAAAAACTCATAAAGGTTGTTAAAAGCAAGACAGTGTTTAAGCAATTTACGGTAGGAACCTATTGGGATCAAAAATTTATTCTCGTTATAAAAGAACTGCCATTATTGCCAGGGTATTTATAACTGATATCAATTCCTTATTATTTGTTATAACTATTTTACATTTTCTAATAATGCATACAAAGAAATGGGAAGAGGTAAAAAAAGCGAATCAACCTTCTTTATACAAAGTTATCTTGTTAATGAATTCAACTATAATTTGAGCCTTCATACTTTTGAGACAGATCAAAGCATTAGTTTATTGTTAAAACAATTAAGAAATGCAGAAACTTTCAATTTTACTGTGCAAAATTAAAAGCTGTATCACAGTTGTACATAATTTCAAAAGTTATAAGTTAAGAAATGAAATTTGAAGACTTTTAAAATGACATGTTTCCAATATTTTATCAGAATTTTTTCTTAGTAAAAAACTTCAACTCTAAATGAATTTAGAATTAAATTTCTTGTATTCCTTACAAATGTTTTAGAACTTAGGTTTTATTTGTACCGAATTGAATTACCAACTTGCTTCACATAAATGATTTTTGAAGCAAATACTCGTATGAACGCAAAGATTATGATCATAACTCTATCCTCAGCCTATCCCGATTTTGGAAATCCGGTTTTTAAGGACATGATTCTGTATCTTTTATGTTACAAATTACTTAACTCTTTTCATTTTATGTATAGTCTTAACCACAAGCATAGTCTTAAACACATGGTGACGTAAATCATGCTAAAAATGTCTTATGAACTTCAGAATATCTCCTTTAAAGGGCAAATTAATTTGTATAATAGAATGATATTTCCACAGGCAAAGAACCGTTGTTATATTTATACGATTTACAGTCAAAACAAGTAGATTTTTATTAGTTAAAGAGTGTATATTGGAATTAAACTAATTTTGAATTATACATTGATTTCTTATAATAATCAACTAATCAAAACGACAGAAAACTAACGGTTCTATTTGTGAAAAACAAATTACTTATTTTCGTGTCAAATGAATGATAAATAAATAAAGTTTTGAGTTCTAACTAATAATCTTTTTTAAACACCTAAAATATGCCATATCATAAAAAAAATTTTAAAAAAACTTTGCAATTATTCTTTTATAATTATATTCATTTTTATTACAATTTATCATTCATTTCAAAAAATAAAATATTTTTTTATGATGGTAAATAAATTAAACGTATCAATTAAATTTTAAATGCCAATATCAAAAACTATAAAATAACCACTTAAAACAAAAATATACAAGTATTTACATAGTTTTTAAGTGTATTTATACTATTCAATGAAAGATATATGTTCTTTTATTAGACATTTTGTTTGGAAACTCTGATACTCAAAACAAAAATATATATAATTTTTCATTTACTTTGAAACCAATGCTTGTAGTTAAAGTTCATTAAAACATATAAATATTTCCTACGATGAACTGAAATACGTTTTCTATAATTGCGTAAAACATCTTCCTTACATTTTTCAGTAGTAAATAGACTACTTAAGCAGTTCATTCGGAAGTTTTAATAAACGCGAGTCAAATGAGTATCTGTTCAGCGAAGCATGAGATACTGGACAGCTAAATTTAACTTTAAATTTTCCATAAAGAGAAAAGCATTTTCACGAATACGCCAGCCAGAAAAAGCAATTTGCCGAATACATAAGTCAATTGTCATAATTTCATGCAGATGATTCTAGCGATAACAAATTGCGGATGTTTTAAGTGGCTTCTGTAATGTGAAAATATAATTGCTCTGCGCAGTCGAAAATCTTGAGTGAAGTCAACTCACATGAACTTCCTTTGTTACATTCCTCCAAACTGCCCTTAAGTAGTTGAATTTTTAAACAACATATTTGGAAATTTTCCAACTCAATAGACATTTTTCGATTTGGAGTTATTTAAAATGTTAAATAGCAGATATTTCTTAACTTTTTATATGATAAAATTTTACTATATTCTTCTTTTTCTTTCTTCTAGATTTTTAATACTTAAATCTAAAGTGCTTATTGCTTATGCTTTCTGCCTAAAAATATGCATAGTTTTGAATTTAAAATGAAATATATGAAATGGGACAGGAGGAATTTTAAAATTTTTTTATTGTTTTACCTGATTTTAAGACATTTACATAAAATTATAAATTTTTTATCATTTATTCAAGATTAATTATAAGGCGCTATATTTAAATAAATAAAATAAAAATTATGTATATTTTAATCATTGTCAGTTATGTTTTTGCTTATTTTATTTGTCAGCATTTTATTTCTTTTATTTATAATTTAAGGATTAGTTAAATTAAAATGTATGAATAGTATACAAATAAATTTAGTATTAAATTATAAGAGATATATTTACACCTTTAGGAAAAATCTTCTGGAATCTAACTGGGTGGTAATTACATGAAAAGGGTAACTAAAATAAGTTTCTGAAACTAAGAGACAATTTAAGAGAATGATCATTCAATGGAGTGGGTTTAGATTTAGTTAACAGAAATAAAAATCCTATCCTCTATTATAAAAACAACATTGATCTTATTTGGGAAATGAGATGGCTACTAGGAAAATTCCATCCAATCAATGTAGGCTTTAAAGATAGCAATCAACAACTTTAAGCAATGACAAGAAAACAGTTCTATCTGTTTCACCAATCAATTATTTATATATTTCATTCTGTGTGATACATCGTTAGGAATAACAGCGGAAAATAAAATAAAAATAAGAATGTTAAATCGGTTTGCTTGAAGGAGTTGTTTTCTTCCATCAAGAAAGAGACAACTGGGAACAACCCCTTTACCTGAGGTCTGCCTCAGCAAGAGGCACATGGCATTAACCAACTCATAGAAATGAGCTATTTGGCAAGCTACTGAAGGGACAGACGTGCTCTCAATCTCCATCTTATGATATTCGATCAGAATTTTTGACGTTGAAATGACACTCAACTTGTGGCTCCGCTTCTGACTTGACACCGAAAATGGGCGATCTCTTGTCACCTGGCCAAGGCGAGAAAATTAAACTCATGACGAGAAAGATTGATAATCCATTTGACTGGGAATTAGTTTCGATCATTATGATATCCTGAAATTGAGTTCAGCATCTGTTATATACTATGAATTCTTAATGATCATAATGATTTGTCACTTTTTAAATGACTAACTGCGTCAAATAATCTTAACATATGGAATGGATAATAGGACATAAATATATTTATGAATTTTAACGAGTCTTTCACTCTTTATGACGTTAGCTTAATGTATGTCATCACACTTTCAAAAGTTATGCATAGATATATGGCAGAAATGGCAGGAGTTTATTGGTCTAAAAAGTCTGAGGTACAAAGCTCTGGGATAAATAATTACTTTGAATCATTTTCAAATGTATGTTACTTCTGAAAGCTTGGAAGATATAAATATCTATACAGAAATGATCGAAATAATGAGATAACTTGAAAATATAAAAGCTGAAATGAATTTATATTAGTCAAAAATATAAATTTTATGTGTGCAACATTTATACAAATTATTCTTTCTATAAATATTGAAAGCCTTTTTATTGCTGAGAATCGATACTCTTTTGTATCTAATTTTAAATATATATATATATATATATATATATATCGAGGGTTACTCTGAAATTTTTGAGGTACGCACAGACGAGAATTTGCAAAATAAAAATAACGGTTTAATTTTAAACTTCAAAGTATTTTAACACAGAAGACGAGTTTTTACTGCCTTACTTCAACTTGTTTAGCGTGGAATAAATTTTAAACAGAAGAGAAAATGGAGTTGACGCGAGAACATTTTCGCGCTATGATTTTCTACGATTTCAAAGCAGGATTAAATCAAGGAGAATGCGCTCAAAGGTTGCAATAAGCATTTGGTGATGAATCTCCAGATCATGCTACTGTGTTCAGATGGTTTAGAGAATTTAGAAGAGGTCGCAATTTTCTTCATGGTGAAGAACACACAGGAAGGCCGCCGTCAGCAGTAATCCCGGATAATGTGTCTGCCATACGAAAAATGTTAATGGATGATAATCGGTGTACCTATCAAATGATACAGAAGGAACTTAACATTGGATCCGCAACCATACACAAAATCATTCATGAAGAATTAAATATGAAAAAAGTAGTTTGCCGTTGGGTTCCCTATAATCTAACTGAGCAACAAAAAGAGGAGCGTGTCAGAATCAGTAAAGAAACTCTTAATATGCTGAATGATGTCGCATACCATCATTCAGCATCATTTCTAAAATTGTAACAGGTGATGAAACGTGCATACCGTTTTTTTGACGTTCCAACACGTCAAGAAAGCAAAGTATGGGTCTTTGAAGATGATCCCACGCCGACAATGGTGAAAAAACAACGCGCACTTTAAAAAGTGATGTATGCCGTTTTCTTCAGAAGTACGGGATTGGTCAAAGCCATCAAGTTGGAAGGACAGAAGACAGTAACAGCAAACTGGTATACCACTAAATGTCTTCCAGAAATTCTAAAGAACTGAATGTTAAGGGATTAATGCTTCACCATGACAATGCATCTTCACATACAGCCGGATTAACAGTTGAGTCTCTTAAACAAAAACAAATTAAAGTGATCGAACATCCGCCGTATTCACCTGATCTAACTATGTGCGACTTTTGGTTATTCTTTAATCTAAAAAAGAACTTAAGTGGACGTCATTTTCATTCAGAAGAAGAGATTCATGTGGCTATAAATGCATTTTTTTCATCTATTCGAAGAAATGAATGGCTTGAGGCATTTAATCTGTGGAAAATTTGTCTACAAAAGTGCATTGATGCTAGAGGAGACTACTTTGAACCCACCTAAAATTTTGTAAGTATTGTACTACGTGGAAATATGTAAGTAAAGTTTGTATATAACTTTAAAAACCTAGTTGAATGTCAAAAATTTCAGAGTGACCCTCGTATATATGTATATATATATATATATATATGTATATATGTATGTATGTATGTATGTATGTATGTATGTATGTATGTATGTATATATATATATATATATATATATATATATATATATATATATATATATATATATATATATATATATATATATATATATTATACTATTCCTATAATTCTTTTAATTATAACTTTTTTAATCAAATTTGCTATATAGTTTATTGTAAGTATAAAATTAAACATTCTTATACTTTAATGAAAAATCCTTAATTTTAAAGAAATACGTGAAAATGTTAAACAGATATTAAAAAATTACGTCAGAGAATCTGGAAACCCTCAAGGAAAAATTAATATTTTTTTAAGATGGAAACATCATAAAAAGCACAATTTCTGGTTTCTAGACTTCAGACTAAACAGACTTCTAGAAAATTGTTCTTTTAATGTACATGTATACATAAAATATATCTATTCAACATTATATTGTGTGGCCTGCATTTTCAAAGCATCAGTCAAATTTAAAATTAATTATTTGTGAATTAAAATCAATAACCGACGGTCAATCAAGATTTTACAAGATTTCTTCCAATAAATCGCTTTAGCATTACATATCACATAAATGTGTATAATCAACTACAATACCGTAGCATTTAGGAAACAATTTGTAATTTTCTCTCTTCTACGTGGAAATAGTATATAAATTTGCGCAATAATTCAATATATTTTGCATTGTTAATTTATCAGCAACAAAAACTAAAATAATGTTAAAAACATAAAAAAATAAAAATAACCTCTTTTTTAACCAAATTATTTACAACATATTTGTTCCACATAACTGAAAAAATACTTTATTGCAATATTTAATAATTATATCTGATAAAAGAATTATGAGGATTTAAATATCTTAGTAAAAGAATAAATTTGGATTTAATTTATAGGCACTGTGTGAGACTATAAAAGTCTCAAGTGTATTAAAATAGAATTTTTCTGGCGAAAAACATAAGAAATGCTAAAATTAATATTAAAAATCTCTTTAAGTTGTGATGATCAAGTCTATTACGTAATATTTAAATTAAATATTTAAATAATAATGATTAAAAATTATTTTGTTGAATATTTAATCATAGTTTCTCGTTTTCACACTTCAAAGAAATTATTTTATTCCAAAATATACTTATTACTTAATTTGTAAACTTTTTCGCAAATTTGTAAACTTTTTTAAACAAAATTTGCAAACTTTTTCGCTTATAAAATTTTTTAGAAAAGCAGATTGTTTTTAAATTTCAGACAATATCTATCTTTTAGATGTTATTAGTTTATAAATTTATGCAGTATTTAAATATTTTTGCACTGTAAATCTATTAGTAAAGAAAATTAAAATATTGTTGTTTTGATTAATAAATTTAGAATTGCTTGATTTAAGTAGATAATTGCATAAGCAAATGTTTGCCTTTAAATTTTATCAAATAAAATTGGGATAATGAAATTAAGCAAAAACGATTTATATTTCTTTTATCACCCAAAATTGATTACATTTTATTATATAATAGTAATTGTGATTGTTTTTATTGTAAATGATCACAGAATGATATATTAAAAAATTGTTTAAATTAAATTTTCCTTAACTTCGTTACTAAGACCACATTATAGATTTTTAATATTTCAAATGATAGCAAATTTAGCAAATTCTTCCTTGAAAAATTTAAGTAATATTTTCTATTTTCACCAATATTTATTGGAAATTGAACTAATCGATAAGTTTTCTACATCTACTTCTTAGTAAATTTTTTATTTAAATTACAGCAGAAATATATTGTAGAACATAATGAATTACCTTTCTATTTGATTATTGAAACTACTGTAGAGAAATTAAATATATTTATTTAATACCACTTAACTACTTTAAATAATACTTATGAGTGAAAAAATATGTAATCATATCGTTTTTCAAGCAAGCAAAAATAATTTTAGCATATTATAAATTAAATTCAGTTTTTATAATTTTATTCAAAATACGTCATAACTTTATTCAAAATAATCATCATGCGTTTAATTTAAAATAAATTATTACTGAATGCAGCATTTTTTACTTGAAAACAATTACTTTACTAATAAAAATATTTAATACAAAAGAATATAAAATGAAAAGTTTAGAACGCAGATTTTAATAATGTCACTATAACATAAAAAGATTAATAGCTACATGATATAACTAAATAGCTAGATACTCATGAGCACGTTCAAAATAACTCATTAATAGACATATTATTGTTATACGAAATTAAAAATATAGATGTAAATTGGATCTTTATTCTCTCTTACACTCTGCTAATTATTCAATGTATTTTATCCCTTTATAAATTGTATTTTCAATATTTTTCTTGTCTATATTTTTCTTTGACAATATGTGATAGAACATTTAACATAATTATAAAAGTAATAAAATTATAATTAGTATTATAATAGTGAAAAATTATGATAATAAAATAATAGTTATAATGTAAAATATAGCATATATTGTACATAAATATACTTAAAAGATAAATGCCACATATAGTCTTCCACAAATTCATTAACTGACGTTTAATTTCATAATGTAAAATATATCATATAAATAAACGTCAGTTAACGAATTTGTGGAAAACCATGTGGCATTTATCTTTTAAGTGGGAAAATGTTAATAACACTATATAACTGTTGTATCAGTATAAAAATAATTAATTACAATTTCTTAATTTTGAAACTGATAATTATAAATGAACCTGAAATTTAGTGTAATTTGTTTCGTATATTAAGTATGTTTCTATGTATTATTGTTTGTATGCAATTTGTGTGTGTGTTTTAAATAAATTTTTTCAAGCAATTTTTTGCTCATAAGCCATAAAACGTTTTCTTAATGGTTCTGCATCTATATCTTTAAGAAAACTTACATATTATATTTAGATGCACACATCGACTAGATTAATTTCAATCTGAAATAAATGAGAGTTTATATTAAAATAACATTTTATTAATGGGTAAAAGTAAAAAAGAATAATAGATCATTCATAAGGAATTAATATAGAATCTCTTTTATTGTTCACACTATTTAATTATTCTGAATATGGTATCCCATTTATATTGTTTCATTAATCGTGTTTTATTCATAGTATTATATTTTTTGTTGGTTATATTTCTTTTTTGTGGAATGTTTTTGCATTTCGTGTTTTAAGTGAATAAATAACAAATCAAAATGTGAATATCAAGAAAAAAGTTTTTTTATAAAATTGTCTTTTATTTTGAAATAAATATAGAATTTTAATTTAATTTCAAGAGTAGAAGAGAAAGAAAAAATAAAAAATCGGAATAAACAAAGTTAAAAGGTAATCTTGCATGCGCACGTTAAGAAAATGTCTCTAATATACCGTATAAGAGAAATAAAATATCCATAAAATTAAAATAATTAATTAGTGTCCATTTTGAAGTATCAAAAATCGTGTCTATTACTTTTATATATTGAAAATATTTTAGTATTATTTGAAAATATGTAAAGTTTTGTTAATACGGTATTTTAAAAAACTTTTTTATAATAATACTGTTATTCTTGTAAAAAAGTCCGCATTATAAGAATTAATGAATTCTTAGCAGTTATAAATTCAATAATGATTATGATTTCGATTCAAGACTTCCACAATCGATTCTGAAAACAATACTGTCCTTGTATTTAGATTCCGATTGAATTTTCATGAATGTGATGAAGAAAAATCTCTTCATGACTGAAGGAAATAAATAATCATGTTTTTAGCAAAATGAAGATGATAGTTATGCAATTAGACAAAGAATAAAATGAGAAAATTAAAATAGATTCTTTTGGCGTATGCCTTAAAAAATTTAAAAAGATGTATAGGTTTAACGATTGTCTTTTAAAATTTGAATGAAATTCTCCTAGCTATGAGAGAAATCAAATTATATATGAACGAAAAACATTAAAACAAAGCTATCATTGGAATTCTATAATATGCAATTACATCTGTATCATAATAAAAATTACTAATTACACATACATTAGTATTTAAAAAAATAATTAATTATTTCCAAATTTAAGGAAATATTTATATAGCTACTAATCCAATAACTTTTTTTTCTTTTAAATTAGAAATATGATCATTACACCTTTCAGTTACTAAACTGGGTTCCTTAAAGCACTTTTAATATTTTTGAAACAGCCTAAAACTAATAATATACATTAACTAACTTAAGAAAAACACATATAAATTCTGAATTTCAGGAATAATATAATGTGTAATTAAAGTACCATTTTTAGAGTTACAAAGATCCTTAACAAAGCATGATTTGATTATTTTTTTGTCAATTTTTTATGAAATTAAATTTTTAGAAAAAGAATTTCTATATTATGATTATTAAAATATTATTCTTTATGATAACATTAAAATACTTATTACAATTAAATTTTGATCATTTTCTTTAATACTTTTTATCTAACTTCATAAATAAGGCGTTACTTTGTGCATAATATGAAAGACTTTCTTATTTCTAACAAGTTGCAAAGATCATTTACAAAACAGTTTCTTTTTCAATTTTTTATGAATATAAATCTTAAGAAAAAAGAATTTTTATATTTTGACTGTTAAGGTATCGTGTTTTGTAAAAATATTAAAAAAACATTTATTGCAATTAAATGATCATTTTCTTTAATATTTTTTATCGAATTTCATGTACATAAGCAAAATATTGCTTTACTAAAGTATGAAAGACTTTTTTTTATTTCTAACATCAACATTTCCTTCAACGTCCTTTATATCCCAAGTTCGTTGATTGAAAGAATTTATACTGTTATGTGAAAAAAAAGTACCAAAATATGTACATAATCTTCACCACTCTTCCGTCATCATAGACACAGATTACACCCCTTTTCCTTTCACTTTGAACTAAAATTTACCAGAATTTTTTTATCTACTCTTCCAGAATCCCTTGAGAATGGGGATCAGAAAAAGGGAGATAAAGTGTTTTTAAAGAAAAATTTAAATTACGCATGCAAAATACCTACTTTTCGCAACTATTGTGGCGACACGCTGAAAAAAAATGTCACATTTTCCTTCATTAGAAGGGGAAAAAAAAGAAATAAAGAAAGGGGTGATGGGTTCTTTGAATGGAAGCCCAGGGATAAAATTATAAAGAAGTTTTGTCATTAATACGATCTAAAGCATCTCCCTTCGCATATAAAACGCGAATATTTTTTATTTCGAATAAAAAGTAAATAAATAAATGAAAGTATAAGGAGTTGAGAATGTATAAAGCACATAATACTTTTCCTTCCTTTTTTTCGAGCTGCTTCCATCTCTCTAATGCCTCTCTTTTAAAGTTTGGTCGCGTTTTAATATACCATTTTTTTTTCTTTGTCCTGCCGCCATTGAGTTAAAAGAGTATGTAAACAACGAACAATGGGATCTCTAGTCCAAGGAGAATTGTTTGCAATTTACTTTCTAAAATTGCACATTTGCGAGCAATACAATTTCTTTTGTGCAAATGACGTTTTTCATTAAAAAGAGATTTATTTATTTTTTTCCCCTTCCAGAGAGAGCGATGTATTATGAGATTAGGGAAAAGTTTTTTTTCTATTGGTTGCATCTGCATACTCTTGAATAAACAAGTATCTCATTATTAAAAAAAGAAGTGTTAACAAAGTGAATTATTGGACCAAATTGCGTTCGATAATCTCCTGTGAGTTATGCGTCCCCTCATGTAACTCTTTGCTGATAGTTTTATTAAATGACCATTTCTTATTCATAAAGACGGCTTTAATGTTAACAAATAATATTTCGGTTTCTTTATATACAGGTTTGCTTCCACTTCATTTTCTTACATTGAAATTGAAGTTAACGATAGATATTAATTCTCACTACAGATATCAAATTGATATGATTGATTGATTGATGTAAATTCAAGATTACTAACTTGTTTCTGAAAGCTAAATAAATATGGGAAAGTATATGAATATTACTTTTTATGTACAGGAATCATTGTGACAAAGCTATCCACAGTGAAACTTATTATAACTGATATTAACATTTCCATGTATATATTTTTCATTTATAATAATTTTCCATTTCCGTAGCACGCTAAAACAAGCATGTCTTCATGAAATTTATTTAACAAATTAATTTCATAAAGTTAATAAATTAATTAAACAAGAATTATGTATATTTATTTTATATTTTTAAAAAATTAAGTAATAATTCTGAGTAAATGTTAAATAATACTAAATCAGCATAATGTGTATCGGCATAAATTACCTTGGTGTTATTATAATTTATATACTTATTTGTATTAAAAATTATCTCATAACATTTTTGTATAAACAAAAGAAGTTATTAAATACAATTGCAAATTAATAAAATTTTTAGAAATCTTTTTACAATTTAAGAGAAATTTTTTATTAAAGTTTTTATGAAATATAAACTAATTTATGTTATAATAATATAATATCTTTCATATTAATAATAAAGTAACAATCAAGGTCACTTAAAAGAATTTGCAGAAATTAATAATATGTGATCTACAGTTGTCATCACTTAAAACATTAGTATTTAGATCTCCCAAGAAACAATTGTATGAAATTACATTGATGTTAAAATTGTATGATTGGGATCAAACAATTAAAATCATAAAAAATAAACAATAGTTATATTTATTAAAGAAAGATAAAAGCATAACTTTATTTTCCATAATATATTTTCCATGTAAAGCATAATATTATTTTCCATGTAAAAAATAGTTTTTTTAAAATTTCGAATAAAAATTTCAATGCATTTTGAAAGAAGGATTTGAAAAATACAAAGTTAATTATAGTACTGAAATTCGCGCTCTAGAATCCTGAATACGTTACAAACGTTAAATGATTACACTTAGTTAAAAAGAAATACGTTAACAGTATTTTATTGGCATAACTTTTTGGGATGTTACTAAAATGAATTCATATAAAATTTCCAACAAATATTTTAATAAATATTTAAAACAGGATTCGTAAAATATGAAGTAACAACTTCGTTAATAAGATTCTATATTGAGAATAATAAATCTTTCCAATATTTTTGGGATTCCATGTCTTTTGTATTTAAATGTTCAATTTTTAATTAAAGGAAAAAGTTGCATAATGCATCATTTAGTCATTTATTCTCAAACTATACGATACCAGTTTTGAAACTAGGACTTCCTGGTATTGCTTACAAAGTTCTTTTGTGCTCCCCTTGGTTGAAAGAGTTCGGCGGAATTTGAATTAAAGCACTAATAACTTGGCTGAGAAAAGACTATCATTTGATTGGGTGGTGTTTCCTAAATATCGTGTACTCTTCATTTAACCTATCATTAACGTCATCATGTGACTGCTACTGTCCGAGGGTGAGATGCGCACGAAACGCACTGCCAGAGGCGAAGTAGAGATTGTTTCAGTCTTCTTTCTTACACGAAGAACTAAAGGGACAAGAAAATAATAAATGAAAATAAAACAATCGCACATTTTTAATAGGAATTGTTCATTTTCAATTAAAAATAATATAGTTTGTACATTGAAGAAAAAATAAAAAAGAAAAGCAGTGAGGTTTTGTTTTCATTGTAAATTTTAAGTTAGACATAGCATTTTTCTTTTTCATTCTTAGTTATTTCTAAAGAATGCAGTCTCCATTTTTAAGGAATTATTTTTTAAAATTAAATATATAATATGTCTATTTGCAATTGATATATTAACAATTTTACACATCCTTTAAAAACTTAGTAAATTATGAGTTATTGAAAAATTAGATTTTATAAATTAAGAAGATGAAAAAGATAGTTATTATTTACTTTATAATTTTGAAGTTAGCTAATCGCTAGTAATATTTAATATAGAATTTGAAACTAAATCCTCATTTTTTTCACACAACTTATTAGATAATTCACAGTAAAATTCTGTTTATCAAAGTAATTTTATAAATTTAAAAATAACAACTAAGTAATGCTATTAAGTTTCAAAAATGTTTCTTCAAGTAGTAAATTTTGTTTCCTAAGAAATGTGTTTTTTAGAATTTAGAGAATTTTTATTTGCAAATTAATTTTATTATTATTTTTATTCTAATCTGATTATTGGAAATAGAAAGTAAAATGCTTACATTTAAGACATTTCTAAAGATGGTAATGAGTAGGAATTTCGAGCGGAATTCCATTGTTTACATCCATTTGCATAAACAGTGACTGAATCACCGCGTTCCTTCAAGAGTAGTAAAATTTTTTTACATTTTTCATTCAGTTATTTTCATTAGTTAAGAAATTGTTTCTAAACAATGCAGAGGAAGCACTTGATCAAATAATATAATTATAAACAGTTCATTCATTCATTGTCGTGTGCCAGCTAGGCTGGCAACATGGGGTGCGCTGCTCCACTTTTCCAACTAAACCATATTTTGATGTGGAGTCCGACTTCCTCAGTACACACATGCCATAGGGACCCGTTTATAGGGTAGGCAACCATTCACACCTCATTCATACAAGGAAAGGACAGAATGGATAGAGAGAGAAAGTACATCCATGCCCAAACCGAGATTCGAACCCAGGACCTCCTTATCCGTAGTCAGGCACACTGACCACTAGACAAGTTGGTCGGCATTATAAATAGTTAAATTTATTGAATAAATCCAAAATTTTATAGAAATAAAACTGATTTTATTTTAAAAACGGAAAAAAATTAATTAAATAAACCGTCATGCACAATTTCTAATTAAATGCAATACTCTGCAAAAATACTTAAACAATTACTAATTTCTTCACGAAAACAATTATTAGTTAATTTTCCTTCAATAATATATAAACATCACTATTTTAAGAACAACTTAAAGAGAGTAAAACTAAAAAAAGTATCTTCGAAACAAAATTAATTGTATTTCTTTTGTTAAGGAATTAAAACTTAATTTATTGATGATATGTATTTTTCATATTATTTTTACTCATAAATCATAGCAAAGTATTAAGTATAGAAAAAATTTATGCGTCATTTTAATATTTAATTCTCTTAAAATATGTTCAAAATCATGAATTTTATATTACATTGTAGTAAACGATTAATATGACAAACTAGATCCAATGATATCTTAAATTTCATTTTAATAGAAATTCGCTTGCAAATATTCTAAGAATATGAATATGTTTATAAATTGAATATCTGAATAAAATGTTTACTTCTAATGATATTCCTATGTTATATAAATATTTTACAGGTATCTTGAATTGGATTAAAAATAAGTAACAAAAGTTTTATAAAAAAAATCAAAATTTTTTTTTATTTTTAAAATTTTGTTTAAGTTTTAATATTAAGGGAAGAATATAGAATTTACATGCAATAAATTTTAGATTATAACATATCAAGAATGTGAATAGACAATCATTTTTCTTTTCTTAAAATATTATTAAAACTTTTTTTATTATTTTGGATTCTTATCAGTTTACGGTATAATCTAATTGTACAACAGAGTCTCTTACTTAGCTCTTACTTTAAATTTTAAACATATTATTAAAATATTTCAAGCAGATGAAAAAGGACGTAAGCATAAGAAAAATATGAATATTGTTTGATTGTAAGTAAATAATATTAAAAAATAATAAGTAATATTTATAGAAATTATTGAAAAACAATTATTCGCAAAATATTGCAATCCGATTTTTTATCGCTTATAGTTATAAACTCATTTTTATTTTTAATTTCAATAAAATATTTGTATTTTGATACGATTTTTAGAATTTTCTTTTGACAATCACTATATTTATAAGCAAATAATGAGACTGTGAAAATGAAATTGTGTGTGATTTACTTTTATAAAATCATTCTAAATTCTAGAAATTCATTACCAAAAAATTTTTCGAAATAAATTACTATTCTACTTTTAACACAATTAAAATTGAATAAATAAATTTTGCTATTAAATTTTTTATTATTCATTTCAATAAAATATTAGTTGTTTCATGTAATATTTTTTTTTTGTAAATTAATAGTTATTTTAATTTTTCCAACTTTAAGTAAAATCATTTAAAATTATTTTCATCACAGTTTAGTGAACTATTTATATAATCATCTTTCCTTTCTTTTATTTTGCTTTGTTTAATTCTTATTCTTACAGCATAAACAACTGAATGTAATACACATTTATCCTTAATTCATTGAATTGTAAGTTTTGTTTTAAGGTTTTATTTCACAGGAAGTTGATCTTAATTTTCCCAAAAATATTCTCTCTTCGTAAAATAATGCTTTTAAATTGATTCAGTGACGTAAAAAGCAGTTTCCGGTCATAACTAGTTATTAAAAGATCTCGTTCTTTGAAAAGAATTCGTGAACCATGTGAACGATCAGTTACAGGTTATTACGATGCATTATTTTCTATTCCATGTTAGTAGCCGTTTGTTTAAATTACTCTGATTCTTAACGACGGCCATTATAATCTACTTAAAACAATTCTCTCAGCCATGGAACAAACTCTGCGAGAATTCTCCATTTTTGTTTTCTTTCTGGTTCTGTCTTACGAAAAGAAAAACGAAAATCTATAAGTCAGACGTGGTAAGAAGTTTCTTGACTTCTGCAGAAAGTGTACTTCTGACAACAGCTGGACAACGGATGAGAAATGAAGTTACGCCTATGGTCATTAGATGAGTACGTAGCGACGGCCATTACAAATGTCCCATCGCTTCTTAATTGCAGCCGCAAACGATAGATGGCGGGGTGGTTACAGGAGGGTTTACGCTTGAGTTGCAAAGTATGTAAGTTGCACCACGTATTATTTTACAGCCTTAGGGCCATTGGACACATGTAAGAAGAGAAAAGGAAAAAAAAGATCTAGATTAAAATATAGGTTTGAAAGAAGTAATGGAATAAATTGTCCACAGAAAATGACAATGATTCCTTCAATTTATTGTCAAAAAGAGAAATTACAAGAGAAACATTGATTGTGGATTGGTGGGTTTTGGCCTCAGTTAGGGATATTTACACAATGTTTGAAGGCTACCTTTATATTTTTTCCTTTTTTTCTTCCTGTTTGTTGCCAAAATAGCCATGGAGCGTTAAATTGAAATAAATACACACGCAGTATTTGTTTTCTTTTGTCGAAACGTGAGAAAGTACTGAACGTTGAATATATATATATATATATATATATATATATATACACTTTCAGGAACTTTTCATAAATTTTATTTAACTATTAATTTGTATGACAATAAAAATTTATGCTATTCGATTATTTAAAAATTAAATAACGCATGCTAGAGCCTTAAATTAAATTGTTAAATTTTGATCTTTTTAAAGTCTGATTTTAAAATGAAGTTTAATGAAAAAATTTAAAATTCTAATAAAAATGATGGATAACTTTTATAAAAAGGTTTACTATTTTACATTGTTCTTATTTCTTTTTCTTAAAGAAGAATACTAATGTTTTATTTCCATTAAATCAAATGCGATAAAACTTATAATATATAAAAGGCATCAAGAATTTAAAAAAACACAGAAAAAGAAAAAAGAAAAAAACTTTACTATTATCTATTTTTAGTACTGAAGTCCTATACAATTATTAATGTTTTTTATGTATCAGTTGGTAAAATAATTAAAATTATATAATTATGAAAATCCATAGATTTTCAATTCGACATATTATTTGGCATGTAAATAAATAATGTTATTAATGATTAATTCTCTAAAAGCAATTGTTCACTTGAAAATTATACGAATTTTGAAGTAAAGTTGTATTATGATATTTGAATGATACATTCAAAAATAAAATGTATCATTCTAATACAATGCATAGAGATAGTGAATATCATCTTTCAGAAAAAACACGTTTAAAAAATAATCAGAATTTTAATGCTTGTAAAAATATTCATCAGATATTTAAAAGCATTTTTGAATACATTTAAACTGTAAAAATTATTGCGTATCTATAAAAAAAAACTGTCGTTTGTTACAACCTCTATAATGAGTTTTTATTTCAATGTTTCAAATAGATGGTCATATTATTGTTTGAAGTAATTTAAAATGATTTTTGTCAAATTACTTCATTTATTCCAAATAATTTTGAACTGAAATAAAGGAGATATTTTTCGGTTTCAATGCAAATCAAAATATTTCAGTCTCATTGTTATTTATCTTTCTCGTTTCTGAATTGTCCTATTGAAAGATTTCAAGCTTAATAAAAAACTAGTTAACTGCATTAGATTCAATTTCTATTCTAATATCATATATACATTAAATCTCGTAATCATATTTAAATGTACAGTCTTACTTCTGAATGATAATATTATTCATTTTGTGGCGAATTACTATCAAAAACTCATTTTATAATTTTATACGCAGCAATTCAAAAGGACACTTAAATAATCTACTGAAAACAAATCTTACCAATCATTTAAAGTATTTCTCCTTAAACAAAATATTTATACGTCCCTAATCATATTTGATTACTTCTAATATAAATAATGCTCTGTTACACAATTGTTAGCGAGACATGAACAAACAAAATAGATCTTTTAGCTAATAGCCAGGAAAAACTAACGAGTCCAAGCGTCTGACTTCCGTCCGAGTTCTTGGGGTGAAGCTACACAGCTAATGACCAGTCTTTCCCGAAAATTACAGGCTTGGTATTGGTGGAATACAAGTTGCTATTTAAAGTAAGCGACTTGCTTGCGCTCCTAAACACGATGTTTAGACTTACGTAATTGGTATAATTGGGTAATATAAGAATCAGAGACATTACAGAAGTTATGATTTCGCAGAAAACTCTGATTAGCCAAGATGGCTTTAGTTTTCTATTTTCCCACCATTATATTTGGAACGTTTGTGATGTGTGATATGGAGTATTAGGAAGTTTTAAATTTGCTTAATGGTGTTTTTACTACATGGATGCCTGTGAAATATAAGAATTAAATTTCTTATTCAATTGTTTTTTTTTTTTTTTGGCAATAGATAATTAAAATTCCAATTATTAAAGAAGATTCTTAGAATCCTTTATTACTATAATTTGCGGCACTTAATAACCTGAAATATACTTTTTTTGAATTAGGGAGAATAAATTCAGATAAATCTGTAGTACAACGGAAATACGAATAACGTTGTTTTTCTATGTTTTTGATTAGAAACCAAAGATGCATCAATTGATTTTGTGAAGTTTTATTTTTGCAAAGATTCTATGAATTATTTTATTATAAGTAGCAAGCTAAGAATTACGTTTAATTCAATATTCATTATTATGATTACTTGTAAAATGTTAAAATGATTAAAATTTAGTTTTAACATAATATAATTAAAATGTGTCACAATTAATATAAAATATTCCTTCAATGAATTAAATTTTACAACTTCAAACCTTAAACGAGCAAAAATATTCGTTTAAATTTAAATCTATAATTTAAGTTATGAAAAATTTTCAAAGTAGTTTCTATTCAGTAATTTAAACATTTCATATTTGAATGTCATTGGTTTAACAAAAATATAAGAAAACATTTATCTAATAGACAAGTTAATTGTTTCTTATAAAAGTCCTAATGTTTGAATAGATATGAAAGGGTTTACTATATTCTTGTGGTAGGACACCACCTTCCAAATGAAAGGTCATGGGCTACTTGAAACTATCAACACATTGTCCAAATGATAGTAATAATTTCTGAGGCTCATTCTGGCTTAGTGGTAGGACAGAATCTTCAAACATACAGTTAAAGAGTTAAGTCCCAGCCATTGTTGAACAATGGAAGATGGATATTGAGTTTCTGCCTTATGCATACACATTTGCAAAGTACGTGCTTGGAAGTCTTCCGGGTTTCCATCATTACGATACGGGCATATGAATCCCTACTTATGAAAATCTTCCCAGAAGACAATTGTCTGGTGGACATTATGAAAGCCTTAACAGCATTAGGCCCTTACAACGCGGAGTCAAATGGACATACCAAAACTACAAGGGAAAGTTTGAAGAAAATAAAGCTTTACATTTCTATTTTTTGTTTCAAAAATAGAAAATTGATATTCAATGATAGTAATTTAATTTTAAATGTAAGCAATTTTTTTATTCATAAAAAATAAAAGCTTTCAACTGTTTCATGTGATATCAATAATTATTACGATTTTTTGCAATAATAATATAATATTGATATTAATAGTAAGCCTCTATCTTAGTATAAGAAAAAAATAAGATATACCTTAAGAGGTGAACTAAAACTGCTTTGAAATTTTGTAAGAATGAATTTTGTTTGATTCTAATTTTTTATTAAACGTGTCTTTAGGAGTGCAAAAGAGTAATTCCTTGTAAGTAAAAGAAAATAATAAATAAAGAAAACATTCAGAAATAAAAGCCATTTAACACGTGTTAGGGAGGCTTCTCATGTATACAATCGGCACTTAAAAGACAATAACAGAGTGTGCCTACTCCCTGTAAAAACGTTTAGATCTCTTCATTGTCTGTGGTTTCTCTGGAAGGGTAAATTACGACTCTCTGCCCCTCTCTGTCGGAGAAACAGATAAAGGAAACACACGAGAAACAAATAAGAAAATCCACTAAAAGAGAAAAAAAGAATACATATAAAATAGAAAAAACAAAACAAAGAAAATGGAATCAAATGTAAAGGATAAGAAAAAGCCCGCGAAAATTTATTAGAGTATTCTCCGGTGGTGAACACAATGGCCGTTATGGGCACTTAAGCAGCGGTCTCCTCGGCTTGCAGTTGAACTCAAGCCTCGCACAACTTATGCTGAATATCTGTTTACGGCCCTAAAGTTGTCCGGGAACGTTTATCCGTCCCTGAGTTATGACGGAGTCGCGATTAAGCGAGAAAAAGTCGCAAAATCGCACCTCGATCAAATATTCCATTGCCTGTCTGGCATTGTTCGCTGGCGGCCATTTTAAGTAGTCATTCTCTTGAGCAAGCTGAATTTTTACATATAATACCGTTAAAGGTCCATTATGATCAGACATGTATGCATTTATCTGCACTGCTTCCTTGAACTGCAGTTCACAGAGTCTCCTTGCTAAACACCCTTACGCGAGATTGGCACTTCGTCTAGTGACGTAATCACCCAGAGTCCTGCAATCGAGAAAACGAAATGATTTACGTTCTGACTTTTACGCAACATATACTTGCTACATAAACGAATTCTGTATGTTTTAAAATCATTTTGAAATATTCTAATGTAAGAAAAAATTTATTTTCTTTTATCTTATTTTTCGTTTTCAATTTCTTTAAGAAAAGTATTTTTGAGATGATTTAAAGATCCTCCTTGAAATATTATACTTTGATAATTCAAATTTTCGAAGAAAAATTAATTTAATGCATCTCTTTCCAATTTCAACTGATGTTTGATTATGCAAGATAATCGGTTAGGAAGGAAAATGTGTAATTTCTCAGATTACTTAAGAGAACGATTTAATTTTGAGATATATTGCGGCTTTTCGCTTTATTCTTAAATTGAACTATTATTGGTTTATTTAAATTATACGCTATTATGATAATTTAAAAAGTCAAATGTAATATGAATCTATTTATTAAAAGTTTTACTTATTTTTAAGATATTAAATATTAGAGATATATCATTGTGTTTTGTTTAGTAATATATTTCAACAATAATTGGAAAATGTTTTGTCAAAAATCCCGTAAAAAAGGCTATGGCAAATTTTAGACTGCAAACAGGCTATGATCATTTGAATAAATTTTAATATCTAAAATGAGTTTCTTATAATTGTTTTTTATAAATAAATGTTTCTCATAATAAAATAATAAGGGGAAAGTAGTTTTATTTTCAAACAAACACCATAAATATATTCAGGAGTTGAAATATGCATAGATCATCCATTTATTTAAATATACGCATATTTATCAAGTTAATCATACTCTTATTTTTCCATATGCCTATCTGGGGCCATTTCATTACGTTAGCCCAATTTAGTGACATAGGTCTATTCTTCAAAGATATACTTTTTATGATGTAAAAATGTCTTGGAATAGTCTTAAAGATGCAAATTTTACTAAATGGACTCATTAATTAAAATATAGATGAAATTTGTAAATTTCTATGTAATTAGAGACATTTTTTAAAATTTCGTTAGAACTGTGCACAAATTTCTAAGTTTTGTATATAAAAAAAAATATTTATCATACAAATATAATAAATGTATATAAAGCATTTATAAGGATAATTCAATTTATTTGAATTATCCTATAAATAGTGATTTGATACATCATTTATTATCAAAATATTTGATACATCACATATATATAATAGTGAATGATATAATAATCAATTGAATTATCCTATAAATAGTGATTTGATTAAATTATACATACGCTGTTTGTAAAGTTATACTCAGCTTTGTTTTATATGACTATCATGCTCATGTGAGTGCATACATCCAAATAATCTAATTATCGTTTCCGTAAACTAATATGCTCATTATGAAATTGTGATTCCTTTGAAAAACAATTGAATATTTTTCACTTTTATAAAAATGAAATTAAAAACAAAACACGTTTATCTTTTAATTTAGCCTTCAATATGTGTTGGAAAACTATTAGTCACTTGTTGAAAATATTTTCGTATACAAGAAGAATTATATTCAACATTTTAACAAATGCTGATTATTTTTGGTAAAATTGATGCTAATATTTCATATCCCTTTCCTTATAAGGAAAATATCATTCATAAATAAATACATCTTATTACATAATTCAAATCATACACATTTTTAGAGATTTGAAGACTTAAATTCAACCTGATTAATAAAATGTAAAATTTACAAGTTAATACTTAAATAAAATTTTTAAATTCTAAATAAAGGCGAAAGCATAATTATGTTTGTTGTATTTAGCTTTTTTCCCACCTCAATGCTTCTACAATTTATTTCATTAAATTAATGATATTATTTTTTATTTATTAAAAATTTTGAAACAATCACGTTAGTTATAACTTTGATAGTAAATGTATGATTCCCATTCCATTATTTGTTTAAATAAATACAGTCGTATGTTAAATTATTAAAAATATTAAAATTGAGTAGAATTTTAAGTAGCAATTGATTTAAAATGTAAAGTAAAATGAGATATTTTTACAATTTTTTTAAGAAACAAAACTTTTAAATGTTTTTAAACTATTATTTTTTATTATCAATACCCACTTATTTTCTACTTTAAATTTTTTAACGTTTTCGGTTAACTGTTTTTATCCTTTTTAAAATTTGCATTATTTCATACCACGCAATTTCATCTATCGATGAAAATGGAAAAAAGGAATAAAGACAAGAAACGGAGAATAAAGTACAGCATTAAAGAACAGAAATCGTTTTTATCACTTGCAATTCATTTTCTTATTGTTCAAAACGTAGACTCGTAAATGATAATATATAAATAAAATATTATAAGCATCACGAATTTTTGCCATCTGTGATATGGAAATAAGAAAATTATTGCTTACAAATATTGAAAGTAGCATTATTTTTTATTATAGAAGTGCATAACACATGCAGCATATTGCATCATCAAAGTAAGTACATTACAATTAGAAAAATCTATTTCTGGTTAATTTATCAGGTAATTGTAATATATCTCACGAATACATGGAACTCACATTAGTTTATGAAAATAGTTTTGATTCACTGAATTCCCCTGGAATCATAGGGTTAAAGCTTCATAATATACAACGCATTTAGGATATTGTAAACAAATATAATATGGTTGTTATTGGATGTGTATAACATGGGAGCCAATAACGTCCTTTTTATCCATAATAAGATGTCATTAACATGGACGCCATTTGTAACGAGAGTTGTGTATACGTTTCGAAGTCAATTAAATTAATAAAAATATTTCATAACTGAAAAGTTAATTAATAAATAAATAAAAATGTCATTAACTAATTAATATATTTTATTTCTTCATTTCTTACTCAACAACATATTTTATTTATTAATAAGATAATAAAATATTTTAATTCATTTAATTTAATTAAATGAAATTAAATAATAATTTATTTAATTTAGTTTAAACTTTACTTGGCATGGAAAAATAACATAATTGTTGTACATAAAATATTTTTTATGATTTATGTTGAAGTTCACAAAGTATATGCTTTGTGAAGATTTAATTCACACGCTTTTAAGTTTGATAGTTACTCTAATTGTTGCTTAGACTGACTGCAGTTAATGCATAAAACTTGAAAATTTTTGACTTGGCATTTAAATCAGCACAGTACCCAAAAATGTATTTTTATTGATTCACATAAATGAAAAGGTAACCAGTAAAATTTAAATAATCATTTGAAAGTCAAAACCACTGTAATTACAAAAAAAAAATTCTTTAAGTACATAATAAATAATTTGTATAATGCATTGTAATAATATATTTCTAATTGTGGTGTTCCTTTAATAATATTTTAAATATTTCCAAGAACCTTTATTTAAATTTTTGCTATAAATATCATGCAGAGAAGAGTATGATATCATATAAGATATACAACAATTTCAAACTTTTTACATTTAATTATTATTATTTTACATAGTGGTGTTCTGATAATACCCTTTGACACATTTCACACGCTTTCATAAATCATTAAGATATAAAAAAATTTTAATCATTTAAAATTGTTTATTGAATTATTTCATTGATAATCAGAACAATTCAATTTAAAATCAAAATTAATACATTTTTCACTGTTTCTTTCCATATTTATTGAAAAAAATGCAAACACACAAGAGCATTTCTCATTTTGTTCCAATCGAGATTTGTATTAAAAAGGAGGTATTAGTTTTAGATATATTAATAAAATCTATATAAAAATTTATTATAAATTAATTATAAAATAAATACAACTTTTACTTATATTTTGATAATATGTTTATAAAAAACAAAACAATATTTTAAAAAAAAACGTTTTTAAATTAAATATTGTGCCAGGTTAATACGGCCCACTTTAAGAGGTTATATGCATCTGATATTCAAAATATCACATAACAACCTTCAGCTATTAATTTTTCCGTTGCTTAAATAAATGTAAACTAATTATGAATAATAATTAGCTTGCAGTTATTTTTACTTAATTAGTGCTTAGTTATTATTTTTAAATAAAGGAATAAATTATTAATTCTATAGTTAAATGATGGAGTAAAAACTTTGACATACTACAGAATAATCAATTTTCATACCATCTAAGAGAGAGAAAAATTACTAAGCTTAAGTTGAACCCCGAACTCAGGTTATTTGAACCCTGAGTTTAGTTGAATCCGGAGTTATTCTTCTAATATACTGTCCCTTTTGTATGCATTTTTGCCATTCATTATTTTCCAAAATTCTTCTTTAATATACGAGAATTTATTATCCTCATGATTTTAATATGCAAAGAGTCATTATAATTCAAAGTTACAAGACATTAATCCTCTAAAGATTTTTCCTCTAAAACAGAAAACATTAGTAATGATAAGCGCAAGATAAAATTCGCAAATAAATAATATTATTTAAATTTTCCATACATTTGATCATTTATTTTTTCATTTACTATTACTCATTAATTACATCATATGTAATAATTTAACTAATGAATCACTAAAAAGATATTTTATACTTTTATTCTCAACAAAAAGGTCATTCTTTTAAATTGTTCATCTGTAAATTGTAAAATTTCTAGAAATTTGACTGAAAATTAAACATTTTGAATTTTTTGTTTACCATTATTCTTTTATAAGCAATAAAGTGTATTTAATTCTAAATTGATGAACATCACATATTCGAATCACAGCTTAAAACTAAGCGAATTGATCGTGGCATGTGATATAATTGGACTCATTTCTTTTTAAATAAATAAAGATAACAATAAAGAATTCCTCGAAAAAGAATATAGAAAACAATGTAGAGTAGTCAGTGAGTTGGTGAGGAAATTTAGTGGTTAATTTTCTTACCAATTATATACTGATTATTAATTTCAAATCTGTTCTTATATAGTGACAATGACTTGAAATATTTAAATTTCTACAGTAAAATACTTATAAAGCAGACACATATCCACTTAAACATCACACTGCAATTCAACGATTGCTTTGTTTCGCTTAGACATTACAACATCATGATTGTTACATTGTTATGTATATATATTTAAGTTAATCATTACATAAATTTGTTGGGATTGGGAATTTGAATTCAAACTTAAATTGTTAGATAAGATTATATTCTTACTCAGGTAATTTTATATGCTTTCTTAAAAATGCGAAATCTCTGATAAACTTACAGTATAAAATAATTCTGAAGCAAAATTTTAACGATTAATATAATAAATTTAATTAGTTAAATATTATAAATACAACTGGTAGTTCTGTTAAAAGAAAAAAAGTTAACATAAAAATTAGTTTCAATGTATTAAAATGATAATTTATGTAGCTTAAATATAAATTTATGGGCAATGATATTAAAAACACAATTGATTTATGTGGATAGTTTGATTTTTGTGTCCATTCAAGCAATTAACCAAAACTATTTGAAACTGCGTGAAAATTGAAATAACAGTTTTTTTTGTTAAAATCAATCTGTTTCCGCTGTTATTTCTTTACTTATTGTCAAATGACATATAATTAAATTTGCTGTTACTACTCAATGAGAATATTAACTTATGAGAACATTCTCTTTCTCATGGGAAAAGGAACGAAAATAGAATTTTCGAGTAAATTTTCACAGTGTGTCCACTCGTGAATTAGAAGGCAAATTGGAGTGGAACTCGCCGGTAAACATATCAAAATAAACATCGTACCCTTCAACACATTTAAATCACGCCTTTTCGTTATTAAAGAAGGAGTTGTGCGTGGGAAAAGGGAAACCGGGGTCTTAATCTAGTGATAAGGAGGACCGGATTAAGTAGAAATGGAGCATGAAAACAGAGTGTCAAATTTTGAAGTCACGGAGGAGAAATTTGCGTCATCAAAGGGTGAAATACGTCATAAGCTTTAAAAAAGTGATGGATAGAAAATTAATGAGGGTATTGTTTATCTATTGTATTATGTATGTATTGATTGAATATTCAGAAATATTAGGTACTTAAGATACAAAATTGAGCTGGAATAATTCTAGAGGAACTAATCCAAATTGTTTTTATTTATGTATTGATCTTCATCGTAACAGTTTGTCGACTAAAAGCAATGTAATAAAGAGAGCATTATGTAAGGATTTTGTTTTGTTGACAAATGCTTTCTGATAAACTTTAATTTGAAAATAAAACTACAAAAGTTTTGAGGAAGTCATATAAACTTGTAAAATGTGATAAAAAAAAGAAAGATTCGAAAAAATAAAATATTCCAAAAATATAAATGCCTACAATATTTATGTATTTGAGGCTAAGATGGGATCTATTTTATACTCTTTTATAAAAATATTAAAAAATAACAAAACATTTCAATGTGTGTATATATCATTTTATACTATTTTTAATCAAATCAATTCTTAATATGCCACAATAATAATATTTAACTTTATATTTTGATGCTAAAAATAGTCTTATAGAGTTAAGAATACATAGATCTATTTATCACATATCATAAAAACTAATTCAAATATGTTTTCTTTAATTTCCTGTAATGTCTTTAAATAATTAAGAAATAATTCTATCAAAACACTCATTATTCTTGTAAACAAAAGTTGGGGAAAAAATGGCAATTTAATTTTTATAACAATAAGTATTAATACGATAAAAATTTATTTTACTGTGATTTCAAAAAAATGATGTATAGATACAGATAGTTTTATAAAGAGTTGAATAATTATTTTACTTAAATTTAAAGACTGATTTTTAATTTCTGATTTTTTTCCTATTTTAATTTTATAGACCTAGAAAGCAAGACTTAGAATATAATTAATATAGTAAAAAACGTTTTCTAACATTTTTATATAAGAATAGTATAAAAAATCACATTCTATATAATTTAAAATTAGTTGCGTAAAAACTTTCTCTTTTACAACTAAGCAAATTTAGTGAGATAAATTTCCTTTCAAGCTTTTCTTTTATTAAATTCTCTTCCCACTCTATCTATTGATGCGAAATAAGTTACAGAAAGACTAAGTAGAAAGTTTTTTAAACATTCGTTTTAATTAAAGTCATTTTACCATAATAAAGTCATCAAATAAAATAAATAATTTTATCAGCAAATGAAATAAATAAGTTAAACTTAAAATAATTGGAATTTTTTTATAATTTTTTTAAAAATTATTTAGTTGTTTTTATTGTGAATAAAATTAATTAACTATAAAGCAATTTTATATTTTATAACATTTTTTACCGATGATAAATTAACTTAGTGCTTGATTGAATTTGAATGGATTTTGTGAGAAAATTTTAGGATCACACACAATAACTCTAATTAATAGTTTCATTAGTTATTTTTTTAAGTTTGTAGAAATGCCTTAAATTATATTTCTTATAAACTATGAATGTTTACTATAAATCTGAGTATTGTTTGAATGCTATAATGAAGAAGACATATTTTCTTAGCGATTTAGTCATAAAATTAAAATAATACTGAATTTAACCGAAATAAATTAGTAGTATTCAAAAAAATTTTTAATGAATGATATAAGTTACGCTATTTGCAATTATGGAATATTTAAAAGGGAATTCCTTATAAATTAATAATTTTTGTTATTTGAGTAATTTTTGAATAATGTAAATAATTTTTTTCAGAAACTGATAATAAAATTGTAATAATATTTAATCAAAATCGATGAGTAGTGTTTAAAAAATGTTTTAATGAACTATATAAAATATTTGGCCTTGAATATTTTTGAGTAATTTCATTTTTAATTTTTTTTTTTAAATATTTATTAAATTCAAATCAATAACATAAATGTTTGGAAAATTTTCTTAACGCTTAATAAGTGTCGGGGAAAAAATTAATACGGAGCTAAAGTTAAATAAAAAAACCACATTTAATTGCTAGTTTTACCTTCGAGCACTCAGAAATATTTTCAATCGATTACTTTATCAGTATAAAAATCTTTCCCAAGCAGAAATATGCAGTAAAACAAAAACACAACGATCGAAATTTCCCTTGCATCCGGTGGGATTATATCTGACTTTCTCCAATATATTACTCTTATTTCCATTTATTAGAAATCAGAAACAAAAATGTGTTTATCTTTTCAGCAATTTACTATAAGTATTCAGACACAAAGCGTGGGAACACAACGACACCCCAGACGGAAGCAGAGCGCGACCAATAAGTCACCCTCCTGGGGTAAAAAAATCAAAACAAATCACTTTTGTTAAAAAAGAATAAAACACCATCGCTTATTGCGCCTGAAGTTATAATCAATCCTTTTCGGACCTCCTTACTGAATAAAAACATAAAAAAATAAATAAATAAAAATAAAAATAAAAAAAAAAAGAAACGGAGATTAAGTGTGTCCATTTTCGAAATCTTCAACCACTCAAGTTGAATAAACTGTTGTTATTTTCGCATGTCTGACCGGCTCGGATCTTCCTCGTAGGAAACCCGAACTTATCCACTTATTCAAGATGATGCTATCATAAAATTTGGCGTAACTTGTCCGTGGATGATAGCCCTCCACCAGAATGATATCAATTTGGCGTCCATTAAACCATATGAGCTGTTTGGAAAGAAGCGCTATTGTTAGGAACAGAGCGGTTTGGCGAGATCTTAAAATTTCTTGTATTACATGAATTTATATGTAGAGAGTCCCAAATAAATTCTGGTTATGATTCTAAATTTAGGTTATTTCCTTTCGCTCTGAATAATGACAATTTCGCTATTATTTTGTAAGTGTATTGACATAAAGGAAAATGAGGATGAAATTTTTATTACTAAATAGGAAAATTTTTCAAAGAATATGTATGTCTTATTGATGATTTACCTATACCAAAATTGTCAGTATAAGTATTCGAATCTATTTAAGTAATCATCAAAATTATAGTGTTGTTTGAAATATGTCCTTTTTAATTTGGCACAAGTCCCCGCTTTATAATACAGAAGAAAAATGGCGTCACTAGCTAAATAAATAGTATAAAAGCATTCATATTATTGTTCATTATATTGTTCATTCATTTTCAGCATACAAAATTGCAAATGAGTTTTTGAGTTAATTTCATAGTTTATCTGCTTATTTACTTTTCTAATGCCAATTCAAAAGAAATATGCAAATGTTAAAATCTCTTTTGTGATAAAACTACTTAAAAACAAGAGAAAATTCAAGAACAAAAGTTACTTTTTTCCAATATTTGAACATAAATGTTATTATGCTTTATTTAAAGAATATACATTAAATTTTTATTTTTACGTAGAAATTTCAACTTAGGAGTCTAAAATTAACACAATTGCTTATCGCACGGCATTTAAAAATAGCTTTTTAACGCAAAAATTCAACTTTATTATTATTATTTATTAAAAAATTCAACATTCAAAATGCAATTTATCTATTGTTGTTCATTTTAATTTGGTTCATAGCAGTGTCTCATCAATTAATTTTACAACAAAATAATTAGGCTATAAATACCCAAGTATTAATAACTTTAGTTACATTTTTAAATACGAATAGGATGAAATACGTTATTGGAGTCTTTGTTTAAAATCACACAAATTAACTCTTGAACTATTCTGATTGTACTGTTATGTAAATAGATGTAACGTAATGAATGTGTGAAACTTCAATATATCCTTAAGCAAAATTTTCCTCCTTAATGAGATAAAACTAATAAAATAAATAAACTTAAGTACTATTTACGCTCAATCGGTGAGAATTCCTCTTTCTAATTTTTTAATAAATTTAATCAAAATTTTGGGAATGTTTTTTTATTATTTATTTTATTTATTTATTTATTTGGTGGAATTATTCTTAAATTCTAATGCAATTAAATCTTTTTACGAGACTACATATTTCCTCATTATTCTGAGTAAAGTGATTTTTAAGATACAAGATTCTACTGATTATCAAAATTTTGAAAAGGTCTGAAAATTATATAATGGATATAAAATTATTTAATATTTATCTTATCTTTAATCAATTTTATTTTCATAATATAATCTTTGCATATCATCTTTAATGTCGTGTCGTATTTATTTTTCTAACATATTTTTAAGCTATTAAATAAATACTGCTATGCAAAAAAACATTTCGACGAAATCTTCTAAAATTAGTTTTGGAATCCTCTGCGAACGATCTTGTTGTTACTGAAAACAAAACCGTGATATAAATGATATCATCCCTGCTATTAATTCAAGTAAATAAAAGTATTTAATAAAAGAATTTCACTCGTAACTGTAGCTAAATTTAAAAACTTCATTTTCTTAGTGGTCTAAATTCAATTTTTTTTAATGTTATGACATTTAAAAACAGAGAAATTTCAACATCTATTTCACATCCTTTGGTTAAAATAATAATATTTACCTAATTCTGTGTTGATTGAACTAGGAATGAGATTTGACTGTCAGTTTAGTGATTTATATATTTGATTGCCATCTTAGATTGAGGTGTTAAAAATACATCATAACTTCAATTATCCGAATCAGTTGGCACCGGACTCCATTCGGATAATCAAAGTTTGTTTAATTGGATTTTTTCGAAAAGATTCCACATTTTAATTAATTGTTATATGTTGAAAATTTGGGAACATACAACATTTTTAAACAAAAAGAACTTTTAATCAATTAAATTGAAAGGTAACACTTTTACATGTTAAGTCACAAGTGCTGTGTATATTAATACATTGCGTATGTACCGTGCTGTAAATGAATGTCATGCTTGCTGAACACCTCAGTCAAAGTAAACTGTTTCACTGCCTTTATCCGTTTTCGGGAAGCCAAGTGGCACATCCACATCTGCGAGATTTTGTGCGGGACTGATGCTCCATCCACTTCAAAGCAGTTTCAAAGCCCCAGCAAATGCTTCCCTGTCTGATGGCCCCGTTTCTGCTTCGACTCGGATATTAAAGCTATCTTCTACCTCGACATTTTCAAAGTCTACCATCATTTGAAATTTGAAATCCAGTGTCTGACTCATAATCTATTCTCCTATATCCTCAGCACTAATTTGTGTACATCCAGGAATTTTCAAGAAAAAAAAATGTTTCTGAATTCCTCAAGTAACACGTTATTTTCATTTTCTCCCTTATCTTCTTACCTTTTCTTTTCTTGAGATTTTTTCCGTTTTCTTATTTTCCATCTATTCTTCAGTCAAAATTTATTTTATGAAATTCTGAAAGCGATTCGGATAAACGGAGTTCGGATAATTGAGGTTCTACTGTAGTTTAATATCTATTTTAAGTCATCAAAATAGTAACTAAATCTATTATTGTTTGCAAAAATGTGACCATAAATCGAATGATAATTTAAATTTGGTAAGTATTAACATTCGAATTTTGCTTTATGCTTGAATATATATTATAATATAGAAAATGAATTTTATCATGAGTTTATATAAACTTATAAATTTTAAATAAGTTTATTATACAAATTCAAGATTTTTCAAAAAAAAGGAATAGAAGTAATTTAAAATTAAAACTATTTAATTCTTTATTGGGTTCATAAACGAGGAACTCAAACGTATTACAAATTATTGAATTAAGACGTTACTGTTGTTGTTGCATCCCCCGAGGTTAGCAGTGCTAGACCAGGTCCATGAGCGCGTACACTTTTAAAAAGTCCAGTACCATAAAGGACATTACTTCCACTGCAAAGTTATCTGAATATTTCAAAATTATTTAAATGAGAAGTTTTCAATAATTATTTTTTTTTTAATTTTCTGCTAACATTTAAATACTAATATCGATGAACTGTGCAATTGATAATTATTTTATACTTGTGGAAAAATGTACTTCTTATACATATATCGAAATATCCCATTTTGATCAACAATTTTGAATGTTAAGATTGTTTCGCTTTTTAAAGTTTTTCCCTGATTTCTTAAGATTTGAGACATAGAAGTAAGATGTTGCAGAAATACACAAAAATATTCTGAGAACAAAATCAATTCTAATGTATCAAGCTTAAATGAAATAAATGATGCATCTCTGTGAAAATTTTAAAATCTAATTTTTTTCTTTTTGGTTCAAGAAATGCGCATTTTATATTCAAGCTAATCTACGTAAATGTGTAAAAAATGATTGGTAATTATAACATGTAAGAAAGTTCGAATAAACTTTTCTTCTATTTAAAGATGTATTGTTGTTGAAGTTTATCTTTAATTTGATATACTAATAGCTCCCTTATAAGCATGGATTATCGATTAAATATACCAAATATTAAACCTGATAAATGAAAAAAAGATATAAAATTCAATCAACGCACACATTTGAATAAATTTTTAAGAATAATTTTACAACATTTAACATTACATGAATATTTTTAATTTTTAATTTAATGTCATTACACTTGAAATGCTTATCTAGTGTCCTCATATTTATCATGATTACTTAATGTCAAATTTGTAAACATTTGCAGTTTCTATCATTTATGCAAAACGTGTTGCCATAGTTTAGTCATTCATTAATGTGTTTCAAAATTCTAATATGTTATTTTAAGTATTTTTTTTGTAGTGGATGTAAAATTAATTGTTAGTTTTTTCACTTAAATGGTCACTGTTTCATACGAAATTTAATTCGATCACAATTTACAATTATAGTGGATCATGAATCTTTAGATTTTTAGAAAATAAAGTCCTTTTCAATAGGATTCGAATTTACAGAATGTTGAATAGATGACCAAGTAATATTCATAAGATGATAAGAATACACCGATTTCATTCTTGAAACAATTGGCATTCTACCTATTTATTTGTTGCCTATATTTTTTGTCATTAAATACAATATGAAATGAAGAATTGTTTGTAAATTGATTTTACTTGTATATATTCGCTGTAAAAGCACTGGCTGCCATATTTTTTTTACAACATTAAAATAAATAAAAACAATTCAAATTGTTTAACAATACTTCTCTTTTAACATTATCTTTTGTGACAACAAAGATACTTTAAGGGTCATTTGTCTCCAAACATCGCAGTTACCGCCTCGTGACTGCATAGCTTTTCCAAATTTGTCAATACAAAAGGCATTTATTTTTCAATTATTCAGTCCATTGCTCTTTAGTAGCATTGGGGATGAAACGCGACAAATATACGTTAAGCGATTCGCGGATGAACAAACCACTTACGAATGCCCCATCTGCGAGTGAAAAAGGCGGAAAAAATGTTGAATAACGGTGAATTGTGCATTTCTTTACAAGAAATTGTAACATATTTAGGAGCATAAATGTTTGCAAATGGTTATAAATTCGTTGGAGCGTCCCAGTGATGAAACGCTTGCTTGATCTTCTAATCGAATACACGCTTTCTTGAGCACGATAAGACTGTGTGGGCTATCTTCGCCATTTTCACAGTGAATGCATAAAAATATTCTGTAGAAATGAAACAGGAAGATCTTGGAGTATAACATATTTCCTTAAATAAACAGCTATTTTATGCAGACATTTTCATCAGCAGTAGCACTGAAAATTGCAGTGAATACAATTAAAATGCACGCGCTATTAGTGTCCTTATCCAAATGAAAGTCGGTATTATGCATACTTACTGCTTATAAAGATTATATAAAGCTGCTTATATTTTATGTATTTTATAACACACATTTAAAATACATCTAATGGTAAGCAATGATGACTGTTTTCATCATCTAATTGGTTGTGCCAAATTCTTAGCTAAATGGTCAGCATTCTGGTTTATTTTCAACAATTCGTGGATTCTATTCTCACTTCAGGCTTGAAGGGTTGTGAAGATTAAGAATTCACTTTAAATCGTAAGTTCAAACCCATTGTGCTCTGATTTTGTTGTCTTAGTGATGAAAATGACGATATATAAGGGCAAACAAATATATTTAATTTTTTAATAGATCTAAATTAAAAAATATATCTTAGAATGAGACAAACAAATCAAATTATTTGTTTGGATGAATATAGAATCTAATTAACATCCTTTATTAGTCATTGAAATGACAGATAAAAGAGCTGATAGTAACTCTGTCCCTGAATATAAAGAGCTTAAGTGTTTCACGATGTTGTAAAGCTATATGCGCATTTATAGTTTTACTTCTTAGAAAAATACTCTAAACTATCACGATTGAAAATAATTATGTTTTCCCCTTCACGAAAATCATTGATCTTCATACTGATGCATAAAAATTTTGGGCAAGCAGAAATCTTGTACCAAAGTTAATATTAGATAACGAAGAAAAATATATATATATATATATATATATATATATATATATATATATATATATATATATATATATATATATATATATATATATATATATATATATATATATATATATATATATATATATATATATATATATAGGTGAATACAAAGAAAATTGATTAAGTTATCAGTTTTGCAAAATGAAATTGAAATTTGTCTTTAAGCATTCAAATTTCTTAAAATTTAAGCAATAAAATCACTCAAGGTTATCTTTATAAGTAAATACAGCAATTTAGAATGGGGATTTAAAATCATAAATAAAATGTAAAAAAAAAGAAAGAATCCTAATATTATATATTATTACAAAATGTAAGCTATGTTTTTTAATACTTTTTTTTCTTTTTCATCTGTTTATAAATATCAGGAATCCATAAAAATCTCTCGTGAACGTATTTTTTCGAAGGAATCATAACAGAAGCTCATTGTTGTTTTGAGTTTCTAAAAATTAAATAAAGTCTGATTTTTATGAAATTAATTTTAAATTTTATTTTCAATGGTTTATGTTCAAAGTTTATTCGGATTTAATGTAAATGAAATTAATTTTGATTCAAATGTAATTAATTTTTATACAAAATGAGTGTGAAATAGCAATTTACAAATGATAATATTATTTTAAAATATTTATGATTATGTTAACAGTTTTTATGAGTTTCGTTTGAATACTTTCATGGAATACAATTCAAAATATTCATTTTTCTTAGAAATAGAATTTTGAATGTAGAACACAGAATTCAGAAAAAGTTCTGTGTTAATTGATTAATTATTTAACTCTTAATATAGTATGCGATATCTCTTTATGTTTGTGAAGATTTTTATGATCAATATTCTAACATCCTATAAATATAAAGACAGTGTAATCAAATAGATCAATGACAAAACTTTTATCTAATAACTTATTACTTTTAATATTTGCTTCATAGGTGGCAGCACAATCATTTTGATACTTTTTGTTTGTTGTTACTTTCTTATTTTAAATTTATACATATTACAACTCTTCATAGTATTCCTCTAGCTTATATAATTTTTGGATTTTTACAACAGTAATTTACTATTATTATTACATGATTATTATTCAGTTTTTAATTTAGTTTAGATTTTAATTCTCCCTTTAACAGTACACCTTATATACATCTCAACTCCATTTTATGCAAAACATTATAAACTTTTTCATACTATTTTGCACGTGCTCAAGTATGTGAATGCATGGTAAGATCTGCTTGTAATCTAACTATAAATAAAATTAATATCTTTATAAAATTTTTGTTAAGGTTCTTGGGCAGATTTGTTATCAGTAGAAATTTTCCGTAATTTGCATGATATATTTGTAGATTTCAAATATGTCAATTCATTAAAAATTTTGAATAAAATAAAATATCTCTTTTTGATGGTTTATTAACTATGCAACTTAAAATGGTCTTGATTAATAGACACAAGTGCTTATTTAAAAAATCTGAATCATAAAAATAAATAATAATTCTTGTTTTGATATGGCACAGAAAATGACTTTTTTTAAAAAATTTTTTACTTATAACAGTCTAAATCAATAAAATTGTAACATTTGTTATATAACTGATGCTTTCATCCCATCATTTTTTTTAAGTTAGTCGTATATCTGAAAATAGGTTTGTTCAAATGGTTACTCCTGGAACAACATTTTTGTACAAAAAAATCACACGCTTAGTTTAGATAAAAATGTTTATTCTGGATATCATTCTTTAAGTAACAAGTTGCTCATTTGAAGGAGAACCGCGACAATTTATTTCACATTACTCAGCAATCTGAAAGTGGTTCGCTTAAAGTCGTAATTTTAAATGCGAATATAATGATTGTTTGTTGGAAGAAATGACAGTTTTTATAAACTATTTACCGCGATCGTAGTTATTTAAGCAGCGTTAAAATGGCTTTGATTGTAAATCAGATATTTTTCCCATTTGCAACAATGTTACAAAATCGAAGTTGCAAAAGGGATTTTTCTTTATTATTTCCTTTCTTTCTATCAATGATAATGTGTGATTTTTGAGATTCTTTTTCGTATCTTATTCTCTAAAAAATAAATGGGAAAAGATAAATATTTTTGCTTAGGTTTGATAATTCATTTATTTATGGCAGTTGGTATTTTCAATTAGATGTCAACTTAATTTTATTATTTTCTGTTTAAAAGTATCTATACTTAAGCCAAACTATCTATTACATACTATAGATTGTTTTCTAATTAAAAAACAATTAAGCACTCGCACTCCCTAAATAATTCCTTTTAATTTATTTCTTTTATTAAAGTTTGAATTGAAATAACTGCTTAAATTTTAATCTTTTTTAAAATTAAATTACTTAAATTTCTTGTTTTTACTATTTTATATCAAATCTAGAACACACTGTGTCACTGTTTTAAATTCATTCATGTAATCAGATCCCATTGATTCGTAGTAAATTCCACAATAAATATTCATGAATTTATGCAATCTTCAGTATATACCTAGTTTAAGGAAAATTTATAGTGAAATCTTAAAAAAGTAAATTCATCAATTCGTGGGAACAATTTAAATACATTCAACATAGAAAATACTTGCTATCTCTACTTAAAAGAAATATATTAACACTTTTTTTTAATTCATTACTACATTTCTAAGTAGCATTGTTATAATACATTTTAATAAATATGTAATAAAAAAATTTCTCAGTAAAAATTTAGTATATATTTTTAATTTCAATCCAAGACGTGATATTTATTAATTTCTTAGTGTTTCTTTTTATTTTTTCATAGAGTTCGTTATTTTAGAACACACTATTCGTACAAATTATACGCATAATATCAAAAGATTTGAAAAACTTCTTTTCACTACAATGTAAGGTTTTATTCATTATAGTTGTAACTGCTTCATTTTGTGAAAAAATATTCTAATTTCTTGAAACAAAATTAATTTTATTTTAAATGATTGGAAATTTATCAGATGACAAGTATCATCGGATAGTTAGTTTAGCTGAATGATAACTTTCTAAAAGTAATTGGAATTTATTAATTAATTATATTATATTAATCATTTAGCAATTGGATAAACTAAATAATTTTACCAAAATAAAAAAAATCACAAAGTCCTTCAAAGAAAGAATGAAATTAAATCAAAAACTTACTCTTAAAATGTGTTTATATTTAATTGTATTTTTAATTCATCACAATTGAAGCTCTAATTAAATCAATTCTATCAATATATAATTAATTTAAAAATTATATATATGTATACATATTACTATAAATTATAATTATATAATTAGATAAATTTACAATTTTTCGTTGACGCAAGCAAGATTTAAGCATTACGAAGCTTGCAAAATACCATAAATATTGCATATTTAAATTCAAGAACCAAGAACAACATGTTTACTCATAAAAATTAATTCTTTTAAGAAAACAAGTATTGCAGTTAATAAAATCTTTGAACATAAAATAAATTTTAAAAATATTTTACTTCAGAGATATTTTAAATATATTAATTTTAAAAGAAACAAAATAATGTTAAAATATAGTAGACAATATAATATATAGATGAACTACTTTTCCAAAATCATGATTCATGGCCAATTTTCTAACAAAAGTACAGTATTTCGGTACTTCCTTGCATGTAAATGAACTAATCATGCAAATATTTATCGCTAATTTCTAATAAAAATCTATTGAATAGGTCTAAAGAATTTATATGAGAATATTTATACGAAAAATAATACTATTTAAAAAGCTTAATCTGTAGAGCAGAGCAATATTTGAATTGAAATAACCAATTTAAATACACCTCTAATTAAACTAATTTTAACAACCTAAGGATAAAATCTACATTTAAATTCATTATTTCTTAAATAGAGCTCAGAAAGCGAAGGTAAACATAACAATTAAATTAATGTATTGTGTTAGATACAGAATCATTAGAAAAATTATAAAACTATACATCTTATAATAAAATAATTTTTAGATAATTGTCCAACAATTTTTAGATGTTGTAGAAGAAAATATGCTAATGGAATATATTTATTTAATTTTTTTAGTTTAAAATTACAAATGAAAGTTTAAAAATGTTTTTTAACATTTTTATTTATGATTTCAACTTCCCATATATTTTGTTATGCTATTGGCATTTTATGTCCTCTTTAAATTCCATTAAATATGCGAAAAGTTTTGAAATCTAAAAATTATTAGTACGTAATTTTTTTCACTTTTAATCGACTTTTAATAACTGTTCAATTAGGAAAGGCATTAGAAAAGCGTAGATTTCCAAATTTCTTTAATTTATTAATAGGAAAAGGAGAAAAAGTATAAAATATTTAACAAGGTTTTTGGTTTTCAGATTTATTTTTAAGAAATATGAAAACTTTATTTATTTAGAAATAAATGGAAAATAATTGTAATACATTCTCTTTATTTTATTTTTAAACTATATATTCATTTAATAAAATTTTTAAAAATTTTTAAGAAACTCTGGATTTTTTAACTAGAATTTATTTAAATAAAGAGCTACGAACATAAATCTATCGTTATATTTTTGGGAGAATTATTTTGTGTTCAAAGCAACTTTATAATTTGCTTTAATTATTAGAATATATTAGGCACAAATTACAAAGGAATTCCTTTTTTATTCCCTTTCTATTCAGGAAAATAAAACAATATTAGTGATAGTATTACACATTTTGAACTCAAAACTAAAATTTGCAGATGAATAAATGTGATTGTACTTAGCTACTACTGAAAATTTATAATGTCTACTGGTTTGTTTTGTGATTATTTTTAAAATGTTTTGTTTAACATCTATCATTATTTTTTAATAAGTGTTCCATATAACTATGTAGTCACTCACCCATATGATTTGAAGAGTTTTCCAAATCGGAATCGGGACTGTGATGACTGTCTTTGGACGATGTGACATCTTCACGGTCATCATCATCATCGTCATCTAAATTAATGTCTTTTGTCCTGTCATCGTTTTTGGACGTTACCGAGTCATCCCTATCTAGTCCAGGGGATGTTCTCGATGGAGAATTGTCTAGTTCGTCCCTTTCTTCAGGAGGCCGCATATGGAGGATGGAATTCGAAAGATGATGGGGGTACAGGAGACTGGGGCAAACTTGTTGATTTGAGTAGATCATGTGCAAAGGCAATTGCTGTAGATGGGCAATTTGCTGATAAGCCCTGAAGGAGGCTGCGTGTTGGGAGTTTTCTTCCCGATTATCTATGAGATTTTGTATCAAAAAGGATCTTTTCGGATGAACCTCTGTGCTGGTAACATCGACATCTTCTGAATCATCCTCATCCTCCTCATCTTTTTTCCTTGTCCTCAAATCAGTGGGTTGTTCAGCCAATTCCAGAGGCTCATTGGGAGGTGTGCTTCTCTCAGCAGACATGGTAATGGTCATGTCCGTCAGGTATTTACATGGGACTGTCTCAGATGCAAACGTAAACAAACAACTCACAACTGCACAACAAATTCTTCAGTATGATTTCAATTTTTTTCAACGTAATAAATAAGAAATTGTGATTACTGGTAATAATCAGTTAGATGATTATTTGAAAGATTAAGGTTTCACAACTCAAAATTCCGGAGCAAATTGCAATACACATTGAAGTTTTGGTTTCACTTTTCAAAATCTCTTCCAAGTTGAAATTTTTAAAAAAAATATAAATAAATAAAAAAAAATGCATTGAATTAGTTTTTTTAGAGAAAAGTCGTAAATACAGAAAAACAATAATCAATTAGTAGTATTCAAAGTTATTTCTCTTTTCGCTAATGGCAACAAACGTCTAAATCAGAAGAAGGATCAGTCGAAATTGAAAAATCTTCCACTCTCGTCTCCAAACAATCAAAAACAAAAGAAGCGTGCGATTGAGATTTCGAATCACGTTGTGCACCAACAGTAAAATTAAAGCGTGTCCGAAAACATGGTTGGCCACGGTTGTATACCGTGTTACGCCATCTCAAGTGCACTTTAGGGCAGTTTGTAACATCCCCCACCTCCCCCGTGTTACGTCACGCTCAAGAGGACCAGTTACTGGACACTCGCTTGCCCGGCATCAACCAACCGTGAGTCGCGTACTTTTCCTTCCAGGGGGTTGACCGTAGTGCAGCGCCCTACAGCGGAGATCAATGTCAGTGAAGAATGCTATCGGAAATTTCGCGCACTCAAAAACTCGTGGAAACTTACAATGAGCTGCGCGCCGCGGGGTTTTGAATGAATAAAATAATTTTGAGTTTTTCTATTTGAGATCTCTTCCCTTTCCAACTAACTTTCTCCATTGTACTTATAAATAGCCTTCCAAGTGAATTTATATTGATTTTTAATATTTCTGAAACAAATGAATGATTTATTTTCAAGCAACATAAAACAATAAATAACAACTCTCTTAAACAATTATAAAAAATAAATTAAAAGTAATGCTCTTTGAAAACAACATCGTATGCGTTTTAAATCCATCAGTAATTTTAATAGTTTAACACACACAGCACTTTTGCTTTATAAATTAAAGACAATTATTATATGGATCCTCAAAAATATAAGTTGCGAAGAGTAAGAGTTGTTGTGTTTTTCATGTATTTAATGCATTTGCTATAAATATTATTAAATACATTCTTCAAAGCAAAAAGTAATAAAGATATGAAGCTATGTTAATTGTACATAATTTAATATAGATGCATAATTGTAATTAATAATTAGAAATTAGAACTTAGGAAATAATTTGTCTTTAACATATGAAATTATATTCAAAACATAAAGCTAAAAAAAGATGATTTTTTTTTTTATTATTTTATAGGAATGCACCTGTATAAAACAGATCATTTGTTAATATTATATAAATATTATACTTAACGAAAGAAAAAAATTAATTTGCTTCAAATTCATAAAAAAACTTAAATAACATTTAATTCCATATCAAATTACACGAAATTTATGTAATTAAAATTATGAAATTCAAACAGCAAGTGTAATTTATCAAAACAAAATCAGATTAGTATAAGGATCTATTTAAATTCATTACTGAAATATGGATCACTTTTAATTCATATATTTCTTAATAAAAAAGCTCCAATTTTCTCTTTAGACCAGGAATTGTTCAAGATATATATTAAAATTTAGTAAATCAAAAATCTTAAATCATAAATTAAATAAAAAAATTTCAATAAAAGTAATTTCCTTTTGAAAATCGTAAGTTTAAAATGAAGAAATTTTTACATTTTTTTATATTACATAGTGAATACATTAAAAAATTGGTGTATATAAATACTATTATAGTTGGGAAAGCTACTCATTTTTAAATTATATTTCTAGCTGCATATTTCTAATTCAGACTTGATAAGACAAGAGCTTTTATCAAATTCGATTAGGAGTTCTTATTAAGTCTGATTATCAAAGTTAGATTAGGAGTTTATATCAAGCTTGAGTTAGAACTAATATATTATTCTAACTAAAATTCTTAGTTATTGAAATCAGTTTTAAAGTTTATTTAAGACAAATTTTAGATGAGTAAAGAAATTGTTGTATGCATGTTTATAATAAACAATATTAAAAGTAGTAATATTACGAGGTTTAGAGTAGCATATAACTTCACCTGAAATTATGATAAATAGTATTTGAAAAAATTTTGAAATATCGAATTAAATTTAATATAAACAATGTTTTTTTTTGTGACGATAGTGTTCTTCACTTTTCATTAACTGGATTTAGTGAACTTTCAAACTCAAAACTTTTTTAATTAAGTCTTATACAAGAAAAAAAAAAAGAAAATTCTAGATTTTTTTAAGGTATTAGATCTTAGAATTTATAAGTAGCAACTGCATTATTCACTTTTCACCCGTTTGATTTACTATGGTGATTTATTATGGAAATTTTTAGTATATAATTTTTTCTCACCGAATGAAAATAGTATAGAATAGACATATACACACACGCAATAAACACAAAAACTTTATTAAGTAAATTAAAAAATAAAATCTAGTTAAAAGTTTCAAAGAAAAACACTTAAGAAAATATATTTAACAAGACATTTCTTTCTTAGGTTAAGCATTTTTCTTTTTCTTCGGGTATTGATTCCATTTTCCATAAGTTTTATTTTTGATTCCACATTCAGCATGCAAAGTTTTTGTAATCGGAACTACACAATCGTATTTTCTTTTAATTAGCAGAAGATTTAATATTTTTTCATCAATCCCGTCTTATATTGCATAAGGGAATGGAAATAATTCTCGGAATATAAAATTAGCTCTGTTTACATTTTCAGTTATATCTTTGGCATTTTTTTTCCTTATTTGAAAATTTGAGTCAGTATTGATGCATTTTTCTTTTTAGATCATCAAAATGTTTCACAATCACACCATGCAAATAGTTTTTAACTTTGCCTGTACATTTTTTATTGTGCCTATTAATTTTTTCAATTTACGTTTAAATATACAAAGAGACTCGCGGGATAATCCGAAAAGCCAAATTTATGCAGATGTGGCATAAAATCAGGATATAAATCTTCAATCTCAATCTCGTAACATAATGCATTTACATCTACAAATAAAAGTGCAGCTTTATCTCCATGTATTTTATGAATTATGTGTTGTAATGAAAATCATACATGAATTTTTTTATTCATTTAAATTGAAAAACCTGCTTGTATCGGACTACTTAATGTAAATTTTGCTTTTCCATCTGCAATGCTTAAATTCGAATCGAAAGTTTGAAATGAGTCAAATGAAGATTCCATGGTTCTGCTTCAGAAAGTGCTGCCAAATTACTACAGATTTTGAGCCAAGAAGCAGATTTTTTTTAACTTTCAATACTCCGGAAGATTTTTTATTATTATTTAAATTAGTTAAAACACATTTTGTTATATAATAATGATTAGGAATATATTATATCTATTATAGAAAATAGGTTTTCATAAATAGAATTTTATGAAAACCTATTTTCTTACTGAGGACGTCATCGCTTATGAATTTTAATTTTATTTTAAATTACAAATTATTTTGTAACAATCGACAGGTCTTCAGTTACTTTTACATTTTATTTAAAAGTTGTATTTAAAGTAATTTTTCTTAAATTTTTGTCCCAAATACTGAAATAGATGTTTGTTTTCCACAGAAGTTTATTCAAGCACCTTGAGATCAATGAGAGAAATGTGACAGCCTTTATACAACTACGAGAGTTGCGAAAAGAAAAATTTTCTATAGTCCATACTCTTTTGGTGAAAAGTGATAAAAATTTAGCCAAACAATTTACATTTTATCATATTACCGATAAAACTTTATTACAAAAAATTAAAAATAGAATTTATTTTTTAGATTGGAATATGTTAAGTAGATACATTTTAGTTTTCTGCACAATAATAATTTATTATTTTCACTTAACTAAGAAGCGTAATTTATAAGAGAGTGGAATATAGATATTCTTAGTCTGCAAACTTTGTGTGTGTGTAGACGTGAAATATTTAAATATTTATTTTAAAGTTTTTCTATAGCATTTCATGCTTTTAAAAATGCATACTAAATTAATATAAACTTTCTAATTGTGAGAATAAAAAGCAATATCATTTTAAAATACTTAAACAAAACATTTTAAAATAATGAATTTATTTTGAAAGAACTTTTGATTTATTAAAAACCACAATGCACATTTATTTAAATTGATTTTTTTGATACGAAGTTCCCCATAGTATTGTTTGTCGCTCAACGGTCATTTTTTGCTCACGATTGCTAATTAGACCGGGACCTACGATTTAAAGTGGATTCCGAACCACTACATAGATCCATACCCAAGGTGGGATTCGAACCCATGAACTGTTGAACCGAAAACAAGAGCGCTAACCATTCGGCTGCCAGCTCAGCTTCCCAGTGTATTAAACTTAAGCGCATTTTTATTTTCAAAGATTTTTGCGTGACAAAAAACACATGTTTATGAGTCTTAAGGATTTCCCCATAAAAGCATAAGCCAAAAAATAAATAATTAACAATCTTCAAAATAATTTTCATATTGACTTATCATTTAGTTCAATGCTCTACTCTTCATAATTTCCTTTTATATAACTTTAGGAATAAGTTCTATTCATAAAAAGTTTATAGTGTAAAATATTTGTTATGTATAAATTTACATCTAAAATATACAGGGTGATCATAATTAAACTGCAAATTTAAAAACGCTGTAAAAAAAGAACCACTGGTCAGAAAGACCTGAAATTTCACCAGAATGTACTTCAAGCAGGGGGATTTTGTTTGGTGTGGGAAAAAATAAGGAAAAAAGTGGCCAATAGATGGCGCTGCACAGGTGGCTGTAGGTTAATTGCATGAATTCTGACATGAACGATAATCATTTGTGGCTGTCAGCTGAACGTTAAACCAGTTGTGCTATTGTAAGTCAGGCAGATCTTGTGGCACTCTTGGTCTAAAGCATATTCAGAGCGACAAGGTGGTGCCACATCGAATAGGAAAAAATCGGTTTTTAATTGCCCTGCGGCCAAAAACCGTAGAGAAAGCCATCAATAATTCGGTTTTTAATGGTCCTTAGTCTTCTTCAAGAAATTTTCAATATGGTGTCCACTATTTTCTGTTAGGAGGTGTAAACGTAAAACGGTATTTTCCACAGCAGCTTGGAGTGTATCAGTGCTGATGTTGTTAACGTGCTGAGTAATGCGGCATTTCAAATCCGCTAAGGTGTCTAAACGGAGCACTGTGTGTGTGTGTGTGTGTACACAACATTTTTCAGAAATCTCCTGAGCCAAAAGTCACAGGGAGTGATGTCCGATGATCGTGGTGGCCAGGAAGTTGGAAAATGTAGGCTGATAATACGGTCATTTCCGAAATGGCGTTGCATCACCATCGACAATTAATGAGAATTCAGGCTACTCAGTTAAATTAAGACGTTAATTTGCATATAACCACCTGTGCAGCGCCATCTACAGGCAATTTTTTTTCCTAATTTTTTCCCACGCCAAACCAAATCCCCCTGTTTGAATTATATTCTGGTGAAATTTCAGGTTTTTCTGACTAGTGGTTCATTTTTTACAGCGTTTTTAAATTTGCAGTTTAATTATGATCACCCTGTACTTACTCGACTTCCATTTTTTTAAATTTATTAAATATATCAATAATTTCAATCAAATACATCAAATTACAATAAATTATTATCGAATACAAATAATTATATTAAATTTTTGGGTAGTTTTCATTAACGGCACATAGAAATAATTTATCTCTCGTGTCTTTAAATATTGTTAGAAATATTGGTTGTCATAAGCTATCGTTTAAAAGCGCAAAATAAACTGTTGCATGTAGTTTAGCATTTATAAGGCTTATTTTCAATATTTTTATAATAATCAATGTATTTTATTTAATAAATACATTAAAATTGTCATAAATGTGTCTGTGGCATCAAACTAAATGATTGGTCAATATCAGTATGTATTTGATAACTGCATGGGTATTTCGGCTTTCCTTTTATTCTTAAAAGCAGTGAATGTATGGATTTGTCATAGAAACGGTTTTTGAAATTAAAAATTTAAATAAAGTTTAATGTAATTAGTAACTTTGTATTAAATTAAAATAAATTACAAAAAAAATAATTTAAATGAATTTTGTGGTAGTTATGTAGTAAAAAATTAAAATAAATTCCTTATTTTGAGATGTTTTATTTAGTGCATAACTTAAAAGGATATTGCTTTTTATACTCATAAATGTAGAAATACATTATATGCTAACTCAGAAAATCTTTGAAAGCATAAAATATTAGAGAATGCCTTTGAAATGAATACAGTAATCCTCTCTATAACAAGCTACTCTTATAACGCGTTTCCATATAACGTGATTTCATGTCCCCCGTATAACACGTGTTTTTCTTCATACAACGCGTTGATTCCCCCCCCGTTATATTCCTGTACTGCGAAATTTATATTGATTTGTATAGTGCACACAATCAGTTTCGCGTACATTTGCACATTTTGACAGTTGTGTTCTTATAAATTTAAATTAAATAATATTATTAACTTTTGAACATATTCTGCTAAAAAAAATGGTGAAACCTTGTTTTAGACAGCTCCTGCAACGAATAAACATGTAATAAAACTGTTTTTGGAATTATTTGAAATTTATTGCTTTTAAGGTACGTTTGTATTGGTTTTTTCTTATTCAAAATGATCTGAGTTTGATTTTAATAAAACGCACACATTTCGTTCATAACATAGTTTTTCCTTAATATTCGATTTAAACCTCCTTTAACGAAAAATGTTAGACGTGATTTATTTGTCCATATTGCGTTATACCAGGTCATACGAGCGCGTTTTATGAGAATGCTCGTACAACGCGTTTTCCTATAACGCGGAACTAATATACCGTGTGATAGGAGGTATTATTGTATGTAAATTTTTGATTTCTTAGAAGCTCGCACACTTAATTTTTTTTATATTTCATTCTCGTTTTCGTTACATTTTTTTAATAATAATAGAAATAAAAATTTAATTTATTGTTGCACATAAAAATAGAATGTATCTCTTAAACATATTCCAGTCCAAAAATGTAATATATATCCTTATATTTTATTAATTAAATTTTATTGTTAATGTCAGGAAAAAAATATCTATTATAAGTTATTATAATCGGCTATCATATCTATCTGGTGATCAATATTTTAATTTTATTTGAATCGATTCTATTAAAACAAAAATATTATTTTCAATATTTCATAATTATAAATATTGCAAAAATTAAGTTCAACTTTTAAGCAAAACGTAAAAGTAATTGAACATACTTTGGTTGTAATGAAATAAAGTAATTGAACATATTTTAATTGTAATGAAATTACGAGGTATATCCAGAAAGTAAGTTCCTCTGCTGCTTGTTCATCTCTGCTGCAGCGCTGTGATCGCAGTTCAGCACATGCGCGGTAGACGCTCTGTATCAAGGATAAAAAACGTGCGCCATTTTGAGATCGCTGTCAGCCACGTACGCTTTTTTGTGCTTGTTTACAATGTCGGTGTTTATTGAAAAACCCGCCGCTTGTGAAATCAGATCTGTGATTCGTTTTCTGAATGCTAGGAAAGTGACAGCAATTGAAATTTATCGGCAAATTTGTGAAGTTTACGGACAAAATACGATGAGTGATTCTATGGTAAGAAGATGGGTCCGACAGTTAATGAAGGACGTAGTGAAGTGCACGATGAAGAACGAAGTGGGCGTCCATATTTGGTTACAGAAGAACTGGTTCACGCGATTGATGACAAGATCCAGGAAAACCGCAAGCTTACAATTAGTGCTCTCGCTATGGAATTGACCATCCTCCGTACAATTCTGACCTCGCTTCTAGCGACTTTCATCTGTTCTTACATCTCAAGTCTTTCCTTGGCGGTCAACACTTTAACAATGACGAAGAGCTGAAAGAAACTGTTTCCAATTGGTTGAAGACACAGGCGGCAAACTTCAATGAAGAAGGTATACAAAAACTTGTGCCACGCTATGACAAATGCCTGCAAAATTTCGGCAGTTATGTGGAAAAGTAGTTTAAGAGTTTTAGAGTTTTGTGCAATAAATAATTTTTCTGTATCTGTACACAATTTAATTTTATTATCAAACGGAACTTACTTTCTGGATATACCTCGTATTTTTATGTGAGAACAAAATTACAAATTTAGAGAATCTTGACCAATTTAAAGAACTCATGTATGGAATATTAGTATAAAAGGTATTATTTAAAATATAAAATCAAAAGAATTCTAAGTATACTAATAAAAAAGTGTTTAAATTAATTTTTTTATATGATAATAATTCAACATAAAATTGAATTTTCATCAAATAAACATACGGTATTAAAAATATTCAACTGTACATGGAATATATTAATGAATTGCAAAAAAGTAATGAAAACAATAGATAATAAAACATATTTTTCTTCCATTCAAAGAGTAGGTGATCTATATGAGAGAATTATCAAAATAAAATTCAGTTTTCATTTTAAGTAAATTTTTTTCATATGTTTATTGTAAATAATTATTTATACTTTAATATACAATAAGAATAATAGTGAAGAACAGTTTTAAGTTTGGAGTATTCTAAGTTAAATTTTAAATATTCCAGTTTATTAATATTTGAATACAGTAAAAATAAAATTAATTGTTTTACATTATAATACTTTTTAAAAATGTTCTGAAATAAAGGGGCTAGTAAAATATAAAATTAAGTACAAGTAAGATTCTTAAATCTAATTTATCCCAGCTGAAGTTCCTAAAAATAATATACATATAGAGCATACATAAATTTGCAAACAAATCTAGATTTAAATTCTTTCTTAATAGGATAAAAAATTGCGAAATAAATATTAAAGTTGACTTTAAAAATCCCAATGATAATGAAAAATAAAAATTTAAAAGTCTATTCTTTCAAAAACCTATTTAACTATGCTTGAAATATATTAATGAGTTATGAAATAATAAAAAAACATTATATAATTAAACATATATTTCACTAGCTTATATAAAATTAGTTATTTATATAAGAAAAATATCAAAATAAAATTCAATTTTCATTGTTAGGGAAGTCTTTTCTCACATGTTTCATAAGGAAGGAATTACTTATATTTTAATAAAAGACACGAATGACAGTAAAGAATAGTTTGAAATTTGGGCTATGTTAAGTTGAATTTTAAATATTTCAGTTTTGTAATATGTTAATGCAGTAAAAATAACATTATCTCCCATTATAATGTTTTTTAAAAGTTTTCTGAAATAAATGAGTTAATAAAATATAAAATAAGTAAATTTGTTTTTTATATCTAATTTATCAAAGATCGTAAAAATTATATATATATATATATATATATATATATATATATATATATATATATATATATATATATATATATATATATATATATATATATATATATATATATATATATATACGCCTAGATAGATATAAATTTTTTATTAATATACAAAATAATAAATAAAAAGTTGAAGTTTAATATTAGAGTTCACTTTGAAAATTCCAATAATAATGAAAAGCAAAAATAGGAAGTTATAATGTAACATAAATATTAAAACATTTTAATTTAAAAATTAATTTATGACACACAAAAGTTTTTATATTTGAATTGTCTTACGATCATGTCTCAGGCCAATCTTATTATGACAAATTGACTTCATACTCTGTAACATGTATGTAGACTATAAGAGGATATGCGGGGAATTTTAAATTTTCAACTTTCTATATTTTTTCTTTCAACGTTTTTATCCATACTCTCCACGTGGGGACTTTATATACTGGCTCAACAGAGTTCGTTCGTTTCTCTTGATTTCTGCAGACGAATGCCAAATTTGGCGTCAATCTGCCAGACTCTGTAAACACGTTATAATAATTTTCGATTAATATTTCATTGTGTTCTGGTAACAGTTAAATTGCTTTTATTTGTTGAGTTTAACATTAATACTGGCCCAATATGAAGCTTTCAATTGTATCAATAATCGAAAATTTTGCGATGCACTTAAGCATTAAAGATTTCTATAAACGCAATAAAAATTTCTTTCGACATTTTAAGTAGATAAGTTTGAGAATAGCATTTTTAGGTTACCCAGAATGTAAAAAGCTTATGGCAACCATTGATGACGTAGAAAAGGGGGCGCTTCCACTGTATTGAACTGAGAATCAGTTTTGACAGTTAAATTTATGTGAAAGTTTTAAGCCCACTTTAATGACTAAAAATATAAAGGGGTGGAATGAAAGGTGTGTTCTTCAACTGCCATCCTGAAATATTGCAATCGCCCAGGATAAATCTAGAACATCTACTTAATCAGCAATCATGAAATGATAGATTACAAATAGGGAAAAATAATAATAAATATTTTTAAATATATTTAAAAAATAATTCTACATGCTAAATTTTTTAGCATAACTTTGAAATTACGATAGATTTAATCAATTTACACTTTCAATCTTAGGAGTAAATGAATCAGTCTTTTATGTTTCCTAAGGCTTATAAATATAAATGTAAAATATTGAAATATTTCAAATCAAAATGGCTTACAATGATCGTATGAATGTGATTGAGTATCTTGTCAAATAATTATTTCCTAAAGAAATATAAATGAAATGTATTATTAAACGCAAAATGTTACTTACCTAATGAAATGTATTCATTTACATAATGCGGAATGAGATGAGGTTTTACTTGTCTCTCACATAAAAGAAGTGTACCTAAAATATTAAATATTTTATTTTAAATGTACAGTATTGACTTGAAAATATATTTTGTTGTTATATTCTGTAATAAGTGCCTCAAATTAAATAGATGAAATAGGCCAAGTAAATTAAGTTTAAATTTATTTGTGATTCACACAAATTATTTTTTGTAATTGATTTATTTGTAATTGTAATTGTGTTTATCAATAATTTAAAATCAGCAACTATTGTTTCAAATTTATGATAACACTCTTTAAGTATTCTAAATATTAATAGGTTCCATTGCACGTGAAAATATGCATTGTTTTTTCCATTAACTAAGCTTTATTTGAATGTTTTAATTTGATCCTATTTTCATAAAGCTCTTTTTATTCCTTGAGGCTTTAAATTTAAGCTATTTAGTGTTTTGTTATATCAACATTGAAATACATATTATAAAATAATTTATATGGTTTGTGATACACTCAACGATTATTTTATCACGTGAATGCTGAATAGATTAGTACCTAGAGTTCAAAGGGGATTTCGGACTGTACTGCATGTATATGAGGCAGAAATTGAATCCATGAACTGCAGAACCGAAGACAAGAGCACTAACCATTCTGGTACAAATGCGGGACTGCTTGTCTGATTTTGGATCTTAAGTCTTTACTTAGTATGGATTTTAAATAATTATTTTAATTCACGCTTCTATTAGATGCATTTTTTCCAAAATTCTGGTATTTTTGAGCAATTCAAAAACTTAAATTCAAACATTGATATGAGCCATTTAAGAATGGTTTGCCGTGGTAGCCTAGTGGTTAGGGTATCGGCCTTCCATCCGGAAGGGTGGGGTTCAATTCCCAATGCCGCCAAAGACCCACCGAGTACATGCGATATACGTGCTCGTTAAATCTGTGGAATCGAAAGTCCTGTGGTCGGTCGTTGAGCAGTTACCATGAGTGCAATGGTCTGGAGAAATTTACTCCCCTTCAGATTAATGCCAAAATTGAGGGAGTAGATCCTCTGGTGTTGTCATCTATCGGAGGATTTGAAGAGCAAAAGTAGTACTTTCACCTTTATGGTGCTCTGATTAAACGAAAGACGCCCCTAATTGACTTAAATTCGCATAGCGAGCTTGGCTTGTCCAAGTGTCATTAGTAACAGCAACAACAAGAATGGTTTAAATTTATAAGTCAAAAGAGAAACTGAGTTGTAACATTTTCATTAATTATCAAAGCAAATTTTTCAGGTCAAATATATGACATCACTGACAATATTTTCAAAATATTTTTCAAAAATGTATGCTTGTTGTCGTCATATCCCACTTGATTGACACAAACATCGATCAAATCCATGAGCCCAAGCGATCCATGATGAAGGGCGTGGGATGCAGCTGCGAGAGGCATCAAAGAAAGAAATCTGAGCTTTGCAAGCATGTTGCTGCGAAAGTGGAGGGGTGGTCTTCGTAATTTAGAATCAGGAATCTAGCAGAAGATCCTCTAGACTTGGCTTCCTATCTCAAAGATATCAGTTCTCATGGAGGACATTGCGATCGATCACGATGTATTTTACGTGTGCCATTTGTTATCATTGAACATGTAGATCTTTGTTTGGATTGATAATCGAAGTCACTACATTCCATAACAAAAGCAAATCCCCAAACTAACCAGACTACCACGGCCACACAATAATTTTATGAAAAATGACACCATTTTAAATATTTTCTAATTGAGAAAGTATTTATATCTATATGTAGTCTCAAAGAGAATCTTAACTACTTTAAAGCAATTAATTGTCTTTATGTTTATTATCTTCCCCCACAACACTTTTCATCATTCAATATAAGTCATTTAAGGAATCTTGTACTTATCATAAATTTCACTTTTTTACCGGCAATATAATGTATTTATAATCAGACTTCTTTTAATCATTGAAGGAGCTCCAAATGAAATGAGGGAAGTTGATGTAAACAAAGATAAATTGCGTATTTTAAATTGACTACAAAAACACAAATAAATGTATCTTATTCAACACATGTGTTCGGAATTTGTTGTAAAAGTTATCATTTCTTAAAAGAATGTCGAAAATTGTTTCTTATTTCTATTTAATTGCAATGAATATGAACTACATCCTCGTTGTTTACATTTTCGATAAAAACATTGAAAAAACTTCGATATTGGAAGATTTGAATTTAAAAGGAGTACTACTTAAAATATCTTAAGTTACTATAACCTAATAGTTGGGTTTAGAGTGGGGAAGGTCCTTGGTTTGAATTCAACTATTGTTAAATAACAGGAGATGACTTATGTATTCTTCCTATGTTTGTGTCAAAAAGGGAGAGAGGAGTTTTTCCGCTTTTAATTCCTTGCGACAAGTTAATATGGTACACTGTAAACGAAAAAAATTTTCTGGGAAATAACAGGTTACAGATATTCAAAAATCCTTTGTAATAAACTCTTGTTTTTATTTTTCTATTTTTTTAACTGTCAGACCAAATCAGTAATTTCAAATAAGTCACAAATTTTTTAAAGTACGATATTGTAAGAATAATCAAAATTATGAAAATAAACATAAGTCTATTGATATTTTATTTTGAAATAAAGAGTATTTATTATTATTCGATCCTAAACTGCTCTGCTATTATTGACTGAGGTTGTGCGGTTGTAGGTAAAACCAGGAAAATGCAGATTTAACATTATTTTGAATTCTCAAAGGAAATATAAGACGAGAAATTCTTATAATTCTTAACGAATCTAGAGTTAAGGAATTCCAAATATTACATTGGGCTGAAAATACAGGATTAGTATAAATGTTTATATTATTCGTTCTTCAAAAGTTTTTCTTATTGAATGTCATAGTTTTTCGTATGTTAGAGCTATCCAATGGCTTTCAGAAATTAATACTGATAAGAACTGCCTTATTCAAAGCCTTTTGTGGTGGTATCGGCAATTCAACGATGTTTGCTTAAATGTTTTGAATAAGTTTGAATATTGTCTGGACGTGTCGGTCACCAAAAGACCACGTAATGAATATTTATAGTGGGTATATAAATAGCGAGTATGTGGTTTTTTTCAAGTTTAATAGTTAATATTTTTTTAAATATAGTCTTTTTCAAAATGAATGAATCATTTATGAAGGCCCTGTATATTGTTGAAAAATGATAGCTAAGTTTCTATACTTAAAATTTTATCATTTTTATCTTCTATTAGTTATTGAATCTGAGGAAAATATACATCAAGGTGCCCCTTTACGAAAATCGGAGATTTTTTTCCGCCAAGCTTGTTTTTGTGCATGTTTCAAGCAACAAGATGACGCAGAATACACGATAGGCCAACCAGAAATAAATCAACATAGCAAACAATCTGTCACCAAATTGGTGAAAAACTGAGGGACACCCTAAAGTATAGGACGCTCTTTGAATTTTTCATATTATAAGCTGAAATAAGCATAGAGACAATATTTTAGCTATTAGCCATAAGTGAAGGTAATTATGCTTAATTCTACAACAAACAGCTGATTGCCAATATGTTTCCGACAACAAACACCATTCATTTAATATTTCACGCCAGCCTTTACAAATGTACTGTTTCCAAGAGGCAGAGGGAAAAACACATCGATTATTCCCTTTTGTTTTAAGTAAAGGGAAAGCCAATGAACGGCGTGACTGACTGTTGTAACTTTAATAGTTCACATCAGAGAGTTAAGAGCTTCGATTAGTACATGACGTAAAGTTATTAATATTAAATAAGCCCTCCTTTGATGAATTGAAGCCAGCGAAGCCTTGTCAATTAACAGTCGATGTATGGAAAATTGCTCGACAAGGCTGGAGAAGGGGGGGATATTGATTGTTATAGCTTGTTTACTGGGTCGTGAATTATTAATATCCCATTGATTCCCTGATATGTTGTTAAGCAACTCTGTCGTGCATTTACTTTACAGCCTTCATTTAAGTTTCGCTTATGATTACTCGTCATCAATTAGATAATATCAAAATATTTATGTTATAATGGTTTTTTTCCATGATTTAAATATTAAATCAGGGGATTATGCAGAAGAGATTATTTTATAAAATTTTGCATGGTAAATAATACAAATAACATTTTATTTATAATGCATTTTTTATAAGTCTAGCAGTCTACGTATGTCATTAAATGGAATTTTACACTTTTAATATTTAATACCAAATAATCTGAGGATTTATTAAGATAAAATACATTAATTTTACTAAATATTTCTGTAATTAAATCACGCTTTATTTACCTAAGTATTTCAAATAAACTTTTTTTAAAAATTAATTGGTTCAATTTTTAGAATTATTAGTAAATTTGTTTTGGTATTGAAACTGAGCTCAAAAAATATTGTGATTATTTTATCATAATGGCTTAAAGGCTTATTTCATAAATGTAGGTTTTGGAAGATTTTTTTATAAAATTATTTTTCACGAAATTAATTTTGATATGAATTTAAAAATATTACTTAAGCACATAAGTTTGATCATTTACACTCATGTCCATAAATTAAAGATAATTCAGAATCACACAGAAATTGAAGTCTAAAATAAAAGTTTCACATGTAAAATTATACACACATCTTGAAGAATAATATGCAAATTACAAGAAAACACCAGATGGCGCCGATAGCGCGTCACATTGACGAGAGTGTAAGAGAGAGGTATATAAGGAATGGTTGCAACGAAGTAAAATTGTTCACAAGCGCTTTAAAAGCCTTTCCGTGCAATAACCGCATAGTTATGGCACAAGGAAAGCATTTGGCTGATGTTTTACCTGGTAGAATTATCGGCCTTCTGGTATGTGGACGTATCTCAGGAACTTGGAGTCGCTCAGAGTATCATCTCCACACTGGAAAAAAAAAACGGAAGAAATACAGTAAAAATTACTGTATTTAAATAGCTGTCCTAGGAACACTAATGATTACAGTAAATTTTACTGTAACTTTTCAGCCGGAGAAAATCGCTTGTTATTGGGCATGCGCATTGAATTGGCGAGATAAAGTTTCGTTTGTTCCAGTGACAGAGAGAGAGAAAACGACGCCATTTATTTGCACGTGTTTACTTGAAGTTCGTGATATTATGAGGATATTTTTTCCGAAAGTTTTGTATTTCTGTTGAAATTGAATCACCAAATATAAGATAAGGCATACTTTTCTTTTTGTATATTATGCAAGCTGTTAGCTTACTTTGATTTATATAAATTCTTATAAATTTGATTGACATTTCAAAAATTTCTACGATGAATTTATACAAGTGATCAAATTCACTTCTATAATTTCAATATCAATATTTATTTTTACTTACTTTATTAATATTTAAAATATATTATAGTAGTTTGTTAGCATAGTTGATTTAGATTTTAATCATCAAATTTTCTACGAAATTAGAGTTACATTTAAATATTTAAGTGCTTCCATTGTTATAAAATTTGCTAAGTTATATTTCTTTAAAATTAAAATTGTATAATCATCTATCGTCATATTTTTTGAATATCTTTTATTAAGTATATTATGATAATTTTATTTTATTTCTTTATTGAAAATTCTTGATTTTTATTCCATATTATTTTAATTTATCATATTTTTCTTTCAATGTAAAATGATATATATTATAGTATATTAACTCAATGGAATTTGAATAAATTGTATATAATTTATAAACTCATTATATGTGTATATGTATATATGTATGTATGTATATATATATATATATATATTTTAAATATATAATTTTTTTCTATTTAACATGTCATTGTTAGATGAGATTTCTTAATTAGAAATGCCTTTAAAATACCATATATTAAATAGTATTCTAATTAAGACTTTTTTATTTAGAAAATATAACATAATTTTTTTATATTTTCTAAATAAATTTTTTGATTAGAATTTTGTTAAAAAATGTTTATTTAATACAGATTATTAAATTACATTCTAATTAAGATGATTAATTCAATTCCATTTTTAACATGTATTAAATAATTTCTTTTTTTAAGTCATAAATGTTTTTAAATATATACTTACAATAAAATAATATTCAAATTAATGCTATTAATTAAAATAAATGCCCTTGTTTAGAATTTGCATGAAATGTAAAAATACATTTAAATGAAAAATATGTAATGCTTTTTTAAAATATCTCTTTTTTAAAATCATTATTTTATAACACGTATTTAAGAAATATTCCTTTTTTAAATACATGTTAGGAAATACAATTCAAATTAAGGTCATTTATTTAGAACATGTAAAGTTTATTATTTTATAACCCTGATTCATTTTTTAAACTTATGTTATTAAATAGAACATGAACAGAAAAAATGAAAATAATTTACAAAAAATACATTAAAGTAATTTTGAAAAATAATTAACAAAATAAAAAGCCTTTGAAAATAATTATGAGCTATAATGTTAATCATTATGCATCCTTAGTATGTTTAGAATTTCAAGAGGCTATGAATCCACTTCCATGAATTCCAGCTGGAAGTATCCGAGAAACTTGGAATCGCCTAGAGTTTCATCTCCAGGCTTTTGCAACGGTTCCAAGATAATGGTAATGTGAGTAGACGTTTCAGCACCGGCCATCCCCGAGTTACAACGCGGAATGAGAACCGGTATTTGGCAGTTACTGCCAAAAGAAACAGACAGTGCACAGCATCAGACCTGTCTCGTCAGCTCTCTTCAGCTACCGGTACGACAGTTTCAAGGCAGACCGTGTACAGACGCTTAGGGCACATTATTCTATATGCTCGTAGGTCTGTCAGATGTGCATGCATTGTGGGGATATTCATGCATTATAGAGAGCATGCATTGGGGACATTGCAACAAAGGTCTTGTGTGATGTTTTCCGACGAGTCCAGGTTTAGCTTTCAGTCTGATTCTCGCCGGACTTTCATATGGAGAGGGCCAAGTACCCGTTATCCCCAAGAGAACACCATTGAACGACACCGTTACGGCGGTGCAGGATTGCTAGTTTAGGGAGGAATTATTCTGGGTTCCAGAACTAATCTGCATGTTTAAAATGTAACCATGACCTGCCACATCTATCGGTATGTCATTCTGGAACAACAAGTACTTTTGTTTCGGGGCGTCATGGGTGCAGAATTTCTGTTTTAGGATGACAACGCCCGTCCTCATTATGCAAACATTGTAGACAAAATGCCTTCAATCTGAGGATATCACCCGTATCCTCAGATTGGACTGGCCAGCATACTTACCGGACTTGAATCCAATTGAGTATGTGTGGGACATGCTTGGCCGACTAATTGCAGCCCGTCAACCCCCTTCCACATGTCTATCGGAACTACAGGAGAGAGCATTTCTTGATAAGTGGTGTAATATTCCCCAAGATCAGATTGATAATTTGATATTCAGTATGCCTAGACGTTGTACGGCATGTATTGCATCGTCTGGGGGCATACTATGTATTAACCATCATACCAACCATGTTATATTGATTTTTGTAAATGGGTTCTTTTTTGAAATTTGCTCCAAGGAGTAAAAATCGCAATTTTTATTAATGATTTCAAACGTATAGCATCTTTTTTGCTCTTTAATTTTTGTTTAATAAATGGACTTTACAAATAAGTCACATTTGTTTTGCTTCTGTCTCTTTCTTTGCCTGAACTTGCATTATCCTTAATTTATGGACACGAGTGTATATAAACTGACTAAAATTGACTAAAATACCGTATCTCTGCTATAACTAGCTACCACAAGCTATATTTTTATTGTTCAGTCATTAATAATTAATTGATGTTGCATGAAAATAAAAATTTCTTTCCCTTTCTTAAATACTTTACAGAATATGTGTGTGTGTGTGTGTGTGTGTGTGTGTGTGTGTGTGTGTGTGTGTGTGTGTGTGTGTGTGTGTGTGTGTGTGTGTGTGTGTGTGTGTGTGAGTGAGTGAGTGAGTGAGTGAGTGAGTGAGTGAGTGAACACTTAATTGATACGATTCAAACAACCAGGGAAATTTCATTTAATCTATGTACGATTATATCGTACTAAGTCATATTGCAATGTCATTCAAGACTGTTTTACTATCAAATTTTCAAGGTTATCTGATGTCCCTTAAAAGGATAATCATAATAAATTAAAATGTATCTTTCCTTTTGTTACACTTATTTTGTAATGCGTTATATGCACAATGCTTTATAATGAATGACGATAATTTATTTTATTTTATAAACGTATGTAGAATATTTGATAAAGGTTTTTATTATATGAAATTATGATCAATTTTTACTCAAATGTATAGATCACTTCCGTCTTTTTTGCTTAGTAGAATAATTGATTTAAATATTAGACTAAATATTTTCCATGAATAAAATTTCCAATTTAAAACGATCTTTACTTAAAATCATTCAAATATGAATAAAGAATATAATGAATAAAATTTCCAATTTAAAATGATCCTTACTCAAAATCCTTCAAATATGAATAAGGAAAATCTATAATTATTTTATGAAAGTCAAAAATAGTTTAAATAAAGATTTTGGATGGAATAATAGCAGAAAAAGTATTTAATAGCAGAAAAAGTATTTTTTAAACTAGAAAGTTTCAAAAATTCTTGAAAATAAATTGATTAATTATCAATTGAAATTCAAAAATGTGTTATTGACGCTCGGTCAATTTCGTTTACACCAAATTCTACTTAAGTAAATGCATGTTAACGTAGCATTGATTTTTTTATATAAATTCCACATTATTTATTTTTTTAACTTATAATTTCTCTATAAAACCAATTATTTGTTCGCATCATCCATACCATCATAAATATTTTTTTTCTACCCATCAATTTCAGAACTGACTATAGGGTGGATAACATGCAGTTTTTCATTTATGTTCCTTTCTAGAATTCTCGTATTTGATACAAACATTCTTTTTATTCCTACATCTGAAAATGTTAAGAGTATTTGAATATTTCATGCATTATTTCCTTAAAATGATAATATCAAGGTGTCAAACGCGATTCGTTATTTTCAGATATGTTAAATTACTCTACACTTCACAGAGCAGTAAAAAAAAAAAATTAAATAAATAATAAATGAAAACTTTTTCTATGAAAAAAAAATAGCATTTACACTTTTTAGGATTATTTTAATCTTTTAAAATATTAAAGAAAAACAGACACGTTTATTTTCTCTTTTCTTTCCTAAATACTATATAAATGCCTACAATTAATCCCATATATAATTTGAACAACTATTAATTAGTGAAGATATTTATCAATACATCGAAGTGATAAGAAAATATAATTCAAATTCGTGTGAATTAATTTTTTTTATTCAAAAAAAAAAACTGCTAATCTAAATGTATATATTTTATTTTTGTGGATGACAAAGTTTAAATTTTTTGTAAAGGAGCCTTACATGTATTTCACACGGAGAGTGCGCTGCGAAATTAAAGTGATGAGGGTGACCAAAAAAGGTGTTGTATCGCTAATGTTAACCTGCCCTACCTCAAAATATATCTTTCGAAAATCCCACTATGTCCGGCTTCTAGTCTTCTTTTTTAACACTAACATACCACGTGTAAATACTGAAAGCTTTTATGAAATAAATGTCTTTTGTAAATAGCACTTAATCTGATTTGAATAGTTAAGACAATTAAAATAATGTTTCAATTTTATTTAAAGCATAGTAAGTTTTGTGTTTTTAATATCTGTATGGTCACAATTTTCGCAAATATATACTTTCTAGAATATATATGCTTCCATAACCATCCATCTTGCTCCAATGGAGTTTACTGGAAAGACAAATCTAGTCTCTTCGAAATACCGCAGGACTATCATTATTTGTTTTATTTATACCAGAAATTATTATGTTAAAAAAAGACTTAACAAAGTTTGCTCGCCAACGTGAAACGATTTATATGGCTGCAAGGGCTGTAATATTTATTGAAATTAGAACATTTTTGCTATTTACTTAAATATTAATTAAAAATATTTTTTTGCTCTGAATATGTAACCATTTGTCCATCGATGATTCTATTATGCATATGCCAAATTTACTGGTTGCATCTGAATTTTTTCTGTGCCCTTACATTTTTTAGAGTACAATTTTAAATCAATAAAAGTTACAGACATAGGTAATTTTTACTTTCGTTTTGATAGTTGAAATAGTAAAGATATACTAAATTTTTAACCTTATTATTTTAGTCAAGGATTCGTCTTGTTGCTCTCTATGCTAACAGAAAGGTATGGATGATGGCCAGTTCAGGCATTTCCCCGATTATTTTGAAATTTCGTGCAGAGACAACTCTATGGACTCTTATTTTAATTCTTTTAATGCTTCAGCATATTTTGCGCTGCTCGTCAGCTAATGACAGAGATGCCAAAGACACTCTTAGGATAAAAAGTAAATAAATAAATAAAATTTAACCTATGCTCGATAGAATGTTATCTGTTAATCAAACGCGATAAATAAATGGCTTCAGCAAAAACAACTTACAATGCATTTTAATACAGAAAAATGATTTTATAATTAAAATTTTCGGTAGATACATGCAGTTTATTCTGAAGAAAGTAAAGAATATTCTACCTTCTTTCTCTCTTATATTTTAATTGTGCCAGATAACTATCAAAAATGAATATAATGGATAAACATAGTTAACTTTTTTTAAAAGAATTAATTATTTATTATAAATGAAATTATAATATTTTGATCTAATCATCACTAATAATTTTTTATTCATTAACACCAATTATTCTTTCATATTTCACATTTTTTTAAAAATGTTTTCTTATATTTTGAATAAAATATGTCTCCTCTAATTTATTTTAAACAACAATTATATTGATATTATTTAACATTCTGATAAAATACTGAAATATTAATTCGAAAAATTTAATAATTTAAAAATTTCTAGAATTAAGAGGATTTATCTCAGAGTCAAATGTTACAGCATTTATCCTTAACCCTTTACTTCTTGAATTAAGACGTAATCAGCAACACAAACTTCCTATTTTTCTTATTCGTATGGAAAAATTCAAAATTCTCAGTTAATGTTTTCACATAATTTACTGAGTGCGGAAGTTGATGAAAAGATAGGTATATTCTCAATTGCAAAAGCGATATCTATCAAAAAAAGTTAAAGCAATTTTATCTCAGATTGCGAGAGAATGGTAGAAACAATTTTCCCACACTTTTTTTAAGTCATTTATTACATTTTGAGAAGTAACTTCTAAAAAGGAAGCTTACAATTCCGCGTAAATAGCCTTTGGCTAAAAATGTTGGACAAAAATCGCCAAAAGATTAAATAGCGACAAGTGAGTGGAATATTTTGACGACGTCCACTTAAAGGAAACGATTTAGGGAGAATAAATATGAAAAAGATCGAGTATTCACGTGGGAAAAGAATATGTTCCGATTGGTTATTCATCTCAAGTTGATAGCCTCGAGGCACTTCAAAAATATACGTTCACATACCCTAAAATAGGAAGAAAACAGTAAAAATATTCTAGTCGACAAGAAGAACAATTTCTGTAAATGATTATTTTTCTATAAAAACCGCTTACTTTTTTTCGCCAAAAAGAAAATAAATATAAGTAAATTGGTAAGATAAGAACAGGTTGTAAAATTTTTAGGCACACTACGATGCACACCTTAACAAAGGGTCGAACTCGCTTCAAGACGGCCAATTTTCTAATCATAAAAAGAAGAAGACAAAAACAATGCCTTATTGACGTAAGACGAACTGAAGCCCGTATTTCTTGAGAAATCAAATTGATGCATATGCATTCGCCCTAGCTAATGATGTCTATCTAATAAATATCTTCTCAAACAATTTTTTAACTTTTAAAATGAATTAAAACAATAATAACTAGACAATTTATAAAAATCCAGTATTATACAATATAAAATTGTAAAATTATAAAATTGAATATTTGACATTACATTGGTTCAATTTTTTAATTGTGAATACAATAATTTAAACACAATGTTTAAAAAAAACTGTGATTAATACTATTAACATCAGTTCATAATCCAAATAACTTTACATTATTTCTTTAATAGTTGGTTAATATTATAAAACGTCAACTTGGTACAGGATAATTTGTTCAGATGGTCAATCAGGGTATGAAGTTCATGCAAAACCTTGAATCTTAGTTCATATTAACACTTCTCTGAGCTCATGTTCATCCAGACCGAAATTCATTTGAAGAATATTTTTTTCAATGGCATAACAGTTAAATACTCTCTTTCAAGATGGAAAATAAAGTGATTTAGGAAATTAGAAAATATCTGTTTTTGATTTTTGATAGAAATTGGTCAACTTAAGTAAACCCAGTAGATGTCTTCAGTAACGTTTTCAGTTAAATTTATGGGATCACTTTAAAAAAGAATCAGTTTTATGAAATGGCTCAAGTTCTGATTTTATATTACTTGCCTAATATATCTCTTTTTTCACATGAAATATAATTAGATCGGGGTTTAGATTTTAAAGTGCATTCCAAGCTTCTACAGCCTTTTACCGAAGATGGAATTGTTGAATTAAAGACAGATAAACGAGAATTTAAGAATAAGATCAGTTATTAACTATTAAAAACATTTATCCCCAAAGTTACAAATTTTTGTGTATTCAAAATTTTGTGCATGATTTAAATCTTTATTGTTTTTTTATTCATTATAAATTTTTCCTTTTGTGTAGCGTTATTTTATCGTATAAAGCGTACAATATTTTCAGCGGTTGCTTCGTCTTCACAACTCATATGCTGATTTAACTACTACATTTATTGGAATGCTGAAAGGTAAAGAACATTCCATTTGTCAAAAACAAAAATAAGATTATGCAGAAAAAACAAACATAACTTGCTGAATTATTTATAAACTCCACTGAAGCATTTATATCCGTTGTCTATTTTTATATTTGATTCGATAGTGTAAGCTTATATTTCAACAAATTTGTGATGTATTTATAATGCAAAATTAAATTTTATTTTTGAATTATTTGTGAACTTATTACAGGTTAATAAATTTACTCACTCAGACCGTTATTACGAAATGTTTTCTTCAATTAAAATCTTTAATATCATAAATTTGAGACATCAGAATTCAATCATTTTTGGCCTATATTGTCAAATTTCTTAACATATGTTTTCTTAAAACACGAAAAGAAATTTTAATTCTAAATATTTTCATAAAAGACCACAAGGACGCTTTTATTCCTCTAAAAATTAAAAGTTAAAATCTTTATAGCTTATTTTATTGTAATTTAATACATTCAAATTTTCTTATTTTTTAAATACAATGTAATAATGGTGCCATTTGATTTCTTCGAAGCTGTGGAATATAATATTTTTATAGTGTACAATATAAGATTATATTGGTATTGTTATAGTTGATCTGTTAAAAAATTGATCAACTATTTGATAAACAATTAAGTAATATGTTCAAAAGGTTTTATATTGCTGTTAAAAAAATAATAATAAAAAAAAGTTGAGCTTATTCATTTTATTGTGTTGTTTCAAGGATGGCTTTATTGTTGTTTGATACAGTTTAAAATTTGTAAAAATAATCTGAATAACAATTTACAATGAATAAACCTTTGACTTACATTGACTGTAAATTTTGCATAGATCGCCATTCATTTATACAGTTTTTTACTATATGCTTCAGCACTTATGTGTCAGTACATAAAAATGATTTTGAAATTATCGCTTAAAACATAATTACGTAATTATTTCCTTTTTGTATGAATAACTAGATAGCAATTATTGAGCAATTGATATAATACATAATCAAATCTTTGTGAAAATTTTTTCATTCCTGTGAAAGTATGCAAATATTATCAGTTTTGTTACTCTAGTTTTAAAGTACTTTTAAAGTATATACTCATTAACAGAAATCCTAGAGTTTGCAAAATATATTATTGAATAGCTTTTCCGTACCAACATTATTATATGTTATATTAAAAAGGAAAATAAAAATTGAGTATCAATATTCATTAAAAATAATTAAACTAAATCATTTTCATTATAATATTAACAAAGTTGAAGGGAAAACTTCTGTTTTTTACATTATAATAAGAAATAAACTTCTTTAATTGGTTGCAGGCATGGTAAAACTATATTTTTTTATCAAAATTTCGCGGGTTAGAATCTTACATAACAAAAGACAATAATACCTCAAGAGCTGTGCAAATAAATGAGTCACTATGGTTAACTCTTTTTCAACAAAATTATATTAGTACTTCTTGATAAAAGAATGATTAATGTTGATTAGATTCTGTTGGTACTTGAAAATACGCATCATCACATTTTATTTAAAAAAAGTATTGTATTTTTAAGAATCAATAAGAGGAAATAAATTATAATTACTGAAATATACATTAATTAAACTGCAATTTCAAACATCAGCTTTCTATAAAAAGTATATGTGTGAGTGAAAATTTGGAAAATAAAGTTCTAGCTGTGAGATATAAACATTATAATATGACAGTGGTTTAGAATTAAGAAACATTATTCCTTGGGATTTTCTAAGAGTGCATTTCATTCTACAAGATTATTGCATAATTTGAATTAATAAATGTATTAATATATTGAAGATTTAAATAAATGAATTAAAAGTTAACAGAATCTTTAAATATAATTTAGAAAATATTGTAAAATTATCGAAAATTGTTTTTGTTAATTATTATAAAGCGTAAATATGCTAAAGTGAAAAGAAATTATAATACCATAAAAAGCATTATTTATGAGATTTGAAATTTTTGCGCTTTTAGAATGCGTGTTTGTAACGTTGCAAATTAAAAGCCAAATAATAGTTCATCGAAAAATATTTAATCCACAATCTTATCATTAGACTTCAAAATTTTTAAATTTCTCAGGAAAAAATGAAAGCATTTCAAAGTAAAATGAGACTTAGAATTATTGAGAGTATTAAATAGAAATATTTGCACAAATAAAAGTATTAAAAATTATTTATCAGTCTCATAGCACAACAAATTAATATTTACAGGAATATACAATTTTAGTTTCAGAGGCTTAAAATTTTCAATTCTTTACTATGCATAAATTTGATTTATCTATATAAAAATATATGTCATCTGTTACCTTAAACTTAAGTTTTTCTAAAATTTAAGTTTTAGTTTTTGAAGACTATGCGAACTTTTCAATTTTAATACTTGTGGGATAAAAGTACAAAAAAAGGAGTCACAATCATATATTCTTAAACAGGAATTCTAAAATTCAAGAAATAGTGAATTTTTCTTGAACAATATGCACGATTCTTACATTATTTAAGTTATCATTTAATATTTCATTACTTAAATATGTAATTTTAGTTACTACATGAAATTTCCTCAATAAAAGAAGTGCAATATTTGTTATTCTCGGATGGCAACCACTAAATACTATATTGACAGAGAAACAAAAAACAAAATCACCGTGGGACAAAGATGGCTGATGAGATGTTCCACTTGGAAAAACGAAGGAATAAAATGTGTAGAAAATCGCCCGCTTTCTTCATCTTTTTTTTTTTTTTTTGAAGCAATCTCAGCCGCCATGCAAAATACGAGTTACAGTCGAATGCGTAAATAGACGAACAAATGTACGCGCCTCATGAGCCAGATTGACCACGTCTTAGACGCATTATTACGCTTTCCCATTGTTCTCTTGAGTGCGGACACTATGACTTCCTCTGCCAGAATTCCAAAACCGTGGATTTATTCCATTATGTATATCGTTGTCTCTAATCTTCTTTTGAAGAGATAAAAACTAAAAACTTCTCCTCTTATCGATGGCAACGATAAGGCAAAGGCAGCCGAACGCCAAATCTAATTTGATGTCAAAGTTATTACATTTTACTCCGTTTTCGAACGTGTTTTATTTCTCCATTCAGTACACGCGTTCTGTTCATTCACCTGGATCAGTGAGGCGTTCAGTTTGACCATGTGTTTGTTGCTCATGACGCCTCGCCAAGTGGACAATCCCCCACGCCCTTTCGAAATGGGTAATTTGGATTCCTTTTGTGCTATACTTGGCATTATAAATTGGCAAGACTTGTTTTAAAAATTGGGAGAAGGAATAACTTGTTCTTTTCAGGCGAACCGTCCTCCATCTTGTAGGATAGTTATTCGCGTGGTTATTTTTAGTTTTTTTCTCCCTTATAGAGAGTAGCAGTGAGTGTTGTAAAAATGTGTATGCAGATATGTTAATGAAAAATTAAAATAATTAAATAACAAAAAGCTAAAAAATAAAATTTTGCAATTCTTTCAAACGTATTGAATTTTTTCCTTTTTTTTAAATTATAATTTTATAAATTCTGCTTTGTACTATATAAAATGTCAAATAATGACAAATACGTTAGTCACAAAGTAACCAAATCAAAAATCATGAGGGATTAACCTAGTTGCTTCGAATCGAAATTATTACAATCGAAAAGTATTTACTTCAGTTTTTTCATAATAACGAAATTAAACTCATTATGTTCTATCAATATAATCACATTATTCGGAGAGAGTCGTTAAGTCTGAATCAATTGCTTCCCATAAAAGAAAGTGTGGTATCACGCTTGCCCGTTAAGTGCTTGGGAATTTTACGAATTCCTGTGTTGAAGATGTAACTTATGCTGTTGTTGCCTGCTAGGCTGATAATATAGGGTGCGCTGCTCCACGTAGCTTATACTGAATTGAATTATACAATGATTCATTAAAAGTCGTTAACTACATTTTTTATCGAGCTATATATAGCATATCAAAACACTAGATCACTTTGCTTATCATTGCATTATAACATGTCAGACTATTTTCTTCAGATCGAATAAATAGAGATTTATATTAGGGCTGAAAATGAATGATTTGAGTAGATACATTTATTCAGCAGAGACAAATTTCTACTAAGTTCTCCTCGATTTCATGATACGTTAATAACAATATGCTAACTGTGATGCTGCCTATTCTGTTAAGCTACACAAATGTAATTCGTCAAAGAAACAATTCTCAAACACTCATATCATACTCGTAGCAATGCTCCTAAATATATTAGATGATTCCATATGATATTATGCCACTAGATCTTGCTTAGAACAAGGTTAAGATATGTTAAGAAGACAATTTCAACAGTTTAGGAATACCAATGGAATAATTGGTAAACCACAAGCCTTATGATGGAATCTGTAGAAGAGAAACACAGATCATTTAATAGACATAATAATTCGGCGATTATAATTGCTTACATTAATCACAGAGGTTGCCTTATATCCTTTTAAATTTACAGTAATTTCTTACATTACAAATGATTTTTGTACCGAATAAATAATCATTTTTTTCATGTAGTCAAATACTATGCGTATCCCGAATTTCGTGGCTTTGGTTCAAATTTTTGGTGAATATATTTTTTGCAACAAATTATATTATACAAGTATACAATTTTGGAAATATCCCTTTCACTTAAATAATTCATTATGAAATTTCATATCACTAAAATTAAATTTAGTTTATCATATTCGAATTATTAGAAAACGTTAACTTTAAATTCGCGTACACAGGAATGACATCTTAAATTAAAGTAAACAAATTTGCATTGACAACAACATCGAATTCAATGATTATTAACAGCTTGGCTCCGTATCTAAAAAACAAATCGAAACTTTCAGAACAAATGACATGGTGCTAATCATTACTTGCCATGGTACTTAATTATTCATTATCCATAATGCAATAAGCATAAAACATTCTCTTATTAACACAATCAAATGATTCTCCAGAAACAGTGCAATCGTTCCTTAAAAATGTCAATAATGGTTTCTTTTACACTTCATTAAGTAGCTATTTAAGCGAAAGAAACCGATCATTAATTTTAATAAATCGTCTGCCGTGAATCGCTAAGCGAAAACAAACCGTTTGGACATGATTCACCCAATGATACGCAGCTTTAACAAAGTGAGAGTCAAGAGCGATTCGAAAACGAAAACTGAGTGCTATTTATTCATTTACATCCTCTGTTTCGCGTGACTACTTATTATTTGTACTCTAACTCATCAACACCACCTGTTCGTCTACCCCTCGGTGATAGAAAAAACAATTGCAGTGTAATGATATTGGATAGGGGAGGAGCCTCAACATATGCTACTCGACATCCATTAGAAATGAACAAAAAGATCGATTATTAAGCAACGACCCGAAGTCAAGGCATAAAAAGTCAGTAATGCAAAACTACTGTTATATGGGATTTATTAGCTAGCTATTAGAACAGTTAATTAACGCATTCGGGCTCATTGTTGCCCATGGAACCATGGGGTGGAACCGATGGCTACTATCACGCTTGGCTGCCTCGTTTAATTTCACTTTTGGCTTGCTGCGCTTAAGTGAGTTTTTATAAGCACAATTTTTTTTTTTTTTCGGGAGGATACTACAATGACTTCACCACTTACTGATATAATATTTAGTAATTGCTTTTTTATCTACTTCCGTGGTACAGGCTGATTATTTTTATAAGCATTTAATTGTAATCTTTTGTAGTAACAATTAGTATTTTTTTGCGAGAGAATGACTTTAAAAGAAGATGAAAATTGCGTTTAATTTTTTTTTATATACATTTTTTATGCAGTTGTTTTGTGTCTGACGGAGCGCTTATGATAATAATCTGAACACCACGAAACGAAGAAGTGCAACAGTTTAAAAACCAATTCAGTTAAAAGAGAATTTTAAAATAATAATGTAACCAAACAATGACGCAAGAATTAAATATAGGAATTTTTCATGAATGTAGAATTAATATATCTCAGTGTAATAGAATTTGTGTGTCTTGTTTAGTTAAGCTAGTCGGATAAAAAGAATTCATTTATTTACAAATTTAAAAAATGAAGCTACTTACGAATTGAAACTAAGTTTTTCCATAGTCTTCATTCGTAAATATATGATTTTAAAATTGACTGCGGTAACGTTGGAACATAAGTACCGATACTTTCTCTACCAATTCAAATTTTTAAATTTAGTTTTCCTTTATAGATTACTTACAAGCAGCTATATAATATCATAGAATAAATACTATATGCAATGAAGGCATTTGCCTAATTGCACATAGAGAGCATTTGCCTAACTGGTGAATTTTTAATATAGATATAACATTATAAATAGCTAGTGTAATGTTATGTCAAAGTAGTGAGTGATACATAGTGAATACAAATGAGCTCTAATAGTTGTAAATCTATCATATATCCTAAGAGACAAGCAACACCGCGTGAATGGTGCAAAATTATACAAATGGAAGTTTGACTGTTAAACATATTGCAATTTTACAGATACAAAAGGTATCAACATTTGTAATTAATCTACGAGCTACAGTGAGCCAATTATGTACTTTTAAAATTTTATTTAATTTCTCTTAACTTTAGTTCCTTTTACATAATGGCTAAATAGTGAGTGCTGTTATAGACAATCATATTTAGTTAGTCATAAATATGGGACTCTCATTTTGCTTATCCAAAATAATAACTGACAACGTGTCAGTCTACATGGTTATGAACCATTATTTCATTCTTAAAGTCTTATATTTATTGAAATTCATTACACACACAATTTGACATCAGTTAACCATATTGGAATTTTTAAGTAGTAAAAGTTCAAAACTTCTTCACGAGATTAAGAATGCTGCAATATTTTACGATTCTCCACATTTTTATGCCAGAAATTCATCTTATTTATGAGTGTTTTTAACTTAGATTAGTCAAAACAATCACTAAATTAAAGTTTTCTTAATAAATATAAAACATACTTTTAAAACAAAACCATAGGGTAGTTTTAAAATGTTGCTTTGACACTATATAATTATTAATTTAACAATCTAAAGTTGTTTTAAGATATTTAATAACTATGATATAATTTGTCTTCAGGAAAGATTATTTTCACAGCTAATAGACCAAATTTAGTTTCTCAAAGTAGGAAATTTGGAAAACTCCCAAGCACCTTCCCTAACAAATAGGTGTCCAAAAATCAGAAGAGCTTGTTCAACAATGCCTCCTTCACTCTAAGAATCTCTTTTCCACAAAGTCATGGTAGGATCAAAAATACTGTAATCTTTAACAAAACTTAAAGGACAGCCTGGAAACTTAGGATGATTGTAAGGCTTTTATTCAATCTTTACCTTGTAAATTGTCTCACGAAAGAAATTTTAAAAGATAATTCTCTACATTTACATATCACAACTCTGCTAAACTCCCATGCAGCTTCACCGATAATCGCTCATGGAGATGAAGTATTAGTTATGAGAAATACTTTTTTTTTATTATCGTCATTATTTGCATACGTGATTTTATTTCTTACAAAATATTGAATTTAATGACAAATCATTTCTGTCTTTTAAACACCATTGTTTTATTGATCAAAGTCAATTATATCTACCAAATGTACTTATATTTTTATTTTTATTACTAATGTACTTTTCTTTTTATTTTTGTTAGATTACTTTGAGTGAGCTCATACACCTCCATACAAGATTACAAAAAAAAAAAAAAAAAAACTACTGATGTTTCCACATCTTACAGAACACGTCATTATTTTAAAACAGTTTTGTCAACACTATTATTTAAGTATCGTCTTATACAAAGATAATGAGTAAATTATTTTCATTACAAAAAAGCAAAATTTAATGGATACATAGAGGGCTATTATTCGATATATTAATAATTATAAAAAATAAATATATCACTTCACAAAGACAATATATGTTCCCAATCGAAGTTATTGTACATGATAGTTAGTTATATGTCATAGTTAAATGATTATTTATTTTGTTTTCTACATAAAATTTTTACTTTAGATTTCTTATTCTTAAAACTGATTTCTTAGTAATCTTCTGTCACTGTTAACATTTTAAATAGAGCATTTAAAATAACAGAGTCTGTCTTGGTGTCTTTCAAAACTAGCAAAATATACTAAATTTATTATCACTACTAGCACTCACAAAATTAGTTTCTACCGTGCATTTTTATGACACCTTTTGTTCAATATTTCAATTTTGTCGCCATTGAAACTCCATGTTGAGCAATTGCTATATTTATGGAAATTTCATATTTTTAATAAATATATATTCTAATGGAATATAAGGTTTGCGTTTAGAAGCATTAAGACATAAATTTTAAAAAAATTTGACCAGCATTAAATAGTCTGAATATTTTAAAAGTTCATTGTTTTAAAATGTATACCGAAAAATAACGTGATAAATGTGAAGTTTCTGAATTGTGTAAAGATATAGTCAGAATTGTATAATCTCTGATAAATTTAAAAAGAAGAAAGGAACTATAATGACTTGTAATTTGTAAATAATTTGATGTTAAAATAAAAAACAATTACAACGCAATTTCATTTATACTTCTCATATATATATATATATATATATATATATATATATATATATATATATATATATATATATATATATATATATATATATATATATATATATATATATATATATATATATATATAAATCTCACTATATTTCATTATTCTTTACTTAATTTTTCTGGATAAGTTATAGTATTAAAAATAAAAAGATTAGAAAATTTTAATTTATGCCTTATTGTAAGCAATTATAGTAATTACGTAGTGATTAACTTTGTTTATCAATGAAGTTATTAACTTGGTAAATTTTTGCGAATAGAAATTTATTTATATAAATACTAGTATTACATGGGAAACAGTATTTCATAACAAGTAATTCTTTAAGCAGACTTACCCCATGACGGATTTGAACAAAAAGTCTACATCCGGATATAAAGAAAAAAATATAAATAAAAAATCTGTAGAAATTTTTTAAATTACTCTTAACGTACAAATTGTCGCACAACACAAAAATCATGTAGATGCAGAGATGGTTCGGGATTTTGATTTTCTCTGTAAATTACTTTTTTTATGCAAAAGCATTTATTTTCTAATGAATTAACAGACCCGAAACACTTTTTATCATAAGCAATAATATTTTCAATAATCAGCATTGTTTAGTTTTTGAAACACAACAGTAAAATTTGTCAGTTGGAATATTTAACTGAATTCTTTGTTGAAATATTTTCTAAATTAATAAATTTTTAATCTGCGTGCGAATCACGTTGGATAATTCCAAATAAATGCACTAATTGAACAAATTTGTATTTAACATAATATCTTAATCAAACACAGTAAACTGCAAGGGTATAATAGTTTATATTTCCTTATTTTAATAAAAATTACATTCATTTTTTAATTTATACAATTTTTTTAAAAGCATTCTTTTTATTGATAGAATAAGATATTAATATTTACTTAATATTATTTCCAAGAAACAGGTTTTGATTTTCAGTGTCAAATTTCCAACCAATTAAGTATCTCCCTAGGCAGTATAATCTGCAAAAGAAATAAGTCGTATAACAAAAGACATGAGCGTGCCAAATTATACAAAGCGTATAACATGGGAATACACATGTCTTACAAAAACTGAGTCAGAATAACACATCTTTTATAATATTAGAATGTGGCAATAAGACAGGTGTATATCACGTGATCGTTAGCAGCGAACTATAAATACACATATATAACATGAACAAACCAGTGAAATGCAATTTCCTAACTCACATAGTGTTACTAAAAAAATAACCCATTTTTCTCGCGAATTTGAGTAATTATTGTTATTATTAACTATTTAAATGAATCTATACAAGCTGACTGCATCCTGCATTCTTCAAAAATATCATTGGATCTAATCGCTATAAAAATCATGTATACGAAATACTCATTTTTAATTTCAAAATTATATCTATAAATTGCTTTCCCATTAATCTGAAACAAACGAGAGAGTCTTTTAAAATCTTTATATATATATATATATATATATATATATATATATATATATATATATATATATATATATATATATATATATATATATTTTAGTCGTCTCATTCCTTAGAAGTATTTTCATATTAATATTCTTAACGCAAATCCCTAGGTGCGATAACATGAAGAATAGATCGACATTTTTTTTTTTAGAGTAACAGACAATTATTTATTGTAAAGTATAAAAAGATAAACAACCAAAAACAAATCAAAACAAGTAAAATACTGAAGAATACCATTATTTTATGATAAAAAAGCTTAACACCTTTATGCAGAATCGTATTAACTTTTAACATTTACATACTATTTATTCTATGTTGTACTTAACTCATTGAGCTCAAATGTTCTGGTGTAACATAAATAAAAGGAAGGGACAGTGGTTGAGCTTGCGTGCTCGGTCTCCCAGTGCACTACCCGATGAATACGAAGTCACGTGTTCCTTCAGATAATAATGAATTATTTATCACTGCTATTATTGTAACTTTAATTCACCGGCGCGCAAGCCACGAATACCTTTTCTTTTTTTTTTATTTTCGACTCTACCTTTTATTGTTAAAGATCAGTTGTGGATTGCGTTAGAAAGGAATGTCGCGTGCCATTTATTTGGAAAGTCTGTAATTAGGGTGATTTGTAAGGTGGGATGAGTAAGTTTTAGTTACACTTTTTTTGTGCGATGTCACGAGTTGTGAACGAAATCATAAATTATTTCACTGATTATTGTACAATATCAGAGAAAAATTGATTGGGGAATTACATATTCCATAATTCTTGCTGTGTGTGTGTATATACACACACACACACACACACACACACACACACACACACACACACACACACACACACACACACACACACACACACACACACACACACACACACACACATATATATATATATATATATATATATATATATATATATATATATATATATTAAAAATTTATTTGAGTTTCTTATGTAATTTATGTAATTCCTATAATGTATTTAAAAACACAAGTGAAGAAAGATCCATTTAAAAATTGATAGTTTTCAGATTGAAATGAATTTAACACAATCTACTTGGATTTTACTGTGAAATAAGGAAGTCAAAGTTGAATTATGTATCAGTTCTTAGCTGTTGAAGTCAATTTAATGAAAGAAATAATTATAGTTTTTAAGTTCTGATTGAAATAATAAAAGTTGATCACTTTAATTGAAAATATACTATCAAAATTTTTTTTAACAAAATGGGTTAAAACAAAAGCTTTTAAAATTATTTATATGCGGATGAAAATTTTAAATACAATTAAAATAAAATACGGTGTAAGTTTAACAATTATGGATTTTAAGAATGTTCATTTTGCTTTCATGTATTGAGATTCATCATAACAATTGCATTTAAATACTAATAATTATAATCAAATTTCCAATCACAAATATATTAGACTGACAAGCACTGATATATCAATTAAAAATATTAATTTTCTTCGAATCAAACTTAAAAATATAAATGAAACACTTAAAAAATTATATTTAGTGTTACAAAAACACAGCTTAGTTAAAAATGAATTAAATAAACTCAAAATTAAAACCACAGATTAATTACTAGAAATTTCTTAATGCAATCTACGTCATAGCGTAACTGCACTGTCACATTTCTTTCAAAAAATAAAACAAATTTCTAGTTTAGATGCTACCTTAATTCCACAATTCGTCTCATTTAAACATAAATTTATATTTCTTTTTCAACAAATGGTACAGCTATTTCCAAAGAGTCAAATCCACCCTGAAAACTCAAGACACAATAAAGGGTCGAAGATGAGGAGGGGAAAAAATACCGGAGAGTGGGTCGAATAAAGCGTCCTTCCTAATCAAGTCCGGAATGTGTTGGAGGAGGAAGAAGAAGAAGCCCCAGCACGGCAAACGCGGAAAGACGAGCATAATCCCGTTGCTCCCCATCTTTAATGCATTACTTAGCCTCCCCATTAGCGTCGTGCCCTTCTCCCCGGGCAGAATGCGATTACCCGGCAAGGCTGCTATGACATCAGATACAGGCTGCCGCTCTCCCCTTTCTTGTCATTTCACGCTCAAGAAGTGAAAGGCATACACTTTATGCAAGGAGGGGGTTAAAAGGATGCTGCGGCAGGAGATAAAGGGTGAACTGCCTCCTGACTTAAACAGTGGCTAATTTTTTTTTTCTGTTTCATTCCAAGAAAGAAATTTAGTGAGTTTATTTATCGTTAAAGGTTGATTACTAGAAATTATGAAATACACTTTTCTCTTTATGTACAGCAGTTTGTTTACTTTTATGTATTCAAAGTTAATCTAATTTGTTCTATTAGTCTTACTAGGTTATTTCTACAAATTTGTTTTTTAAAGAGAAATTTTTGAAAAAATTATCAATTGAATTAAAATTGTAGTTGGTTTTTGCATTTTAATATTTTCAGTGATATTTCTATTTGATGTGTATGAAATAATGCATAAAAATGTTTTCTGTTCAAGTCTTTCACCTCATTGTTTGAACCACTTTTTTATTATAATTTTTACTATGTTTCACTTGATAAGATTATTAAATTTTTCTTTGACTTTAAATCTGTGAGGGAACTTTAGGAAGCTGTTACACTCTCTGATTATGATTGGAAAAATAAACTGGAAAAAAAACAACTTAATTTCGAATAATAATATGCCGTTGAATACTGATGTTTAAATTGAATCAGCATTCAATTTTTAATCAAAGCCGAAATATGTGTCAGAAATTATGTTTTGCTTTGAATATTACTAATGATTTCGTACATAAAAATAATCAGAACTAAAACACGAAATGATGCAAAATTCATTTTTAATTTCAACTCTAAATGGAACACAAAAAGAAATCTTTTTTATCTATAAATATTAATTAAAAATTTATAGAACCCTTAAAGTACTTCCTTTATCACAGTCAATGTATGGATACATCTGAGAGGTATTCTGGTATGCTTTTATGTAACATTCAAAAAATTATGAATGAAAAGATATATCCCTATAAATAAAATAGAACATACTTCTTCCTCACTTCAAACTGAGATAATTGCCACTGATAGTTGTGTCTGAATGTGCAACTTTGAAAATTTTTTAATCTCAAATATTAAAAAAAATTCAATGACTATTACCTAAAATTTAGAACACCAGACTTAAAGTCTTTGAATTTCTTACCCATGTAATAAGAAAAATTTAACACGAGAAAAATAAATAATATTTTTTAGAATAATATTTCTTAATAATATCAATTTTAAAGCGTTTAAAAAATTTATCACTTTTATATTTCATGTCGTATAACACTTTCAGTTTATATATATATATATATATATATATATATATGTATGTATGTATGTATATCGTTTGCTTTTTGTATATCGTCTCTGCTGGTTGAATTTTTCTTTTCCAAAATTTTGTTTCCTGAGGTACTGTTTTGGCAACGCAGTTTTTTACTATGGTTTTGTTCAAAATTTCATCAGTCTGGCGTTGGATTCCACATTGAGGTGTTAGAATTTTATTTGTCCAGACTTTTTCTTTAATTGATTTTGGTGATTTATGTATTCTCCTTGGTAATTTCTTTTTCTTGTTTTTATTCCTTTTTATTTTACGGAGATCCCTGAGCTGTTTCCATAAAGTTATGTTTCTGAATAAAATCCGAATGTGATGTAAATGTATATTCACTATGAAGCCTTAAAATTGTGTAAGTGTAATACTGTAAATTCTTCTTGTATAAGAAACTAAAATAAAAAAAGAAAGCTCTCCCCATGGTATCTTCATTTGAATGTGGGTGAGTAATAACCATTTTTTTCTTTACAGAATTTGGTGAGGCCGAACCAATCTACTGTTGCAGGTTTCCCCATAGTAAGATCACGATTATCTCTTTGTTCTAGAAAACATTTTTCTTGCAAATTAAATATGCTACTTGTTAATTATTAGAATATTTTTGGGTTAAGCACTTTAGGATTTTATTCTTGATTTCGTTCCCATTTATATACATAAAAATGTTATATTGCGACATTAAGTGAGATTTACACCTCGAGTCTCATTTCTTTTAAAATACAAGTAAAAATTTTTAGTTCCCCCAGGTAACAAAGTTTTGGTCTCCGTGACCAGGATCAATTTCGAAAGTGCGTTCGTTATTTATGAATGAAATAGTAATCAATTCAAAATATATTTTAATTATCTGAATTATAAGCAAAATTATTTCTTGTCAAAAGCTTTTAGTGTAACTAAGAACTGTTACTGCTTATAAAAAATTATTTTTGGTAATTTAAATTTTTTAATTTATTTTTTCCTTTTTTCAAATCATAATTTATCGAATCCTGCTTTTCTGAAGAATCAAACCATATGATTATTGTATTGCTTGTTATAGTTTTACATTATTAGTGTTTGATTAATGGATATTTACAATTTGAATGAATATATATATATATATATATATATATATATATATATATATATAGATAGATAGATAGATAGATAGATAGATAGATAGATAGATAGATAGATAGATAGATAGATAGATAGATAGATAGATAGATAGGTAGATAGATAGATATATACTTTTAATTATTTAGGGCAATTTGAAGAATATTATTTTGTATATAATGGTAGTATTTATGATTAGTATTTATATTGAAGATATTTTCTATTGAATAAATTTAATATCTATATCTATCTATATTTTACTTAATGCCCAAATTACGGAAAAATATCTCTAAACCAGACGATACAGATGATTTTTCAGTAGGAGGTAGAAAATCTTTTAATATTACTGTGGCACCTTTCAGTGGTGATGCCGATAAAACACAATGGTTCTTATCTCAAGTTAATGATTTAGGAGAGTTAAATAAGTGGGATTCAGAAACCACACTTTTATTTTTAAAATCTAAGCTTGACGGTGCAGCACTTAGGTGGTACGCACAAGCATTCTTTATTGCACCAGGTATGTGCAGGCATGTGATAAGGTATTCAATTTTTTTAAATACGGTTTCGTAAAATTAACTTGAATTTCAAACAAAAGCACTAATGAAAGTATCAAATTCTTATCTCACCGTATTGAGGTCAGAGCCCATAAGACTCATACATCGATGCAGACCCAAGCGCTCTGGAATGAAAATAAACGAAACAATTTTTGTCAGCTCGGCCCCTTTCATTTAGGAGAAAGCTTATGTGTGGGGATGAGCTTTCATATATTGATCTTGTAAATAAAGTACAAAAATTGAAAATTGTTAAGGACAATTTTGATGCCCTCCAGACACATGATATTAATTTTAATTCTGCTCCCACAAAAAGTTTATGTGTTTAAAGTTATGTGTAAATTCCTTAAATTTCAGAAATAATATTGTAGTACGTCAATACTGTAATAGAGGAGATCATCACATGAGAGAGTACTGGTATTTTTTATATAAAGTACAAGGTGTTAATTATAACAGCGCATTCACTAGGTACTTTTCTCCGATTTTAAATGTTATATTTTCAGTGAAACACCAGTTTATATCCATGATAAAAAATATAAAGAATATGACAAATAATAATCTACATAAATATAAATTATTCGGGAAAAAACAAAGAAAAAATAAGACTTTCATAGCATTAAATTAAAATTAATAAATCTTCTTTTTTTTTCACCAGAAAAAGGAAAAATAAACTCTCTTTAAAAATTGGATGAATTTTTCAAATTGAAATAAATGTTTGAGGAAATCTCAAATATACTTATTTGTTACTTCGTTCATAAAAATAATATCAACGAAGTAACAAATAAGTATATTTGAGATTTCTTCAAATATTTGTTTTAATTTGATTCATATGACAAAGATATAAGAAATCCCTGAAAAATTCATCCAATTTTTAAAGAGAATTTATTTTTCATTGAAAAATCTCAAATATATTTATTTGTTGATAAAAATAATAGATTTTTGCAAATTCTTCATGTAATTAATATTAACGTGGATTAATATCAATATGAAATCAGGCTTCAAAATAATATATAACATAGAAATTTTAATTGACATTTTCTGGAAAACATTTAAATTTGGTTACAATAGCATGTTAGAGATTTAATATGCCTGTTTTGTCGAGATATAATCAAAATCGAATTCTGTTTATTATTGAAAATAAAATTTGAAGATCATTTCTGTTTGCTTAAATTTAGGACTTTCCGTTCATAATATAAAATTTGATAAATACTAATTTTGTTTTAATAAAATCAGTATAAACTATTAAAAAATTATTTTTTATATCATTCGGAATAGCGCAAAAAAATGTGAGAATGTGAAATTATTTTTCGCGTAGTTACTATCTAAAAATTACCATTGATGATAAAATAAAATTGTAAAACACAAAATACGAAATTATTACAATTTTTTTTAATTCCAATAAAAAAATAATAAAATTCTTTAGTTTAATTTGGTTGGAAACTTCTTATATTTCTATGATTTCTGAGTCATTTCACAATTTCCTAGTCAAAATTCTATTCCCAAGGAAAATGGGATTAATGAAAATAAATGTTTCTTTATACTCCTTAAAAATAGTGTTATTATTTTTAATGTTATTTTTAAGAGTATAAAAAAATCGTATTGTCAAAAGAAAAAAAATGTTATCTTTTTAATCAATTATTAATTAAATAATTTATGATTTAAGATTAATCCCTATGTTTGAATTTTGTGGGCCTAAGCAAAAATTATCTTTGCCTATGAATTGTTATATGTTGAATATATGGTTGAATTACTTTTATCACTTGTATTACAATAATTCCTTTAATTTGTTAGATCTCAAAAAAGAAAAGTATGTGTGTGTTTATTACCTATTAATTATATTCGAAAACTGAAATGCTTCAGTTTACTGAGAAAATTAGTTTAAATTTCTGAGTAAGCATTTTACATCTGTCAAAAAGATAAAATTGTTACATTTTGGAGTACCATTCTTTCCTTAAAATGGAATTAATTATCAGAAATATTTTTTTTTTTAAAATTAAAACGCTTTTTCCAGTTTTATTGATTTATAATGCATGAAAAATTAGAAGATCTTTCTGCTACATATTGTATTTTAAAATTACTGAAAATTTTGTAGAAAGGAGTTTGTATCACTTAACTATTTGAATACACAATTAATATTACGATTACATGTGTCAGTTTTATACATAAATTCTTTTTAAATAGAATAATTCATAACTTTTGTTTAACGTAAATTATACATTTCAGAGAAAATGTATTTGATATAATATGTACACGATATCGCGCGTATACATTTTTCTGAAATTTAACTTTCACGTTTTTTATAATTTTTGATATCATAAGTTAAAAAACGGATTTAACTCCCTAAATAATTTTAAAATAAATATTCTAATAATATATCTGTTTTGTCTTTAAGAAGATTTTGAAATTTTGGTTTTATTACAGTAAACAATTTTCACACACAAAACTTCATAAGCAGACAGTGCAAATTATTTACCAAAATTTTAATTCAATTAAAAATGCAGATTCAATGTGTGTTTGTCAATATTCCTTTTAGAAATACTACACTGGATTAGTGTAGTTTTTTTTCTCTTAAGGTGTTTTAATCTCTTTTATATGCATATTTTTCCTAATAATAATATTGTACATGTTTAAATAATTTAATATATTAAATTTTAATTTAAGTCAAATCAATTTTTTATCCGGTCTATTATGTAAAAATCTTAACCTTCAAACACTGACTAAATATTTTTGTTAATAAAAATTAAAAAATATTTAAATTTGATTGATGAACTTTCTTAATTTAACGAAGATGAAATAATTTTTAATTTAATGTTAACAGATATCGAATTTTTTTTCTAAAGGTACATTAATTATCAGTGATCTGATTAAGATGTTTGTTATATTAGAATGTACCAAAAGTTTTGGTCAGATTTGGATTTGTTGAAGTATTATTCAAACTTATTGATAAGATGTGCTTGCAATCTCTAATACAATAAATTCCATCTATCCCCAATTTTCATTTTGGAGAAGATCCCTGGTAATTTTCCCTCCAAAGCCAATCGCAAAACATCGGGCCGCTTTTCTTCCCCTGGAGATCGGCGGCATCACTTCTTGAATAACCGATGTCACGTGACAGCCGGACTGTCAGCCGGATCCTTGGCCTGTGAAACCGTCACTCTGCATCAATCCCGCGATGCTATCCGATCCTTCAGTGACGGGGGAGAGGAGATACTGACAGGAGATTGAGTGACGCTTTCTTCATATGCAGTTCAAAAGTGATGCTTTCCCTGCAAAGATGTAGAGCGAAGAATTTTTCCACTTCATTCAACTAGAATCCAATTTTCATTCTTTTAGAGAAATGATGATTTTCCTTCTGTAAATGTCAAAAATTTTGAATTGCGATAGAAAAATTCCATTGAGTAAAACATCGTCGTTGTTTTTCATTTGATCGGAAATATAAAGATGAGGGGAATAAAATAATGTCGATTTAATTGAACAAACAATAAAATTTTGAAAACCGTTTTTTGTTTCTGCTTGGAAGAAAGTGGTATAACATAAGTAAAAAATAATGTAACAATAAATGAAATGATCGATAAATGATATAACGATTTGTTAAAAATGTTATAGCAATTTAATATACATTAAGGTAATTTTTAAAATATTTTAAAAATTCAATTGTAAAATTGATAAACGAGCATCACAGTTAGGTCTATTGGAGCATTTAATTATTGTCATGTGTAATCTTATTATAAAAAATAAGTTATAATAATTCTCTTTAAATGATATTTTAGGACCACCTGGGACTAGAGAGCATGCTCGAAACTGAACTATAGGTTAGTTACTAGTATTCAGTTATAGATGGAAGCCTTACTTATTTACTCTAGCTCATTAGTTAAGACTTCGATTACCATCTCACTAGTGAATATTTGTAGTTGTCCTAAATTCAAAGCGGCAGGTCTTGATTAAATTATCTTTTATGTGAAAAAAGTGACTGCAGAATGATAAATCAAATAATCATTGCCGAGGAGTTGAAGTTAGGGATTCGATCTTGTCATTATCCAACAGAGTCAATTTTTTATTTTTGGCACATGCTTGCATTCTAATTAGATTTTTCCCCTTCAACATTAGAATACAGTTTACCACTAAGACCACTAAGAATATAATCTAAATACAACCTCTTGTTAATAAAAGAATCTTCGCAGAAAATTACCCATAAAACATTTTACAAAAAGCTTTGAAACAACTATTATCATAAAAATCTATATTAGTCTTATTTAATACCAATTAGCAAATTTCTCTAACAAACAAATATAGTCATTTATTGGCTGTAAACTGTAGTTTATCGCTATAATTTTTAAGAATCTACAAGAAAATTTATTTTTGTAGTTTTAAATCATTAAGTTAAGAGGTTGTTAATGAATTATGAATGATGCTCAATTTTCCATAATTTCTTTTTTAAAAACATAATAAATGGATATTTTATAGGTGCATCAATACAAAATAATAATAATAATAAATTAAAAAATGAAGATTAGAGATTGCATGAGAAATAAAAACCTCATTAGTTATTTGTCAATTGTTTTAAGTTTGAATTATAAATGATCACGTGTAAAAAGAGAAAGAGAATTTAAGTATATTTTATCAGTTTAGTGATTTCTAGAATTGAAAAATCTTAACATTTTCTAACATTTTATTCCCTATAAAAAGATTTATTGTATCTATTTCGGCTTATAATTGTATTCTGGAATTCAAAAATTTGCAATCCATACAAGCTAAAAACAAAAAATAATGCAGAAAATTCAAGGTTTTTTACTCAGTTTTTGAATTCAGAATACCTTTTGCGTGATTTTTCTTTTTTATTGTCCATGAAACTGGATTTAGGAATGAACATTTTTAGAAAATAAATATCTCCTTATAAATACTTCAAAATATGCTTGTTATTTAAAATTGCGTACACTAGAAAATAAGAAACATTAAAGCATGTTTTAAATTAGAGAAATTTATCTACCTTATTTTTGTATGAGGACATTTAGGATTTTTTCAGTTATTACATAGTTCATTACATTTTCTTCAATATTGAGATTAAAGATATTTGCAATCTTTTTAAAAATTCGCATCTGATGGCATCGCAGCTCCTTCAATCAAGACGATTAGAAATTTACTTTATAAAATTCGTAATTTAAAATCATGTTCCATATTCTCAGTGATGCTCTGAATTTAAAATAGAAGTAATGAATATAAATTTCAGCCATGTTATTTTAATATTTTATTGCTTGTGAACCCTATTTTACTGATATGGTGAATAAGGAATTTATGTAAACAAGGTGACCTTAAAAAAAAAAAAAAAGAATAATTTCATCGCAAAATTTATCACAATTCAAGATTTCTTCTGCGACCATCATCTCAAACTGACCGCCAGCTATTATAGCTCATAACGACATAATGTGTCCATTGAAAGCAGCAGACCGTTGAACTGTTATAAGATTCTGCTAGAACAGTTCAAATCGGCGACGAATCAGCAAAACACTATTTCTCATACGCTGAAGTGAATAGCTGCACATAAAATCTGGAAAAAGATGATAGGGTGAAATTTCGTTTTTACCGTCTTGGAAATGGGAAATATGCATTGGGATCAAATGGCCGTGGGAACAAGCGAGTCTAAGAATTTTTAAAGAAACGTGCTGGCTTTAAATTGTTATGTTAATGCACTGGTCATATTTCAGGCCATTTTAGAACGTGTTTATAGGTACGCTGAAGAAACAAGCCGTGAACTGGTTCAAGGACTGTTTTTCACACAATTTTTGTTAAAATGCATGTGGAATGTTTGACAGAAAATAATTTTCAGGACAAAAAATCGCAGCTATTTTAAAGAAAAATACATACAAAATAATATCCTCTTTATTCTTCACATTTGTCGGAGATATGAATAAATTATTGTGTAACATAATTGTAGATATTGTTTTTATAAGTTTCCTTTTTCTATCAATTTTTAATGAGGATTAAAATGTTATTTTTTATTATATTTACATCTAATCTACGTTTTTAGCTGTCTTTTTTTTCAATTATTTTTGTTTTGTAATTTCATGATGAAATACACACTTTGCTTATATTTCGTTTATTATTATTTATTTATAATTTTGTTTAATACTAAATTATCATACATAAAATTGTATGAATTAAAACTAAAATATGCCATTTATTTCGTGTACGATTTCTTGAACAAAAATGTTTTATCATGTTTTAAGTCGATGCAATGCGTCACTCTTAACAATAGAAAATGTTTCAGACCTTATCACTATGAGCTTGAATTTGAATACACAATTAAATATAACGGGCCAATAAAGGAATACCTTTAAAATTGAAAACATTCCATGGTTATTTCAGAAGATTAAGAGAAAAGACATATACCAATATTTCAACAATCAAGAAAATGTTATTATCATTTTGCTATTTAATACTTGTTATGAAAAGCAACAAAATCAACAAAAATTTAGCGTTCATTTAGTTTAATCAGCAGACATTTTTTTTTCATATCAAATACTGAACAGTCCAACAGTTGCAAACTGTATAAAGCTTCGTTGAGCAGGCACAGTGTTTTGGACTTCCAGGTTAAGTTTCCATAGATGCCAAGTCGTATTCTCACGTCGCATAAGAAAAGGAAAAGATTGTAAGCATCTACCGTGACAAAGATGGATGCGAGTAACAAAAGCGCAACATACGATTTTATTTTTTTAACTGTTACTAAGCCGCCCGCCCTGTCTAGTGGTCAGAGTGCCTGGATCGGATAGGGAGGTCCTGGGTTCGAATCCCGGTTCGGACATGGATGTACTTTCTCTCTCTATCTATCCTGTCTTCGTCCTTTCCTTGTATGAATGAGGTATGAATGGTTGCCTACCCTATAAACGGGTCCCTATGGCATGTGTGTACTGAGGAAGTCGGACTCCACACCAAAATATGGTTCAGTTGAAAAGTGGAGCAGCGCACCCCATATTGCCAGCCTAGCTGGCACACGACAACAACAACAACTGTGCCTAAGACTGAACTCAGAACCAACCGCTCGAGATAGTTGTGGACCTACTACTAGACCATGGTAAAGACAGCATTACCAAACTTATTTTTTTTAAACCCCAATTGACTTAATATTTGCTATTAATTTTATATTTGCTATTAACAAACATGTTTCTAATAAGAACCAAGACATTGTTTGCATTCCCCGATCATGCAGCTTTATTAGCATTTATATCCTAATATGCAAAACTTAATTATGACCACAATTTCACAAAACATTACCTATAAGACATGAAATTCATACTACGAAGGTTAAATGTAGTATCTATGATTAAGCCAAATATTATTAAAATTAATATTTGAAACAATAAAAAAATAAATAAATAAATAAAAAAAACAGAATATAGCTTTATTGACAGGATACCGTTTAGTTACAAAAAAATTTGTCTAAGAAGGAGAACAACAAATATTTTCCGTAGCAATTGATTGACTTTTCGTTGTGTAATTATTACATGGAATATTCGGTATATGCTCAATAGCACACTGTCTAACCGTCTTTGGTGTGAAAGGTACCACTTAAAAAAAAACTAAAAAAAAAAAAAACCCATCGGTTTCAGGTTATTTAAGTTTTTTATTAAGAAGAATTTCATAATACTAATTGCCACATCCTAAATTTCATAAGAGTTCAGAGAGATTCAAATCAGACGAGCATGCAGATGAATTCTTTTTACGATTATGTTCTCTTTAAATAAATTTCTTAACAGCATTGATCGCTCATTATCATTCATGAAACAAAATCGGAATTCATTAAAAAAAGTAACTGGAGGGAAATTTTATTATATCAACAATCACCAATAGTTAAATTTTTGTCTAAAATGTGAAACTTCGTCCACTGATTCATCATAATTTCTCTTCATAAGAGAACGCCAGGAATACTTTAATATTTTCTAAGGTTAATAAGAATAAAAGTATGATTCAATCTACTACCCTATTAACTGTTTCTGAGATTCTTTGGTTAGACTGAAGCAACAATAATTGGTAAATAAGCCATTACTTAATGAGAATTATGTCACCTTTGAGTTTTCAATAATATTGTAAACAATGCGCCTATAAGCCGCTATTATTAGAGTTCAATGTTCAAATGATTGTTATGGAGTGGTTGTAGTAAACACAACATTTAACACACCCGATTACCATCATTTCTCTGCCTAGTCTAAATTTCTCTTTTCATATACTGAGGGATATATTTGTCACTTGTTATCCGTGGTCAATTCTTAAATTTTTATAATCTTTATCCCTTACAAACTTTTGAAATTTTTTTTTACTATTTCCAGAGACGTCAAACCATAGTCCTATCCTGGCCAACTGATGGGATGATGCTTTTACGAAAAGATTTCTGAGCACAGGTACCGTATAATCCATGATTCCAAATTCTAAATTTTTTTGGCGATGAAGAAATGTTGCCAAGATGCCGTATCATGACGTGCGCGATGACGTAAATACAAGGGTTTCCAAAAAAAAGAAATTTTCTGCATAATTCTTATAGGTCTCCCTATGTATGACGTAATAAAATCGAGGTTGCCAGATACATAAGAAAATCCGCCAAAAAATCGCCAATCTCAGAATTTGGAATCATGGATTATACGGCACCCGTGCTGATTTCCCATTTGAAACGAGCAACTTTTCAACAATGGGATATTGATTTTACTCATTTGCTTCTACATGCACATCAATCGAGATAGTTTTTCAATTTTCTTATTTTGCGACATGGGAGTACAGTTCACTATCAATGAAAAGTCCAAGTCCGCCAAGAGGCAAAAAAGCAACGGTCAATTTTTTATGATAGCCGTCAGCAGTAAGTTACGTCAAAGCATCAAGCCACATCTTTTCTCAAAATTATCAAACATTCTATCAAACTTAAATGTATCTTAATGTTTCCAAATAACCAAATTCCAAACTATGAAGTTAAATATGATCTAGAACTCAAATGAAGTTTTACTATTCGTCTTGATTAAAAATCACCTAAAAATTATTTGACACAGCTAAAATATAACAAACTAGATTTATATTTTTAGCTAAAGTGCTCTTTTTTTCACACTTCTATCATTTATATTGATCTTTTAGCAATTTTATAAAAATAATATGAACTTTCATAATTTTATCCTATCCATATAATTTTACCTCCTGTATGTTCTCATACCTGCTACGTTCTTTATTTGGCAATTTCAAGAAATATTTATTTCTCATAGGGATGCTAAGTAATTTCTGGAAATAAAATATTTTGAAATCATGACATTTAAAAGTACTGAAAAATAGTCAAATTTTATATGTTTATGATTAATTTAACATTTTATGAATCACAATATTAAATTTTTTATGTATTAATTATTGCATTCTAAGTCAAGTGAGAGTGGCATTTAAATATAAATGATTATTTTGCTCATAGAGAAGCCTTAGATAATTAGTGAATATTTTAACAAAATTAAATAAAAACATTGGATGAGAAATTAGTTCATAATTTTTTATGTTTTTCAATTTTTACATTGAATCAAGAATAATTTTAACATTCACTTTAGATTGATCCATCAATTGTTTGCAAAAGAAACATTTACCCAGTAATTAAAAATTAATTATTCAGTGATGAAATAAATCAAGCCTCCCTCAAACATAATTTTAAAGAAATTCATTTGAAAATTAGAAGCAATAATATGTAATTTTAAGATAATTTTACTTTGTGCTCACTGATGCTCTAACGGATAAGGTTCAGAGACCACTGATATATAATAAGCTTGTAAAATTGAGTAGTAAGAAATATTTCAAATGATGGATTTGAAAAGTATGTAATTCTTTCAACGTACAAAGAACATGTATAATTCATATTCATTTAATACAGATCAGTGTTTTATCGTCTTCTATCCATGTCCTACTTGATCCAGGTGACCCTTAATTCACAACCAACAAATGTATGACCATTGTCTTCAAATTAAAAAAGAGACTCGGCATTGAAATAAAATACGTTTTCACCGGTAACATCCTGTCTTTCTGAAATTGAACGTACGCATGCCATTTAAGGCTCTTAGAACTCAGGTAACTGGAGACTTTTTTTTTTACACAATTAATACAGTTAAGTATTTTAACAAGCTGTACTGAATTTCAAACCGCAGCTGCCGAGCGAATCGTTTCCGATTCCGTTCTCCTAATCCAATAGCCATCGCCACCCAAAGAGCTGGTGAAACAGAAATCCCCGGAACCGTGGGGGGAACACTTCGGTAATTGCGTTACAGCGTTACTCTCATTACAAGAACTACCTGTTCCAACTGCGTGTTAATCTCTTTCACAGTATCTTGTAAGACAAAACTTCTCCAACGGTACTCGGTAACTGGATATCATTCCGGGCATACCAGACAAGGTCTAGGTTACATGAACCTGCCGTGACCTCTTTACTAAAGTTACAGTAATTGAAACCTGATTTCATCTTCATCCGATCCTACTTTCTTTGGCTGTTTTTTCAGGAAAGACTTTGTTCAGCAACATTGATTAAAGGAACAAAATAAACTTTATAATCGATTTGAAACGATTATAAAAACATTGTGAATTAGTCACGCAATCTGCTTAGTTGATTGATTAAAAGGATTAATCTTGCATCGGAAAATATTTAAATAATCTGTTTTTTATCTGATAGTTACATCCTGTTCAAAAAGAAAACAAATGTTTGATCAATCTAATCTGAGTTATTCTAAATCTATTAGAAACTTAAAAAGTCATTTATAATATTCATTTTGCCATTTCTAAACTTACGAAAAAGATAGTTTTATAAGAAATCGAAAAAAGAGAAATCTAAGTGGGAACAGTTATTTTCTACAAATAAAATAAAAAAATTTTTCTTGTATTAGTTTTTATTAAAAATATCAATTTAGGTCTCATGTTTTTTTCAATTAATAAGTATTTTAATTTTAGGGAACTTCATGTTTTGTTGGATATTTTGATCATATAAGCAAAATTTTATTTTTAATTTAAAATTAGGAAAATTTATAACATTTTTACAATTATTTTTTATTTTTTAATATTTTCATAAAAAATTAGGTTTTAAAATAGGTGGAGCAGAAATTAAGTTTACTTTGTAAGAATGTAGAGAAGCTTATTAAAATTTGATTACAATAATGTTTAATATTCGAAATACAAGAAAAAAAATTGAGAATATACAGCGCCATATTGGGAATATTCAATAATTTTAATCAAATTAACGATTTTGTTGTCTTTTTATTTTTGAATTTAGCTATTGTTTTCCGACAAGCTCATTTCTGAAAAAACTTAATGTAAACAATATTTCAATTGAGAGAGATATATTTAAGAAAATAACTAAACCGAGTTTTAAAGAATGCAAAAAAAGTTCTGTCGAACCTAATAAATTTAAATAATTTCTAACTTTGAAATGCATTACTTTTTGTATTCATAATTACACTTTGCTGAATGAGATTTAGTTCTTTGGTAGACAATAATCCTTTTCTTTAACAATCAAACATTTGAATAGTGAGTGGAGGGGAAATGTGTAAATTACATCCATGTTTCTGCTTATAACCTTCAGCTCTATGAGATCCAAAGCTTATTATCTGAATGTGTTTTTTCCCTAAACGGAAATAGTTTCCACTATCCGTTGTCAAACATTTCAGAATTGTCTTGTATGCGATGCGCACAACAGGTAATTTACCACAAGCTACTTCTTTCAGAGAGTGGAAATTGCGCTGCAATTTCAACTCTAAGTGATCTGAAGCTCGTGACGAACCTTCAGATAACATCGTGCATTGAATTTATGACCACTTATTAACACAAACATCAGCGTGACAGCTTAATATTTTTTGAACAAGATTGGGTGGTGGTAGTTTTTTGCTCACAGCGCTTTAATGATTCGCCAATTATTGTCGCCTCGGAGATGTTTTAAAAAGTCTCTTTTGGGTAATTGAAAAGAAAAATAAAGAACTCTGCAGGGTTCAACGTCACTCCCAATTCTCTAAATGATCCTCTTTATGTTCTTTTACTTCGGTTAAAGTGGTTGCTTGACGATGTTCGGTTGTCCGAGAACTGAAGCATATTGTGCAACGAGGGAGATTACTTTTTTTTTTATCTTTTTCTTTTCGGGAAACAATGGAAAAGTGAAAACTTAGTAAAATGCTTTATGTAATTAGTTTTTTGTTTTCTATTTTTGGTAATTAAGAAAAGATTGTTTTTAAATAATTTTCTTTACGGCTTTTAGTATTCAGTTCAGTTACCCCGTGAGAATGATGTATGACATACGAAAATCAGCTGGGATTTAGCCTATTTATGCAGTACGATGTTATGCATTTAAACAAATGTAAAATTTGTAAGTTCCATATACAATTAATATCTTTATCTCCAATTTATACTATCGTATTTTTTTCAATGCATACAATATATATATATATATATATATATATATATATATATATATATATATATATATATATATATATATATATATATATATATATATATGCAGTTAAAAAGTTTTTTAAAAAAATAACATCCAAGAGTAAATTAGTACATCATTTCAATAAATTTTAAACGAATAAAAACAATGACTTTTGTTGTTGTAAAAATCAATCCTGGTTATAAAATATAGGTGAATAATAAATTTGCTAATATGCTGAAAAATAATTTATATAATATATTTTTGTGTATTTTTTTAATTGGTTTGAACTGACTTATTAAAATTTGCAAAAATTGCTTTCAAGTAAAGGAATTTTCTCAACGCATTTAATACTTAAATAATTAAATATTGTTCCTGGAGATGTTAATGGACAAAAATAGATAATGAACACATTCAATTAATAGTTGACATTATTTCTTTAATTTTGGAATTTAATACGTCTGCCAATTTTCACAAATTTAACACATTTTGTAAGAAACGCGAGCTTGTATGATATTAAAGTATTACTTAAATGCTCTCTAGGTATATCAATTTTTAAATTTCTCATTTTATATTGATTTAATAAGAAATAAGATTTTTTATGAAATAAACTTAAGAATTATTTTATGAATAAAATATTTTTAAGAATTTATTTTACGAATGTAATAAATATAAGAATTTATTTTACGAAATGAAAAACTGATTGTGTAACTTTAATTACTTAGAATTTATTTAATTGTGTTATAACACTTTTTAAAAACATTCTTACAGATTACAAGAGTTCAAGAAATCCATTCAAAATTATTAAGCAAATAAATAAAATAATTGATCCCTGAATTATACGTTTTTGTTATCCCAAAAAGGTTTTTTTTTCAAAGGTAATTCCTAAAAGAAAAAATTCTAATATGGAATTCCAAATGTAATTTTATTTTTTAATTCCTCCTTATTATGTTCTACGAAAATATAGTAATCGTGTATTATAAAGTAAGTCTAATTTTTTTATTTGATAAATTTCAATCAAATAATTAAAAATTATTCTACATAATATTTTTGGGTATAATTTACTCATTCCCTTCTTTTTCACATTGAGCAATTGATATGATATTGATGAATAAGTATTTATGCAGTCAGACAATTGCTCAAGAAATTTTTTTGTTGCTTTAAATTTTTCATCACACAACCTTTTATTATATGTGTGGAAAGCAGGAATTACATTTATGAAGTAAATAAAATATTTATTTATATTCTTTACAATGACTGAATTTCAGCTTACAAAAATATACCAAATATTTTTATTGCCAAATTAATTATTTTCAAAATACCCAGCTAAGCTCAAAAATCTTAAAACTTAAACCTACTTAGGCAATCTCAGATTTTCTTACACATTGTTATACAAAAGTTCATAAAATTATTTGAATGTATTGGACGGGGCAGAAAATTTTGATAAATATTTATATTCATATTTCTCATAAAATAATGTATATAATTAGTTATGAGTTTTATAAAATCCCTATTCCTTTTGCAGTAAAACGTATGCACTTTTCTTTTAAATTATAAAATACCGCAAACTAAATTGGATTGTGATTCAGTATTACGAGTTAAATTGAAATACATATTCTTTAACCAAAAGTGGTTTCAATAAACTAATTTCGCGATTTCCCATTTCTTTATTAGTTTGACAACAACTTTCATCAGGTTAAAAATGCTTTTAAAACTTGTCAACTGTTAATGTCTTGCTTTTTCAAAATATTCCTGCATATTTTTAAATTGATAGAAAGAAAATGAAAAAATTTTGACCACAGTGTGAAACAGCACTTTTAAAGGATGGCAGACCACTGTTGCAGAACGAAAGTCGAAGACACAACCCCTGTGATCTAATAATATAAAAGCCTCGTCTCAATCCTAATTACAGTTGGCTCTACTTCCGCTCGACCCTTGTATAATCTGGGCAACAACTTGTTACATCACCAACTGACCGGTCAGGCGCGTGCCCGTAATGACTCTTCTCCCACATATTGACGTGGGCGATGTGAAGGATGGTCCATCTTGTAACCAATAACCGTTGGTGCGTTGCCTCTACCCAGATCTCTAATATTTATTCTTTCCTATTCTTAGACCAAAAGATGCATTATTAGCGCTTTTAGCTTGAACTTGAAAACAATAGGTAGCTTTGATTATTGAATTTCCTGGTGAGGCTTTACTGTCAGATGAACTCGAAAGTTCATTTCCAATTATGTGGATAAAAAAGGGAAAGATTTGAGAGCCCCATCGTCTGATAATGAGGGCGGGGAGGGTCAGAATATATTTTGAGTTGACAAAGGATTCGGTGATATGAATTATGTCGACGCATGGTCTGGCAACGGGTCTTCGTTTGAATAAAACAATCGAGGTCCCAAAAAGATGAGGTGACGTTGATTGTTCTTGATCACCAGGGAAACATCACCATTTTAAGACCTCTGTTATCGCTTAAAAAATTTTCGATTTTTATCGATGGAACCCGGAACAATTGAACAAGGATAACAGACACCTTTGAATATTTTGATATTTTGGAATTCATTTTGAAAGAGAGCTCCATATTTTTAATTTTTGGAAGTTATTGTATCATGAAACAGATGGCGAAGCTTGGCCTTACAGAATCAGGCTTTCTTTCAGCCTATGATTAGGGAAATTCTACTATTGAAAAATTTCAGTTTTAAAAAAAATGTATAAAAATAACGATTAAAAAATTATAATATTCCCTGTTGCAATGTATATTCTGTAAAAACAATTAGAGTATTTATTTTCAAAAAAATTTCTGAATTAATGAAATAGATTCTAAATACAAATTGATAAATTAATCATAGTTTAGTTAATTCAAATCATATGAACCTTCATCCTTAGACATACAGAATAAATTGTAACTTTTTGTATTTTAAAATAGATTTCTAGGTAGTTGTAAGTAAATTATTTTACAGATTTGCTATTTAAATAATACATACACAGTGGTGTAGGTGAGCCCCGTATTGTATCGTAAAGTTAACGGGAATATTCGTCTATCCCCAACACTCCTCGTAAATTTGAATCAAGATCAGGTGGCGAGCTCATACCTGAGCTAGCACCTACCTTTCCACATCCATGCTACACCAATGGAACACATTAAGATAGATTCGTTCCCAAACCCCCGGAGCTGCTGCAACCCACCCCATCATGAAGTAGAGCTTCATTTTGCTGATCTTACATAAAGCGGTATGCTGCTACTGAGCCTCTAGGGTGCTTATTTAAGTTATAAAAAAAACATTCGTTCTATAGTGAGACATCACAAATTCATGATTTTATGTATATCATACCTTATGTCATTTTTAAAGGGAACATTGTTTCATCCAGACATAATAAAGGAATACGTGTACCTTTTTTCTTTTTGTATCTAATTGATATTTATTTTGTGTTAGTGCCTAATATCTTTAATTCTTATTTTGAAGTGAATAATTATTATAAGAAATCCAACAAATTGACTTATAATTTCAAGGTAAAGACCCTGAGAATTGGCATAGTATAATTAGGAATATTTTGAGAGTTATTTTGTCATGAATCGCGTTAGTTATCTTTCTTCCAAAGAGACCACGACGACTGAAGAAAATGCTGTAACTTAATTATCTAATTTTAGATTAAAATTAAGTGTCCTATTGCGTTATTCATAATTCAGCATATAGTCTCCACTATTTTATTCTTCGAATCGAAATCAATAAACCTTACAAATACCAAAAGGCAGATTTCTCCAGAAATCACTCTACTGAAAAAGGAAGAAAGAAAAAAATAACACAACTGTAGGTGAGCTTTGTCAAAGAAAAATGAATAACAAAATATGAGACACCACGATTCGGTTGGCTAAGTGCTAAAATATTTATCACAGCCTTTAGTGGTAACTGTTGAAAAGCTCACAGATTGAGAATGGAGTTTTTTTTTTACTGAATTACATCGAGTTGGTGAAAATGGTGGAGACACGCAATTTGCCGCAGTGTTGGTATTTGAAGAAGCGTTAAGAATTGATGAGAAAGAAATTACAGTGGGGGCGAGAAAGAAAATGTTATTTTTTAACAAAATTGCGCTTTTTTCCCTACAAAAAACTTTCATATAATAATATTGAATGCAGAGAAAGAACATGAATTATTTGCAGTAAAGGAAAATAAGAGTTTTCAGAATTTTGTTTAAATGAGTTTGAAATTTTCACTTCATATTAATTCCTAGGTTACATGAATAATTTTATTTTTTTTAATATGTATATTTTACATAAATCTCCAAACCATCTTAGCATTAGACAAATTATTTACATGTTGTTGTTCTCAGAAATCAGTTACATGTTGTTGTTGTCGTGTGCCAGCCAGGCTGGCGTTATACGGTGTGCTGCTCCACTTTTACAACTGAACCATATTTTGGTGTGGAGTCCGACTTCTCAGCACACTCATGGCACAGGTTCCCGTTTACAGGGTAGGCAACTATTCACAGCCCATTCATACAAGGAAAGGACAAAGACATGATAGATAGAGAGAGAGAGAGAGAGTACATCCATGTCCGAACAGGGATTCAAACCCAGTACCTCCCAATCCGCAGTCAGGCACGTTGACCACTAGATAAGTTGGGCGGCAATAATTACTTCAAAATTTATATGCAATTGAATGAAGTTTGTATATGCCCTTGAATTTTAAGCAAAATTAATGAAAGATGCTTACAATCAGGGATTTTAGAAAATCCAATTTTAACTTTCTGCGTGCATGTGTGAGAATTTTACCATCAATTAATTTAAATAAACAGATTTGATAAATGCTTATGTAATCCATATCTGTTGAAGGAATTTCATTTTTATTCAATTATATTTTACATTTACTGAATTGATTTGGACTGTAAATATATTTTTAAGGAGAAAATACTAATTCTGTACCCAGTTATTTTCTTGAATCATTCAAATTAATTTGAAACTAAATGTTTCAGCTAAAAATCATTGAAATTATATTCACATAAATCAAAGAATATTTAAACTTACATAAATATTCTTTTCATTGATAAAATAACAAAAACGATAATGGAGCGGTAAATCTATTTGAAATTTAAAGTGTGATTTTTATATTTATGTTTTACAGCTGCAATATATATATATATATATATATATATATATATATATATATATATATATATATATATATATATATATATATATATATATATATATATATTATACCTAGTTTGAAAGGTAGCATCATACTAACCATATGAGGAATTGTTGTCACATGGATATCTAATATTTATTTTCAAATTAATATATTGTATTGCAATTATTTCTTAACTTTCATAATCATGCATTATAAATGTTGTAATAGAAATGATTTATTCAGTTACAAGTGAAAGGAGACTTGTGAAATATGCAAAAATATCATGTAAATTTTATAAATTGAATTATTACTATTCTAAGTGTAATATTTACTAAAAAAAATTATTTAAGGTATCTTGTATAATCACAAAAAAATTTCTCGACTAGATGCATATTTGAATGTCAAATAGTTAGAAGTAAATAGTTTTCCAGAAATTCGTGAGTTTGAGTTGGGAATCTTACCCACAAATGAATGTTTAAGAGAAAGCGGCAAAAATTATATATATTTTCAATTATTTTATTAATTAATTAAAGAAACGTATGTATAACTCAAATTTTATAACATACGGATAATTTATTCGTATTTTAAACTTTATTGCATCATATAGTATTTGTATTGTTTATTGTTTAACAGCTTTATTAGAATTTCCTCTTTACCGTAATGCAATGATTATTTTTAAAAAATCTGTATAATTTCTGTAAAAAAATTTCAAACTCATAAACAATGGCAATGAGTATTTAATTTGTACAATTTAAATCTAATTTTTGCCAATTTTCTTTTTTTATCATCCAGGTTTCAAAATGTGTCATAAATTTACATATTATGCATCTCATTTCTACATAATCTATCGATTCAAACATACCATATTGCCATAAATTATTCCTAACTTCTTTAAATAACTTAAGGAGATCAAGAACTAAAGTTATTGTATTATATAGACAAACATACGAGTGCTGCCCAGCCTGTCTAATGGTTAGGATGTCTGACTGCGGATAGGTCCTGGGTTTGAATCCTGGTTTGGGCATGGATGTACTTTCTAGGTCTCCTGTATTTAGTCATTTCTTGAACGAATGGGTTGTGAACGGTTGTCTACCCTATAAACTGATACTTATGGCATGTGTGTATTGAGGAAGTCGGATTCCACACCAAATTACGGTTCAGTTGGAAAAGTGGAGAAGCGCATCCCACATTGCCAGCCTAGCTGGCACAGAACAACAAACAAACGCGCTAGTAATTTAAGGTTTCTAAAAATAAGAAATCTCAAATCTCTACCAAAACAACATTAACAATTTTTATACAACTAAATATATTCTGAGAGAAAATAAGTTAATAGTTGTGTGTGATATCCTTGTATTCACATGAGTAAGTTTAATTCATATTTAGAGCTCAAAATATAAATATGTTTTGTAGCAGTAGAAAAGTTTCTTCGTTCGAATATTTGGTTTTATGAGAAATTTAAATCTCAAATTTTTATTTTTTTCAATAGATTACATTTCATAATACGTTTCATTTAAATATGAAATAATTTTTAAATCATTTTTATTTAAAAATCAATATTTAGTTAAATGATATTTTATAGTTCGCGTATTAATACGAACTTTTTTCTTGTCAAGCATCAGTGGAATGATTGCTAGAAAATTAATTAAATTCAAGTATAATAAATATATTTTTATTGAATAACAAATGTATCTAAATTAAAATTGAATCATAAATAAACATTTATTGCTTGAATAGTTATTAAATAATAACTATTCATTTACTAAATAAAATTTTAAAAATAATAAACATTTTACAGTAAAAAAATTAAATTCTCATTTTGTCTGTAAACTTTATATCTAGAGAATTGTAACAGCTTCTCTTTCACAATAACCACCAATAGTAAGCGGAAGTCGGCAATCGGTGACAAATTGATATTTTAACCGAACACAACTCAAAAGAACTCCCACTCTCCTACAAGGAGGCACTCAGGTGCGGAAACGGAAACCACTAAGATGATAAAACAAGGCCTTTAAGAGAGCCAAACGTAATGAGAAAAGAAGAAAATAGGGTTCCATTGTAATCTATGGGCAATGTAGTTAAAGGGCCTCAAACAATGGGGAAGAAAATCACCAAAATTTTTACCAAATTATGATGAACCCTGGGGGAAGCAGTAGAGCGTGGTTCCAAAATAGAACAATTTTGCCGAGTTGTAGCGAGTGCGGGGCGGACGGTCAGCGGAAGCGCCTCTTGACCCCCGTGTCCACCTTCACATTGTAGGTAGTAAGCGAGGCGTGGTGACATCGGTATTATATGATTTTCCACTCTCGATCCCCATTCCTTCGGAACTGACCTTTTCTCGGGGCCACACGCACCACCTATTTGTCTTTCCCTGCCGGCCACCTTTAAAGATGTTAAAAATCCAAGAATGAGTGGGTTTTAATTCGGTGTTATGTGAAATCTCAATACTTTCCAAATCCCCTATTGTTTCTGTCACATTATTCATTCTCTGTAATGAAAGGCCAAAGGCATCCTCATATTCAAGTCTTAGCAAAGAATATAGATGAAAATCTTAGTGACAGATTGAGATAAAATACACGGTGAAACCTTTTCTATACTTGTCTTTTCATACATAGTTTGATGTAATTGACGTAAACGTGGCTGCAAGCTTTACAATAAGCAGCATTATATTAAAGAAATTACTTAGAATATTTCAAAGTTAGCACAACAATAACTATTTAAAACAAAATAAAATATCATCGTCAAATTTTAAAACAGAATGTAAAAAAATGAAGTCCATATTTCACTCGTGAAAGTTAGATAAAATATTTTGATATCGTATAGAGGATAGACGAAGGTTGTTGAAAGCTATTTGAATATGCATGTCCTCCTCCCCCCTATTTTTTCCTCCTTATGGACTTTTTAGACTAGATGAACTTTTTCACGTGTTACAAAGAAAAATTTCTAGAATAAAAAACATTTTTTCTGTTGGTGTAAGTAAGTTATTAATTTTAAGATTTTAAGAAGATTAGAAGAAGAAATTGCTGGCAAGTATTGCAATTATTAAATTAAAACTCTATTAATTAATGAAATTTTTAAAAATTTAATCATCCTTGTGCCGATTCAAACTAACCATAAAGTGAATGTTTTGTCTTTTTTATTTTGCGTTTTCTTCTGCTCTATTGTCAACGTATTAATAGTTTGAATCAATGGAAAACGGCTTTTTAAACCGATGCTCTGGTCTTTAAGTAAAAAATCATTTCATGAACAAAATGAATTTTGACAATATTCTCAGATATTTTATGGTGAACGTCGCCTTGTTTGCTGCCGCTTGAATACAGCAGTAATTTCGTCGACAAGTCAAATTTACGACCTCCGCCTTCTCAGTACGTCGGAATTAATTACGTGTAATCTAGATGAAACGTTATTTGGCATTATGGATATTTTAAACCAATAAGAATTGTAATAAAAGTGGAGTAATCATGATCTCAAATGGAACAAAAGAAATAACCTCTTTACGGTTAAAAATCCTAAGCATCTATTCCATCAGTCGTTCTTGTAGAAAATAAAAGCGCATCGTTCCTCTCCAGTTGCTTGACAATCAGTTATAGTTAATACGCATGGCATTTTTTTACATCAATTTAAAGCTAAACTTGATTTAATTTAAACACCATGTCTGAAACACTGTTCCTATTGTCCGATTCTCAAAGCTAAGTTAAATAGTATTGGTTTTGAAGTTTATTTTTTGTTCGTAGATGTTACAAATTATATTCATATGTTTCAATCTTCTATAAATAAGTAAGCTTTTAAAAATTTATAGTACAAAAGGAAATTAACTAAGATGATAATTCAAATGGCAAATACAAAATCGAAAAAATGATGTTGATAAATTTATTTCTTTTCAAACCGAATTTAATTTTGTGGGGTTTAGTCTATACATTTTTAAATAATATTGTGTTTCATCGTTTTTTTTTTTTAATTTTACTTTTCTCTTTCTTTTATTTTGATTTGTTTTAGCTAATTGAACAAATATCGACAAAAACAGCATAAAACAACATTAATCAGTTTAAACATATTTAAACTACTGTTGTTGTTCTTACTAATGACACTTGGACAAGCCAAGCTCGCTATGCCTTGGCTATGCGAATTTAAGTCAATTGGGAGCATCTTTCGTTTTAATCAGAGCACCATGAAGGTGAAAGTACGACTTTGCTCTACATACATGCCCTAGGTACCCGTTTATAGGGTAGGCAACCATTCACACCTCATTCATACAAGGAAAGGACAGACAAGATAGATTGAGAAACAAAGTACATCCATGCCCGAACCGGGATTCGAACCCAGGACCTCTTTATCCTCAGTCAGGCATGCTGACCACTAGACAAGTTGGGTGGCATATTTAAACTAGTTCGGAAAAATGTTTTACGATAAATCAGTTTTTTTTATATAAATGATCAATTACCACTACAAAAAAGTTTAATTTCAACTTTGCGCGTTAAAATATGCAATGTGAAGAGGGTATTACAATGATATTATGATCAGTTATTACGATCAGACAAAGTTTATAAGACAGCATACTATTAATATCACAATAAAGTAATTGACATCGTGCAGCAAAATAACCAAACCACTGAAGTCCATTATGAAGCATTTAAATGATTACCGTAAATTATTTTCCAATGCTTTTCATAGCAGTGGAATGTATACACGTGTAACTCGTGTAGAAATCCAAAAACACCTTAACTAAAGATAAATTCAGAAAGATGTTTTATGCTTCTTTCGATGGTCACCAGCGAATGGATCGAAGCCTTGTACCATCCCAACTAAAGCAAGCAGCTCTGATGACCAAGACACTCCTTTCATGTCGGTGTAAATAAAGTATACAAATTTTGAATCATGGTTTCTTACTCATTAATTATGCTCAAAAATAGAACACTTAAGTAAACAGTCTCTTATGAGAACTGAAAGAACACCAATGGCTCTGTAACTTCACACTGCTTCCAGTTAAGATCAGCAAAGTGAAGCATCATTTGGGCAGGCAATGATTTGCAGGATGACCACATTCTCCATTACTGGGTTGCTGGAACTACGTGCGTTAAGGAAATGTCTATGCTAATATCTGACATTCAAGCTCCCTCCGCTGGTGTGGCATAGAAGTGGAGTGGAGGGTGTCAGCTCAGGTGGGACCTGGTCACTTGACCGTGGTTCAAAATTTCGAGGCACTTGGTGATGCGAGTATTTTCCAAACCTGTTAACTTTAAGGTACCTCACCTGTACCGCTATGTATGCATGAGAACTGAAATAGGTAAATTGCTCAGTAGCTTCACGCCGCTTCCCATTAAAATCAGCAAAGTGAAGCATCATTTGCGTCTGGCAGTGATTAGGAAAGTAACCACATTCTCCATCACAGGGTTGCTTGAGCTCTTTATTTTGGGGATACGTTCACATTAATCTCTGATGTCCAAACTCCTTCCACTGGTGTGGCGTGGATGAGGGTGCCAGCTCAAGTATAATCTCGTCACCTGACCGTGATTCAAAATTACGAGGCTCTTTGTGATGAGTGAATAAAGTACCATTCCAAAATTCTTTAATAATAGTTTGTGTTTGTTTAAACTATTAATTAACATTTATATTAATGAAAACATAACATTCAGCAATAATAAAATGAAAGCATAATTTTCAGTAATGCTTGAGGACTTTTACTATGAAACTGGTAGATTTTAAATTGTTGTTTAGAGGTAAATAGAACACCAACTTAAAATCAATGGTCTAAGATTAAAATTTATCTGAGCACAAATTATTTCCAGTCTTTGCACTAAAAAATTAAACTCAGTTGCACGACAGGCCTCACGGAGCCAAGACCTGTAGTGCCCATATATGTTTTCTTCATCGAGGGCCCAAGGTTGTTAAAATATATATCCAGGTTAAGTGGTGAGTCTAACGCAAACCCCTAGCGATTAGCTCCCAAGCATGTTTGGTACTCAATTTTATTAGCCCACAGAAGAGATAAAAGACTGGGTCAACATTGCTCAGTCCGAAGATCGAACTTCAGACCAGTGTTTTGGAAACAAGAAGAGTGCTATCACAATACCACCGGAAGTCTGCATTATCAAAGGTTTATCTACAAGAAAAATACCAGAAAGCGTAAGTTAAGTACAGTTATTTTGAAACTGAGTGAAAATTATTTCTTATCAAACAGAAAGAGGATTAAATTTTTGACATGCATTTAAATGCATGAGTAAAAAAAAATCAGAATCATCTCTCGAAAACAGACTTCTAGAGCTTTTTCCGCGCTTTCATTTGAATTCTGTGTTTCCCCTTTCTCCCCTACAGAAAATAACATGGTAATTTTTACGTAAATTAAATCTTTTTTAACCTCTATGATCTACTACCCATCATTTTAATCTTCAATATTACAGTGTGTTATATTTCTTAACGATTACTACGATTCTTGTAAAGCAACTAGCTTAGCTCAATTTTCTTTGTGTTCATGAGAATGATTTCTTGGCGTGACTGTTATCACATTTAAAGACGGTCCAAACTTACAAAATACAGTTGGCATACTATATAATGAAAATCATTAAAAGCACTGAATTACATTTTTGTGAAAATATTTTTTTCCCTGATCTTATATGTATTCAAAATATTCCAATTCTGTATAAAACTACTTTAGAAAAAAGGTATTTCATGGGTAGAACTGAAAGCATTTTAAATGCAGCTAATTGAAAGTAACGAAATCAATAATTGCTAAGTGTTAATATATTTTTAAATTAATAGCTAAATTACCGCAAGTTGACGCCAATCGTTACAAAATTACTTAGAGTTATATACATTTATATACAAAATATCGCTGCAATTTTATTTTGTAATGTCACACTGTGTTTCGATTAGCAATATCTATGATTTTAATGTACATAGTTCTTCTCATTTTCATAGATAATTATATTAAAAGCCTTTTTTTTAAATTGTAAATTAGAAGATCTTTATTTAAATAGAATAACTTTTAAATGTTAAATAACTGACTTCGATTGTGATTTTATTGTTAAAATAATTCGATTGTGATTTTATTGTTTGTATAATTCTCTTGGGCTTTCATGTTTTTTTAACAAATGACTTTTTATTCTTGAATGTATAAAGTAAAATGTAAAAACGAATTAGATTCAATATTTTAGGAAATTATAGATTTCTTAAGAGCTGCACAAAATATTCAGTTTTTTTTTCTTTTTTTTCTTTAATTATGAAATACTTATAAGCAAAAGCTAATTTATAAAAGCTTTTTTTTACTTATCATTTCACTTAATATTTTACGTCAGTTAAATTGCTTAATTGATGTAAAAATAAACATGGTATGTATGCTTATTCTTAAATTTTACTTTTATCAACATTACTTCTCAATTTAACTCTTCGGTTGTACACATATTGTGGTTACAGACACAATTTACACTTCTAAATCACTGTTTGATAAGGCAGAATTTATAACCAAATAATTTGAATTTGTAGCGGGCATGTGTCGTTTCCAAATATTCGTTGGCCTTCTTAAAGGACAGTATCGTATTCACATGTTACAAGAAAAAAACTGGTAAACTCTGAAGTATTTATCATAAAAATTGTACATCCAAAACGTACAAACTCAGTATCCGTCCAGCATTGTTCAAAAATAACTGGTGATACTCCCGATTTTCTTTTCTATAGAAAGCGCTTATGTATTTTGGTTACAGTGAGACCTGTGTTTCTTGTTCATTAGATTTCTTTTTTCAGAGCTTGGAACATGTTTTCTATTTTTACTTATAGTTTGATACGTAATTCTTTTTACAATTTTAAACTGTAACATTATAATTTTAAAGCAAATAAGCAAGTTAATTTTAAAGTTTTAAAGATACTTTCTTTAATGCTGCGAGAGTAGACTATTAACTCCCAACTTTTGCAAAGTGCGATGTTATACAAACAAATGTGTATAGAATGTTTTGAGAAAAGAAATCATTTTAAGGGTAGTTTTTTAATTCGGAAAATAATTTAAAGTTAGGAGACAGGGAAGCATAATCTAACTATTTAATACCGTTATATGTTTGTTTATACTGTAATATACTGTAAGATAATCAGGTTTATAACTGCAGTACTTAGACATACATTTTTACAAGAAAATATTTTCTTAGAAGCTGCATCTAAATTTACAAAAAAGGGATGTAAACGCTTAAAAACAAACCTATAAAACTGCATTAAGACAAAGTAGAAAGAGTTTTCTTCAGTCGTTTTCCAAAGCAGGATTTAATCTAGCTTTATTTATCTCCTATATTCTCTTATACAGTAAAATAAGCTTTTATGCTAATTTAACATTAACTAACATGAAAGTTTATCAAACCTCACATGGATTTTAGGATGAATAGTAATTTTGTATCTTATCTTAAGAAAATCTGCAAAATTTTTGGAAAACACGTTCTCAAATAATACAAAAAAATGAAAGAAATTATAAATAATTTAACTGATGCAGAGATCACCGCATTTTAGCAGAAAAATGCCCCTGACCTCCCCATAAACTGTTTCTCATTCAAATTTTGCGGCAATTTCTCGACGCAAGCACTGGAACACAATGGATTTACTAAAAGGGCATGATTAAAATTCCTTCCTTTTCTTTTAGCACTCTATATTCCCAATGTCTTCCTTTTAAGCTTTCGTGCCGGACGCCAACCATATCCCCCACCCAAAATGTCCTTTCGCCGACTACAATCGCCATCAATCGCCAGTTTAAAGGGGGAATTACCATTCTGCCAGCATTTATGAAAAGCTTTTTCTTCAAATTACCGGTCCCCGTTTCCGGCCTAAGCGCAAGATCGAAGGTCCTCCCCGCATATCCACCCACAAGTTTTCTTGGACGCGGGCATCATCTTTTAGACCGATAATATGCCGACGCTCTTTATATATAGATATATATATAGTGTTCCGCTTCGATGCTGTGGACAGACATCGCTTTTGTAGTTCTGCTATGGACAGGAACGACTTTGGACTTTTTTTCTATTCTTTCCCCTTTTTCCTATCGGTGTTTTATCTCGATTCGCTATCCTCCATCACATCCGGCTAAAAAATCGTTTGGCGACTAAAAATTCGAGGAGGAAGAAAACAACTCAGCTTGCATGACCGTTTCGCGTGGGGGTCAGAAGTGGGGTTTTTGTCTCGCTTTAATCCTTGCTCGAATTCTCTGATGTCGTAGAGCGATAATTTCAATGAATGAGCATTTGGGAAAGCAAAGTGTCCGTAATGAAAGTCAGTAAATGGGATTATCAAAGAATGGGGAATGGCGGTTACAGTGTTCGGAGAGGTTCCCGTGTTGTGTAGGTGGAATAGAATTACGCCTCTCTCATAAAAGATTTCATCATTGAATTCCCAACTCGTAAATAATTAATTTTTCACGGGCAATAATTTTAACTGCATATAATGCTACTTTAACACAGAAATTCTTAAAATGAACAAAATAAAATATTATAATCGTACTCCTTATTAATCAAGAAAAACGGAGGTTAATGAAAATAGAATGAGAACATTTTTGCAAGAACAGCATACTTTTTAAGTTTCAAAATACGGTACTTTTTTTACGAAGAAACTATAATTCCGAATATTTATGATTATGGAATTAGTTGAATTATTTATCAGTTAAATTTATAATACAGGAAATTCTCTTAAACTCATACTGATGTAAAGAAAAATAAAGAGGAAAACAAGTTAAACCACAGCTAAAAAACCTTTAGAGATTAATATTTAAAAAAGGCTACTTCTATTCAAAAAACGTTATTTTTAGATTTGCTTGTTATATTATACATTTATTTTTAAGCAAATCCTCATTATTGCAATTTTCAGCAGTTTCTAAAAACAATTTGCTTACATTTTAAAATTAATTAAAAGTCGATAAGTGAAACCTAAAACATAAAAAATTTATCACAAACTATACTACAAAGTATATAAATTTACTGGGACATAAAAGTCCCAGTAAATTTGTAGTAAATATACACAAATAGTTTCTTATAAGAATCATCAATCATTATAATCTAATAATCCTTCTAATTTTAACCCAAATCATTACAAATGAATTATTTTGAAATGTCTCAATTGTTAATAAAATAAAAATTTTGAAATATTTACAAACATTGCTTACATTTTCTCTATGAAAAAAGCCTATAATAAATTTATAAAACGTCTCTATTTCATAAACCTATAATAAAACATTTTTGAATACAACTACAATTTTTTATATATATTTTACAACATCTTAGCAATTTAAATTAGTTTGAAAGAGCACATTATAATAAATTTTTTTAAGTACAGAATTGGTATTTTTGATATCCTGGATACTTTTGCTTGTAATACAGATGTACATTTTCACAAATATATATTCATAGAAAGATGTATTTCCATTGCATTTTTTAGATTTATCATCCATAAAGTGATCATATAAAAGTAATAAAAATCTAACAAAGAAAATTGCGTATGTAGTTTAAGTCATTTATTTATTTCGTATTACAAAAAAATGTTAACTAAGGCTGAAGTATTACTTCTTTCTCAAAAGCATGAAAACTGTTGTACATATAGGGCCCGGCTACAAGAATTTTCGAATTTCCACCTGCCAGAGCTACAAGGGGCAGAAGTGATGAAAACTCGATGGATGTAGTTTTCCCAGAACCTCTTGCTGTAAATATTTTAAAATTATAAGATGAAATTAATTTTTATAAATAAGAAAATTCTTTTTTATTTTAAATACAGTATATTTACGCTCATTATTTATATGGTTTCAATTATTTTTTTTGAGCAATGTAGACCAAATATAACTTTAACCAAAAGAATGTTTAATTTTTATAATTAAAGATAGAGATTTGAGCATTAAGTCTCGATCAAAATCATCTGATTGATTAAAACGAATGAGCTAGAGAAAATGAAAATTTTCCTTTTGATTGATTTAAGTTCGAAAAACATATTGCCAACTCAAATTGTTAACCAAGTTCTTGACCATCATATGAAAAATTATGATGATGATCATTCAGGTATATTTTACATGGTATTTTAAGCCAGTGTTGTGATTTAATATGCAGAATAGAACGATGTAATTATGTAAACACAAAAATATTAAAATTTGAAAATAACCAAGATATATATTTAGAAATAAAAAATATTTAATTTTTCTGCTTAACATGTTGATTAGTTAAATCACTGTAAATCTGAAATTCTATTAAATTTCATTTTAGACAGGAGAATTTATCTGTTTTCTTCAGATTTCTATGAAATAAAAGACCAAAGCTGAGTAAGAAAAATCATGTCAAAAATAGCCATCTGTGATTTGCAGAGAATATAAGGAATAAGTAAATGAATAAAACAACTATATATGTACTTATGAAAAAATATATACATAAAAAAATAAAATTAAGAATATTAAAAACTGTATTCTCATCTTTCTGATACATACTCTATTACACGGACTATTCATTAACAAGTTTTCCAAAACAATGTATTTTATGCTGTCTTGATAGTCAGTATAAAATCGTGACAAGATTATTAAGTTAAGAATATAACATGTAATTTGGCTGACTTTTTTTTGTTAGTCATGTACATTACTTTCTAAGAAATGACTATAAGTAAATCAAAAATTATATTTAGTATCGATTTATTATTATTTTTTTATACTTGCATGCCGAGAGAGAGAGAGTTGATATGATTAAGACTATCATTAGCTGCTTCATGAATGCTATTTCAAGACTTCCGCGTGAAACGGGTGGACGGAATTATCTCTGAAAACCCCCCAAATTATTGAATTGTTCTTTTCTGTCAGAGATGTTTCGATACTTTCTGAGACATGAAATTCAGCAATATGAAATTGAGAGCTTAGAATCTATCTGATTTTCTTTCTATATGCTATGCTGCTGATTTTTTTAATTATTTAATTTCGTGTGTGTATCTGTCAAAGCAAATCTATCTCAAAGTAATTTTTAGTATACAAAGTAAACATATAAGTCAAAATTTAAAAGAATGATGAAATTAGAGTCATTGAATAGTCTCTACAAAAAATATTCAGAGGATAAAGTATAAAGATCCTATAAAGGAAAAAATATTCAGTGGATAAAATATCAGAATAAAATATGAATCCTTTATGATTTATTACGTACATATGAAAAGTATTGCTTATTTTTTTAAACTCTTTTTTAACTCTTTCTTGGTAAAAACGTATGTACTTTTCTATGAATTTTTATTAATATGAATACAATAGATATAAATATAATCTAAACAATATAAAATAACATTTAGAGAGAGAGAGTACAATAAAAGTTCAAACTATTCTAATTAAAATTTTTTGGTTACTTTCTTTAGCTTAACTCCGTTTGCTTAACAGCGATAAGTATTTGGCTTCCTATTCATTAGCATCTGAGTTCGATTCTCTAAAAAAATATGATTATTAATTCATATTCTATGGTTTCAGAGGTATTTGATATCTCCCATAACTGCGTTATTGTTAGAATTTCTTTTCAGATTGTCTCTAATAGACTTTCTTACAAGTGAAGCATAATATACAACAATTTAAAACATATAATTCCATTTTATGCTCTAATACAATTTTTCTATCTGTGAAAATCTAATTACAGTTTGAACGTTTTAACATTTAAGATGCAGCTAGAACAAGAAAATAAACGATAGCCTTTTTTATAATTTTTATCTTATAAAGAAAAAAAAAAACTGGTATTTTTTTAACTTAAAACTTCAAAATGACTTTTATTTATCTTTTATTTATACATATTTCGCATTTTGCGGAAAAATTTTAACTACAATTTTTCATTTTGATTCCTTTGTATATAAAACTATAAATGAAACAGATATTTCGATTTATTAAAATCACTATTTTAATGTTAAGTGTACAATACCTTCAACAATCATCTAATCTTCTTAAAATCATATAAGATGTAATAAGAGACGACTATTCACTTGACACAGCATAGTGAATAGCTAAACATTTAAATGTTGCTGTAAGGTTTTACCACCTTTTTTTAAAAAAAATTGTGTTTTACTTTTCATGAAGACATTTTATGCATAACATGACATGTTTTCGTATTGCAAAGGAGGTAATCCAGTAAACCTCAATCACCAAGCCGGCAGATGTGCTTGCAGAACACCATCCTTCTTTGTTCAACAGTGTCTAGGAACTTCCAAGAGAGAGCCTGAATACACAAAAATATTAATCTAAATACAAGAATGTTAAACTTGAAATCGAACATAAAATAATTAAGAATACTCGTCTTATTTTATACTTTAGTTTTGTAAATACAAAATTAAATGAATACAAAAAAAGCTTAAACAAAGGATTATTTATCCATATTTTACGCATTTTCCCAACAAGTATTTCTTTAAATGATTTAGTCATTTCGCACATTCAAACTATTTTTATTCAGAAAATAAACCGTTTAGGTTAATGCCTTATGAAAAAAATGTTTTTACTTATTTTATTTCCATAAAATATATAAACGTAATAAGATATGTTTTATACATTAATTTTCTTGTTTTTTTTTTTTTTTTTTTTTTTTAATCGTATGTACATTTATTGTTTTTACGAAATCTGGCTTAGAATAATTCAATTTAATTATTATTTGCGAAATTTTTAATATTTAAATGTATTTCTCCTTATGTTTAATAATAGTTATTAATTCTTAAATGTAATTAAACTTTATGTCCATAATATAAAAATCTGACAAATGTTCCAACAAAATAACAGTAATTTTTATGAGTACTAATTTTATACAAATATTTTACCATTATTAAATCAACCAGAAATAGAATGAATGCGGTAGAAATCTATAAATGTACTTGATATTCGAAAATGATATTTTAAAGTAATATTTCAAGTCTGTATTACGCTTTAATAAAACCTTAAAAAAATACACGAACTATTAAAATAACATAAATTTTTTATGAGTATTTATTTTAACAGCATTTTAACATTATTAAAATAACAAAAGAGATAATACAGCAGCAATTTGAAAATATTATTGAACTATGATGATAACAATTTTTTTAGTATATTTCAAATATAATAACAATCACATTTTAAGAAAATCTTACAAGAAATAATATGCACTCTTAAAGTAAATGTTAATTTTTAGTTCAGGCAATTTTAATAAATAATTTTAATGCTCAGATAATTTCAATATTAAAATTCAATATTTCGTATTAAGTTATATGTTTATTTAAATAATCTAATATATTTGAAAAAAAATAATCGTAAATTTACATTGAAAAATATTTGTATAAATTTTTATTTTTATTTATTTAGCAAAGGCCACTTTAATTTTCTAGAATGATAAATTATTATGTTAATTACTTGTTAAGTTTCAACAGTTTTTTAAGAAATGTAATTGCATATAAATTTTTAAAGAGAAGTTGAGATAGTTATATTTGCTCCATTCATATTATTTAATTAAAAGTCCACCCTTACATTGTGATTGTAGGAAAACTTTTCTCTTCAATAATGACCTTATTCTACATTAGAATTAACTGTAAAAATGATATTATATATTCCATATATTATTAAATCTCCAGAACATAGGAAAAGTTTTTATTTTATTTTATTTTTATTTTATTTTTTTATTCTATTTTTTTTATTGCCATTTCCATTTTAGCACCACGCCCCCATTCATTCTCGATTCTTCCCTTGTACAAATCACATCTCTCAACAAATCCACCCCTTAATTCCATTATTCTGCCCACAAATTTCTGGATAATGTAAGAACTCACTCCATATCCGATTTGCTGAATAATTTAATAGACTTCGTTTGAATAAGGGGTAATACTATTTCTCGCACCGGTCTGTAACAATAGCCTAATTTGCTATAGGTGCTACACAAATTTCTAGCGGGAAAATGAACATGTGTGATGATACGGTAAATTTTTAAAGTGTCCTCTACTTACAAAAATGTGTTTCACAAATCATTTGTTTTTAATTATAAAATAATTGCTAATTATAATTTCTTTAATAAAATTTTTTGTGAATGTCGTGCACATAAACATTTATGCATTATTTTATTGACAATTTCAACTGATAGTTATTAATAAAAATAATTGCATGTCTTTTCAACAGAATTTTGATTAAATTATATATTTATTCAAATTCCGTATAATGAGGTAAAAATTATTTTTATTCTAACCAAAATAATTTAATTATTTTTCAAAAATGAAAGTTTTAATTCATCCTTTATTTTTTTCTTGTCTATTGATATATTGGTAATTTTGATATATCAATATTGATTTTTATGTATGGTATACTGATTGATTTTAATGATAACGTTTCTCATCATCATAAAAATGTATTCTTTGACCTCAAATGACTATAGCAACACCATTAATGCTTGCACAAATTTCATATGAAATAGATTTTGCTTAATTAAAGCAGTAGATTTCAAAACTGTTTTTTATTGTATTATTTGCATCACAACAATATAATTACATAAGTAGTAGATTTAAAAATCATTTTATGAATTTGAAAAAAAATTACATATATGAATATTATATTTATAATTATAATCATTATGTATTTATGTGTAGCAAACATTTCCAACGAAAGCGAATGATTGAAAAATAAATCAACATTGAACTATTATGAGATGTCTCATTTTTTACCTCAGACAAATGCACATATTATGAAGCGTTGTCAAAATGAACCCTTACCGGACCTTTTCTTAATGTAATAGTTGAAAAAAATTTAAATTTATAATTTCACATTCATAAAAGAAATCAAATGATGAAATTGTAGTATTATGGATTCTTATAAGATCATATATATTTCGATTAGTAATTTTGTAAGCTAAGTTATTTAGCAAATCAGTAGCTTACTACCAGAAAAAGTTTCTGGAAGGTAAAACATTTGTGTATATATGTATATAGAAATGTATTCGCACAATAAATTCTTTAATGTATGTGTGTGTGTGTAATATACATATAAAACATAATCATTAAACTTAGACTTATCGTAAAAACTGAAAATTTTTATGTAATATTTAAAATAACATATTATCATGAAAGAGAATGAGATAAAAAAGTAATTTAAATAGTAAACAAAATTTATTTTTGGGACAAAGTAATTTATTTTTTAGTGAAATGCTTATAGTTTTTATTTTTTGATAATTGAAATATTTATCGATATAGTTTGATAAAATTTTATATGCATGTATTATTTAAGAAAAGTTTAGCTTTAATTATTTAAATACTGTAATTAAAAAATAACTGAACATATTAAATTAAATTAATAAATGAGTTTTTTGAGTCATTTACTATCAAAAGGACTAATAATTATTCTTTTTGAATTTGATAATATGAAGTGTAATATATTTTTAATGCTTTATTTGAAAATAAAAATGAATCATTAAAACGTAATATACTGAATTGAAAATGTTATTACAAATAAAATTCAGAGATATGACGAGATAGGGAATTTTTTTAATTACAGTGAATACAAATGTATTCACTGCAGCCGCCAACTAGAGAAAAATTAGAGAAATATCACTAGATCACAAATAAACAATGTAGTTATCTACTTACAATTATGATAATAATAACACAGTTGTCTGAATATTAATTGTTTGAATATAAGAGTATTTAATGTTGATTTGCTGGAAACTAAATCGGAATCCGAAGTTCAATTAATTAGCTCAATATCAAAATATTGATTGCAAAAGTTTCCATTGTAAATAAAACCTTAAAATATATGCAATATTTATATGGAGTAAACTTCCTATAGTCAAATTTTCACATCTTTTCTAAAATATAACAAATCGAATAATACATTTATGGGTGTTAATCTATACATAAAGTTGAGATTTATTTGCAATTCAATTTATTACATAATATTATAAGGCAATAGAAAATTAAAGAATATTATTAAATCAAGACATTAAACTGAAAAAATGTGACCTTGACATAATTATAAATGTCATCTATGCTTTTAGCTCAAAGGATCTTTAAATAAATCTCTCTGAGCTGGATGACATAATCTCATTTAGCAGAAACAAATAAATATTAGAGCATATAATGATGTTAAAACTCATTTGCGATTGAACATCTGTCTGTCAAATAAGGTTTCACAAACCCCCTGTAATTTGCGCTTGCATCGTTTCTTTCTTGTGCCAACATCCACTCGTCATTTCTTGGTCAATTGACGACTCCTTTCTGCGTAAACAGCTCGGAAGGTTCGGTGCTACTGCAGCCAAAACAGCACTACCTGCCAGCTGTCGCGCAGCGCTCGGTCGCCGACAGCCCCCCACTGTGAAGAGGCGATCGGGCGTGCCAAAAGCTCGCCGTTACAAAGTCATTAAAAGCGGATCGTATGGACACTCAAAATGGACCGCTTCCTATCAAATTAGATTACGATGAGTGCTAGTGCTGCCCTCTGATGGTAATGGAGTAAGATTTGTTGAGGAGATAACAAAATAAAGAGGGAAGGAAAGAAGCCCGCGGTGAAGGAAACCGTCCGAATAAGAATTAATGTGTCGGTTACAGTGACTGAATATAGTTAGGGTGATTATAGAAATAAATAAAAAAAATGAAGAGTTAACTATTTTTTGATAATTTTAACATAAAATAAATTTTAAAAAGATTTCAACTTTGAAAGAAATAGTGACTTCCTTTTCTTTCCTTAAAAACAAGGAATTTTCCACTCACCCCCTTTTTTCGCATGTACGTGTTACGTCGCTATTTCTATACTAGGTAGAAATTATAACATAAAAATAAAAAAAAAACGAAATTAAAAGTACATATTAATTTTCAAAATATAACCAATCATACTTATTAATTTTAGAATGACCGTTGAGATGCATATATATTAATTCTGAAGAGATTAAATTTGCGTTGGGAGAACATAATTTTTTTTCTTTCTTTTTTATTCAAAAATAGATTTTACTTCAAATTAACTTTATAAAAATTGAAGAAAACTTTATTTTATTCAATTAATGTCTAACATAAAAAAAGGAAATTTGAACTAAAAAAAAAAAAAAATTTGAAACATAAAAAAAAAAAATTTGAAAAGTAGCTTATATTAATGATCCAAACAACGTAGACTCGTCTACGAAAGCATTGAAATGTAAATCATTATTACATTTTCCCATAGAATCACTTATTAATATTTTACTTTCATTTTCGTAGACATTCAAAATACAAACTAGAATCCGCATTAAAAAATTTACTATAATAATTTTAAAATTGAATATTAAAAATAAATTGTATAGCATTAAGAAGGAAAGGAAAATTAAAAAGAATTACAATACACAAAAAATTAACTTAATTAGAAATGCTGCAATACACATTTAAAATATACTTTATTCATATTAATTATAAGAAGCTTAGAGATTCAACAAAATAGTCTGACAATAAACTTATTTGTAAAGCTGAAATTGTATTAACGATGCCTTTTTCCATTTCCTTTTGCAGAAAGAAAATCTGGAAATAAAGCAATTTTTATTTGTGTCAACTGATACGTATTTAAAAGGCCTATGCGTATAGTTTCCATATTTAATATATACTAATAGAATGAGATATAATTTTTATTTTTTAGACATATATAGGATAATTTAACAATGTAAATCAGAACGTCGTACTACATTAATTTCAATCGATTTTGATTGCAAAAAAGAACCTAATAACTTTAAAGCAAGTAATGTTTGTAAATATAAAATATTAACAATTAAGTTGCAATTAAAGGAAATAAAATAGGCTTTAATATTTCAGGAGATTTGAGTCATAATTTATTTCTTATTTCTTGCTGACAAACACATTATTGTTGTTCTCTTAGCGAAGAAATTTATATATATATAAATGAAATAAGCACTCTTTCATAATACTTTTAATTGAACTTAATATTTTAGCTTATTAAAACTAACTTTATAAAACTGAATTTATTTTATTCATTATTCGTCAAAATCACTGTAATTATAATATGTCTATTTATATAAAATGAAGTCTATTTATTATTTTGTAGAGTGCTTAAACTATTGAGAAATTTCCTTCTTTTCATTGATTTCAGCATCTTTACCATTTATTGAAAAGTACTTTTAATTTTACTATTTATTCTAGCAAAAGTATCAGTTGACTATTAATAATAATTAATAAATTTAATAATTGCAAATTGTTAAAATTTTAGAAAATTAGTGATTCTTTGATACTATGAGCCGGTCTTTCCATTTTAATTAATTTTTTTTAATGTTTGAAGTCATGTAAACAAGTTTAATTATATATAACATTACATTAGTTTCTGAGCAAGACAAAACAAATAGATTTATTTTTAATACTTTAAAATTGAATACAGAGTTTGAAATTTGAATTATGCTGAAAAAATATTTATTGTATTTCGTTTTATTTAACGGCAAAAATACTTGATTTCCTTGATAAAATCAAGTTTTTTCTCATTTTTCTCAAATACACATATTCTTTTAATACTTATTGTTCATTACTTACATTTCTCTCATTCTTATTTATCTTAAAATTTAATATAGAAGTCAAAAGCTTTAAATGAATTTTTTTTAATTGTTTGACAACAAATTTCTAAGTAAAGAGAAAACACTGCAAGATCTTTTGACAATAATGATAACTTAAGAGTTATGTCTTATCATATCAAAGAATATAACTTTTTAATTTTTTTTAATAATAAGTTTAACATAATTATAAGGTAATAAAAAATTTTAAGAAATGATTCTTTCACAACAAAATATATAATTTGTACGATAAATTTCAGAATTTGATAATATTTGATCTAAAAATATAAAACAGTAAACTGCTTTCAAAAATTTCCTTCTGACAATTCAAGTATTGTAAATGTTGTATAACCTAGCAAATAAAAACTTTTTAAAATTTTTCCCCCTTTAGAGAAGATTTTTTGTTGGTCAGGGGTCATATTCACTTTTCAAAAGGTTCATAATTCCAAAACTCTCATACACCACCCTTAAGGGTGGTGTATGAAATCTTTATACAATAAATAGAAGAAATCTTTATACCAAAAATAGAGATCTTTATACAAAAAGCAAAAATGCTTCATCTATCTAAAAATGACCAACTTGTAACTTTGCGAATGTCCCAGGATCGATACCAGCTACTGTTGAAAAACGGGAGACAGATGTGCATTTGCTCTCTGTAAGCAAGTCTTTGGGATGATTGCTTAGGAATTCCCCAGTTTTTCCCTTGTAACGTTCCCCTCCCAAAAGGAAAGGACCCGACGAAAATATTAAAACACGCATTAACTTTCACCCGTAAGCTTATATGATTCTAATTTACTATCCAACGATAAAATTTACTACCTAACGATATTTAATAATTACTGAATTTTTGAATATGAAACCTTCTATTTCAAATCTGGATTTCATCTTTTCATTTCACCATGGTACTATTTAAACTTAATTCAATTAAATTATTTTAAATTATTTATTCTAGAGTGCTCGAGTATAAGGCAGGTATGTATTTAAGTTATAAAATATATATCGATGAATACGTGAGCTATCCATCACTAAGATAATAATCAATCAGAAAAACTGTTTTTGAAAGACATTTAATCTACCTTCGAAAAAATTTAATGTTACTATATGATATCGAAACTAATTTAATGCTTTGTTTATATTAGCTATATTTTTAAGTATTTTTTTCATGCGATATTTCTACATATTTTATTCTTATTTTGATTCAAGTCACATCCTCGAACATTTCTTAAATATGAAAAGGAATATTAGTCAATAGCCCTAAGTGATAACAGCCAAATTTTATTCTATTTCCAAGCACATTTGTGAAAGTTTGCCAACTGCCCCTTCTCAGCTGGTTTTCTATGACGGAACTGCAATTTGTCAAGGAGCGCGCACATAAGAAAGAATGATACAATAAATCAGGAATAACAGAAAAAAATGAACTCACTGGCGAAAAAGTTTTTCGTCTCAGTAGAAGGACCTGCTACTCTTCGCATAAATCACATGGATCTTCCCAGTTGGATATATGCAAATCGTAGAATCCAGAAGAAAAGCTGAATCTGTGCGTTATTATAAAGCAAAAACCACACCGGAAATACAAACCCCAAACTATAAGTGAAGGAAAGATGCCACCCTCGTAGGCATGCCTTCTGGCCAACAAACTACTTACATTCTGCTACAAATAAATAACCCGAATCAACAACAACTCTGAATAAAGAAAAAAAAATCAAGAGTGCGACTGCTTTTTCCGCACTTGTGTAAAAAGTTTTTCTCTTCTCACTGTTGTATATAAAAAGAAAGCAAAATGCATTTGATGTTTTTTGATACAAAAATGAAACATTCGTCGTGAAGACAGTGTGCTCTCCTCAAAGGTAGGAAGGACTGCGTAGGGGGTGTTATTGACTTATTGTTCGGGGAAGGAACTAGTAATTCTTTCACCCCCCTCCCGTGCACAAATGTGGGAAAACGATGCTGGTTTCACTTTCACGCCTGTAAGATGGAGCCTTTTTCAAACGAGTGTTTGTATATTTTTCTATGTAGAAATGCATTGAATTTCCGATTCTTATATTCAGATGTGAGACTTTATAGAAAAATAGTAAGTCTATTTTCATTTTTATTTTTGAATGCGCTTTGCAGGGTGCATTTGCTTTCAGAATATTCTTCCGCTTTCAATTTTCAATTTTAACTTTAGCCAAATGAAAATCCATGTAAAAACTATTTATATATCTCAATGATATGTAATAAAATTGAAAAAGATAGCAAAAAATATTACTTTAAAATAGGAATTCTAGAATTTTAGATTGTTTCTTCAATTTATTCATTGCATTTAATCTGTGTGTTCTTTTAAGAGAAGAGTCAGTTACTTGTACGTGTTTCATAAATGATAAAATTTTTTGTGTAAAATCTCTTTCCATTCAAATTAGCATAGTTAAAAAAGTGTGCGATATTTATAAAATTATTAACTGCACGAATTTTATATCGATTTTGTTTGATGAATTATAATCGTTATTTAGAAAATAAAACTAGGTGTTTTGGTATTAAATATTTTGAATTATAATTGGGCTGATATTTTGTGTGTGAGAATCAGTTTTAAAATGTCATGAAACACATTGTAAAAAAACTGTTGTATGATGAATGTCATTTTGGCGCAAAAGGATGTATTAAATATAATAAAATGATAATTTCACAAATGATATATTATATTTTACCCCTGTTTTATTTAAAACTTAAGTTAATATAATAATGTCTCACAGATAAGAATGAATTACCTTGCTTTTGTGATGTAATCCAAAAGATCTCTAAAAGTTGTGATAACTTATTAATAATTTAATAACAGTCATCAAGATAAAATACACCAATAACTAAATAGTCTTAATAAATACGTATTTTTAAAATGCACCAGGAAAATAAGTCTGTTGCTTAGTTTACTTTTGTTATTGAATAAATAATTTTCTGCAGAATATTTATTTGAGATATGCATATCTGAGATTAAAATACTAAATCAAAGTAAAGTTTGCAAGTTTCTTTTTATGTGTTTTAAGTCAATTTAAAGAAAAGTTACATTCAAGAGATTATTTTAAATTAAACAAAAAGTGCAATGCCAATTATACAACCACTGGCTCTTAATTTGATTCTCAATGGTGATCGCTCTAAAAAAGAAAAAACTAATTTCCTATTTCTCTAAAGCGAAAACAAATTTTAAAAGAAAAAAAAAAGCTCTTGATTTTTCTGACAAATCTTTGAAAGGCATTCGAAAACATCACAACACCGCCTCGCTATCAGCGTTAGTTACATTCAGCCAAACAAAAGGAAATAATATCGCCGATTTTCTTTAAAAGGAAGCGTGAAAAATAAAAAATCGGATTGAACAGTAGGAAGCCATCAAGAGAAGCTATAGGCAGCTCGCGCTCTCTGCTGGCTTCCCTTTAACAACAGAATTAAAATCCAGCTCTCTACCTGGAACAACAAGAGAAAAAAAATGCTTATATGCCAGGGCGTTTAAAAAATCAATCTCTTTTTGTGACTGTGTTTCATTTCTTACTGAGCTTTTGTTAGAGCAACCACACAGTTCCAGGTGTTCATTTCCATTACATCTTCAACTGTGCTTTTCCATCTTCTCGCAGCTCCAGGGCCTGAATCAAAAGTCGCCGCCAAAGAGACAGAAATTAAGCTATTAGTTGGCAGGAAAGTGCTATTTTTTTGTTTTCTTTTCTCATTTCTCCTTCAAAGAAGTAGAAATAGGTTCGATTTATCATTACATTACATGGGTTGTGAAGTGAAGGGCCCGACCTTTCACAGCCTTTATAAAACGTTTGGGAGGGGTCGGCCAGGATTGGATTCTTATTTTACGGAGGAAGCATTCAGGGGGTGGGAGGGGCTGGGAAACCGCAATTTATCACCCTGGAACAAAATGCGTTATTATTGCCGCTTTTAAGCGAGATGATGAAGACGGTGCGTGATAGATTATTGTTTTTTACTGCGGCCTTTCCGTCCTCTTCAGGGGCTGAAATTCGCTACTGTGTGCTTCATCCGAGCTCCTCTTGTTTTTCCTAATCCAGCTGGCAATGTTAAAAAAATAAATGTGTTGTTCGAATAATAAAAATGTTTTCAATTCTTAAATGTATTTTCCAAAAATTAAGTACTCTCTTGTTTTAAGATATGTGATATATAGTCGTTAATATATAATTTCATAAGTTACGAGTGAAATCACATTCTAATATTATTTGTAAAGATGTGATGACTATTGCTATATTTTATACCCCATTTTTCGTACGAAGTTCAGTTGTTCTTTTAACAATAAATTTTGCAATAAATAATTAAAATGCTTTTTTCTTTCATTCAACGTTGTTTAAAACGTATGACTGTAATTTGCGAGAACTTAGCACACTTAAAAAAATTAAACTTGTCTACAAATATAAAATTCAATAAAAATTTCGACCTCTGAAAGTTTCAAAATAAAGTTTACATCATTGTAATTTATATTCTAAGCGTTTACTTCATTAAAATAATTTTTTAAATTTACATTTATTGTTATAGAATCAAATTTTCAATCACTTGAAAACTTGAAATAATGAGAGTTCCCGTAATGAAAGTTCAATTACGCATCGATAGCTGCTTGCAACCTCTATTTAGTTCTCAGAAGTAGGGGAATTTCCAAAATTTCTGATTTTTCTATAAGATAGCAGCGGTTGGAGATTATAAATCAAGAATTTAAAAAAAAGGAAAAATGGTCTATATATTCCTGATATGTGGCTTCTGAATGGAACGTGTTCACCGGCCTGTAGAAAAGGGAAGGCATTACTTTAAAGCTCGGTCAGCGGGGCGATCCTTCGAAAAAGTGCGTGTACATGCACATCATGTTTAGTCGGGGGTCAGAAGCAGAGTTAACCCTGCTTCTAAATGGCCGGATGAGGCTTATGAAAGTGGTCACTGGACTGTGAAATGCTTCATTACCTTCTTGAATTAAGAGCTTCAGAATGAGCGACCAACAAGCTTCCATCGTTTGGATAGAGCCCGAAGGAGCAGTTGGAGGGAAACAAAAATAAAAAGCACGTGTAATTTTAACATAATAAAATAGGCTTATATATATATATTATATATATATATATATATATATATATATATATATATATATATATACATATATATATATATATATATATATATATATATATATATATATATATATATATATATATATATATATATATATATATATATATATATATATATATATATATATATATATATATATATATATATATAAACTATGCTGATGCTGAAAATTATGGATGGCTAAACCGAGGTATTTTGCTATGTATATTTTTAAGAGAATGTTTGCTATATTTATAAAGAAAAGTGTTTATGACTCGTAGCATTTATGATATTTTATTTAATAGTTTTAACTGTTTGCAGATCATAAAAGAAAATATTTGTCCTTTTGTGAAAGGAAATTATTGAACCTTGTATGAAGTTAATAGTTGTTGAGATAAAATGACAATACGTTATTATTGTAGGAAAGTATTTAGTTATTGATAAAATCTATTTTCATAAGAATTTAAAGGATTAGTTTGAAGAAATGTTTGTTACAACAAAAGGCAATAACAATGAAGTAGAATATGTATCGATAATTATTCCCATTTTTTAACTCTTATATATTAATAATATAGTAAGTTCAATATATTGCATAACAAATGAAAATAAAATGCTAAAAATTTCAAGACGCAAAATTGCACTTTAAATAAAGGAATTTCTTTTGATAAAATAACACACGCAATGGCTTATTATTTTATTCCATTGTTTTATTCAAATTATTTAGTATTCAATATAATTTGCTTCTTAAAAGTTGATTATTTAATTTAAATGATTATTCGTAAGAAAATAAAATAAGAATATTAACATACGTTTTAACGTTTATATTAACGTACATAAATTAAATGATTATTAATATAATTTTGATTTCAAGTAAAATATATAAGTGGTACAAAAATATTATGAATTACACAATAAATTATAAATAAATTTTCTACTACTCAAATTATGTACTATGCTAAGAAATTCAGTTAAAAAAAATTTTTTTGTAATCATCAGAACAGTTAACAAATATTGGTAAGAAAAGATTTATTTTAATAATGAATACTTTACATTCCCAAATTTTTTTATCACACAATAATTTTTATCTGTATTCGTTAAGATGAGGAAAATGTCTCTATATTATATAAATTCCTACCACATACAATTTTACATGTAATGTAATTTTAAAAACAGACAGTTTATATCATACTAATTTAAGATTTTCCCAAATGCTGCAATCGGTTTTCAATGATGTCTCAATCATTCCAGCTCTTTCTGATTCAACAAATAATAACAACTTTTAGACTTAGCATAGATTATTTATATCTCTCTAAATAGTGAAGTTAATGACCTAAATGCAAGAAGGAATTCAACGAGTTTAATGTATTTTATAGTAATTTTTAGTGAAAGTATAACTAATTTGTAATTTTTTAGTTTAAGGAGATTTTGAAGGCTACAAATTTGAAGGCTTTCAATCACATTAAAAATACTTTAATAATTTATTTAAAAAAATATTTTATATAAAATACTCAAAACAAAAGAAGAAAATAAGATTTTACTACGTAAGTCTTATACAACAAATTTTAACATATGCATCTGAAACCTGAACCTTGACTGGTATTCATGGGGATATGTTGGGCATGTTGGAAAGAAAGGTTTTAAGATGTATTTATGAAGGAATAAATAAAAAAAACGATGTGTGGTTGAGAAAATCAAATTTAGAACTTCATCGCTCATTTAATCAATCTGACATCATTAATTTCATTAAAGTACAAAGAATAAAAATAGGTGGATCATATTGTTAGAATGGATGTGGCTATATGTTAGAATAGATGCTAGAAAAAAGTCTTTAATGCCAAATTAAATATTACGGGAAGAAGGGACAGACCAAATCTAAAATGGATAGATGGGCTTGAAAAAAACCTGGGTTTTAAAAATAAAAAACTGGAGAACTATAGCAACTAGAAAATTGTCCTGTGAAAAGCTTCTTGAGAATGTCAGGGATCACTCTTGGCTGTCTAGCTCATATATATATATATATATATATATATATATATATATATATATATATATATATATATATATATATATATATATATGTACGTATATTGTTAAAAGTTGTATAAAGTGTTGACAAAATAATGCTTGTTAAATACAAGCATCCATCTAGATAATAGTCATTACAATAGAAGTTTTTCGCCAACCAACTATTGTTAAATGCCACTTTCTGATTTGTGAAGTGATAAGTATTTACTTTACAAGAAGCGCTTCAGTGTACCGGAAGTCACATATTAAATCTAACTCCTTAGTAATTATCTCTCCATCTTCTCAAGTCCGTACATTGATTTGATGAACAGTTATTACTATCTCCCGAATACAATCAGCATTAATCTCTGAACTTATCAATTACTAGTTTAAAGAAGGGAGACATCTTGATGGATTGACGTCTAAATGTGTCTCAAATGATTACGAACATCCTTTACATAATGACATCATGGACCATGGGGGCAACGAGGATTGAAAATCAACATGCTTGAGTTTGAATTGGTAATTTCTTATCTAGTGGTTGCCATGGCTGATTGTTCAATTTATTTTTTGTGATTTTTTTTTACACTTATATAAATTTTCAAAAATACACCCATTTTTATTAATAAGAATTTGATTAATGATTTGGTTAATGAGAATATACCGTTTTGATTAATGAGTCACTTAAATCATATATTGTAATTAAAAATGACGGTGTTATTCATTAGTAACATGCAGCAGAAATAATAATTACAAAATCTAAATTGAAGTAAATATAACAAAACAGATTTAATAAAAAGTTTAAAATTTTATCAACCAATAGAATTATTTAACCTTTTTATGTTACATTATCATTTTTTACAACAGATGGCACAAAAGACTCAAAACTTGCAATTTGCGACTTAGTCATGTGATAATTAATTTCTTAGAGTATTAATAAAGTGAATGTAAAAAAATTAAATCTACAGTCATCATTTAATATAGAAATAGAATGCTGAATTTAAAATCCACTTATTTTCCTGAATTTGGAAAATCCATAATTTCTTGTTGCTGCAATGGTCATTGATAATTATCAAAGATTACATAGCTTACTATATAAACTCGGATGTATACTAAATAACTAAATAATTTTGGAATAAATTTCGGAAAATTTTATGGTAAAAATTAAAAATTATGAAAATTTCTTACAAGAGCACAAATCTATTTGAAAAATAAAATTAAAATTTATAACAATTAATTCATATATTGCCAAAGACTATATTTAATTTCTAAAACAAAAACTAAAATATATAATTTTTGTTTTTGATGAACCTGAAGGAAGCGATTTATTAGTTAATTAAACATTTAAGAAAAACGTATATCGCTATATTTAGTTCTTTTGTTCCAATAATAAATATTTATAATTGAAATTCACATTTATCTATTCATAACATATAATAATTTGAAAGAGTCTGTTAAAATGCATTTAAAAAATTGAAAAAGAAATTTGTTGAGTAAAAATGAATTTAAAGGAATATTTTTAACAATAGTATTTTTATTAATCTTTCCTATTGCAAACAATATATGATGGCGTGATTTACTAATCTGTCCTTATTTGTCCTCTAACAATTTGTCATGCATTATTCAATGAGATAAAGGTGATAAATATATTAAATTGTCTTAAAGAAAGTTTCTTTTTTATGAATGCTACATCAAAATGATTTTAGTGTCGTATTTTCTTAGTAATTTGTGTTCACAGTAATTTAAAAATTGAATATTTCATGAAATAATATTTATTAAGGAAATTAAAACTTATATGCTTTAAAAAAAGGAACTTATCAATCGAAATAATATTTTCACTATAGTTACGAAAATAAACTCTCTTTGTATGTGTATACATATTCATCATATATGTATATATATTTCATAATATTTTATACAGACTGGTTTTTATTAAGGAGACTATTTATCCTCTTGTTGTAGAACCATATAATTTATTTACAAGCTTTATTAATAAAATCGTTTAATCAGAATGTTAGATTTAGCCTTAGCTTCACAGAGTGAGCATCGTTATTTAAGGGGTTCTGAAAAGGATTCATGTTAATAATAATGATTATTAAATTTGAAGAATGGAAACTTGAGTGTAGTGCAGATAGAGAAGTGAAAGCTATTGCGAATGGAACTCTTAAAGAAAACTCTACAACTATCGTTGAAGCGCTCGCTATTTTTCAGCAAATGTTCTATCGATATCACATGAATTGACGATGGCTTTTTCGACAATACAAAAAACTCTATGGTCCAGTTTTGTATTATACTTATAAAATCCAATGGAACAAATGCTGCAATCACAAGATATCAAACAGAATTTGATTTTACATGTCAACTTTTGGGGAAAATTACTTTTGAAGAAGCAGTAGTTTAGAAAATTCTGTGGCCAAAAGAGGCTCACTTTTCTTTCGATGGCATTGTGACTAAACAAAATTGTTGGGAAGGGGAGCGTTTCATCTCCTAATGTCCTGCACACACAACTAATGCATTCTGATTAAGTGACTGCATGGTAGATTTGCTGCAGATTTTTATTCTCAAACCTTTCTTCTTTGAAGCCGTCACTTCTCAAGATCTTAATGTCCTCCGTCACAAGTGCGCAGTATAGTGTGGACAGATGTGATTTCTACTCTTCATGAAACTGTCTTCATGCAAGGTAGAGTTCCTCTACCTTGCATGAAACGACAGCAAGAGGTGCTAGATGAAATTTATGAATTATATCATTAATTTGGTTGTTGTTATACCAGCATATTTCCTTATCATATGTTAACTTTAGTGAGAATAATGTAACACCTAGAGCTTTTTCAAATGCCTGGCTACCTTATTTACCCAACTTACTTCCCTGTGTTTTTTGTTAGTGGGCATTCTAAAATAAAACTATATTAATGGAGGAACGATTAGAACTCTATCTGAGATAAATTTTAAAAAAAATTAATAGATTGAAACATCAATTAATAATTAAAGTTATTTATTGATTTATTTTTGTAAGAAAGAAATCTGTTTGGAAGAAGTTTTCATATATATATATCATATATATATATATATATATAATTACTTATTCTCACTGCATAAAATATATGAGATATATGTTTTATGTAAGAATATATTTCTATTTTTATTTGTACTTATCTCTTTTACATAAAGTCCACATATTCCTACATAGATAAACTACCTTTGTAGGTAAAGCTAAATACCACAATACGTATGTATTTTCTTTTGGAACATGCATATGACATCACGACATTTTTGGAAAATGTACATTTCTATTTTTACCGGATAACAGTATGAATGATTACAAGACTATATCATCACAGCCGGTGGATATTCATTTTTAAAGAGTGCATTTAAGCTTTGATGGATTAGAATTTGTAAAACGTGCTTTCCAATGCAAATTAGATGATAAAGTTATTCTAAAACATATAATAAGGAAAGGTGAACAAATTTCAGAAGATGGGTTCCATTTGAATGAGTATCGACAAAAATAGAAGCCAATTGCGAGAAGAAGATAAAAAAATATCCAAAAATTAATTGCCAGAATTTCAACAAGGTCATTAAGGCGAGCAACGAAATTGGTAATAGAAAACGAACACTGCATGTTAAGCATTTGTTTTTTGATAAATTTATAAACAATAAAAATTATTTAAAATGAGAAAACTATTGCAGTAGTCCTGTCAACAGTAATAATTTCCAGAGAAGTTTCTTTTCCTTTTTTATATGAGTCTTAGATTTAATTCCATAATTTATAAAATTCCCGAATTCGGGGATTCAAAAATGCTTACTTTTGCTTCAAGACTACTCCATAAATTGGGAAAATATAGTATATCACGCTTTTTATTAGTGAAATTGTTCAACCAATATTTTCAAAGGCAATTTTGATAACCCATTAAACAAAGTTTCTGCAAGAAAACTTCTTTCTTATCTCTTACAATCTCTGTTGTTCTGACATCACGCAGTATTGGATTATATGAAATGGTTTGCATTCACATCAAACACTTTACATTTTCAAATTAGCTTAGTAATGTAAGCTTGGAGAGAAAATCATTACATTTGACTCAAAACATTATAAATATGTCATATATAGGCTTTTTTATTTCTTTGAGTAGAAACCAATGAATTTTCATTTAGGGATTACATAAAAAATGTGGTCTACTAAAAGAATTATAAGATTTAAAGTGTGTTAAAAATTAATAGGGAATGTATATAATTAAATTTTTGAATTTCAGTGATTTTCATATGCGACTTGAATCAAAACTTGGTTACATGAAATTGTGCTGACCACAAACGGATACAATAAAGTTTTTCTTGTGGTTGGCAACTTGAATTATTTGTTAGGAGCTGCTAGGTCACGGAAAAAGCGCATGGCGAAGTGAAGTAACGAAATAGCCAGGAACCGGTTTTCGCTCCAGCAAGCGAGAGAAGGAAGTTTTTTGGAAAAGACGAGTACCGGACGCGTCGAGTTGCCAGTTGCCAGTAAGAAGAACCCAAACGAGGAGCTGTAGGAGGAAAATTCATCGGTTGAGCTTATGGGAACAAGGACACATGGTAGTTTCCACAAAAGCTGTGACAGTACTAAATTCTATAATTTGAACACCAGACAGTACAATTCATCTGAAAGACATGGTGAAAAGGTCATCCTGAGAAGTAAGTCACCATAGGGTTTCTGGTTGTCCGGTCCAGTATTAAGCCAGCCCAGATATCCTCATAAGTTATGCGGAAGTTTCATTTGTCTAATGTATAGTTAAGCATTCTTATTAATTCTATTTTAAGTATACAATTTTCTGTTTTAATAATAAGTTTATTCAAATTGTTATTAATCACAATGAGGTCGACATTGCATTAAACTTGGCCATCTAATTTATGTTATTGTAAACTAATCTTTACTGTAAACTTTATTAATTAATATGAACCTGGATTTAAGTGTCTGTTGTTAACATTATTTAACTGACAAACTCTTGTGAAAGTTAAAATTATAAAATATAATAGGACACTTAGTATACAAAATAATTCTTATAAAAACAAAGCATTGCTCTGTTTGACTTCGATAATCTGAAAGAAATTTAATGATTGGAATTTATCTGATTGAATATTCTCTATTTAATAAATCAAAGTAAAAAAGGATATTAAGTCTACTGAGCCTTCATCTGCTAATAAAACAACGGATAAGTGTCAAAGCTAACTGACAGAAATAAGCAAAGGTTGGATAATTGTTTGTGAGATTTAGATAAAGATACCTTATAGGAAGAACGACGATCCATGATGAACTTTTATCCCGAGCGAAAATTCATCTTAGATATCCTGAAAGCTTCAAGAACTGCATTTTACTAATACACATCGGAAAACATATGTTCCAAAAAACATGTAAATCCGCAAAAGCACTTTGTTTTTCTTATACTGCAGCACGGGGAAGAGTTCCTTGGACAGTATTATCTAAGGATAACTTAAAACAGTTCGATGTTTATTTGAAATGGTATCATTTTTAACTAATAATTTCCTCCTTATTCTTACGATTAAGCTCCGTGATGAATAACCTGCTTTCCAAAGCAGCGTCTCAACTAACATAATTAGTATGTGTTCAAATCAGACTGCTATTAAAAAATAAAGTCAAACTGATTCGCTTATTCAAATTGATATACATATATATTTTGTTACACTGAAGTTATGAGCAGTTAAGGATACATTTATTTCAGATATATGCGAAAACTTTTATGAATAATTAATTTTGGAAAATTGGCATTTTCCTAAAACTGTGTTGACATATTGTAAATAAAAAGTGATAAAATAAAACTATTACTAATTTAATGATTTTAAATTGGAAAAAGTATAATTATATTAACATTATTTTTAATTTCGTATGAAAACAACATAATTTTTTAATTTACATTTACATTGTTTTTTACAACGTTTTAACATTTACGTTATTTTTAATTCTTACATTAAAAATTCTGAATTAGTAGAAGGACATTTTAAACTTTGACACTTCAACTCAAAAATTCCTCGATTCGATTCGTAACTTAAGTGAGACGTTTGCTGTGATTTGGAATCCACTTAAGCCAAATATCTTTGGTGAAATTTTAATATAAAAAGTGACAGCATAGCAGAAAAGGAAAGCAACAGTAACAATTTGAATACAAGTTTGAACAAAACAAAAAATTTGCAAATCAAACTGTTGTATAATGTTTGACAACATGCGATGAATAGCCTCTGCGAGCTGTTTCTTTTTCTGGTTGTACTATTTAAAGATAAAAAAACAACCCTATTTACGTCTTGTATAGGAGAAAATTTCGAAAATTTTCAATCTCTGGACCCTATAGATGTGTATGCAGAGAGCAAAAATGCAAAATCTCTTTCTTGATAATGGTACAAATCGAACTGAGGACATTTCATTTCAAATGGTGAGCTCTAGACAGAAAAATAATTATATAAGAAATCTTAATGTATTATCGTAAAATTTATATAAACATATTGTTATATCTATAGGTCATATAAGTAAAACCAATGTCTTTTTTTGTGTGCGTATTAAATACTCTTTGTTTGCAATTTACTCATATCACATTCATAATTTCCTTTTATGGCTGTGTATATTGTAAGAAGTACCCGTAAAATGTAGAAAATGATAATGTGAGTAGAGGGCTAGTTGTGGATGCACCATACAGGTGAAGTAATACTCAGTATGAGTAAATGTAAAAATTTATTCAAATAATTTACTCGTCTCATTTAATAATTTCTTTCACAAGGAGTTAAAAAAGGAATAATGTAATTAGTTACATAATTTTTTAACTATCAGCAAAATCTTCCTCCGTTTTGTTTGTATTATTAATGTATTAATATAATAAAAAGAACTGCAAATGAAAAATCGCATCATGAAAAATTACAAAAACTTATAAAATATTGGGAATGTAACTGGAAGGAAATATATTTTTTTAATTTTACACAAAATAAAATATGTATTCTCCAAACGCTTAATATTTTTAAATGTGCGATAAATGTACAATATCATTATTTAGACCTGAACATGATTTCCCAATGATATATTTACTTTTTAAATATAGGATGGCAAAAATATGCTTTATAAAATATGATAACAGTATAAACACGTTGTTTCGATCCCTATAATTATTAAATATTATATTTAATAATTATAGGAATCGTGGAATACATTAGCATTAATCAAAAGTTTGAAGCTTGAATAATGGGTTAATAAAGAGGAAATTGTTCTGGATTATGTTCATAAATGAGAAAGTAGAAAAATTAATAATTCAGTGAAAGGATAAGGCCTTTGACGAAGCTGTTTCATACATTTGGAGAAATTCAGTTTTCTCTTTTGAAGGAAAATATTCGAATAATTTATGAAATAAGAACAAACTATATCTTTTTTCATTCTTTATAAAATCGTTTTTGGAATTAAGGAGCGAGATTGCTACATTTCCAACATATTTTAACGTTCCATAAAAGTTGCATGAAATCTTTCTCAGGAGTGTGTGTCATACATTTTGGTTTAAGAAAAGAAATATATCAAAGGAAAGTGATACGTGTAAATTTTATTGAACGATGTTTTGAGAAATTATATTTAAAAGACTCTCCTGACACGAAATACCATCTCCGGAAATTTCCCCGGTTGAGAAAATTCGGAAATTTAATTTTCACCCGCTGTTCCCCGAGCAAGATTTTCTCGAACGCTTCATTTTGCTATACGATGTAGTTGTTGCCTTTGGCACAGCATTTTGCTTATTAAGAATGTAGCAAAACCGTGAGTGAAACGTCAGTGATGGATGATGTTTTTGATTTATAAATAATAAAAGTTGTGCATCATGGATTTTCCATTGGGAAAATATTCGAAAAAATTTAACATTCGAAAATAAAATCAAACTGAAGAGATGAATAATTTATTGAGAAAGAATATAATATTTTGTAATGTTTAGAAATGCTGATAGGGAGTTTTTTAAATGTATCATCTGAAATAGCTTAAGACGTGGATAGAACTTTCTTCCAGTAAAGGAATTTTGTCTTACATTTGCTATAAAGACCTGTAAAAGAATTAAAATATGCACAAAATTAAATAATTTCAAAAATCTCGTAAAACAAATTTTTATTATTTTTCAAATATTTTTGTAATGTGTATAATTTTTTGTAGTGTACAACTCTAGATACATCGAAGCATACTGGTACAAAAAAAAGGTCTCGTACATTATTTTGTCGATTTTTTGTGTTGCTATTTTTTGCATTTTTCCTGCGTGGTTACTTTTAAATATGAATAGAGTATTTAATAAGTTTTATTTCTTCAATACTTTTAATATTTACTTTAAATCACAGAGAAAATGTGAAAATGTAGTGCTTTTATTTTTCCTTAAGAAAGTTTTTATAGGAAAATTTGAGAAGTTTTTCATAAACTGGAAACCTATTATCGTTTTTCAAGATATCAAACTGTAAAGAGAGATATTTCATTTACCATTAAATATTGCAAAAATATCATATTACTCATTCTAACATAATTTTTCAGCTGCCATTTTCTTTACTATTCAAGTTTTATAAAGTTATTTCCATCGCTTATAAATCCTACAGATTAATATATTAAATTTTTTTAAATATTATTTTTTCTTCTTCATTGTGGGTCTGCAATTCAAAACAGCAATTTGCTGTTCTTAATTTATTAATTACAATAGTACGCTAAAGAAAATTAGGCCACCACGAAAATAATTTAAAAGGTTACACTCATGGTAATGAGGATGAAATATTAGTCCAGACATATCCTTTGTCGCATAGTTTTAAAAGTGTAGACAAAGATGATTTGTTTTACAGTAACGATATATCACTTCGGATGCCATAAAGGATAAAAAGAGAGTATTAATGTTACTAGTAAATCATTTTTCAATAATATAAAAATATACTATTAAAAAGGGAATAGAGAGGGTCTCACTAAGTTACTCACTTCAAGATTTAAATATTTAAATCTATTTTTTATTCAATTTTATATTAGCATATATGAACAGTATATATGTAACGATACTCAGAAAAATCCTGAATCATACATTTTTCTCAATCTGAGTAGTAAATATATATTTCTGATTAAAAGTATATGTTTGAAATTAGCTTGAACATTTTTATTGATATTAACATAAGATATCAAAATTCAATAAAAATAAATTGAATGAATATGAAAATTATTCAGTTAATTCAAAATAATTATATAATTAATAAATTAATTAAAAATTTAATAAAGCTGATTTGAAAAGCTGAAATTTAACTTATTTCCCATTGTGTCCTTGTTGTGAAATTATAACCTATGCTTGTCTTGAAGTAATTAAATTAATTTCATTCATACTTCCATACTCAATTACAAATTGATTGGAACACTTAAAAGGGTCCTAAATATATATGTAGAATGTTGAACCAAAAAACCCTTTTAAAAGCAAATTTTTCTATTGAAGCATAATATAGATAGTTGAAATATTTATTTATTGTTGTAATTTTAATAAAATGAATAACTGGATCCAGAATAATATCAATTAAGTAAAAATGCCAAGTAAAAACAAAACGTATATATCACTTGAACTAAGAGGTAACATATGTAAACACACATCTAATGTACACTACTGGCCATTAAAATTGCTACACCAGGAAAGTGGCACAGCACACGCGTGAAATTTGCATGACAGGTAGAACTTGCTGTGATATGCAAATGATTAGATTTTCAGCGCATTCATACAAAGCAGGCGACAGTAGCGACATCTACAAAGTGTATAAAACCAGAGATTTGACAGCAGTTTTCTCATACTCAATTTCCGTTTCAACGTTGTTTTCGGCAAAGAAAGTTGTTGCAATGCCTCGTGTAAGAAGAAGAAATGCCTATCAGCACGTGTCTGACTTTGATCGAAGAAGGATTATAGCCTACCGGGATTGCGGTTTATCGTACCGCAATATTGCTGCTCGCGTCGGTCGAGACCCCATGACTGTTAGCAGAATATGGAATCGATGGATTCAGGACAATCATACGGAACGTCATGCAGGATCTCAGCGACCCCCCATCACTAACAGCAGAGAAGACAGACATCTTATCCGCATGGTCACAAGGGATCGTACAGCCACGTCACGAACCCTGAGTCAAGAAATTTAGTCATTTGCAAGGCAACAAGTTTCTGCTCGAACAGTTCGACGACGTTTGCAGCAGCATGGATTGTCTGCACGACAACCATGGCTTCGGCTATCATTGACGCTGCGTCACAGACAAGAGCACCTTCAATGGTGTGATCAGCGACGAACCTGGACGCGGGAATGGCATCACGTCATCTTTACAGAGGAATCTCGGTTCCGTATACAGGACCATCATGGCCGCATCCGTGTTTGGAGGCATCGTGGAGAACGCGCATTGCCAGCTTGCATTGGACATCGCCATATTGGCCCATCTGCTGGAGTGATGGTATGGGGTGCCATTGGATACATGTCTCGATCACTTCTTGTTCGCATCACCGGTGCCGAATTGTTAGCGCTCTTGCCTTCGGTTCAACAGTTCGTGGGTTCGAATCCCACCTTGGGCATGGATGTTTGTAGTGGTTCGGAATCCACTTTAAACCGTAGGTCCCGGTCTAATTATCCATCGTGTGCAAAAAATGATCGTTGAGCGACAAACAAACCAAACCGCATTACTGGCACTTTGAACTGCAACCGTTACATTTCCGATGTGTTAAGGTCCGTGGCTTTGCCCTATCTTCAAGGCCTCCCTAATGCTTTGTTTCAACAGGATAATGCACGACCGCATGTTGCCCGTACTGTTCTGAACTTCCTTGATACATAACAGGTTCGACTGTTACCCTGGCCCGCACATTCTCCTGATCTGTCACCAATTGAAAACGTGTGGTCAATCGTTGCCGAGCGATTGGCACGCCATCACTCACCATCCACTACTGTCGATGAACTGTGGCATAGTGTTGAAGCTGCATGGACTGAGATCCCCGTACATGCCATACAATCTCTGTTTGACTCCATGCCTAGGCGGATAAATGCTGTTATTGCAGCCAGATGTGGCAGCTTTGGGTACTGATTTCTCAAGATCTATACATCCTTATTTCCTGTAAATCTAATCACTTGTTCTTTCCACTATAATGTGTGTGTCCAATAAATATCGTTCTGTTATTTGCATTCCTTCTTGGTGTAGCAATTTTAATGGCCAGTAGTGCACATTTGCAGTTATAGTTACAGGATATTTTCAAATTCTTATTATGTAAGAATTTCAATAAAGTGATTCTAAAAAGCCTTTTTACATAAAGTTGTAATGAACAAAACGAGTGGGGTGGAAAAACTTAATTATATTGTTCTATTTCTTTACTTTGTAACTATAATAAAAATGGTAAGCAATTTTCCTTTTCTTTTAAATAAATGATTGAGAAGGGTTTTGAATACAGCTTCAATACGGATTTTTTCATTTTTTAGATGGTTTGGTGGTGCAGTTCTAATAAAAGATTCGGCAGATTTGACTTTATGAATGAAATTTTCCATGGCGAACAATACATCAGTATTGGAGAAGGAATCAACTTTTTCTAATTGTATTATTCAATTTCCTAGCCATTTCCGCGTTCGTGATCAGTCTTTTTAAGATGAGTGACATAACATTGAATTTTTACAGATGATATAATATCTCAGTCGATTCTGTATCATCTGTAAAAATTCAATGTTATGCCACTCATCTTAAAAAGTAAGTTAGATTTCAAAGAATTTGTTTTGATTTAAAATATTATAACTAAGCATTCAATTACGTTTTTATACACCATTATCAATTTACTTTAAAGAACATGTTGTTAAGGAGGAAACCAACTGGTTTTCATGATTCAATAACAGACTTCATTTAAACCGTGTAGAAAACTGTTGGATCTTTGTAAAAACAGAATCATTGCCAGGTCAAATGAAATTGCCAATCAGAATTGAAAATAATTGGATGTACCTATGATTTTTGTGAGGTATTAGTAAATCTCATTTGACATCCGGAAAATAAAATAGCATCAAAAATACTAAATAAGTAAATGATGAGTTTCCTTTGAAATTGCAAAAATATGTATTATTCATTTGAAATTCTAGAAGTTTCCAGATTATTTTCAAAAAATCTGAGAGCTCTTTTGGGTCTTTTTCTGAGACCTTTCTTCACCTTGGATTAAATAATGATGGATTAAAAAAATGATCTATTTTTTTTATCTTATATTACTAATTGCTTCAAAAATAGGTAAAAAAATAATAAATAGAAAAGACTATGTAATTATTCCAGATTTTCGACAAGGTTCCAGGTAGTAAGTTCAACTTTTACTTTCTTTTTAACTTGTTGTACTAGAACGTCAAAGTTCTTGCTCAAAAAAGTAAAAAGAAATAATGTTAACATCGCGCATAAAAATAATAACATAAATTGAAACTAATTTTGAATGGAATTTAAAAATTTGAATGGGATAAGCATAACGGAATTCAGAAAACCCGTTCATTGAAGGATTTTAAGCAAATAATAATTTTGTAAATGTTAGACAAGAGAATGAAATTTTAAAATATATACAATTTTGGGAAGGAGATGTTCATATCTAGAATACAAAGAAATATAATATCCGTTGTTATAAAAAGCTTTTAAGACCGTCTTTTCATTAAAAATATCTTTGTTTCCTTTACGGAAACTTTTCCCGTGAATTCCTAAAATTATTTTTAAAAAATGATGAATCCAACCCTACCTATGAAAATGTGTGTGTGGGGGGGAAGGGTTTCAGTTCTTTTTTTATTATTATTATCGGTAAAGGAGTGTAATTTTTTTTAAATATTTGGCTATCAAATAAGTATTTTAATGATCTCAATAATTGAAAATAAACAAGCCCATCAAAACAACCCATTCTTAAAAAAGTGAGTAAATCTTGATAGTTCTAATTTTTTTAATTTTTAAATAATTAAAATTTTATTTCAACTAGTCATTTTGTGGCATTATAGTTGCATTTCATGCACTAGAGTTCTAAAATATTTTAAGATTATATATTCAATTGCATATTTTCTTATATAATTTTTATATATTTAATTAATTTTTCTTTTCAAGTTTTTTTTTTTCCAAATTGTTCGTTGAGATTAAATTTAAAAGTTTCTGCTAGGAAAAATAAAATACTTTCACACAAATTATTAGATATTTTCTTGTAAGTCAAGCATAGAAAAATGACCAAACTCTAAATAGGATTAAAGAATTTTTTTGCTTACCTCAAAAATCTAGGCATCGTACGAATTAAAAATCATACCTGATTTAAAGGAAATGAAACTTGAATTTTTTATGGATTGAATATTTTCAAATAGAATCAATCTACAGAATAGGAAATCTTTCAGTATTAATCAATGCAGATTTCTTATAAGCGTATTCATAATTCATATTCCGCATTCTGCGCTCTATAATTAATATACAATTGACGGCAGTCAAAGGAATAAATTTTAAGAATTAGCTCATTGTGTGGCAAAAATTTATTTCTATAAAATATCAAAAATGGAACAAAAATATAACATTGTCTAAAATCAAAGCAAAATTTGCAAATTGCAATATTGATCAATATCGAAGCATTTTCCGTTGGAATCGAACTTGGATTTGTAAATTAATATCATATACGAATTATATCTGAAGAATTTACGATGATTTATTGAAGTTCTTATCATCAGTTCCTTATAACAAATAAAGTCAACACCAGTTCCTTATAACTGGATTCGAATTCAGATGCATCGAATACAAAACACAAATCTGCATACCAATCAAGAAGCTTCTTCCATTAAATAAACGTATGAATACAAGTACAAAACAAATATTTCTTATCTAAATATTGAATAAATATTATATTATTATAATTAAATAAAAAAGGATGATTAATGAAATTTTTATAGGACAGTAACATTTTAACAGACTATTTCTTTCTTTTATGAACCCTTGTTGCCATTTTTCGAAATTGAAACCAATTAATATTTCAAACATCAAATTGAGTTTAACTGAGAAGAAAGCAGCCTGTGCCAATGACATCGACTATCAAGCTTGATTTTTCCCCAATAAGAATCATCCGAATATCTTAGCTAAAAAGCGATGCGAGCGATTCCGCTGTGTAAACATTCAGAGAGGAATTCCGCTTCTTTAAAACTTCCCCCATCCTCTTTATTTTTCCCTCTGAAAATGAAAGTGGCAGCAAGGGCTTTTTGACCCCTGTCTCCATTCCTGGAGGAAAGGGAATCCCTGCCGCGCTGCGCTGGCGTGAGTCTGTGGGAACGCACGCAAGGAAAGGAGACACAGAGCGAGACTCCTTACGACAGATGTTAACAAATTTGTTACAAAACGTTTGTCAGACCACATAGTGGGGTGGCAGGGGTTCCCCAAGAGAAAGCCATTTACCCCAGTAATTGCTTCTTAGGTTATTATGCCTGTAGTAGCATATTTAGAATACATAAAAGGAGCTTTGTGCCTCCAGCATTCGGTAAATACGTAGAGAAAAATAACTATCTCAACATTATTTTTCTTAGTTATGAAAGTCAAGCACTTGTATTGTAACTTTTGCATCAATAACTAGTTTTCAATGTTTGAGAAATAAATATTGTATTACCACATGTAGGTCCGAATCCAGTGGCAACATATTACTCTGGTATTATTACAATGTGATATGTGGTAAAGGAGACAAAGTAACAAAACAAAAAAAGTTTTTGCATTTTTCCAGGAATAAAAGATGCGCAATCTTACTCCGGATTTTCCCGCATCTTTTCCTTTGACATACTGCACTTTCAAACAAAATCGAATTTTGTTATTGCATCTCTGCTTATTTAAAATCAACTTCCACCACCCTTTTGTTATTTTTTCAATAAATAAATAAAACAAAATGATGTTACCATTAATGTTTATGTTATACGCCATTTTGAAATAGGGCAATTCCGCAACAGAAATTTTAATTTTTCATAAATCTGAGCCATCCATTATTTTTTACTTCTATTATTAAATTAATGAATATATCATAAATGTCAAATATAATAACTTTTTGTTGATAAATTTTTTAAGCATAATTTGTGGAATACTAAATTATATATATATATATATATATATATATATATATATATATATACGTGATACTTCTCTCTCTCTCGATAGACGTCGTGATCTCAATGACAACTTACACTCATGTCCATAAATTAAGGATAATTCAGAATCACACAGAAATTGAACTCTAAAATAAAAATTTCACATTTAGAATTATCACACTCATCTTGTAGAATAATATGCAAATTACAAAAAACCACCAGATGGCGCCGATAGTACGTCACAATAACAAAAGTGTAAGAGAGGGGTATATAAGGAATGGTTGCAAAGAAGTAAAATTGTTTACAAGCGCTTTAAAAGCCTTTCAGCGCAATAACCGCATAGTTATGGCACAAAGGAAACATTTGGATAATGTTTTAAGTGGTAGAATTATCACCCGTCAGGAATGTGGACGCACTCAGCTGAAGGTATACGAGGAACTTGGAATCGTCCAGAGTGTCTTTTCCAGGCTTTGGCAAGGGTTCCAAGATGATGGTAATGTGAGTAAACGTTACAGCACAGGTCGCCCCCGAGTTACAACGCCGAATGAGGACCGGTATTTGGCAGTTACTGCCAAAAGAAACAGACGGAGCGTAGCATCTGACCAGTATCGTCAGCTCTCCTCAGCTACCGGTATGATAGTTTCAAGGCAGAGTGTAAGCAGACGCTTAGGGCACATTGGTCTATATGCTCGTAGGCCTGTCAGATGTGTTCCACTTACCGCAACTCACTGTTGCCAGCGGTTAGCCAGTAAAGAGCATGCATTGTGGACACCGCAACAGTGGTCCAAACTTTCATATGGAGGGGACCAGGTACCCGTTACCACCAAGAGAACACCATTGAATGACACCATTACGGTGGTGCAGGATTGCTCATTGGGGAGGTATTATTTAGGGGTTCCAGAACTAACCTGCATGTTTAGAATGTAACTATGACAAGCCAAAAATATTGGGGTGTCATTCTGGAACAACATGTACGTTTGTGTCGGGGCGCCATGGGTGCAGAATTTCTGTTTATGGATGACAACGCCCATCCTCACCGTGCAAACAGTGTAGACGAGTGCCTTCAATCGGAGGATATCACCCGTATGGACTGGCCAGCATACTCAGTGGACTTGAAATCCAATAGAGCATGTGTGGGACATGCTTAGCGGACGAATTGCAGCTCGTCAACCCCCTCCACATGTCTACCAGAACATCGGAGAGCACTGATAGATGAGTGGTGTAATATTCCCCTAGATCAGATCGATAATTTGTTACTCAGCATTCCTGGGCGTTGTACGGCCTGTATTACATCATCTGGGGGGCATACCATGTATTAACCATCATACCAACCATGTTATATTGGTTTTTGTAAATAATTTCTTTTTTGAAATTTGCTCCAGGGAGTAAAAATTGCAATTTTTTTAATGATGTCAAACATATAGCATCTCTTTTGCTCTTTACCTTTTGTTTAATAAATAGACTATACAAATAAGTCACATTTGTTTTGCTTCTGTTTCTTTCTTTGCCTGAACTTTCATTATCCTTAATTTATGGACACGAGTGTAGTACTTCATTCACTAAATTGTAGGAGTATTTCATTGTATTATAGTGTTATAAAAATTCCTTTTGTCACTTTATAATCTCCTAATTTCCCCATGATTAACAGTTTATAAGACAATTCTTAAATATGGTAAGAACTCATGGTGCAGGTGGGAGTCGAACCCACAGGTTGGTGAAGTGTTGGTCAGAACACTACATTTCTACAATAGATTAAACGAAATTGCTTCTCCAACTTGTATACATCTTTAAAATTCACTCGTGGTTTTTAAATTTTCCTTTCATTTAATTATCAATGAACTTACAATATTGAGTACAACTATGTAAAATAGTATTCTTTTTTATATATGGAAGATAGTGACATTTCTTTTTCCTACAAGGAATCATTTTCTTCGTTTTGCTTTAAAAATTTGCTTCTTGAAAACATTATCAAATTTAACTATGAGACTTATATTTTAATGTTTATATATTAAACACCTTGTGGTTTAATTATGAAATAGAAATTTTTAAGATAAGAAGTCCTGTGTTTAGTCCGAATCACTGTTGAATAACAGAACTCTTTTCTGAAGTCATCTCTACAGTGATAGATGCCTTAAGAATTTTCTGAGTCCTTTACCTTGTGACACGTAAACAACCAACAATCTTTGAAATTTTCTCAAAGAAAATGTATAGCGAATGCTAGTTTGTCTGTGTATCTGGATGTGAGGGTTCAGTTTTTTATACTGTTCTGGGTCTGTTTCCTGTGACAGCATTGACTTTGTCATAGCCAGACTATTTCTTGATTTTCCATACGTGGAAGATTATTGCAAAGTTCTTGATTAGCTAGAAATCTGAAAATATAAACTCGAAATATTAGAAGTCCATTGGTCATGCATGATAGCAACTTTTCCGAAATACAATGTTACCTTAAAAATAATCATAAGATTTAGATATAAAAATTAATGCAACAGATATTTCCTCGTGAGTTTTAAAAGACTCCTTATTAGTAACTTAAACAAACTTCAGCTCTGAGAAATTTGGTGCAGCATACTACCATTCTTGGACCTTGCGCCACAAGATCCAACCAACCCTCAACGCAGAAAAAATTTATATGTGTAACATGTTTCGTAGGAACCAGCATTCTTCTGTTGAGGGAGTATCATATAAAGAGGAAAAGTTGGAGTAAAGAGTTCCTTTAATAAGATGGGAAGAAGGATCTAGCTTCTTGAACTGGGTATAAAATTACCTAATTTTGTTCATGGTTAAGGAGCCGGAATCAGACAGCCAGAAATGTAACGCAATAATCTAATAAATTTATCTCTACACAATAAGCAGCCAGCAGTACATATTTCTATTACCATGATCTTTATGATAGTATGGAAAACTGCTTGAAACAATGTTTAAGGATTACAGGAAGAAAAGGAAAATTCCCATTAATACACACTGGTGATAATACTTGCTATAATGAAAACTTTGTTATCTTTACAGCAAGTAATGTCGTCGATGTTGCCATCGTTGCTTAAATTCTGTTACATTGGTTAGTTTAGTCACAACAGATGTGGGCACGCATATAACACAAAAAATTACAATGTACTTCGAACTTTAAAAGAGATTGAATTTTTCAGGTACCGATATAAACTGTGTGATTGTGTGATTTCAGTAATGCATTACTACCACTATACAGTTAATAATATACTTTAAATCCGCTAATCTTGTGGGCAAGTTCCATCAGATATCGATGGAATTCTATGGCAAGGAACAACAAACAGAAATTGCACTTCCTTATTCCAGTATATTTCAGGGAATTTTTTTTTAGAATTTTTAAATGTTATTAGTCAAATCTTTAAAAAATACTACCATAGCTTTAAACATACCCACAATCTGATTACTATTAAAATTTAGAATGGTGGATAACACAAAGATTTATTTATAGACTTAGAATATAAACTACTTATTAATCCAAATAATTATGAAATTGAGAGGATTTAAGTAAAAACGATGATGCAATTCTCGAAATAATCAGTTGAGTTAGATTATTTTTAAAAATTACAAAATTTAAATCAATGATTTATTTACATTAATATATTTTATGAAAATTAAAAATACTATATTACAAAAGCTATTAAGAAACTAAAGACATGACTAACACAATAAGAGCATTCATTAGAACTTTCAGTCTCCAGAAACAATCTTTAGTACTTTTAGGTCTACCCAAGAGAAATAAAATTTTATTATACAGCATTCTGTCCAGGTTAATTTTTATATTGAGAGCTTTAAGTATCATTTCAAAGTATGTTTAAGCAAAATACGCTATGCAAGAGAAAGAATGCCACTCAACAAAAAAATCAAGGCTGTTTTAGCAGTTCATTTGATTTTGATTTAATTCACGTGCAAACACTTAAACGCAACGTCCCAGTGGGGTTCAGATTATTAGTAAATGCTCCATTTAGCTTGTAAAAGGAACCGCTGGATGCCGGGAAGACCTCCTCAGGCCCAGACGTGCGCTTTCCATTCATAAGCATTTATATGGCATTTAATACTCCATGCCAGCGACAAGAGGCTGCTTGTGGAAAAGCAGTGATTAGTAAATGCTCTAATGAGCTTCCCACCGACACTCCTTGCAAAAAACTCAAGTACTCGGTTATTTGAAATCGTATCAAAGCATTGCAACGTTTACAGTATGTGAAAGTAAACGTTGTTTAATAATTACCTGGGGTATAAGGAATTTGTGAAATCATTTCCGTGCATAAATTATTATTTGTGGGTTAGCTGGCAAAGGCTCTTACAAGGTAAAGATACGTTGGTAAATCATTTTTTACATAACGTTTAGGTGGCAAATTAGTTAATGGGAACAAAAAGTAGAAGCAACTTTATTTTTCATTTCTCGTTAAAAATATTTTATAATTTTTCCATTTTATATCACAAAGTAAAAGCCTGAAAACTGAAAAACAATTTAAGATTTTTTAAAATTTTAAATCCATTGTGAGCTGTTTCTGGGAGGAGTTTTTATAGATAGTGAATTGTTTCAGACTGCTTTCCTGTGTTTAATACGATAAAATTAAGAATTTGCTGTCAAGAATTTTAATAATGACCCCATGTAATGCATAATGTAACAGTTCTTGAATTAAAATTACAGAGTGGCTGATGTAAAGATCTTTAGAGAATCCCACACATAATTGTCTTCCAAGAAGAATTTTCCTAAGATAAGAGCTCGTATTAATATTTTACACTAGATGAAATAGGAAAAATATTTAAGCATCCATCTTGACAAACGTATCTGCAAATTATTAATAAAAAATCCATTATGCTTCTTTTATTTTCTATGATAGCGAGGGTTGACTCTTCGATTAAAACATTCCAAAAAAGTAATCTTCGATTGGACAACGAAACAACATGTATGAAACACATGAGACTTGAAGATCCAGTTAATGAGTTTTGTTATGATAGAGTTTTTGGATATTGTCAGGTATACCTAATTATAGTGTCATTCGAATATATGGCTATATTGTTGATAAAAGAGAACTAGATGAAAGTAATTTTTCTCAAGTCTGAGGATCCAACTTATAAGATTTTCAGTCTTTTATTAATCGAATCGTAAGCAATCGAAGTGTCAACTTTTATTGCTGATGAAAACCAACTAAATTTTATACTAGTAAAAAAGTATATTTCACATTAGAATTTCATAAAAAATTAACAACAGCAGTTTAATTTTTATTTTGAGTAAACGAAAAAAACATTTAATGGAGTCTCATTGAAACCACATACATTCAAATAGTTAAACTGTTGTCTAAAACACATAAGAATTTATCTATAAACACAAAGGATAAAAACATTTTAAGACATCAGATAGCGTGAATAGGCACAACGTGACAGTGAAAATGCAATTGTACGAACGAATTCCCAGAAAAACGTGTAAATTGTAGGGCAGATGCAGCGTACAGAGTTATGCAAATAATGCGAAATGGTTGCTTACATAGGTAGGACTCTTAGGCTTGTGTGCAATTTTACACAGAGAACACACGTAAAATTACATAAGTAAAGTCATCTAGCTATCATCATATATTACTGCAGTAGCCTGGTTGCTTAGGGCGTCGTTCTCATTATAGGAAGTCCATAGGAAGGTGACTTCTAGTCCAGGCTTAACCAAAGATCAGTCATGTTCACTAAATGTGGCTGAAGCACGATAAACAGCTCGTGGTCACAATGTCCCGGAAGTGAAATTATATCTTTTGGAGTGGCATGTCTGTAGAAGTCTTCTGATTAGTCCCTGCTTTAAAATCACGAAGACTCCACACTTCTATCTAACTGGTAGAGCCCAATTCAGGATTAGGTACAGGGAAGCATACAGGGTACAACAGCAACATCCACTGGAAAAGGCAAAAATGTTCGAAAGATAGGAATGTGATACATTCCTGTTGCCAAACTGATTCCAACATTTATGGACACTTGGAGACCTGCACTGGTGACACCAGACTGCTTCAGCCGACATTTTGAGGCAAATGTAGGATACTCTGGATGCTCTCATGTCGAAGGAGACGATTATTCGTTGATGAACACTGTTCCCACATTTATTACACCTGTTCAAAAAGTTGTCTCCCCAGTCTAAAATGTTTGGCAAGTGACTGAACAGCGTTAACATAGATTGCCACCCCGTGTTCAGTAGAAGAACTATAGCAAATGAATCACTATCTCTTCAAAAACAATTCACTAATTCTTTGAGTCTGAGTATTTCATAGGAATATACATTTGCGTTGATGCATATTATACAATAATTATTTAACTAGGCCTGCATTAAATAACAGAATTATTCAGCAGAATTTGAAAGATTGATTAAACTTTTGATACATTCTACGCTTTAATCATACTTTATTTGAACATTCATTCTTATATTCTTAAATAATATTACTTTGCTTATGTGCATGAACCTTTATTAAAAAGAAGTTGCTCAAAAAATTATAATTATCATGATCCATGTTTATTTAGTATGCCAAGGGAACTTCAGGTAAAAAATACAAAGTCCATAAAATAATATTAAACTAAATAAAACTTTGTATATTTATCATAAAAAAAGAATTTTTGATCATATTTTAATACTACATTTATATAAATACTTCACAAATATGTTTTTAATCAATTAGTCAGAAAAAGTTTAACCTTGATACAATACATTCAGCAATCTATATGTATTTTTGAATACATTTTAGCAAGGACAGACCATATCACTTTACTAAACATACATTGCATAATGATCTTTTATATTATAAGAGATACATATAGTAAGAAATATCACTTATTGTTCACTGCTTTGCATCCTTTTTTGCTAAATCTCATCCTTTTCACACAAGCGTTTTAAGCGTTGCAATTTTCACTCACATAATGTTCTTGAAATGAACCCACAGCAATATATTTAAAATAATCTTCATTTAAATTAAATTAGTTTTTTCGTAAATTTTCATCACTAATTCTACTTTTACAAAACTGTAATACATATAAACATTTCATTCTTATTTGTGTGTTTGTTAATTTGAAATGAGTTTCGTACTGTCTATTCCTACCAACTGAAAAACGCCTAAATACTGCCAATCGCCTCCTATATTTTGAACCATGGTCAAGTGATAAAGCCATGGTTCAAAATTTAATTTTAAACATTACTTACAACCTGTATTTACTTCATGATGGTTGGTGGTATTTTCATGTGACACGTTGTTAGTTTTAGCGGGGAGACCCAAAAATGGGTCTGCAATTTTAATGGAAATTATAAGATTTTCGAAAGGTATCTTCTGTGATTTCCATTTTCTCAAGCAATCATAGGTAACATCCAATTTAGTACTTTGAAGGTTTGATTGAAGAAAGAGAATTCCAATTTTGTCATCCGTTTCGTCTCTTCTTATTTCAGTTATTCCATATGTTTGTTATTTGAAAATTAAGAAGGTTTAAAAAAACATTTTTATTTTTGATCCTGAAGACTGCAAAGGTAATTCCGTTTGACAGAAACGACATTCATTTATCAAGATTCCTTCTCCGGGAGTTTTCATATTCATTTTCAAGACCTTCTCTTCCCTTGCTCAAGGAATCCCAACCGCCCCCTTGCATACCGGAGCCAAACCAGTTTCAAGTCACCTTCTTCACTTCACTTCTCCACATGAACAAGCAGCACCCTCTCACAAATAATTTAAACGTTGTACTCTACAAAATAAAAATAAAAATACTAGTCTACATATATATTTATAATTAATTCTAATTTTTATTGAAACATAAAAATCTGATACCATTTTCATGAAATTTACAATCTTTAAATTAATTATAGCTTTTAAATTCAATTCCTATAATGATGGTGCATGTAAATAATTATGAAACGTGTGCACTACATTTTAAATATAGCGCAATTCGAATACCTTAATATAAATGTTCTTGAATGCATATACATCTGCACATATCTAGGAATGTAGGCAAATATATAATAAAGTTGACACTAGCTATATAAGAAATAAAAAATTAAAATCCAGGGCGATTAAAATATTATATGCATAGAAAAGAAATAAGAATTAAAAAATTTTTAAATGTAACAGCATAAAAGGAAAGAAAGTTTATTTTAAAAATAAAATTTTCAATATAAGTTAGTTTGATAGTGAGTAAAATGCTAGATAATTATACCTGATCATTTTAAAATTAAATGTTAAAATCGTTCTCATAATTTTTTATTTTTATTGATATTTGAGTTCATATTAGAAAACTAAGAAGAGGAGAATTATATGAGCCCCCAGTACAATTTAAAATGCAAAATAGAGTAAAAAAGAAAATAATAATTTTCAAGCAAATAACAAAATAAATTTAAAAATCGACATTACATGTATTTTAAAAATCAATAAAGTTATAGCTAAATTTGATTCAGTGAAATGTACCACTGAAGAGTGAATAGTCAAAATTAGGCACTACTCAGTGGATTTAGTGATTCAGTGTTAGAACCAAAGGCCTAAAGTGTTGTTGGGCATGTTAATGCCTACCATATAAATTGCCTTCTATGAAAGACTTTCAATACATAGTAAGTTATATTTATATATAGAGCGGAAATTCACACACAGAAAAAAGTCCCAAACATCCACCCTGACAGAAGTCTATGAAGAACTCTGAATTACAACATTCATCTCCCACTTTTCATCTGTGGTTGGTATCAAATTCAGAACCTTTCGTTCCGAAAAGCTAGAGTGTAAATAATACCAACAAGCCAAGATGAGGCCGATTGCAAATAGCGTGAAGGCTTAAAGCTGCTGTAAACTATCTGTGAATGTTGTTCATTGATTCTTGTGAAGACATTTTATGCAACTCTCACACAAAATCCACCTCATTCAAAAGCAGAAACACCACATCCTTTTTTAATTCTTCTATACTGGCTAATATCAAAGCAGTAACTTATTATTTCGTAAAACGCGTCCCTATCAAACAACAATTTTAATATTCTAACAAAATGCAATATTTTGACTTTGAATTGATTACATTTAATCTTAACTCATTCAATTTCTGTTGCAAACTTCTTTTAGAGCTAAAAAATACCAATCGTTTATACCGGTGATAAGTTGTCAAAGTTAATTTAATTTAACAAGCTAACTTAATATTTAAAAATGTATTGCATAACATTAAAAACTCAATAAATACTCATTAAATAGCATTTATTCATGATCGTGATTCAAACATACAACCAAAGACTGTTAAATACTCTTACAGCTTACCATTATTTGGAAACTGTTATTCAGAATATACAATAAACAATTCTACAACATACTTAAAATATTATAATTTAAAGTTCTTTTTCTTGTAACTTATTACAATAAAAATATGGTATAAAATATATGAAAGAACATAATATCTGAACTTAAGCAGATATATACCTTTAATAATTTCATGATACAGTTAGTTCCCAGCCAAGTTTCTCTTATTTTACCTATACCTTCCTTTGCATTTCGTTTTTTCTCATTTGATAGATTTTAATTCGAAACTCAACAGTAACGAAAATTTTTTATAGACAAGTAATTTAATAACGGACAAAAAAAGTTTTATTATCTTCAATGCAAATATGGAAACACAAAATTTTATTAGATATATTTTAGATATTTGGGCATCTTATAAAAAGTTAAGTTTTATACCTCTTTTTAGCACAGGGTTTTTGGAATTCAAATTTAGATTCAGCCAAAAATCAAAGTAATTTAAAACAATTTTTTATTATGATTTTAACTAAAATTATCATAAAAATAGAAGTGGGTCAGATTTTTTGTATTATCAATTTGAATCTTCATTAAATTATTAAGTTCTGTGCTCCATTTATGCATTAAATATATGATTTTACATAAAAAGGAAAAAAATCTCGAATCGTTAAGATTTTGAAATCCTGTATTTTATTTTTAATCACGAATAATTTGTTGATGCTTTAATAATCAATAAGTTGATGATGGCGATAGCAATTAGGAAGAAAATAGGAAATCTGTTAATCGCATAACCCGAACGATGGTAATGGTAACGTGAACCTAATGAATGGTGTAAATGTCGTGATGGATAGGGATGATTTTTTTTCTTCTTGATTACAGCAATATAGAAGTTTTTACTGGTAATTATAATAAGGATAACTTAATGATAACAAATCTTTAATTCTGTGAAGAACTATTTCTAATAAAAATATTTATTTAAACTAAATTCAAATAAAATAATAACTAAACACAAAATTTAAAAATTTTTCATATTATTATTATTTTTTAAAAAAAGATTTATCTTTTCTAAATATGAATTTATGAAGTTATTTTTTCTGACTTTATCGTACATTTTTTTCTATTGCAGCAACGAAGATGATTTCATTTTAGTAGTAAATATTTACCAAATGACATGGCAATATTACTCATAAAAATGAACTGTCAAAGTATAAACATAAACACACTTTTAACTTTTAAAAATAAACTCTCAATATAGTCTTGATTTCTATCATTCAAGTCACTTTGCTTTAACATAACAACAAATGATGAGAATTACCTTTCAAACGACTGTTTTCGAAAATTGGCGCCTACTATAATTTACCAACGAACCGTCACTATAATAAGTGTAAAAAAACACCGTGTGACTGTAGGCATCAGTTTCAATTCTTATTTTTTTCTCTTTGTCAATTTTTTTCAATACAGTTTTACTGCATTCCTTTTTTTTTCTTCCGTCCATACTTTAAACTCTTTTCTCACGTGTGAACACAAAGCTTAGGTTTTTCCACTAGGGACAGAAAAAGGCTACATTTTCTCTGCCAAGTCAAGCAGAGGAAAAGGAGCTCTATTAGTTCCAGCAGAGAAACACGTCTCAAATGTGAGAAAATCTCCAAGCAGTAAATTTTCGGTACTCTGAAATGATAGAGCAATTGGTATGATCCAGCCTATGATACGCTTAATAAAATAAACAAAACGCAAATAATGCTAAAAAAAAGAGAAAGATTTTCTTCTTTTCTTGTTTCCTTGACTGAGTGAAAGTGGAGGTATATCTTGTTTGATGAAAATTGACATTATCATTGTTGTATTTAATGCTGAGATTGAATCATAAAAAAAGAAAAAACTTATTTTGCGGCACTGTATTGGCAGAGAGAATAACATAAATGAAAACTGTTAATAGTTACTTTTGTTTTTCAAACAGAGATAACTGTACTTAGATACAATCCTAAATCAAGGTTTTTATATAAAATATTTTATTCTTTTTAATTTTATAATAAATTGTAAATTAAGTAAATTTTTTTAGATATTTTTTAAGTGAAAAATAGTAAAATGTAGCCAATGCCTTAAAGTTTGATTTCGAATTCTGAATTTATCATTGTTAAAGCACAGGAAAAATCAAACTGCTGAAGCCTACTATAAGACATTTGAACACACCCGCCTATTGCTTGCTAGGACTTTTTACAGGTGGAAGATTGTATTTACATGTTGTAATATAGGAAAACTCCAAAGCACCTACTCTAAGAAATACAAACAGAAAGTAAAAATGCAGTATCTTTCTCATAGTGCTCAATAGCAAATCAAACAGACCTTTCACTCAAAAGAACACAGTCAAATTACTTGACCACAATGAGTTTTAAAGTGAATTAACTTTGAAATAAAAAGCTGCAAATAAATGTGGAAGATAACCGACAATGAATGCATGTAGCAACTCAACTAAACAAAAAGTAGCAGAAGTTTTTTCTATATTTTCTGAAAAGGTAAAATACTGCTGGCAGAGTAGATGATCTTGGTGCCCAATACTTTATCTTCGCTGACAGTATTCATTCTGATAAAATACAAGACATCTCTCCATTTTGTAGAACCCAACTATACTATCGCTTATCTCTAAGTTGATTAACAATTGGATTAATTATATCCAGAATAAGCTTCATCAAAAGAACTTGTTGAAATTTATTATGAATAAATTTAACCTGTGGCCGTACTATGCTTCAACACTGCACACATTAATCAAGTATCTACCACTTTCGATGATGTTTTATTAAGGCGGAGGAAGTGTTTATTAGAATGGTGAAATGGGAAGAGGAGAGTATTTGTATCTTTAAATCACATTATATGAAACTTAAATGAAAATTCCCTTTCGAAACTTTCTTTGAGTGAGCTAATGCTATAATCCTTTTGACAATGTAGCAATCATTTTACTGTATATATTGATTAAATTATCAGATATGTTAATATGAATATTTTTATATGAATGTAAACAAACTATTAAAAAATAAATAATGCAATTGTATAAGTGTAGATGAGTAATACCATTTGAGAGATGGATGTAAATTTTTGAAAACAGAAATGTATTTTTTAAATACATAATTTTTTAAAAAAATTTCCTAATTTATATTTATTTACAAAATTAAAGAATAAAAGTATTAAAATTCGAAAATAGTTATAAATATTTTGGCTTTAAATTTTTTCACATAAGTTTGCAAATGAGACAAAGGTTTATTTTGTTTTATTCGTAAACTTATTTGAAATATAGTTTACAAATGAAACATAATAAAATTATAGAATACCGTAATTCCATCCTCATTAAAATATTTTCTTGTAATTTAAATTTTCAAGAAAATTTTATTTAATATGGTGGTAAAATCTCTTTATTCTCTTATTTTACTTGAAAATAAATTATTATTGTAAAATAGCGTTTTAAATTATACATGCGTGCAAACACAGACTAGAATAAAATTCAATCACTTCAATAATTATTTACTATTTTAAGAGGCTTTGAGAAGTTTTCCTTCCCATCTTCAAAATTACAACTTACATTTTCATTATTTTTATACAATAACATAATTATATTTTGCGTGTTATGAAGATTTCAATCAAAAAGATATAGCACGCAACACACTTTAGATTGAATATTAATACTTTCAGTTTGAAAGATAAAGGTAAAAAACACCTTCTTAAACATTCAGAATTGGTGACTTATTAAAGGATTACTCAAGCTTGAAATTATATAATTCATATTGACCTTGAAAGAAAGAAGGAAGAAAAATGTTACAGAAAATAATTTTCTTACAAATTCAATTGCTGATTGAAAGATCGACCCTAATTTTTTTTTAACTGAAATCATTTAATCTTCTCCTACCTGTCCATTATAACAATAACAAACAATTACTTATATGATCCGCATTTAAGGAAAGTGATTATCAAGACACAATGCGTTGTTCAAGAGATTCTGAAATATTCATATTAATTCATGAATTGGCCTCTTAATGTCGTAAAGGTGACTATTATAATATTATGATGATTTCCTCCAATCAGTTTTCGTGTACTTACATACCTAGGAATTTTGCTGTTTATCTCCAAATGGACAAGGAAATCATGGAGTGATTATCATCTTTAAAGCAATTTACTTTTTAGTACTAAATAATCGAAGCATTTATACCTGGCTTCCGCTGTGGTCATTGACGAAACAAATTTATTTTAAATTCAATGGAATGTTCTTGAAAGAAACTGCTGACATGAAAGAAACATATTTAATATTATTATAAAATAATCTGTTCTTTCTTTCGTTTCTTTTCGTTTTTTTTTTGAATAATTAATTTTTAGTATTTGATTTATATAATATAAATGCATGTGTTCTCAATATTTTTCTTTTCTTTTTCTCAGTTCTCCTGTTTTTTATATTTCCATATTTGCTTTTCTGCCACACTAAATTATTCCTTCTATTTTATCCCTTTTATTTCTTTTTATTTCTAATTTTTTCCCCTTTTTTACTGGATATTTCATCTTGTTTTTATTAGAAAAGTTTTTCTAATTTTTCTTAAAAATCTTTCCTAGTAAGACAATTTAAGTTACTTTCACTTTTTTCAATTAGTTTAGTTATTACTTAAATTTTACTCATTTTACCTATAAATACTTACATACATTCATACACACACATATATATATGTGTGTGTGTGTGTGTGTATATATATATATATATATATATATATATATATATACTACTATATATATATATATATATATATATATATATATATATATATATATATATAATTCAAATTATTAATGAATTGTGTGATGATTAATTATTTGGTTTTAGATTTCGTAAATAAAAATATTTATTTGTCATGCAGTCATAATATCATCAGGAGATAACTTGGCATGATTTCTCAACACAAAGAATTTTATGTTTGGAAACGTATGCACATTAAGAAACATTTCCGAAAATTTTGAGTACCAAATTGAAACTATACAAGAAATTATATAAAATGGAATATATATTGGAGTCTTTTACAAACAGTAATTTCATTTAAATTTATACACATTTACATTTTAACCAAACAAGAGAACATGTATAATTAATAAGATTTGTATGATTTTAAAGAAATACATAGAAAGCTTTTTATAAGCACATTACTTCATTAAACTGAAATACAAAATATAATTCTACTATTAGACAGTCAAAATGTTAAGTGTTTCAATTGAAAATTTGACAAATATTAACCAGAAAACTTAAATCATCAAAACTCTTTAGATATTTAAATTTATGTTAAAATTTTAAAATTGAAATTTCTAACCAATTATATTTTTAAAATTAATAACAAATTTACGAAAAAAAATTCTCTGACGAACATTTTCTTAGTAATTCTATAGAGTAAGTAAACTTAATTCTAAGCTTCGCAAAGCAGTTCTTTTAAATTTAAAAATGAATAGACTCTCTTATGCGATCGTCAATTAAATTATTTATTCTCATCATTATTACGTATTAACAAAATCCTCCAACACATTATATTATTATATTGTAACAGAAATATATATTGCAACAGAAATATATTCTATCGGATTTCATAGAAAACATTTGAAACCATTTCACTAGCACATAATAAAATGTGGATTACATTTTATTTATGATATAAATTTAAAAATATTTTTTTAATTTCAGAAATATCTAAGATTTTATTTCAAATTCGAATATGAGAAAAAACTCAGAATTAAAACTATTTTTATATAAACCGTAAAAAATCAGAGTGTATCTTTAAAAGATATTGATTCAAGTAAACGCTAAAGATTATGAAAACAAGATATCATCGTATTTACAATTTACATTTACATTCATACCATTGCGAGTTCAATGTATTTTGAAAATGATCATTAAAAATAAAAGCAAATGATATTTTTTTTTTTTTTTTTTTTGTAGTTGATGTTTAACAAAGAAAATGGTACTTTAAACTTCTTAAGTTTCTCCTAATTTCTTTTACATTTACCAAGTTTTGTGTTCCTTTGAATAAATATCCTAGAAATAAAAGAAATACCTTCGCAAGAATGATGTTCAGCTGTTAGTATAATGGCTAATCGCTGGTTTTTGGTACACCAGTTAGTGAGTTCGATTCCCATCTTCTACTAGGATATTCGTAGCAGCTTTCTAGCCTCTATAAAATATAAATCTTTGTCACAGTTGACAGTAGAAGGAAAGAAAAACAAAAACTTTCAGCAATTAAGTAGAGAAAAAATTTATTAAAATTATAGAGATTCAATTCAAATGAAATTACAGATTGAATACTAATATTACTTTTTTCAGAGTAGCTTATATTATCATTGCGTTGTAAATTAAAATAATTTTCACATATATTCTTTCACTCTAAACTCAAAAGTGTTAGGCAAAGTAGTCAAAAGCGAGTATTTTATGCCACTTATTGTTTCCCGACACCTAAGTACATCACGTTTTTTTATCCTTAAGTAGCACGCTCTTGGTTTCGAGTTCTGCGCCAACAATTCTAATGTCATCGGATACGAACTTCGAATAAATCACCTCAGGTTAATTGAGTCTTTCGCGTCTCAATACACTGAGGTTCTTTTATGAAATGCGACCCGTCGTGAAAAGTTTTTGTTTTTCCTTTCATAAAATGAAAATTATTCTTTCTCCCTATTCCTATTTTGAACAAACTGTTCATATTTTTTTTCTCTCTCTTGCCTTCTGACAGAGCTAGGAAAAGGAAAAATAAGGACACCAGAAAAAGTTACTAACGGTTGCATTGTGTGATGCCAAAACGAGCCGACAAATAATATTTTATGCCTCGCGCCATGGCGGTCAAATTCTGGCGAAATTATTCTTGATACAAAATGATGCCCCAGCAAGAACAATATGGACAGACACATTGAAGTGAACATTTTGGTAATCTTTTAAGAGTCGATAAATCGCCCCTGCTCCCAGACAATGGGGAATGGATGCGTTTTTATATCTACATATTTTCTGTTCTCTGTTTCCAATGGCCCTTTTGTTGAACCATTCTTTCTTTGCTTATTTTGCCCTTTCAGACGCGTATTCGACTGATTTATGGCGACTCCACGGTCGTCAATTCAGCGTCTCTGCTGGAACTGTTATATCTGGTTATTTATCGGATTATAACTGCATTTGTCGCCACGTGTAATTTACAAAAAACGACTACTCGCTGCCTTTTCTTCTTTTATTAGCGTCGCGAAACGAAATAACCGCTAAGTATGCATTTCTGAAGATGCTATAAAAATTATATAATATTATACATAATTTAAACATCTGCATAAAATTAAAAACATATTCCCTCATATAATTTGTCAATGCAAGCATTTTTAACATTCAAGGAAGTACCTTTTATATTACTTTTAAGTAAGCTTGCATTTTTTAAAGGAATATAAAAAAGATTCTAAAATTGAAATTTTTAAGCCAATTATGAATTTTACGAATTATTTATAATTAAAAGTAATATTTATATATATATATATATATATATATATATATATATATATATATATATATATATATATATATATATATATATATATATATATATATATTGAAAATAATATTTTTAATTGAATGTGATAGGTTATGGAAATTCTATGACAGTATAAGTTCCCTTTATATTTGAAAAAAAAAAATGACAATTTACGAATACATCTGAAAACTAAATTTCGGATTCAAGCTTTCAAACGAAAATAAAGAGAAAATGAGACAAAAATTTTAGAAATTAACTTTGCAAAAATCATCTTTAAAAACAAATTTGTTATGATTTTTTTTTTAAAAAAATTATGGTAAGTATCATGATTAAGAGAATAGCATATAATCAAGTTTTGAGTTGTACAAATGAACTTTTTTCTTAAAATAGTTATAAACAGAAGGAAATCGGGAACATATGTAACATAAAGTATAAAAGTTAATTGTGTATAAACGAGAATTAAATTTACTGTATAAAGCACTGTTTGCGATAGAAAAAGTTTTTTAATTCTTAAACCACACAGAAAATCTTAGCATAATTTAGATTCTTAGCTTCTTGGTTAAAAGATATTTTTCCATGTATTACATCAATTTTATTAGGAATGGCCATTTAAAATTTAAACCACCATTTAACATGGAATATTGAATATGTTTTCGCGGAAAAAAATGTAAATGTGCAGATTTTAGTTACAATACTTATGTTTAAATATTAATATTAACTACAAAAATTCTATACTTAAAAAATAATAAATCTATAAACGGAAGCATAGATATATTTTTCTCTCCGATTTCTGAAAATTATTTTATTTGGAAATTGCTACAACTTGAAAATTGTATCGATTCTAATCATCAATTTTTTGCACCAACGCCACTAATACAGAAATTGTAATGATCTCTTGTGGTCGAATTAAATTTTACTGGGGCTTATACTAGAACAGTGATTTTCGAATTAAAAAAAGTTATGTTTCGATTCCAACTACTGTTGAAAAACAAGAATACTGATGTTACAGTTATATCTGCATTTACCTCTCCACGAATGTAATAAATGCTAGAATTTTTCCACATTTTCTCTCTTGCGAATTGGGATTATGACGCACTGCTTTTGAAAAATTTCTTCGAAAGAAAGTAATATACGGCTAACGTGAAGGCAGATTTTGGTTTTAACCACATGGGGTAACAGAAAAGATTTGTCATAAAATTATGTTTATAAAGGAAGCTACATCGAAATATTGAAAGAGACTAAGACTTATTATTTCCTTTGCCAGCTTAAGTTGGAACCACATCAGTGGGGCCATACACCCCTGGCGTTACATATACCCAGTGGGAAAAAGTTGAATTCGTAGTGCGTGGGTGGGAAATGCCGATATTTCATATTGGGTGCTTTCATGTCATATCTCACAAAAGTAAATTGTAGGGTAAGATGCCGAGCAAATATAAAGGGTTGTCATTTCTTCGAAGAGAATAATATCTAAAAGAGGGTAAACAGCTGTTTAATTGCTTCAAGTATTCTTATCTTGTCATATAAAGATGAGTACAAAGAAATTGTTTACAAAACCTACAAATCACCGCTTTTACACCTGAAAGGAAACATTTATTTACATAGACCACCCAACAATGTGACCACCAACAAAGTTATTTTAAGCCTTGTACTTGTTGAGAAACTAGGATTACATGTAAAAACGATTCAAACATTTGAATTCCGTTTTTTTTTTTTTTTTTTTTTTTTACTTGGCATTTATCAGAGAATTTCAGTGTTTTTCGTAAGACATTTTTCTGTATTCATTAGAAAAGAAGTCAAAGCTGTTGTCTTAAAATTTTCATATGAATTTTTCCTTGTTATCAGAAAGAATTAATTATCAAAATAAATCCTCATTTTTTAATTAGTTTAAAATTATTTTTTTTTACTATAATTTATAGAAATAAAATGTTAGTTCTTTAGCTAACCTCTAGCCTGATAGCAGTTCATTCCACTAGCCTGATAGCACTTCATTTCAAAATTATGAACTTTCGTATTTTTATTTAAATTTGTCCGAATTAATTAATCGATGCCTGCATTTTCTCTAAGAAATCGGAAAAATATTGTAATTTTTACTCTGTTATGGGATAAAAAAATGCAATATTTACAATTTTGATATTTTATTCAACTGCCTTTAACCAACTGAAAGTTTTATGAAAGAAACACGAAAGATGAAACTATGAAAGAAACATGAGTCACCTGGACACTTCCTATTAACTGAAATATACCAATTCTTAGTTAATGTGCATATCTATTCACATTTTTTGTATTTGGAGCCTTGTTTAAATAAGATTTACAGTATGAAATGTATTTCTATTTGGAAAATTTTTTTTATAAAAAATAACTTCTCAATCAGTTGATAATTTCTTGAGAATTCCAAAGCTCGAAATAACAGTTAATCTACACATTTCGAGCATACAATTGAAGCCCGATGTCTCAATAAATCTGTATCACTCTTTTATACGTGTAGTATAAATGCCTGTAGTTGCAGATTTATTGATTATATAAATGCACGCATAGTTAATTTGTAGCTTAATGGTCATTTTTAAATATGCGCATAGAAATATTAATTTTATATTAGTAGAGCAAGACAAATTTTAATTAATTTTCGATTCTTTATTTATTTATTTATTTTTTAAATTTTCGAACCCTTTAAAGAAATATTTCTTTAAAAAATACTGTGTATAGCAAAAACCTGTGATTTGATATTCAGATTCCATCACAAACCATATTACTTTATGTTTCGAATAATTTTTTATTTTTTTAAGGAAACAACATTTTGCATTTTAATTAAATATCATTCCTAAAAAAAATTAAAAAGACTTTTATTGACGAAAAACTCTTGGGAATGTTTGAAAAAAGGTTTCTGATTGTTTTTTGATGTCAAAAAAATAGTTCTTACACTAAAAATTTTATTCTACGCTTAGAATTTCACTTTTCGTATTTGCAAGGAGTAAATGACCATATAGCACAATTTAAACAACTTACAGACTAATAGCAATGTAATGCGCCTTCCTTGAAATTTAACCGATGGATGAAAGAAAAAAAAACTTTAGACGTCTTAAGAATGGACTGAATACAGTCGTCGACGTTTCTGGCAATCTCACGCAATGTTAATGCTGAAATTGGTCGAATAAATTGTCCTATTATGTCATTTTTTACGGTAGTGACTTCGAAAATATAAAATTAAAAAGAAACATGTCTGTATGTAATCAATGCTAACAGTAACTCTGGAAAAAGATTTTCCATGCTATAAAAAATTATTTTATCATAATTTTATACACATTTAGTAAAAATGTTTTTTTCTAGCTTGAACTTTTTTTTAATTTTATTCTTTTTTTCCCTGGTTTTTTAGATAGGTTAATGACATTTTTGCAGATGATAGAAATTTATAAGAAAATATTTAATAAATAATGAATGTCTGAATTTATGCATTAATGTGGTTGTAGTATTTATGCTTAAGCAATTAACATTCTAGACTTTCACATGGTTCATGTAATTTCTTTAGGATATATATTCTTCATAAGAAATTACATGAACCATGCGAAATAAATGAGATTATTTATATTATTATACCCCATATTTTTTATTATAACAAAGTTCTTAAGAATTTTGAATTTTTTAATTATTCAGAACTTAATACATTTCTTAAATTCTTTAAAACTTAAAAATATTTGATAAAATTTATCAGATGCAAAGGTGCTTTTTTTTAGAATCGAAAGAAAAATACCATAAATTGCAGAAAACATTGAACATTGCTTATAGAATATTTTAATTAATATACCGAATTAAAAAATTTTGATACTGAAAAAATCTTAGAATTTCTTTTTTATTTTCAATAACTTTTATTCATAATTTATTTCACCAGATACACATTTTTAAAAAAATAAAAAAATCGCTTGAGTATCAAAATGAAAAAACTATTTCATTTACTAATACTCAATGAATTTTGCAAATAAACAACAGAAAACAAGTCTAATGAAATTACAGCAATAAAATTTCAATACCAAGCTGCATTAATTTAACTTATATAAATATTTGTACAAAAAAAAGGTTTTGTTTAAAATTTATAAAAATCTGTTAATTGCTATTCTATGATTAATACTATCGTAAGTATATATATATAGAGAGAGTGTAGTTCATTTTCTTAATAAAACCTTGCAATAGTTTATATTTTGTTGATTCATAGCCTTATTTGAAGCCACGCTTTTTTTTCTATTGTTCTTTTTCTAAGGTTCTGTAAAAAATTCCCGTGATCAGATACCGCAAAGTTAGTGGAAAAATGCTTTATGTTTTTAATCAAGAATCTTTACCCATAAATTAAAAAAAACTAACTGCATCTCTACTAGAGTATTTCACTGGACCTTAGGTTTCAGAAAATATTGATGAGGAAACTTCCGAAAACAAGGAAGCACAACCACTTAGTGGTATAGTGAGGAAGCGTGATTGTGTCTATTAATCAGTAATTATAGGAATGGAGGGGACTCTAAAAACGTGTTTTTGATCCGCATGATAAGTAATAAGTTTTTAGATTTGTGTGGTACGCTACTTATCCTTTAATTTGGCGACATGCCTAGAAGAACCCCAATGTTTCTTTTCACGTAACTTTGACAGTACTTTCTAAGATTGATGTAAGTTAAAAATTATGCCTTGGAAATGAAAATTTCTTGATTTTAACTTTCATACAAGCTTTTGAAATGTCTTGTAGGTAATCGATGAATTTTCGGCAACCATGTTGTTCTTTGGGAACATGTAGAAGACACTCATTCATTTAGCTATCCCAATATGATTTGTAAGCACTGTTGGAAACATCATATTTTGAAGTATTCTAAAAAACACCCAGCGTGTGGTGTAATACTTTTCTTATAATGTATTGTACTATGGGTGTCAGAGACACATTTTCCATCACATTATATGCGTTGTTAGACAAGGCTTTATTGGAAAAAAGTAAGTCCAAAATACAAAACACATTTTTCAATACATTGTATCCATTGTTAGACATGGTTTTATTGGAAAAAATCAGTCCAAAATATAAAACAGCTTAAATATCATGAAAGAACAAATATAATAAAAGGAACAAATATTTAAAATAATAACCAGAATAAAAAAACAAGAGATCTGTAAAATATTTAACAAGGATAAGAACATAAGAGTTGCAGTCTTTAAAAACAACTGATGAATATTCTGTCATTCCAGTACAATTTGCTTATTTCAATTCCTTTTTGAAAATCTTTATCTAATTTCGGGTACACAAAAAAGTGCTCATGAATTCATAGTGCCCAAGCTATAAAGTTGTCATAAACCAGATGAAAGAATGCCTATTTTATTGAGATGTTGTCTTTACTCTGAACCACTTGAGTCATAATTGTTACTCATTTAGCCCCACCTACAAGCTATGTGTGAAGCATTATATGTTACGAACCAAAAATAGATCACTTATTTCTAAATTATCTCACGCCTACACTTATTTACATCGGCACAATTTCGAAAACAATCAGTTAACTAAAACTCATCGGTATTCCCATCGTACCGATTGATGAGCTAAAAGAATTAATCTCAGCTGCATGAAAATATATGTCGTTAATTAATTTCAATTAAAATGGCTGTCATCCTCTGTGACTCCAAGGCGGCGATTCTTGCAGTGGACTCTATATAACTACTGCTTCTTCTGACATCCTCGAGTGCAAAAATCTACTGATAGGGTTGTATAATTTTTCAAAAAAAGTTGTGATACAGTAAATTCCAGGGGATACTACGGTGTTGCTGGTAATGAGTTAGCCGACTACCTTGCTAAGCAGAGTACTTCTTTCCCACAAACATCACGAAATTAAATTCCCCTCGATAACACTAAGCTTCTCATTAAGAAAAAGATGAAGAACATTGTCTTAAGCCAATTCTTAAAGAGACCCTCTAACAAGACCTGGTGGAATAATCTTTGATTTATCCCTAAGTGGCCTAGATGCAGGGCTGTTGCCGAGTTTCGTTTAGTCACCGGGTATGACTGCCTTCTTAAACAGCTATGTAGAACTAACATAGCCCAAGAACCTTTCTGTAGGCTCTGCGATCTTCGGAAGGAGATGGACGTACACCACCTTCGTCGCTGTCCAGAACTATCCGAACCTTCCTTGAGCGATCGCTACAGAGACATCCTCAGAGCTTTATAGACTTTTCTGTGTTCACTTGTCTACTTATTCTTTCTGTATTTGTGGCGCAGTGGTCTTTGTAAACGCGGCCATTGGAAATAAAAAAATTAATTTCAATTTCTTTTCTTTTAAAATAGTTTTGAATCATTAACGTATTAAATATACATAAAGAAAATCATCTGAAACTAATACATAATGAAATGAAATGATGTTAACTACACCATTATAATCAGTTGTTGATACTGCATTGAAAAGAAAATGCTTTAATAACACTTTAAGAAAAAATCAAATGCGCTTTTCATAAAATTATTTATAAAAAAAGAGAGAGAGAAAAAAACATATTTAAAACAATAATGAAAAAACATTTCGTTCGAGTGCTCTCTCTTCATTCCATAAAATTAATCACTAACTCTGCAAAAATTCTTTTCATCTTTCTCTGATAATATCCATACTAAACTCCATGCTTCTGGGTCCTGAAGCTAATAAAAAGCCTATTCTCTACAACTGAATTTTCTCAAACAAATGACTAAACCCTTATGTAAAAGAAGACTTCACTTTGAATAGTGGCGATCTACAGCTGCTATAAGATATTTTTGATCAACCACATTTTTTTTACTATCCAGGAAAACTCTATTATAATTAGCGGGTCGTATCTCCTTTGACACATGAAAGGGAATCCCAAAAACTGGCAAACCTGACATGTGTATGAGAAAAAACCCAAATTTCATATCCCGTTAACGAAGTTCAAATAGCAGTATTCGAAATTGGAAAATTCCACTCCAAAGTGTTCAATCTTACAAGGCCAAGATAAAGTCATATCAATTGAAATTGAGAGGAATAAGACAAAGGAAACGTGTAAAATTGTTCGCGATTCTTTTTTTCCATAAAAAATTGGCTTAATTTTGTTCGACTTCTTCACATTTCAATGTATATTTTTCAAAAAAATTCAAAGCAGTTCTTTAAAGTTGAATGAGCTTAAAATTCAAAGAAATATATGACATTTTTATTTCAGTAATATTTTTATTGCTTCAACTTTGTTCATTATTCTTGACAGAAATTAAATAAGATAGGCTTGTTTCTCTCTCTCTCTCTCTCTCTCTCTTGTATCTGTTTTCTTCTACATTCTGTATAGTGATGCTTCTTTTCTTTATACTGGTCTGTTGCTTTCTACTCTAAAAGTTGCAACATATTTTGTAGTATTTATAAAAATGTATAAAAAAATTATTAAAAGAAACATAGAATATTGAAATATCATTAAGTTAAAAATAATTTTATTTCATACTTTGAATTTTTTTAGTTCAAGTTTTAAAATTATAAACTTTCTTAAATTAAATTAGCTTATTTAGTTAATTTAACTTAATGCTAACATGCATCCTGTTAAAGGAAACAAAATAATTAAAATGTTTCCTTTAAAGAAGGATGTATGTTGTTTTTTAACCACATTTTTATTTTAATACATAATTCATATTTTGTAATTCACATGGATACTGTATATTTTTGTTAGTTTTCATAATAAACAAACTTATAATGTGTAATTAAAGACAGAGGCAACAATCTAACTGATAATTTATATAATATTTACACTTTTATTTAACACTGCAAAATTGCTGAGAAATAGATTCCGAAAATTACTGCAAATTAGAAGAATATAAAACGCAAAGATTGGAAAATCAACATATTTGTCACCATTAATCATTGTAATTATTGAATGCAAAACATTGATAGAAACCATGAATTAATTAATTTTTTCTAAACATTGATTGAATCATGAATTAATCGCGATAACGTCATTACAATAAAACAATATTAAAAACACTTTATGAACATTATTTTTGGTAACTAAAATAAGTTATTTACAATTTCATATCTATTATCTTTATCGAAGTCTTACAAATCAAAGCAGTTCTTTCAGCATTTTATGAAAATTAATTTTAACAGACAATGCATCATATCTATTAGGAAAAAATGATTTTTTAATTTAAAATAATGTGTTTTAATTTAATATAAGTTAATTTCATACACTAAGCTGATATACAATTCGCATAGTTCCTTAAAATTCTGAATTTTGTAATTCCTCAATGTACTTCTAAACTCTGTATTTTTTCTTTTCCATTGGTGAAAGCTTACCTACGTCATTTAGGCAATAATAAATGTGAATATTCACTATATCTCACTAATTAGTGATTTTAAAGTAGCTTGGAATGTTTAAAGAATATCATTTTGAGCGCACTACAGTTCAAATACCTTTTGATTTCATCAGCACATATTTATTTTTACAATAACGTCAAAATTGTTACTGCAGTATTATTAAACAATTTCGTAAATTGACTTTGCATGAAAAAGACGATTGCTCTCGATTAGTTTCTTTTGACAATATTCATAGCTTACAATTTATTCAAAGTTTTTTTTTATTTCAAACAAAAAAAATAGCTGTTTGTCTATTTTAAAGATTAAAATACATGCAAATCCGTAAAAAATATTTACATTTTCAGGACACGAATTTAACTGTAGGAAATTATTTTGTGATTTTGTTTTAAAAAGAAACCATTCGCCAAAAATATTTGTAAGTTTGGTTTTTTTTAATTTCTTTTCCAATTTTACAGGATATGCGCATTAATAATGCTATTTTATCAAGGTTGTTCAAATTTTTATTGTGAAAATATTCCAAACATATTATAGGGAAACACTGTTTAAAATAAATTTCTTTCAATAATAACCATAATAAATAATATAAACATAAGGTAAGCATAGTAATAATAATATCTTTAGAAAATTACATACCATTTTGTAGGCTTAAAGAACAGCAGCATGCCGAATGGAAGCGCCGTCACACATATTTGTCAAGTGAAAGCTCTTAGTCAGGTTTAAAATCAGACTTCCACATTTGGCTACTTATCATATGAAAAAAACATAATTTTACTATTGCGCAAGCGCAGATTAACCAATCCTGAGAATAATAAAGTGGCGCTTCTGCGAATTTGGCGAACAAATTTTCGTTACTATGCAAAGAATATTCTTTAGAAAATGCAGATCACAATAATGTTTAATTTTACATATTTTGAGCAAAAATATGTAATTACAATCAGAAATTTTCATCAAAATATGAAGTTCCGTAATGCTGATTCGATTTTACGTAAGATGTATCAAGATTATACATATGTGTTTATAAAGAAAAATATTATCCATGTTTTATGTGAAATTCTAAATGTTTTAAGATGTACATACAATTTAACTTTCTTATTTCTTATATTTTAGCTTATTTAATTAAATAAAATTTAATATGTAATAAATAAATTTAAATGCAAGATGCTAAATAAAATAAACTATCTAATAAAATGATTGGGTCATGGCTTCCAGTGGAAAATATGCATCTCTTTTTCGGGGGAAAATATTGACTTAAAATTAATAATATTTACTATTTTAACTATATACAGCATCTACTTAACTTCATGCAAAATAAGGTCTTAAATACAGATCAGCTAAAATATAATCGAGTAAGGTATAGAATGCTTTAAAATTTCCTTTGATTACAGTTTTATTAAACACTGAACATAGGATTACTTTCATCTACAGTAAAAATGCATTTTAGATCGGGGGCGTTTTTAGAAGGATAAACACATTTTGCAGTAGGAAAAATAATTTTTTTTCAGAAATTTAAAATAATTTTAAAACACATTTTTTAATTGCAGTATGTTTACGTAGAAAGAAGGAGAGACCCCGGTACTTACCGCTTACCTGAAGCATTTACTCATAGATGACAATTTGAGAAAAACTAAAAGAATCACATGCTCCTATTTACGAAGCAAGCAAAAAACCCGGAATTGTATGAATCGAAATATATTCATCAATCAACAGTGAGGTGAAAGTAGTATTAATTATTCATTAAATTAATTACATACGCTGTAATAAAGGTATTGAAATGAATAATGCCCTATTTAAAATTAGCTAAAGTTGAATATCCTGATATAACTCATTCAATATAACACATTCATAATATGACATAATTTATGAATGTATCACTTATTGCTCACTGCATTTGTGATTACAATTAAACCTTAACTTTTAAACTTAAGGAAATTTTATTAAAACACAATTTTACTAAGAATTCCCTGAAATGTGTAAAATTTTAGTCAAGCTAACGTTTAATATTTATGCGTGCCTTTTTTTTGTAAGCTGATTTAAAAAATTTTCTAAAAAAAGCACTTTCTATTTACTAATCACTATTTTTTTTAAATTTTCGGTAATAAATGTCCAATATCATAATTTCTTTAAAAGAAAGGAATTATTACAAACGGAAAATTTTATTTGTTGTTTTAATTTAGTTACGCTTATTATAATTATTATTTTTATTTATTATTTTCAATTTTATTCATGCTTTAAATATATTATCATCATTTGGTCTACTTTAATTATTATATCTGAAAAGAATTAAACTCATAAATCTCACCTATTTCTACACAACATTACAAAGCACAATTCAAAATCGCCAAAAAGGCTGCCGATACAAAATGGTGAGAATTGAAACATAACTCTTAAATCCTGATGATATTTCTGAATCGATCAATGTCATAATTTCATTCAACAACAACCAAACCTTAAGATTATTATAGGCATATGATCTTCGGCATAAAATAATTTCCGATCAATCACTTAAGGATCAGTGGGGTTGTCATGTTAAGCCCGCCACACACGATACAATTTTTCCATACGATTTGTTGGACGTGAACAAGTTGTACCGTCTGTGGTGAAGTTGGACAGGTTCACGAAAATTCAAACAAGTTCTGATTTTTCTTCCAACATGGGGGTTACAGGAAGTAAATAATTGCTTCCTGTTGTCGCGTGTCTGCTCCCACAGGGCTACAAATTGTTTCTTGGCGACACTTGGGAAAATTTTTGAAACTTCTCATTTACTGAATAAGCCCGCCACACACGATACGATTTTTCCATAGGATTTGTTGGACGTGAACAAGTTGTACCGTCTGTGGTGAAGTTGGACAGGTTTACGAAAATTCAAACAAGTTCTGATTTTTCTTCCAACATGGGGGTTACAGGAAGTAAATAATTGCTTCCTGTTGTCGCGTGTCTGCTCCCACAGGGCTACAAATTGTTTCTTGGCGACACTTGGGAAAATTTTTGAAACTTCTCATTTACTGAAACTTAGATTTCTGTTATACAACACCTCACAAACATTAGATTCACTTTTTAAAAATGTCCATGAAGCATATATTGCAAGAATTCATTGAAGTATATAGAGATGAGCCTTGTTTGTGGCAAGTAATGAGTAATGATTATACGAATAAAATAAAAAAAAGTTAGAGCGTACGAAAAATTATTGAAAATATATAAAAAAAATAGATGAAAATGCTTCAATTAATGCTTCAATTATTGTGTATTTATAATTTTTATGGAGATACACATATAAATTTAAGGGATCTCGCGTCTTCAAGCACAAATAACTTTTTACACATGCTATTAAGATGCCATTTTTACCCTTTAAATATATCGACCATTTTATAATTTCCCAGAATTTGATTGGATATATTTATGTGTATTTATATAGTATTCATAATACATATATACAGTTGCAAAATATATTTAATGTGTTAAGTACTAATTTCTTGATATATAATAATAAAACTAACAATTAATTAGCACTTTATTAGTATCCATATCTTATATTTTCTAAACATAAACTTTTAAAAGTTAAGTACTTTATTTAGGATTAAATCAAAGCGTCTTGCCATGGTAGTTTGCCTTCATTGGAAGCAAAATAATTGGCAAACTTTTTTCGAATGAGTTTTGCTTCATCGGAATAATTTCTTTGTTGCCCTATTTCTAATCCAGTTAAATAATCATTTGACCTTAAACCTAATTGTTGAATAAAATTTTTCATTCATCCTCATGTAATTCAAGAAATCTTTATCTTCCGATTGTATTTCTGTAATTAAATTTAGATGTGAAAGAGATTCACGCTGGAGCAGCGAATTTTTTGCCCATTTCTTTTTCTTATTGTTTGTTTGCTTTTCACCATCATCACAGTCCAAAGCAACAGCCAATAATACTTCTGTGCTTAATTTGCTCATGTTATATGATAATATTTAATGGCAGAAATTACAAGCAGACAAATGAGTACAACAATAAATACGTCAAGTCAGAAAAAGTGACTGAACAACAAATTATTGAAATTTTTGGCGATTTTTGATTTCCATTTACATGGCACACATTTTAAGCCAAAAGCAATAAATGTTGAAAAATGGCACCCTTAAAAATAACTTCTCACCCCAGATGTGCCTCCCCTTCTGTGGTCAGCAGAGTTTGAGGGGACTGTGTGCTTAATTACTTCCTACCCCTTCCAACAAATCGTATGGAAAAATTGTATCGTGTGTGGCGGGCTTTAGATTTCTGTTATACAACACCTCACAAACATTAGATTCACTTTTTAAAAATGTCCATGAAGCATATATTGCAAGAATTCATTGAAGTATATAGAGATGAGCCTTGTTTGTGGCAAGTAATGAGTAATGATTATACGAATAAAATAAAAAAAGTTAGAGCGTACGAAAAATTATTGAAAATATATAAAAAAATAGATGAAAATGCTTCAATTAATGCTTCAATTATTGTGTATTTATAATTTTTATGGAGATACACATATAAATTTAAGGGATCTCGCGTCTTCAAGCACAAATAACTTTTTACACATGCTATTAAGATGCCATTTTTACCCTTTAAATATATCGACCATTTTATAATTTCCCAGAATTTGATTGGATATATTTATGTGTATTTATATAGTATTCATAATACATATATACAGTTGCAAAATATATTTAATGTGTTAAGTACTAATTTCTTGATATATAATAATAAAACTAACAATTAATTAGCACTTTTATTAGTATCCATATCTTATATTTTCTAAACATAAACTTTTAAAAGTTAAGTACTTTATTTAGGATTAAATCAAAGCGTCTTGCCATGGTAGTTTGCCTTCATTGGAAGCAAAATAATTGGCAAACTTTTTTCGAATGAGTTTTGCTTCATCGGAATAATTTCTTTGTTGCCCTATTTCTAATCCAGTTAAATAATCATTTGACCTTAAACCTAATTGTTGAATACAATTTTTCATTCATCCTCATGTAATTCAAGAAATCTTTATCTTCCGATTGTATTTCTGTAATTAAATTTAGATGTGAAAGAGATTCACGCTGGAGCAGCGAATTTTTTGCCCATTTCTTTTTCTTATTGTTTGTTTGCTTTTCACCATCATCACAGTCCAAAGCAACAGCCAATAATACTTCTGTGCTTAATTTGCTCATGTTATATGATAATATTTAATGGCAGAAATTACAAGCAGACAAATGAGTACAACAATAAATACGTCAAGTCAGAAAAAGTGACTGAACAACAAATTATTGAAATTTTTGGCGATTTTTGATTTCATTTACATGGCACACATTTTAAGCCAAAAGCAATAAATGTTGAAAAATGGCACCCTTAAAAATAACTTCTCACCCCAGATGTGCCTCCCCTTCTGTGGTCAGCAGAGTTTGAGGGGACTGTGTGCTTAATTACTTCCTACCCCTTCCAACAAATCGTATGGAAAAATTGTATCGTGTGTGGCGGGCTTTAAGCTGTTTAGGGTTGGTTTCTTAACATATAACGCGTTTTCTCAATGGGGAATTCAGCAGGGATGTCTCAAGAAATACATTGTTTTGTGCTTTTATCATCTTGTGAATTTTTCACATTCAACTTCTCACGTTGTTATTTGTTTGCGTGGTACACAGCATGAATTTTCAGAATTCTTGGCTTTTGGTAACCCCCGCAGAGCTTTTAGGACAGTTTCTATAAAAGAATGAATTATTAACCAAACATTTAACCATATCATGAAAAAAAAAGGATTTGCAGTCAAAAATCTTTTATGTAAACCATAAGATAGCATTCTTTTATTCATATATTTGATTTATGTTACCTCCCCTATCTAACTAGCACATTTTCAGCTCGTGCGATAGAAATTCTTGTGAGACTTTTTATTATTTTTTATTTTTCCTTTTTTGTTTTATTTCCTCCATATAATATAATATCGTAAAATAGGAATAATGAAATATACAAAATGATATGGAAATCTCTAATTTTTAAATTTCATTTCTCATTAAAGGAAATCAAAATTTTTAAAAATACATATATATATATATATATATATATATATATATATATATATATATATATATATATATATATATATATATATATATAGTGAAATAGGTAATATGAAGTGAAAGAATTTTTCTGAAGCTTCCAAATTTGTCTAAGAAGATTGATTTTTAAGGATATAAATTGTAAAATTACGTAAAATTCGTATGATGAGAATTGCAATATCTGATTAATTGGTACAATAAATCGCACTATCCGCATAAATTGCAATTAAGATTTCTATATGAAATCATTTAAACTATAACCCTCTATCGACTGACATTGAAGCTGGCACTGACAGACATTGACACATTTTAAAGCTGGTCACGAGGACAAATAATGTATAGCTCGTTGCAAATATCACATATTGTGGTTTCTAAATTGGCAACATATTCAGAGAACGGATACGACGACTAGGATGACCAGACCAAGTCTTTTAAGAGTTATGACACTTTTAGAAACCATGTAGCTTTAAATACAAGCATAACAGAAATATTACTGCTGGAAGTTATCTAAAGAACTCGCTGTTGCGGCTATCACAACAGTGATATCATGGTAAATCATACGAATTTTACATAATGTACAAGCGATCAGATGAAAGAGGCCATTACACCTACACACGCCCATGTAAATATTGATATTTAAAAATGATTCATAATGTTTTAATTTTAAAAAAATCTACGTAAATTTTTTTTTTTTTTTTTTTGAAATTTTTGCAAAAATTGCTTAATTATATGCGATTTGTATTCTGAATATATAATAGTTGTTTTTAAAAATGCCGTTTATAAATAATTTGACTAAAACTAGCAATAATGTATTTCTTGTTTATAAAAGCGATGATTGTTATATATTTGAGTAACAGAAATCAAAGATTAGTAAGATTTCATTATCTTTTGAGTTGGCCTTAAAATATTTAAGCAACTACAGAGTTTTTACTGATATTGATATTTTTACCATTCGTATACATTGACTAGAATAAATTCCACTTCCTTAGTTTAATTTTTAATGCTCTAACTAATATTTTGTGTTTGTATGCTTTTATTTTGTAAAGCGTGTAAATATAACTAAACGTCATAATACTTGATCAGTTCAATTAATTTAACAGGAAAATGAAATTCCTTCTGCATCCTATTGGAATTCTCGCATCATTAAAATGAAGGAATTGTTTTCACTTTTGCAATAGAGGGTAACGATGTAATAAAAATATGGACATTTCACACATGAGAAAGCATATTGCTGTGTATAGTCGTCAACAATTAACAACGGTACGGGGGGGAGGCATACAGTACGGAACTGAGCAGCTGCTGTGACGTCACCGGACGCTGTGTGTCCTGTTAACCATCTGCATCTTTCGTTGGGGAGCGATCTTAATTGTGCGATAATTCGAGTGACACTTCTCGGGCACCTGACTTCCCTTATGGGCGCATGCCTGCCACGTGACCATGCTGCCAATGAACACCGATCCATTTGTTCTAACCCGCACGCAACTTTCTGCTGCCACAGTTGTGACGGACATCTCTTTTTTATATATATATACATTTATATACTTCGGGATTTCCTTCCGTGGTGCAAAGGTAAATAATAGGTGTTTGAAAGCGGATTTTCATCAATTATTGAGACAAAAGACTATTTGGGCATTCAATGCGTATTTATTGTGTTGAGAAAACGCACCTTTGTCCAATAAGGATATCCTGACTTTTGCTCATACGTATTCATTATATCCATTTACTGTTGAATAATGATGATATTTTTAAAGTTCATTTATTAAATTGGAATTTTAACAAATCTTTAATTAATTTTAAAAAATGACCAGTAAAAAAAGCTTTAATGTTTCTGCTGAACAAAATTAATTTACGCACACAATTTTTCAATTTTTATTTATTTTTTTTTTTTTTTTTTTACATTGAAAATAATATTTGTACTTGAAAATGTTAAACAAAATTAGGAAACAAAAACGATAAAGAGAATAGAATTATTAAAAAAGAAATCTCTCTCTCTCTCTCTTATGATAATTTTAGGAATAACAATTTATATTACATGTATATAAATTCGACTTATTAATCTATAATTCATAATAAAAGGCAGCAATAATTCATTAAAATTTAAAAAATTAAAAAGAATTTGTAATAATTTCATTTATTATTACAAATTTTTTTGATATGAGTGCATATAAATGAAGTTTTTTCTGTAACTCTAGAATAACATGATGTGTTAAGAAAACATCAAGCTACTTTTCTTTAATTGAAGACAAAACGTCGTCATATTAAGGTAAAGGAATATTACACATCGTTTCAGTCGAAAGCCGTCATAAGAAATTTGAATACCCACTGTACAGTACTGAACAAAGCAAAACGGTCATTGCTCTGGCCTTCAGTTCAATAGTTCGTGGGTTTGAATCCCATCTTCGGTTAGATGTTTGTAGTGATTCGAAGTTCATTTTAACTGTAAGTCCCAATCTATATTCTGCAGAAAAATGACCTTTAAGCAACATATAAACCAAACTAGACTACCACTACCAATCGTGATAAGTACTTGGAAGTTTACCAAATTTTCTCCACTAGTAATAAAAAAAAGGTCTGCTGTCGTGAAATATGTTTCTATAAGATTTCTTCTTCATTTTTTATTGTTCTAAAATTTTTGAAAAATCCTAAGGCGTAATGCAGTTTTCAGTGTAGCAATAAATCCTTCTGATGCATCTATTTCCATAGTTAATTTTAATCTAGGATATTAAAAATTATAAGGTAAGTAAAAAAGTTCTTGCCGTTTTCGCGTTGCCATTGGATGAAGTGTGAATAAGTATGCAAATTAATGTATGACTTAGTTGAGACACCGGTCAGTCGAAAGTAGGAATATCAGTCGTTATAAAAGCAAATAAATCACGCACATTCATCAATCGTAACTCATACAGTAGCGAAGGGAAATGAACGTGTCAAATAAACGCGTTCAGTGTTGTTTGCTTTACATCTCCAGAGTGGGCTTATAAGCCGAGTTTGCCGAGCTGGTAGCCGAATGGTTAGCGCTCTTGCCTTCGGTTCAACAGTTCGTGGGTTCGAATCCCACCTTGGGCATGGATGTTTGTAGTGGTTCGGAATTCACTTTAAACCCTTGGTCCCGGTCTAATTAGCCCTCGTGTGCAAAAAATGATCGTTGAGCGACAAACAAACCAAACCAAACCTATAAGCCGAGTCTCCGATTATGTCAAGCGTCTGGGTATAATGATGTGAATGAACGTACGGCAAAGGCATTGATTTCACAAATTCAGGTCGAGAGATGCACCAACGTCAGTTATGCTTTTTGCCTTGTGGACCAGTCATCAAGTGGTTCACTATTAGCTGGTACAAACGGGCCAAATGGTTTCTGCAGACATGTACTAGCAAGAATTGGAATGTGTGCAACAGGTGTTGAACAGAAGAAGCTAGTATTAGTGAATCGCAAGGGTGTACTTTTCTTGGTTGATAACGCAAGGCCGCATGTCGTGCGAGTGGCCAGGAATGCCCTACATTGACTTGGTTGGGAGACTTTGTGCCATCCTCCTTACTCGCTTGACCTTGCACAATTAGGTTACTACCTCTTACATTCCCTGGAAAATAATCTTCATAGGAAACCCTTCCCCAATGAAGCAGACTTGCGCCAAGCACTCACGGATTTTTCAGTCCTCCGGATTCCAAAGCCCCTCGAGTTTTACCGCAGGGGAGACTCGTTGGTAAAAGGTGCTATATACTGATGGTGATTACTTCGAGGACTAATATTAAGCTATACTTTCTGTAGGTATATTCTTTTGGGTTATTAAAAACGACAAGAACTTTCTTGTTTTATCTTGTATTTATCTTGAAATGTTTAAAAAATTTTTCTTTAGTGTATGTTTATGATTTACTTGTAAAATATTTTCAGCCATCTGAATACACTACTGAACTGCTTGATAGTTGGTATGTTTATGGTAAAATCAACTACAGAAGATTTTCAGTAACATTATAAAAACCCAAATGATGTATATTCTGTCAGAAATGACATTATAACTTACGGGAATTAACATTTTGCTCAAAATAGTCAATACAGTGGGTTTCATTCTCATTTTGTAGCAATTTATCCTGTTATGCATGTTTCCGCATGCCGAGTTTCATGGCCATAACTCAAGTTTTTCTTAATGTATTTATCTCTTGGGTACGTAAGGGTCTTTAGTATATATGAATTGTATATACGATCTCACTGGCTTCGCACTTCAAAGCTTAGACTATTTTGAATCCTTAGCATACTAAAATACACATGACATAAATACTTCATATATCATGTACATGCAACACAAAGCAATTTTTACATAAATTTTTCTTTTACTTAAAGTGTAAGGGCATATTCCGATTCTCTTATTTAAAATACACTAACATATGTGAAGAGCTAAATGAATAAAGAAGAAATTAAGAGAAAACTGTAAATAAAATAGAATTTTACTTTCGTATAAAAATATATTGAAGATGAGCATATAAAAGATTAATTTTAGATAAATAATAATCCTCTTTTTTTAATTTATTTTATATATGCATTTTATTAAGAATAAAATTTTATTAATGTTTAATATATATTATAATATTTTATTTATAATATTTTATTTATGTTTAATATTTATATATAATATTTTATATATAAATATATAATATAATATTATATTTATATATGTTATAATATTTTATTTATGTTTAATTGCTTATCAATTTATTTTTTCAACTTGTGCTGATATTTATTATTTTTGTTTCAATTTATTTTTAATATTTTAACTTACAATCCTCTTTTAGCATTCGTCTTATTCTCTTGTTTCTAATTTTATTATTTTTCTATTTAAGTACCCGTATTGTCACAATGTGTTCTTTGCTTCTTTATTCCAGTAGTTTCATACCTATAATTTTTTCAAAATTGTACAAAATTAATTTCATAATTTGTGCTGCCAAACATAAATTTTTGAATACACTATTACAAAAAAATTCCTTTTCTTTTTCCAGAAATTTAAATCTAGAAATGTTCATGAAGAAAGAAAACCTCAATGTCTTCGTAATAAGAAACAAAGGGGTGCCTGAAGAACCTTCGGATAAAAGCGAAATTTGAAACTTGCCGCCTCATCAGTTAATAGCCTCTACAGATATGAAAAAGGAAAAATAAGTAAAGGTTAATCATAATGGAAACCACAAAACGTTTTCCCGGCGTGTTTAAAAGGAAGCCATTAAACGTTAATTAGTAAAACGCTGGGCGTGCTTCCCCGCACAGACAACAGCAGTGAGTATTAAGTGCTTTGTTACCTGCATCATTGTCGGGTGACCATCTTGGCGTGACGACAAAAAGTAAGTAAATAAATGAGCTATAAAAAGTTGTGTCTCCCGAAGGTCGCCATTTGCACAAAAGCTCAGTAAAGCGCACTTCCTGGCTCGGCTACTTGTCAAGCTCATTTTGAGCTCCATAACACAAACAGGAAAACTTTCCCTGGGTAAAGAAAAAGAGAATGATCGCCCTCTTTGGTCTCTGCTCACCCTTGTACCAAACGAAACATTGTTGCCAGTGAAAGTAGGCAGATTCTCAATGGTACATATAGAAAATCACATCGTTCTCCTTTCAGAATGGAGTTGTTCTATTGCTTTGTATGTGATTAAAAAGTGTTGACCCAAAAATTATCTTTATGAATGTTAAAATAGTTGAAATTAAAACTGGAGCACGAGAATTCCTGAGTCACACGAAACCTGAAAAACTCCAAACTCGAATTTTAGAGCTGCTTTTAATAATGTCATTTTTTAAAAAATTCTTTCATCAACAAATTGTCAATGATTTTATTTTAAAATTTTAGCAGAAATAGTATTGTTGTCATTATTTAATGAACTTGGTCATTAAAAATATTATGTTGTTTTTCAATTGATATAGTTTTCATTAAATTAAGCTTTAAATTATCCATGTCAGTTAATTTGCGTGATCAAATACAAAAGTTAAATTCAAAATGACTTATTACTTATAGATAACTCAATAACATTGGAATCATGTGTACAAAGATTTTGTGGTTAATTGCTCTCGAAATTAATTATTTAGTTTTTCTATTATTAAAAAGTAGAAACAAATCATGTGCAAGAAATAATACTTTTATTGCACCATAGAAATACTATTTCTAAGGTGGTTCAAACAATACTTGTCCAAAGAAATAATGATCTTGTCAGTACAATTATGATAAAATCAAAAGAAATTCAAATCCAAATTTGAATTTTGTGAAGTTACTATATATTTTGAATGATACAATAAAAACAAATAGTGTTAAATTTTTTGCGCTATTTATCTCTAAATCGAATTAATAAACTAAGGTAATGCGGATTTTAATAAAAACAAATGTTACATTCATTGAGAATGAAATCTTTTAATGATTTTAAAATTGAAAATTAGATTAAAGAAATAGCATGAGGACTTAAGATTTTGAATCTCTTGATTGATTTTTATGTTATATGTTGTTTGTATACTTTAAAACTGAACCAAGTACGCTAAACTATAATTAGCAGACTGAACTTAAAGATTCGATTATTTTACCTATTTATATAAATTTAATGCGTTTTTGTATTTGAAACTATATCATATAATAGGTCACATATATTTCTAATTTTATCATTATTTTATTTATTTTTACTTTAAATTTTAACTTGCTTGTGTGAATGGCATTATAAATGAATTAGTTTACCATACAAAAATATCGAGTGACTTTAAAGTTGTATCGATATAATTCCATTTAACCCTATTTTGGTTCCTCTTTTAAGACAATTTTTAGATAACTTTTCTCCACTTTGAAAAATTAAAATGATTAGAATTTCTAATTCAGATAGCGTTAAAAATAAAACTTTAGAGAAAAGGCCGAAAGACGGAAATTCTTCGACCACATTACAATTGTTGGCATTGTAGCGGGATAATCTTTAAAAAAGAAGCATATTGTTCGCAATTAATAACCCGTGGACTTAAAGTAAATACTCTGAGAGGCTGTTATGAAAATTAATAGTCGTTGTCTCTTTTTCTCTTCTGTTATATACCTGTCCTTTCACGCCAACTTGAACGTCAAGGTTTCGCCAAGATTAACCTTGCTATGCACAAATGTGGGTGCTACAATGTGCTTAAATTAATAAGAGTGAACATGATGCCTTTTTAAGAATCATTATGTTGCATTCAGTAGAATAAAAGCATTATAGATATATTAACAAAGATTATTTAGTTTCCTGATGACTTAAAGTGGCATGATAAATTTGCTGGCTTACTGAAAGATAAATGTTTGTGGCATCTTCATTCAAATTGAATTTCATTGTTCCATCTAACATGTCATTTGTGATATTTTGTTCATATTTTTAATGAAGTAGTAAAATATTTCCTGTATAGTTTTATTTGATTTTGTTTTCTTTTGTGTATAAACAAAAATATTTTGTTTGTATTCTTCAGTTGAATTATTAGAACTATAGAACTGATTTCAATAATTATAATAATATTTTGAAATTTTCAACTATAACAACTTTTGTATAGAAATATGCGTATTCATTGCCTTCTAATTGTTCCGGACCATAATCATATTCTTACAACCTAAAATTTTGGAAGATAAATATATTTCTGAAAGAAACATGGCAGGAATTTAAAAACATTTCAAATAAGATTAAAAATTAAATATTTTTTATAAAAATGTTTATAAATTGATTTAGTCGGTAAACATACACTCACAAAACATTAATCAAAAACTTAAAAACATTAATGATACTCTTGTAAGTAGAGATATGAGAAATTGAGTCTTAAAATTATTGAGTTTATATGATATTGTGTTTTTGTAGTGAAAATAATTATTTCATGCTATTTTTTATAGAAAAATAGAAAGAACAGATAAAGAGTATTAATACAAATGATATATTATTGTTACTGTTGATATCATATTACGCCAAATATTTCCAAGAATTTACTGGAAATGTTTTTCAAAGTACTCGATCACTTGAATTTATAAAATTTAATTATATTTAACTCAAAACTACATTTTCATTATCATTTAATTTATTATAAATATTTTCAATCTTAGCAACCCCAATGAATTTTATGAATATCAATTGCTAAATATTTAAAGTGTTATTTTGTTTTCTATTGATTCAATTTTTTGCCTTGCTGTTTGAATGCCTTGCTTTGTGGAGTCATTTGAGTGACATTCATACTGGTCTCGTATCAATGACAGTAGAAAGAGTTTGATAATATTTTAGTTTGAATTTCTTTTATTTCAGTAATTACTATCCCTCTAAATTTTTATCTTTTTTATTTTAAATTTATTATATTTGCAATAATAAAATGGTAACACACTATGCTTCAAATTCTCACAGTACAATACTCTCGCATGATTATCGATAAATTCATTCATTTTCACTTTCAAGAAATCGCTTATGATTACCTTTCTTATGATTTCTCATGTCAAATCCTGTTCATGGAAAAGATTTAGTTTTAGAATAAAAATAATGTGGGTATGTGTATACCATAGAAATATAATATCTCCAGATCGTGTGAGTATGAAGCAATTTCGGGGTGCGTTTATTCCAACAGCGCGTGTGTGTGGTCTGAAGTCACTCATTCGCCTTCCCAGAAAGCTACAAGGCACGTGTGTTTTCCCTTACAACAAGGGTAACGTACAATCGTAAATCATAATTTGTCACATAAAAATAATAATTTGTTTTCGGATTGTTGTATTTCTTTCATAGCTATACAGTAGAAAATTTGTAAAGATACACATAAAAGCAAACATGTCTTTGTGTTCTTAATCTTCTGAAAAGAAAGTATTCAGTACGTAGCTGTAGCAGCTTGAATGCCTTTAGAACCAATTTTTGGGAAATAGAAGGGGAACGTGGAACCGCTTTCAAGAGAGGGCGGTGGGGTATTCCTATTGTAGGGAGTTTTGATAGCGGTAGATTTGAAAGTGGTACTTTGTCTATTCTTTATGTCAAGTAGAGGTGGCTGAATACGAATCTTATTATCAACAGTATGTACAATACTTACTACTGGATACTGGACATATGAATTAATTCGATATTATTGAAATAGTCTTGCTTTAAGATACAGTAATCATTAATTATCGATAATATCTCTAGTGGAAAATTTTAATTTCAAATACTTCTTAATGACTATCGCTTTGAGACAAACAGAACACTTTGAACATTGCACTGAAAAATGTTAAAAGGTATGAACTATACATATAAAAGTGGATTGTAAAATATTTCATACATATTGATAATAGTGACATAAAAAAGAAATGAAAATTATCCGAGTAGTAGTGTGTACCTATTTTGCTACATAATCTCTCATCTTAACATATATAATTAATTTACTTCTGAATATTCGTTTACTCAAAGATTTCTCTTAATTTTGCAATTTCGTAATAATTTGTGATTCCTAATTATATATATATATATTATGTTCAACTTCACACACACACATGCTCATTTTGATTCTTTCCTTCCAACATATATTAACTTAAGTATGATTTGCATGAAACTCATCTAGTGCATCTCATATATAGTTTAGAGTTAAAATATCCACACCAACAAATTTACTAATAAGCTCATACAGAGGATAACCAAATGTTCGTTGGTAAACTGCTAAATTTTCTTACTTCCGATTATGTGAATCAGGAAACTGAAACCGGTAATTATTATGTTCTTGACAAAATGGACCAATTCAATAGATAGACATGTGGATGGATGAGAGTGTCCAAGAATAAAATACATGTTTTTAATCATATTTGGAACTAATAAAATTTATTCACTTATAAACAAATGTAAACTTTATCCACTGCCTTACTTTTATGAATTTTCTAATAATGTATAGGAATATTAAAGCTATTTATATATATAACGCAAACATCCAAAAATATGTGACTTTCATTCTATAGGGGAACAATGTAAAACCTTTACAAAAAAATTTACACCAAATAAAATTACATTATGCAATTTTAAACTTATTCACACAATACAAAATAATGACTGAGTTCAACTTTCATCATAAGATCAACTTTTCAAATTAGAATGGTGTAAGTTCTGTAAATATAAAGCAACTTTAAGTTTAAAACTATTATTTATTTTTTAATAATATTTTTATTTCTTCCAATAAAATATTGTCTTAACATGCTCTTGTTTTAAATTTTTTTACAAATATAAATTATTCTCTTTGGATGTAAAAATAATAAATTATTTCTCTATTAACATAAGCATGATTTTTATACTTTTTTACCTTTACTTTTCAATAGAAAATTTATTTTACTATGTGAAATATTTATTACGCATTTATTTAAATAAGCACCGACTAGTATTAAACTTAAGCAATTTTTCTCACATGTTTTTCTGTTTATAAAGCAAAACAATTTTTTATTACATAATAAAACAGGTTTTAATGTTATTTTATTAAAATTACTGGACTAAGAATTATTTTTGTCAACATTTTGTCCCGTAAGATACTCTTTTGTGTTATTAACAATATCATTAACCAACTTCTATTAAACATACAAATAGCTCTCATTTTCTATACAAAGAGATAAGCTAAATGCAAAATTTAGACACAAAATATTTTTAAAGTTTTACAATTTTTATTTGATAGTCCGCAAGATATTGCAGATACGTCTCGTCCAGTTTAAAACATTCCCTGAGGCTTTGATAGCTCTAAATCGCCGTGATGTGGATTTTGACATTTTATTCGCTGCTCCAGTACATCAAGAGAATTTCTTTGGGACTCAAGTCAGAAATTTCTAGACCACTGGAGATGTAATAAATTGCATATGTGTCCATAACACCAATCATATTCTTCCAGTCCGATGAAATTTGTTGTTGTCGTTTTGAAAAATAGGTGTACCAATAGCATGCTCATCATGCAAATATTTACTGAAAGGCCACGCCTAATAATTTAACAAGTTGAAATAAACATTCTGGCATATTAGCAATCTCTGTAGCAAGTGGGGTCGATTTATTATAAGCAAAACTTTCTTAAATCATCATACAATCATCCACTGCTTGAACCATACTTTACAAATATTTCAGATCAAATACTTCATTGGATGATATACATCATTTGAATAGAAGTAGAAACGTAATAAGAAAATAAAATCATCAGCTAAATTACATTCTTCTCGTTCTGTGATTTGTGACTCATTGAAGATGAACAGCTTTGTTTTGCTGTGTGAACATTGTTCCTCTTGCGAAATACTTGACTCCAAGTGTTCATTGTATGCTATTCCCGTCTTACGAATAGATTGTAGTGGTTTTTTACTCACTGATCGACACAGGCATACATGAGGAAGTACCAAATCCATATTTTAATTTATAAAATTGGGGAATCAATATTATGAAAATTATTATAGCTGCACAAAAGATGCAATGTTCCTGATACAAGAAATAATGCTGTTTTCAAAAGAGAAACTTAAAATGACTTTTACAATTCAGCTGATTGGTTTTTGATGAGCACTGTTACTGAATCAATTATTTGTCTAATCCTTTTTCATAGATAAAGATAATTATGTTTTACATCATCAACAATTGGCGAAATTCTTTCAAGTTTGAAAGCGATTTTGATTCAGAGGCCATGGCTATGGAATTTGTCTCTTTTCAGTCAGGATATTTATAATCACATTTCTGATGCTGCTTAGTAGCTACGTGTATTACACCGCTGCTTGTAGGTAAATGGAACAGTCCACTGCAAAATACTACAAATCCAGTGATTGAATTCACCATATGGGCATGAACATGGCCAAACATGATTGCCTTTTTTTCCATTTTATTATAACGTCACCGTTATTACTTGCAAATCCCAAAGTTAATTCTAGACTTTCAATGGAATTTAACACCCTTTGTAGCTGTGAAAGAGAGTGATGTTCCCTGTTTAAATCTCAGGAACTACTCAGTACCAAATACAGTCAATCAGTTGTGATTGGAAGATGACGATGTAGGAACTGCAAGCAGTGTTAGTGAAGGGCCATTGAGTCTTTCATAACTAATATAATTCCTCAAATTAAATTGGAATCACCTGGTTAGTGCATTCGTAGAATTTATCGCTTCTTCACTCACTCTTTCTGATTCGAATAGCTGGAGTGGCCGGAAATAGAGTCGAAGAGTAACCTCAGAAGATGGATCTGAAGGTTACTGGAGTTTCAGATGTTGGGAAAAAGCTTTTATATAAACAACAGGCTCTTGTGGGGGCTGAGGAGAACTTCGACCTATGTGCGGTTTCCCGGATATTTCTCTCGAAAAAGTCCCGGAGTGGACAAGGAAAGAGAAGAGTAAACTGCCTTTAACTCGAGATCCCGGAGACTGACGTCAAACCTCGAGCTGGAATACCCGGAGGCTCCAGTACTCTCCGGAGAGTATCGTCGACATTACAGAGTGACTGACCGAGATTGTTTCCCGAGTGCGGAATTTAGGAGTCTCGTTTCCAGTACCAGCATAAAGTTTTTTTTTTCCGATCGAATGTGCACCGAACGTTCTAAAAAGTGAGGAATTCATCAATTTTCCTGGAGTCTACAATTTATGAAAGTTCTGGTAAAAAGTTCTGTAAATTTGTAAATAAATATTTAGTCAAGAACATTAAATTATGTGAGTCTGATTCCTTAGCGGCCCTTGCCTACCTATAATTCAGTCTACCCAGACTGAGAATGTTACACTATTGTGTACTTTCATTTAACCACCTTATTACGAGAAAGTTTCTACTTAAAAAATGCATTTGTGTATGATGATAACAAAGTAGCTGAGAGCACACTTGAACACGTTACTCGACCGCTGCACCATCTATAAAGTTTTAAATGTTTCAACAATACTTGTGTAGTTGAATAACTAATTTTTTGTCGAGTGAAATTAATAGAATTGTTGCAATGTACAATTATGTATACCCTTTTATAGCGAAAGCATATTATCATTCAATCAAAATTCAAGTGATATATATTACAAGCAGTGTGTATCATCGTCAAAACTTGAACATTGTTTTAAACTATTTTTCATGGAGTCATGTAGATAGCGTTAATCGAGGATATTGATGGTGACGTCTAGCGGTGGAAAGAAAAAGTATATAATTTATTTATTTTTAATAAAAGATGATATGTGCTATTGTGGTTTTATATTGCGTGATTAGTTGTCTCATTTTTTTATTCATAAGTATTTTATGAATTAATTCTAAAATATTATAAAAAATTTATAAAAGATATAAGAAAATGAAAAAAAAATTTTTAAAGAATATAAATTTTAAAATACAAACTCATAGATTTAGGTTCGAAAGATTCATGTTTGAGAAAATTCAAATATATCAATTCATATTTTAAATATATAATTTTTTATAGAAAATTAAATTTTTGTGAAAACATTGCTTTTTTCTGAAACAGAAATGATTTTTATAAGAATATATAAAAGTTTATTGTAATCATAAGACACGCACAAAAATAAATAATAACAATTTTCAAAAACATTCACCCTCATGTCAATTTTGTATTTTTTAAAATATAAAGCATCGATTTAATTTTCTATATGTGAAACATTGTTATTCATGTTCCTCTCATTAAATTTTTTATAATTTTTAAGAATTAATTTCAAAGCATCTAATTTAAAATATCAAATCAGTTCATTATATTTAAAATTTTAAATTATATTTCATTCGATAAATTCTTTACCTTCTTTTTTTAAAGAAAATAAAATTTGTTAAATCTTGCTTTTCTTAAATTTGCTTTTCTTTCATTTCTAGTAATTTTATTTAAAATGTGTATTCCAACACTTTAATTTAAAATATGTACAGTTATTTGAATTTTTACTAGCAAACTAATTTCTCTTTCCACAAATTAGTTTTTAATTTTCCTCGCTTATAATAAATTTTCACTCATTTTGTATTTTTAAACCTAATACAAAAATAGAAAGCATTTGACATGTAAAATTGTTCTTCAAACAACTATCCGTAAAACTCTTTTTGAAATAAATTTTATGAAAAATATAAATTTCTTTTTTTTAAATACATTTTTATTTTTTGCTTTTTATAAAATGCCTAATGTCTTTTCAAGCATATAAGATTTTCTAAAACAAGTTTCTTGAATATTTTACTTTAAAAATCAATTAATTTTACTTGTTTCCAATTTCTGAGGTATATTTTTGTTGTCTTTAAGTTTTTTTAAATAGTCCTACTATTTTAAAGTAAGCAAAATATTTTAAAATTTATTTTGAATCATTTATTTCATAAACCATGTAATTTTATTTAAACTTCGTAAGATATGCTTTTTCTTCTTTTTCAATAAAAAAACATTCATAATTTTCTCAATCAGACTTTCCTAAATTTTAATCACTTTCAATTGTTCATTATTTCTAAATTTATAACCAATCATAGTTTAAATACTAATAATTATTATCAATGGAATTTTTTTATAATTTGCAGAAAGTATTTTTCTTTTTTAAAAGTTAATTTATAATTTCTTAATCGAATAGAATATAAATAAAGGCATTTGTTTAAACATTTATATTTATGAAAAAATAGAAAGCATTTGGTGAAGCGAGTACAAGCATTGTTGGTTCCCTCTGATTCACAAAACATTCACTTAAGTTATTTAAATTTTGTTCCATGAATTATAGTTTACACCTAACTTACATCATGATTACTTAATTTAAATTTTAAGTAATCATGATGTAAGTTAGGTGTAAGTGCCCAACTTATGTCAGAAGAAAATGAAACCCAATTTCGTGAATATGACCCAGTTATTGACAAACTGAAAATACAATCATTAATGTAGTAAAAACAGAATTAGAGCATTTATAGATATTTTTTGAAGATAAAATACCAAAACAAACTAGAATTTTAGAAATTAAGAAAGAAAACATTTTTGACAGTTTCAATTTTGACTTTGTTCCAGTTTAAAATGAAAACATAAAATTCGTATAACGTATAAAACTATTCTTTTAACGTATAAAAGTGTATATAAATACTGAAACTTTTTAAGTTCTAATCTAGTTATGAACAGAAAAAATAACAGTTATTAATACATACATAAATTAATTAATAGCATAAATTAAATTAATTATTAACATAATATAATTAATTAACTTAACATAAATAATATAAACATGGGAAGACTTACATTCGATATTTTTTTACACGAAGAATTGAAAAAAAAATCAACTTTAAGAACTAAAAATTACCTTCTGACTGTAGTTTCGAGTATTCATGAAAATATATCCGAGCTTCCACAGTTTAATATATAAAAAAGAATGTAATACAAAATAATTTAATTAACATTGTCTCAAAACAATGTTTTTCATCATGAAATGAAATCTCATTTATATCTAAGCTAAACACAAATCAAATGACGGGTGTAACGCTCAAAAACTCTCTTTAGTTAAGAGTTGTTAAATATTGAATTCGGGATTCTTTTTATTTGCGTTCTAATATGAAATTTAGGTAAAATCAAAAATGTATTTGTTAAACAGGAGAAAGCAAACTTTTTTCAAAAATCGAGGATATAATAGATATCATAATTTTTTTAAAAAAATCTGGGAATATAGAAAGAAATAGTTCCTTTGATATGGCTTTTCAACAGGCTTATCATAAAATCATGTGTATATCACATATTTATCTTATCATATCATGTGTATATCAATCACATGTATATCACATATCTATCTTATCATATCATGTGTATATCAATCACATGTATATCACATATCTATCTTATCGTATCATGTGTATATCATGTGCATATCAGGATTTTATTTTTATCCAAAGAAACAAAAATAAATGACTCCTCGATTTTTTCCATACATCTCAAACAGATGGTGAAGGGAACGTTTTACTACCAAAACTAATATTATCATATTGATGACATTATCAGAAATTATCCTAATAATCATGGTTTGCAGTTTCATCACATGAAATCCAAATTGTTACACATCTTTTTGATTAAAATTTTTTATTCCTTTCTCTATTATATTGCTCATAAAACTAATCTTTAACTAAATAAAATAATTGAAAAAGTAGTAAAATAGCCTATACTATTCACGTGAAAGAAGATACCCTTCAGCGTACCCCAGAGCTATCAGGATCACCACAGTGTGGTAGGATCTCTTAATGATGTGACATATTTGAAGTTATTCATTGATATTATTGTCCACTATCCAATGTGCGAGGCCATATAACGCGTAATTTCTCTCTATCGAATGCTTTTCAAGATCAAACTATGCATCTATTGGCTTTTACCAGGTTTATAGTTAACTACCAAAGTCTATGATGTTAGTTAAGATAATTTGTTCCATTTTTTATAGCAGAAAATTAATTGATTTAAAACAGTGTTGGATTTTACTGTGTAAAATTTTCTGGTCAGTTATCTTTGCTTATATAAAGTGACTCTCAGTCCCAACTACTGATATGGTATGTACCTTACTACATACGACATAAAATTTTTATCTTATGATTCACTATAACTGCTAAATTATTTGTGTGTATTATTTTATAACTTTCTGAATCATATTTTACAAATTTTAAACCTGCATTCAATTATCCACAACAGTCCCCCTCACACCCTTTTATTATTTTGAATTACTGTAAAACTATCCATGCCAAACATTGCCCCACTAACCGGAGATTTTAGTCTGTCATCCAATATATGTGTTTGCTACTTTATCAATTCCGTAGATAAATTAGGTTTCCTCATGAACTCCCAATAAATGTTGAATGACCTCCAGAATAGCGCTTATTAAATCAATCAGAGTTATATCAACTAGTCTCAAATTGTTTTATAACTTCTAGTTACCATATATTTATCCTGGTGTAATTTCGTTTCTATAAACCTTGAAATTCCCATCTGTTCTCGATTAAATATATTTAGGACATTGATTATGGCAAATTCTGTGATTCTTAGACATAAACTCATAAAAAATAGGTTATACTCATCAAAATGTCTGTCAGAATATGCAAAGTTAAAGCAGATACTGTAAAACAGTCAAAACAGAAAAATATGATTTCAGAATTATCAACCAACCTCATACTGTTTCTATTCCTTTCGATTACCATAAAATTATTTTGGTATAACGATAATCCACAAAATTGGTGACCTCAGGAAGTTTTATCAAATACTGAATATTCTAAGTCTTATCATAGGTTTGTTTATAAAAATTATATAAGATTCCAAATATTTTATCTTTTTTATTTCTTCATATCAATTTCACCGCATTAATTTGAACAAATGACACGCATTGCATAGTAACTTGTTATAAATCTTAAATTTTCCAAAATTTACTAAAAGAACTTCTTTTTTCAAGTTATAAAATATATGAATTAAAGAAAAAACATAATTTTACTTTGTAAATTTTACGACCACCGTGTATGATGAAACAGGAAATCTCACGACATCTGGTAGGCACTAGAAAAAAATGCTAGCCTGTAAACTACCAGAAATACTTTATCTAAAGGTTAAATAAAAAAATGTATATTTTTTTAAAAAAAAAAGAAAGAAAGAAAGTCAAGTCGTTACGGCTCCATTTCGCTGCGCAGAGGCGTCAGCATTTCTCGCCGTCATCCAAAGATCGGCACAAAGGCGTTAAATCACAAATCAGTCGCAAATAATGGGGCTCGAAGCCCATTTGATGACCACCTACACTTTCCAGTTTCCGGTAGTTCACGGGACAGTCCACTAGCAGAGCCTTCACTGCTCAGGTAGCGTCTGTTTATTCAAAGTTCGGATACTTGTAGAAAAAAAGTTTCTCCGCACTATACTGGAGCGAACTTTCCTTTCGCGAATAGTGAACTGTTTTGTTCCCACACTAATGGATAAAGGGGAGTGTTCAAGAAAGCGATCGAAAACTCTATAAAGGCGAAGCCATAGAAGTAAACGGCAGTTAAAGAAAAGTAAATAGCTGCTAAAGAAATTATACCTGGACCCACAGAATTTCCAAGGACAAATAATGTATACTTTTCATAGTTTTTTGTTGGGTTTTCTTTTTTAGCGTTTCTTTGATTGTAGCGTTTTGTAGTTCGGTATGTTTAATGGGGAGCTATTTCTTTTGATAGTCATTTGATTTAGGAAAAATTACCATTACTGCGGTTAATTTTCTTTGATCTTCTTTTTGAGAATTGAAAAAGAAATGGCATTCTCAATGATAGAATCCCAGACAGAAATCTTTCGTATGAATTTCATTTATTTTCACAATTTAACCAGACATTTTCTTCCTCATATATAAAAAGTATATGCTAATTCAACACATTTTTATGGATACCATAATATTTGAAGGCTATGGTAAAGCTTTTTAGCTCTTTAAAGGTATTGTTTCATACTTACTATAAAGACTTTTCTTCTTACGTGTATTTCAAAGAAAACACCTTTACAGATATACATATCAGTCAAGCCTCATCTTAGCATTTATATATGGATCTATACAGAAGAAATATACTATCCATCTTTCTCAATAGTGGCTAATAACGAACCTGGGAACTTCCACTTCAAAAGGCGAGATCTTACTGCTAAGCTAATATGATCCTAAATATGTGTTTTGATTTAAATTTTTAAATATTATTTAAAATTGTATTTTTATAGATATTGTTATATTTTCCTTGCTTTTAATTGTATTTTCCATTGTTGTTTAAAACTGTCACTGTTGTGTGATGGTGTAAAATACCACATTCATATATCAGAGCATGCAGACTCAAAAAGAATTAAGAAATTCTGGAGTTAACCTCTTCACTTATCATCAGTTGAAAATTGTGATAACTCCATCAAAGTAAGAAATGATATTTTTTGTACCAAGTTTCCATCAACAATAAACATTTTATGGAGTAACAAAATCTTATGGAACAAAAAATACTTTAAGTTCAATCCAAATGACAGATATAAAAACTACTTTAAATAATTCATCTAAAATGTTATAAGGAAAATGTGTACTTCATTTCAGCCTCCAGTGATAACGATTGAGCAGACTGTCAGAGCTTGCATGAAATTCCAAATATTTTTAACATCCACTTCTTTAGACGACAAACGTATTGAATTCAAAAAAGTATGCATAATAATTATATTTGTAATAACAAAGTATTCTCTAGTAATTACAAGTTACCTCCATGGTAAATAGACAAATTAAGTAGGTTCGTAGAAGATACCGAATAGTATGAGATTGACAGCCAATGAGAAAAGGGGGGTTATGTTTTGAAGACTTATTGAAAGGAAATATTTCTTTAATTTCTTAAAAGTAATTTGATTTTTATTAAAATTATTGGCGTAACAAAAATGTAGAAATATAAATCAAAAAATAGTATATTTATTTAAGATGTAATTAGTTTCTTTCTTATCTCTGCTCAGATTAATAAACTGGAAAAAATATTTTCAGTTGAATGCTATAATTTTAATTTTTCGTGACCTTCCTTATTTGAATAGTACATTTTTATTCCCTTTGAGATTTTGATTTGTTTACTGGTTCTTACACAATTTCAGTATAAATTTTACACGATAAAAGTCTCATTTGAATTTCGGCTTTTTCCATTTTGTCATTGTTTCTGCTTGAAATATCTGTTTCCTAAATGAGAATATAGAGGACAGTTTAATATCTATTACCTATTGAAAATATAGGTGGCAGTAGTTTTAATCACGTGGTTTACAATGAATATTTATGTTTGTATTAGTAGCTTAGTTCTCTAAGTATCTGTCTGTGGGCGTTTCAATAAAGAATTGTATCAAGACCAGCATAATGATTTATTGAATTGTTTCCCGAGATAATTCAAGTTCATTTCTGGAGCCCAAAGTGCGGTCTTGATGATTCACGTAAGTGATTTACGATTTGAATTTATATATTGAACGTACATCTTGTTTCTTTAAAATTGAATTTGATTGGCCACATCGGCCACTTATAAGGATAGATTTGAAATTGATGAAAATTTAAAGAACCATACCGAAGAGAACAATTTATCGGTCACTAACAACTAAACTTAATAAGATAGAATCGTATTTTAATAATGGTAATTTAAATGAAAAAGTAAAATTGAAGAGTTGAAAACTTTTAAATGATCAATTAATTGGTAGAGAAAAAGAATTTTAAAAACTTCAAAATAGAGAGGGAGGCATTCATTTCTCCCGTAAAAATAGAAAAAGAAATAATTTCGATTCATCAATATTTGGAGAAAAATTTGAAATAGAAAGGTAAAACTAAACGAAAACTTGTTAAGATTTATGAGAAATTACTTTCTAGTAATGAAAATTCATTTAATAGGGTTCCCACAATTAAACGGGTAAAAAAATTATTGAAATTAATTTTGCCCAAATCTTTTTGAGATCCCTATTTGTGCATTAAATTTTGATAACAGTTTGAAGAAACAGTGCATATATATAAATATATGATTACTGAATTATCAGAAAATTTCATTACTTAAAAAAATTCGTTAGATGTGCTCTAACATTAAATTCAATTAAGGGGTTTTGCTTAACAGATTCTAAGTATGAAAAGGGCTTAATCATCTTAAGTCTTAAAGATTTCCTCATCTTTAAGAATCTTTAAATAATCATCTTAAAGATTCGGATGATAGGATTTTGTAATTAATTGATCACATTATTGATCTCCTTAATTTACAGTCCATAAAAAATTAATCTAAATTAAGAGCTTTTCGACATCAACTCGAGATTAATATTCGCTGTCTTGAAAATTAATTCTGCTTCATACGGCCGGCCAGCTTTTATGTTCCACGATTCTAAAATTACCCACTGATTTCGGTCTATAATGTAATAAAATTAAAGAGTCAAAAACTCAATTTGATTTTAATGAATTTCCTCAAAATAGAATTAGAATTTAGAAAATCAGCATTACAACTAATGTAAGGGAAAATAGATGTTTTTCTTGAATTATTATAAACGCTCAACAAACGAAACATACGCTGAAAAGAAATTATGCGCAAAACCAGAATTATACTTTTACCTTAACGACTATCATAAAAGAGAAAAAATGCGTATTTTGTTTTAAAAAACGCTATTTTTTAAATTGTCACTTGTTATCGCTCTTTGAGGAAAGTGCTAAATTAAAAAGTGAAAGTCGTTGCTTTAAATGCTTAACTAATGGTCACGAAGAGTAAACAATGCCAGGAACAATTTCGGTGTAAGAAACGTCTGAGTGAAACCTATAACAAGCTATGTTAGGGGAGCGAAAAAAAACCGAATTTAAGGATTGTAAAACAGTCCAAGAAAGAAAATGAAGACTCAGCAACCACTTCCAAAAAATACTGAATCTATTATTTTTAGCGTGTCACAGAATAAAAATATTTTGTCACGTGTTCTATGATAGTGCGTAGTTCTGATGTAAAACATGAATCTAAAAATATTTTGATGCTTTATATTTTTGCTAGTAGCTCCAGTTTTCTAACGAAGGAATTACTGGCAGAGTTTTAATTTGTTTCCCCAACTGAAAAGTTAGAAGTTTTATACACTTGTCAATGGCCCTATTATGAAGGATTTCGTGGTCACGACACTTAAACCACTTCTTATAAATAATCCGAATAGATGGGCGAAAGTATGATTATTTGTTACGAATTCTATTTCTAACTACCATGAGCAGGCTCCAAAAGATTTGATTAGAGATTTGAATTAAAATTAAGAGAATTCTCCACTTAATGTCTACAGTACTTTTATTTGAGGCATTCTGATGAGAAAATTGGCATTTTATTGGGTGCGATTTTTAATGTGGAAATTTTAAACCGAAAATAAATTGGACTAAACGGCTTTACTGTATTGAAACTTTGATTATTGTATTATTGGAGTTACGCAATCTACAAATTTTAAAATTCAGTCTATTAATGTTTGTATTTCTAAAGAGAAAAATGAAACAAACTTAAATGTTAATTTAAAGTAACTTTGGGAATTCGATAGTTTGTTTATTGAGAAGGATAATTGTATTTCAACTACTGTTATCAAAGTTTTGAAAAACTTTATAAATGAAATAAAATTTGAAACTAGAAAATATATAGTTGGATTACCTTTTAAACAGAGAGAGAACGCGAATCTTTCTGACTTTTTTTAATGTTAAGGAGTTTGGTGTTTCTCAACCTCTGGATTGTGAAAGATCAGTCCCTATTTCAAGAATATAATGAATTTTAAAAAAATAGTTAAAATTGGGTGTAATTGAATGTTACCTTTGACAATATGGGTTTATTTGATTATATACATATATATATATATATATATGATATATATATATATATATAATACATTCCTCATATTTGATGCACCTTCTCAAGACAAAAATTATTATTCGTTGAATGATGATTTAGATGCAGGTCCAAATCTTAACCCTAGTTTGTTAAATCTACTTCTGCTGCTTAGACAGAATATAATTAAAATCATAGCATAGATCCAGACCTTTTTTCGGATTTCGTTTAACTAAAACAATAGGGTTTTTTTGGTTTAATCATATGCCGCTAAGCGGGATTAGGATTTTTCGGAACACTACAGTAGTGTTAAGTCTTCTCTATTTTTATCGGCCGCTATAATTAAGCACCATATAAAACGATTTAAAACGTTACACTAGTTAGCATATTCGGTTTAAAATGATTGTCGGTGTATCCATATTTGTAATAAGATCATTGATATAATTTTAGATACTATTAAATTGCGTAAAATGATACAAAAAATATTCTATTGCCAACATGATCTTGCTTGTTTTTAAAATTAACAGTTTCAAACTTTTAGAATGTTGGCAAGAAATAAAATTTAAAGAACCTAACAAAGATATTTTGATTTCTTTTAAATTGTTAAATGCCCAATAAATAAACAGCAAAACATCTATAGTTAATATCTTGTTGGACCACCTTTGTACTTTGACCTCTAACAATCGATTTGGCATGGATTTGACCAGTTTTGCACGAAACGACCCGTCGGTTTTGGCCCACTCTTCAACCAGATGTTTTCTTAACAGGATTTAAGAAACTAACTTGTTAGAAATGTGGTGTTCATTGAGTTTTTTTGCTGCAAATAATCCCATACATGTTCTATAGGATTAAGGTCTGGACTCTGAGCAGGAGTTTTCATCACACCAGGACAGTGGTAAAGTGCCTATAACTTGCAAATGGGAGGTATGTTTTGGGTAGTTATCCTGGTACAAATTAAAATGGCTTGCTATTCCCAACTTTCTCACACTTTGCTTTAAATTTCGCTTGAGAATGTCAAGATAGACATATTTATTCATTATACCATCTATGAAATCTAAGTTTCCAACACCAGAGCTTGCCATGCAGCCCCAGACTAATTGGTTGCGGCCTCCATACTTAACAGTAGGCAGCAAATTTTTGACATGCAATTCCGTATTAGGTGTCCGCCAGACTTTTTGCTTCCCATATGATCCGAAAATGTTATTTGCTTTCGTCTTCGAAAATTACATTTTCCCAAAATTCTGGTGGCTGCTTTACATACATTTTAGCAAATGCCAGTCTATCCTGTCGGTTTGCTTTGGAAATGTAGGGCTTTCTTCGAGGTACTCTACCATGATACCTATGTTTTCTTAAAACATTTCTGACAGTTTCAGGATTTACAGATTACCCGAACATACTTTTACATCTCAGAGTCATTTTTACTGCGCTGGTTCTTGGATTAATGAGAACTTGTCTCACAATCCACCTTTCTTCACGTTCAGTAAATATCATAGGACACCCTGATCTCTGCTTTTTTTCAACACTATTTGTTATCGTGAACCTGTGAATAATGTTAAAATCAGTAGACTTACTCAGCTCCAAGATTTTTCCAATGGCTTATTACCAGATTTCGCATATCCATCGAAATTTCTTTGTTTTTCGCCATTGCTCTACATGTAACCGATTTTATTGACAACTTATGTTGAAAAGTATTGTCTAAAAAAAGTGGTAGCAAATTAAATTTTATTTTGTGTGACATATTTGCTGTTTTACTTGCTCATTTCAAAAGTGTCCCAATACTTTTTTGACCCTTGTTTGCCTTTAAATTATATTCAAAAAGCTATATCAAATTATAAAGCTAAAATATTAGCAAAATTTTAATTATATAGTGTATACCAAATGTTAAAGCACTTCTTGATTACTTTTGCTTTTGTTTTAATGTGATAAATATTTTTTTTTATAAATAGCTTTACATGTTACGCATCCCAATTGTCCCAATACTTTTTGCCGAGCTGGCAGCCGAATGGTTAGCGCTCTTGCCTTCGGTCCAACAGCTCGTTGGTTCGAATCCCACATTGGGTATGGATGTTTGTAGTGGTTCGGAATCCACTTTAAACCGTAGGTCCCGGTCTAATTAGCCCTCGTGTGCAAAAAATGACCGTTGAGCGACAAACAAACCAAACCCAATACTTTTTTGGCTGACTATATATTCTATTTGTTCTCTCTCAAATTCTGTTTTCCCAAAACTGGTAATTTTAAAACTATAGTGCATGATTTTTTGACCTTATTGGTTCTATTATCGATTCCATTTTCTTTGTCAGACGACAAGTGAGTAGCTTAGGGGGAGAAGGAAGAAGTTCTTATAAATTTACTAATATTTAATGATTTATTTACAAATAGGATTATTTTACAGACATCTTTTAGCTAGCTCCTTTATAGTGACCTCCTTCACACCATCTCCTCTCTCAATTACTTGTACATCTCTCTCAACATGACATATTAAGCACTGCCATCTAGTGGTCACTCATTTTTTTAAGTAATATTACAGCTTGATGTTAACAGTTCCATAGCTGCATTAACAATTCGAACAAAGATACTATTGCAAGTAACTTGGCATTAGAGGACTTGAATGGGATGAATTCCCAAGTGACTTGAAATGAAGGTGGAAAAAGTGGATGCTCTCTTGAAGTTCAAGAATTAATCCTATCCCGTTGTTATTTTACTAGGTCTATACTCGGAAAACTTTGATTTTCAGATACAAGTTTTCTGGGTTGCCTGTGAATTAGCTTTTGGAACTGTAGTCTACTTAAGATACATCAATAAAGAAGGTCAGTATGAAGTTAGTTTTGTGCTTGCAAAGGTTCAAGTTGCACTTGTTAAGAAAATTACGTTACCAAGACAAGAACTTCTATCCGCTATCCTTGGTGCAAGAGCACTTGATTCTGTAAGAAATGTTTTTTTTTTCACTTAAAGAACAACTATTATTCATGGAGTGATTCCATGATAACTTTACATTGGGTCTAAAAGATGTGCTAACATTTAGAAAACCCTTTTGTAGGGAACAGAATGAGGGAAATCCAAATGAAAACTGTAACAGAAAATTAGAGGTATTGTTGTGGCACTGAAAATCCAGCTGATATGTTGATCTGTGTGACAAAGTAAGATAATTAAAGAGATGTAAATGGGGAAATGGATCATCTTGGTTGAGACTTGAAGAATCGGAGTGGAATGATTGTAAAAATTTTAACTCTTTGAATAGCAACTTCTTGGGTGACGAGATTCTTTGTTAGAACCGAATCAAGCACATGAACATTAATTTGAACGTTTCCAAATAACAGTCAGTTGTCATGAATGACATAATAGAAACTTCGTCGTTGTCTAAATTTCAAACAGTATTAGTTTGGTGTAGAAGATTTCTTGAAAATTGTGTGTAAGTTTCCAGCTATTAAATTAAAAGGCTATTTAACAACTATAGATTCAAAACTCTAGAAATTCTATTTTGAAAGTAATTCAAGAAAATTCTTCTGGTATTGATATAGAATTTCTGCAAAAGGAGAAAATACTACTTTAATAAATAGCAATATATTGCCTTTGGCACCTTTTTTCACTCGTCTGGACTGCTTTGAGTAGGAAGAAAGGTTGGAAAACTCATCTCTTTCTGATCACCGAAAACATCCAATACTTCCCGAGAAACGATCATTTATCAAAAATAATTGAGATATTTTCATGAAAATCAATTGCATTGAACTATTCAAATGACATTGTTGGCACTAATGGAAGAATATTGGATAACTGCTGCTAAGAATGTAATGAGAAAGACAATATCTCCACAGATGTGTAAAATGGTTAAAAAAATGTGTAAAAACAGATGTGTAAATTGACAAAACGCAAGTTCTTCAACGCAATGTTCGATTTACTTTAAGTTATTTATAATTTCTCGAGTTTTCTTTGTTCTAAAGACTGATTTGTGCTGGAACTTCTCAAATATAGAGCAAACAAGGAAGAAGAGGAAAGGCTACACGAAATATGCTATGCTTGCTTATTTGGGTGCATGTCCACAAAAACTGCTCACTTAGAACTCGTAAGTGATTTTACTTGTGATGATTTCGTTGCCTCGCTAAGACTTTCATCTCGTCATGAAAAACCTAATCAGATACATAGTGATTGTGGGACAAATTATATTGAACAAAGAGTTAAAATGGCTTATTGCATCATTCTCTACAGATGAAAAATTTCAAGACTCTCTTGAAAAAAAAAATCGTACGAAAATTCAATCCTTTTGCTTCTCCTCATCATGGGGAATTATGGGGAACAACAGTTAAATCTATGAAGTCACACCTCTGAAAAAGTTCCGTTTAACAAATTCTTACCTGTTAAGTGTTCTTAACCTTAATTTCGAAAGTTGAAGCTTACGTCAATTTTCGACCACTCATTCCTTTGTCGGATGATCCTACTGATTGTGAAACATTAACGAATAGTGATTTTTCTCATCTGTACTTCACGACTTCAGAACCAGGTTCAAATTTTTTTAAGTGGTTACACCTTTGCAACGAAGGTAGCAAACAAAATAAATGGTCCAGGGATGCTGGGAAAAGTAATCCCCTAATTCATTTCGTGGCAATGTCAAAAGAGTAATAAAAACACTATTTTTTTCTTTGGGACCTAAATCTTGTGAGTAACATGTACCATCATGATACTCTATAACAAGGGAATAGAATTAAATAAATTATTAGTCATTTTTATATGTATATTCATATAAGGATATATATTAAAGCCTTATTCCATCAGAACATAAGTTTAAAATTTGCTTTAAATTATGTTTTAAAAAATCGTATTATGCCATGTTGCATAAAGATTTTTCGATTTTCTCCTGCTTAAAAGAAACCATGCTATATGAATTCTCTTTTAGTTCATCCAATTGTATCAAACTAAAATTATAACCAAGAATTTTATATATCGTAGGAGAAATAATTCCAAGTTGTGCGTGTACTTTATAGCATAACACTTAAGCTTGTTCCCAATTTGCACATTTTGAATTTTTTCTCTTTTAAGGAAAGTAACTGATTTCTCACATTTTTAATTATATTAATACAGATCAGGTCAGAGTCAACAATGGTATTATTTAAAAAGCTTTAAACAAGGTGATAACTTACAATATTGTCTAACGGACAAGCAATCTGGTTGTTCAGTAACTTCTAACACTATTACTACTAAAAATTTGTGAATATTAGCATATACAATCAACCCTCCTATAACGCGGTGAGTGCGTAGCACGCTATATGGAAACCTTGCTATAAGAAACTCGGATTTAACCGTACAAACCAGGCTAATTCGTAGCACCTTCTATGGAAACCGTCGACCGCGTTGTTTGGAAACGCGCTATAAGAAACTCAGAATTAGTACAAATCACATCATTCGTACCTCGTTATATGGAGACCAATAAATGCAAAATACAAGATAAATTATAAATTATTTTTATTGAATTGAAGAGTTCATATAAGGATATGATAAAAAATGAAACAAAAACTAAACTAAAATGTGTTCCAACAAAAATAAGAAAGACTTGTTAAATTATGTAATCTTTCAACACTCATACTCGCTGTCAGATATGAGTCCCCTAGCTCGCCTTCTTTTAATGGACAAAATGTTCTTCCTCACTTGGTTCATCTTCACATTGGTTTTTGACTGTAGCTTTTCTTTCTAACTCCGCTAAAATCTCTCTATAGGGAGCTAAGTAATTTCTTAACTCTTTTAAACTTTGAGCTGAGCATCGTTGAATGATCAGTTTGGATGAAATGAAGTTCTAATTCTTTAGCTAAATTTAGCCCTTTTTTCAGATCTTGTAAATTGAGTTTTGGCACCCATTCGTTTTTCTTATTTTCATTTACCAATGGATTTGAGAGAGAGGTGGGTGCATCAATTAATTCCATCAGTTCTTCCTCATCTAAATTTTCTTCCCCGAGTACTAGTTCTCTTACATCCTGATGGTTTACTGCAAAATCTTCATCGCTTAAACGAGAAGCAGTGTTTACTATTTTTGAAACTGGAAGTGAAATTATAGAATAGAGCGTTGATGATTTAAGTTCCGCCTAAGCCAATAAGACGGTTTTAATAGAATCTGTTTTCTTATTTTATTTTTTTACAGTTTTTTTTTTTTTACGATTACAGTAGTGTGTAATGTTGTCCAATAATAAGCCACAAATTAAGCAACAAAAAGTTAAACGAATGGACGGTGCAGACAAAATTTCAGAAAGAATTGGTCACCAACGAGATATACTATGAAAAAGCTCTGAGACGACTGAAACCGATACCGTAAACGGCTAAAAGATAAGCTTGAATGTTTATATAGGCATATCCAGTTAAAACCATTCTTTGGGTGCACGGAAAGAACTGATGGGACGATGTTGAACGGGAACCACGCTGTAAGAGTACCGTGTAATAGGAGGGCTATCGCAATTTCAGCTCCGCGTCATATGGAAACCGCGTTCTGAGAGTACCGCGTTATAGGAGGGTTGACTGCAATCTTATCACCTAAACAAGTCATGTATCCACATGCTTTAAACTTTTTATTTCTGGGCACAGCAACAACATTGAACTTCGAGCAAACTTTGTGATAAAATAAGACATAACATAACTGTTTGTCAATTGGGACAAAATTGGTTATTGGGGACTTGTACACCTGTTGAGCAGAACAAGGTTGGATAACTAGGTTTGGCAATACTAGTACAGCTCATTTTTTTCGTGAAAATTTATTTTAGTGTATTCGCATGTTTTATTGACACGTATGGAAGCTTAAATACAAAATAAATAATGAACTTTTTCCCAGGGATTGATGTAACTTAGAATTTTGAAAACTATTTTAGTCATAACTATAATCTAGAGTCCCCAAATGTGAAAAAAAGCTGCATTTGATCAAAAAGTCATGAGGGAAAAGGCTGAAAGTGAGACCGAGTCTGTTAATTAACCAAGCTAAATATATAGTTCTTCTCGGATGAAATTACTTAGTTCCAACGATGTACCTGTGTCTATATTCGAAAGTTTATTACGCATACCGAAGGATGGTTAAAATTAAAGAAGGATTGATTCACCATATCTCCTTCCGTGTGAACCTAATAGTTAAATAAATTTACAAATTCAAAGGCAATGTTTCTTTTGATACAATGATCACCGCGAATAACAGTTATTTGTTTCACAGCAAGTTGCTTGCAGTGAATTAATGTTTGTGTTCCAAAAGTAGTTCCAACGCAAAAATGTGCAATTCGAGCTTCGATTCAATCATGTTGGGCTAAACAGGTCTCAATTTTCAAATCTGTGATTCAAAGTTTCAGCAACTTCATATCAAGTCAAATAAAACTCCATCAAATTTTCCTTACAGGAACATTTTACTGTAATGTGACAATCCTAATTAGGCTTCATTGTCTACCTATATCCTTAATATCAAAATATTCAAGCCAAATACATAACAAATGCGGCAATTTCAAAAATTTCGGAAGTGTGTGCAACAGCTGAAATTATCTATTTTCAAACCATTTCGCAGACATTTACCAAGAAATTCGTAGAATATTTTGAACTGTTTTTATTTCAACTAGTCTAGCAAAAAACTGCAAAGGTAAGGACTTTTTTTGAAAAATAAACTGAACTTGACTTTAAATATGAAGGCTAAGAATTTTTCGATGGCTTTAATGTAAATGCGTCATTTAAACAAATTGTCAAAATGTTTCAGAAAAAGAAAATATACAATTTTTGTTTACTTGAATAAATCTTTTTGTTATGTTATAAAGTTTGCGAAATAAATCGAAAAGAAATAAGTGTTGAATACTCTGTTGTTGCTTTACATGTTGGAGAATATTTTCAGGAAAGATGTCTATGTAAAGGTAAGTAAAAATTATATATATTTCTAGATTTGGCTTTTAGTGCAGCTGTAACAAGTTTCATTGTCTTCTGTTTTACGCAGACTAGATACAATATATCACTCTGCTTTGAGAATATGTTCGGGCGCATTCCGCACATCACCCGTCCACAGTCTATATGCAATTTGTCATCAAATACCATTAGACCTGAGACGGATGCAGCTGTCTCTCAATTACTATGCAAAAACTATGTTCCCTCATCATCCATTACGTTCCATGACTACTACACCTGCACTTATTAGGCTTATGATGCTCGTTTGCATAGCATCCCACTTTTCCTCACTCGGACAAAGTCTAGTCTATTATATTCAGAAATATGTGATGTCCGTTTTGAGAAAACGGACCTTCTGTTACATCCACCTTAGTATGATCCCCAGATTAAAATCATCAATCCTTTTGCTCATAGAAAATTCGACACAACAATTACTATTTTCCAACAGCTTTTTTCATCACACCGCTGCCAGTATATCACCTATACACCAGTTTTCACTGATGGATCAAACACTGCAGGACATGTTGGTTGTGCTGTAGTTATTGAAAACAAAATTCTTAGCTACAGCCTGCATCCATCCTGTTTCATCTTCTCTTCTGAAGCAACTGCTATTTACCAAGCTCATCAGCAGATGAATACAAGTGATACCTTGAAATACTGTGCGTACACTGACAGTTTGAGTGTTTTAGAAGCTTTGCGGAATAGTAATTTTTATTGTCATCCCGTTATGTCGAGAATTTTCCGAGCATTAGATTCCCTTGCTGGCAAGGGGTACGATATTATATTCTGTTGGATCCCAAGTCAAGTAGGTCTTGATGGTAATGAGCGGGCTGGTGTAGCTGCTAAATCTGCATCTGGCCCAACTCTGCCATCAGTTCCTTTGTCTGATGTGAGAAGAAATCCTCTTGTTATTTCGTACATTCATGTTTCCGTATTTCATTGATATAATACCTCAGTGCATGAAGTTTAACTAATGTTTCTTTGCTCTTTTAGCTTAGAATAGCCATGGTGAAGCCGCTTAGTTTTCAATGCATCTACATCATAACATTTAGGCGCAAATGAAAAGATCATTCCTAAAACAATTTAAGTTATTACTTAAAATATCTAATTTTTAAAGTATCTAGATTAGATTAACATTATAAAATATGCTTCCATGATAAAAAGTATTTTTCTCTTCGCAATAGTCGTCCACAAATATAAAACTTATTAATTTTTCGCCTAAGCCATTTAAGGCAAGTTAAATTGCTAATCCTTTTGTGTCGGCCAAGAAATCCAACGGATAATGCCCGAAGAGAATGCTGTTTATATAACCACGGTATGATGGTTATATAAACGGTATGATGGAAAAAAATATATTATAACCATGGCTATAATTTTTTTTTTCGTGTGCTGTCTTCAATAAACAGTCAGACTGAAGCGATAATAAGATATCTGTGAAATAGATAAATAAAATATCAATTATAAATTCATATAAATATAGGAACAAAAACTGTATAGACAGTTAAAAACTTTCTGGAAGGGGTATATGGCATCGACTTCCAAAATTTTTTTCCTAAACTGTAAACAACATCAGCATAAAATATCCACATCAGATCTAAAAAAAGAAAATCACACCTTCTGAATCGTGGAAAAAATTACTCAAACGAAGAAGTAATATATAAAACTGAACTTTTCAACAGTACAGTAGAATTTCTTGAAAATAAAATGCGCTTTCTTTTCATGTCTTCTAGGCCATGCTAAAAATGATTCTCGACTGACTGATATGGTGCCAGAATGATAATATTGTATTTTGATATGGGTCCCACACATGCTTGATTTTTTTCCTTGGTATTAAATAAGTAAAAAATACCTTTTATTTCTTTTAACTCCCATGAAAGAGATGTAACTTATCTAATCCCATTATCAAGAAGTTAAAAGAATACATAATTTTGATTCCTAATGTTTTCCGTAGGATGATCACCGATTTGGATCTGCTGGGAATAACTTCAGGACCTGGTCCTTGCTGCAAGAGCCAACCCAAAAGTGTCCGTCAAACCCATAATGAATAAAGCACTCGAGAATACAGTATTCCACTATTGAGTTGAAAATATATTTAAAAGATAATTGTGCTTACTTTTCTACATTGTGTGCAATAGCTGTGCTTTTTTTTTATTTTTGTAGAGAAAAGTCATGAGCAAATGTTTAGAGCATCATATCCCTTGAACACCAAGTCCCTTTCTTTTGCAGATGACAGCTTTTTGATTAGAGCTTTAGCTTTTGGTTCAAACATTGGGGAGTTCGAATTCCAACTTAGGCTTGAGTGGTGTTAGTGGTTCGGAACGCAATTAAAACTGTAAGTCTCGGTTTAATTTGCTCTTGTGTGCAAAATATGATTGAATTACAAATAACAAAGAAAACCCCTTTGCGTAAATGAGCCATAGCAAAATTGACTATATACTCAAGAGGATTGTTGAGTTGCAAAATCATAGCATCTGATTCACTGGAGGTTTAGCGAGTACAGGCTGAAGGTAACAAAGGTGATCTATAGCCACCACGAATTCTTTACATGACGGGACTGCGCGGGTCCCCAACGATGATATTCACTTGGGCATAATATAGACGATGAATTACCTGGCAACAAATTCTGAATGGCATAGATTTGAAAGAAGGAAAAATTGTCTTCGTATTTTGTATAATTTCAATAGATACAAAAATTTTATAAAACATTAACACAAAAATATTTTTTTCACTTTTAAAGGAGAAACAGGCATCAAATTTGTATATGTGGATTTATCGAACTAGTCGGGTTATGTATAGAGAGAAGCGAATTAGATCTCTTGGTCATTAATTTGTGGTCGTGTGTTCAATCAGGATCTCATTAAAATTCCTTACTATATTCACGGTTGATACCTAAAACGTTTCCTGGAGGGGTTGAAGCAATCTTTTAACGTGGCTTTGTAAGAAACTTTTCTTCAACTTGGTACTTTTTAAATTTCCTGGAGGAGAAACATCAAGTAAGATAGCATTTTCTAACTAAATAGAAAAATATTAATTAGCAATACTTTTTCACAAAATATGAGAGAAAATGCTTAATTGCACTTGCTTTTCATTTTCAAGAAATAAACTTGAAAATAAATGGAAAAAAATCAGATTTCATTTGTTCATTTGGATAAATTGTACTTCAAACGCAGAATTAACGTGAAAATGTGTGAAGGGTAGTCCTCAATATTGATATTGTGTTGAATCCAAAAAATCTTTGATGCTTCCAATCACAATTTAAAGATTGGAATAAGAAGAAATGTTGAGAATATATAATTAAAATATCTCTCATATGTGCGAAAGAACAGTTATCTTATACATTCTTTAAAGCAAAGTAAATAAAATAGTTTTTAAAAACAAATATGAAAACATTAACCTCAGATGGTTAATCAAAATTAAGAGTATTTTTTGTCAATCGTTTGCAGCTCATTCCTCTAGCTTTTTTTCAGATCTATTATTTTATTTAGTTCTGCTTATGCAAAAATTTATCATTCATTTTATTCAAAAATCATGCATAACAAAAATTATTTTTTCTTCGTAAGTGGATGAGTTCTAGAATAATTTAATGAAGTGTTATTTTACTTCTTTAGCCAAAGAAGATATATTTTTGGTTATAAAAATCTCCATCAATATCAAAGAAATAATTTCTCTAAGTTTCCACAAGGTAAAAATACAACAGCGAGTGTACACTCTGAAATATAGTGTTGTTCGGAAAGTAATTCGTTTTTCCAACATGGATCAACTTCTTGTTAGTAAAGTAAACGCCAGCAGAGGTCCCTGTACCTAACCCTGAAAGGGTTTTACCAGATTTAATGGACCCGCTGGAGAGAAAAGAAAACGGAACACAATACATACAAGACAGTACAATTATGCTTGCAATCATATGGAGACACTGGAAATTATAACTTTTACACAGTAAGGAGGGTTTGTAAAGTATACTATTTAACACAAATTTGGTTGCAATTGAAAGTTAACACGTGGATACATAAGAAGCATTCAAAATAGGTATCAGACAAAATACATGGCAGGAAATGGTAAAACAGGCATATGAAATACATATCAAATAGCATGCACATAAGAAATAAAGAAAATAAATGGAAAAACAAAAGGAAATTAAAAATGATAAAGCAGAATTGAATACATATACTGCACTTACTGCAAATGAATGAGGTAATAATGATTAATGAATAATTAATGCATTTAGTATGTATTTGATAGTTGGGTGTATCGGCTAAAAGTAAGTTAGGTCATATAAAATTCTAAGCTATATATACAAAAAGTTTAGATAGGTAGTACATAATGCATTAAAATAGGTCAATATAACATGATGACAATAATTGTGACTGAGTAATTAGCTTCTTGTTAGTAAGAACCAGCCACTTTATGACTGTGGAATCGTGATACTACGAGAAAGATGGTAAAAGCTATTGGACTAGAATGAACAATGTGCAATGCAATACAATATTTATTTGCTGCACGTTTTTCTTTTTCATGAAAAACGAAATGACTTTCCGAACAACCCAATCAATTTTCACGATAAAACAAAAGCATGATTGAACTGTATTAGTGTTGCCAAACTTAGTAAAATTTGTTTGATCAATAGAAAAATTCAATCAAGTAAAAGATCTACTCAACAAGCGTATGACATCACAAACAGATTGTTCAAAAAAATACCCATCTTATCACAACGTGCAAACAGTGACATCACTGTTTATATTGTTACTCAGGTTGTTTTAAGTTCATTTTTGTTGCCATTCTCAAAAATGGAGACTTTACAAAGCACGTAGGATACATAAGAAATTCCCTTTCTGATAAGTGTTGCCATTCCCAGAAAAAAAACTCTGCCAAGTACGAGAGATACATCGAAAAATTTCTTTTCAGAAAGTTGTAAAATTTTTGTTTCTGGGAAGACAATATATGCGAGATAAACCGAAAAAATCACATTTCTCAAGTTGTTGCCATTTGTAGAAATAGAAACTTTATATTTCTACATATTATGTGGGAAGAAAATTTTCCGTAACTCCTCAGCGAAATCGAAACTTTAAAATGCAGGTGGGATTCATGAAAGAATTTTCTTTCTGAAATCGTCACGGAGCTTTTTCCAAGTCTACTGTTGTCATACCCAGAAACAGAGCTTTAGAAAGCATTTGAAAAAAATTCTCTTTTTCAAAATGGCCGCCACTTTTAGAAATGGAAACTATATAATGCAGGTGAGATACATCTGAATAAGAAAAGGTAACCAACAACTCAACTGCTTTTTGATGTGAAAATATTAAAAATAAGCAACATCTGACATCGAGTAAAAATTATCCGAAAACGGAACCAACAACATAAATTCACTAGCCGGTCATGTAATATGACATCACATCATGTCACGTGATAGAAGCACATCGCAATAGGCGTGGCTTTTTTTGTTTGCCAGTTTCCACAGCTTACAACAAAAAAAAATGAATTTTAAATTTTGTCTTGCATTTTTATTTAAAAATAAACAAGACTATAAAAGTCTTTAGCATCTAACTTAACTAATTAAGCTCTAAGACATAAAGCACATTGAGTTGTTCATTCGATAAAATTTTCAAGCATTGAAAGTTTTATTTCAATACTTAGAAATGATTTTAAAACTAAGTGTCTTGTAAAAAAAATTATCGATTAAAAATGAAAGATATTTTCCCTGAATTTTCTTTTCAGTCTTCCTGATGAAATGAACAAGGAGCTGGTATTTATATAACATTACAAGCCACAATTCATTTAGTCCATTCAAACAAAAATTGCTTGTGATTTCCCTTAGAATAAACACTTGGCAATCGATTTACTTTTGAAAGACACTGAAATCCATTCTTTGTTTTGCTAGAATGACTTTTGATATTGACACAGGGGACGGTGTTGGCGTGAGAACTGAGAAATCGCGCTACCATTCATTTTAAGCTTTATGATCCAGAGGTATTTACCGTGTAAGTACAGTTTCACACCTCCAGAAGTCTGCTGGGAGGTTCCACCATCTCGTGGGAATGTCAGCGAGTACAGGTCGAAAAGTTATTGTTATTACAGGCTTCTCGACTTGATTATACGTTACAGTTTCCTAACGACCCGCGGTTTGGTTTGAAGGAAAGCATACTGCAGAAGATGAAAAAAAAAATCATCCCAAAACTCTATTTGCTCTCGGCATCCACCCTCGCAGGCTAGATGTCTGAGTGATCCCAACTGAAGCTGGCCGAGTGATTATTTTGTTAGCTAAATTATCTTTTGTTGAGGGTCGTAAGGGTCTTAGGAAATCTTTTCAGTTTTGTTTTTATTTTCTTGTGCTTTCTATTTGCTGGTGAAGGCCTGTTCTTATTTTTTCTGCAGCAGTTTTCTCGTCCTTAGAAGCTACTGGTCATTTCATATTGTGAAAATGTTAGAAGAAAATATAGTGTTTATTTGGCAGTAAGTGGAAAGAAAATGTTGAAAACGAGTTGGTTACACGTCGAATGAATCTGCTTTCTAAATCCAATAAAAGTTCCTGCTTTTTTCATATAAAAACTTCAGTGTGAGAGTAATATACATTAACGCTAAAATTCTTTTTATCTCTAAAATCTTCGAATTCAAATTTTCCAATTTTGATAAATTAGGTGACTTTACAAAATATATTCATAACAAAAATTTTTATTCAATATTATTTTAGACTAATAAGTAAATTTATTGAAAATGCAGAAAAAAAAGTTTCTATTAAGGCATAAGTAATAAATGCAATACAATAAGGGTAAATAAATATTTATTTTGAATTATATTTAAATATGTAAGAGACAAAATAAAAAACTTAAATTTTTAAGTAGTTTATAAATAAAGTGGCTGGATTAAAAGTTTCATTTATTTAATAGCAAGAGCACCAGCATTTAAATTTGCTATTGATAATCTAATAGCATATCAATATTGAGAGAGAGAGAGAGAAAATTTGTTTCTCTGTCGGCCATTTTCTGCTATTCAGTTACACAGATAAAAATGAAGCTAAATTTTAATATAAGTAACAAAAACGCAACAACAAAATTTTCTGCGCGTGTGTCGAATAAAGAATTATTTTTATTTTCCTTTTTATAAATATATTGAGGATAATATTTTTTTTACCGTAGTAAAATTGTTTATTATGTTGTTATATATGCATTGAAAAAAATTTCCTAAAATTATAACTTCAAAGCTTCATAAGTTATCACTCGTGAGATGCGGAAGCTTTGTCTATTTATTTCCTGATATTCTCCGTTTTTATTATATAATTTGTGGTAAAAATATTAATTTTTAAAAGTACATTTCAAACTAATTTAGCTAAAAAGTACATAAATTTTATGTAGAGTGTAATTTAATGAATTCTTTTTCCTTAGTTCTTTCTATGCTAACTTAATAAGAAAAAAACAATCGATTAAATCATGCACCTCAAAAAATTTATGCATTTTTTAGCTAAATTATATTGTATTAATTGATTGCTTTTAAGATTAATTAAATGACTTAAAAATATTAATTTATATATACTTAATAAAAGGGAAAAACGAGATTAAATATCTCCTTTATAAAACCACTTTGAATGTTAACATATTATGTTTTTCCCGATATTGTACAATATTTATAAATTATGAGTTAAAGTAACGTGCGATATGTGTAAGTACGATTAAAAGAAGGCATAATATTGAGTATTGTGCTTAATATAAACAGGACGATCAATGTAAACGCTTACTCATTTCTTTTCTGTTATTCATATCTATTATATAGTTGGACTCCAATTATCCGAAATCTGTTTTTCCAAATCGATTTCAAAAATTTCAGAAAGATAAATTAAACTGAAAAAAGAAAAATAATAATTAAAAAAAGTAAGAGAAGGCAAGAAGATTGTTAGTTGGAAATTCGAAAGCATTTTCTTAAAAATTCCTGGATGTTCAGAAGTTGGTGAAGATATTGTAGAATGTGTATTTTTTTGAGTCAGACCCTGGATTTTAAATTGTAAATGATGATCAATTTATTGGAAGTATCGAAGAAGAAAATCTTAATGTCCAAACTGTACTAGACACGGCACATCAGCTAATGATGCATCGGTCGGCTTTGGAACTGCTTTGAAGAGGATGGAGCGTTAGCCTAAGTATGACTGCATGCAAGTTCCTACTATCAAGCGGGTGCGCGACTAGGCGGCCCGAAGACGGATGAAAGCAGTGAACAGCTTATTCTGACCTAGATGTGTTCACAGCAAACAATGACTTTCATTTACAGCACTTTACATATATACTGCATTAATGAACACCACTTATAAGTAACTTAACATATAAAAGTGTTGCATTTTCATTTAAATGATTGAAAGTTCTTTATCTTTTAAGATATGTAGTTTTGAATGTATAATAATTAAAATAGACCCTTTTTAAAAAAAATCACTTAACCGAATTTTTGCTTATCCGAATGAAATTCGGCCCCAAATGTGTTGGATAATCAGAATTCTACTATATGTGGTAAAACATTCGACATCATAACTAATTTAATATGTCAATATATAGGCTTCCAATGACTTAATGGTAGGAACCTAGACCGGTACTTCCGGTACTCCGTGGTTTACTGGGCAGAGCGAAAAGTCCCCAGTTCGATCCCAGCCCATTATTGAGCAACGGAAGATGGATATCATGTATGCATGGACGTTTCAGGATTTCTTCCCTTGTGGTACGTGAACACAACCCTCTATCTATGAAAAGTAATCCCGAAATGTAAATGCGCGTAACATTAAAATACTTTACAATAGCTTTAGGTACTTAAGCTGTCGAGAACGCGGTATTAAAATATTTCGGTAATCAATGTGAGAATAACATTTTTTGCATTTTTTTTTAAATGCGAAAACTCGTTTCTTAAACATAAGTTTGCAGAAACATCATTACCGATTCTTAATGCGATTTAGCGTAAATGATTTAAATAAAACTTTTTTCATTTTTCAATGTTTTTTTATTTTTGAAAATTCATTTCTTAAGATTATGAATGACAATAACAAAAATTCGCCTACATCAACTAATTCTTTGATTTCAATAAGAATGGCTTATTATTCTTTACAGAAACGCTTTTCTCTTTACGATAATTACGTTATATTTATATCATTTAAAAAAAATGGTGGAAAGAAATTTCATTTAGTTTGCATTAAGACCAATATCTTCAAAACTTTTCATCTTTGAAACGATTAAAAAAAATTCGATCAAATGAATATGTTGTGGATATGCATTAACAAATCTGAGCTAATATTGAGGTCAGAAAAGGTTAACCATCAAAATTTCCAACGAACAAAACACCGATAAATTTATATGAAAATAACAGTTGGAACAAGAGATAACCAATGATTCAGGGCATCAGACTGTGAAATACCAATTAAAATTTTATCTGTATTGCTTAGAGTACATTGATTGCATTTAAGTGATTAAGGATATAGACTGCATTTGTGTGATTGGTTTCCCCTCTTTATTCGCAACAACATTCATAATCTGAAGGACGTTCGCTTCTCAGATGAAGCATGTATTCCCCTTAATGGCTATATGAATAGCTAGAATAATCGTCTTTGGCCTAATGAGTTTAGGGAATTGTCTTTCCAATTCCAAAAGTTTCTGCGGTGTGAGTTCTCAAAGTGATAAGGTCAATTGTTTTTAGCCAAACTATCAATTCCTAAGTGTACCTGGACATAATTTAAGTTTCATTGGGAGTGATGGTTTTGGCAAGACGTTGCCAACTCACACACATCAAACCTGACAACAGAAGTGATTAAGGAATTCTTTGATGTCCCTTCATTTTCAAAAGGCCTTTGAGCGTCAAGATCAACAGACCTCACACCGTCAGATCTTTTAATGCAGGGTTAGATAAGTTTTTACAGAGCAACTCTGCAAACATCGATGAATTAAAACAAATCATAATTTGAAAAATCTTGTTCCTATTCAGCACACCAACAATGTTGTAAAGTGTATCAAAGAACTTAGTTTGATATCTTCATGTCTACGAACATTTTCAAAAAGTAATTTAAAAATTGCTAATGTGTAAAAGATTTGAATTAAGTTTTTTCAAAATGAAATTATCACAGAATTAAGTAGCATTGTGCATATCTATTTCTGTTTTACCTTACAGATAAAATTATATCATTTCAACAGTGTTGGAAGTTGTCTCTGATTCTTAAAAAAATGTTATATAATGCCTGGCTTCAAGGATTTCCACCGTTCAGCACTACAAGGGTGGTGACCTCTTATATAATGGGACACTCAATTTATGTATCATTGTAGCTCAAAAAGTAGTTTTTAATTTAGAAGCAAGGATCAAGATCAACCTTTGGGAATGTCAAGTCAGGGGATACTCCCAGACTTGACACTCACAGAGGTATCATTTCACTTGGAAGACATTGCGATTATGATCTATTTAACGTGCCGAAACTGAAGTCATTAACAAACTCCACGAATATTCTATTGGGTAGGGATTCAAATTCATTATTTTCTGATGATGAGTACGAATGCCCTAACCAACCAGGCCACCACGGCTTTTAAACAATGTTCAAATATTCTTCAGTCTTCTATAATTGCCTAATCCATCATAATTAAGGATTATAAACTTTGTGTTTAGCATAATGTTAAATTTTACAGTCGGAGTAAAAACTTTATGGCCTGTAGACATTTTGAGAAAATGGAAACATTTAAACTGAGGAATTAAAATACCATTTGATTGATAATTATTAAGCTTAAATAAAAGTAAAAAAACTAGAAAAATTAATTTGCAAATATTTTATCAGAAAATATTACAGAACACACAGATGAATATTTGAGCCTAAGTAAAAACTTTAAGGCCTACATAAAAAATAACAGATAAGAAAATTACAAATTCTAAGAAGGTTGTGTAGGAGCCATTTCTTTGTGAATTACTTCAAATATTCTTGTTTTCATTTATGAAACGAGTTTTTGACAAAGGGTGGGGTCGGTTTTATACCATTCATCTTCAATAGTAGATTTCAGCTCGGTTGTTGATGTAAAATGTCTCCCATTTGCATAAACTCTTCTTGCTGAGTCACCCAAAATGTTCTTGATTGGGTTGAGGTCAGGTGATCTAGCTGGCCATTTCACAGTTTCGACATTGTTGACTTGGAACCAATTTTTTGTGCGGTTACTCGAATGGATCGATGCATTGTCTTGCTGATAATTCAAATTTTCTCCAGCTAGACATTAAGCATTTGGCAAAATTTGTTAGGACATCTTGGTATTCTTGTGAATTCATTCTACCTGAAACGAATGCAATTGAGTCCACGCCATTGTAAGCAAAAACGCCCCAAGTTATGACAAACCCTCCACCTAATTGGCGCTTGGAGAATATTTCTTTTTCATTTCTTATATCATGCCAGAAGGAATTCCAGCAATCTGGTCCATCCAAATTCCATTTTTCTTTCGACAGAAAAAATAATTTCTATTCATTGGTTGTCCCAGGTTTGAACTTTCTGGCCAAAGTTAAACGCTCTATTTTGTGTCTCTGCAGTAACTGAGGTATGGTCAATTTTGTTGTATAAGTGTACCCTGCAGACCTTCTAATAGTGTTATAAATCGGTTTTTAACAAACTTTTAAGCCTGTCGTCAAAATCAGTTTCCTGCTGGAGTACTTTCCAGTCGATGCAAGTTTGCAATTTTTTCTTTCATCACGCGAGGACAAAGCTTTAGGTCTTCCCCCAGTATTCTTTTTACCATAATTTTCTTTCAATTTTAAAAAATTGTTGACTACAGTCTTAGATCTTCCTATCTTTATCACAATAGCACGACTACTCATTCCTGTTGAAGATAAAGCTTCGACCTGTGTCCTCTTTCACGATCAGTTAACTTCTTACCCTTCGCCATCTTCCAAAGATCACCAATACTTCGAAGAAACGTATGACAAATATGAAAATTGCAGCGTTATCACAAGCTAGTAGTGGCAATGGTAATTACACGATTATATTATATTTATTTTTAAAAAAATGACTGATGGCCTTAAAGTTCTTACTCAGGCAGAAATACTAACTTTATAAATAACCATATGTTTCTTATAATTATGTATTCACAAATTATGTTTATAGCAGTTATTTCTTATCAGTGAACTTTAATAATTAATATTATTTGAAAACATTTTATTTCATTTTACTTTTTCTCAACAATTTTCACTGGCCTTAAAGTTTTTATTCACATTGTATGATTATTTGAAATAAAAGCAGAGATGCCCAATGACATAGAAACCCAACTCTAAGAAGAAGATGATTATTTGAAACTAAATAAACTCGGTTAACAAATATAAAATTTTAAACAAAGTAAATTATTAAACATTATTTTATAAAAAAATTTTTCTCTTACAACAAAATAAAAATATATCAAATTCTATTACTTTACTTTTCCTCTTGTTAGTCAAACAATGACCCAACAATTTTTAGAAAACATTTATTGTTATTTCATCTCAAAATTATATCTATGGTCTATCATTATTTTTATGTAAATTTTTATTGATGTTTCATCAGAACATTATTAATTCCTTCAGAAAAATAAGATTTCATTTATCACAGTTATCTTTTTGCGAGAAATTCAAAAACGATAACGATGCTGAAAAATACTGAACTTATAGTAGCACTGTTGAGTGTTAAAATTGGATTTCATCCAAAATGAATTCTTATCTTAATGTGATATAACAAAATTTTATTTTGTATATATATATATATATATATATATATATATATATATATATATATATATATATATATATATATATATATATATATAATATAACAGATTTTTTTAAATCCTATGCAAAATAGTTTATACGATATAATAATAGATAGCTATATGAAATAAAATAGACGAAAAAGATTTCAAAATAATCAACTGATTCAAATCTTTCAAGTTAAGAAAACAAAATCTAATGCTTTTCCCAAAGCTCTTAAGAGTTTCAACGAGTTAAATGCTAAGAATTACTTAATAGTGTTGTACATTAGACAGAGTACTTAATTTATAATAGATGCAGATCTGTTGAATTGAAAAAATTAAATTTTTCGATTTTATCTTGACTGAAATATCACTTTTAAGTAAGATTTTGTCTATAAAATTAACATTTGAATAATGATATCATACTACTCAAATATTTCTTTATCGAATTTAGAGTTTCGAAAAATAATATTCACAGGAGGAAAATATATAAGCAAAATGTTTAACACAATGTAATAATAAACATTTATCTTTAAAAAATACTTATTTTGTTTTGAACAAATGAAACAGAAGACATTGTTTTCTTTATTTCGTGGTTTTATTGACATAATCATAGACACGATTTAAGCTTATTCGAAATCAATTATGGAAAAAGAAATTATTTTGCATTTGCTCGAAATCACACATGTAAAATAATGGAAAAGTCCTTTTTTCTAATAAATTCAAAATCAAAAATTTTAAATTATCCTTTTTCCTACATTGTACAAACACACACATATATATCTCTAAATTATTTCTTAGTTATCTAAATTTGCCTTTGTTTTATCTCCAGGGACAAGATTCTGAAGTAAAAATCAAAAGTTGGGAGTAAATTATGTAAATCCCGTGAATCTGTTGATGATTGTTAAAGGCAATTTAATGAAATTGCGTGTTCATAAAGCTTTCTACTCGTTCCTGACAATTCTTTGCTTTAAAGAAAAGCCGGATAGGAAATCCTCTACGGAACAACAGCAAAAATAAATGATTTACGAACGAATTCCCGCATACCCTGAAAATTGGACAAAACTCAACAATCGTGACTTTTTAAAGGCAGTGTCTTACTGATTTCCATTTCTTACATCCTAATGACGGTAATAATAACGATTCTTTTAAATCCGAATCTGAATGAAGAATGGACCAAATGAAGCGGGGGTGGAAGGGGGAGGGGGAAATGTGGGGTTCTCGCGTATACTTGTGAAATGTATAACACACAATACATAATATGCATACAATGATATACAAAATAGAATAATGAGGTATCTTGCCGAAAACTTGAACTTATTCACCATTTTTCCTTTTATAAATACCTGAAACCTGTAGATGGCTTTCAAATTTATGGCCAATTGCATTCAGGGCTTTATATGAACCAGTAATTGCATTTACCTCTTTCCCTTATTTTTCTTGTTTTAGTTATTCATATTCACTTGTTTCAACTCATAATGGATTTCCAGTATGTTAACAATCAAAAATTTGTATGCATATGAATGTTATTTTTTCTTCTAAGAATTGAGGTATTTGTAAAGACCACCTTTTACTCGGTTTTTGTGATAAATGTTGCAGAAAGTTAAAAAATTTTATTTAATTCGAAAACAGTATCTAGGATGGAAATTTTTATCTCTTAAAGTAAAGATAAACGAGTAAATCAAGACGAATTATTCATATATTCATTTCTCAAAACAATTATGAAAAAAGTTTTATTGAAACAATAAACTTATGAAGCATCAACAATAAATATGCATACAGTTCAGTCTGTATCCTCAAAATTCGTATTTAATTGCAAAGTCTATACAATCTCTTAAACCGTAAAGTAAAAGTTTCATTGTTCTATTATAATAAAAGCTTATAAAAATATTGCTTATAAATCATCAGTTATATAAATAAGTATTTATAATTTTGCCATAAAATATAATAATTGTTATTTCTAAATTTAAAAAGAGATGACCTACATTCATTTAAAAATAATTTAAGAGAATTGACATATAAATAACTCATTAAGGCATTTTTATCATTAGAAAAATTTAAATGGAAAAGATTCCGTTAAGATCCGATCTTAAAATTTAAGAAACTCTATATTTTAAAAATATTTTTTATTTCCTGGAAGAATCTAATTAACTTTCAAGTAAAATTAGTGATTCAATGGATAACTTTTTTTTTTTTAAAAAAAAGTGTTTATTATCCATAAAAAATCTACAACAAATTGCACTGCTGAAAGAAATCTTTGATTGAATTTTTTAACTTCCATACATTTTACGGTCAAAAATTGCCTTTTAGAAGAACAGAATTTGATGCAAAATGTGTTGATTATTAATTAATTTATTATTAACAACGCATTGTTCGTTATACATAACATACTAAATGATATTTTAAAATGTTATTCGTGGAAGAATGAATAACAAATGTAGGTATTTCTGAGATAAAATTTGAATGCAGAGTTTTAAATATTGTCGCTAAAAATTAATTAACAAGCATGAAGTGTAAAGTAGGCACACTTTAATATTTCAAAGTATCTTTTTGTATTGAATAATATAGATAAAAGCAAAAGCTGTTTTATTATTAGAAATATCTTTTATGATATTTTTATTAGAAAAAAATTGTGAACTCTATCAAGCTATTCTTATATGCTTAAAATATTACATTCATTTTATTTTATTCGCTTAAAAGCACTCATAAATTTCTTAAGGATTTTTTATGAGATTCTGTTTTTATAATTTTAAAATAAACAGAATAAAAATCTTACTTATGAATGGGAACTTAAATATTGAATAATTTTTCCTCGATATTTTTTACTTTCATTGCAAAAAATTCCATTTTATTGATTAAGAAACAGAAGTTTCTCAGAAATACTTGTAGATATTTTTTCATATTTTTAAGTTTTCTCTCTTTTTATGTTAGGAAATAAACTATAACATGATTTTTATGTAATTTAAATTTATGAACTTCGGAAATAAAGATTATTTTACAAATACAAAGAATGATTAATTTCAGTTTTCTAAATTAGTCTTTTTTATTTAATTTGCACTTCTTCAAACTATCGATAGTAGTCGCAATGAAACTTAAACATTAATGTACACCCATTTTGTAAGGTTGAAATTTTTTGATGAAAAAACTCTGTTTAGATTTAAATATTCATATAGATTAATTAATTATGAAAATTTAAATCTAAACATATTTTTTCATTAAAGAGATAATATTTTTATAATATTAAAAATATTAATTAGGCTGATTTCAAGTAATTGCATTCCTTAATTAGACTATTAAGATTATTATAATCAATTGTATATTATAATAATTTTTAGATTGTTTGTTGCTGCAATTAATTCTCAAGAAATACGGTTTCGCCAACGCATATTAATAATTTAATTGTAAGTTAATAAATTAATAATCTTCATTTTATAATGAGTGAATTTGCATTAACAGAAAAATTGTATAATGAAAAATTTGACTATTTATGAAAAGAATTTTTAATTTTTAGACATGAAAAGCCTTTGTCTTTCTTTCCAAAGACAAATATTTTTTATATATTATATTTTATATTATTTCATTTAATAGCATATTTTCGAAAAAGAAAAAAAATGTTTGATACCGAAATGAGAGTGATTTTTTTTCGTAATATATTTTTGTAAATAATTTAATTCTGACAATTCATAAATATTTTTTTTAAACTGCAATTAATATTAAATGAAAAACTACGGTAAATGGAGAATTTTCGTAATTTAATTCAATAATATTCAAATTATATAAAAGAATAGTATATTTTTTACATATAAAAATATTTATATATATATATAAAAGAATAAAAACTCTTTATTTTTTGTCTGTATGTACCATCCTTGTGTAAGCGTTGTAGCAAAAATATTTACATATATTTATGCATTTTGAGCTTAAATACGTAAAAATTAATTTTGAAATTGAAATGTAATTAAAAGAATAAAATCTTAGTAATCTCTTGATACTTTGTATTGCAGTAGCATGAGACATTCGATTACCATTTTGTCGTATCTTTATAATTTTAACTATTACAATATATTAATTTTTTTATAAATATAAGCTTGTATTTTAGTATAAAGTTCCCTGTTAGTCAAGTTTCATTAAAAATTCAAATTATTTCCTGAAATGACAAAAAATTTTTATCTTTATAAGTATATAACTTAATTGTCACATGTATATGACATCAAATGCACAGTATTTATTCTATTATTTCTATCGATATTTTTAAGGAAAATAATTTGACTAATTATTTCTGGCATTTCCATAACTAATCACGTAATTATGGAAGTAATATTACAATTTTTAGATTTGACAATATTGGAAAAATTTCTATTTGAATTTCAATTCAGTTTAAAAAGAATGTTAGCGATTTCTGTTTGAATTTAAAAATAACATTCAGATTTCGCCAATACCTTGTTAAAAGTCACCATCGCTTAGGCTAAATCAATTTTTTATTTCATTTAATAATTTAGTAACATTTCTTACATTTATTTATGCTGTACATTATACAAATTATTTAAGTACATGTCTAATAATTAGGTATTATAAATTATAGTGATTTGCAATATATTTATGATAAAAGTCCTAAAAAGATTTTATTCCTGGATTACATAAGAACACTTATTGTATATATTATTTTAATCATTAAAATTTAAAACCTCAGACATAAAACTGCTAAAACAAATTACCGAGTCAAAAAAAAAAAACTTCTGATTTTATATTTATTCATGAGTTTTAATTTTTGGTTTAATATTCTTATGAATTATTCTATTAATAGATGTTACTAAATTTTATTTATTATGTTAATGAATATTTTTAAAAGCTGTAATAATAATAATATTAATAATGATAATAGCTTAATAACATAATAGTTTATTAGCTTTTTTTAAATAGCTGTAACTTCTACGCAATTGTTGCAGAATTGCTCATTTTATATTCTAACCAAAGCTTAAATTCCCAAAAATGCACGCGCCAAATTATTGATGTATCTTTATATTATTTTTAATTAAAATTTCATTTAGAGTTTGTTTCTTAGCTTAACGTATTAACTTATTTTATTAAAACATTTTTTATGATGTATAAATAATTATGTAGAATAATGTAAATTTTTCAACATAATTTTTATTGAAATTAAATTTTTTTTATCATATTATAAATTATAAAAATATATATTTTCAACTTTCATACCTATTTTAAGAATTATGTATTTAAGATTCATGATACTGAAAAGCCCATTTAAAATTTTTTGACCACATAAAATCTGTGAAAAAAATGGATTTATATAAATTAAATTCTGATTATTTGAGATCATAATTATAAATCATGTTTGATTTTTGCTCCTTATTTAAGAGCATTTCGTTCAAATAATTATTTATATATATCATTATAAAAGATGATTATTAATTATATTTTGTTCATAAAAACATGTTATACAATTGAATTATTTCATATGCACATTAAATTATGTTTATATCATATTTAATGCGTGAAGATGGACTAGGCTTTCATTAGCAACCGTCAGTAAATGAATTATTAGTGGCAAAGCATTTAACAAACTCTTTTTTTACAAAAAAGGGAATGATTCCAAGAATGTATTGCACTATTGAGTAACTTATGTATATAGAAAAGGCAATCAATAAATTTGAAAAATATAAATTCCATGTTCAAAATCAGAATAAAGTGTAGAAATAAATATTGAGAATGAACAATTTCGTGAAAAACTTTTATTCAACCGATCCACAGTTGTTATGTCATGTACAATGTTTTGTAAAACAAATAGTATCACTTTCTCATTACTCTGCATAATGTATACAATCATCATAATTTTATTACAACATAAAAGTATTCAGCAGAGTGTGAAATTGTATATTACATGAGTAAAGTATGGCATCTTTATACAATAAACTAAAATTTAAAACACAATTAACGCTTCTCAAGTATCATAATTATCTTTAAATAATCAAGTATTATAGTACCTCATTCAAAATATCCTAAGGAGGTTATCTTTCTCATTAAAACTTACAAAACAATTTCAAATTTTATTGAGGATCGCTTTATTTAGAGTTAGGACACGTGGTTCATTTTCATACATCAATGTACACTTTCATCACGAACTGGCCATATTCCCTCGTTTCATAAAATAAGTCATTAAAAGTTTAATTTACATCTTTCATAGATTTAAAAATAGTTTTATTAGTTTACGTATGATCTATAAATCTATGAATAAATAATAATTTTAAATAAACGCTTTTCATTTTCAAATATTACATATTCAAAAACATATTCGCTTCAATTCTAAGTATACACAAATATTTGAAACAAATACAATTACAAAAGAGTTTTTAATTAATGTACATATTTGAATATTTACATTAAGTGTAAAAGGTGAAATTTATTCACAAACGTAGAAATATTTATACAAAAATTTGACATTCATAAAATTTTTTAACACAAACCCATAAATTTTAAAACTGAATGAACAGAGTTCAAAATTGGATAGAATTCAAAACATTGTAAACACATGTACGATTAATAATTAAGTACACACATTGCCTTAAGAAGAAACATTCAAATATCAAAAACAAAAAGTTAACAAAATTGTGAATCGAATCAAAATTTAATATTTTAATATTAGGCCATATTTAATTTTCACCGGTTGATTTTGTTTGTGGAAATAAAATTGCTAAGCCAAAAAGACAGGTATATGATCGTTATAACCTTAACAAAAAGTTTTCTCATATAATGACCCAAGTCAAAGAATGGGTCGTTTGCTAAACAATGACGTGTCTGCGAATAAAATTAGATAATTGGCCCCGGAGGGCTGGTTGGTTAGAGTATATATTCTCATTATCGAAACGTAGTAAGTTCAAATCTTGGCTTAATAGAGGAGCCTTTGTGTTCATTAAAGGTGGCAAGGGAACATTTAATAAGTCGTGGTTGAAATGTCTTCCAAGTGAAATGATACCTCTAAGGGTAACGACTAAATATTAGGGGGTTTTCTGCTTGATCTATGCTTTTAAATTGTGAAAACTTTCCTGATGTTTTCACTATCAAAGCCCAGCACAGGACTAGGTACAGGGAAGTATGCTGATGCCACAACAATTAAATAATGTTACCTTGAAAAATGTTGGGCATACATTGTTAGCTCTAGATTGCACACTTTTCAGATATCTCATCAACAAAAAATATTTTATAAGCCATTTTGTTTTTTGAATTTCTTCTTGGTGTAGCAATTTTAATCTCCAGTAGTGTATATATTAAATTTATAAAATCCTACGAATAAAATTAAAATAATTCTGAAGACGCACAATTTTAAATGAATTTTTACTTCAATAATTTACCTGCCTTAATTAAAAAATTTTCTCGCCTAATAATTCAATATTACACTTCAATTATTTATAAGTTTCTTTTTTTTTGTATGATATGAGCAAGCTTTGCGTTCTTTTTTGCCTTAAAATCATATATCACAGATCTTTGCTTTACTGGAAAACCGTGGAACTTTCCTGGGCAATTCGTCATGGCACAATTTGAAGTTCGGACGGTGGGAAAGTTTCCGAGATCAATCAAAACTCTTTGCTTTCATTTCAGTAACCTTTAAATTCTTTTAAAAAGTTTAAAACCAATTCAAAATATAATGTGCCTAAAACCAAATTTAAAGTATACAGAAACTGTTTAGCATTTCTTAAATGATATTTTCTAATAAAAAATAAGTCATGTGACTTAATAAAAATTGAAATCTGAAATGAATTCTAATTTTTTTACTCCTCTAGTCTATGAAAGATGAGCGCGCTGCCAAGTGGTCAAAAGTATATGAATAATAAAATACTAGTTCTCAATACAAATTAGTGATAATTTAAATTACTGTTGGAAAAAAATGCCAATTGAGTATTTATCAAAGAGCCTAGAGCATGGGATCGGGTTAATTTTATTTACCTTTTTAATTTAAGTACTTCTCATTCTATTTATTTGCAATATTTTCGTATTAAAATATTATATGAACAATGTTATATCAGTATTTTTAGTGATATTCATATTTTTGCATATTTAAATAACATAATATATAAATGACTAAGCAATGCTTCAATAAACATACCAATAAGTAAGTCAAAATATGAAAAGAAAAATATCATTGGTAATTATTTATATAAAAAAATTTTCTATCAATTGCAAAATTGCAAGTTAACATTAATAATATTTGATTTTACGAAAAAAAAATAATTATTTATATAAATTGCGATTTCAGAAGCTATATATATAAACTGGTAAATTTTTAATCTAAATAAATAAAACTCTTATGTGAGATTTTTCTTTTATTAATTGATTTATTTATTTTTACAAGTGCGCTTGTTATGACTGATTTATGTAGACCAATATGAATGATTCCACAGAAATGGGAATCATCTCAATATTGTTGCTTGCTGTTAAGTTAGAAAAATCATCTGCCTTTCATTGGATTCCTGTCCTGATCTACAGTTCATTCCAACTTCTATACTGGATGTGTTATTACATATTTTGGTTGCCTTTGGATTCATAGAACATACAGGAGGAACGGGCAAGATTTATGTACAAAGTTGTCCAAAGTTAGCCTCTCTTTGATCACATATAAATAAATTATCTCTATATAAGTCCATCGTACTTTCAGCAGGGGGGTTCTCTGCTGAAATAGGGTGGTAAGGACGAAGACGTGGATGAGGACAGAGGTGAGGTAGGCGACGTGGCACTGGCTCCAGCAATAGTGGGAACAGTTGAAGACGAGAAGCTGACAGGTAATCCCATAGCTGCAGTGGGAGCGGGAGGATACATTCTGTAAGCCATTGGCTTCTGAAGTGCATGGCGATAGTACATGTCGATGCTTGGTATTGCACCACTAAACGGTAAATTGCCAGCGTATTGGTTCAGCCAGTAAGGAGTAGTCTGAAGCATTCGCTGTACAGCAGCATAGTTGCCAGCTTCAGCTAATAATTCTAATCCTACGGCTGTTTGTCTTTTCCATTTTGTCCTGAAAGAAAAAAGAAGGGTAAGCATAAATTGAAAACAAGGTTATAGGTATAGTTACATATATTAAGTGATAATTTTTGGTTAATGTGAAAAAATTGACACAGAATACTAACTTTTCTAATTTTCATTTTCCCGTATATTTTCTTTGTAAATAAAGTATTTTATAAAGAAAATGTGTTACAAAATTCAAAATTTGTAAGATTTATATTTAATATGTTCCCCGAGAGAGAGATATTGAAGTTATGTTTTTTTTTTAATAGTTCATTTTTTTATAATTATTCAATGTATAAACTTAATATGTCCGGATATCAAGTTAAATATAATTATAAATAAATAACTCAAGGAGTCGGATTTTTTTACTGCATTTGCTTTATGTTGTATTAATGTAGCGCTAAAATAATTGCAATAATATAAAATTAACTATTTCCTATTAAAATCATCAATTTTGACATTTCGCTTCCAAATTTAAAAACTAGATGTTATATATTTTATTTTCTGCGAAAGACACAATCCAATGATTATGAGTCAGAAAACATAGGGATGTAACTCTTTGTTACTGTCGATCGTGTTGTGTAGAAGTGAATGATGTCGGGGTTACAACTAAAAATTTTACAGTTTTGATTTAAATGGCAAGAATAACCTATCCATGTCTGACAATACGACTTTAACGTTTAAAATTGAATTTATGTAATACCAAGTACTATAAAAAAGGGAAGGAAGAGACGGGCACAATAGCAGCTAAATGGAACTATATTTTTTATCAATAAACGTAAAAGCGCCTCTATTACCTATTTTCCTCAAACAATGGAGATAATAAAATCAAAATAGCTAAATTCGGAAATTGATGCTCTTATAGATCGTAATTTTGATATTTATTAGCCAGGAGTCATTCCCCGAAATGTTACTTTGAATTTTTTTAAAAGACGCGATGCTGTAATTAGTCATTGTAAAATTCTACATTGTTTCACATTTCGCGCTTTCCACCCCATGAACTTAATCTAAGAAAGTTAATATATTTATGTTGATTTTAACTTAAATAAAATAATGATTACCATTTGCTATATTTAACTGTGAAAATTATCTTAAATTTATAACATCTAACATGTTATCTTATAAAAATGTATGCTTTAAATGTTGAGCCATTTTAAATTGTACTCCATGAAAATGAAAGTTTTCTCTTTGCAGTTCTTTTATTTCTCAGTATATTAGAAGCCATTGCATATAACCGCTCATTTATTCATGCGGAACAGCAAATTAAATTATTACAAAAAGAACTACTCAGAAAGAATGTAAGTTACAGATGTTTATAATTAAAATGCAATTCAAGGAGTGATCTTTAGTGCAAGAATAGGCTATTTATTCCATACCTTCTGTTCTGGTACCACGTCTTGACTTGGGTGTCTGTGAGGTTGAGCTTAGAAGCGAGTTCCATCCTGTCTTGGACACTCAGGTATTTCTGCCTTTCGAAGCTCTTTTCCAATGTCTGCAACTGGTGGTCGGTGAAGGCTGTCCTGGCTTTCCTCTGCTTTTTCACTTTCAAATTATATGGCGGACTGCTGGAAGGATCGTTGCTGTTTGCCTCGTCCAGACCTGAATGATCATCTGTATGCAAGAAAACGAATCCATTATTTTAACATTAAATTAACGTAAATTTAAATTCAAATAACTGCGTCTGTACAGTAAATGTAATCAACAATATGAAATCAGATATTCATAATTGCTAAAAGACAATTAAAACAATTATTAAATACGAAAACTGCGTCGTCTTCTTAAAACACATAAAAAATATTAAAATTTATTTGTGTGTGTATTTTTTTCAATTTTAATAATATAATATTTCTTTTCACAAAATTGTCTTACACCATTCTGATTTCTGTCTATGCAACAATTTCACTTAATACACCAATTCACACAATATGAGCAGAAATTTGTTTTTTAATTTTTTAAAAGATATAATTAAAAAAACAAATTTTTCTATAATTTCCTTAATGATATTGAAATAATTGGGGAAATAATTAAAAAAGAAACATAAAAACATCCAACTTGATTTAGTTATTGTATAATCTTATCTTCCACAGTTCAAGCATTTCTCTATTTTAACGAAGTCAATTATCAAAGAATAATCACTTGCATTCCATTAGTAAACAATTTTTGGATAGCAAAATGACACCATTTTCCTCTACATAATCGACAGCAAATTAAAATGGCCTGAAACTCATTAAAGATATTTAACAAAATCTTATAACAAAAAAAAATTCAAACAAAAACGCGGTATTTTGTGCATAGAAAATGAGAAGGCGATTGGGAAGGAGGGACAAAAAGCCATCCGGGCAAACTTTTTCGGGCAAGGCATATAAGCGGCTGATTATAGGGAGGACGGTGACAACTTCAGCTCCCAACGTTGAACCCTGGCGCCGCCAGAAATTACACACCTTAAGTCGCCAAGCTCCTCAAAAAAACTGACAGTGGTCAATTATGGACTTTTTATATTCTCTTCCTTGTAGGTAGATGGTGGTAATATTCTGGTGGCAAGAAAAGGTTGCGGCTTATTACTCTGATGCCCTTTTCAATCTTCTCTTCTTCCCTCTCGTTCCCAAGTGTTCCGTACTGCTTTTTAGTATAATTAACGTCGTTTATGCCAAGAATGGCCTACAAATTCGTTCTTTTGATTTCTTAAACTGTACAAAGAAAAGTTGCCCCCACTTTTCTCTTTGTTATTGTGGCTCCAAGAAAAGTACGTTAGAGAAGTTTTTTTTAAAGCTGAGAGATCATATTGTATTATGGAAATACAGCGTCTGAAATAAGAAAAAAGCGCTACTCAAAAATTGATATTTGATTGCTACTCTTTTCCCATTAGTTACAACAATAAGGGTTTTTCTTTCCAATCATTTTGTAGCTTATTGCATAAAATTCTTATTTTTGAACATAAATGCCGCATTTTAATAAATAAAAAAAATTATCTGAAGAATGCACCACTTGTTGCCTTATATATCTTTGCCTAGTTTGATTCATATTGTATTTTGTGAATTTCTTCACATTAAATTAGTTTTACAACAACCTAATTTCTTTGCGATAAAACAAAGATCTATAAAATCATTACGTTTATCAAACAGGTGTTCTTTGGAAAATATCTACACAGCATACAATGTCCATAAATTTCTTACCATATTTTATAAATTTTGAGGAATCAACTTTTTATTAATATTCCATAATATAATTAATAACAATACATTTCAGTTATTTACTATGCGAAATAAATTCTCGAAAATAATAGTAAGTAAGTATAAGGCAGTGAAAAGGAACCCACAGAGAGACCTAAGCAATAATGGAAGAATAAAAAAAAATATTTTTGATAGAGTAAGTGACTTAGATATTTACTATAAATTAATAATTCTATTAATATACATATATATAAAAACTATGTTTTAAAAGTTTTAGAATTTTGTTGATTTTTTGAAAAATAAAATATTATTCCATCCTGATTTCTTCCTCCACCTTTTCAACTTCCTGCCGACGATTTTTTTAGCAGCAACACACTAGACTTTTACTTTCTACCAGCAGCAATTAGTGGCCATATCTCTCGGATGGTCACTGGACGAAAACAATGAATGCTAGACAACGACTTCCTTTAGAACGAGATAGCCGCATTTTGTTCGATCGATTAACCGCAGCTATCGGACGCATCCGTTTTGTTCCGATTGCTTAATTTTCACCGCGGAGATTGAATCGCTTTTGCAAAGTCAGTGGAGTCAAGAATCGAAGTAACGGTCGTTGCATGCGACCAAGAAACAAAGAGTTCACACAATGGTAATATTTTTACCCAAGGCAATGGCAACGTTAATTGTTGAATCGTGATAATCGTTTGATAATTAAATACAATCTACAGCAGATAATTACTTTATCTCAGAATCCAATAAACGTTTTCATTTACTCCTTAAAAACACTGAGCACAGTTTATTCATTTTTGCTCCAGAAGTAATAAAGATAAGTAAATTTATAAATAATTTATAATTTGTTAAAAATTCAAAAATGAATGAATTCGTAATTGAAATTAACACTCAAGTTATTTTCTTTTAAAAACGGAAGTAGTTTCTTATACATTTTTATACCATGTCCAATAATTAAATAAAGGAAAACAATACAAATTACAAAATAATAATAATTGCTACCAAATATCCCAGAAATCTCACTGTAGCTATTCAGCAGGATTTGGACATTGTTATAGCATATATTCCTAACATAATCGGCAAAATATAGTCCCAAATCAACATCTATACTTTTACCAAGATTCGTACCCACATTTAGTCTATCGAAGTTATATTTCTCGATCAGTAATTCGTTATTTTACAAAAAAAATTAACTAATCAATTAAATAATTTTCAATTCATTAATTTATTGCATTTAATTAGTAATAAAACAAAGTGACTTTAATCGATATTAATTAAGTAATTTAATGCTTACTCAGAAATTCTCTAATCAATCTAGATTTAAACACATTACTGAATTCTTTGAACTGCATTTCTCTCATTATATTAATAATGAAATCAGGAAATCCCTCAATTGTATTACAGATAATGTATTACTTGAATATTTGAAAAAATTAAGCTTGAAAAAAAATTTGACTCCTGAATTGCATATTTTAATTCTTATATCTTTTTATGTCCAAGAGAAAATCATAACATGATTTTTTTCAAAATTATATGTATTTTATAAAAACTCCAAAACAACCTTTTCTGTTTGAGAATTAAGATATATAATTTTGTAAAACAATTTCTCATTGATAAAAATGCTTCCAGATTAAGTATAAAACAGCATTTTGATCAAAAGTAAAGCCAAAATGACCTTATAATTGAATAAGAATTTAAAGATATTTGTCAAGATTCCTTCAAAACTAAAAAAATTAAACAATAAAAGTGAATCGAGAAAGTTTTTTTCTCAATTATACAGTACTAGTACCAAATTTAATCGAGAAGGGGAAGGGGAAAAGGTGTTGGAAAGCTTCCGCATAATCGCCAACTGTGACCAACCGAAAAAAAGGAAAATTTAGTCTGGCTAAGAAAACATAAAAAAGAGGGACACATCAGTCTTTAATTTTGGATGCAAATCCGACACTGCCCCGTCTTCCCACGCTCAAGAAAACTGTTTTCACCCATGAGTGGTCCGTGTGGTCACCAAAGCAAAACCGACGGACCCCCACCATACTCAGAGATAAACCGCTCTTTTATACTTGATCGTGATAATTGCTCGCCTGTGGAATGGACTGGAAGTTTACCGACCGATGGTCCGTCCGTTCGACGGGCCGCCACCGGAAGCGTGGCACCGTGGGAAGGGCCACGTCTGTCCGCCCGTCCCGTCTTAAACGCTTGCGTGTGGTTGTTTATCTTAAGTGCTGGTCTCGACTTCCGTCCCTCTGCCAGCAGCCGTGCAAAGAAAGGCAGTTCTCGGTGTGCGGTACTGAGATCACGCCATCACCGTCTTGTGAGCACTCACCTACTCTGCAAACAATCCCATGTTTCCCTAACTGTGACCGAGCTCGCTTTTTATGTCTTGATTCGCAAGGGTCTGGGGGCTTTTCTTTTTTGCAAATGAAATTCACAATAAATATATATCCTAATTAATAAGCTGTTAATAAATTTTATACCTGTAGATTTATTTTTAAATTCCCTAGTGACAATAAAATTGGTATTTTTCGTTTTAAGAAATTTCTTTTGAGAACTAATTCTGATTCCTTAAAATTATAGAATAAATTTAGAGAACTTAAAACATACATGTGACAAATTAACGTTCGATTCCTTGTATATTATAAAGATATTGCATTATATCTTCAGTTGAAAATTTGTAATAATATTCAGTTAATAATACTATTACGAAGAACTGCTCAACACTATTTTTTCAATATTTAAAATTTCACTTAAAAATAGCATATTTACGCATAAATAAGAGAACATAAGTAAAATAAAGGCGACTACGTCATCTATTATTAATGAAGTAAAATTAAGGATATAAAATATATATAATACCAATATCAGATTTAATTCAACGATTCAACTTCCATATTTGTTCGCTTAGTTTTTAGGTGAAAAGTTAGCACTCTGTTTTATTATTCAGTAGTTCAAAATTCACTTTAAATCATACATCTCTGTCGGATTAGGCCTCGTGTGTCTTAGAAAATAGGAAGATCATACAAAACAAATCTTTTCGCTTAACAATATTTTTAAAAGATATACGAAGCAATTTTAAACAAAATATGTGAAACATGCAAAACCTTAAATTTCAGAAGAATGGCTCAAATGGTTAACAATTATATTGAGGTAATAATTAAATTATAAGATGCATATCTTAGTCGAGACATTTCAAACTTTGATATCGATTAAATTTTTCCAATAAATTGCGGATATATTCAAATCACAAAACTTCTTTTTATCCTGTAAATCCTTATGATAAATTATATTATTACAAACTTAATATTATTATAAATAATGAGTTATTCAATTTTCTATTGGATGAAAGAATTTATATGAATACAACTATTTATATTCATAGAAAATTTATTTTTGATTAATATTGTCCTGAAGAGAGTCGAGCGCTTTCTTCCTCTTTACAGCAATTTTAAAAAGATTCTGCCAAAGGTCAGACAACAATTATAAACGAGAATCATAAAGAATATTTCTGTCTAACATTAAAATAGAATTAAGAAACAATTCACGTATAATTTCTGCTCCCATCCCATAAGAAAAATAGGTTAAATCATACTATTGGGAATAACGATGTAACCGGTTTTGAAAGAAGTTACATTAATCATGTTAAAAACTTGTTGAGTAGGTTTAAATAAAACCGATGACATACATTTAAATCAAAAGATTCTTTTAATTCAAATACACACTCATGATTTTCATTATTAGAGTTTCCTTATCAAGATAGTCTCTTATTTTGCAAGTTCTACTTGTTGATCATTATCTTTATGAATAAATATGAAATGATATATATTTTTTTTTATAATTTTAGTATTAGAGTTTTAAATAATAAATATTTAACTGCCCACAAAATATGTATTCTTGCCAATATGTATTCTTGCAAAAATATTAAAAAATTTAATTCTGATAGCTGTTTTTTATATATTCCAGAAAAAAATGCATAATATTTAAATCTAAGAAATTTATCTAAAATATATTTATTTTCAAGAACACATTTGAAACATTTTAAAATTTTCTTGAGCACATTTCATGTGCTTTAATTCGTAATGAATTAAATTATTTAATATTAAGTCCCATCATATGAAATTATATTTTCCAATGTAAGCAAATAAAAAGAAAGTAAAAGCTCAATTATTTAAAAATTCTTGCTTTATGAAAATTTCAAAATATCTTAATAGTGCATGAGTTATTATTAGCTAGTCGATCTTTTAATATAATTCTTATTAAAATTCATAAAATCTATTATTATATTAAATTTTTTAATTAATGTGTAGAATAATGTACTCTCTGTATATGGTATTAATTATTTATATATTTCTCCAGAGGATTATGTTTAATGCAGGGAAAGTTGTGTGTGTGTATAAAACTAGTTTGTTAAAAACAATGTTTAGTGATTTCATTGCATATTTTTTCATTTATAATCAAACTAAATCTTTAAATTTAACAATATATAATAATTAAGTAAATTATATGAAAAATCTGTGGTCTTGATTTCACGCCAAAAGCTCCTAAGTGCGGTTAAATGCTTATAATTATTCGATTTCGGTATTGAATTAATCTTTGATCCCTAAAAAAAGTTACAGGAAAGCTTATAATTAAAAATCCAAATGATATTAAACATTTTTATTTATGGAAATATGTACTTACAACGAAATCCTTAAGCTTTAATATTTCTTTGAAATTAAGTAATAATTAAATTGTTTTAAAGTCATCTAAATAGTCATGGAAATATTAAGAAAATGCAATCAAGAAAATTATGTATATAATGTTATTGAGATATATTTAAAATAATAAAAAATCGGATTTGGATTTAAAATAATAAAAAAATCGCTAGTTAATTTCATTTTTCCCTTTCTCGTAGATCCCATTAGTGAATTTTTTAAGTAACAATTCTCAAGCTTCATTCTCATGTAGGTAAGCAACGGAACATCATTCGGTTTTATTTTCAATCACAATACATTACTCCTTTTTCTGTCTTTCTTTTTTTTCAATTGAAAAGTTTTTCGTATATATGTTCACTTGAGTTCCCCTTCTGCATCCAGTGTTTCGCATCGGAATCTGCATGTAAACACAGAAACAGAGTTACGCAAAACTACAATTAAAGCACCAACAACGCAAACCTGTCTTAAGTCTTGAAAGTGATTCTAAAACAAGATAATTATCTAGACGAAAAAATATTTAAGAGAAATAATTGGAATTTGTAATTAGTGTAAACGCTATTTTTTTTTTCATAAAAGAAATAACAACGTAATGTGATCTTTTTTCCTTGTATGCTAGCGAATATCATCTTGAAAAAATACCATGTGTTTTCGTTTGTTTAAAAATCATATTCATGAAAAAGTATGTTCTTTAATATTTCTTATAATTCATTGAAATGAATGTAAAACAAAAATAACAACTTTATGCAAGACTGCTTTATATGTTGTATTAAATATAAATTAATGATATAATTTACGAAAGTGTTTTGCAATAAGAATTTTTCTTTTTATCATTTAGTCGCCAAATTTCCCTTAATTGATAAAATCTGAGGCTCTAAAATTCACTTGATTTAATTTCAAACTAGTTAATATTGAATACTTTTTAATAACTGTTAAAAATTTAACCTGATTTATTGTCATTTCTGAAGAAAATGAATAATGTTTAGCTAGGAGGTTTTTGAAAACACCATAAACTATGAAAAACTTTTACTAAAAGTTTGGTTCGTGAAGTTATGTTAATTTTCATTTATTTGTTCCAATTGCCTATTTTGCATTAAAAACGAAAATCGTAAATGATTTTAAACATTTCTAAATACATATCTTGAATGTTACTTTTAAGTTATGCACAAAATTTGCTTCGCGAACCTAACTTTTACTAAAAGTTTTTCATTGTTTATGGAGCATTTAAACCTCCTAGATAAACATTATTTATTTTTTTTCTATTTACTATCAATGTAACATTTTAATTAACACACAAATATATGTATATTTTGAGATTTCTGAAATAATTTAATTGCGACGAAAAATTTATTCAATAGATTTTAAATATTATCGTGCAAAAATGTATTTGATAACTAAGATTTTTAGAAGTGCATTAGGGGAAAGTTTAGCGTGAATCATAATATAACACTGAAAAAAACATTTCCTATGTAATTTAACAATCGTTTTTAAATCGGGAGTGATATAAATCAACTGTTGGTCAAAAAACCACCTACGCAAACAATGAAATAACACATATATCCTGGTGTTTACACGCATTAATGTCCAGTAGGAGTCAAAAGTCCAAGCGTGCGCTTTTAAAATTACCGCCACGCGCCGCAATTGTAAAGTCAACCTCTCCTCAATAACGACACGCGACATTTTCTGCATAACATTCATCCCCCTTTCCTATTTTTGAAGGGGTGAAAGGAGAAAAAAAATACAGGGGAGCGTGCTCCCCTCATTAAATCCGTGTCGGACGGCACGTGCTACAGTTGTCATAGCAACACGCAATCTTGTTTCTCCTGACCAATACGTGTCATAAATACCATGTTTCTGTCATTACCATCGAACAAGCCTGGTTTTCCTCCACCCCCCTGGGGCTCATTATCCCTTTTGGATTGGCTGTCTGAATCACCGATTGATTCGAATGGAATTACTCAGAAAAATGCCACCCACTCTATATCTCTCTCTGCTAAGCTCATTAAGAATTGTACACAACTGCCGTGAGTACGGTGTTGATTTGGAAATGTGACCGTTTGCTAGTGCACCGACGGCTGGCGTTAATTGAGTGTTGTGTGACGTCCAACCGGACCTCGGACAATGAGCAACAGGATGTTTGAAATGGACACTACAATGCGACAACCGTCATTCGGAGAAACAATTAACCGTAATTTGAGGGGAAATGGACACTAAGTACTTCTCTCGCTCCCACACATGACAGCATTCTTTGATATTTAAATAGTAATTGCAGTCAGCACTCTATTTAATTCCAGACATACTTCACAATAAATAAAATATAAGAGAAAAAAATTTTAATACAGACGAAATCCCTTAAAAAATATGTCTGCACACCCAAGTACATTATTTATTTACATATCTCTGGATAACGCAAGATTGTAAACAAAATCTCACCTTAATCTAAAATCTCATCATACCCTAAGTATGAGTTCAATAAATTATGAACATAAATTTATGAATTTAATTCAAAAGATTGTTTCAACAAAAGATTGTCTTGTAAGATATAACTACTTTATTCATCATAGAAATTTTTATCTTAAAATTAATTTTTAAATCATTGCAAAATATATTACTGAAATATATATTTTATAAAGATCTGCAGAAAGAAATATACGCTTAAAAATGTCAAACACTATTATGTTTTAAGAATTTCACACTTTGGAAAAATCAGATTTCAAAAATAGATAAAGAATTTTGAAACATTTTAATCAATATTTCTTGAGGAATTGAAACATTTTTGTCTGGATTTTATAATTATAAGCATTTTCTTTTATATGGTGCTACATTATTTACAAGCAATATTTTTATTACCCTTTAAGGTATCATGAACAAAAGAAATTATGTAATCCTGTTATCAGTAGTTAGCCATGGTTTTGTTTTTTAGCTAAGCAATGATAATTTTTTACACATAAACACTAGTAAGACTGGGATCTATAGCTTAAAGTGGATTCCAAACCACCACTGCAAACAACAAAACTCGAAGTAGGAATTTGACCCTTGAAATGACGATCCAGCGCACTGATTATTCGTTTTAATGAAAGCTTTTTTAATAACATCTATTTTCTATACGAAGACGTTTCTTTTTCTTACATGAAACAACCTCCACACAATAAATTCCTGCCTGTGATTAACATCAACACAGTTTATAAAGACCATAAAATAATTTTATCACCTTATTACCAAAATACTTTCTTAATCTTCCCTCTAAAAGCAGTAACTAGTTCTCTAAAAGCTCTAACTAATGTGAGAATGGTATTGAATCATTATTTGTTTCAGTGGTAAATCTAAGAAATGATCTGAAGGAGAAACTGTTATTTCCATCTTAATGTGCAAAATTGGGCACCTTTAATCAGTCCACATTAAAGGGTATGAACTAATTACTTTATACTTTTTTGTGGAACAAAATATTTCCTTAACAATTCTGGAAACATCAAATCGTGAAGATCTATTAGACACAATTCACCACATATAGTTGAATCAAAATCAACTTTACAAAATATATTGAATTTTATAACTTGATTTAAAATAAACATAGAATAATTTTTGACATTCAAAACTGTTACAGAAATTAGAATCTTTTGTTTTATTTATACCGCTATTTTTACTTTGATTGAAACAGAAAATACATTTACTGAACTGAGTTCTAATATGATGAATTTTACAAAAAATATAGTCAAATTTTATCAGTTGACTCATTACCAAACTCATTTATTTATTCGGATAATGGATAGATTTGAATTTAATGTTCTAAATCACATAAATCTAAGCGAATGACACGATTCTAATTTTAGATCTCATTTGAAATAATTCGCTATCACAATACAATTGTTTCCTTTTTAATATTCATAACTCCTTTTATTTTAAATATGGTGCAAGTTATGAGTAATCGTCTTTACTGACCATTTATTAGATTTAGCAGAAGTAATCGCGCCTTTTTCTCACCTAGTTTCCAAACTTATATAGTAAAATTACTTTTCTTCATGACGATTTCATTACATGAGAAAATAGGGACAATTTTCATAAATAGCAATTTTTTTTATTAACTGAAATATAACATTACGTTTGATTGAAGTACTCAAAGAGTGCCCATTATTAGTAAACAAGATATTTACTTTTGTTAACGAGGTTAGTTGTAGTAAGTTTCAACCCAGCTATCAACTCCTAATTGAAGTAACGAGAAATGTATCAGAAATAAAAGATACGCTAACACCCTGTAGTTGCGACAGATTTGTGAGCCATCTGAAAAGAATATGGGTCATAAGCATGGGCAATCAAGCTTACAATTTGATAACTTTCTCGTTTTTCTTTCGCTCTCCCACGTTTTCGTTGGCTCATTCATTCACTTTAGCGTCGAATTATGGCGCTATAACACTAATAGTAATGTATCAAAAGTAATTTCTTTGTATCAAATGGCCTCTCGCGTTTCCTAAAGTCAAGGGTAAGTTACGGCTAGTTAAATCGTTGTGCTCTATTTTATATTTTAAATTGTTTGTTGACATCGATAAAAAAGATTTTCCTTGCCAAGAACTGCGATCAAATTTTGAGCCTGAGTAATTGATAGGAAACCAAGGAAGCGCCAAAGTGGATAATACCTTTGACAGCAAAAATACCTTTTTAGAGTCATGTTTATTCTCAGGTGATGGCTCATTAATTTGATATTTGTTTTTGTTTCCCTGTCAAAGATATGCGATTAACAATGAAAAATTTGATTCATAGCTAAAACTACCTCATTATGTGATGATAAGTCATATTAATTAATAAAAGCAAGCAGGAACAATGTAAGCTAAAATTTAACTCAATTCACTCAAATGTTTCAGGGCTAGAGAGTTAATAAATACAAATTTTTGAAGACAACTAACTTTTTATGTTAAGAATTCTATTTGCTCGTGTGCTCAAAAATTTAGTGTATTTAAAAAATATACGAATATCTTAATTCACGAACATTTTTATTCAAAACAAATAATAAAAAGATATTGTTTGTTGATAATTTTGAAAAAAAATTGATAATTTTGGCAAAAGTACATAGGAATATGAATGACAGAAGCTCATAAAATTTGCCTAAGAACCAATACAGGATTTATGATAGATAAACTTTTCTTTCACACATAAAATCCTTCAAACACTGAAATATATTTATCAAATATAAAAGTTAATGAGACTTCGATTCATTGATTGCATAAATAACATTTTATGATTCCATTATTTCTTTGTCTTATTGATTAGTTACTAAGTAACTCATAAAGCAATACTTTATACATACACTTAGCGTGATTTTTATCCAAGAAATTTTACTGTTGATATCCTTAGTGGATAAAAGTAATTATTAAAGATTTATATTTAAATGTAAATGTATTTTATACAGTAATATTTACATTAAGCGTCATTACGCAAGACTCGCATATTTTTCCTTTATATCAAATGAATAATTTTTATCACCATTCTCAACCAGAAAACAAATTTTGGTAAACATATTTTCTAAATAATTAATTTAAAAATTAACAATTAAAATTCTAATTTAAATAGGGAAATGTTATGCTGGTTATATTTTTATGAGTAATTTAATGCGACATTGCAAACAGCTTTCGATGTGTGTAATGTAAATTAATTTCTTCAGGAGGGAGGCCGCAAAGAGCGGGGGGGGGAGCATGAGTGGAGAGGGAGCCGCGTAAAGACCTTTCCATTCACGCGAGCTTGATCTCTCTCTACCGCTAGTCATCTGTTATTTCGAATCCCCCTGCCACTGATGAACCCCGCAGTGCCACGAAACCGTACCAAGACCGGACTTCCTAGGCCCACTTACCGGAAAAGAAAGGGAAAAAACTACAATTTGACGGTTGGAACCTTGTGGTTTATTTGTTACTAGAAAAAAATTAAAAAGCGGACAGTTTAAAATAATGCATTGAAATATCTTTTTCAAATAGGATTACCTTCGATTGGCCTTACATAAAATCAAATTATTGTTCTGAATGAAATATTGTAACAGTGTTAAAGAATTAAATGTGTTTTTTCCCCCAAATGTAAATACTTAAGATAAGTTATTATTTTCATAAAGTAATATTCGAAAGATAATTTTTTTATATTTAAAGGAAATTCAAATTTATTATAATAATAATAAGTATATCGAATAATATATTTAGCATTTAAATGAACCCGTTTTAGTATAAAGTTAAATTTTAAGACAAATAATTAGCAAAATAATTTAAATAATTATAATTATCAATTAAAAATAATATAAATATGATAATTGTGATTTAAAATTAATATGTATTTGAAGATATTAACTGTGCATCCAAATTAATTAACTAAAAATAAAACTATTTTCAAGCACAATTATAAAAATTAATCGTTTTGATTTAAAATATTTTTTAAATATTTTAAGGATAAAGTTTTTAAAATCTTAAATATATTTTAAAAATTTTAAAATTCAACACTTTAATAATTAACTGTGATTGTAAATAAATGAATTAAAAATGAGATTTTCAAGTACAATTATGAAAATTAATCGTTTTAATTAAAGATACATTTTTTAGATTTTTAATAAGAAAGTTTATTATACACGTTAATTATTTAAAATCTTATGCACATTTTAAAAATTTTGAAATCAGTGACAAAAAAACAATTATTTATGTTTAAATAAAATTGTTATAAGTTTTGTGTTTATTTTAATTGTAAAAATATTAAGTATGTCTTATTTTGTTTACATAAATATATTATTCCATCATAGCAATAGACATTAACAACTTTTCTATTTTTTTAATGGTTTTAATCTTAACTATTTTTTAACAAAAATGTGCAATCATCGAAAATTACTTATTTTACTAATAACAGTTCTTAAAAAAACACACATTATTAATCTTATTTTTATCTTCAAAAAATTAATTACATGTTTCTTTCAAGAATCACCTTAAATATTTTCCTTGTCGAGTTATTCCTGTTACTGTTTACAACAAAACAATAGAAATAACTTCATTTCAAAAAATAAAACAATCGAGAAAATAAAAAGTAACTAATCAGATAATTACAAGTTGAAAACAATAATATAAACAAGGTAAAAATGTAGCAAATTACTCATTTTGCGGGTTTCACATTTAGGGAACTATTTTTCTTCGCTTGCTGTCCATGATATATGATCAGCCTGCATGATCAGTCATTCGCAAAAGGGTGAAAATTATGCGCTCGTCACGCTGGTAAATTGTTATTGGGAAACGCTATAAAAATTGAGTACCCGCAAAAAATTTCTTTTAACAAAAATGTATAGTAAACACTTAATATATTTTTACAATTGAATGGTTTTTCTCATACATTCGCTTAGTAATTTGCAAATAAAAATTTTTATGATTTTCTTTTTCAATGTAAGTGTGAATTGCGACAATAATGAGACATTTCCATAAAAAGGTAAAAATTTGAGATAATTGTATTTGAAATATATATTTCTTATGATAGTAGAGTGGTGTAAGTGTGATTATGGTTTATTTTAAAATAATTAAGACTATTTCATTCAAATGTTTTAAATTATTACTCAAGTATTATTTTTATTATTTTCATGCGTAATTAATAGTTTATATAATATTCCATGTAGATAATATTCTTTTGAATTTGTTTATTAAAAGGTATTACTTATACATAAAAATATTTTAATAATGATATCTTTAGATATCAGTATCTGCTGATACTAAAATTTGAAATTGTTTACAAGATGTACACATTGGATCTGAAAAATTTACGAATGGTCGAATGTACTTAAATTAGAAATTTTTAGGACACTAATTACTCTTTATTAGAATACTCACATGAGTTATCTTCATAATGAGCATGATACTGTTCATTTAATAACAGTGCTAGTAAGAAATGTGGTCTACATTTCTCTCTCTTGTTCTCCTTAAATAAATGTAATTCACTTTTATAAGAAATGCATTAAGTGCTATTTTCAATACAAATATAGTAATTTAGCTTGTTTGTTTACCGCTCAATGATCATTTTCTATACATAAAGACTAATAAGACCGGGACTTACCGTTTAAAGTGGTTTTTGGCCCACTATAAAGATTCAAAACTAAAATAAACAAATGCAATCAATTTTACAATAAAGATCTTAATTAAGATCATGATAAAATTAATGAAAAAAATAGCGTTTTCAGATGTAATAATTCCTTGCTTGAATCTCAGTAATTGGATTAAACTTGAAATTGTAACTTTAGTAATAGAATATAGTTTGTTTTTTTATTACTGACTACGTATTATTATAGGATTTTTATATTTGATGAGATGCCATAAGGAAGAAACCCGGAAGATTTTCAAACACTCACATCGAAAGATTCGGATTTTTCAGTTGTTCTCAAATGTAAGGTTTATGAATAATAGTTAAATTTCATCTCATTGACGTCTACTAAAATATAAAGAAGATTTCATCAACAATATATATTATATACATTAAGCATTATACATTGGAGTGAGTTGGTATGTATATTGAAATCTCTTAACAAATGGACTTATATTTGTGTCCTTGTTGATTTACACGTTAAAATATGAGTCATTTTTATACATAAAAAAAGAAATCAATTTTATTCAAATATTCTGTGTAATACTAAAGGAGCAAAACCAATCGCTTTCATTTGCTTAAGCTCAAAAACAAAATCGAATTATTGCTCTTTTTTATTGAGAATAGGAACTGCACAATGCTAAGTTTTAACATCTGATTGCAACTCCATATCGGATATTGTAACTAAACCCATCATTTGTGGTTTCCAGAGTCCGTTTGCTTACTTTACAGATTGCAGAGTGGCGATGCCTGCACCACGCCCATCCATTTCCTCCCCCCCAACGCTGCTATCCGAGCTTTAAATTTGACCACAGCTAAAACCATAAAACATAAGGCTAATTTAATACCTGTTCCTAATGATGTTTAACAGGTGCGCGTGCCATCCAAGATACTTTTTTCCTTCTTCATATCGTTGGCAAATCAGAATCCAAATGGCAACTTGAGCGTTAATAAATCAAATCGACAGTTTAGAGGAATTGCAAGAAGGAGAGGGACAACTCACCTCCACGGTGGGTAATATTACTGGTATTGGCGTGCCGTTAATGATTTTTCTTATGTCATCCATCTTGCTGCAAAGAAAGGGCCCCCGGGTATGACTCGAAATATGAGATGATTCAATGTCAACTTGTCATCAAAGATAGACATATCTTCTATATTTTTTTTCATCATTTTCTTATAGAAATATAAGATATCACAAGAAAAGATTTTGTGATTCACTAATATACCTGTCAAAGTATTATGTAAAGCAGAAGGAAGAGGGGGGAATAGAAATTGGAATAAAGAAAGATGATATGAATTTTCTTATCATTAAAAAATGATGCATATTTGAAGTTTTGTGATTTGAATTATGTATGAAATAAAAACGTCTTGATAATATTTAATAATTTATATTGTAAGAAAACTGTATTTAAAAAAAGCAGTGATTGCGAGTTATTTAATTATTGAGAAAATGCACAAGGCTCTAAAAATACATGTATATTTATAACGTGGTACTTTTTTTAAAAATTTTAAAATTAATTATTTTTTACATATAAATATATAAGGATTAGCAAAGGGATAGTTTTATTTCAAATGGCAGAACAGGATTATAATTGGAATTTTTTTTTTCGTCCTTTTTCCAGTTGCAGTTAGAAATCAATTTTAAAAATGTTTATTAAATATTTATTCTTTCAAGTAAATTGGCTGCAAATGACCTTTATTGTATGTGCCCCAAAACTTTTCAAAAGTAGTTAGATTTATTTAATATTAAAATATGGAAAAAAAAAAGGTGTGTCCCGACCTCTTTAGTATAACTAATCTTACGGGTGATTTAGCACTCACAAGAAATATTTTTATGCCGAATTATTTCGAAAATGTGTCATGACAATAAGCTGGTACTTCTTTTTACATGATAGTTAAAACTGCTGGTATTTCGAATTTAAATATATAATTTGTAGATTCATTAAATGTAATTATTATTATTTTATAAAGTTATTGAAAATTCTTAAAATTCAATAATATATTTTAACACTTTAAGAGCAAAATCTTCTAAAATCCATTAGTACGCATTTAATTAATTATATGATTGTTTATGCATACTTTTGAAGAGCATAAATGAATGTGATTTTAACATTCACTCAGTTTGACTACTATTGACTTAATATTTCTTATAAACGGAAGGGCTAGAGCATTTCGTTTAAAGTGGATTCTAAGGTACTGCAAACATTCGCACCCAAAGTGAGAATCGAACCTAAATGTGTTGATTTGAAGAACAGAACGCTATTATTTCAACCATACACTTGGTTATAAGAGAAAGGAGAAATAATATCAGTTTATATTGTTATAATCTATTTATTTCCCTGTATTGAATTTTGTACAGAATTAATAATATTTATTTCCAAGAAATCGTTAACACTTTTGTTTCCAAAACTTTGCTTCCTTTAAAAAAAAAAAGGAATTCATAACAAAATTATTAACGTAAAATAAAAAGATTAAAAAAATTTTTTATAATTGCTTAGGAAATATTTTTATTTTGATGTGGTCTTTTTCCAATCACATTTATAAGAAATAGTTGATTTATTTTTAATTTTTTCATTCGATGCTTATGAAATTAAGAAATTTAAGTAATACTTCATTCATTCCTAATTTCTACCTAAATCCCACATAAAGCCAACTGTTATTTTCACAAACAGGAAAATTTGCTGTAAATGGAGAAATAATAGGGTAAAATCCTCTTTCTATTTTCCTCGCCAATAATCAAATAATCTAAGCGGATAAAAAAGTCGAAAGTGCTACCGACAAAATAATTCAAAGCGGTATTCTACAACATCGAGCGTATAAATTTAAGCAAAAATATAAATAAATAAACAAGGTGGAATGTTAAAAGAAAAAAAGGACCACTTTCATAATGATAATTCGGGTGAATCGTTTACACGGAGTACACGACTCCATGCACCAGTGATGGCGCGCATAAAGTTCTCTTGGTATATATTCTCTCAACTTTTTATTTTATTTATCATTATTTTTTTAACCGCTGGGGCTATAGTTATTCCATTCTGTCCAAGGCTGGAAATATTTTTTTATTTAATTCATTTATTTTTCTGCCATCAAAAAGGAAGCGAAAGAGATGCTCAAGGTAATGATTTTCATTTATTCATTTCATTTCTTTCTAATGCGCAATACCGTGCAACGTTTAAAATTTCACGCCCCGACCGTCGCGCTCGGTTGCTCGAACACCGGTGACACTCATCATTTAAAAAGTAATATATCCTTAGAGATGCACATTTTTTTTTTTTCTCAATTGAGTCGCCTGACATTCTTCTGCAAATCACACGGCGGTTTTCCTTTCGTTCGCTTAAATATCAGTTCGCATATATTTGTTTTATTTAAAAAATGAAAAAAATTTTGAAAATATGTATTAAAATAAGGAGTTATTTAGAGCTTAAATAAAACAATTTTTCTTAATTATTAAATTTAACATGTTTCTCAAAAATGCAAAATTTATTAAAAACGTTATAGATTCTTTGGGCTAATTTTTTTTCAATCTATCATTGCAATATTTTAATCAGATAACCTTGTATCATTTTCTATTGTTTGGTTTTTGTGACATTTACGGACAATTCTTTCTGCGAAAATATATTTATAAATGTATCTCAAAAGGAACTCTTGAAAGCTTCCAAATATACACATAGTTAGATGTGCGTTCATAAAGCAAAAATACATTGTTACACAATTTAATGATAGCGAAGATCAAACTAAAAATGTTCAGGTCCCGAATTTCCTGTTTTACAATGCCATTGTGAAATTTAGTTCCTTAAATATTATACATTTCAATTAAATTAACTACTTTCAGATACAAGAACGCATAAAATATAATAAAAGTTTTTTTTATTTTTGTTTTATATATATATATATATATATATATATATATATATATATATATATATATATATATATATATATATATATATATATATATATATATATATAACTAATACATTGTTATTTGAAATTATTACGAATAATCTACACTCGAAGGCTTGTTTTTCGATCTTTGAAATTTTGTAAAAAGAAAATTTGCAGGATTGGACTAGAAAAAAAATAATAATTGCCTTTAAAAAAATCATATTATTTTGTTTTCTATTTCTTCATTTTAATGCTGCTATTAAGAGTTCTTTATATTCTTTTAGTATGTATTGTACTTGTTAACTACAAAGAGTGAGAAAATTCCTTTAATAATTTGTGCCTAGGAGTTTCTAATTTATAGTTATGAGAATCAAAAATATATTTAAATTAAAAATCATGTTCTTATATAAGATAAATAAAAATCATTTTAAGTTAAAAGCTTAAATTTTTCTCTTAATGATAAAATATCATTCTTTCTCTTCTAAGAAAGAATTAATAGCAATAATTGTACACAGAATAACCTCTTATTATTATTTTAAAAAATTGTTTAAAATATAAGCAATTGAAGTTGCATTTACTTGTCACTCTTAGTAAATAACTTAAATAAAACAATGAGTAAAAATTAATAATTGGTTTTTTTGACAGATTACTTGTAATTTATATTTCATTAAAAATGTATTAACACTCGGAATGTCAAATGTTTTTTAGTATAAATTACCCGATAATTTCTAATATAATTAGTGCAAAAGTATGGTGAATTCAAAAACATTATTCTTACAGAAAATAAATAACTTAATTAATTCTATAAATTTATTAATCTGTTTCCAAAACCATCATTTCTTTATTTTTTACAAAATATAAGCCACAATTGGTTCAAATTTGTGGACTGTGAACTTTAGAAAACTAAAAATATCAAAAATCAAAAAAGAGCTGCCTGTTTCAATCGAACTGAAACATTTCCTAAACGAGTAACATTGTAATGCTTTAATTTAATTTAAATTGTTATGTATGCATTTCTACTCAGTAGTAAATAAGGTGAAGACACTGACAGCAGAAAAACAAATCGGTAGCCTAATAAGCCTTTTTCTAAACTCGATATTAAAAAAGGGGGATTCCAATCACAAAACCGGGTAGCTCTTTTCTGAACAGAAATCTTTACCCAACCCTCCAAATGATACCCTGTCAGTGACGGCATAACCGTCAAAGTTGATTCAGAGGCGGCATTCAAGTCGGACTGTCATTTTCACACCTCGCATATATCTAGCTGGAGATCATATATCTGCGCAGTCGACTGCCGTAAACGAGGAAAAACTAAAAAAATTAAACAGATATATGATAAAAAACGTGATGTATCTAAATGACAGCTGATATTAATACTAGGTTAATGGCAGCAACTTGCGCTCGGGGCCGCTATTGTTTGATTCCAAACGTGACGTTTAGAAAAATCGAATAATGTTACAAGCTGTTGGGAAATTAGATTTTCTTTGATTCCGGCGTTAATATGCATTTGATTTTTCCAAAGCATAATAACACCTTTAATCGGACTTAATTAATAGGCGGGGTTCACAACCTAGTCGAACCTGTTGTAAAACTGGGGATTTTAAAGCGTAAAAAAGAATGGTACGATTTGGGCAAAGAATTAGGATTTGATACTGGTTATCAGGAAGGAGAACATGCTCCTTATTGTAAATAGGTAAAAACCTACTTGCAATAATTGTTAAGAAAAGATGGATTTGTTAACAAACTAATTACACGTATAATAATTATATGTATGATTTTTCTATAATAATCTGAATGATTTTAGGAAAATAAATTATATTAATTAATAAAGTTAATAAGTAAAAGAGTTCGAATATTGTAACATCTTATTATTCCCTTTAAACTTTAGGAAAATCTTTCTTTTTAATATATATCTATTAAAAAGATCTATATTAAAAAAGGAAATTATTATTATAAAAACTATAATTATTGCACAAGTAGGTTTATATATAGTCAGTTTTTAAACAGAAAATGGAATATACATTATATGATTTACGGAAAAGGATTTTATTCTTATACATTTTTTTTCATGAATATATATATATATATATATATATATATATATATATATATATATATATATATATATATATATATATATATATATATATATATATATATATATATATATATATATATATATATATATATATTACAAAGCTTACTTATAGGCTTAATTGCGATACTCGAACTTTCTAATTTATGTTATAATAACACCCTCAATGTTCTCTTATATAAGGTAATGTAACTGGTTCTATAATTGTACACTGATCTGTTTATTCGTACACATAATCTAATTTCATTTTCAAAATTTTGATTTATGAAAACCTGTTATACAGGCAGCAAAAAATTATATAAATTATAAAGACTTTATATATTTAAACTTTACACAGTGTACAAATTATTTTATAATTGGTTGATTCAATAATATATAAAAGTTTAACAGAACATTAAAAGATGGAAAAGCGCTACTGTTGCAGTAAAATTTTCCTTAAAAATTACTGTCAAGTTTTATATAGTCCATTTGTCGATATATATAATAGAAAATTTTATATAACATACAATTTTGTCATTTATATTAATATTATCTTTTACTATCCCGTCAACGTTGTAATCTATGACAAAATGAAACATTTTTTAAACTGAACAAGAAAATAGACTAAAATGGAAAAAAATCTTGAAAACTAACAATTTTTTAATCATTTTTGCAAATTTACATAATATATTGCAAATAACATATCTCAAAAGAAACAAGCAATTAAAAGGTACCGGAAGAGCTTTCATCGTGTTTATGTATTAATAATATAGTTCTGTAACACTTTCCATTTTAAATTTTAATTTCCATTTAAAATTTTCCATTGTAACAAATAGAAAACGAAATTTAAAAAAAATCATGTTTTAAAAACTAGAACTATTTCATATTTTAATAATACTAAGCATATCTGAAAAATTCAAATGAAAATGTTCAGTTTGAGAAATTTAATTAAAAATAGTGTTCTAAAACTGTTTAATGAAATCATCATTTTGCAGTAAGTACATTGATTAATCTAAGATGTGAATTACATTTTACTTTAAGGATATTTTGAATTTAATTACAAAGAATATTTGAAGTAAAATAGGAAGATAAATAGGTAAGTATATTTTTCTACCTATAAGGAATATTTACTTTAATATAAATAATACATATTTGCAATAGCAAATGTGCAATAAATAGCAAAGCAAAAAGATTACAAGAGAGAATATTAAATAAGTGTAAAAGTTTTCATCAAAATAAATCATCTATATATTAAATTTTTTCTATATACTTTATGTAATTTACATTAATTAAATAAACTTTATAAAAATAATTTATTTCTTTTATTTTAAATATTTCGTTTAAATAACTTGGAGAAAATTTAAAATCTGCAAGTTAAAGCATAAGAAAATTTTATTATTTGGAAACTTTATATCATTGGAAACGAATAAATACTTTGCTGAATTGAGAAGAGAGCTCATTAAGCAATTTTGAAAAATTCGTATATATATCCTCATTCATAAACTTCAAAAATAATTTTCATTAAGGAAACGCTCTTGCAAATTGATTGTTTCTCATAAAAACATATTGAAATACATGTAAAAAAATATTGCTACCGAAATAATATTATTTAGATTATTCAATAACTTTTTGTTCTAGTATGTAGCTTATTTTTAAATAAAAGTTTTCAAACTCGTTTTGAAATACATTAAGAATTTCTGCTATTAACTATGAATTTATTATAAGATTATAAATTGTATTCAATCTGATGTTAATTATAATCAGTAAAAATCAAGTAATATGTTTTTTTTTATCAATACTCTTGTTATAATCAAATTTAATAAATTTATTTAGGTAATTTGTCATAGTTACCGAATTAATTTATTATTTAATTAATGATAAGAGTCATCGTTACATTCTCAAATGCAATATTTTGAAATTCAAAAAAATGTTTTATTTTTATAATTTCATTCTAACATACAAAACATTTTGTAATAAAAATGCACTTAAATTATAAAATAAAATTTATATTAGCTCTATAGATTTTTATCTCATTTTATTTCATTATTAATTGTTGACAAGGAAAAAGTCTTATATATATATATATAATATATATATATATATATATATATATATATATATATATATATATATATATATATATATATATATATATATATATATATATATATATATATAATAACCTCAAAATGCAATTTATGAAGGCATTAAGACATTTGATTGGCATTGAATTTCATTAATATTGACACTCATTTGAAAATATAATTATTTTTATAGATTTGAAATTTCTTTAAGAAACATAAAATGATTACTTCATTCATAAAATATGCTTATTTATCGTCGCTCTTTTCATTAATTGAAAATTTTGAAAAATCACATAAAATTAAAATTAAGTTATCAAAATTTTGTTTTTTAACTGATTCTAGAATTTTTCCCTAAGCAACAATTCTTATGCTATTATTTTAAATCAACTATAAATTGGTATGTTTTTGTACCAATTTATATTCATTTATAGAAATGAATAAATGTAAAGACGAGATGTGAGAAACTTGAACTATTTGAATTTGAAATGAGATGTGAGAAACTTGAAGTGTCGAATTCACGAAATTTTCAATACTTTTTAACATTTTAAATAAAAAAAATGAAAACTCTAATTCTCTTACTTATTTCCCAAATCAATAAAATAAATTTAAATTTGAAAATTACCTGACGTCGAAGATATTACCTAAGTTACTGAATTTAAATGCAACGAGATAATTGAAATCCGCCGAACTAATAAAAATTTAATTTCACATTATTTATTTCATTATTGAATTCAAGCAAAATAATCACATGTGTGATTTCATTTGCAGTGTTTCTCATATATTGAAACCAGATGATATAATAAGGATACATAAAATGACAATTTGAGACAGGTTAATAGAGAATCACTACATAACATGGAGCATAAATCATGATACTAGGAAATTAAAGCAAACAAAGCCAATCTTTGTTAGTTAAATTTAAAAAAAAATCAATTATTTTAAATGAACATTGCTTAAATTAAAATATTGAATTGCAATTTTTAATCAATATTTATTATTGGACTCAAAATTACATTTCGAATCGGGAGGTTTTAATATTTTTGGATAGAATGCAAAAGACTTTAGAAAGATTATGAGAGTAGACTTTTAAGGCTATTTTTTAAGCTTCATATTATTTAAGTGTCCCATCACGAGATAAAAACATGTGTCACTCACCATTAGTGACGTCTCTTGACTCTTCGTCTGACACTTCCCCGTCCTCAGCGTCGTCTTCGAGGTTCGGCGAGTACTGACCGTCCCCATTGGGCCTCCGAATGTCCAGAAGGGGTCTGTAGAAAGGTGCCTGATGGGGGTGCAGAGAGTGGTGCAGGACGCTGAGCGGAGGCGCTGGAGGGCCCGCTGGCATAGGTGGGCTAGAGCCCAACGGCGGACTGAAGTTTCTCTGTCCGGACCTCTGGGCAGCCGGACCGCTCAGAATGTCTTTGATGAGGAAGGACGAAGGGGCTGCCGTGGAATTAGGTGATGGCATACCTGCGATGGGACGCATGATTTCGGAGTTCAGTCTGTTTTTCTCGTCGGTGGGGTGCTCCTCGGTGGAAGAGTGGCGATCCGGAGGCATTGGCTTGTGCAATAAGTCGACAGTCATGGCCTGCTGGCCCAGGTGGAAGGATGATCCCGTAGTTAAGTTCTGAAACAGTTAATTAATCAACGAAACCTCCGCCAAGAGAGCGAGATGAGGCTATGCCAAGAAACAACACTCCAACCACACTGTTCCCCTCTCAAAGATTGAGCTTCAACTGAATGAAAACGCCGGGTTCCAAGACCCAATCGTCCCGCTCGAGGGTTGAGTTTTGGGAGGGTAGATGTCTGCCCAATGGTAGAAGAGTCAGAAACCTGACGTCATGAGATTGGGCACGGAATAGGCCAATTATAAACGTGAGTGCGTCTGGTACGGCCCATTGAAGGCGTTGATCTATAACTGGAAAAGGATGGTAATTTTTGTTTGTTTTAGCTTTTAGATTTATTTATTTATTTTATTGTTATCAGTTCCGCTTGGATATAGAATTCGATGAAGATGATCCCGTGGGAGGTAAATACAATTCAAACTCTTTTATTTATTTATTTTTCAAGTTCATCAGTTCACACTTCCTCAAATCATCACCATTTCGGGTTACTTAATTTTATTCCTGGATTTTTCTAATTCGTTTGTTTTCAGATGCATTTCATAATTTCCGTATTCTTTATTTTAATGTAATTCATTTTTTTCTGAATATAGAATTTTTTAGTTTCTTAAAAATTTTAATTAATAAGATATTAATTATAATAGGAGATTAAATTTTAAAAAATTTGTTTTTTTTTTAAATTTTACAGTTCTTTTCTTAAATTAATTATGTCCGGACTCCAATTTTTAATTAAAAATAGCCAATTTTTAAATCAATAATTAATATTAAGATAAATATGAAAAAATATTCATTACAAATATGCATAAATTTAATTAACATGCATTAATTTATATTCTTGCTTTACAACAAAACATTCGTCCCGATTGTTTAAGCTTTTAATTTTACATTCAAACAATAAAAATTTATAAAACTTATTAAATATTATAAAAACACTTGCATAATTAACGTAAAAATTAGCATTATTTTGTATATAACCTAAATCTTTAAAAAATTACTATAATATGTATTTTTGCATATAGATTATCTATTAGATTTTAAAATTTATATTTTTTAATTAATATTTTTAATTAAATATAAGTTAGGTTTCTATCTCCAAATTTTCGCAATAAGATATCAATTACTTTGTAAACCCATTCAAATAATTTTGGAATGTAAATTTTCAAAAATTCGATTTTAAAAATAAAATTCATAATTGTCTTACTCCGCAACAAACAATCGATATCAGCTTTGAAATTTTTTCTTATTTCCATAATAAACTATTTTTTATCAAATCAATTTTTAAATTATTATGTATATAAATTAATTTTTATGTTTAGTTTATGATGATTGTGTGTGGTTTATTTTATACCATTGACACTTTTTTATTTACGCTATTTTATCATAGATTTGATTTCTTTATAATTACTGCTCATCATAATGCTTAGTTTTTATGTAATTTGTTTATAAGTGCTTATAAGTCCCATTGCTAAGTAATCAAAAGCATCCACAGAAATTATGTTCCTAAAAGACGCTTTAAGAAAGGAATAAATAAAATAAAAATAAAAACTTTTTTTCTTGTAAGTCAAAAAATTTCAAAAACTTCAAAAAATTACCAATTTCAAAATCTTTCCCATTGTTCAACCGTGCCTGTGATCAAACCCACTATCTTCTAGTTCGAAGATCAGGATTCTATTGAAATATGGCAATATGCATTGCTTCCTAATATGTTAAAAGAAATTAAATTCTGACCATTGCAATAATATTTCAAAATTTCCGGATAGTTTTGGAATTGCAATTTGCAAATGTAAAGTGCCTTTAGGCAATTAACCTAGTTAAAAAATAAAATTGATATCAATAACAGAGTTTCAGGGGGATAATTTTAAAGTATAATATTTAAAAGAAGATAATTATCTTACATACAATAGACATGTAGTTCCTAAAAAGTAACATTCATTCTAAAGTAAGAGTAATTTCCCAATTTCAGCTTATTTTTCCCCAAGTTGTCAGTTTCCAAAAATTTACATTTGCTCTTATTTGATAGCATATTAATTTTTACTGATTACGTATTAAAAAAGGTCACAGAATATACTTATAAAATTCAACAAAAAGGATTATCAAGAAAAATAAAAGATAAAAAATTTTTGTTGAATTTTGTATTTAAACAAGAGTTTCACCCAAATTTCATATGAATAAATCTACAGTATTAATATCACGAAGAAGAAAGATTTCGCTTCATTTTCTTATGCGATTTTCTCCTTTAAAATATATCATAGAATTAAACATATAAAAACATTAAATATTTAGCAAACTTGTAAATTTAAACTAATATATCAGTTTTCAGTTTAAAAATCTATTAAACTAATTTCATATTGATATATTTATAGAAAATTTTTAATGCAAAATAAAGATTACAGTAAAAACTATTAATAGATTTACAGATATATTAAATGATTTCCAAAATATATCTCTTTTCAAGGTGGGTTCAAATATACCCAACCATGCGTAGAAAGATAAGTTAACCCACCTTGCTCAAGTCTTAGTTTTTAACCCACAACCACAGTTTTTAACCCACCTTGCTCAAGGGCTTCGTTGTAATTATCGAAAATTATAAATTCTAATATCAACTTAAGCAAATATTTCCTAAAGTTGGCCGAGGCACATTAATTAGGTTGTGGTCGCAATGTCTTCCGTGTGAAATGATACCTCTAAGTATGAAAGATTAAAGTGTTCAGGAGTCTTCACTTTTGGTCACTACTTCTAAATCACGAATAACCCAATCGCCTGCTTTCCTCAAATTGGTAGAACCAAACTCTCAGCTAGAAACTCGTGCAAAAAAGTTGAAACTTTATTATGTATCATAGTTTTAAATAACTTTGTTTTTTTATATAATATTTAGTTGCAGCCTATGCTCTGAAAAACAAAGTATATATATATATATATATATATATATATATATATATATATATATATATATATATATATATATATATATATATATATATATATATATTCTTCCCTCTTTGGACTTTATTTCTTTTATTTAACACAATACCATTTAGTATCATTATACATTTTTTCTTTTAAAAGAGCTTATAAAATACACTTGCTACTCTGTCGACCTATCATCTTTACATTAGATTTGTCTTCTATCAAGGTCGCATTAGCAAGTAATAAAACCTCATTAGGATAAATTCGCTTTGCTTGGCTTTTTATAAAGCTTTTTAAAGGCTTTTTATTTCTCTGAGTTGAAAACTGCAATGGCTCAGTTATCATATCGCCAAAAATTTGCATCGATTCTTAAGATGATTACAGAATTAATATAATTTCTTTTCTGAATGTCATTGAAATTTAAATACCAATGATTTCTTCTTCATTTGCTGCTAAATATACTTTCTCATAGATATAACTGTTTGCTGAAAGATAAAAGGGCTACTTATTTTGAAGTAACAGTTACTGTACTTGATTTAGTTCACAACTCAAATAAATTTCTCAGATAAATGATTAGCTTCTAGTTCAATCGTTAGACTTTTACCTAGGATAAGTATTTATTGAAGTGGCCCGATTTAAAACTGTAAATCTAGGCTAAAGTAACTCCAGTGTGGAATTAAAGTGAGTTTAGACCCTCTATCAAACCAGTCACAACGCAAAAGTGGTATGACGATTTGAGATTTGGAAAAAATTTCGTGATAACTAGTGTTAATTTCTCTCCTTATTTAGTTACCTTTTATTTTCAATAGGACAAATAATTTCTTTTGAAAGAGATTTATTTTATTTCCAATATATTTTTTTGTAATTTTTTGTTTTTCTATGAATTGTTTCATTAAGTTATTATTGTTTCATATATTCCCCGACGTTTTGTTAAACAAAAAATTGTTTCATACAAATAACACTAATTACTGGGAATTATATGCACGAAAATTTTCATATTGTTTATAGCAATCTTATTGTTACATTATTTAATGTACAACATGTGTTTTTTTATATACCTTTGCATTTATCACACAAATAGATAATTTTTTGAGAATTATTCAGTTACTCAATTTAGAATGATCCTGCTAAAATAAGCACAATAAAAGCTATATTTAATGCGTTTATTATGACATAAACAATATAAGCCAATATTTTATAAGGTATTATTATTATAATGTATATAACTATTTGACACAAATTATAATGTGAAATCAACAAATGTATTATTTAAAGTTAAATAAATTGAGAGCACTTTATGAAAAATACACTTTTGTATATTTATTAATCTAAGTCCATCGAATTCTATAAATCTTTGAGGGAAAAAAATGTAAAACAAGAGTTGATTGAATTTATGCATTTGAAATATGTAATTCTGTGAATGTAAAACAATATCATAACTTTTTATTCACAGCTTCATTTATTTTAATAATTACGTTTATTAAAGATATATTATAATTTTTTAAAATAGTATTTAATAAAAAAATTCAAATATTTTGCCGGTTTATTTTCTTTTTCAGCTCAATGATTTTAAAACTATTCTAAATTGAGCACGAAAACTATGGTAAAAGTATAGATTTTTTATGTTTCATATATTTATATTAAAATTTTTCAACAGACCAAGGTGTGAATATTATTATATCTATTATAATATAGTGCAGATAAATAATATTATATATTAATGCTGAGATAAATCTGTATGAAATTATTCTGGTATGAAGTTTCAAGTTGTATTGCTTTTTCAATTTAAATTTTTTTTTAACGTGAAAAACTTTATTACAGAAAGAAGAAAATTACATTAATTATTTTTCAATGTGATAATCCTGGTAAAATCTAAGCGTTTATTAAAATAAAGTTACACTTGTATTCATACAGACATACAAATATACCTAATATGACAGAACCAGAATACAGCCAGAACATATTATCTGTGAAATTCTCCCAAGAAATCAAATTACTGAAGATGATGCAAAATGTGCTTCAACAGATTATATACTGCACAGTGTTATGTCCTAAACTTTAAATTAGTAGACTAATCCTCGATTAGGATGAAAGATATTTAAAAAAAATAAGTGTGCAAATCAGATATTGAACTGATCGCTTGACTCAAAATTGCTGTGTATGTCTCCCCAGATTATGTTTGCTTATCACGCAATGATAATTTTTTGCAAAAGAGTACTATTTGACCAAGATTTTACTGTTTAATATGAATCCTGAATCATTACCAATATACAAGCTCGAAGTGTGATTTAAAAACACGAACTGTTGACGAGAAGAATGAAAAACTAAACATCTGGTTACCAACTCGGCGGTATGATTCCTGGAGTGTTCTAGTATGTCCTGGAGGTCATTGATAGCTTGTTATGTAATTTCAGTCAGACTTAACTTTTCAATTTTTCAATACAATTTTGTATTTTAGTAATTACAAAGATTTCATATTTCCAACTCTATCGAAAATAAATTTTGTCAAGTTTTGCTTAACTGAAACGGTACCAACAAGTATACTGTTTTTGTTTGTATGTACAGACATTAAGCAAATTTTTTCGTATAAAACGTCTAAACTAGTCCTGGTAACCTACTTATTTTATATAATTAACAAAATAAAATTTTACTACATTTTTTTGCGACAAATGTCGAGATAGTAACTCCTCCCAATATAGTTCCAAAACAAATTTATTTCCCTCAAATATTATGTTATTGTGTATAAATTATTTACATTCTACATTATATTCTCTTTTCAATTTTTGAATAAATTTTTTTTTCTCAAAATAGAAGGAAAATTTATGCGATGAGGTAAAACAATTTCAATTTACGAATCCCGTTCGTGATGGATATTCTTTGTAGCTTAAATGGGCCATGGCATATCTTCGTAGGTGTTTATACAAAACAGTATTTGGTAAGAGTTCTTAGCGTGCCTGTCTGTCATTACCAAACTGAATAGAGTTTACACAAAGACTGCACATGTGCCTCACTCTGTGTTTATTTTGTATTGCGTTGAATACATTTTCCTCCTTTCTCTGAAAGCAACTAAATGTCGTTATCAGGATTTTTTGCAACAATGCTTTACTTCTCATTGAGGAAATAACAGGTATTTGTAATTGGGATTACATGTTATTTTACGTCAATTAGATGCCTCTTTATTTTGATTTTGGGCAGCTAAATTAATTCTAACAAGAAATGAAATACATGAATTATACACTCGTTATTAAAAGTTTAACGAAAATTCCCAGAATAGTTATTGCGACAATACTTGAGGCTCGGGAAAGTATAATATACGGAAATGATTAGACAATTATAGTTTTGTAAAAAATCTGCCCGCATACAAATTAATGAATCGGATATATTAATTCGATAAAGGAAATATATATTTAATATAAGGAAATATCACTCCTAGAGAATATACAGCAATATGTGATTCTGCCAATTAAGCACTTAATCAATTCTTTAAGAAGTGAAAGCTATTGTTCTGCATAGCACTTATGAGCCCCGAAACGAAAATGGAGATCTACTACATACTTTTCCCAGTATTATTCGGATCCGAAGACTGTGTTAGTTATTTTAGGCAGTGAATTATTTCTTGTTTCGCCATATTGTATCCACAATGAATGATTCGGCTTTGTTACTTATAACGTTGTACTTTAGCCAATAAATCATTTACTTTACTTAATCACGAACAGTTCTCCATTGGTACACCTGGATGAATATTTAGGGTTGCAAATTGAAAGATCTGCAAATCTCCGCATGCCCATACATGAACACTAAATCCTCCATAACCCTTTTATTAATAATGATGTGTTCTAACTTCTATTTAATAAAGTGACATCAGTTATCCTTAATAACTTGGATTCAGTAATGAAGAGACCTTCTTTACTGATCAAGCGTTTAGTAGACCTGTTGACAAAACCACTGACACAAACATTCACTTTTGAGACATGTTGTGATTATGAGTGGCTTTAAAATGCTGATCATTTTGCTGTCAGATAATTTAATGAACTCTACTATCCAAGGTAGAAGTTGAAAACAATCTTAAATTATCTGAAGAAAATAAAAATTTATTTAGTTTTAGTTGCAGCAATATTTCTTTATGTTCATAATTACATATACTGGTCGTCAGTATCATAATAGCAATTTGACTTGAACTAAGTCTTCTGGATACTAAATTAATGGTTTTTAATTGTTACTAAAATGTGTGAACCACTTATACGACTCACATTTAACAATTAACAATACGTTTGTATTAACTTTGATCTTCCTCTATACTCCTACTTGTATTTAATCCCAAAATTCTGAGTTAAGCTATGCTCTTAAATCATTGTTACGAATTAGTTACATTTCTTGTTCCTGTGTAGTAATAAAATTCATAAAAATACAGATTGCTAATTTAATGTAATATACATACCCAATAAATTACTAATTTAATATAATTGCTGAGATTAATAAAATAAATTATCTGACATTCTCATAAATGCATTTCATCAAATCGTGTTTTGAAATTGATATCAACTACGTTTTAAACCAGTATTGCTTTAACCTTGATAATAAATTCAAATATAAATATTTTTTCAGATTATTATTACTCCTATTAAATGAATTATCGTAATGATATTTAACTTGTGGAATTTCTGTGTGCTAATCGCTGAAAGGGTATTTTTTGCATACGGGAGCTAATAGAATTGGGGATTCACAATTCTAAAGGAACCGATATATTTCGAACATTGAATTCTTATACAGGGATTGAGCCAACGAACTGCTGAATCAAAAGACAGAGCTTAAACTATTCGATATTTCTAAATTGTATACTTTAAATAATATATATATATATACATAAATTAAATATTTATTTTCGAAATTTTTAGTTTATTTTTTTATGTATAGTTGAATATCATAATTTTTTTATCACATTTTTTTATAATTTCTGTTTAAAAGAAAAAGAAAAGACAAGATAAATATGGTGTTCTTCTCCTACAGACGAAGATGAAACGGTGTCACCGTAAAATGACAACCCTCTTATATGAAATTTCAAAATAAGTAAAAATAAAGCAACATCATTACTTCAATCTCGACATTTTGATAGCCTTTTTTTCTACTTTAATCTCTTAAAAAAAACAGTGAAAAAATCCCGTTTAATCAGTAATAAAAAAAAGAACAAGAAATAATAAATTAAGGTAAATGGATCTGCTTCTGCGGCAGAAGTTAAAATTCGGCAAACTTGAAATTACAAGGTGACAAAGGCATTTCGCGCAAAGCAGTGGTCGCGATGAATCTCACTCAGCAGCTATAAGAAAAAAACCAAGAAAGGGTCAATTTCGCTTTTTCTTTTTTCTTCTTAAACGTTTATTCTCTTTTCTCTATTCACACTTTATATGAGGGTGGAGCAGCGCGCAGCAACTTGAAGCACGGTAGTTGCTTCCAGGCCAAGCGTCGGCCCGTACCTGCTTATTTCCGAAAAGGCTCCTTAAGTACCATAATCGTGGGAAGATAAATGCCGAGTCTCCTGACAGCTCAGGGTATTAAGGGTAATATTGGCAAGGGGGAAGAGGAGCGAAAACAAAGAGCGCTGGGGGCAAAGGCTTCTGGGAAAAGTGATTTTTCTTCTCTCAATTTGGGAGGACTTTCGTTAGAACTTCCATTTTCAAATTTTAAGTTTCCCAGTTTGTTGTCGAATGAAGTTTATTTTGTGCTTCTTACTAGAAAACAGCAATTGTGGTGGTTTTAAAGTGTTTGTTTACGTAGAGGAGCATATTCCACATAATAAGCAAAGCATCAACATATGATTGGATTGTTATTGAGTTTAATCATAAATGATTATAAAAATAAACAGCTGTAACTCGAATTTCATTTCTTATTATTCCATTATATATACTTACATTAAAAAATGATTGTTATTACTATTTTATTGATTTAATATTAATTTTTTATAAAAATATTTCAATCATCGTTGCCAAATTTAAAAAAACATTAAATTATGGCATGTAGTATTTACCATATTAGCTTTAAAAATGCATTTATATAAATTACAGAATAATACAGAAAGTGATATAATTTAAAATTAATCACATTTGCAATATCAAATAAATGCATATATTTTTTTACTTATTTTATTTTCATGCATATTATTTAATGCTTAAAATGTAACATATAATTTACATACATAATCAAGAAAAATAACTATAAAGGTAAAATTTCTTCTTATTATAAACTATCTTTGATAAATCGCTGCAATTTTATTTTATTTAAATAATCAATAAATTAAGCTTTGTGTAAATTGTGAAAGGAAAGTAAATCCAAATGATCAAACCATGATCATTTGGATTTACTTTGCCTGTTTATGCCCTGCGACTTTCTCCACACGAGAGCTAATAGGACTTACAGTTCAAAGTGAACTTTGAACCACTCCAGCAACCCTACCCAATGTGGGATTTGAACCCAAGAACTACTGAACCGAAGCCCAGATAGCTAACCATTCAGCTGCTAGGTATGTGTCAAGCAAACTATGAGGTGTTAAATTTATATTTCAGATATTCATAATAAATAAAAAAATGAGTGTGATTCTGATGAAATACTTATTTATATTGACAACTAATTGATGATAAAGTTTTGTGTTTCAGTGTTTCTCAGGCATTTTTAGTCCGTTTATTGCAAACGGTTCAATACCTTTCTCATGCTTTTAATTCCAAAAATACTCCGGATATTTTTTACCACCAATTTATTTCCCCTTATTGCAGGTTTTGTGAACTAATAAAAAGGTGTTGAATTAAATAAATCGACAATTTATCTCATTATATTGCTTTCATTTTTGAAGATGGGTTAAGTAGGGTTACATTGTATTAGAATGATTTAAGAAATTATGTTAAAAAATTAACGCGCTTTTAAATCACACAGAAGATGTTTTTAATTTTATTTACATTTATTTTATGATATAACTAAATAAAGAAAAGCTCGTAAAAATTCCGTAATAAAAAATACAAGATCCATCTTTTTTTTTCTTTCGGCATGAGTTTTATTTCATTTATCACCAAAATGGTTTTAAAGTATAAATTCATGATCAAAAATATTCTTTTGAATGATGTCTGAAGTCAGTTCCATATGTTTCTTTCCTCATTCTCGAGAATCGATGATAAAATCAATTCGAAATATTCTTGTTACAAAGGATTAGATATCCCCCAATTACTCTTCCGTTATGAAAAATGCTTTTGAGATGAAATTGTGACAAGGAATTATGATTTGTTTCGAGTATTGGCTAATTTCTTAAATGATTTATTTTTAGAAAGAATCAGTTTTCCACCTGAATTAAAATTTATGACAACTTAAAAAATTTTAAAAATGTTAGAATTTTTTTAATAAGGAGTGAGTTGATTAACCTAGTAAAGTATATCTTTTAGACATTCAAGGTTTTATAGAAATTAAAAACAAAGAATCCTTAATCCAAGATCATTAAAAAGTTGCCTGTTTAGGAAAATACTGATTCACCCAAAATATGACTTCATGACTTTCTCATCATAAGCCTTTAGATTTGAATTGCACTAACAAAATTTTGCTGAAAATATCCATCCTTTAAAATCATTATTAAAGTGGACAGGAATTAGAATTCGTACGATTTGATTTCTTCATCAAGACTGTTTCAAGAACAAAAGGGCAAAACTTTGGGAGCAAAGCTTAGGGTCTGTCATCTGCAAGTTCATTTAGTTTTTAAGATAACTTTGGAACCTTTACGTTCTTATCTATCTTCTATGCAATTTCCTTTACGTTTTGTGAGTCCCAATGGGATTCAAATATTGAATTTCTTTTTAAGCGCAATGAAGATTCATTGTCTTAAATACATTTTTACCAATCGTACGTCCTCGAGTGTGCAGTGGACAGCAAATAAGGCTTTTTTATTTATTGATATCATAGTCTGTAAAAGATTTAGCAATTCCTAGTTGGATGAACTATTAGGTAATGTCTGTACTTTCTACATTGTTTGAAACATTCTGTATTTTTAGAGATAGCATATTATTTAACAGAAGTATTAAACTCCTATCTTAAATATTTTTTCAAAAACGGTATTATTCCGATGCATCTTTACTTTAGTTGGTAATTTGATGGTATTACCTCATTTTGCCATTTAAAAACAAGTTTCATAGCTTTGGAATGTTCACTTTCGGATTATTTAAAATTTATTTTCTGTTTTATAAGACACTAATCTTGAGCAACCGTCCGAAGAACCTTGATTTCTTAAGCTCGAAATATTTAATATGTGAACACCGGAGGAGCAAATAAAACTCAATTGAATTGCTGCTCAGAATCAATTCTTAGTCTCTACCATGAATTATGTGATACGTCCATAGTTTTAATCATAGAAATTGTAGATAGCTGATGAATGGAATATTAACGTTGGAAAAGACTAAGATGATAGATTTTAATGCAATTATTCACAGCAAAAAATAAGTATAACAGGAATAAATTCTCTGTTTGATTTTATACATAATTCAGTAATTTTTAGTAGTCAACTCTAAACGCTGATGAGGGAATTTTCTCTAAAAGCAAAATTTCCTCATTTCCCAAAAACAAAGTAATAGCTCTTTCATCATTGGTTTCATTAATAGACTAATCAATTTTGAAATTGATAAAAATTTTAATTAAACCTGTAAACTTCTAATCGATATACATATATTTTTTCAAAAATCCCTAATTGTTTCTCGAAGCTCAAAACTGCCGCGCAAAATAAGAATACTGAAAATCCTAGTGGTGCCCTCTATTGAATGCCCTTACCACTATAGAGATTTCTATCGAAATCTCAGACATCGATAGCTATTCGATTTTTCTCTCCCAAGGACAATAAGCAATTTTTCTTTTTTATATATCTTTTACTGGTGGCAATAAAACAAGAATCTTTTTTCTATTTTTGTTTTAAAAACAAAATCAGTTTAACATTTACCAGGCATTTCTTTTTATTATAATGTTCTATTTTCTTTTTAAAACATGCTTATGTTTCCTCATAAATGTTTTAGAATCATTTATTCTAAATCTTTGAACTTGTAAAGTGAGCTATAAAAATATCATGAAGCAATTACAATCTTGCTTTATATTTAAAGTTGCAAATGTTTTCCATTAATGCTCATATAAATAGAGCCAATCCATTAGAGCTTTCATTTTATCAAACTTACAACGCAAAATATTTAAAATTTATTCATGCTTTGAATATTACCTATTTTGTTGATTGTGCTTTTTCTTATAATAAACTTAATTAATATGATTAAAAATACTACAAAGAGTTCTTACTTGTCATATATTTGTGTTAATCAAATTTCTTATTTTTTCAAATCTTAACAAATAATCCTAAGATAAAATATAAAAATAAAATAATATATATAAGTAAAAAATAAGTTATATAAAAATAAAACCCCATAAATGTGCGCAGTTAAATTTTCTTAATCTATTGGCCCGGCATCATTTACGTTCTCAGTCATCTCAATTCGAATTTCTTTAATTACATACGAAATTAATTCAAACATTTTATCCTTATAAAAAAAGTTTATTGTATTTCACATGATATATTACAATAGCACTATATCAAATCAAATTATTATTTACTTTGATTGATAAAAATGAAAGGAAAGACTTAGATTTAGCTTATTTTATGCCTGTTTTTGTACACTATGGCCGGTGCAATGAGAACAAAAAAATATGGACTGTTCTAAATAATATCTTATTACATTTAATTTTTATATAACTGCACTTAAATAATATATTAATAATATATCTAATTTAATTATTTATCGAACATAATTTTTATGACCACAACCACTCTATTTTCTTGATAAGAGATTACAGCTTTTTACCACGGTTAACAAAAGCGTTATTAGTATTTTCCCCCAATTTAGGAACTAATCAACATCAACACTCTGCATTATTTCTTTTCTGTGAGGCTCATAATAGATCAACTGTGTATTTTCAAATCCAGGTACTATCTTTGATTTAACAGTTTCTATAATAGCTATTACCATTGAGAGATAAACGCTGAAAAATATTTAAAAGAAATGTAGTACAGATTTAAAAATATATTATGTAATAGAAGGCATATGTTTTGCACATCTTTGTTGTTTACATTCGGGATTTGAATATATTGCCTCTCGAATTATATTTAATGAGAGTACAGTAATTAATTTTGATGTAATAATTTAAGATAATAATTATCACTGTCTCATTCTGTGTTATAATAAATAACATTTGAAGCAAATTTAGAGATGGTTGGCTGGATTTTATGGCGCCAGGTCAAAAATAAAAAAATATAAAAAAAACAACAAGCTGCTTTAAAAGTTAGATTTTGCGTAAAATTTTTTTCAAAACTCAATCAAGATAAAATATCAATAAAAATTTTTTAAAAATTAGTTAATTTGGTGAAATTGAATGCACACTTTTCTTACTGAGTGATTTCCAAGCATCTCTTTCCTCATTCTTTTTCCTCATTTCATTTTGCCAAAAATGTTTGACTAATATTAAAAAATAAGTTTGAATAATTATTAAAATCTCAAATATCTGGTCACCCATGGTAATTTTGTGAATACGAAATAATTATATGTCAGTGAAAAAAAAATAAAGTTAAAAAAAATTATAAAACTATAATCGAAAATAAAATTTTGATTTATAGTTTTATAATTTCCAAAAATTTACGAAGAAACAATGATTGAAAATTTATAAATTAAATTTTTTTGATGATTTTGTCATGTATTTTCTTTATGTTCCATAAAATACGACAACAAATTTTCTTAAATAATAAAAGAATTTAAAGTAAATTGCATAAGAAAAAAGATTTTGCCGTAAGATATACGATGTAATAAGCTTGTAATTTTCAAAACATAAAGGTATTTTACAATGTATATTTTCTATTGTACTAAAATTAAAAAAAAAAATTAAATTACTTGGAAAGTCGAATGCTTTTTTAACGACAAATAGAGTAATCATAATTTTAACACCCATCATTTTTACATTTTTATGACCTAATCAATTCCAAATCACTTCATAAATTAAGAAAAAAATCCGAATTTCAACCACAAACTTCTTTTTTTTAAAGGCAGAGAAAGACATTAAAATCGAAACAACATTCACTGCTATAACAATCTTCTACTTAATGTTTCTTTAATATATGTTCTCCATTTTTAAAAACATTAAAATACCTACACCTTTCTATTTGAGTCTGCACGTAGTTAAGACATCGGTAAAACTTTCTCTCGTTATCGTTAAAAGTCTTGACTCTAATATATCAAATGCGGGCGAGAATAATGACACCTTAAATGTGAAGTGTGCTGGCTTCTGCCACTTATGATCCACTTTTTGGAAGAAGCAAACTATAGTCAAGTCCGAAAAATCATAGACTTTAATCGCGTATGTCACATCATTCATATATATATATGTAGGATTTAATGATGTGCAGGTGCTTCCTGAAAAACCATTAAGATGTTAAAATGGGTAAAGTTTTGGTTCATTGTGACTAAGAAAGAGATACATTTTTTCTGAGCAGGCGTAATAATAAGTTGTTGCATTCACTTTTTTTTCCATGTTGATAATTTTTTCAAGCAGGCGATCGCACGAGAAATTGTTTTCTCTTTGATACATTTGTCTGCTTAAGAGTAGCGCTTGTTATTTATATACAGCATACGTGCTAGTTACTTTTTTGTTTTTCCATGAATGATTGAACTTATTGAAACTAATATTTACCATATTTCTTTTGTTTGTTAAATTAAATTTTAGTAAAAAATTCATTTAACACAAATCGAAATAAAGAAATAAGATAAAAACATTATTGGATAACCATTCGGCTACCAGTTCGATCTTATTGCTCTGGCGTGTGGACATTTGAAGTTTCCTGCATATGTTTCCTAAATATTTTTTAATACGGGCGAATATCTATATATAAAAACTCTCTCACACAAGATAATAAATTATCAATGACATAGACACATTACTACAGTTTTCCTATATTCACTCGCCCACTGGATGACTCTTATGAAGTGCGAAAAAGTAAACCAACAAAAGAAAATTATTTTTACAAAATTTTCTTGTGGAATCATTTTTCCATGACTGCAAATAAGAAAGATTTCATTGAAAACTGAAAACATTGCTTCATTTTCCTAGTTTATTTGAAAACAATATTCAATCATCTCGTATTCAAAAGTGTTTTCTTTTATAAACATTTATTTGCATGCGGAAATTCCTCAATATTCTATAGCATTTTCTAAGTCAACAGCTATTACTTTGTCCATGGTAAAAATAAAACTATTTTATTTACCCTAACCGTAAAAATTTCATAGTTTTTCAAAAAAGGAATGGAATTATTAAGCAAGATTTTCTTGGAAGCTCTAAATCTTATGATATAAATTAATATTTGATATTATATATTCAACTCAACTTTTAACCGCGTTTGTAAGGTTAGGGTAAAGAACGAATGAAAACAGTATTAAATTTTTAAAGCACCACAAATAAAATTTTCAAACAAAACAAGAAGAAAAAACTAAATTCCTTTTTAAATCGTTAACCATAATTAAAAACAGAAGAATTTTTGAAAGTGAGGATTTTATTTTCTTGACTTCTCTCAGTCTTGGCAGAATGTTTAGTAAACAAGTCCTTTATGAAGCACACAAATGTCACTTCACTCCAGATTTTCTTTATTCTCTGAGGAGGGTAACATTTATGATTTTTCAAGCAAATGATGGCAAATTAAAAGACTAATTGTCACTAAGCCATATCTGCCATACTATTTGTGCATAAAATGAATGAGGCACCTCATTTCTACAGCTAATTTATATCCCAGAATTCCTTGCAGCAAAATTAAGCACTGGAAACTGAATCAAAGATGACGAACCGAAAAGGAAGCACGAAGGAAAAATTAATTTTCCACTGATTACAATCGCAGGAATGAAAATGAAAGTTGTCATCTTTGTAAGAACACATTACTCGCTTTTATAAATTTCCCTTTTCAGGGCAAGTCCACTGTGCTAAAAGTTTATTAGTTCCAGTTCGGTTCCCAGCTTCGTGACAAAACTGTTCAAAACACATTGCTAGCGAGCCGTGAGGAAAGTTTAATTTAAGATTAAAAGTCCCTTTTCATTTTGAGCTTCAGAAAAACGCTTGGACGGCCATCTCCGCCCCTTGGCTTCTTGAAGAGAAAACTAAACTAGCCGACGGCCTCGCTTTTGTTTTAATTGCTGAAAAGAAAAACCCTTCACAATAACTTCTGTTGTTCTTTGCCGTTTTATTTATTTACTTTCAATGCGACCTAACTTTCAGCTTCTTTTGACAAACTAACAGTTAGAAGTTCCGGAAAAGCTTTGCGTGTTTATTCTTTCATGATTCAGTTCGAAGGGGTTTTTGTATTAACAAAACTCATTTGAAAGCTTCAAAATCCCACGATTGAGTTGTTAAAACGGAAGAGTTCTTTCTGATTTAAAATTTATTTCCTAATATTTATTTTATTTATTTATTTATTTTTTAGAATCAGTAAAAAATTCTCAAAACATTTGTTTTTAATTTATAAGGATGACGTATCCAGGCTAAAAATATAAAAGAAAATAATAAATTATATGACCCGCAAATTTTATAGAGAATTTTCACTTAAAAATTTCAGAATCGTAAGCTTTCTGCTCTTTCTGCTGAAAAGCAATCGGACTCAGTATTACAATAAAATAATTAAATCATATCATTCGTTTTGCTTATTAAAGATTTTAATGATTTGTTTTAAATTAACGTTACTGCAATTTAAAATATTTTTGCTGTATTTAATAATAATATTAATAAAACATTTTGAAATTTAAAGAATCTACAAAATTGTAATTTCATTTCATTATTTCAATATTTAAAGTTTAGAGATTCTTAAATATCCACACAAATCAGTCTTGTGAGTTGACAAAACTTAAATTATGTAGTAATGTCATAACTTAAATTTATTATGTGGCAGCATAGATATTATAGCGCTATTTTTTTATTAATTGATCATGCTATCTCATACAGAGATTACCGAGGAGATTTCTCAGCAATTATCGAGCTTTTTTCTTCAGTCCAAAAGTCTGATTTCGACTTTCATATTGGATGCGGATAGGAATTCACTTTAAACCATGACTTCCGTCCGAATTAACCTTGATGTGCTTATTTTGAATAACGAATAAAAACTAATAAGTCTTTGTGTGTGTAATTTAATGATGACCTTATAGTTATTTTGATTAAAAAGTAATTATTAAACAAGCCAAACTCTTTCAGTGATGATTTGACATTAATGGATATTTTGATGTGGACTTAAAAACATTTAGTGCTCATGATCACCTTCGAACAATTTTTCTGGTTTTCATCTTCATACAAGCCATGGATAAGCATAATTATTTTTTTTAATTATTACTAAATTTACAATAAGCTGTTTTAAATAATATTATTGCCAAATTATTTTAATTACTACTGTCCAATAATAAATTTGAAAAATTAATCTGTAATTAGTACTAAATGTAATGCTAACATTTTTTTGTTTCGTTAACTCTAATCGAGGGAATGGTTTGGTTTGACTGACATTCAACGGTCAATGTTTGCACACGATGGCTAATTAAAGCGGGACCTACCGCTAATGGACGGAAATGAAGATGAGAGATTAAGGGATCACTTATTCACGGTTCTCTCTATTTCCTCCAACAACAATCAATATTTTTATTATTAATTAGTATACGTAATTATGTGCTAAAATCAAATTTTGCTCAAATTTCCGGTAAATGTCAAATAAACTAATAAAAAATAAAAATGAAACGGATATCAATATCTTGCTTTATGTGTGCTTGCTTTTTTAAGAATAATAGCTAATAAGTGTTGCTACATTTTGCTTACAATTGTATGGACTTTCAAAAATCATAATTATATCTTAAATTTGCAAAAACAAATTATATATTTCAATTTTTACCTTTATAACGCAAACCCATGGTAATTAAGTGGATTTTTATAGTTACCGAAGTTATCTAATTCAATCAGAGTTAATAATCAGTTGTTTGATTTTACAACAATTACTACTTGCTAATGCTTACAGTCAAATCTCGTTTAATTCACTTTGTATACTGAAGTGGCTTTGTTGAAGTTTCTCCAAGGATTTACGACCCAGCAACAGGTGTGCTTTTTAACGGATACTTGATGTGCAATCGGTGAAGCCTTGTAAGAAAAACGGGATTTTTTCTTTCCAGTCTTTGTTTCGGGGGTGTAACGTGGTTGCGCTTCGCAAATGCGAGACTGACCACCACACGTGCTGTGCTTCTAAGTGGTTGTTAGCAAAGCTCATGAGCTGTGATTCCTCTTGCTCTGCCAGCCGCTCTCCACCTGTTGCAGCATCCCTTTGCTGAAGACCGTAACTCGTCTAAATGATTCTCACATTCACCTTTCTCTTAATTTAAATTGCCGCACCCCTATTCTCTCTAACTTGGTAATTTCAAAGTTAAAAAAAACTTGCAATGTAATTTAAGGTGAGTATTGTACATCATCATGAAACCAGACAGTTTGCATTATATAATTATTAGAACAGAGTTGTAAATAAAGGATTTGCTCTGTTGCTACAATTAAATAATAATATAAAATTAGTTATAAATAACTAATTTATTATAAATTTCATTATAGATTTAATTTATTAGACTAGTAGGCTTGATTTGCGTAAAAATTATGAAATATATGAATTAAAAAAAACTTTTAAACTATAAAAATACTAAAATGTATAGCATTCTTGAGAAGAACAGAAAGTCAGTCCACGCGGGCTATGACTTATAAAGAAAATATGGACCTAATTTTCAGAGATTGTACTGTGAAATGAGGTTTCACTATAGATCTTCACTGTGATGAGCAAAAACATTTTTTCAAAAAAAAAATTTTTTTTTTTTGAAAAAATATCATTAATATTGGAAGGGATTAAATATAAAGCTGTTCAAACCAATCAGTGTGTGACTCCAAAATTAAGTAATCTAAAGTTTATTATTGGATGGGATTGAAGATAAGGTCCCTCAAACCAATCAGTGTGACTCCAAAACTAAATAAACGAATGTTTAATATTGGATGGGATTAGAGATAAGGTAAAAAGAATTATCATTTTTTGAAATATTACATTGTGAGAACATTTACAGAAGGGGTAGATCTAATTCCGTGCATACATTCTCTTTAAACCATGTGGTCATGCATAAATGTTAGTTTAAAAAAGTAGAAAATGACATGCTTTTTGTCTTGAATCGAATTGAGTTTTGGTATAGATACGTGACATACTCGTAGCTTTGCAATAAATTAAAATCAGTGTTAATTGTTTTAAATTATTTACAAGCGCTTTAATCGAAATTTCCAAATGGAATATAACCTATACTTTGAGTTATCCAACGATCCACATCATAATTCTAATTTCTTTCCATTCTTCATGAAATTTTAATTTTTAGATGGATATACAAATTCACAATCTAATTAAATCAATTCTTTGTGTTTGCATTTTAGTGTGTCTCATTCTTTCAAACATTTTATTTTTACCTTTCATTTAAATGAAAAATTTGTTAAATAAAATACATATATTTATGATTTCAGCCAAATGTTTAAATAATATAAGAAAAAACAGCAAATATAAGATTTAGGGATAAATTTAAACACCTTAAATATTAAATATTAGGAGAACAAAATATGGTAATAAAATAATAATAGTTTTACTATACAAATAATAAAATTTATGTAAAATTAATTGTTTATTATTTACGATTACCTTTATTTATTTTCCAAGTGATATCTTACATATGATTAATCAGTTAATTTGTGATTGTAGTTTTTAATAAAAACTAATATCAATTTCATAACTTGTTAAAACCGCAAGAATTCGCATAAATTGATTTTATTGTGTATTTATAAGAACACATTTATATGCCTAAAGATTTCATGGACAGTAATCACTAAGATCAGAGAAAATAGGCATGGGCTCTTTTTCTTGATTTTACTCTATTATTCAGTCAAAGATTATTTTGCTGGACAGTAAACAATTCAGTAGCAATACACTGCAGGCATCGAGGAATGCTTGCAGTAAAACAAAACAGCTAAGTTCTTGGAACTTTCCTTCACCCTGCATTGTAAGTAAGCTAGTATACAGTAGCATGACAAATTATTCTGGACAGAGAAATACCACATCGTCTTTACAGAAAATCTAAATTTTGTATACAGCATCATGATGTATGTAATTAACACGTGGGGATATAAAGAAAAATAAAATTTAAAATCTCGTATTAATCATTATTGCATGGGCACTGATATGTAATGATATAAAATAACATTTAGAGTACACACCCACACTTTCTCTTTCTCTCTGATCATTTATTATTTACATAACAATTAAAGCAAGCAATCTTCGCTGCACACCTGAAGAAAGTTCGTGACAATTAAAGTTTTTAAGGATTCCATAATGTCTTTGAATCAGATAACTCACAACAGCATGTTTATATAATAATTTTGTCTATGCAAAATGCTTAATTGTTGTCATGGCTCGCAGATTCTCATTGCGACATCTATCTGTGGAGGAAGAGAATGGCATGCCACCATAAACTTATCAGTATTATTTTTAAAATCTGAAATAAAGTTGAGGACGTATGACATAAGATATCCTTAAATACCTTTTACTTCACTCAAGCTCAATGTGTTCAAGTTCAATTGATATTCAGAATTTCTGTTAGAATGTTTGACTTGTGTCGTAAATTCAACTCCACCACAATTTGGTTTGCTTGTACTCAACTATCAATTGTTACACGTTAACATTAGACCAATACCCATACTTTAAAATGGATTCAAAATCACTATAAGCACTCATCGTGGTGGGAATCGAATTCGCAAACTTTGGAAGCAAGAGGCCAAAGTGCCTATTATTTTGCAGGCGTTCGAGTTAGCTTTCCTAAATTGAACAGATAATTGAATAATTAACTCTCTGGCTTTAGGTTACACTGTACGGTTCGGTTTGTTGTCGCTCAATGATTTTTGCATATGAAGGATATGCTTAGAATGGGGAAACCTACTTTTAAAATGGATTCCGAAACATTACTTGGTTCAAAGGCTCAATTCACACTGCGGTTGTGCATATTTGTAGTGGTTCAAAATTCCCTTTACGCTATAGATCCTAAGAGCTTTAGCCCTCATGTAAAAAAAGACTGAAGGTTGGGAACTAATAAATTAGTTTTTTTCAAACCACCTGACAATTTAATTATGTGTTCTTTTTTTATCATACCCCGAATATATTTAACAAATTATATAAAATTTAAAAATTGAGAATTCTGTTATTTAGTCAATTAATTTTTTCAAACAATGGCTTGTGTAGAAAATGTATTAACTAGTAAAGCTTATATACTTTCCGAATTATTTTGTATATTAGCAATAAAAACTTGTTCATTTAAGCAATTCAATGTATGCCATTCATTAGAAAATATCGATTTGCAATTTTTAATTTAAATATAATTTATATATTCTACGATGAAATTTTCAAGAAATTTTTCGAAAATAGGCAAAAGTATTTGAAAAATTTGATTAAGATAAACTTAACTCGTATTTATAATACTTATTTATAAGTATAGATTCTACTAGTGGGCCAAGCTCACAAACTTTTGCGGGTCGTGGTATTCACAATAAAAGGTGTACTTAGTTTTAGAGGGAATTGAAATTTGGAAACATATATATATATATATATATCTATTTTTTAAAAATTTTATTACTTTGTTTTTTTTCGAAACTTCATTCTGCATCCACAAAACAATGTTTCACATACATATGAATAATTAAATCGAATGAGTTGGGGTTTGTTTTGTCGCTCAAAGGTCAAGGTGGAATTTGAATTCACGAATTGTTGAACTGAATACAAAAGCGCTAACCATTTGTCTGCCAATTCAGCCGAATGAGAGTTTGGAAACCTTGAACAATCTCTTTCTTTAGTCGTGAAATTATTAAATTTTGAAGTCGGGACTCCTTTTGTCCTCGTTTCATCGCATTCCGATCGGCAGCGTATGGAGAAAAGTAAAAATAAAAATCCAAAAATTATTTTTTTTTTCGAAAATTAAAAAAACAATAATTATTATTTTTTAGAATGTTACTGTTTAAATGTCACAAGAATATAGTACAAATCCTCTGCCATGCATATTTTTTATTAGCTAAAGCAGATACGCCATAGTTAACAATTTTAAAAGAGGCAAAAAAACTAAATATTTCTCTTTTTAAAGCGAGTATAGTTACGGAAAGGTGTGCATCGTAGCACACGCAACTTTATTGCGAATTCAAATCAGTGTTAATAATGATTTTAAATTAAATACAAATCCCAAAACTAAAATTTCGAAAGGAAACAAAGTATATTTTAAGAGCAACGTAATGCAATAAGTTTCAATTCATTATAAAACCATTCTCAATTAATCATTGGATAAAAATTGGATTGACATATATAGAAAAGATTTTTATTTATATAAATAAATTTTCTTTGAGAGAAGCTGAGAACTTTTTTTTTTAAATATTTTTCTAATATACCAATGTGTTTGGAAATATAAAACTTTTAACGAATATTTTAAGAAAATAATTGTTAGTTAAATTATTCACTAAACTCCACAAAATAAAATTAAAATATCATATTTCAAATAATATGAAACACTATATGAAATTTTAAATGCGTCAATATTTCTTATGAAACTCTTATTAAAATTCTAAACTTATCTTCAAATTTATAAAGATTCCTTCAATCAAGTGTAATTGAAAAAATATTGCGAAATATTCAAATTTGAAAATGATATCTTATATTTAAATTTTCGAGGTTTTTTTCTTTTTAAATATTTATTTTGTGTGATTTGTTTAAGTTTTGTATAAATCTGGAAAAAATTTTTAAAAGTCCTATCATATTAATTTAGGATTTTACAAAATAAAGATTAAAATGTAAAAAAAGACATCAAAACAAAAATCATAATGGAATCATAAAAATACCTTAAAAGTGCTATTAAAATTGATTGGGGCTTAAACGGAAGATATTTGATAAACTAACTCCCTCTCCATTGGTTCTTGATTATAGAATTGAATAAGCTTCCATAAAATTGCGAATTATAGCAAGAAATAATTTGATAATTTGCCTATAATTTGATACAAAATTCTAAGGAAAAACATTTCTTTTAATCTAAATTATAGATATTTGATAAAGATTTTAAATTGGGGAAAAAGTCTGCTTTTGAAAATACCTTTCAGTCTGATTATAGCAGAATTGTAAACTGGTGAGTCTTCCTATTTGAAGCATTATTTTGGGTTGGTTTGATTTGCTTATCGCTCTTCGATTAATTTCTCACAAGTAGGTTAATTTCACTCCCTAATGTACCACAAATATCTACGTCGATTAGACAAAAAGGTAGGAATCAGACACATGACTTCGTAAATTGAAAGTAAGTACTAAATATTCAGAGTTTACCTTCATACTTACTTGGGATTCGGTAAACCTGGACCTCATGATTTGTACTACGTAGCATTGTGAGCTTAATAGATAAAATTGATTAAGGAATTTAAAAATTTACAATGCATTTTTGTTCAGAAATTTTTCAGTTTTCTTGTGTCACTATGAAAAGAAATTTGGTATCAAGTGTTTTTACAAAAATAGATGCAAGAAAATAGAACAGAAACATCCGTTTCCAATTGTTAATTGTAGATTGTTATTATCGAACCAGAGAGATTCAACTTTAAAAAAATATCCTCTTATTATTTGCCTATAGGAAGACCCGGAATGACTGAAAATGCAAGCAGTTTTAAGCTAACAGGCTATCGTTAGAAAATTTTTGGAATCAGAATTTTTAAATTTGTTGCTTTTATTTTGTTATTTCTTTAATCTTACGTAATCAGGTCTCCCCTATTGCAGAAAATATATAAGGGAATCATAACTTTCTCACTTAAAATGCTTTCAAAAGGAAAAACATCCCCTCCTACATCAAGTTTACTTAAATTATGATATGGGTACTCTCTGTCAGTTCCAATATTAATATATTATTTACGTGATTATTAATATTTATGAAAAATTTAATTTACATTTATTTATATTGTTGCTCCTATTCTCTCACCTGGTTTGAAGGAGTGACCGGAGTCAATGACACAGTTGACATTAATGAAGCTCGATAAAAGAATCGAAGCCCGGTGGCTTAGTGGTAGCGTTTCACGCTCCCAGGGCACAGGTCCGAGGTTAGATCCTCGGGCTGGATAAGGTCAACTCAGCTTTTCATTTTCTTCGGTGGATTGATAAACTGAACACCAAGCATGCTTGGGAACCAAACACTGGGGGTTTTGCATTAGGCTGACCACCTAATCGGGACGCATGCTTCACACCCCAGGGCCTCTAAAACATTGATGGACATTGTAGGCTTGGGCTGTCATGCCACAAAATTTAGTTATAGTTCGGATATAAGAATTATATCCATGTATGTAACACTTGTTAAAAAATAGAAGATTTTAATTCTATATCTATTTAAGTTCATTTATATATTAATGAATTTTATTATTTATAAATTACAAAATAAAATTGACTTTAGTCAGTGCGTTCATGATGAAGAAATCTGTGCGGTTTTATTTTCTTAATAAGAACATATTTTAGTCTAATGAAAATCCTATCAAACTTTTAATGGCAAATTAGTAAAAAACTGTAAAAGGTCTCTTTTATGTGACACCCTTTCAGGTAATTTTAATTCTATAGAATTAATGAGAAAGACAACAATACGAGAAGAAAATTATCCTTGCAAACATGAAGTAAAAAATACATATAATAGAAAAAAATGAATATGAAACAGCTCCACAAATATTCAACAATAGTCGTCTAAGTTTTTAGAAAATTTATAAATGTTACAAACATTTCATTATTCCAATACGCATTAAACTAAGATAAAGAGGAAGTGGAACAAGCTAATTGCGAAATAGTGTGAGCATTCAAAAAATATACTTTTAAAAGAATATGCATGAATTGCATAAATCATTTTGGATTTGTTTTTTAAACAGCTGTATCAATAACCACGTTATACAAAATCATTTGCTCATGAATTCGGTTATGCGTTTTTAAATACACATATTTCAAACTGTCTAAAATGGGAAAAAACATACATTGTTAAAAATTCTATTATATCAAACGAAAATTACCTTTTATATCAAACTAATAAGAAATGTACTTAATAGTATTTCCCACTTATATCACGCTAGTACTAGTTTACAGGAAATTATGTCTGAATCTCAAACATTCAAATGTTAATAAATGTCACACAAGAAATGCATTTTTCCTTAAATTTTTTTAAACTATATATTTCAAATAAATATTTTTGTACAGGTGTTTGTAATCCTTAAATTGTAACACGAAGAAATTATATTTGAGTTTTTAAGAGATGACCATGAAAATTTGATTAAGAAAAAACATTTTGGACAGAAAAGTAAGTAATTAATGCAGTTAATAAAGAAAAAACAATATTTAATATTTTAATGAAGTCTCTATTCCTACATTATTATGAATAAAAGTTGCATCAACAAAAATGCAGAATGTTGTTTTGCAGGTTACATTCTTGTCACTTTCTGTTTTAATGAATTTTTAATTTTGGGATTGCGGATAATTGCTCTTCAATGCTTTGAGCATTCTAAGAAAATCTTATTAGTCTGCTCTGAATAACGAAAGATGGGTTGATGTCAACCATGATTCAAAGATCGATAACAGATTCAATTTGAACATATCTTGAGATTTTTGACAGCATATAAGGATGCTTAAACATTCGATACATTTTGAACATCTATAATATACAACTCTTCTATGAGAAATTTATCTTATAAATAATTTTTCAAAGTGTTCTATTTTGATAATTCATAATACAGTATAAATCATCCTCCATCTCACCTAATGTTGAGATGTTTAAATATTTAACTGCTATTATTTTACTTCTATCAGTTTCTTAATAGACAACCCCAGATTACACAGATCAGCTGTAACCGATTAAGATGGCTTGGTCATGCATGGAGAAGCCCAGATGATTATCCCACAAAAATCTTAACGTTTAAAAAACCTGAGAGATCCGGTATTAAAAGAAGACCACCTACCATGAGGTTGGATGTTATTAAAAGAGACCTAAATACTTTTAAAATCAAGAATAAGAGAGGAGTAACTCATGATAGAAGTGGCCAGAGAAAGAGAGTGGTTGAGGACTTTTGTACTTCTGAAGAAGAATCAATTTCGTTGCTTTGAACGTTACAATGATCCATTGAATGGCAATATTGAAATTCTATTTTTCAATGTTGATCGCAGTTTTGTCATAACTTGATATATTAAGGGCTGGAAAATAGTCTAAGTCTGGCTAGCAAATAGCCTAAGATACAGACCAGATGCTCAAGTGCAGAAAATATTCATTGAAGATATTTCCCCTTGATGGACTAGGACGAATGGATTTGATGTTACAGTAAGGAAATACATGTGCTGAATCCCAGGGTTTGGCGGTATCCCGCCATTGAAACTCTTATAACCTTTTTAAGAAGGATCCTTTGTCGAGAGTGTGTTCTGCTTTTGTATACGAGTGGAAAATTATAATGTCTGAGTATCAGTGAAAGAAAAGAATATGAATAAAATTGTTTGTTAAAGACCGATATCGTTTCGATGATGTTTAGCTTAATATAACAAAAGAAATTCTCCTCATACGCTTCTTGAGAGTTCTTCAATTTGTGTGAAATAATTTTATAGTCAATCTCAATGATAATAGTATTTCAATTCAATGAAAAAATTTTAAAAAATTGCATAATATTTGGGATTTAAAGATATAATTAAAGAAATATCCAAACAGTTGAAACGCAGAAGGGGTTAATCTGATAAACAAAGTGAGTGTTGCATAAGTTTTGGGTATTGACTACCTTAGTTTTTTTCAAGATCTATTAATAAATATGAATTCTTGAGTTTTTTTGGTGGAAAAGTTCTCACATCGTAATAAAGGTAAAATATTGATCTCCTTGAAGTCATTAAGAATGTCCCCTTTGAAATTAAAATGAAAATTTTATTTAAATATTTTACTAAAAATTCAAACAAACTTTAGAAAATGATTAAAGAAAATTGAACTGATTATTATACACATTTTTAATCTGATTATATAATGAAATGTGTTTTAAACCACAAAATAGTGGTTTACATATACTACTGGACAAATAGTACATGTACTACTGAGTTTACATAAATATTGCCCCAAAAATACTGGAAGTAGGATTTTTAACATCTCCCAATAAATTTTCAAAAAAAAAATGTCATAACTAATATACACACATAAAACTTTAGATTAAGGAGATTGAAAATTTCTGAAATACTTTTAGAGAAAGAAAAATAGATTTTGTATGAAATGCTTAGAAGAAATCAGATATAAGTTATAGTTCCAAAAAATATTGAAATTTGACAAATTTAAAAAAAAATTTTCAAACACACCGTTTTTGTTTCCTGATCCTATTAATTTGTTGAATCCTAATAATTTTTGCTGAGCAATTCGAAATGGGGATAGTTATAATTATTCATAAATCTCCAATTTTTCTACAGAACACAGGAATGATTCAGTGCAATTTCTTAAAGTGATTTTCAAAACTGTTTTATTAGTAACTATTTGAGAAGGAGTTTAGAATTTTTAATGGGAAAAAATTTCTTCATCACACTCTCGTAGATTTATGAATTCCTCTCAAAAACCTGAATTAAGAAAATGAATGTTAAAAAAAGTTCTTAAAAGCACGAGTGTTACAGCCTCTTTACTATATCCCTTAATTACTATGCCGTCAACAAAACGAATGCAAGGCTGGTTTTCGTCATCTTTTAGCAGTAATTCCATCCTCAAACTGACATTTTTTCTCACTTGGCCCTCTCCATGAGTGTCAGCCATCGTCGACAGAGAAGAGATGATTTCTAGGCGGGGGAGATTCTGTCGCTCAATTAGCTCGCCCCTTCCTCCGCCGGCAAGGAAGCCAGTGCATCGATCCCTGGAATGCGAGCCCAAGGAGGTGCAAGAAGCGAGACAGGTCCGAAAGTCGCGCACCGGATGACATGTGCTTTGGAAAAGGATGGGCGGAGGTCACCATCAGGCAGCGAGCCATGAGCCCAGACAAAAGATGACGTGACCATTTCCCGCGATAAACACCTAATTGGCATTTTCAGGGAGTGCGGGTCCCTCGTCTCCCATTCCTTGCACGAAGGCCGTCTCCCTTTGTCTGCTCGGTTCCTTTCGAGCGAGTGTCGGGTTTCGACGGCACGAGCCGGAACGAGGACTGAAGAAGGCACACGCGCTGAAAAGAAGCGCCGGAAAACGAGCGCGCTTTATTTGCGTTAAAGGGTTCTCCGTGGAGGACAGTTGGGCCCCATCAACCGTGGAAAGTGAAAGAAAAGTTACTTTTCTCTGCAGGAAGGTTTCCTAAGGTGGTTACCTCCAAGTGGCTTCAACTATTATATAAATGTGTTATTACTTTCTTCAAAAAAATATTTTGGTGTGTCTCCAAACACTCAACTTACGTGTTTGAAGTTCTGGATACAACTCATAATTCATCAATAAGAATTTATATGAGCCATTTATTCAGAACTCAAGGAAAAATTCCGAATTGAAGATTCAGAATTCAAAGAAAAATGCATAATGTGACATATATGCGCAATTAAAATAAAATGGATACAATGTAACTGAGGAGCCATACTTGAAGCAATTTTATTGTTCTATTTTCATATTCTTTTATTTTACATAGTAAATAATTCAACACACACACAAAAAACTAAATTATTTTTTACCGATAACAAAATTTTCTCAACATAATTTTATTCTTTAAGATTTAAAACTGTAATAAGTATTGATTGCAGAAATTTTTGAAAATTCTACATTGGACAAATTTGTTTCATTTATTGGTATCACAACACACATTTTTTTACAATATTATCAATTCTAATTTTAATAAAAAAAAGATTTTGATGAAAATTATTTTACATTTTTAGCTTCTAATTCAATATTTAATAAAATATTAACTTTCTAGATAGAGAAATAATAAATATGTGCTTCAGTTAGTAAAATACCCCAATATAAAATTCTCTTAATCAATATTAGATATATAGATTATGTTATTAATTATAAAAAAGAGTTAAGATTATATAAATAATTTAATTTAACAAATATCAGTAATGTAAGCTTTCTCATAATCAGAGCATTCATCTTTAATTATGAAGGAATTTTAACTGAATCGTTTCTTAGCATATTTGAGGTTTACTGTTATGTACATAAATATATGATAGTACGTAGTGAATGAACTGACACCTGTAAGAGCTATTGAAGACGTTTTTGAACATACACTGTATCATTCTTTCCGGGAGGATCATCATAGGCAATGCATTTTACTCATGTCCCTCAAGAGCGGATACGAGGAAAATTCTCGCAGATCCACGGGTGCACATATGGAAAGTAGAAATATTCTCTTGTTGTTCAACAGTGGCTGGAATTGTTATCTGTATACTCTGAACAGAATGGTTCTAATACTAGGCCATGATAAGCCTCAATTATATAGGGACATAAACTAATCTAAATTCAATGTCACCACACTCCTTTACGGAGTCAAGTCCCATATCTTGACCTAGAGGCCTATAATGTGAGCCTAATGCAAATCCCCCAGTGTTTAGTTTCCAAGCATGCTTGGTATTCAGTTTTATCCACCCTCTGAAGGGGTGAAAGACAAAGTCAACCTCTCACAGCCCGTGGATCGAACTTCAGACGTGTCCTTTGGAAACGCGCAACACTACCACTGTCATTTACTTTTTTAATTTCCGATGATAATAATTAATGAATTTCATTTTGCAAGGAATAGAAGCATTATCCGAAAAAATATTGTTATGTAGATATTCTTAAGGAAAAAGTATGCTGTAAACAATTTTCCTACCGTTTTTTGAAAAAGATGAAGATGATCTTCAAAGCAATTTTATTATGTTTATAAAACAATTTTTTTAAAACTTATATAAAAACAAAGATTTATTTTATTTAGAATTCCAAGAGGTTTAGTATATTCTCAATGTATATATATATATTTGTATATATATATGTGTGTGTGGGTGTGTGTGAATCATCTACTTACAAGACAATATAAATATATACTAAAATAGAAACAATATAAATTGATTTTCTTCTAAAGACATTTTTATCTAGAAATTACCTAAATATTAAATGTATTTAAATCTTGTACAGCGTTTGTTGTTGTATTAGGAAGAGTATATATATATATATATATATATATATATATATATATATATATATATATATATATATATGTTCGCAAATATATACAATCTTGCATATCAGAACTACATTAAATTGGTGGGAAAAGAATTAATCTTATGTCTACAAGCCGCTTTAAAAGCGCTTAATTCCTTCGAAATCAAATCTAAAATGATTCTGGAGTGTAGAAACCTCCTTACAGAACTGGCAACTAGAAACAGGGTGATCCTTGTATGGGTGCCAGGGCATAAAGGTATCGAAGGCAATGAAAAGGCTGATGAGCTTGCTAAACAAGGATCGTCTTTTGTTCCCATTGGTCCAGAACCTTTTTGTGGGATCAATTTGAAGACCGCAAAAACCAATGTTCGCAGATGGGAAAAACGGAAGATGTATGAAGCTTGGCTCAAATCTCCTGGTCAAACCCACGCTAAAGGTATGATCTGTAGGTCATCAGCGAGGATTTCCTATGAAATTCTTAGATGCTCTAGGCAGAAGATACGTTTAATCGTAGGCTTCATAACTGGGCACTACTATTTCAGAAAACATCTCCATAAAATGGGACTGTTTCAGCAAGATCCTATCTGCAGGAAATGTCATATGCAAGAGGAAACGGCCAAGCATATCATTTATGAATGCGAGGCTCTTGCCCTCCCTAGATTAACCTCTTTAGGCATCATCCATACTAGGGAGTTACACCTAGATTCCATTAAAGGGTTATCAGACTTTATTAATAAAGTGGGTGATCCGAGCAAATGGAACTAAGAAACATTGGGTTTGGAGTTAACAGTACAAAATGCTGATAAAAGCAGAGGTGCTCAATGACATACAAACCCAACTCGAAGAAGAAGAAGAAGAAGAATCTTATGTCTGAAAGGTAGTGAGATGGATACCTAACACAGTCGAAGATAATCGTGCTGTGGTTTTCTGTGCACGACAATACCTTCATAAGATCAAATGTCTCAGTTGATAGAGTGGGAAGAAAAAGATACTAGCTCAAGGGTCGACTAGACCAAAGTTTATAATATTGGTTTTCTGTCGACAGAAATAACTATGTGTGAGTGTGTGCATATTAAAAATTACAAAGCAACAACACAAGTTTAAGATATTAGCCTATTCAAGTCAAGGCACATCAATTTAACAATTGCTTGTTGCGTAATCTTAAAAAAGCATTCCTGTTTTCATTAATAATTTTTAATTTTAGTAAGTTAATACAAGTTTAATTAATTTTATTATCACTTTCACATTTTTCTAAGAAAATGTAAAAAAAAAAAATAATAATTAACTACATCTAATGGACTTATTGTAATTTCGGCGCATTTTTATAATTAAAAAACTTCTTTTGAATGTTTTTTCAAAAATCAAAAAAATTTTCATTTCTCATTAATTTTTTTAACTATATATATATATATATATATATATATATATATATATATATATATATATATATATATATATATATATATATATATATATATATATATATATATATATATATATATATATATATATATATATATATATATATATATATATATATATATATATATATATATATATATATATATATATATATATATATATATATATATATATATATATATATATATATATATATATATATATATGTATATATATATATATATATATATATATATATATATATATATATATATATATATATATATATATATATATATATGTATATATATATATATATATATATATATATATATATATATATATATATATGTATATATGTATGTATAACTTAATCTGTATAGATTCGATGTAAAAGAAAGACAGCTGTCCTTTAAACAGTTTTTGTAATGGAATAAACACATTATTAAGAGTACAAATTGCATTAAGTATGTCATTTCCTTCTCTTACAAAATTAATGGACGCCCTGGAGCTTCAGAAGGCGAAAACAACGAACAAATAGACGAAATAATTCTGAAAAACGAATTCAAGTTGCATCAAGCATTACCGGTTGGTTGGGGAGTAATTTTTCCCTACCCCGGGGTGTGGGGAAAAGTAAAGTAGCCAATCCAGGAAATCGATGTACTGCCACCGGCGGGCTTTGTTTTAAGCAGGAATAACCCCCCACGCGCCGGCTTCCGTTGTTTTCCCGTGGTGGGCGTGTAATGAAAGGCCCTCAACTCCCCCACTGGTAAACTTGTCTTCATTTGTTTCGGATCACTGTTCATCTAATTTGGCCTCTTTGTGGCAGCAGAAGATAGCCGCAAGGATTGCTTTCGCTCCCACCTATATCTTCCTCGGGGAAATGAGGTTTGTTCTTTCCATCGGAGGAAGAGCTCCGGCCATCCAGGAAACCCTTCCTTCCCCCCCCCTTAATATAAAAGGGAGATCCACCGATACATTTGTGGTAAAAAGCATTATTTGGATTCATTTATTTACGCAACTGTTTCTTTTAAATAAATTTCATATTTATTTATAGTTATATAGTCCATGGTAATTTAAACAATCCATAACGATTGCTTGTGTGCACTTTATTTCGATATCAAAATGGGTTAAATTTCTCCACAAATGTGTCAATTAAAAAAGCACTTTAAATTACTTTCGAAATCCTATTTCTTACAAATTGAAATAATAGTGCTATATTATTTTTTAATTTCGATAGCTGTCATGTCATTTAATCTAAAAATTAAATTGGCTACAGTGATCCATTGCTTAAAAGCGTTACCATGTGTTTTCTTAAATAAATAGAATAGATTAGACTAATTTCCATGCATAAAATTTGATTTTTTATCCCATTTGTTGACTTTATCTCCAGTTTTGATAATTACTTGTTCAAAACTAGGTATAATTAAATATTTGTTTAAATAAATATCTTTTTCAACTTTTAAAATCAATTTTTTATTTTAAAATCTGGTTCACAGTTTTTAAAATCACTCAATTATTAGCTATAAAATTTGTTGAAAGGAAATTAAAGTCTTTTCAGTTTAACTGGAGCTTGTATGGTAAGAGTTCACATAACTTGCATTTACCAAAAATCATCTTATAATCATAATAAATTGACTAAGAGTATTATTATAAATTTTTGTTGACCAATTTTATGAAATATAGATGAGTGAAAGGCCGTGAACATAATATAGGTATTTTTATTAGAAATGTGTCTATAAAAGAAACAAAAACATTTGCGACATCGTGAAGTTGATTAACTAATGGACTTTTTACACAATAATATTATTTTTAATACTTAAGGTATTATTAACAATATTATTATTAATAATACCTTGGTGAGATTTTTATGACATCATGTATAATATATTATAAATAATCCTAAATAGGAAATAAGTTGTGATAAAAGGAACCTTGGAATTTCCCAAATATCTATACCAACTGATATACCCATGCATAACAAATACAACTGCGATCATTTCTTTTTGAATAGAAAAATATTAAATTTTTACTATATTTTTTAAAGATAATGATTCAGTTGTTTTGGTTACAACAAATTAGTCCAACCAGTGGAAAGAAACCCAACCATTCAGTGATGCTCTGTCTGGCTTATATTGTACATGTATAAAATATTATATATTTCAGTATGACATATCTATTGAATGATGGTACAGTTTAAAATTCAATAAGATCGATTAAGTTTTTGAACTGCTATTTTTGTTTGGCACTACTCACTTAGCAGTCATGTCGAAATTTCTGTTTCGTTCCTATCAATGCATCCTAAATGTGACCAACAAATTTAAATATTTATTGACTAATAAGTGTGATGTACTCGAAAATAAATTAGAAATACTTTTGTTGTTGTTGTTTACTAATGACACTTGGTCAAGCCAAGCTCGCTATGCTATGCGAATTAAGTCGATTAGGAGTGTTTTTCGTTTTAACCAGAGCACCATGTAGGTGAAAGTAATACTTTGCTCTACACATATGCCATAGGTACCCGTTTATAGGGTAGGCAACCATTCACACCTCATTCATAGAAGGAAAGGACAAAGACAGGATAGATAGAAAGTACATCCATGGCCGAACCGGGATTCGAACCCGGTGATGGTGGTTATGTGAGATTTCAGTTTATAAGTTTTGTGTGCATGTGGAAATAAAAGACCGCAATCGAAATTTTTTTTCTGTATAACATTCAAAACTGCCAAAAATCTGAGTTTCGTCTTATATTTTGCAATTTAAGGAATTTTTTACTGAATGAAACAAACTGCCTAGTTCTAATATACCAATAAATTAGTATGGAAACCATCTTCCAAATGAAAGGGTTTTTAAACACAGTTTGTAATATCAACAATACGTGTGAATTTTGAATTTTTTTTTTATTCTCATTGAATCTAAATTATTCAATTTTAATACTGATATTAATTTTTTTCTTGCTTACATTGTAAAAATTTCTTTGTTTAATGCTACCTTCTTACAAAGTTATTAAGTTACAAACCGTATTTTCTTTATGCTATTAATTTTTAAGTAACAAATTTTTGTCAACAGTACTAACATAAAACTATGATAACCCCGATTTGTGCAACAATTCATTTTCTTAAAAGAAAAGAACTAATATTTTAATTCAATCACAGAGATGATATAATTAAACAATACAACGAATTTACACATCAAATATTTTAGACTGAAAAGTATATGGAATTTCTGGAAGTCCCTACCATCTCTGTATATTTTAAACGTCAGTTTCATATATTCTTCAAATTAAAAAAATAATTCAAATTTTTAATTATTGAAAATGATTACAAATCAATGAGTCTCTTTTTATAAGATACGAAATCAATTTGGGTAGGATACAAAATCTAATTTTTATATAGTTTCCAAGATTTCATAATAGAAATTGATGGAATTTTGCTTATATATCGGAATATGGCACCAAAACTAAGTACATTGATTAAGACATTACATTGAGTAATAGATTAAGTTGCAATATTTCGATTAAGGTCTTAGAGAATCCATGTGCTAATGAGCAAGAACTTGAAAGCATCTATTAATTAGTCTACGATGACAAACATATAGCTTGTATTTCATTTGAAATGTTTGAATTTCGTACATAAATAAATTAAAATTTGAAAAAGTTCTCTTAAAATTTTCTCAAACGGGTCATTTTCTATTCGTGTAAAAGATAAATAAAATTATTAGATTAGGACTTTTGTGGATAAAATGTATGAAAATTTTTATGATAGCTTCAATTAAGTTGCAATATTTTTAGCTCATTAAAAATCACCTGCAGAAGCAATTAGTCGTAAATAATATAAAATCAACAAAAATACCAAATGCCAAACAAGGAAATTATACCTTTAATTTCTCTTAATTGATCGGTATGAAATAAATATTTTCAGTGATTCTTAAGGATTAAAGAAAACATTATTGACACACAATCACGCATATAAAAATTTATTTTAATCGTCACAAATAATGATTTTGGTTATTTAAAGAATATTCCACATTTTCTGTTGTCTATTTCTGATGAACGAAGACACTAAACAGATAGTAGTTTAGGGCCACGGTCAAGTGACGAGGTCAACATATGAAGGGGCAGTCTGCTCTCCTCATCCCGCCGCACCCCATGAGAAGGCCCATCGAATTCGGGACTTTATACTCGGAATAGTGGTGTCCTAACTCTAAATCAAGGCGACCAGGAATCTCGTGTCCAGTGGATATCATGTTCAATACCTTTGGTATATCGAACCTGTTTCTTGCCAGACATGAGAATGATGTTTTTCCCATCCGAACTTCATATAGCTACTTAGAAAAAACTATTTACCACTTTAAATAATGCTTAATAATATTATATGTTGATCTGAGATCCTTTTTTTATATCATTATTTGATTCAGACCTGTATTAAAATTTAAACACAAAATTTTTTTAAAAATATATATTTTTCAATTTAAATTTAGCTTTACATTTAAAGTCTATTACAACGTTCAAATGACAACGAATAACAGTTCAAAAACTAACAATAAGTTTGCAACATTTCTGAAGACCACACTTATAACAAATGTGTAGGCTTTACGCAGGGTATTTTAGAGCACTGTACAATGTGTATTTTTATACTTATATGGAGTCTATAATTTGTATTTTACGGTAAGATAAATTCTGTGTTTATTGAATTTATTACAAATTTTTCATTTTTTTTTTGTTTTAAATGCATTTTATATGCAATGAAATGCATTTAAGAAGAAAAAAAAATAAAATAAATAAATGTGGGAAAGAAACATTCTCACGTCTTTCAAAACTGGAAAGATGAATTACACGATTATCTAATTATCACAGATAATTTTTCCCATATGCGGTTTTTCCTTGAAGTGTAAAACAAATTAAGTAAGCATTTTCTAATTTTACGTATGGCTGACTGATCAGATTTATCTTAAAATATATCTTTTTTCTCATTCGGAACCGACACTTTTTTAAATAGTTTCTTTAATTTCTAGAAATTTCAACTTCTTTGTCTCTAAGAATCTATTTCATGAATCAACTAATTCTTCACTCATTATTTCTCGATCGATCATCTCAATGAAATTTTGATTTCTTCCATAATTGCTTTTGAAATTTGTATGATTCATATTTTTTTCTAACCAATTCGCTTAAGTTTCTTAAAATAACATTTAATTTCAGTAGATGACAACAAGCAGTCAGTGTTTGTGAATTCACTTGACTTCATGCACAAGTTTAAACCATTTTTGATTATTTTATACTAAATTACTTCCAAAACATTATTAATATGACATGTTTTCATTCATCTAGTGATTTAATGATAACGATATAAATATACTAGACCATACTCTTCTTAGTATCTTTCTATGATCTCTTGAATCAATGTTAATATTGAAAATAAATGTTAAATGGTAAAAACCTTTTAATCTTAAACTATGTCACTTTTTCAGCATCGTATTCTAGGGCATTGTGAGATTCTGAGAATTTTAAAATAAAAATTTCCGTATTCTGAGTAATATTGTATTTTATTTCTATTGATATATTTTCAAAGCTTTTATTGCCAAATTTGCGAGTATGTGATCCATAATAAAGCGCATGAAAATATACAAGCAGCCAAGGGTTCTGGCATGAAGTGTTAATAACGGGCAAATTAAAATCCAAACGGTTAATAAATCCCATATTTTCAAAGCTGTGCTTTACAAAGGATTTATTGTGTATTCAGAATCAAAAGTGTGAGTAATTATTGTAATTATAATATAATGAAAACAATAACCCGTTTCGCAAAAAATTGCTTTCTTTGATTTCGCAGCTACAAGTTAAATGTTTTAAAGATTTAAAATTATGAACACCAGAAATTGAATTCTAGGAACGGAGGAAACTTCAGAATTTTAACATTGTATGTGAATCTTGTTAAATATTCTAGATTAGCAGTTTCATTTCTTAATAAATAAATAAAATTAAAATATAAAGCAGATTTACATAAGTAGCTTTTTGCATCTATTTGTAACTACTTTACCTTCTTAAACTGAAAAAAGTATTGCTTTCAAAATTAAGACTTGGTATATTATTTGCGATTTTTTAATTAATATTCTGGAATAAGTTAAAATATATAATGGGGCTTTTATTTTTTTCAGTAAAGACGTATACACAATGCGTTTGTAAATGATATAAGTTTTATTAGTAAAGTTTTCGCTCGCGCATAACAAATAATTTTTCAAAGCATATCTTCAATTATATTGATTACTCCGGCATTGGTAAATAAAAAATAATTTAGTCATAAAAGTATGCGAAAGCTTTTGTATTATTTCTAATCAGCAGCTGTAATTTTTGAGATTATAAATCAACTTAGAAAAAGAAATCGTTAAACTAACTGAGCTTACCATAGCCTTATAGGACTGGGCTCTAGTGAGCATAAGGTTTCTTGTACGATATCCCCCTCTATTTTACAACGGGCGCTAAACAGGGTGCATGCTTGGAAGTTTTTCGTGACTGCCTTAGGAAGGCAATTTTTGCAGTGGATATTAAAATATAAAATGCTTTGCATTGCCTTTCGGCTGTTAGGTTTTCCACTAAGCGTTGTTAAAACAATAAAATAACTTGTAACTAAACAAAGTTTCAATCTAAATTTTGTTGATACATTTTTAACAGAATTTATCGTTTTTTAAGAACATTACATTTGATATATTAATTTTAAATGTGGGTAAAATAGTCAATATATATTATATATTATATTTTATATTATATTATATTATATTTTATATTATATTATATTGTATTTTATATTATATCAAAAACAATTAAATTCTGAAAAGAAAAATAATTTCTCGAACGAAAATATCTAATCAATGTTTGATTAAATTTATAAAAAGTCTTTCTGTTTTAATTATAAAAGAGCATTTCGTGTTTTTTATTTCTGAAAAGACAGGAACAAAATTTTTTCTTCTTTTATCTTTTTGTTCCTTCTTCGATAGACTGGATTGGTGAAAATCAAAAGCTTGCTTTCCCTCCTTCAAATACACCTAAATCTTCTTTTATGTCCAGAAGCTCCTAAAGAATTCATTCATGTATAAAGGCTGAAGTCATTATCCTGTGCTCGGTTCATTTAACCAACACTTCAACAATAAATACTGCTTCCTAATTTTTTCATTACCCTGATAGCGTTTCTTTGTTGTCCACTGTGAATCAGTTACAGTAAATTAAGTGCAAGAACACTGTGAAGATCTATACGGTCATTAACAGCACTCTACATCTTCTTTGTCTGACCACTCAATGGGCAAGATTTTTTCCCCCGTAAACGTGAAAATAAACAAGAAGCTTATGTGTCGCAAAGCATTTAATGGTTTCTTAATGAACAGAAATCGGAACGGCGTGGCACATGACAAAAGCGGACGCCTCGACTAATTTGAGCAAAAAGCTCTGAAAAGACAGACGAAAAATTGGAACAATCGTTTTTTCAATGCTTTGTTGCTCTCGTAATGTAAATGTGTGTCCTTAAATCGCACGCCAAATTGATGGATTGATCATTAAATACCGGTAGGCATTGCAGTTTCAATCAGATTTATTTTTAAAACTAGAATTCTTTAAACTTTTTTCTAGCTATTTTTAATTACTTCATTTAAGAATTTAGTTTAGTTCTTATTATTGCTGAATTTCTTTGTTTTCAGGTTGATTAAAATGAGATCAATTAATGCTAAGCATTTAAAAAGTGTTATTTTGTATTCTTTGATCAAGTTAATTTAAATCGTACTTGTTAGAGTTAAAATATTCAATAAAAAAGATATTAATCGTAAGCTATAGTTAAAAATTTAATTAATATCATCAAAAGAAAGCTAAAATAATGTATTTTAGGAAATATCTTGTATCAATACGGTTAGAGTTATATATATTTCAAGATATATTTTAAAAATAACAGAGTAGACATAATGAAAGATAAATTTTGAAAGTTGGTAGAAATGATATAAAAATTATTTAAAGAACTAAGAATTGAAATAGATTTGTGAAATCACTGACTTACAAAAATTAACAAACAATTAAAAATTGTAGATAAATCTGTTAAAATTAGTTTAAAATTCTAGAAATTTGAATACGTTACAAAGTTGCGTCGAGTGACAACATGGGAAAGAATTTCATTGCAATCGCTTTAAGCAAATAAAATAGAGCTTAAAACATCTGCTAAGAAGATATTGTCATTGGATGAAAGAAAACAATTAAAGAAACTTCAAAGCATCGAAATTATGAAAGTGAGTTCGATGAGATATATGTTAACAAAATTATATTTTGGAATTAAAAGTTGCTTAAAAGTGCTTTCTACTGACCATATCAAATCATAATATAACTATATGACGCCTGCTCAATGTAATGTTTGTCGGTCACCGATTTTTAATAGGAGGTTTGTCCTCTTCAAGGAGATGAGTTAAAGTGAACACAAGATATAAAAATTCTTCTTGAAAATGCCAGGTATGTAAGACTTAATAAATGCTGAAACAGGATTGCAACTCTGTCTTAGTTTTGATATATGCTTACTTTTAGGATGGTTATCATGAGCTATGGCAGTGTGAAAAAGATGCCAAAAAATGTTTTGCATTCTGCGCAACATTTTTCCTACCTCCTGCTAGGGGAAAGGAATGTCTGAACTGTTCATAGAAAATCTGGATCAGATTAGCAGGGATGAAAATTGATGGGATTTTGTTTTATGTTATGGATTTATAGATTTGATTGCACATGAATAGAAGGAAATCCTTAGTACATATCACCTACTACAGGGGAAAAGAATTTTCACAAAAGAGGAAAAATCTTCAGGGGGCGCATACATCTGTATCTGCTGCCATATGGAATTCTAAGCATTAAGAATTATAGAGATGACAGATGATTTTTCTCATACACATAATACCACAGTTGACGATGTCTTCAATTTTCAGATAGCTAAAGCTTGTTTAAGACTGATCACCATGTTCAAATATATCGAGTAACGGCCAGCCACCTGATGTTAATCCTTTCGAAGTTGACATTAATCCCGTTGAACAAGAGGGGATGTTTTCAGATGGCTCATTGCTGGCTGATACTAACTTCTTTCTTAAAACCATATGGGGACTTCTTTATGTGATCAATGGATATTGCTTCCCATAAAGTTTATTGATAGCATCTTGAGCACCGTGAAATATCACTGTTAAAATTCGTATTGTTTTTCGATGGAGTTATACTCCTATGTAATAAATAATTTTAAGAGTGATTTGCATGCACGATGTTAGAATATTTTGTTCAGTCATAAAGTGTAAATGATGTGCATAATATTTTTTATCCAAATACATTTTTAAATAACAAACAGAATATCAAATGTTATCTTTAAGTTTTACCTAATTGTTTCAAGTAACAAGTGTGATACCAAATGTTATCACTAAGTCTCGTCCAGTTGGCCGAAATACTTTCTGAATCATCAATCATTTCTTTTTTTCGTCGTTAACCTTTGTGAAACTAATGTATGCGATGGAATTTAGTGCTCATTTAATATTTGTTATTGGCTTAATTAAATATTGGCTCATAAATAAGCCAATATTGCCAAAAAATTAAAGCAGATAAGAATTATTTAGAACTATATCATCATAGGATATAAATTTGAATTCATCATCAAATTTTCGTAGCTCTTAAAATTTTTGAATAAAGGGGATCTTCCGTTTATTATTTTCTTTTAAATATTATATCTTTCCATCACACAATAGCAAGTTCTCGAACTCCCAGCAAATGGGCCAGTTGGCAGTTCATAATGATATGGAACAGCTGAAATTGACCCTTTGACAGCTCATTTGCCTTCTCGGATTGAAGCTGCTTGCTATTCTAGTAGTGCGTGACACTATCGTAGAAACTATGGGCAGTTTGTGTGATATGCCACGTTTTTGTCTTTATCAAACTACAGTAGGGCATGTGCTTTTGTATTCTGACAAGTTGGCATGCTTAAATTCATTATACTGTTGAATAACCATGGAGTGTCGACTAAATTGAAAACTGCAAGTTTCCATCGCTTTTGTTGCATAATGATTTATAGAGAATCGAATTGCTCACGTCACTGAGATTAGTGAATATTTAATGATTAGAGAGAAGATGCGCCCAAGAAAAAGTGATATCTTGAATAAGAATATTTTGAGGTTTATTTGTACTACTGCGTAAGCATCTTGTGTCTTATATATACCTCATTTTTTTCAACGGTTTGTTTACTTATTTCACATATATTTCAATTATATTTCATCACATTATAAACACATATATTTCAGTTTTCAAGGTCATATATGCACAACCAAAAAGCTTCATACCAGCAAAAATAAGCTTTTTTCTGTAAAAGTAGCTATTCAGCAACACAGTGCACAAAGTATATATATCTATATCATGTGATCATAATGAAGATTTAATCTGCTTTGGATTACCATAACTGAGATAACACATATAGGTTAATAAATTAATTGAATTTAAAAAGATTTTTTGTTTTTATTTGCCATAATTTTAAACATGGTTTTATTAAAATAATTGTTGAACAAGATAAAAACAGTAACAAGATACAGAGAACATTAATTGTATGTATTTTTTTTTAAAAAATTACTAGATGCAATTCTTTAGAAGAGAAAGTAGTTTCAGTCATACAACACAGCTAAGTATTGCATTGTTTTTATTATCATTTCACCAATTGAGAATATTTTCGCGTACTCTTCGAGAATTACATCGCAACGAAACACATATATTACTCTCAACAAAAGCTGAAAAGAGCTTACAATATAAATGCTTTCCATTTCTTTCAAAAAGGGAAAGCAGGTTCCGCTAGTAATAGCTGGAAATGAAAATCGTCCCTTTCACCCAGATAAGCGAAACCAAATACATTCAGTTTGTGTGAAAAGAATTTCCATTCTACCTCTTTATCCCCTTTTTTATTCGTTACACAGAATAGAATAAACTTCGCAGCCATGAATGCACACGTATAGCTTGTAAAAGAGGAGAAAATGAATGGACAGTCAACTGTCTGTCCTTTCACATTTTTGGAAGGGATTAGGTGCTGGCCTTTGTAAGGTGAACAGGACGTTTATTTGTGGGTTTGTGGGTAGACCTCCTTTTTTCCGAGCTCATTCTTTCGAATTTCCGCTCTCGCTAATTGATGTGAAATGAACAATCTGAAGGATTTAACAATAACCGAGAGAGCTTTTGTGCAAGTTTTACAAATGAAAGATGCTTTCTAATGGCTCTTAATGGGCTAGCTATGCTGTGTAAGTGGAATAGTTCGATTCTGTTTAACATCAAAGAGCTGGCTTTACAATTATTTATGTTGCGCAACAATTTATTCTCTTTTATGGATCGTCGACTCATTCAATGAAAAATGGAATTATTATTTTTAAAAAATTACAATCTTTTTTTTAGGAAAATAACTGATGAAATATTTAAGGAACATGAAACTCTAAATGTATGCGTATTCTATAATTTTAATGAAAAGGGGAAAAAAGAAAAATTATGATATTGAATATTTTGTAAAAGCTATATATTATGCACATTTTTTTTTTCGAATTTTAGTACGTGTTCAAAATATTGAAATAAAGTATATTTGTGCAAAGGACTTAATCTTTTGCAATACATAAATAAACGATGATTACATTAATTATTGATAATAATTCTGAAATTTGTAACATTATAAATTCCTGTCATTTAGTAATAAAATTTATTTTAGTTGAAAAATCTGTCATATTCAAAGATGAATGGAAAATAAATGATTCAAAGAATAGAAATATATTCCTATTAAATCTCTTTTATTAGTTCCTATATTTTTTTGCGAATGAGGAATATGCAAACAATTTAATAATTGTTGTTTAGGGACTTATTTGGCAGCATATTTTCAAAAAACTGTTTCAAAAGTTAAATTGAACGATTATGAAATTCGTGTTGTTGTTACTTAGGACATTTAGAGAAGCCAAGCTCGTTAGCCGACGGCTATGCGGAATTAAATCACAAGGGTACGTCTTTCGTTTGATTAGAGCTCCACGAAATTGAAAGCAAGACTTTGCTATGAGACTCGTCCGATAGATGGCGTCACCAGAGAATTCCCTAAATTTTGATTATAATTTGAAGGGATAAAAAATTCTCCAGACCATTACACCCATGTTAACTGCTCAACGACCGACCACAGAACTTTTGATTCCATAGATCTAATGAGCACTTATATTGCATGTACTCTGTGGGACTTTGGTGGCATTGGGAATCGATCTCAGACCTGCCAGACGGAAGATCGATGCCCTAATTACTAGGCTACCACAGCCGTATGAAATTTGTATATTCAAATAGTAAGAATATTAATAACTTTTCTCAATAAACATTGCTTGGAAAAAGACCTTATAAAGTTGCTTGATATTTGTAAATTGTTCTTTTCAAAAACTAATTACTGTTTCCGCGACCACTTTTTATGTGTAGAAATTTTTTAATTTAAATCTATATTTTATATACTAGATTTCGAATCTATACATGTATGAATTTTTAAGATGGGAATCAAATCAACGAATTGATGAAATGAAGACGTAGAGGATGGCTATTTAACTAATGGCTTGAATTTTTGACATTAGATAAAATAAACTATCGTCTCAAGGTAATTTTATTGATTTTTTAACTGTGTAAATAAAATTATTTTCCTTTAGAATATTTATAAAATAATACCAAATGTAGGCATTGATTTTTATATAAATTCTTAATTTTTGTGGATATTTTTTAATGGAGCTATATTTAGCAAATAGTTCCAATTTACTATAAAATCATTTTATATTCAAGGAAATGTAACATGAAATGTCTATAGTTTCACTTGGTTCCATTTTTAGCTTTTACTCATTAAATCATCAAGATAATCACTTGAATCGATATAATTGTATATAAATCAACATCACCATTTTACATCTTTGTAGTAATCACTTATATTTTAAATCTTGTTTTTAGTATATTTATTTGTATGCATTCTAAAATGTAGCTCGAAAATTTATCTTTTATTATAAGAAAGTCATGTATATTTCTTAATTGCTTATTATGCGAACCAAATCCTAGTCAGAAGATTGTAATTTCTTTGTAAACTTTTTTCACTTAACATTCTACAAGGACTCCATCAGTGAAAAGCAACTAAAAACTCGTGATAAATGCTAGTATTGGATTTCTGTTGGAAAATTCACCGTCATTCTGTATTCATATCTTGTCATGTGAAATCCATTCCACTTTTACAAATCTATTAACATTAAAATTAAACAAGCTCCCTAACTAAACAGGTCTTTAACAAGTCATTTAGCCGAATGCTATTGGAAAGAATCCTTCATAAATTGCCTTTCGTCCCGTCAAAGATGAGTCCTGTATCACTTTTGACATTACAGTAATGCCCGAATGATATTGAAGTCCATAAAACTTGTACTTGCCATAACAAGGATAATGGCCAGGCGGTAATTGAAATCACCGAAATATATTAAAACCAAAGCTATTTAAGAAGTCCATCTGGCCATTACCCGTACCTTCACACCTGTAATTTGGAATGTGTATCAGCACGGAAATCTCCTCTTTCATTCTGTACAAATTACAGTGTCCGGTACTTTTTTCTCCAGTTTTGTATGCTGTATTAATGCCTGTCCTCTGTTGAGGAAAACGTAACAAAGAAAAAGAGTGGGTGCTCATACGAGCAGGTGGTTTGTTCTCAAAGACATCAGAATTATTATTTTTGTTATAATCTGTTCTTTTTTTCTTAATAGGACCACACCCTACTTGATGCCATTATTAAACTCATAAAGGATAGATGGACGGGAAAAAAATAATCAACCCACGTCGTGATCCTTGTCACGTTTTATGGGTTCGTTGTTGGTTCCTGTGTGGTAAATGCTACTTAGGAAATGTCACTTAATGAAGTGGTACATCGATTTTTAATCACCTACATTTAAAATACAAATCTGTATTTCGTACAAAAATGTATTTAATTTTATGAAGAAAAACATTTTTTTGAATTTTTTTTATTTGAAACAAAGTATTTTATTTCAGAATAATTAGTAACATTACGAATACGGGATATAAAAAATGTGTATGAGTTTTGTAATTAATATATAAATGCCTTTTTAATTTTTAAAAATCTCTCTCTGGCTCTATACGTGGGTTAGTTAATTATATAATCCCACGCATAAGAACTGTCAAAATAATTTATAAAATCATAGCTATAATTGAAAGCCTAAGAAATCATTATTAAAGATAAGTTTTTTTCTGTTTAATTCTAAATACTATAAAACTCAAATGCAAAAGAGAAATTTGACAGACTTTTTTTCAAATGTTTTTAAAATTATTTATAACATTATTTTTTAATCCTTCAAATGTTAACCATCTACATCAAAATATATTATATTTTTAGACTGATAACATAAAAAATATTAATTTTTACCGCACTAATTAGGAATTATATGATTTGCATTAATTTAATAACGATTATATATAATATCTGCATTTGAAGTGATGAGTCAGCATTTTAATAAAAATAAACTTTAATGATTGCAACTAATTACCAGTTCAACTTTTATTTGTAAGAAGTAGACAGATTGCAAAGAAATGGCATTAATTACATAGATTAAATATGTAACCTTTTCTTCACTCCTTAATTCCTTACTTTCGGCGTTCACAGCAGTCACAAAATAATACCGCAACCTCATTAGGAGCATATTCTCCGTTCACCAAAGAAAATAAATAATTCATTGCCCAAAACTTCATCTTAGATTATTATAAACCAATAGTTTTCTTCTCTAATTTCGCGTTCTCAGACTATTTATGAGGAATCCGATGCATAAACTGCTGATAAAATACCGACCAATCAACGTTCACAATTAAGCTTAACAGAATCATTTGCAGATATTTCCCACACCAATCAGTAGGTGCAATTTAATTGGACTCAAATACCAGCGTGTTGCTTTTTTTTAAAAGGGCTTTAGGCCCCTTCACGCACCAGGGCTACCGACATTCATGCTCACTAACTCGTAAACGCTATCCGGTAGCGAGTTTCAAGAAGCAGTTGACGAGTGATGGAGCCGGACTGCCCGCCGAGTTGAACTAACCTCCATCTTTGACGACTATATCCGACGCTGAATGGAAGACTTCCAGTAGTCGTATAAGTAATGGGGTGCTGTTTTTAATTGGCCTACCGCACTCGACCCGCTCCCTGAACTGAGGCAGATTTCGTAATTGGTGAGCAAAGGTCTTTACGAGAATGCTTACTAAGATATATACCCACAAGCTATCAGTGCAATTGAGTTCTCCAACAGAAGCCAACTTAGTTGCAAATTGATCCAATTTAATAGGCTGCACACAATTTTGTATCAAACTAAACTTTTAATTTTTAAAACTCGACTTTTTGAAGATTTGCCAAATATAACTTTCACAAAGACAAGTTCTAAACAATCGAAATTCATTAAAAAAATTGATGGACAGATAGTTCATGTGCTAATTTTTTAAGGTGAGACAAAATTTAAAGCACAATATTAATTTTTATTCCCGTATTATACTTCCGTTTTATTTCTTTTTCTTTTTATGGTAAACTTTTCTTCAATTTTTATGTCCAATCGAAGTATGTTAATGAATATTTGGAATTAATTTACAAGCATTATAAACTTTGTAAATTTTAAATTATGGTCATCTAGTATTTTTAAAATAAGCCAGTACCCTTATATGTCGCAAGGGCATAGCATACTTTTATGTCTCTCAAAAACCCACCTTGTAATATGAGTCTGTTTGAAATAAAAATACAACGCATAGAATTTTCATAATCTAGAGCCTAACTATGAGGTCCTGACATAACCGCTGTCTGACTCACCAAAGTGTATTTTAATTGAATTTTGAAATTTACAACAAATATGAGCCGTATAAAATAATATGAGAAATTTTTATGTGTAATAATCAGAAAAAAGAAATATATAATGAACATATTAAATAACATTAATAATGCAAGAATTGCTCTAAAACCATACAGCGAATGATGCGTAATTCCACACAATAAAATAAAACATTTTAAAGATAAATGACATTTAGATATGCATATCTTTCCACTTTGACAAATTGCTTGCCACTGAAGATCTAGTTTACTAGCAGATATTATCAGCAATGATTTCAAGTACTCTTCAGTTAAATTGCTTCTTTAAATATTTTATGTTGAATATTAATTATAATTATAATTTCTTCAAATATTTTACATTTTATTTTGAAGAATATCTCTGAACAACTCTTATAAAATTCCAGTAATGATAAATTTAAATATTTTTCGTAGATAATATCGTTACAGCTTAAATGAATTATATCCATTTAAAATTTTGAGATAATTTCTCTATGCTGGTATCAAAAGATTCATAGAAAAATTTAATATTGGGAACAGCTTTTCAGTAAATTATAAAAATTAGACTCAAAATTTATTTTTAATGCACTCAAAGCTTCATTCATAAAATCTAACTAAAGTGGAATCTCAATTTGCTCTCTAAATCCTTGGTTAAAACTTATAGAGAGTTTATAAATCACTGTGTGTGTAAGATTTCTCTCTGTCTATTTAAAAATTTTATTCCTTTATATGCTTAGTTTAATCTGCATAAACTAATTGATATATTACATTGCATGAAATGTTTTCATTTAATATTCTCAAAATGTGTTCATAATTTTGATTTCCAGTGAAACATTATGGAATCTTTATTATTTAAAATATGTGTAACATACAAAATTTAAATTTCTGTCTCAAATTTATAAATAAAATTATAAAAATATTTGTATACCTAAAGTTAGGTATAAAGATAACTTTTTTGGCATCTTTGCCATTAGTTGACGAGCAGCCCAATAAAGTGATGATGAAATATATAAAAAAAATTTTTAATTAATGTCAGTAGAATAGTTTTAAGAAACTAAAATAGTTATATACCAGTTTCTTAGTGTTTAATGTTAATCATAGAGGATTATAGAAGTAATTGATCAACATATTTTCTATTATTGTTAAAGTTGAAGAAAAAGCAGACATTTGCATTATAGGGTTCTTTATTAATTATATTCATCATTACTTCTGAAAAGCATAATTATTTCCTGAATAATTAAGAGAAACGGTGAATATTTATTACTATATAGTATAAGAGAAATTATTATCTTTAAAAATTTCCAATACAGTTAAAAATGAAAATTTTAAGCAAAAAAAAAAAAATTATTTTGAGAGAATTAATAGAAGATTCTGATTTCTCTAAAAACAGTTCTGTAACTGTGACCTAACCTCTCAGAATAACTCTTTATTGCCTTTTCATTACGAAAACAAATCACTCCATTACGGAAAACTCTCCTCAGTTATACCCAATTTGTCGCATTCAGTTGCTCTTCTAATAGCGAAATAAATATTAACAAAGTTTTTAATTTGTAGTTTTGATCCTGATTTCCGCCGCATTCTCCCTCGCTTTTTCCCTACTCACACGCTCTTTTTCCCCAAATCGAGCGGCAGTGGGCGACCAACCGTAACAGTTTTCCAAGTCTCTCACTCTTCTCAGACGTCCCCCTCCCCACCCTTTGCTTTCAAACCCTCTTAGCTCCTGTTTAACAAAGGAAACCCCCATACAATGGTCGATCTCTCGCAAAAGAAGGAGCGAGAACTCCAGAAATTTATAAGAAAAACGGGAAAAGCAACCCCGAAAAGAGGAAGTGGAAGGGATGAAGGAGAGGGAGAAAAAAAGTGTCGAATCGATTTCCTTGACGGTTTAGTCGTCACGAAGAACAGAGAAATCCACTTAAAGGAGTAAAATGCATTCCCCCCTATCTCGGCCACTCCCCTGGTAACCTCCTCGCTTTTGAAGAAGAGGTGAAGTGAGTAAGAAATGTAAGTCCTTTGCAGACGTCAGCAATAATTTGAGGGAAGGGGGGGATCGCAGTTTCTTTTTGGGGATTTTTACGAGCTTCAACGAGATTGGCAGTCTTTTGGAAGTAACGGAGAAAATTGAAACGCTGACTTGGGAAAGGCTTAGCTTTTCTAAGTACTTAATCCTCCGGGTGGGTATGAAAAGAAATGTAAACATATCTGTACGTCTGGAAGTGTTGGGGAGGAGGGAGGGTCGGGAAAATGGCTCGCAGAAGTCAGCACACATAATTATTTATTCTGTCATTTTGTCACTCACTTCTGCGACTGCTGAATAGACTGCACTGCCACTTATGATGCTTTGAAATTTCATACAAAAAAAATACTTTTCATACATGTAAAATGACTATGGTTATTAAAAGCAACGAAATCAATGTTTCATATATTAATTTCTATTTCGTTTCATATTTTATTTCATTAGAATTGTATAGGTAAGCTGTGGTTGTTTTTCCTAGTGTTTTCCTGGCGTTACACAAATCTGAAAAGCTAATAAGAGTTATTAAACCGAATTTCAACGAAGTAATTGAGTAATTATTTATTGTAGTCAGAACGATAAACAATAATATTACTTGAAAATGAACACAGGGCTTCTAAGATTGGATGCTATTAACCTTATCAGTTTATCATCATTTTCAAACCTGGTTGCATAGTGGTAGTGTTCCAAGGTACAGGTCTGACATTCGATCCTCGGGCTAAGCAAGGTCGATTCAGCCTTTCATCCCTTCAGCGGGTCGAAAAAACTAAATATCAAGCATGTTTGGGAACTAACATTGCGGGTTTCCCATTACATTGACCTCAGTTTCACCAGTATTTAAATAGATTTTTACAGTCCATATTACTTAGTTATTAGGAATAATCTATTTTTACAAATTTTAGCACAATATTTACTTTGTCATTTTCCATAATGTAAATTCTATAAATGGTTTGTCGATGATATTTTATTTCTATCAATTTTGTGTCTTCGAACATTAGCTCTACTGAAATATAATACTGTTATTCTATTTTCACAATTTGGGACAGTTTTGTTAGAAGTATTACTTGGGGGAGAACAATGCCTAAAATGCAGCATTCGAGTATGTCTATGTCCACGTTAAGCTGTCCTCCTTGCCCAGACATATACCCCAGGGTCCCAGTCTAAGAAAACCGGTATGGTTAAAGTAAGCCTGGGTCCCACAGGGATTATCATGCCATTGAGTTTAATTTTTTTTCATCATTTTAATTAAATAGTATCCATTCTTATTTTACTCATTATGATGAAAGATATTCTATTCTATTATCTATTTGAATCATTATGAGTAAAACATCAATGATAAGCAGCATTTTATCATTTATTTTACGTTTACTACGTCTCTCAAATATTATGTCTAAATATTACAAAAAAATTCTATTTTAAAATACTAAAGTTAAAATGATGAGGAAAGTTTTTCTCTCCCAACTCCAATTGAATCACATTCCGATTTTAAATTTTATAGTTTTTTTGTTCCTTTAGTTATGAAACAAAAATAAAGAAAATAAGAAGAAAAACCTTTCTCTCTTTAATTAGACTAACTTAGTGAAGTTGAAATACTTTATATTAAAATTCAGTTCATAAGCTGCTTGCGACGCGGTCTCAGATTAACTTATAATTAAAGAGGATAGAAAATCATTTGCAAAAAACATATTTATCGATACAGTATTTAAAGCTACAAACTATTTAAAAAAACGTTACCATTGGACATGTAAATTTTAACAAAATTATTTTTATACATTTTAGTAAAGAAAATTTTAAATAAAATAATGCTAAATGTTGCAAACAAAGTATATATATATATATATATATATATATATATATATATATATATATATATATATATATATATATATATATATATATATATATATATATATATTTTCATTAAAAAAAGCGAAACAGTTTAAAAACTGGTTTTAGAAATTTATGAAAAGTGGAATAACCTGAATGATGTTAAATAATCAATAGGTATTGTGCGTGAACAGTTGAAGTTATATGTTATATTAATCATTTCAGGTTAATTGGTCAATGGCTTAATATAAATCACCATTTTTTAAACTATTATCTAGAACCAGTTTTAAAATAAATTATCAAGTTTACAAATATTTAATTTGCATTTCGTGTCTATCAAGACTAATGTTTTATTTATGAATGCCAAATTTTTATTTTAGAAAATTCCAAAAATATAAAATAAACATAATATAGAGAGCTTAAAAATTCATGTTTTGTGATCTCATATTTATTCAAGATTTTAACATCTTATTTCTAAGTACTATGTTTAACAGGTTAGAATAAAAATATGTTTTATAAATTTAGCATTCTTCTATAGATGAAATTGCGTAAATTGAAGAGTGAGAAATTTACGAAATGTAAATTTCTCTCTCTGAAGAAAGAAATTTACATTTCGTAAATTTCAAATGATGAGAAAGATGAATTTGAGATGGAATTGCGTAAATGTAATTTTAACTCTTATTAAAAATATAGTGATTCTGAGTCCTGTTGCAACAGAATATGTATAAAATGTTAAGTATTTTTAATTATACTATGTGTTTCAAAGTTTTTTTCTAAACATTATTACCTGAAGGCATTTTTACATATTTTTTAATCATTATTCATCTCATGCAGACAATTATAATTACATTATTCTTCTTTGGAAAATTAAATTAATAATTTAATAATAAAAAGTGAGTGGTAATTTTAATTTGAACTTTTTCGTTAATTTCATATTTATATTTCAATAATGATAAATATGATAAAGCATTTGTGTGTATTTTTAGATTTTTTTACTGAAATGTTTTTATTTATAATCTGAGAATAATGCATTTTTTATCAATGGAAAATCATGATTTCATTCAAATGATAAAAACATGATTAAATTTTGATTTTTTTGTACTTCTTTTTTCACACTGTTATTCCGATTGATTTAATTGTCTTCTTTCCCATTTCTCTCTTTTTTTTGTCTTTCACTGGAGGAAAAATATTAGGTCTAACGGAAAGCTCTATTTTAGGAACAAAACAAAATGCAAATTTTCGTAACATCAATGAACTTTATTAAATAATACAGTTACCAGTATTATTAATTAATTAATTCTTGCCACCGTGAGGACAATTTGTGTACCCCATTTTTGAAAAGTGTATCGATTTTCTCAGGCGAAAAATTAAAACAATACTTGGTTGATACCTTCTCCATTTGTGAATTTTTTGCCCTTCAAAAAACTCTGTAAGGGCGAAAAAAGTGATAATTGGAGGGTGATAAGTTCGGGGATTATGGTGTATGGGACAGAATTTCCCAGCCTAATTGTGCAATATTTTGACTAACTCTTTATCTAGGCCTCTTCTTTGGAACATTGTTGGCTTTTTTTTCTTGGACTGCTCCCTTAAAATTATCCGGCTACAGACACTATTTTTCCGAATGGAGCTTTTCATTCAATTTTTAATGCTCATAAATTATTGATCCTCAAATTTCACACCATATACACAATATTCTTCAAATCAGAGTCAAATGTGTTTTAGAGTTGGAATGGCTGTTTTCCGCACCATATACCCTTTTTCTTACTATGTTTATGTAAACAATCTACTTTTCATATCCATTTATCATCCAGTTCAAGAACTCCTCGATTTTGTTCCGAAAAAGTAGAGATTGGCATATGATGACTCGAGCATCAGAATTCTTCTGATTTAATTCTTATGACACCTAATTTGAATATTTCCACAGCAATCCTATCTTCCAAATATGGTCCGAAATAGTTTGTGCTGAGCTGAATTAAGCTTTATGCGATTCCTGATGCTGTTAGAAAAAGATCTTGCTCTTTATAATTTTAAAAAAATCCTCATCAATCAATGGACAGAATTTTCCGGTAGACTTAAGAATTATAGTTTGTGATATGGTTATAAATGTGACGTAACATAACAACAACTGAATACAAATAATAAAAATGCTGTTTTTATTTTTTATTTTTTTTAGATTCTTTATGAAAATTATGTTTTTATATATACCTTAATAATTTGACATTGCTTTAATCTTCTATTCTTGAGTGTGCGTATTTTATTTGTTAAATATTTCAAAAATAAGTGTATTTCAGGAGAAAATGCGAAAAAAATGTATCTAATATTTTTTTTGTATTTAAACTCATTTGTTTATTAAAAAAATTTTCCTTCAACATTTATTTAAATGTTATGAAATATATTCCCTTTTAAAAGCTAAGCAGGCAGAGGAAAATGCTAATTTTTAAAAGATACTTTTGAACTGGAGAAATTAGTATTCACTTCTGAAGAAAATGTATACAAATAAACTGTAAATGAAGTTAAATATGTGTATAAATATACTGTATAATAATCAGGATTTCTTGTTGAGAAATATGTAAAGATGATTATGTATGTTTTAAGAAACTAACAGATTTCAGGTTCGACTTTCAATCTTTCAGCCTTGTGGCCCGACAACCTTGACAACCTATATTTAGGGCTTGGCCCACACATAGGTTGTCATACCGCAGATTTTTTTAAGCACGGTGCAGATTTTCAAGAATTTCATTTAATTTAAAGTTTTAAAATCTCAATAACTCTATTTAGTGTAGAGTCTATAATTCCTCTGCGCAACTTATTTTCTGTATCCAAAATTATTTTTATTACTGTTTGAAATATTAATCTTATATTTTCCTGTATTCAAATTTTCAAATAGACCTAATACTCACCGTTGCCTTTTTGTAAAATCTCTCTTTTCTGTAAAATCTCTGATTTGGAAGAGAAAGACATCTGAGTTACAGTTGAACAACAAAGGATAGATATTCCATTTTAGTTTCCTCATAAGCATTTCTCATGTTATGTTCATGAGGTGTTTTTGAGAGCTTCTTGCCTTACGATATGTGAATAGGGTTCCCAGTCCATGTGAACTCTTCTCAATTGGCTATGTGTGGATATATTTAAAAATACTTAACAACTATTTTCAGCTTTGACATTGCTTCAGTGTTACATATAAGGTTTCTTTTTGGGGTTTTTGAAGTAGTGAATGGCTGTAAGCCAACATAAAAATACAGGAATTTTTAAATTCGAACTTCGTATAGCCAGTTTATGGTTATGTACTCACACGCAACCTTAATTTAACAACATTTCCTCTGACATTCCGAACACAATCGAAAGAGATGGGGAGGTGAGAAGCTCTATTGAGGGGGTGGGATGGACTGAAAGGGTTCAATCATCCTCCCTCAGTGACATCAAGGCAGGCATTGCGGCGATTACCACACTTAATGAATATGCATTAGTCGCGACTTGTCAAAGCGAGCACTCCTTGAAAGCTGAAACAGGCGGGTTCCATTAACGACCCTCCCACCCCCGCGCCGTGTAATAAAGGGAGTTAATTAACTGACCAAACATCAGGCTCTGTGTATAAAGGATCTATTAAAGAGTCATTGCAGAGAATGGAGAGAAGAGAAAAGTGCCGTTTGATTGGAGAGCGATAATCTTGTAAGCGTTGTTTCGGATTCAGGATCGTTTGACGAGAAGTTTTGGCAGTTGCAGTTTTAAATAGAATATTTATCTTGAATACTTAATACGAGTAATTTTAATATGTATTCTGAAATCTACACGGTTCTAAAACTTGAAGATATACATGTGAAAATTTTGATCGATGTGTAATATTGATAATTTTTTCCTAATTGCATGTAAGTTGTTGTAATTAAGGATTTAGTATGTGTATTCTTATGATCTTTTTCTTTTTTTTGTAGTGATATAGTTTTTGAATGAATTCAAAGGGCATATTTTATCAATGTAAGCCAAATTTTTATAGATTTATGTCCTGGGATCTTGCAAAATATTTTAAAAAATTATTTTGAGTTTATAATAATGTATATATTTTTAACTCTCGTTTTTATACAGATATATTTCTTAATTCTTGTTTAGAATTGTGAGGACTTTTGTCCAAGACAAAATAATTTCTTGTCTGTTAATATGCAATTTTTGAATAATATTCATAATATTTTATACAGTCATTTGTTGGATGGTTATTAAAACTACATTTTTTTTCATATAGCTTTTAAATTGTAGTTTACAGCTTACTGACAACTTAATGGTTAGCCTCCTGGCCTTCAGTTTAGCATATCGTGGATTCGATTCCCATTTCAGTTGGGGGATATTTACAATGATTCAAAATCCATTTCAAAATGTACTTCCCCAATCTAATTAGCATTTGTGTGTAAAAAAATAAATATATTTTAAAACAAATAAAATGATCAGACACACAAATAATCACAACCAAACGCCATCGACTTTTCTACAAATTATATTTAACAAATGCACTAAAACAGTTTTACTTGCGCGTGGGCAGTTATAGCATTCTCTATTTACATTACTTTATATTATATATGTTGTGCTAACCACTTCCTTCATTGCGCTATTTAAACTAATCATTATTTTCGTTATTTATTTATCAATTTGTCCTTTAATACATGTCTTTTAATTGTAGTTTAATTTAGTGTTAGTAATTTGAGCCTAGAAAAACATAAAGCACAGATTTATTTTAAATAAATATAGCTGCAATTATGATGACATTCTAAAATATTATATATGATCCCTTTATTATAAAGTAGAAATTTTTACTGATGAAAATGAAGCATTGTATAATAAATTGTATTTTGTTTTTATAGATGATAAAACAAATTTATATTTTAATTATACATAAATATGAATACATACAAATTTATATATATATATATATATATATATATATATATATATATATATATATATATATATATATATATATATATATATATATATATATATATATATATATATATATATATATATTTCTTTTAGCAGAACTACAAAATCTTCTAAATAAGGTGTTTTGAGAAACTTAAATTGAATGTAATTCTTTTACATAACAAAGGCCGTAACTTAATAAATTTAAAAAAACTGAGTAAGTTATAACTAATTTTCTCAGTTTCTTAGCATTTTAAAATCGGGAAATAAATAATTTGAATTTAGTAAATTATTAATTAAACAAATATTTAAAAAAAAACATTTTTAAAAATAATATACATTAGTATTTGTTCATTTTATTGAATTTTTAATTGTTTATATATTATTAGTTTTCATTTTTAATTTTTAAATTTAGCATATAATTTTTTATTCCTTAAAAATTTGCTGAATAAATTCAAATTGTCTTTCTTAATGAAGTTTATAATATATCTTTCAGTTGATTTTTTTTAACTTAAAAAATATTTTTTATTGTTTTAGTACTAGGAAAAAATGAGTCTTGCTTATAAATATTAAAATTAAAATTAATTAAAATCATCATCAGAATAATTTTTTTATAATTTACAGTTTATGTGTATAAAATGAACAATTTGCGTCACAACTGTCTTTTAAAAAATCGCCATTTTTAAATCCATGGTTGAAAATCACTTTTCAGTCTCAGCAAGTAAAATAATTTTTACAATTGTGTTTGTGTTTACTAATATGTATCAAAGCATTATATGTCATTGTGGTTATGCGAAATCAAATTCTCTCTTAATTTGTCCAAATGTAATTTTTTTCCTGAAATCAACGCATTCCACCTAATTTAAACACAATATTAAGTTTTATATCTACCAATGTGTTTAGAGTTTTTCGTATTCTGAATTTGATTTAAATATTTCTATAGACATAAAAGTTTATGGGAAAAGTAATCATTTTATACAATTTATAAAAAATATAATATAAAAATCCACATCTTTACATAAAATAATAGGATTTTTTTATATTCTTAAAAACTTATACGCGCACATGTTTAATGTATGGTATATATTTAAATTATATTCCTTATTTAAATTAGCTCTCATGTGTGTGGTGTGTGTACAAAAACCTTGGAAAAATAAACAAAACTAGAAAATATCTGTTACTAGAATTAAGTATATGTTTTAAAGTAAAATCATACTAATATGAAAAATAAGCAGGACTACAATTGATAAAATGACATATTATGATTTATAAATATTACGCATCTTAATGTTCTCATACAAACTCATACACATATGTCATTAATGAATGTGTACTGTTGTTGCACCCGCATGATTTCCTGTACCTAGGCCTGAGTTGGGCTCCAGCAGTTAGACAGAAGCAGTCGGGTGGAGTCTTCATGATTTTGAAGGAAGGACCAAGCAGAAGTACCTCTGTACTTGGCCTGCCACCTCAAAGATATCATTTCACTTGGAGGACATTGCGACCACTCCCAGTTTTAACGTGTTCCAGGCGCTTTTAACGAACTCGACGGGTCTTCTCTGTTAAACTATATTCGAACTCACTACCTTCCAATAATGAGCATGATGCCCTAACCAAACAGGCAACCGCGGCCTGGAATATGTACTGTGTATACTTAATGTGTTATAAACTCACATATTAAATCTTTTTTAAACATTATTAATGAAGTATGGGTTTCTTGTAATAATGAAAGCAATTCATATTTTAATTGATAATAAAAATAAGTTTTTAAAGATACGACGGAAATCTCGGTTTTCAAAAATATATTGTTAGTCTATTATTTAATTATAAAGAACAATACAAATTTTAAATCTATCTATTATTATTATTGATATATTTCCATAATTTAAAATTTTATTTATCACAGCAAATTAAGTAAAAAGATAAATAAATTTCACAAATGAATATAAAGAATATGAGTTATACCAGTATTCCTAAGTTGATCTATAAAAGTTCTGACAAGCCTTCTTACCTTCACTATAACGGAAACAGTACTGACCCTGATTTAATTTTAGCTTCATGCGATATTGCAGATGAAACGAGCAGAGAAATAATTTATGATCCGGGATCTGGGCACCACATTATTGTTACTTTGTTCTGTGTTAGACAGGAAACTTCTAAACAGCAGAGCTTTTTCAGGAATAAGTGAGATTTTAAAAAGGACTATTGGAAGGCATACCAGGATAATATGGAGGTTTTTTTTAGTAGTCCAAAAATACAGAGAAAGAAATTTAGATGCTTCCTTGTCATTTATTTTTGACAAACGGTTTTTCCGATGTCCAAACATTGGATACCTTTGGGTAAACAATACAAATACCAATCTTTTTGGTATGCTGAATGCCCTCTGTTAAAAGAAGAATCAGCCCAGACCCGTTATAAAGCTAAAAATTTTAAAAATACAGAAAATGTCAAAAATTGGAGAAAGAATTCCAACTTTTGACATTTTATGGAGACATTAGAGAAGACCCTCCCTCCGTAAGGAAATCAATTTAGCAAAGTGTAAGACGGTTTTAATATTTTTTAAAATAACATTGACTACTGTAAAGACGAAAGTAAGGTATTTAAATTTGGTCAAATACTTTATTTTAATTTATTAAAATCAAATACTTTATTTTGATAATAAAGATGTGCAAATTTACAGTTTAAAATTCAAGTGTAGTAAGAGGAGAAAAAAACGTTTTTTCTTCATTTCTCAACAGTAGCAAGATATTATTATATTGTTTTTGTCTTATTTTTCTGAGTTATAAAAGATATTTAAATCCAAACTTCGATAACTTTTTTTTTTAATTTGGTATGTATGATTGATATACAAGCAAAAATATTCGTTTAAAAATAATACAGGCAAAATGTTGTGGATAAGAAATTTCCACGCTATATTTGTTTTCCCAGTTGTTTTTTCATATTCTGTATTAATTCTGTTTTATATTCTATAAATTATTTTTCTTATGAATAATGAGCTTTACTTAATAACATAATGGTAGAAATCCATCCATTCAATAGGAAACTTTCTATAGGCGACTCATATTGGGGAGAGAGAAATGATACATCCAAACATTCAACCCCTAGAATTTTTTCACCGCAGTGAATGTATCGAAATGTGGTTTTTGCATCAATCAAAAAGAGAGGAAATTAATCACAACTCTTTTTGTGCTCACAATTAGAGCGACAGATGAATTTCGGTGTAAAGAATGGAGAGATAGAAGGGGGATTCAAGAACACAGAAACCACGTTACCCTTTCACTAACCGGAAGCGGGAGTGACGCGATTCCGGCTCAGATGACTTGACCTCTTGGCCATTAGCCGACATTACGTCCCCAATCCTTTCGGTCCACCCGGAGGAGAGTCTATTTTTCACGACTTCCTCCCTAAGCGAAGCGTTCCCCTTCATCTGTAATCTCACAGCATCCTTTTGCTCTTGAGCCTCTCTACTCTTGGGCATCATCACCCCGGAATGACCATTGATCGGGAGATGAAAGGGTGATGGATGCCGCGGAGAGAATGTGGGGGTGGAAGCTGCCGCGGAAAACAAAACATTATGTGGTCTTTCGGATGACTTGACCTGATGTATGTTGCAGTCCGCTTTTGAGAATGGCTGGGTTTGGAAAGAAATGAAAAGGAGAATGAAACAAGTAGCACTCTGATTGAGAAAAGTCATGGGAAATTTATCTTCCACAAGACTTACAACTCTAGCATTTCGAGAGAGATAAAGAAAGATCATTTCAGTTACTATAATACTTATTTTTCAATAGCAAGGAAATCTAATGCTTATGTCAACAATATTTTGTGCTTTTATTCCTCTGGATAAACACATTTAGATAGAAATGATAACAATGATGTTCAGAAATAAAGGGCTTAGAAAATAAATTTCATTAATTTTTCCAGCGGGGATTCTTACAGATTAGGAGCTATAAATCTCCTAGGATTTATTCACAATAAAAAATTTTCAATGAACCCTTGAGTATAAAAAAATAATTTTAAAAGTATGCCCACCTTACAATATTTAACAAATCAAGCTCGATTCACAGCTAAAAATTAAATATTTAATACAGATTTATGGTATAATTAAAGATAATTTAAGATAAGAAAAAAGTTAATTTGATGAGACAACTACAAGAATTACGTTAACTTCAAAAGATAATGTCAACTTCAAGAATTATTAAAACTATATTCTGAATCATCTCTCTAAGTGAATTCCTCTTTTGCCAAAGCGCCGTGTGACACCCATTTGGAAATACATAAGCATATGTACACTAAGCTAACTTTTAATTGATTCCGTGCTCATTTATGTCACATAATGGGTCTGTAAACATTGTCTCTAGAAAACACTGATTGATAATTTGATTTCTGAACTTTTGTAATGAATCCATAAGAATATCTGATTGTAATAAGAATATCTATTCTGTAAATTGAATTGTCTTGAATACTTTTGCAACTACTTTTTGGGCTTTTGTTAACAAATACCTTTAAATCGCGATGGGCAGTCAGTGAGTTAGAATATGCTACAGTAAATGAGTGCAGTAATCCTTACAGGTATTCTGTGGAATATGAAAATTAATAAATAATGATACCTCTGTTGTATATGTCCGAACAGAACCATTGAGAATTCCTGTAGAGTATTGAGTACATGGGAATACTAAACTATATACCTTATTGATAATTTATAAAACGTTTCACAATGTATTCAGCATGATTTTGTCTGCTTCTCTCCATTCACAAATGACATTTCTGTAAGAACTATTCGATAACTACTTAATCAATTATGATGGAATGGCTGAGTGACTTCCATTCTTAACTGACAGCTGATCTTAAACCAATGTATTGTTCTTATAGGACTATTTAAATCCAAACATTTCTCAGACTGAATCTACCAATTTATAGGATCTGCAGCATTGAACTGTTGCTACATATTCAAGCATCATTTCTTTCAAGCTACATAATTATCAATGAGAAGTCTTGGGTTCAGATTTGCCTTCCAACTAATGGTGAGTAACCCAAGCATAGGCAATAAGATTTACTTATTTGTTGATAGATTGTGGTTTCTACTTCTATAAAATTTTGTCACTTTTCTCTTCTGAAATATCAGAATAAATCGGCAAAATTTGATACTTGCACAATTGCAACTTTCGCGTTTGGATTAATAATCGCACTGCATTCATTGTGGTTTGCGAGATATATTTATTAGCCACTACATAATATTATATACTTGTTTGATTTTTCACTCAACGGATATTTCATGCACACGAGGTGTAATTAAACTTAGAAATATAATTTAAAGGAATTCTGACGCAATTACAAACATTTATGCCTGGAGTGGTATTTGAGTCCTCGAACAATTGAACCGAAGACCAAAGAGCTAACAGTTTGATTGCCAGCTCGACTTTCATTATATACGTATAAACTGATAGTAAGTTTTTAATTGTGATATTTTTTACGATCACATATATTCAAGATACTAAGATAAAGTTCCACATCTTTGGATGTTGTAAAAGCTATTAGTGGGTTGTAAATAAAAATTTTCCCACCTGTTGAGATCATTTTTGTAACAGTAAATACATCAGTTTACAAATAAAATTAGCTGAGTAAATATGGACATAGCTAAGAGATTTTATAGTCAATTTTGGTGAAATTTTTTGTTGTATTTAAAAAAAACCATTAATTATTTAAAAGGATTCGATTTTTATGTTGGGTGGATTCATTCTTTGAACCTTAGTGTTAATGAAATGTGAGTTGATCTTAAGCTTTGAAGTACTATATTATTGTCAAATATAATGAAAATAAATATACTTTAATACGGAAATTGCTCTTTGAGAAATATTACTAGAATAAAATTAAAAAATTAGAAAATTGTGAAGAAAATATTCATTGAATATCTATTTTTTAACATATTTTTGCTGTGTCTGTAATATAAAATCCATTAGAGATTTATATAAAGATAAAGCAGTTAGAAACATTCAAGGATTATTTGAATTCTTTTGTGTTCCTAAATATGTACTACATATTACTAAGGAATTTTTTTTTAAAAAAATGATCCTTTAAAAAGAGATTCCCTAATTATTTTTCCAATAGATTCTATAAAATATATTAAATTTAATAAATAAGAAATTTTGTATATTTGCATATAGACATTTCTAGAGCAAAAGTGCAGCAGCATTAACATATTTTCAAAAAACTCGTTATTGCATAATTCAATAAACCAAAATTATTGCATCGAATAAAATACAGCCAAAACTCATCATTTTTAATCAAAAAACATTGAACCCATTTAATTCAATGATCTATATCGGAGATCATTTCTTACTTTTATGGACTCGATTCATATAACATGAATTTTAAGCGAAGTGTAACCTTTCACAAAATATTAAACCAACCAGACCTAAGAAGAAAATAATATTTCAAGCAATTATTTTAATCAATAAACATCTTAATCAGAAAATCTGTTCATTAACTACAGTGATCTTGCTGGGAAAGGAGGACAATACGGCTTATCAAATAAGTACATAAAAAAAATAATCCTCTCCCCATTCTTGGCTTGGCATATCAATGACTCATCACGAACGCACCCAACTCGAAAAATAAAAAGACATCTCTGCCAGAAAGAGATCGGCCAAGAAAGGGGCATGAAAAAAAATAATAATACCGCATGTGGACAGTAAACGGCGCCGCAGTGAAAAATCAAAGCCTCATTCATGTCAAAATATCTGTTTTTGTATCTCTTTATCCTCTTGAAGAGCACATGCACACTACGTCCTTTTTCACAGATGAATTGCTTGTTTTCATAAAGCACCTCCTCCCCGAGAGCCCACCCCCACCTGCCTCTGGAGTAATCCTTTCACTTCTGAGAAAGTCGGGCAAATCATAGAAATACATTCTTTGAGTTCCTTATTGATTGCTCTGTTATGAGTTGACGTAAGGCTGTGGGGTGTGCATTACCCTTTCCCCGCTGCCCCATATTTGTCTGCTTTTTCTTCGCCTGCAGATCTTTTTATTTCTTGGTGGGGGGAGTGCTCCGATAGGAGGGAAGAAGACTGAAATCATCAAAGCAAGGGGTGGGAGAAGCCGATGGTAAATAAATCCCGATTTATCCTTCTTTTGGTAGATAGGTTGTCAAGTGTCACTTCTGGGACCGACTTGGCGATCAGGCTCGCGTGAGAGGAAGAGTGTCCGGATATTGTTTGGCGAATTTCTTGTAATGGATTCCTCATTCTCTGATGCCGTTTTTCTTCCTCTTCCTTGTTTTTCGCATAATGTTTAAGATGGGGATTATGTAAAAAATGCACTCTTAGGAGTTTTGGCACAAGTGTATGGATTTTAGAGCAATAAAAGGAAAACTGGAATCTTTTTTTTCTTATTTTTTTCTATATAGAATGAGCCTAATGTTTCCTATGGGGGAAAAAATCGCATAATGCATATATTTCTATCAAGTGAATGGTGAAGGAGCATAGATTTGATACATTTTTAAATAGTATATAAAATACAAGTAAGACAACTCATTCTTTTATTCATCTGAATAGAATTGTTATTATTTCAGTCATATGTAGTGAATGTAAAATTTCCATATTGAGGTACTTTTAGTATTTCAAAAATTACTTTTGACAAAATTGTAATAAGCAAGGAAACATGCAAAACAAAGCTAATTGCATGTTATTATTATAAATGATTTCTCATGTGACACTTCTAAAATTAGGTTATAATTTTGTTCCTCAATTTTGAAAATGAAACTATTTCCAACTCGCTTATTTGATTAGCAAATTCTAAGCTTTCTCTGGATGGAATGATCACCTAGTTATGCGAGTCAATGATGTACTTTGAGTGCATTTTATCCCAAATGTATGAAAACTGTTAACTTCAAGACACTGAAACGACCAGATTTATTTCAGGAATTTCTTTTAATGATGTAAAATTATTTTTAAAGCAGAAATATTTATTAAAGGGAGTTTAATTTATATTTTTCTATGTAATTCTTCAATTTTATTACATTTTATTTTTCATATTTGCATATTTTTTATGTGTTTTGTAACTTTTACTTATATCAAACGAAGGTAAATGTTTCAGTTATATTAGCAGTGGTTTTGTGACAAATAAAGATTTGTTTCTTTTATGAATAAAATAAATTTACTGAATCATGATAATTAATTTTCAGCATAAATTAAAATAATTTTGCAATAAGTTTGTTAAATTAAATTTTATGGTTTTTATCAGGACAATAAGTAATCAAATAGAATTAGATCGTTGTTGACTTCTGTGAATAGTTTTAAAATGCATAAAACTTATCTATTGACATTTTAATTCCGTTATTAATTATGAAATATATTCATTAAAATATTATGTAAATTTAAATATCAATTGATCATACAGAATATTCAATTGTTAAATATAAGCTTGTGTGATTTTGAGCACTTTCTTTAAACTTAATCCTAAATAAACTATTATTAGTAAAAAGTTTTCATCCATTGCTTCAAATTTAACACTAACAATATTGTTACCGTAAAAATACTAACAATATTGTTACCGTAAAAAGATCACAATGTCAAAATTATAGGCATAATGAAACAACATAATTAATTTTTTTAATTATTATAGCATTCATTTAAAATAATCGATCGCATGAAAATTCAAGAAAGTTAATAAAAATTTGTCTTTTATTCTCCGATTAATATGAGATTTTTACCTGTATTCATCATATTCTCATATAATTATCTTATTCTCTTGAAAGGAAAAGTCACCAGTTCTTACCCAGCTGTTTCGGGAAAATGGCAAATAGTTGGGATATTTCTTATCCTTGTATATTTTTCTGTAGAGGCAAATCTGTGTAAAAATTGGCAGGATTGTTTCATCAACATCCCAAATATCTAAAAAATAGCCACTCTGAGAAACTATAATAGTCACAAATTTCCTCAATGGTATCACAATATCTAATGGTTAGTATCGCTATATTAGTAAAAAAGAAACTTTAGCAGAATGCTTTTTTATGCGTGAAAGTGATTATTTTACTCATTTATTTTGTTGAGAACCAAAACCAAAAAGTAAAAAATATCGTACTCAAAAATAAGACGTAATTTATGAAAAACAAACCATGTTTTTTCACCTCATTACCAAAGCTGATAAAATGAGTAAAATTATTCAAAAATATTGGATCTTCACAATATATATAAAATATAATAATTTTGTTAGTTATAAAATATAATAATTTTGTAATTCACAAAATATTATTATATCATTATTATATCACAAAATAAAAAGTTATGTATATAAATAATTTTAATCCTATTAAAAATTGAAATTTATTTGAAATTCTTATAATTTTTTAGATTGAATTTATGCTATATTTTATAGTATAATTAAAATACTGCCTTGGTTTCTATTTGAGAAGTGGTTTTTTTAATAAAAATCGATTTCTTAAATCTTATAATATGTTTTCTTAAATCTTACATTATTAAATTATATTTATTATAATATTCATTATATGTAAAAAATTATGATAATGAGGTAGACATTTTTCTTCCAGATCCCTATAATATTGTAACAATTTTTCACCATATCCGTAATGATTTCTTTTTTTTCCCTTATAGTTCTAAGCTAATCCCCATAAAAAAATTGTGATAGTAAAAAATTATTAAAATTTTTTAAAAATTTAACTTATTAGTTAAAAATTAGTGGTGAATTAATTGAAATTTATAATGACATTAAGAAACCTAATATGAAATTTGATGGATTCCAAAATGAAATTGGTAATCAACAAATGAAAATTTTTCATTTGGTATTTGTTGTATTTAAAAATGAAATCAACTTGAAAATCTAGAAAAAAATGGACTTGAACATATATTAAATTATTTAAAAATCATTGCAATGAAAAACCATAAATAAGTAATTAATAGCAATGAAGTTTCAATTATAAGTAACCACCAGTTGTTGAAACTAGAAAATATTGCCATTTTAAAAAATATTTATTTTAATACCAAAATTACAATTGTAGTTTCCCCATTTCAAAGAAAGAAAATTTTTCTACAAAATGCATCGCTAGAACTTGTAAAACAAGATTTAATTTTTTAGATCGATGTATTCAAACTAAGTGAAAATAGCTATTTTTAATCGATTAAGCGAAAATAATTTCAATCATCTTAAAGTTATTAAATTGAAAACTAAATTTTCAACTTATCAAATTCCATTAAAAAAATAAATGTTGGAATTCAAAAAAATTTTCTTTTCATCATATATTATTAAAAAAGTTATTTTATGTATATAAAAAAATAGTTATTTTAAAAATTTAGTCGGGATCCAAATAGTTGACTAGAGAGTTCTTCGCAAATGTTTTCTTTTTTCAAATCTCCACAATATAAAACTAATTTAAATTGTTAAAGGGGAAATAATAAAACTAATATACCAACTTTTGATAAGAATTTATCCTCAAAAAATAATTTTCTGCCAAAAAATAGTGAAAATTTATAACTACATTACCAGAATAAGAAAGGTCTTTAAATAAAAAATGAATGATTTGTTCATTTATATTTTTCTCGGAAATTTCAGCGTTGTTTGTTTGTCTGAAACTTGGTTAAAACAGCAAAATCTCCTGTAATGAGATATTTGATGACAGATATGCTGTTTTTCGACTTGATAGAGATCTTGATTTAACTGGAAATCGTCGTGGTGGTGATGTTTATATTGTTGTAAAACAACATTAAATTAGATTATTGTTGAAGTGATTTACATAAAAATCATATACAAACATGTAATTATTTATACTGCTTGTGTTTATTTCTCTCTTTATGTTAAGAATGAACATTATGAATAATATTTTTATTTTTTTAATCTCTGATTTATATAAAAACCGCCGGAAAACTGATATTTTTGATGACTTTAATTTACTTGTTTGAATATCTGATTTAAGGAAATTTCCAACACCAATTCAGTTATTCCTCAAAAAAGTTTATATTTCTTTTCCTTTTATGTGTTTAGTTAAAATAATTTTATTAAGATTCACTACACAAAATTTTGCTTTCAATTATTAGTAAGTTTTAAATCTATGCTTTATTTTCAGTATTGGACAGGAATTCCTCAAGTTCTGCAGATGCCTATCAACATTCTATTATTCTTAATTTATGTTTTAAAAAGTTTATTTTCAGAAGAGTTTTGATAGTATATTGAAAATGATGATTTAATTCAATTTTTGCTCCTTTTTTCAAATAAATTAGAACTTTCCTAATCTTACATCCACTTATACTTATTAAAGGAATTTTATAACATTCCACATTATACTATATTTGTGTTCCAAGAAGAATATAAAAACGCGTATAATATCTACTTGGTTTACAAAAGAAATTGTTTCTAAGAATAATGTTTAAGAAAATAATTAAAATTTAAAATATTCAAATGGTAGAAAACCTAATTAATTTCAAACATCCTGAAAGATCAATTAAGTTATACAATGAAAATAACTTAAAAATCTATAATTATTCGATTGATTTAATCATATTGCATATGCTAACGAAATTAATATTATACTGTTGATTGAAGAATATTGTTATTTATTGAGCCTCAATGTTGTTGATGTAAGGTTCAATATTGGTAATATTAAAAAAGGATCAATGTCTGAAGTGATGAAAGATCCAAAAAAAATGAACAGATATTATTATTGGAATTTTACTTGACACAAACAGTTCATTCTATTACAAACAAATCAGTTTAATGATGTTGAAATATTTAAAGTTTATTTTAAAACCAATTTAATAAATAATTCTGTTTGAATCAGTGAATTAATCGATGAAAACATATTTACTCAGAATACACTTAGATTTGATGATAGATGAATTTATTTCTTCTGATGATATTGAAAATGGTATTAAAAAACTCAAGATTGAGTTCAGCTAGATTAGATCTGTTTCCAACTGATATAAAACGTTTATATTTCCTGATAGTTGAAGATTCTGAAAGTTTTCTGTTTATAAAAGAATGTGATAACTTATCAGTTAAATTTAACGCACTTTTGATGTTCTATCCATTTTTGTTAAAAATTTTAAGCACATGATAAGGGACAAAAATTACAATTTAAAAAAACAAGAGTTTCTCAAAAGCTTTTTAATTAGACACTAATAAAAATGTATTAATGGTTCACACTTCGAATCCTACACAGTGCCAAGGCACTCACCAACACTTTTTCACCGATGGTTCAAAAATAGAAGGCCAAGTGGGAGCAGCTTTCTGCATTTTCGAAAATGGACAGGAGAGTGGTTATTGGCAGGGACAATTAAGAGAAGCTAACAGTGTTTTCCAAGCAGAATTGGTTGCGATTGATAAAGCATTAAAATATATAGCCGACAATAATTTATACAAGGCAGTGATTTGGTCAGACAGCCAATCAGCTCTTTTGGGAATATATAATCCATATCACAGAAGCCCACTGATTCAGGACATCCAGAATCGATCTCAGGACATTTAGCAATAGATGGAAAATTTGTCTTCACTGGATCAAGGCTCATGCTGGACATACTGGTAATGAAAGAGCTGACATACTGGCAAAGCAAGCTGCCAAAGCATGCTCAAACATGCAAAAAATTGAATTAAAATGGCCCAAATCATACTTGATTTCTAAATTACGTAACCATTTACTAATGGCCTGGCAACAAGAATGGAATGAGGCAGAACAAGGTAGATGGACATACAGCCTTAAACCCTCTGTCTCTCTTGATTTCCTTGTCAAGGACCACAAAGAAGCACAGTTTCTTTCTGGACATACTCCAACACCGGAGTATCTCAATAAAAGGGGCATGGCTCCAAATAGTGCTTGTTCATGCGGTCAGGTTGGGACCATTGTTCATTACATGTTTGAATGTGATTTCACAAAACAATGGCACCTAAAAGCGCCTAAAAACTCGGAAGAACTTACTCCGTTTCTCCGCTATGCTAGCAAAACTCCTTCTCTTCTGCATAAGATAAAAAACATAATCTCCTTTATCTATGAAAAAGGATCCGAACTCTGTAAGGATAATGCCATAACTGAGCAGCGGATTTCATCATGAGAACAATTTGGTAAAGGGTAAAAATTATTGTAAGGTATTTCTCCACTTTTTGTGATAAAATATTAATAGGTATTGTATTTGTTTAGCAATTAATTTTTATTATTTTGATAATAATAATTATTCAGATTAAGGTGCTGAAAAATATTGATTGACTCGGCACAATGTAATGTGCAATATTAAATATCCTAGCAAAGTTTATCAATTAGTAATTTTAATGTCTAATTTTGCATTATATTTCCTAAACATTGTAAACCATTATAAACTGTGAACAGACAATGCAGGTTTTTTATGTGATAAAATAATGCATTGTAATATTTCACAATTAGTATATGATTTATTTATGTATATACTATCAATGTATTGTATATATTTGCGCATTTTCTAATACAATCTTCATATGGTATGTCAAGTGATATAACACTTTCCTCTATCTAACCACTATCTATAAAACTAGCGGTTAATATTCAAGTTTGCTCTGAGTCTTCAGAAATACCCTATTTAGCAATTTTAGTGCAATATATGTTCATTATTATTTCTAGTAATGTTAGAGAGTCTGTAAAATATTTTGCTATATATTTTATTCATTTTTAAGCCTTTTTATTATTTATTGTATTGTAATTATATTTTGCTCAATAGTTTTCTTAATCGTGGTAACTACAGTGCACAGACTGAACAGCTGCAAAATATTAACTGAATCAGCAGACTGTAATCTGTTATACTTTAAATATTCTACAGTTTATCACCTACAGCAAATGTTAAATGTTCAATAGGATACCATTCATGCATATGTAATCTTAACTATCTGCGTGTAGACAATGTAGTCCTTTGGTATTGCGAAAAATGCAATGTTACATTAAAGGACCCAGTTAAAGCATGAGAGAGTTACTAGTACTTATTGAAAATCTCTCTCTGTCCCAATTATTTGCTCTTTTTATACTCTTCTACTTAAACTTAATTATATTGCTTGCATATTTGTGTTATAAACTACTTATATCGTCTGCTATGACCATCATAAAGATAAATAATTTGTATCTTTACCAGAGTTACTTGGAGTGTTAGGATAATCTATCTTCACAATTTTATAGCAATATTTAACTCATGTAAACATCTTGGCCCATAGTGAAAATTTTGTAAATGTTTTGTTGTTGATGTTATTTTTCTGTCAAATTATTAATTTCAAATATTAGAGACCTATTGAAATTCAATTTTGTTATCCAATTTCGTGACAATTCTGTCACACCAGATGTATTATGTGATGGAGCTATACCTGATAACCTAAGGTACAGACCAGGTGTTCCATTGCGTATGTCTATGTCTATGTAAACGTTTTTGCTCTAGTTGATTATGAAATTTCCTTTGAAAAATGAATACAGTATCAGCAATAATTTATTGAAATGAAAGAGTTAAAATTTAAGAGCGAAATTGTGTGTTTTTCTCTGAAATATGTTTTTTAAAGATTCTTATAAGCATTGTTGGATGTACTATAAAAATGACTTGAAACTATTTCTTGTAGATGTTACTGATTTTGCTTTAATCATTGCTAATGCTAATGGCATTAAATTTTAAAAAAATATTTCTTGTAGCAGATTTAGTTTTGCGATGTAAATTTTTGAAAAACTATAATTTATTTAATAAAAAGTTATTCATTTAATTGCATATCAACGTATTACGATTTCTTTCAGTGCAATTTAAACTGTCAATAATTTTAACTTTAAAAATGAATTGTGCTGTCATAAATTAAAAATTGTTATTCCTGATCTTGGATCTCAACAAATAATATAATTTTATGCTCAGCATTTTTGAAATAGAATTTATTAATAAAACTTAAGTAAACTTTAGAGTTAGATACCGAGAAGTTCGCTGGTGTCCACATCCACATAATCATGCAGATTACGTAAGCATATATTTATGCTGATGAGATTATCTGCATATCATAACTCTCTTTCTACATATATATAGAGAGAAAGCTGTTAATATAAAATAAAAGCTTTTAGAAGCAGTTTTCTTAAATTACCAGTAAATTTCTTTGTTTCAAATGAAATATAATAACTTCTGTAATTTCTTTTATTCCGTTGAAATAAAATTAAGTTTTCATCATCAAATTTTATTTTGCTTCAATAGAATGACAGCTTTCTTCTAAAAACAATAACAACCCAGAGCCATTATTCTTTCATAACTCTAGCGACAGATCCATGATTACAGAGGGACTCCTACCCGTGATTACCCGTGAGAAAATCACCAACTCTAAAAATGCTTTGGTCGCATCTATTAGATATCAGTTAAGATAAAAAAAATTCTTTTTAAATCGTTACAATAGTCGGAACTTCTTTGGTGTTTTTAGTCAGAAACAAGTGAAGCGGATAACTACGACGTCTGTCTTTCCGAAACTGAAATCCTAATTTCTATTCTTTCTGGAGTGTTTACAGAACATATATGCATGTACTAAGCTCGCACCATTCATTTTAAGAGTTCTGAGCAAATTTTGGGCATCGTGATTCAACGCCATTCGCGAGATCAGCGAGTTGTGAAATCATTTAAACGGAAAACAGCAACTTCCAAAAAACAAATCACCATTCGAGTCCTTTATGCTGCTGTCGAAATTATCTGCAGAACTCTTAGAAGAATGGCATAATTTTGAAAAGGAAGTCAAGCATTAGGATCGAACACCGCTGCATTAAGTTGATAAGAAATCTGTGAGGACATTTTGGTGGCGCATAAGTAGGTGCAATTGAGCATCAGGGATTCGCATGGCTGACTTCTTCTTATGCCTATTTATAGCCCACGGAAGGAGGTTGCCCGGTTGTATTTTCTCTTATCGCACCAATTTCAACTCGGGTGATTTTGTCAAATAGCTATGCAATTCAAAATTTCCATTTCAATATCTATTATACAACATTCATAGTGCAAATTGAAAAGACATTTTTAATGAGGAAATGTTAAGCGACTTAGAATTTTTTTCATATAAGTTCCATAAATACATTTTATGTTCGAATCAATATGTTTTGAATGTGAAAAAGTTACGTAATATTGAATTTTCATTTAAATAATGCTGATTTTCTTGTGTAATAAGACATCACAATAAAAGTTGTTTTTGGCATTTTTTGGGATCATAGGAAAACAATTAGGGTGTAAAGTTTACATTATCTATGAATCCACACTTCCTTAACACTTTGAATATATCTATTTGAAAAATATTTTCATTTATAGCATACATAATTTTTAGCGTGTATTAGCAGTAATTTTTATGCAAGAATTTTTTTTTAATTCTTGCATAAAAATTTGTATTATGCAAGTTTAAATGTGATAGTGTGATAACCTAAATCATTTAGTCTCACATGACCTATAAGAATGGCACGAGAAATTGTGGGCAAAGAAATACATGGCATCAAATACATTCAAAAGGTTAAAAGAAAGTTATCTAATAATTTAGTTTAACATATTTAACTTTAATTTTTCAAAATTGAGCCTAGATCGAAACAAGCGAGTGATAGTAGTTCAATATAAGAATTTCTCTTTCTCTAAATCAAAAAATCACACATTTCAGAACTTTCCATTTAGTTTCTTGAGCACTAAAAATTCCTGTTTGAAAATTTAGCAATAAGGAGAGGTTATATTGTTAAATTAAAACTAATAAGAGAAAGAGGCGTTTAATTTAAAATTCTCTTTTTAGTTTATATTCCAACATTTATGTTTTCGGAATAAACTACGTTTCTAATACAGAAGAATTGTACAGTTAGAAACCTTTCGTTTTTATATTAAATCTGTAAGTATTTGTTTCTTAAAGCTAAATTATGCTACTAATGGCGAGAAATAACGAATTGTAAGGATTTAATTTTAATTTCACTGTTTTACTTTTATAAAGAGGCTTTCAAAACGCTTATTAGTGCAGAGTATAACGAGACAATAAAAATTATTTCTTTATTTTGTATTAATAAGATCTTCAAACAGAATATATTTATTATTTTACTCTTATCAGTTATCATTCAGAATTTATATTTTAAATAATCAAATTTCCATTTAAATTACATTTATTTAACTTCTTAATTTTGTTTGCAAATGTAAAATACTATAAAAAATTTTTTTACAATTAAACTTTTCTTTAAAAAATAAACACATCATTCTGTAGGTATTGTTCATCTAAATCGAGTTCATTTTTAATGAGAATGAATTTTCGTTTCAAGAAATATTTGTAATGATTATCATATTTTGGAAATTTGCAAACATTTCTAACAAGATCGAGCTGTGCAATTTAAAAATATCTACAAATTTCCTTTCGTTTGTTACGCTTTATGTTTCAAACAAATTATGTTTCTAAGTAAACAAGTAACTTAAATTTAAATTTCAATGCATGTTCTTGCAAGCATTCGTATTTTCTAATTAAATTAGATTTTTTTTAAGGGAAACATTACGAAATGTAAAAATTTCGTTTCAAGTAAGTATTTTGTAAGTAGCACAGCTATTATTCGCTTAGTGTTATTTCGTTAGCAATCTCTTCCACTTGAGAACATTATCAAACATAAATAAATATTTAATTTTTATAAAATTTTCTAGGGTCACAAATGGGTTGCTATCAACTGTAACTTATAATTCTGTTAATTTGCAACATTCATATTTTTAGAAGTAGGTACTATGAAACGGAAAGAACAAACATTTCTTTAAGTACTTATCTCTTAAATCATGAGAATTTTAAACAATAAAACGGCACATAATTTGCTCATTAAATTTTTAAATCTATTCAATAGCATTCTTACTCCAAAATATGCTTGTAGATACAATTTTTAGAACGAATAACGTAATTTAGAACATTCTGTCTAGTATTTGCATGTCCCAAAAAAACTTTCTTTACATACATAATAAAATGAAGAAAAAATTATTTAGATTTATGAATTATTTAAACGAGAGTCTTATCTTAATTTCAAATAAAGCTCTATATTTAATAAATAAACTAAAAGTATTATTAAATGACCATTGCAAGTGTTTCTTACAAGTAGTCTAACTTGCAGATCACAACTACTTACAAGATTAACTAGTAAATTCGTATAGATTTTAATTTGTAAAAAAATATGTAGGAATTTTCTTAAGTTTTTCACTTAAAAAAATCCTGTTTCTGTGAAAAAAGATTAAAATATTCTTTTCATTTTATTCTTTCGGTAGAGGAGAATTTTTTTTTATTAAAATAATTGATTTTTTTATTAAAATAATTGAACATTTTGAATATATATATATATATATATATATATATATATATATATATATATATATATATATATATATATATATATATATATATATATATATATACTACTTAAATTATAATATCGTTTTAATCTATAACCTTACGAGATATTATTTTTTTAATGCCTAATGTAGTTCAATACTGTTTGTGTTTTGCATACAATAAGGTATTAGTTAAATCTTACTTACTTTAAAATATAAATATAATAAATAAAAAGCTCCATTATTAAGTAAAACAAAGTAAAGAAATTTATACAAAAATTTAAAATATTAATTCTTGAAAATTGTTACTTAAAACGGGTTTTTCTATTTCACGTAAAAGTTTTGGATAAAAATCTCTACATTTATATTTTAATTATTATGAAATGAATATAATGTTTTCAATCTATATTAAAATATATAATTCGAATAAATCTTAATATTTAGTTTGTTTTGATGACAAAATTTGCTTGTACTTATTGTTTTAAATATGTAGGATTTGTATAAAGTATTATACATGATTTAATATATATTATTTAAAAAGCTGATTTTTATATTTACTTACCATTTAATATTTAATAATTAAGGCAAGAATTAGTTATATAATATTTTGTATTCAATAATGAAATGGGTCATTATTATTTGATGTAACAGATGCTTATTAATTAATTGCTTGGTATTAATTTGAAGTATATTCGATAGCTATTTGATATGATGTGTAAAATTATGGATTTTCAGGAAGGTAATTAAATATACAATCCAATTTCATATTATTATTGATGTTTAGAAGTATAATTGATCAATATGTCTGAATATTTTCTTTAAATTCCATGATTCATGCATGCTTGTGAGAGCAAAATGGGATTTACCATTCTAATAAACATTTTGTAATGTAATATTAGATGAAAATAAAATACAACTTATCGTTAAAGACTGATCAACGATCTTTAGTGTTTAGAATTCAACCACTCCAAATCCTGCATATTAATGAAACCAAAAATTTTTGATAATGGAATTTGGTAAGATTAAAATTTTAATAATAAAATTTTTTTGTTTTTATAAAATGGTTCATACAGCAATAAAAAACCATGCATGTGTTCATTGGAAATATATATTTATAATATTAGTAATTGCTTTTGATTGACTGGATTCATAAAATGTTTTTTCGAAAAAACTTTTTTAATAACATTTGAAATAAATCTTCTTATATTATATATTTATAACATTTAAAATATATCAATCGATATAAAAATTGCTTTACGTGAGACAAAAATTTAAATTATTGGATGAAAATAATTTTGAGAGAAATATATTTTATCGTAAAATTTTATTGTTTAATTGCTGCCATTCAAATTAATAATAAAAATAAAATTATAATTACTTATTTTAATGTAAACAAAATTTTAATTGATTTTCGTTTTTGAGATTAAAATTTATTTGCATTAATATATGAATTAAATTTATCTGAAACAAATACGGATATTATTCTAGCAATGCAATTAATATTAAAAAAATTGCATAAAAATTTAACTTATCTATTATTTTTAAAGTTTTGGTAAAAATAAACTTTTATTCTTTATTAGTTTGTAAAAACTATTAGTACGTGCCGAATAGTTTGGATTGGTAAAGGGACTAATATATATATAATACAACATGAAATAAAATTTATTTTTTAAATTTGTTACTAAAAATTAATTATTTAAATAACAATATGTTTATTCCACAAAGCCCTTAAATATGAATATAGAGAGCAATGAAAATATATTTGTATAGTAGTTTATGAATGTTATATTAACAATGGTGTCATAAGCATCGACAATAAATATCCTAAGTACGAACAACATTGTTGTTCCACCAGCGTGCTTCCCTGTGCCTAACCCTGGGTTGGGCTATACCAGTTAGATAGAAGCAGCCGGGTGAGTTTTCGTGATTTTGAAGTAAAGACCAATCAGAAGAGCCCCATTATTTGACCTGCCACCCCAAAGGTATCATTTCGCTTGGAGGACATTGCTACCATGCCCAGTTTTAACCTGCCCCAGCCACCATTAGCGAACGTGACGGATCTTTGGTTAAGCTGGGATTCGAATTCACTCTCTTACGATAATGAGAAAGACAACCTAACAAATAATCATTCGAGTCTAATAGCAAAAAGATACTTATTTTTGTACTTATTGACATGCTTATATATTTATCAACTTATATTAATTAACATCCAGTAAATTAAATCCTGTAGAGAAACTCAGAAATTTTCATTATAACATTTGTCTCATTGAAACAGTACTCGTTTAAAACTTACACTAGTAGGATCCTAATTTATTACAAATTTTTGGCTAATTTAACTTAATTACTTAAAAAAATATGACTAATATCAACAGAGTCGTTACCTAAGGAATTTTATATATATGTTCCCTGCCACTAAAAAACAATAAATATAATCCGAAACTTAAATGAATTGACTTAAGATTATTTTCAATACATAGAGCTTAAAATCATTTGTTAGATCACAAAAAATGCGCTTATATTATAAATAAAATGAACTCAAATCAGAAATATATAATTTAATTAATTTATGCTACAATTGTCATTTTAAAATGTGTAATATTTTTGAAAACATAGTAGTTGAAGTTATATCTATGATTAGTAGTGCCGTTTGACTACTTTATCGCATGTGCTGGCAAAATAGTATTGTATCCTTCCAGATTACAGAAAGATTGGGATGTAAAGTTCTCATTTCGTTCACTCTATTTTTAAAATGTCGTATTTATACTTTTATTCTGAAACTTCATCGGCTAAACTTAAAGGTGGATTGTCTATAAAACTAGTTATATAACTATTATTAATGCAATTAATTTAAAACTTACAATTATTATTTTATAATGATCATTATTGTTAACAGTGATATATATTTTTAATTAAAAATAAGTGTTCTTATCCCAGAATAAATAAAGTATTCTGCTTTTAATTTAGAATTTACTAGCAAATTTGGTCATAAGGATTAACCCTGATAGCAGGATGGAAATAATTTGTAAGACTTTTGAATGGCATATTTAATATTTAAACAGTTATCACTCCTATTACATATTTTAATTGACTCAATTTTTAATTTTTTATACTTGTGAATAAACAGATAAAAATTTACAAAAGGTATGTTTCTGTAACAACAGTTTCATTTATATATTTTTGCATATTTACATTTGTATTCAAATACACTATGACTTATTTCACAACAAACAAATATCATGCATCAATTCATTAATTGATGCATAATCAATCAATCAATTTCTAAATTTTTCAATAAAAATAATGTATATATGTATACATATATATTATTTTATCAATCATATTTTATTTACACAAACACTTGATTTTATACATACTTTTACACTTTGGAATTGTTGGTTTCTCAGATCTATTTCTTCAATAAATCCCCAGTTTCTTAAATGATAAATGTTTTATTTAATTTCAAATCATTTTTTATACCAACATTAAGTTGCTTATTATAACACTGAAAATACTTCAAATATTACATATAAAGAAAATGATAATGTTTCAATTATTGTATGATTCAATAATGTGTTAGAATGTTTCCATAATTAAATATTTTTTATTCAAAAATCTTATTATTATATCGAAAATATTAATATAGATATAGAATATTGAATATAAAGAAAATGTTTTAATTTATTTATTTAAATGAAACTGGGAAGCATCTGAATAGTAAACTAGTTATTTTTGTAAAGAAATTATATAGAGAATATTTAACTTACAAACGAAAGTTATTCCTTATATTATAAATACTGGATATTATATAATTATGTTTTAAATTAAATATACATAACTTAAATCTACAATCATTAATATATCCCGATATTTTTACGAATCAAAATATTTTATCTGACCAAATTTAAAGAAATCTTATTGCATTATAAAATATAGATACATTTTAAAAATAAAAACTGAGACAAACAAAAATAAGGATAATTGCATTTCATTTTTAAGTCCAATAATTTTAGTATAGGTGTAAAATAGCAAAAATAGATAAATGTATGTAGATAATAACATTCTCTCTAGTTCATGGAAATAAATAAATGTATCTAGTATAAATACTTGAAGTGATCCATTGAATATACTTTTATCTTTTAAAATGTGAAAATAAATTTTAATTGTACCATTTAGAAAAAATGTTTTTCGGTTGTCAAGCAAAAGAAACCTTTAATTCATGTATTTGTCCATCTAATATTACGCGCTTATTTATTTCTTCATCATTATATTAGTATGAAATTTTAACTAAAACTTTTTAATCAGATGAAAAAGGTGATACCTATACTTACACATAGATTTATGGCAAAAGCAATGTGATTATTATTAGTTTACTTGATATTTTAATTCTAATAATAATAATAAACAATGATTGATAATTTAATCTGATGAAAATTTTCAACTTTTTTAAGGATAATTATTTTTTAATAACAGGATATATAAGAAAATATCAACATTCAAATAATAATTATTGAAGAATTCATTGCGAATTACATAAAAACGCTTTCATTTAAAATGATACAAAATACTTCCATTAATTTTCAATATATTTCTATCTGAAATAAGGTTTCAGTATCAATTTGTGATGCCACACTTTCAGCTCAATTGCAAGATATATTTTTTATTTGCTTGTAATAATATAAGGAATTGAATTATAATATGTAATTTGTGATTTATATAAGAATATATTATCTTTCACATATTTCAGAATCAAGCAGTTAAACAATAAAGATATAATGATACATTTTTAATTTATGTAGTCACGAATCAATTAAAAACATAACTTTCTATATTAGCTTATTTACTCCTACAATTAACAAAAAATATATTTCTAATGAATTTAAGGATTACATTAATGACGTTTTAGGTGAAATTAAGCACTTACCTTTTATTATACTAGATTCAAAAAGCTAATATTGAAAAAGAAAATATTAAGAATATAAATGGCTTAAAAATATAACGATATTATATTTTGAAAATACGAAACACTTTCTAAATATTCAATGATTTTCTTCTTCTTCTTAGAATGGGGTTTGTATGTCATTGAGCACCTCTGCTTTTATCAGCATTTTGTATTGTTAACTCTAAACCCAATGTTTCCTAGTTCCAGTTGCTCGGGTCACCCAATTTATTAATAATGTCCGAGTCCTTTAATAGAGTTTAGGTGTAACTCTCTAGTATGGATGAGGCCTAAAGAAGTTAATCTAGGGAGGGCAAGGGCCTCGCATTCGTAAATAATATGCTTGGCCGCTTCATCTTGCATGACATTTCCTGCAGATAGGGTCTTGCTGAAACAATCCCATTTCATGGCGGTGTTTACTGAAATATTAGTGCCCAGTTATGAAGCCTACGATTAAACGTATCTTCTGCCTAGAGCATTTTAGAATTTCAGAGGCAATCCTCGCTGATGATCCACAAATGATTCTGGTCAGAGAGTCAGTCATGCTAGCGATAGCTTCCTGACTTTCACTAGAAGAATATGGTTTGAAGGTCACTTCTACCTCCTGTAAAGGATTCATTGCTGCCACTTCACTAGATTGCCTCTGAGTTCCCTTGTCTTTTTCAGCAAGGTCTACTTCAGAGGCTTCACCTGCAAATGCAGAATGGTTTGTTATTTCTTGTGTCTTTTCAGCCACAAGATAACAATTAATAAGCTCAGGTAATATAACAGTCCACCCAGCATTCCCTGAGTTACTGGGCAAGGCAAAAAAGCTCTAGAAGTTCGCCAGGCAACTAGGGGCTCCGTTAAGACACCATTACCGCGGTGCCAAATAGCCCTAGGCACGGGTCGCATAACACCAGGGTTTACGGGAGCTGGTTCGCGGCCTCTGATTCTATATTCAAGGCTATCCTGTCATTCCTACAGGACGTTCGGCGATCCACTACCTGCCGACGCGCCTGGTAGCTGCTCAGGCCCCAGGCAATGATTTTCTTACATTTTTCACTTATAGCCAATTGCAAAAGAGACAAACTTAAAAAGTTAATTTTTTTATGGAACAAAACTTTAAAATCCATATCTGATGAGAGTAAAATATTAAAGTGTATTTTTGAAGGAAGCTGGATGCACTTACTTAAAATGGTAGAATTAAAAAATCTTGGGTAAAAAATATTTGAGTTTAAGATCGTTCTTTTTATAGTAATTGTTTAAATAGAAATATAAAGGTACACAATTTTTTGAGACAGAATAATTTTCTTTTGATGATTCCAGAATATAATAGGAACAAATAAATATTTGTTTTTTAGTAATTTTGAAAGATAATATTCACAGTATTTCCATAGTTAGGTCTTTTTATATGTATAAATCTTTCAATGTGTGGCATATCATTTTCTTATTTTACTTATATGATCACAGAAGTATAAATTCATAAATATAATATACACTTCATATAAATTCTGCAAAATATTATACAACAAAAAAAAACTTTAACAAATTCTTCGAAAAAAGAACTTGAGCAATAAAAGTATGATATCAATAGAAATAAAAGATTTCCTTTCCAAGATAGAAAATAATTCATTTATGATATTTTTATTCTTGAATTTCATTGTAACGGTTCAATAGCAAAATAAATTATAGTCCATACACGAAAAGAAAATTTTCGATTAATAACATAGTTTTCAGTTACAGTTAAACACAAAAGATAAAGGAAAGTGTAGAAGTTGTTAGCATGCTTGAATTTTTTTTTTTTTTTTTTTTTTTTGCGAAGTTCTCGGCATAGTAAAAGGATCGCAATTTTTAACTTACGTGCCAAATTGTTCAAAAATTTTAGAAAAATTATGTCTGTTTTTCTCATAAACTTTTTTTAAGGATTTTTAATTTTTTTATATTTTTGCTTGAATAAAGAAATCTGTAGGAAAATGATATGGATTTTTTTACAAATTATACAGATAAGTATGATAATTATTTCATTTGTTTCATAAGGAAGTCAAAATATTAATGGATATTAATAGAACAGATATTAATGATATTTTAAAAACGAAGGTTATTTAATGTTAAATTTACAAGACATTTGTCAATAGATATACTGACTATGCGAACAATATATTTGTGTTTCATTATTCAAGTATGAAAAGAATTTTCAAAAGGCCTAAATTGGAAAGTAGTTATCACATAAGCAAATCGATATTCTGATTGAAGAACTGCTGCAATATTCATAAGTTTACTACACCACAAAAGGAATGAAAAATCTGAAAAAGCTACTATTTCACGTCATATTGGTAATACTGAATGCTTTCATTTGTCCTCTTTTAATAGATTAGAACATAAATGACATATTCAATGTTATTCTTAACCACAGGTGTTCTTTTCTGACTGGAAATTTATTCTGTGGTTTTCAAAAACACCGTTGTTAACTTCTTTTACACACTGCCAGAATCGTTTGCAGTCAAAGCAAAGCAGATAATAATCGTTTGCTTTTCTCTCTCTCTCTCCTTTTCACCGCAACCGCAACCGAAATGGATCCCTTCAATCGTCGTTGCCATTTTCATTGCAGAATTGAATGAATTATTAAACATCGCGTGCGATGGACACCTAGAAAAGAAGTTTTTGTGCCGCGCACGCCAGTTAGCTCCCTAACTGTACTTAAACGAACTTAAACAGAGATTCTTTTTTAATCTAGTGAGGAAAATTTTGTTTGTTATAACATCAGTGAGTCACATGGTTTTTCTTTGTATTCTTTTATTTTGTTCTTCAACAATTACTCGCAAAATACAGATTTGGTGTTTTGTGTTCACACGATGATCACCATAAAGCTTGTGGGCGGCTAATTGGGGTGCTTTGCATGAAAGACTTTTTCTGAAATCATAAATAAATTTTTTTCGTGAAATATGAACATAAAAGATTTATTTTGCAACGAATTCTATGCTTCAAGAATTCTTTATTCGTGTTGAGTTTTAGCTTATACTATGCAGAAGATAGAATTTGTTTTATTTTTCTTTCTAAATAAGTTTTGAATTGTGTACTTAATTTCCTTTTCAACTTTTGTTGAATAACGAAATTATCAATTTTTTCTCCTTATTGTTAATTTCAAAAATATTTTTTTTGTTTATCAGAATTTTTTACAAAAAATAACGAATATTTTATTATTGTAGTTCTAATAGTTTGCATGTAAAATTCAAATGTTATAATCTCCATTTAAGCTAAAATTGTTTTTTATTTTTCATTTTTTAAGTATTAATATTTAAATTTACAGATTTGTAATTGCATTTTCATCTTTTTACTAAGCTTATTTTTTTCAAGTTTTCTTTTTTAAAAAGGAGATTTGAAAAATTTATAATTTCTTGATAATGAAATTGTTTTACCATACATTTTCAACATTTGCATAATGGATAAAACTATTTTTAATCGATGCAGTTTTTTATTATAATGATAACAGTATATTAAAATAGCTCAGTAAAAGACATAATTCAAAATGAATATCTATTTTACACTTTTTGTATTTAAATTAATAATGTATGTAATTAAATATTCAAAGAGAAGATAATAATTACATTAAATAACTCGAATTATTTAATAAGAAATGATTACTAGCAAATTATCACTAAAATTTATTTCAAAATTTCAATTAGACAGAGCATGAAATATTAAAAATTAATTCAATTTGTCTTTTGGGACACACTTTTAATATTTGTTTGATTTAAATTGCTCTGAATTCGTTTCATTAATAATTAATTAAAATATTTTTGAAAAACAAAGTGATTTTAATCATTGTAGTCACATTTTTAAGTATTTTATTTATAATTTATGAATAATTCAGTTACTTTAAAATGCTTAATAATTCTTTTGAGCGATTAAAAACTTCCCTTGTAAATTTTTATTTGTTATAAAATAATATTAAATATAAGGTTTTGTAAAATAAAAGGGTCGTCAGAGTTCTTAAAGTATTTTAATAAAACTTTCATTACCAGATTTCTCTAATTTTAAATTTTAATGATAATAATTAATATGATAAAATTCAACTTACATATTTCAACTTTAATGTTATATTTTAGGAATAAAACATTTTTCTTTAATGTTCATGCATCATATTTCAGATTTCATACATGCTTTAATTTGTATAAAATTATTAGTATTCACAAAAAGACAATTTTTTTAAAATCGATATTGTCACAATGAAAGAAAAGAATTACTTTAACTTTTTTCTATTGAAACAATAATCGAAATAATACAAGTAATAAAATCTAAATATTTTTTCCAAAGAATATTAGATCTTTTTTTTTCTCAAAAAATACTTTTGTTTTATAGATATCTTGTTAATTTCGTGAAACATTCACTAGAAAAACATGTTCAATACATAAAAATTTAAAAATTTTTGCAAGAAGAATTTTTTCCTCATTTGCATCCACAATTATAATTTACTTGTGAAAAAAAATTAGAATAACATTACTTATTTCGTTAATTGTATTTTACACCCTATTGTTTATACTAACAATTAAGAAGACAATTACACCGTATCTTTTGTTAATGAACAGAATCCTTGTTTTTCCGCGAGTTTTAGAAACACTTTTTTAATCAATGTCTTCAACCATAGTTTATTTTTTAGGCTTCTTATGTGTCATTGTCTTATAATCTAATATACGATTTTTTTGTCCATTACCATCAGTTTATTGTATATTTAAATTCACGAAACTAATGCTATTTGGAAGACAGAAAAGCCATCATTTATTAGTTTAAATAACTAATTTCTGTTGATTAGAGGTTCATGACAATTTATTGCTTTGAAAAAATTTCGCAAATTAAATTCTCAAGTTTGTATTGCGAATAAATGTGTTACATATTATTAAATAAATAAAAACGAAATGTTTATAAAAAATAAACCTTTAATTCTGTAATGAAGCTTCTCTATGCTGAGTTTCAGCAATAACTGAAGTCTTTAATTAAATTTTATTCAAAATGTGTAATTTATTAACGTTTTTTAACGTTTGCTTTTTTTATTTCAAAATAGGTTTCCGTAAGTGTAATTCATTGTAATGGAACCTGAAATATAAAATTCAATAGAATCATCAGACATTAAATTCCTTGCCTGAATAAATATAAAATTAATAAAGAATTAATTAATAAATACGTTATTAATACATTAAAATAAATATAGAATTAATAAAGACACTAATTTACAAATACTAAAATTTAATAGATTTGACAAAAAAATTTGCTTTTGCATCTAATATTAATTTTTCTTATCATTAATATTGGATCTATTTGATAATATCTTTAGTGATAAATTTAATTATAACGCGATAAGCACCGAGAAAAACTATTTTAAGCAATTTGTTTTTACTAATTTATTATAAAATTATTCTTTTTAATTTGAAGGAAACATTTGTTAACTATTTTTAAAAAATTTGTAGTTAGAGCGTACCATTATATCAATTATGTGCCCAAGTATCTATTTTCATGTGTACATTTTGATTATTAAATTAATGCATACTTTAAATATCAAATAAAATATTTTTACAGAGCATTTCTTATAGGTGAACAAAATGTATGGTTTGAATTTAAAATTAACAATAAAATTCCAAAGTATCCAATCTGAAAAGAGAAATAATCCTTTAGATTATAGAAGCAACTACTCAAATATATATATAGAAAAGTACAGGATATAAAAAAATATGTATTAATTTGAAATTAAATCATATTACCTCACATGAAGCATGTATGATAATTTATAAAATATTAAAATTTACACTTTGATAAAAACCTTAGCCTGGATTAGTATAGTAGAAATAATGTCTTAAATACTGTCGAACATTTTGTAAACAAAATACAATATTAACTATATCTTTAATTCATAAAGCATTTGAAAGTTTGATTCCAGCAGAACCTGCTATCATTTATTTTCCCCAGTTTTTCTCAATTTTTAATTGCTAAATATATGGATTTTTTGGTAGTAACTAAATGAAGAAAGAGAAACTAAAAAGAGTCATATATTGTGTTCAACTTACATATATTATGGTCTTATAAAATATGAATGTTCTATGTAATGTGTTAACACAATGTGTACACGATGTAATAACTAAATTAGAGCAATATTATTTAATGGAAGCCCAGGCTTTAATTGCATTTTATTCTGAAGTATTTATTGCATAACTTATTTCTTATAAATATGAATTTTTTGATTATAAGAGGTATTTTTAATTGAAATTTTTTCTGATTAATTAATTTTGAACTTTACCACATTAAGTGTCTAATGGCATGTGTTGGTAAATTTTTCTTTTCAATTAATGCCAGCTCTATTTTTATGTCTATGAATGGGGATTTAATTTTAAATTAATTAAATTATGTAGATTATATTCACTTACCTAATTATTATTTATTCAATTTTTAACGAGCTGGATTATGAATCATTAACTGTGGTCTGGGTTTCATACTAATACTTTATCATTGTCGAGGAATTTTGTCCAGCAACATTGTCTAGGAACATTGTTTTAAACCATGGTCTTGAAACGTTACCGGCCTTCCAATTTTCACTTCGTAATAACAATAAAATATTAACGCAATGGTTTTGAATCGATTATGCTATCTTTTTATTATTTAAGTAAAATTTTTTGGGGGTTCATCATAACCCAATACATCGGATCGCCCACTTCCGAATGAAATTTTTTTAACTAGATCCCTGTTACGATTGGAGAAATTGAATTGGCTATTGTATTCCTATTATCTGTATGCATGTTTTTCTTTTTTCTTTTCTTTTTCTTGTGACATAAGAATACGGCTATAAAATATCATCCTAGATCGTATCACCCCCGACGAATATGCAAATACATTACAACAGACATCAGTTTTTAGGCATTTCATTTTTCAATATTAAAATGATGATTTAAAAGGTGCGAAAATTTATAACCCAATCTTATAGTGGTTATTTTTAGGAAATGTTCCTTGATCGAAAGTAATTGCCAAATTTGGCGACAGCTGTTATTTGGCCCAATTTTGCTTTTATTTTGGCTTTTAGTAAAATATTTTTTTGTGCGAAGGAAATTTAACATACCACTTTAATGTGTTTGTAGTTTTGTAATAGGTTCTTAGATAACTTACAAATATTTTTAGTATGTTAATATTTCCTAGATTCTAAGAAAATATTTGGAAATTTTGTCCCATAATTTTTAATTACCTTCTAATTTTGAAGATGAGAAAATTTTCAACAAAATTCGAGAAATTATTCATTTTTCTTGTTTTAAGTGTGTTTTGTATCCCACCATCTTATATTAAAGATCCATTTTCGTTTGGCGACGTGAATATTCATGTCCCCAGACGAATACAACTTTTTCCTCTATGGTAGATTTGCCTTATTATTTTATATTTTCAATATATTTTAATATAGAAATCAATACAAATATTTTGCCCTGACCTCAGTTGTGAATCAGATTCTATTACTAACTAATTTCTATCTCGGCACGAATGATGTAATATCATGAATCTGATTTTACATCATTCGTGCCAAGGCAGAAATTTGTGCCAAGATAAGCGCAAATCGCATTTTCAGAGAGCACTGGCGTGTTCACAACTATTTAACAGATTCAGCGTCTTATCTTCTCTTATAAGCAGCTAATTAGGATGCAGGTCACGCGCTCATTCATTTCGACGTACTTACTTTCCAAACAGGACCAATTAGGAGGTTGCGTCCGTGCTGACCACCAATAAAACACAGTGAATAAGTAAACTGCAAGGTCCTCCTTTCCTTGGAGGGTTCAGCAATTCGGCTCACGTAGTTTCAGTTAGCGTCATTTAGTGCCTTGCAAACGGTAACTAAGTTTCTGGTCCTTTGACCATTAAGCACACATCCTTCCACTGTTTGGAAAGGACTTCTTCAAGTATTCAGCCGGACCATCAGCCTCGAGAGGGGTGGACCTTTTCAATCTTTGATGCCCATCGTCCACTGAAAGGGAAAAGTAAAAGTGTTGTTATGTTGTCCGAAGTGTGAGAAGAATTATTGACTATGATCACACAGAAGTTGGGTTGGGTAGTCGTATTGTTTGTTTAAATAAAAGGTGTGCATCTGAGAACAGAATGCTAATGAGTAATGAATGGTTTTTCTAACTAATCTGCAAATTGTTAGAATATGCAAAAATGCTTGATTTTTTCAAATACAAATTAAGTAAAAAAAAAATTTTAAATATAATATAGTTTCAGAAAAAAATTGTTAGAATATGCATAAATGCTTGATTTTTTCAAATACAAATTAAGTAAAAAAAATTTAAAAATATAATATAGTTTCAGAAAAAAATTGTTAGAATATGCATAAATGCTTGATTTTTTTAAAATACAAATTAAGTAAAAAATTTAAAAATATAATATAGTTTCAGAAAAAAAATCATTAAATATAGTATTTTATGAAAACAACACCAAACTTAAATAAACAAAGGTATTGTATTGGTATAGTATATTTTATAATTAAAAATACATAAATGAGATTGAGATATTTTTTAAAAAATTAATTTTATTTTAATATATTTTCTATTTACGTTATTTTTTTACATAACTTCTTAAGATTTATAACAACACTGTTTCGTCATTAAAAAATCATTATCGTTTCATAAAATATTTTGTACCAGCAAGAATTTTTTTTGATACGAGTTGAAATAAATATTAAGAAATTAAGTATAATTATGGCAGATAATATTTTTACGTATTTTTTTATTTCAAAGTTGATGAAAAAGGCAAAATATACATTTCGATGCATGTAAAATTATTATTTTTCAAGCAAAAGTTGGTGCTGATTTAAAATTTCTAATATTATGATTATATTAAACAATATAAATTTCGGTACACTTCTGTCATGCTATTTTTTTATTCAGCATGTGGCAATATAAATGTTATTATAATGTCCAATGTATTTAACAAAACTGTTAAATTTAATTTAATTTGAAGCGAATTATTAATTGCTAATTTGATAGATATATTACAATTAGCTATTCTTTATGTGTCAGACCAAAATTAATAAATTAGGCAACCAGATGATAAATCTGATAGATATTTAAAAAACTTGCACTTTCTCCAAATTTTCGTATGAATCTAGCAGAAATATATTTGATTGTATCCATATGAATTAAAATCATAATCATTTTTATAACATATGTATTAAAATCATAACCACACTGATGACAAAAAAGGAATGTTTAAGACCAAAATGTTTATTCGTATTTTCTCACCTAACTAACTTTCAAATTAGTAAAGTATAAGAAAATTTTTAGTAGATTGTATGCTTACATTTTTTATTTATATTTTTAAATTTAAATTATAATTTGAATTTCCTAAATATAATAATAAACTTTTAATTTTTTAGTAGTCAAATAATTTAATAAGATGACATCTTCTCATTACTTTCATTCTAGAACAGGAATAAAAAAACTGCAAAAAATATTAATAATGAGCACAGATTTTTAATATTGTGGTCGTCATTAAAAGATAAAATATTTCAATATCCAATCACAAGATTAAAAATATCCTATGGCATTACTGCAACAGGCTATTATATGAACAATGAAAATAAATTTAGTTTTGCTAATATTTAAAGAAAACTTCATATAGCCTTCAAAAAGTAAAACAGACGGCAAGAAATTGACAAAGGCTGTAACAGATTCAGCGTTACCCAGGGCGCACACTACACCCGAGTTCTTCAGTTTTACATCCACCTCCCCATCCAGTTCCTTTTCGAAATGCAAAGAGACTTCATGCGAGCAAAACCAAACACGGGATAATTTCTGCTCATAGGAACGTGGCTTATGAAAAATCCTATAGACTGATGGAAAATCCCATTTGGCTTGCCTTCTAGGTGGTCAGCAGCGCTCTTGCTTTTCCCTTCTTCGAAAGGGTAGAGGGCGTTGCTTGTTTTAAAATTATTGCTGGACATGGCTATTTGCAGGCCAATCTACATAAAATTAATCTGGCCGACGACCTATATGTGTGCTCTGTGACACTTCAGCTATGACTGGGGAGCATCTCTTTAGTTGCCCCTCTCTTTCTGAAGTTTCCAGTGATGACTTTCAAGTCCTCTCACCTCTTGTACTTCTATATTCAACTGAACTGCAAGACGCTTCAAGTCTAAAAAGACGATGGCGAGCATAGTATAAGAAAATTTTTTTGCTAATGATAAAAATGACTGACCTTTACCAAAAAAGTACGAAATGAGCACTTTTGATGTCAATACTCTGTTTAGCTAAATGCGAAGTACACGGAATAGCTCTGTCACTAGGTAATTAGTAATAATATTTCAATGTGCTGCCGTGACACTTCCAATGTGTGGAGATGATTTGAGTACACAATTTGTCTCACAATTATAAATCACTTTCATGCGTACATAACAATATCCTAACTGGTGAATTAGTTAAATTTTCCCGAAACTTCACGCCCTTCGTAATTTTAAACCAAGGTCATGTGACTTCTCTAAACAACATCAAAAGCGAAACTGAGTAAATGTGCATGAGCCATCAAGCTCTCTGATTTGGATCAAGGAAGATCAATTGAGTAATTTGTACTTTGTAAATCCAAGTCATTAGCAAGAAAAAATGAGGCCAAGTATTGTTAATCAGTAAATTGTCTCGTTTCTATTGGCTTTCTACTTCTCTCTGAGATTCCTTGAGTATCATAGAGACATAGACATAGACATACGCAATGGAACACCTGGTCTGTACCTTAGGTTATCAGGTATTGCTCCATCACGTAATACATCTGGTGTGACAGAATTGTCACGAAATTTGATAACAAAATTGAATTTCAATAGGTCTCTAATATTTGAAATTAATAATTTGACAGAAAAATAACATCAACAACAAAACATTTACAAAATTTTCACTATGGGCGATGACATGAGTTAAATATTGCTATAAAATTGTGAAGATAGATTATCCTAACACTCCAAGTAACTCTGGTAAAGATACAAATTATTTATCTTTATGATGGTCATAGCAGACGATATAAGTAGTTTATAACACAAATAGTATCATAGAGACAAGTAGAAAATAAGTTAGGACTCTGACTCTAATTCTTATGAATACTTAAAAATGAGTACAATTTTAAGAAAATCTAAGCAAAGGTGCCTTTAAGCAATAAGCTATATAAAATGGTTGGTTATTCTTTTACAGTCACGTTTTGCTTACGAGGATTAATTGAACCGTAACTTACAGTTTTAAGTGGTTACCAAACCACCACAAATATCCATGGCTGAATGAGATTCAAACTCACGAATATTTGAGTTGAAAATGAGATTGCTAACCATTCCCCTGCCAGCTTAGCAGGATTCATGCTGAGTACAAGTGTAAAAAGTAACTTATTGTAGCACGGACATCTTTTTTCCTAATAATTTGTACTAGATATTTGTGCAAGTGATATAAGAGATGTCCTCTTCGATCTCTCTGAAAGGATCTTGTAAATATTTAAATTAAAATCTTACACTTTTCACATTGATCCAGAAATAGATCAAATACATTCTGAGGAAATCATTAAACTGTACATTTCAGGCCAGTTTTATTTTAACGCCAACATATTTGTATTGGTTAAAAGCAGGAGAACTTTTTATGACACCACTTCAAATTTCAAAGATGTGTCTCTCAGGTAACACAATTTGACATTTTACGACATAAAAATCACAATGAGGCCAAAGAAACAAAAAACGTCGTCAGTAAAAGGTCAATGGAAAAGGCCATTTTTAAATTTAAAAATTTGATCGGATTTTCGTCGAGGAAGGAAGGCCGACGCGGTGACAAATGTCCACTCGACCCACCGTGGAATATTTATTTGAGGAAAAAGTCAGACATTCAAGGCAGGAAAACGAAAATTCCCGCATCAGGGGGGTGGAGGAAAAAATCCTCAATATTTCATTCGGTCTGTTACTTCCCTAGGCTTTAGGAGGGGTAAAAAGAAGAAACCTTCTTTTTGAACTGAAAATTCCAAACCCGCAATCACTCAAGGCAGGCTCAGAAAAAAAGGCCCATAGAAAAATAAAATGAAATAAAATAAATAAAACTTTTGGGTCTATTCAGGGGGTGAGGCGCCAGGCAGAAACGTGCAGTTCGGGAATATATATAAACTTGGATAGATAAATTTAAAAGCACCCTCCCCCTAACCCCTATCCGGCAGGGTTTTGAAATTTTAAACTCTCCAAAACCTCGGACATTCATTTTTTATTTATAGTCTGATATATAGATGTATGTGTTTCTTTTTTTTTATTGGACTTTTCAAGTGGGATTTTTTGATTTAAAGCCTTGCTCATGGCCAGGGCTGACGAAACTTGTTTTGATATTTTGTGAAATTTTTTTGAAGGAATCTAAAAAATAAATAAATAAATAGAAAGGAAATAAAAAATAGGTGGCTTGCAGAGCAGCAGACATTGTGCAGAAGAAGAGAGAAAAGTGTATTCAATTGGTCCGAAACGTCTTCTCCTGGGATGGTGTTACCATGGTGATGCATATCGATGTAGTGGACTTGAAATGTGATTGAACGAATTGAAAAACCGAAAAGGGCCCGCCTTGTCACCTTAAAGTGGCTATTTTACAATATGACTTAGGGAAGGAGATCACGCAAAAAGGCACAATTTTCGTTGAACATTTTCGGACTCGAATTGAAAGGGAGGAAACGGTTCGATCCCATAATGCATTTGTCAAAAAGTTTTTTTGAGTGTTTTTTTTTATCTTTAAAATTTTTGTCCAATGTCATTTGAAACCATTGGATAATTACAAGTTAAAGTGTTGGTCACTTTATGAAAGAAATCTACTATTGCAATATATTAAAAAAAATTCTATTATCGCAATATATTTAAAAAATAATTCTATTATCGCAATATATTTAAAACAAAAATAATTAAATTTTTATTTATTAATATTTTGCAAAAAAAAGAAAAGAAACGAAAAAATATTCTCAAAAATTAAAAAAAGATAGCATTCATTATATATTGTAAAATAAGTTTAAGTAGGTGTGAAACAGTTCGTAATAAATTAATAGCATGAGTTAAAATATTGATAACAATTTTATTTCAGAAAAAACATTCTCTAGAATACAAAATTCTGAATTTTTCGTGTAAATATAAATTCCCCAATAAATCACACAAACAAAAGATTTAAAATTAATTTTTATTTTCAACTTTATTATCAACAATAAGACTCAATATCAGTATCGACATTGCTAATTTATTAATGTCAGTAAAACTATAATACATAGCTTACCTCTGTTTGAAATCAAAGCCTGTTGAATCAAAGTTTAAATAACATCTTTTTATTCATTCATATTGTAACGATAAAATATTGAGTATTATTGACAATATTTAGATCTTATGGGATACATCAAATTCTAGCATCAGAAATTGCATGTAAGTAAGAGATAGTGATGCAGATCTAATTCGAATAATCTATTAATTTTATGTTAAATCTTAGGTGAAAAGTATTTTTCTATTGAACTACATATGATGCATGATAAAAAATCAAATCGATTTTTTAAATTTCATTCTGCTTTCTCTGTAAACAATCAAAGTATTTTTGAATTTTGAACTTAATTTCTGTTGAAAATGTCCACATGTCTTTACAAACTTATGAAATTATAAAAAAAGTAATTTCATTGCGGTGATTGTAGATTTTTTATATAAAATTTACTTTACATGCAATCATTTAATTTCAGCGTGAAAAAATTTCCTAATTCATACCAAAATACTTTTTAAATATATTATTTATTGTCAGTTGTGTGTTCAATTAATGGTTTTTCTATTACTGACCATTGCAGAGGATTGCCTATCCACCGATCACTTAGATTGTTTTTACATTAAAAAAATGATTGACTCTAGTGAATTTACAATAGTTAGTTATTCGTAACAAATCTAATTTGTAGACATTTATTATTACAACCAAGTTTTAAAAATTATAAGTAGATGGAAATTAATTTTTCAACTACAAAGTAAAATCGAGATTTTGTTTTGTTCTTAATAGCATTATTTTTTTCATTATAAGAATTTGCACATTAAAACTAAACAAAAAAATTAGATTAACATAAAAATATTTATAATTTAAGTAATAATCATATGAAATAAATATTTATCATGTATATAAATATATTGCATTTAAAAATTTATCTTTATATAAATGCATGACATGTGTGTGTATTAGTTAAATAAACAATAAATGAATTTTTATTTCATACTTAGTTTTTAACATATATAATATGAAATTCGATACTGATATTAAATAAATATTAGAAAACAAAATACTTTTTTTTTCGCTTTTCTAAATGAATAGATAAAATTTAAATTTTAAATAATGTTCATATTACCTTTAAAAGATCTTTTTGTTTTTAAAGTAACATAGTGAAAAAATTGAGGAAAGATACAATCCTTTAAAATAACATACGATAAAAAAAGGTATTTAATTTGTTGAAAAAAGAAATATTAAATGACTTCACATTTTTTAATTTTATTTTGTAATGGCACAAAGAGAGTTTCCGAAAGATGCTTAAATTCTTTTTAAAATTTAAAAATTTAATTTAATATTTTACATAAAGAAACTAAGAACTTAAGCATCTCTGTAAGTTAAAATAATAAACATTAAGAGCTAAAATATATCCGAAGTATGCAAAATAATTCACTTTAATTTTGTATACTTCGTGTTAAAAATAAATTTTAAAAAATAAGAATATACAAAAAATTTTAAAAATCAAAAGAAAATATATGAAATAGAAAACTGCTAGATAATAGTATAAATTTATTAAAAATTCAAAATAAAATTACAAATGCGTTTTATTTTTTTAGAACATTTGCAATCAAACAGTTAACCTATAACAATACAATTGGCCTACATAAATGTGATAATTTTTCTTTTATATTCAAAGTAATTTTGAATATTAAAAGATTTAGTCTAACTTTAATTTTAAAATGTGTCGAAAATAATTTTCAGAATAATTTTTTTACTACAATTTAAACTTTAGCAATTGTCCAATATCCAAGAGGTTTAAAATCATTTTTGTTTTACACTGCACCACATAAAAATGATAAAGTAATAAATGTGAACACTCAGAACTGTAAATTCTGTAAAAAAATAATAATAATAAATGAACAAGAATAGAAAATAAAAAGAAATTAATGTATCTATTTTTGTGGAAAAGTATTAATTTAAATTATTTGGAAAACTTAATTATTTCCTTTCTCTTTATTAAGCTGATTTTGTGTAACAATTTAAAATGCATAATTAAGCTCACAATCGAGCTCAATAAAGAAAAATTAAATTATTAAATATGTTATATTAAAATACAATTTGAATTTTTTCAAGTGAGATATTTCAAAAAATATTTAAGTTTGATGGTTTTATTACATTAAATTATGCAAACATAATTAACAAACTCTTAAACAAAACATTTGTTTTATGTGAATCTTGAATTAAAGTTTTAAAATAATTTAAGATTTTGTGAGGAGGGGGGCTATTGATTTTTAAATATCTTGTAACAAAAAAATTAAATTAATTTTTAAATCAATTAAGTAAAATGGAAGAATAAATTGAATTTCAAATTTTTCAACTAAAAGTTTGATATTCTTTCTTTTATGCAACTTATATAGCACAGAAAAAAAAACTATATATTTTGGACAATACCTTTTTTTAAGGAATTTCTGAAAAAAAATACCTTTTTCATAAGTTGATCCGTTTGTGCTAATAAATTTCTAACAAAACAAATAATGTTTTGCTTTGAGTCATCGAATGGGTTGATGGTTACTATCAGTCTACAATGGCATATCGTACAGTTCTCCATGCTGTCTCTCAGTCCGATAAAAATTTATAAAAATATGGCATTGAAAATAACTTAAAATTCTTCGGTTATGCAGCTCTTGTGAAAAGATAAGACGGTTAGCTTCTCATACTTGATTTTAGAACCTAATATAATGGGTAGTATATATCATTAATCCATTTGATGTAGTAACCCCAAAACTGAGTAAAAATTTAAATTTTTTATTCAGTGAATACTAATATTTTGGTATTTGAAATATTTCTAAGAGTAACTCCTTAATATTTTTTCATTTATTACTTTTAGATTTATATTTTCTTGATAAAAAAAATTTAAAATATTATACTGTAGAAGAATGACAGGGAAAAATAATTTTGTAATTAAAGTTATCGAATTAGTACTCGATTGAAAAGTGAATAATTTTAAAAGTGAGACTGAAAAGGAAAACATTGCTAGTTTATTTGATTCTATGCCTTGGTGAATATCTCCCTTATAAATTATCTCATGAAATTCATATATGAGTTAAAAAATATTTTTAGCTTTAAAAGTCTTTTTATATAATTATATTTTTATTTTACAATGTCAAATGAAACCAAAATTATTAAGAACCAAATTAATAGGATCAAATTTATTTTACTATGTCAAATAAAACTTGAAATTATTTGAATAATAAATTTTCATAGAATAAATCTAAATGAAAAAAATGTTTGTTTTATTTTCAATTTTCTGAATTTACATCTCAATTTTAATTGGTATTGTTTTCCTAGAGTGAAAATTAAAAAAATAATAATAAAAAAGAAACTTTAGTTTTAAAATAATGTGTGAGAATCAAAAATTGTATGATTCTTGCAACCTTACGAAATTACATCTTATTACCCATGACTGGTTTATTTGTTATACCTTTTCACTTTGTACACCACACGTGTCAGATCCCCAACCCCTATTACTCAACCCAGAGGGACTAAAGTCGGTAACTCTTCATCCCTAATAACATCTGTTGATGAGAGGGTGGATTGTCTTATCTTGTGCCGCGATCTCGTTCGGCAGCCTTCAATCGCTTAGCAGTGATTCGTGTATCACTCAACAAGAAAGCCACCCGCGCGTTTGCGAGGCAGATGGAGGCCTATCAAGTTCCCAGACACCAATGAAGTATATTTTTACATAATAGTTGCGATAACAACAGCTTCCTATACAAATACAAATAGAGAGCTTTTCGGTTTTTTCTATCATTTTCCCTATACCAAACTGTAAGTAATGCCAGAAATTATAAATTCTGTTGAATCCAAAATCAAATTTTATGGAAATAAAGAAATTATGATAAGAAAGGAAATGTTTCACATAAGAATAATAAGAAGATAAGTAGATACATGCTAAATATTAAAAATTTATAGTTAAAACAATTTGACAAACAACAAAAAAATTATTTGATTATATATATATATATATATATATATATATATATATATATATATATATATATATATATATGTATATATATATATATATATAATTATATATATATATATATATATATATATATATATATATATATATATATATAATTAACAGTAAAATATTTTTATCAAATGCAAATGCAAATGGAGAATAAAAATCAAATACAAATGGAGAATAATAGATGAAAATACGAAATATAATAAACAGATTGAAAATGTGTTCAATAGATAGTTTAAAGATTTCAAAGAGGCATAGAATAAAAGGAAATTGGAACGAAGTACCAACATGGCCAGCTTCTTCAGGCGGTGTTAACTACATTGCACAAAATATGGCTTTTCTGCGCTGGCTCCAAACTGAAGTCTTAAAGAAGCCAATACACTCCAAAGCCACACTAAAAATGTCAAACCAAAATAGAAGAAAAAAATGTTAAGCTAATATATAAGCCAAAACATTAAATCCAAAGTTGCCAAAATACACAATTTATAGTAATCAAAATCAAATCCAAACCAACAAAAATTGCAAATAAATACTAAGTGTAAACCAAATACATAAATTAAAACACTATTATAAGAGTAAACACTATAGGCATTTCAAGCTTCTTATAAGACCTTCAAGGGTTGGGTGACCTTTCTGTAGTTAATAACTACGCCCCCTACAAGCCAAATAGTGTTTAATAAAATTAATTGAAGATTTATTATTAGTTAAAATATTTTCCAGTCTTTTTATTTGTTTATTGATAATGTTAAAATTATTACATATATTATAAATTCTATTAAGTTGATTGAAAATAACATTATTATATAAATTTTAATTGAAATATTTGAGTTTCAAAAAAATTAGCTTATTTACTTTGAAATTAAAATCATTATTTTTGTCATAAATATCAGTGTATATAGATATAGTTATCTTTTGCAGTAACCAAAATATCCAAAGACTCAGTTTTTAAATTATCGCCATTAGTTTTAGTTAATTTTAATTCTTCAGGGTAGATGGTTTTGTAAATTTTATCAAATTATAAAAAAATTGAAAATTAAGAAATCATCAATATATCTATATGCAAAAGGCATCTGAATAATAAAAGATTTTTCATAGTAATGTAAGAATAATTTTGTTAATAAACTTGAGAATTTTGAGCCTTGAGGGATACCATTGACTTGTAAGTAAATTTTTTCTCCATAAAAAATATAATTATTGTAAATGCAAAATGTGCTGAGATCTCTCCAAAAATTTAAATGAATATTTAATATTGAACTAAAATCACAAAAGTAAAATATAACAGCGTCAAAGAGTTTTTCGAGTGTAATGTTAGTGAATAAATCCTTGAAGAGTCATAAGAGGAAAAGTCATAGGAAGAGTCATAAGAATTGAATATTATGAGTAGAAACAAATTCAATAATAGGTTTATTATTTTTAATGATCCATGTATTTTGAGAATCAGTAGTATTATTTAAAATAATATTTAAATAATAAGAAAATAAATTTCCAAATTTATCTGCATAAGTGTTACATCCACTTGTAATAAACCAAATTTTAACTGGATTTCAATGGAATTTGAGATAAACTGTAATATATGGAATATTAAAATTTATATTTTTAACTTTTTTAGAAAAAGTAAGATTTTTTTATATTGTTGTTTTGTTTGAATTAATGAGTTTGTAGGTTGTTGAATTAGATATTTCTTCATTTAATAGTTGGTAGTAAAAAATTTTACAGGAAAAGGCAAAATTATTAGATGCTTTATCTACAGGAGTAATAATGAAAAGTTTTTGAAGTTCTTTTATATAGAATTTTTAAGATATTTTTTTATTAATTCATTTAAATTAATTGCATTTTCTTTAAATTTGTGGTAAAAGTTCCATTTACAATGTGAAAAAAACTCTATCGGAATGGAATAAGTATTAGATGTCTTGCAAATAAATCTATCAATATCATTGAGAAAAAATTAAGAATTTGTTTATAGTTATAATATTTAACTGGTTTAAGTTTATTACCTTTAATAATAATATTTCTTGATTCAGCATTTAATATGATATCAGTGTTTCCGGTAACTATATGCTCAAAAGTAAAATTTACGAATTTACTGTATTTAGGGTCATTACAGAAACAATCGACATTTTCTTTATTAATATTTATATTACTACAAAATTTATTGTAATTAAAAATATGTCTGCCAAACGGTAAACCATAATTAAAAGTCACTTAAAGATATGCTTTAGCTCTTTAATAATATCCGAGAATTTCATTTTACCATATAACGGATGCTTAAAGGAAAACACAAATTATTTGATTAATATTTTTATTAGAATTTATATTTATATTATATTTAAAAATGTCAAAAATGAAAATCTTAATATTCATTATTATATAAAATTAAAGTTATCTAAATTTGTAAGAAGTAAACATTTTTTTACTCAAACTCATAATATAAAATTTTTACAAAAAGAACAATTATAAGATTTTACAAATTGATTTTCTCATTCAAAGAGTTTATCATTCCAATATTTAAAGTTATTTATCTTGTAATTTTTAGATATTTTATTAATTTTTCTACCACCTCTTTTATAACGTTTAGTTTTCTTATCATTAGGTCTAAAGTAAATGAATGATTTAGTATTTTCATAACTAATTTTTGAATTATTAAATAATTCATTAATTCCAAAAGGTACTAGAGTTTTATGATAAGTAATAAATTGATTTTCTTTAATTAGACGTATATTATTATCTGTTTCAATATCTAAAATGGTGATAGTAATATTATCGAAATTATGTATTTTAAAATCTTCAAATTCAATATTAAAGTATTTATTATTATTATAGTTTTTAATATTAGATCTTTCTGTGTAGGTTTATACGTAAATTAATAGTGATAGAAGTTTGTCCAATATATTTAAATTTACAAATTTTACACTTAATCATATATATATATATATATATATATATATAACATTGTAAGGCTTACAAGTCTTATTTAAATTACTGGAGTTATTTGTGATGCATTGAATTTGAGACAAGTCTTGCAGAGTTTGGAACTATAAGTATTGAAAATAAATTTCCTTGTAAAAATGAGATAATCATTAACAAAATCGTTATCCTCATTAACATCAGAAAAATGTTCACTTACTATACTACATTTGGATTTGATTTGATTTTGATTACTATAAATTAATTGTGTATTTTGGCATCTTTAAATTTATGTATTTGGTTTACACTTAGTATTTATTTGCAGCTCTTGAGGGTTTGGGTTTGGATTTGATTACTATAAATTGTGTATTTTGGCAACTTTTGATTTAATATTTGGGCTTATATATTAGATCGCCATTTATTTCTACTATTTTGGTTTGACATTTTTAGTGTGGCTTTGGGGTATATTGGCTTCTTTAAGACTTCAGTTTGGAGCCAGCGCAGCAAAGCCATACTTTGTGCCAATGTGGTTAACACCCCCTGAAGAAGCTGGCCATGTTGGTACTTCATTCCATTTTCCTTTTATTCTATGTTTCTTTGAAATTTTTAAACTATCTATTGAACACGTTTTCAATCTGTTTGTTATATTTCGTATTTTCAACTTATTATTTTTCATTTAGTATTTAATTAATATCCATTTTTATTTGATTAATTTTATAAAAATTTACTATGAATTATATTTTAGTGATTCTATTTAAGCTGCTTTTGTGCGTTGAATCTATTGCTAAACTTATGATTTATATATTTATTCTTGTATTTTTAATTTTTGTCTATGGTATTCATATAATTATGCTTTATATATATATATATATATATATATATATATATATATATATATATATATATATATATATATATATATATATATGTATATATATATATATATATATATATATTATAGTAATGAATAAAAATTAATAATATAGCCGTGTTTAAAAATATACAAGTAAAGAAATTTTGAATTTTTATATTTCTCTTAATAATGCCTTAAAACATTAGAAATGATAAGTTCTAAATTTTACTGAATCCAAAATCTGAATAAGAAAATCTCTAAGAGTTTTATTTATTTAAAATTCTAAAATATTTAGTTTTAAAATTTTAATACTTAATGAAAACTTAATTGTTAAATGTGAAAATGACTGAAATAAGAATGATAATGTTTTCAAAACAATAATCATGCAAATGAATGAAATTACCTGATAGACTGATAGATAACTGAAATCGAAGAGCCTGCCCTTATTATCGGAGTATACCCATATTTATATTTGTGATTTACAAAGGTATAAAAAATCTTAAATATTTTTAATATAATCTCAAATTAAACATTTAAAAGAAACAAATATATTCCGAATTCTTTAGAATCAGAGATCGAATTTCGCAAGATATCAAGAATTTTCAGAACTATTTTAATCTTTCAAATTTTTTGTATAAAACAATAAAAAATTAGCATAAAAAATTTAGGATAAAAGAATTGTACGAAACAATTAGAATACAAAATAAGACAGTATAAATTTTATTTTAGAAGTTTAATATCGAGCAAAATTGTTAAGTCAAATGAAAAGAGTATTAAAAAATGTGACGTTATAATACACTACCTAAATTTATTAAAAAATATTAAGGCAACTTTCATTCAAATTTAACAGCAAAATATTTATTTACGAGAAGTCTATTGAACATTTTGAGCAAAATATTGGTTAAGATCATTTTATATTGTTCTTGAATTACCCATAAAATTAGAATGATAAAAAAAGCAGACAAAACTTATAAAGTTAGTCTCAACAGCTTCTCTTTTTATAATTATGAATATAGGTTCATGAAAATATTTAGCAGATTTAAAAATATTGCATATTTAAATCTTATGGGATGGCTGCATGAAATAAATCTAAAAAGATAGTTAATTATTAAAAAAATTAAATGTGATTTTTACCATTTAAAAATTAAATAAATTATAAATTTAACATTAGTACAAATATAGTTTAACAATTTCTGATTAGTCTTGATTTAATCAGAAATTTTTGAATTCTAAATAATTTAAGAAATAGTTGTCTTTATATTTTTGCATATAAATATTAATTATTTATATTTAAAAAAATGCTCAATATTTTCATATTTCATATGGTTAGAGAATAAAATTTATATTGTGTAACTGTACATTAACATTTTTAGTCTACATAATTATATTGTAATTTGTTATATGAGGAAAACTAAAACTTAGCAACATTTTTTCACTGAATAATAGATTTAATTTACATTCAGATTCCTAAACTAAAGCGTTAAACTAAGATATTTAAAAACTAAATTCCAATAAAATAAATTGAATTTTAAATTTACCAAACATTTTGAAGCTGTTGTTAAATTTACCAAACATTATTCAGTGTATAATTAACCAATTTTTCTAAATATTATAATATTATTATAAAAAATTTAGAAAGTAAATTCTAATAAAATAAATAGAATATTAAATTTACCAAGCATTTTGAAACTATTATTAATTTTACCAAATATTATTCTTTGCATAAAAAACCTATTTTATAAATAAAACAATAAATACCTTACAGAATCATACTAAGTAGTTTACATTGTTATAAAATACAAAAATAATATAATTAATATAAGGTTAATCAATTATATTAAGTAAATTTAATTAAAATATTTACACGTTTTTTTAATTAAATTAGGTTTTAATGTAATAAATTTTCACTAATAAATATTTTTTGTAAAAAATTATGCTAATTATTAAATGAATATTTTAAATATATTTGCAATAAAAAAGGGGAATTTATATAAGCTACCTACCTCTCAATTTAATTTATAATTGTAGTAATTAGTTAAAATTTCCTTCATACTTTTATTAAATTAATTAATTTATTTTAAAACATAGTTACTCTCTATCAAAAAGATCATACTTTTCCTAACTTTTTATTCAACTTTGTATATCTTTCTTGTTTCTGAAAGCTAACAAACTTGTTTCTAAACCTTATTTATAGTAGGACAAAAAATCATAAAATTCTGTTTTGCGTCTTATCCTGTAATAAAATATAATTATTTTTCACAAAATTTGTTTACATTAAATAGGTTTGATGTCAATACTGAAAAAGCCAATAAAAGTTTTATAGGTATTTACACGATTCTCTTTCTAATCATTTTAAAACTTACATTCAATGTAATTGGCAATAAATGAAAAAATAGAAGTTTACAGAAGAATACAGAAAAATTATGAATAGTTGTAATTTTATTTATACTTGATCACCTGATATTTTATATCTCAATAACTCTGTGATTTACAAGATAAAAAACAACTGAAGTAAACAAAATTTTTGTAAATCATAAGTTGTATTTTCTTAGAACTCTTAATCAAATTCTAATTAGTATAAATACATATTACACAGATTTCTTTGAATAGTATTTAATGAAATAATTGAAATAAATTTTCTTAAATATTAATTAATAACAATTCAAATTTTAATTGATTTTTAACTATTAACTCTCTTTTAAATTAAGCTTATTTTAAAAATGAATTTTTAAGCATCAATTAATTAAAAAGCGTGACTCAGAAAAATAGTTTGTAATATGCTATGTAATTTACTTTTTAAGTAAATAACCACCATAAAAAGGATAAATAATTATGTTAAGAAAACTATTCTTTGCATGCTATAAGCGTTTTGTAAAAATGTATACTTAAGCTCGTTCCCAAAAATATAGATAGAAATTAAATTGATGAATAATTTATTTTTATATATCAACCAAAATTATAAAATTTATTATGTTTAAAAGAAATTTTCTAATTTAAAAGGAATGATTTAATGACCAAAAATTAAAGATATAAATGATAAAATTTCCTATGGTTTGGCGTAGGAAATAGATTTTTAATTCTTGTTCTTTAGTGAAAGATTGTTATAAGAAGTACTGAATTGTGCTAAAATAAAATTTGTGATTTTTCATATTGGGATATCTTAGAAAAAAACTAAAAGTGATGGAATTAATTTGAATGATAGAAATGCATGTTCGTAAAATTTTAAAAATAAAATTTACGAAAACTAAAATGATCATTTTAGTTAAAGAAGTTAAATGGCTTGAACCAATAATTCAGTTACGAACTGGACTTATCATAAGTTTTATGCAGATGTTTAGGATACATAACTTCTTCCACTGACATAGGGTGTAAGTTTTGAATGCTCTTTCACGCACCAATCTATTAACTTAAAAGAAAATGAAAAATATATGCTGATTACAAAGCATGAATGTTTGAGAAAGAATGAATGTTTAATAAAGTAATCTGTTGCAAGTCAGTGCGTAGCTTAAAACTCAACTAATAGGAGTTTCAAAACGATTCATTAAATTTTATTTCAGTCATTACTATTTCCTAAAAACTATATCCGAAAGTAGAAATTAATATTACACACAAGAAAGTTAAAAAGAAAACTTTATAATATGTTAGGGCTATGATTAACTTGAAATTAGGAGGCAAAAGATTTCTTCACCACATTTATTAAATTAAATATTATTTGTAACAAAATCGTAAAACTTAATAACTCTGTTTTCCTATAACAAATCTGAAGATCCATTTCTATTTATAATATACATAAAGCAGATCACTTTTAATCATTAAACTCAAATTTGCATAAATGAGTACAATACATTAATATATAAATTTACCTACACAACATCATTTATTTACATATATACATATTTTTGAAAGACATTAATAGTGTTTGATTAATTTCTACCATATTGTAATATCCACATAACACCTAAATAACGGGCGACTCATTTATGATTGCGAATTATTTCCACGATGTTTTCCATTGCACCTTTAAGAATACCTAAGAATTAGTAAGGCATAACTTCTTGAATACAAGAAGTCAAAAGTTATTCAATCAATTTGAAATTTTATTTTATTCAGTTATTACTTCCAAACATAAGAAAAAATTAAATGGAATGAAAAAAACATTAAAAACATAAAACCAATTTAGTTATTTTCTTAACCCATATATTTTTTTTAATTTTCCTGAAGAAAATCTTCATAATAGCCCTATTGTCTAGATTTCGATCACCCTGGATATCGTAAGTTATTGAGGAAACAATAATCCGACACTGTCAGAGTAGTTTGCATGTCAGCGTGACGAAGCGGGAACGATCAAATAATAATCTGTTGCATACCACCTCATGATATGTGTAATTCAGCAACCAATTAACATAGCATTGCCCTTTACGATGCATTACTAAGTCCGTCACCATGGAAACCGAAGACGCGTGCAATGAGCAGATCTGAGGTAGCTTACAAGAGGGAGCATAGAAGAGTTATTGATCTCGTGGGCGGAGAGATGGGGGTGTGTGATATTGGCTGGGTGGGGATTGGTCAAATTTCTCTTCTGTCTTATGTGATCCAGTTATGTCATGTAATATATATAACATTTATCTATAAAAGAAATCGTTTGGAAAAAAGATTTAATAAGAAAAGTGATAGAAAGATAAAACTTTATAACTTCTTTTGCCCTATCGAGGAAAAAAGATTACTTTTTAATGTTTGAACATTATAAAACTTCTTTTATAATTATAAATAAACAATATAGTATACCTTATTTAATAATATTGGTTTCGAAGGAATAGCAGCATGCAGACTTTGAGACTTGGGAAAAATATGATTACTCAGGGAAGATAATCTTAAAATATATTTGATACCATGTATGTAGCTGATGGTCAAGTAGCTGAAAGATTTGTATAATATTTTCATACTTTAGAGCTTTTTATTTGTTTTGTCTTATTGCTTTTGGTCTAACTTCAGACTAGACCAAGTCCATGACTTTCCAAAGATCATAACGAAAACTGTTTAAAAAAATAAAATAAAAAAATAAATAAATAAACTCTAAAACCTGCACACATCGATATGTGATCCGAGTGGCCTACCGGAGTTACTATTGGTGCAGTTCAGATAGGCCTTTTTGAAGTCGACACATGAAACCTAGGCCAAAAGGCCTGCAGTTTCATTGCCGTATGCCCTTTTGTCATGAGAACTGTTGCAGAAAACATTTCTCGTATTCACGTCTCAACAAGAAGAAATCGGGTAAACTTCCAATGCATCCATAATAGATATCCATCCAAGAAACAGAAACACGACAATCAGCAAAGTTGAACTTTATACTAAACTGAAAGCTAAGTTATCACTAAATTTTTCAACTTAGCTTGTTAAGAAAAATTGAAGATATAAGCAAATCTAAGACATAAATTATTAAATTTTCATTTATTAAATTTTTGTGACATATAATCATTAATTTATTATTGAAATTACTGAATTTTCTCAGGGATATAAATTTATTATAATTTAATTGTGTATATTATCATTATTCTGTGATGTTAACAAAATAAAATTACAATTTATCTTTCTCTTTATCTTGCACGACAAATACTTTTCAAAAGTTTCCCTCTTCCACACATAGAAAAAGATTTTCAATGATGCAATTCATCTCAGCAAACAAATTAAAGTAACAAAAATAAAAGTTAAGAAACATTTATGAAAAATTATTACATTAATTTTTTTTTATAAAAACTTTATTTTACTATTTTTTTTAAAAAAAATATCGTGGTTTTTCCAGATTAAAAACATTTTGTAATTTATTTCATTTCTGCATTTTTCCATTTGCATTTTTAAGTGACTATCTCTATTTAATGAACTGATTTCCATCGCTATTATGTATTCCCGAGACTTTTAACTGCTTTTTTTCACACACAATGGGAAATTTTTTCAAATCCTTACCCGCCACCTCCATAAAAATTTTCTCCACTTAGTTTATTCTTATTTGATTGATACGGTAATTAATTAACAATTATATTACCTTAGAAAACAAAGGACAAATAATAATAAATGTGGGTTTTACGTTCATAAAAAGTGAATTTAAGATTTTTGGATCGCTGTTTTCTTTCTTTAAATGGTGAAAAGGTACGAAATCAACAACCATCATAATGGGAGGGTGTCGAAACGGGGGCAAATAAAAAGAAAAAGAGAAAAAAAATGAACAGAATGGAAAAGATGTCTTCGGAAGATTGGGCCGCCATCGCAAACAATTTATTCCTCTTCAACTTCTTCCCCCCCCCCACAAAGTCAGTCGCCAACACTTGTATCGTTTCGTTGATTATGCAAATACTACTGGGGGAGGGGGGCTGAAAATGGTGACGACAACCAAGAAGAAGTAAAACGATAATAAACAAAAATAAAAATCCGTGCGTACTTTCCCTTCTCTCATCTAGTAGTTCTGGTTTCCATGGATACATATTTCATGCTTCAAGAGACGCATAAAGGAGGTGTATGTTCCCCACCCCTCAAACCCTTGTACAAATATTCAAAAAGCGAATGCGCCGAGCTCGATGCATATTTAACAAGCCGTAGAAGTGGGGTGCGATAAAAATACACTAAAAAAATGCAATCTTAGCAAGGGATGAAAAAATACAAGCGCAGAAAGAAGTGGCAGTCTCTTTCAGCTTTTTGCCTTTCCTGCATGCTCGGATTGCCACTTTGTCTTCCTGAAATGAGATTAATTTTTAATTTTTTTTTTCATCTTCTCTCTTTAAGATGTACTCTTCTACTCGTTTTATTGTTCCTCTTGTTTTATTTTTCCAGAAATTTGCCGGATAGTCTCCTATTTAATTCATCCTGTTTTTAACCGGCAAAAAGCAATCGTCGTAAATCTTTCGCTCATCGATGGATACGTATGAAAAAATTGAGTTAGGGATTTTTCCCCTTTTTCATCTCCTTCCTGTCGAGATTTTACGTCATTACGAAATGTTTATTCGCTCCGTAATTCAATGTCAGGAGGCTGTTGATATTTTGTAGGGACAATTCACAATTTCCCATGAGGACTAAACTTAGAACCTTTTAGACGAGCGATTAATATGCATGAGGAGAATTATATTAAACCTTTATGTGAAGGTGAATGGAGTACCTGTTTTTTTATTTATATCTTATTCACTGTAATTTTTTTCTTAAAAAACATAAACGAGATAGGAATGTTGAAATTTTGATAGCGAATTTTGAGCTTAAATTGTGTCATTATAAATAAGTAATAACTGCAACAAAGTAAATGAGAGAATATTGATGATTAAAAGCGTCATAATGAAATTGAATTGGTTTTTAAGGAAATAAATTTGTATTCTTTAATCAGTAAAACTGTTTTTTATACGTACAAAAACTTTTTATCATAAATATTCTTGTAAATACTTGTTTAATATTGGAATTGCTTATTTATGCATTATATTTATGGAAATTAAAATACTTCAAATGTTAACAATCCACACATTAATCATCAAATTTAATATAAAAATATTATAATAGTCATATTCCGAGATTTGTTTTTTTCTACACATTTAATGGGAATTTGTGTAAGTGAATTTTAATTTATTTTAGTCTTCGCGCTCTTAAATTAATATATCATTTTTAATGTTTTAAATCACATTCTAATGAAGCTGTTGCGGAAGTATATGGTAGACATTTATACGCTCACCCTGAGTTAATGACCATATGCTTCGCAGTAAAGTATTTCGGTTTATGTTAGGTGCTATGGAATAACAGATGATAACAATTTCGCAAATCTGTAAAGGTGTGCGCTCGGGAGTTTTCCCACTTTTTTCGCTTTCAAATGTGAATATGATTTGTTATCCCTACGAATATTTCACGGAAGGCAAACACGTGGGATAGGTTCTCAAATGTTTTTCTACAGCTTTCGTCTGTTAGACTGTCTACTAAGATATATTAAATGTCAGTAAGTTTTCTTAGTCAACCTCTTTGTTAAGTTTTTTAATAAAGGTCACATTTAGTTCCTTAAATTGAAAACACTTTAACTCACTTTATGAGGCATTAAATCCGAGTTATAGATAGATAGATTTGATATCATCTTATTAGATAATTAATTAGAGACCAAAACTTCAGGATATTAATAATTTTCCTGCATTGAACATAATTTTGACTGAATTATTGAGCAAATTAGAGTTTATTCCAAAATTTAAATAAGTACAAAACTATAGATTTACAAAAATAATAGCTCTTCTAATTAAAATAAACACTTAAAATAAAAAAAAATCTAAAATAAAAAATATGCTAAATAAAAATAGAAATTCTGATCACAGTGGTAAAAAAAAAAAGACTGAATTTTGGATTTACATCAATTTAATGTAAATTTTCGTGCAGTTCTAAAAATTCCAAATAGCATGATGGATCCTTGAAGACAATTTTAGTTGAGAACATTTACAGAAATATTTTCCGATTCGACTGGAAGGAATGGTATGGTACCTCTCTTGAAATCCCCAGATTTTAGCAATGAGATTTGAACTTTAACTCATATTAAAATATAACTGTACAACTCTTTTTAATGTAGAATTTTCAATCGAAACATCATATCATTCCCGTATAAGCATATCTAAATAACCTGACATAGCTAACTGAAGCTGAATTGTAAGTATCATTCAAGAGTTATAAATAAATGTTCTCGTTTAATGCATGGATACTTATCCGGCCTTGGACTGTCCCTAAAGTTAATGGGTTTGGAAAACTACCTATCACTAAACATCTCGTAAATTTGAGCCATAGTCCGGAAATAAGGTCGACACCTGAGCTGGCACCATTCTCTTCACATCCACTCCACATCAGATGAAAAACTTTGGAAGTCACGGATTAACAAGGACACGTTTCCAGGCCAGAAGTTTTTCAACCATGTTAGGGAGAATGTGATCACCCTCCCTATCGCTGCTCACGGTAAACAATTCTTCACTTTGCTAATCTTATTAGGAAGCAGTTTGAAGCTTCCCAAGATCAGAAACTTTTCATTCATCAATATTGAAATTGGGAATCTATATTTTATAAGCAAAAATAGTTTTTCATGTAACACAAATTTAACTTTCGTAATAATTTTAACATCTTTTCTATTTCAGGAATGTTATTTCTATCATAAATTTTAGAACATATAATCAAAATTATTTTTTTTTTAATTTTATCAAAATTTTAATCATCGTGAGCTAAATCAGCATGATTGTAATTGTTTCTGTAGTTTTTTTTTCCATACACATGAGTAAAAACAAATATATCGGTTTCCGATGCCTTTTTTTACTTCCTTTAATTGTTATGACATCATATGTGATAAGAAGAATTATAATGTTTTATGAAAAGTGTTATTGAGTTTAACTACTAAAGTTATTAAATTGTATTGAAAATGACTACTATTTTTTAAGAGTTTGCATTGTTCCACTTGTGTGGAATATTTTTCAGTGTTTATTAAGCAAGCAAATCACCCTTGAAAAAAAAGAATGTAAGGACTAATAGTTTGGTACATACATCAAGTAAATACAAATTAATGGAAGGGACTAAAAAAAGTTGAAAATTCTTATAAAATTAATTGTTTGTTTAATTAAATGTTTTATTTAAATTATTCTGTAATCTCCCAAAATTCACAAATTATTTGTTTTTGTAATATTTCAATGAATATTTTTGCATTCGAGTGTTATTTTCTCTAAATAATAAATGGATAAGCCATTTCCATTTATCAACATTTGCGTACAAATATTCAAAATAAAAATCTATTTTCATTTACTATAAGTACTTAGATTATTATGTTTGAAAATACACGATTAAAGAAAACAATTCAATCAGAAACAACTAAATAAAATTTGATCTAAAAACGCATCACTTAATTTTCTGTCCTCCAATAAATTCATCTCCCACATCAGCCCCTCCATTTAAGCTTTCCCTCAACACACCTACTTTATCCCCATAATTTGGGAGTGTTGTCGTAACAACATATTTTGCATCAGTTGTGACGGCAACTCGAATAGCCTTTAATTCTCTTTGCCACTCCACACCACCGCTTGATAAGGGGACAGGGCCCCCTCTCCCACACGCACACACTCATCATCATAATGGAGAGCACCTTTTGACCCCCTGTGCTTTTTCGAATCAGGGGGATTATGGTGAGGTTCTTCGTGTCCTCTATTATGCAAATTAGAATGAGCCGCCAGATCTGCCGTGGCATCGGCTTTTTAAGTCCGATTCCGCAATCGGAATTGGGGGCAAAGTAAAAGGTTTCCGAATTCAAAACGTGGCATTAGTCACCTTTTTTATTATATAAGTAAACCAATTGGACTGCTCATAATTAACGTATATAATTTCATGCATGTTACATAACGCAGTTAAAACATGAGCTTTATACCTGCATATCAATGTAAATCTGACATATTTATTTGTCCTTTTTCAGACTTTTCTACATGATACATAATTTTATAGCCTACATGCATAAGTTATTGTATGTTTATATCATCTGTTATAACCAAGATCAAGAAAACTAATATAGATTTTTATAACCAAGGTTATTTGGAGTTCATAGCAATAACCTATTTTTACGATTTTTACTGTAATATTTACACCATATCATTTCCAATACTAGAAATTGTGTAAATGTTTTGTTGATTATTTCATTTTATTTCTGTCGAATATTTGTAATTTCGAACATTAAAACTCTACTAAATACTGTAATTCTGTTTTCAAAATTCGTGTCAATCCTGTCACAACCAGATGTATTACGTGGTGGCACAATACCTCACAACCTAAGGTACAGACCAGGTGCTTCATCATATATATATATATATATATATATATATATATATATATATATATATATATATATATATATATAATACAGAATAAAAATTTGTCCTATTAAAAATGTCAAATAAGTACAAAAGTAATACGAAATATGAATTGCATGGTACTTTTCATAAAATATAAAAAAGCTTTGAACTCCCAATAAATTCAGTAAAGTTATCTTTTTTAATCTATTATTATCAAAAAATAGATTTTCCATTACCTTTTACTTATGTTAAGGTTACTTAAATTTAATTTATGTAAATGTGTGTGTGTTTCTATTTGTGAATAGGGTAAATTTATAAAAATTTATTTGGAAGATACTTAATTCTTTATTTAAATAATAATTATCTTTTTTAACTAACAAGCATAATTAGATAATAAAAATAAAAGGCAACCACCATATTTCCTAGACTTTAACCCATTTGAATTTGTTGTGGTGAACTAATTGGTGAGTGTAATATATCTTAATCAAATACTTTGAGTATACTCGATTTGTTCGTTTAAAGTTTTCACAGTGACATTCCGTATGACATTCAGTTTATCAATTAATTATTTTTTATGCCTAAACTTAAAACAATGGCATGCAAGCAGTTAGTAATAAAATTAAAAAGCATTTTAAGCAATCTTCTCGTTTTAAATATTGTTCTATAATTTCATTTGTTATTGTTACACTTCAAAATTTATAAAAGTATAGCCTAGTTAAGCCCATTCTGTCCCATTCTATGTATTCAAAAAAAATAATAAAATAAAATGAATAGTGAGATTGCTATTTAATTTTATAATTTATAATACTCTTTAATTATTAATTTTAAAGAAATAAATTTGCTCTAAATTAAATTTTAGTTGTTAGGTAAGAAGATAAAAATATGAAATATTTTTTTCCAATTTATTAACTTTTGTTTGCCTTATTTTTACTGGAAGTACTTTTTTTTTTTCTTAGATATTGCGAATTTTAGCAAAGGTTCTCTAAAATATTAACATTCAGAGATAAGTTTATGTATTTTTTCTAATTTTTTAAGCATTTATTAAAATTAATTTTTGCAGCAAAATTTCATATTAGCTTAATACAAGTTCTGTTAAGTATATAGAATCATTTTAATAAATTGCATTGTTTCCTATTTAATTGAAAAGCAGCGTAACAGTGTAGGCGCATGAATAGTGTGTATCTAAAACTTCTCTTTGAATTAAACTATTGCGGCAACATGTATTAGTACTTCCAAGTAATGTAACGTAGAATAGCTATCTAAAATCTCAATATCCTTTCTTTTTTTTCTTTTTTTTGTAGATATATCTGTCGAAAAGTAAAAAAAAAAATTGTATATAATCATTATCCTTCGGTGCACGTCTCGCAATTTTTAGTTTCTTTAACACTTCCAACCGAGTGCGTGAACTGGATGAAATGGAGATCCTTTTCCAGCAATTTTCATCCGGATGCAAGCAGGGAAAAAAAACCAAAGTGATTGAAAGTTAGGCAGGGAAGAACAGAATCAAAAAACTGCAGAACGTTTCTTCAAAATATAACCCTCTGGAGAAATCGTCTGCCAAATCAATGGCTGCAGTTACCGCAAGATTATAAAACTTTCTACTCAGAGTTGTCTCTGTAGGGGTGGAAGGGCCATATATATATATATATATATATATATATATATATATATATATATATATATATATATATATATATATATATATATATATGTATATATATATATATATATATATATATATATGAATCTGAGTAATCACATTGCTTCGAAAGTAAACAGATCATAGTCAGGGGGGGGGATCGGATCCAGAAAAACTAAGAGGCGCTGATTGTAGCTCCCCGTCATTTGTCAAGAGATGCTCTTCCTTTTCCTTTTGGAAAAGCAAGGGATTTGTCGCGCTTTCATTTCGGCTTTCTCCGCCACTTCGAGTCCAGTTGAGTTCTCTTTCCTAATGACGGGCTCTTTCTGCGGAATCCTGAAAGATGATCATTGCTTCCGCTGCGGTCTCCATTCTTATTGGATAAGATTCTCTCTCGCGTGAGGAAGGGGGGGAGGTGAGAATGGATTGGAGATGCTTGAGGATTCCGATGCTTTATTTGGCCGCGTGAAAAAATATATGCTGGCGCTTTGATTGGGGGTATGGTATAAGGAAAATCTGATCACCCCTAATTTTTTTTATTGTGATATGCACTTGAGCAAGTGGCTTTATTCATCTTTGTATATATTTAAATAACTGAATGTAAATAAGATATACAAACTCATCTTAAGTAAACTATACGTCTTTAAGTAATTGAATCTTAAGATGATCAGTATAATTGATGAATTTTTTTTAAAATTGTTTGTTATTTTTTCGTAAAATATTATTAAAATGAGAAATAATTTTAAATATTTCATTTAAATGATTTGACATTTTTTTTATAAATTTTATTTCAAATTAGTTATTTTTTATATGTTAAATTATTAGTCATATTTCAAACTATTTCTCTATTTTTATATTAGAAAAATATTTCTGATTTATTAATTTTATTAATGATGACTGCTTTTTTTCATAAATTTTTTTTTACTCTAGGAATCCTTATAACCTTTATCATCCAGCAATTTTGTTTACAGAGGGAAATTTAATGTTTTTCTAATGAATTTATTTAAGTAAAAATATATTATTTTCTTATGTGTGAACTATTCCCATAAACTTTTAATTGAATAAATACTTGTTAACAAATATTAAAATATTTTTAAATGATTTTAAAAGTAAAATATAATATTAAGTAATAAGTTTAATAATTAAATTTAAAAATAAATTTAAATTGCTGGCAAAAATATACTTACTATAATGTGAAAATTTTATTCTGACAAGTAGATATATACAAAGTATTTTTATAAGTATTCAGTACTGAGTTTATATATGAGATATAACATTTAAATCAAATGCTACATATTTTGATGATTTTATTGTTTTATTACACAAATTATATCTATTCTTAAATGTGCCCATATGAATATTAATTTAAAAATGTCATGCTTAATCAATTAACTTGGTTAATGCATTTCTTTTAGATAATTAAAGTTTAAAAGAATTATTTATAGCAGAATTTTTTATTTGTTATATATATATATTAATAAAATTTTGTGCTTTGAAAATGTATTATCACGTTTTAACTTACAATAGTTTATTGAAAAAAATGTTACATTATTTAAAATATATATGCATACATTTTTTTCTTTTTGGAATTGATCGGGAGTCTTTATTTTCGTTTCTTAAGCCTATTACTTTCTGACAAGAAGTCAGAAATTCAAGAAGAATTTACAATAACATTATGTATCTCTAGCAGAAGATAGAAAATAATTGTGTATAAAAAGGAATATCTATAAAGTCAAAACATTTGTATATTGATGTTTATCATATCATTATGGGTAATAATAAATTAAAGAGCTTTAATGCAAATTGTGTATATATATATATATTAAAAATTTTTTAGTAAATTTTAGCTAAAGAATTTTAATGAAATCCTGAAAATTTCTTTCGACACTTAGATTCCATTGAGGCAATATTTTTTATAGCAGGCAATGGTATTACTAATAACTTTTAAGAATCAATTGAAAGTGGCAAAAGCAATGGAATAATTAAAATGTAATGAAAGCAGAATGGATCAAAAAGAAAGAAAAAGTTTAGTCTATCTTTCTTATTTAAATTTTGAGTTCATTATTAACATATTTAAATGTAGAATTGCCAGTTATATTCTGTGTTACATCTTATGCTTTATTTCTGAGTTACTACTATAAGTGTCGTTTCTTCTTATTTTATCCTGTCATCAGGGGAAGATACTTTGTATTTAGATGACATATTTGAAAATTCACTTAACGATTGTTTAAGAGTCTTCTCAAAATTCATTTGAATTTCATGATTAAATTCTTAAGATAAATAAAGAATTTGTATGACATATATAAATTTAAAATTTTGAGGTAGTTACATGTTGTAAAAATAGAATTAAGTAAATTATTCTAAGCAAACTAGTATACTGTAGAATTTCCGAAATAGAAGCATTTTCAGAAATGAATAAATAATGAAATGAACTTTTAGACTTCATTTCTAAAATACAGTGACACATGCTGGAGATACATTTTATTTCCTTAACTATTACAAGAATTTCACAAAGAGAAGTAGCTTTAGTGCTTTTCGGAATAATACCATTATTTTAAAGTGATTCAAGATTTAGTCAGATTCCAAATTCTATGTAAAATCTCTTTCTGTGCTACATATTCCACACCGAATAGAAGCCCATTCATCCCAAGATGCGATAATCTCGTGAAAGTGTGAGCATTTCATCGCCAGCCACTTAGGCAAAAGACTAGTTCTATAGCGCACAATCCTTCCAAATGCGAAAGGTAAACCGATACGATTCGGTTAAAAGGGAAACGGAACGCAGACAGCAGCAATAATGCCAGAAAAAAAAGAGAGAGAAGAGGCTAATTTACGATAATCGAGAGCTTTTAAAAGAGGGGATTAGTTCCAGTGGCCGCCATCTTTGTTCTCCAGGGAGAGTGGGGGGCGCTGGCAATTGCCGCGTGTGCAAGGTTGCCGCCTTTGCTTTTGTGGGCGGCGCTCCAAAACCTCAGGGCCATGTTAATGGCCACTGTATCCGGTGGTTTTGCATGATCCCCTGACTACCGACCGAGAGAACTCCCGGATTCGGGGGATTTTCCCTCAATCTGTCACCCGAACGGAGATGGGGGAACATGAGTTTAGGCGGGAAAAAAAGATGAAAGGGAAATTGATGTCTCAGTGGCTGATGCTACTTTATTTGAACTTTTTTTTATGACAAGTTTGATTTATGAAATTTGCATCTTTATGCAACCTCGCTTATTCTATAATAGGAGAATTGAAATGCAATGTAAATAAGAGCAAGGATATATGATATTTTATAGTTCTATAAAATAACTAATAACATGCCGGATTAAGATATACACATAAGTAAGTAAAATATTACATTAATAAAAGTAGTTATATATGCGTGTACAACATGTATTTATAAACATTTAATACAAAAATACACGCATATGAATGCATGTACGCGAGAAAAAAATGCAACACCTCAAAATCATGAAAACTGATTAAAAAATAAAAAATAAAAAAGGCGCGGAAACTATGGAACTCGTAAAGAATAGAGACACGGCAACAAACATTAAGTGATATTTATACCACTCATATATGAATACAACCGATTATACAATATCCACTGCAAATTGGTGGAACACACTTCATGAACATATTCAACAATACATCTGAATACAGACTCAAAGATAGTTTCCAATTTCATTCAATCATTTACTTCAATCCCTAATGTGAAAATAGTGGTGGCAACGTCTGCAAACCACATCTGATTACGTCCCATACGTTTTCTATTGATGAGAGATCCAGGGAGACATGTGCCCAGAGAAGTATTTGCTTACATATGCAAAGTATTTTATCTGATTTGGGTTGTGTAAGGTCTGACGTTATTTTGCTATAAAATGATGTTCATCATCTCCTGTAGAGAAGCTAGTGTGATCTGTTAGGGCACAAGGTCCAACTATCATTGAGCCTTCATATTGCCAGCAAAACGAGCTGTAAGTTATCTGCAATCATTAGCCTTAGTTCCCCAATCCATGATACTTTTTTATCAACCAGTAAGGCATTCCACAGTTGCGGCTGGATTTATCCTGTCATCGATAGACACATATACAGCAACAGTCTTTACTCAAGAAAACTTGTGACTCACGTGATAACACTTCTCCATGAAATTTTGAAGTTCACCTAGCTCTATCTTGAGACCACTGCAAATGAAAGTCTGTACCCTAGATGCCATGGCAACAGTCCTAGCGTATGAACCGCCATAACCATGTATAATGATCCTGTGATGCCAATCGGAAACAATGATCTTGTTTGAGATCAAGAATAAACTTCACGTAAAAGATATCAAGAATAAACTTTACCTGCCACAAAATATTGACGGAAATAGTCTGCAAGCTCACCAGCACAAACCTGCGCAAAGCATGTGTGTTGATATCACTCTGACAGTAACACCACTCCTGAAACCTGTTGCATTGCCACCTTCCTACCTTTTTACAACGCTGGTGCTTAGTGAACGTATATAGAACATGTTCTGCATTACTATCAATGAAGAAATCTTCTTTCTTTCGATTCACAAGTTAATAATTGTCTTTACTCCTTCTGATACTGCAACAAAGTACATGAGAAAAAAAGAGCAACGACGGTCTAAAATGTATTTTTGTTGATTTCTAACAGAAAACAACACTGAAATATGTCATAATCTATAATGCCGAGTATAACAGATTATGTCATGCATCCACCATTGCAGAAGATGGTTGTTGTTACAACTACACACTTCCCTGTACTTACCTAGTTCTACCAGTCCAGTTACTTCCACTAGTAAGGTGTTACCCCTTTTCCGGCTTCTTCGTACTTTAGAAGCAGAGACCAAGCAGAAAACATTACAACGACGTCCTTTTTAACGGGTTCCAGTCACCTTAATTAGAAACGACGGATCTTCGTTTAATTTGGTATTCGAGCTCACTGCATTTCGATAAGATGCCCTAACCATCCAAGACACAACAATCTCTTACGGAAAATGGTTTTATCGATGTCCTTCCCGGGTGTTCTGTTTAATGTTACCTATAATACTTCTTCTCTTGAACTGTCAGTCGTAATTTGTTATGCAATTACAATAATCTACTAATTTGTTAATATTCAATATTGAGGATTTAAAATTCTTTTTGTTTATTTTATAAATTCTCTACATATTCTTGACTAAGAACTGATAAAGATATTTTATGCATGTAATCCATATATACTCAAACCAAAACGTTAATTAAATACAAATGCATTTGTAAACGTAAAATTGGTATAATTAAATAACTTCTACATTTAACTCAGCGTGATAAGATTCACCTGAAAACTGTTGTAGGTTTTATAGACCATTCATATCACCTTGGCTTCTAGTAATTCTCTTTATAGATGGTTACTGCGGCTTCTCATGTCACAAAAGAAGAAATTCAGAAATCTTTTTTAAAACATGCATGTTAGCAAAACTGACCACAAAAATTTAGAACGAAACATGCATCTCTCTCACTGTCTAAAAATTTCCACGTTCAAAGTGTGATATTTCCTTTTAAATGGCAAGTCGTATATCACCCAACAATAGGTTGTTGTATGGATTCAATTATCTGTAACATATATATTCAAAGTAAATGCATTTTGGACAGTCAAAATATGAAAGCTATAAACAAGAGCATTATTGTTCAAATATATAAAATGACCTATTTTGTATCTCAAAATGTGGATGCAGAGTGTAATTATCTTTGTTCTAGGATTTTCATTTATTTTTTTCATTCAAGATATTTTGCTTGCAAGCAATGTATTTTTATATTATCATTTAGCTGGGGAAATGCGTGGAGCAATAGCCCAAGTGAGATTATTCATTTACAAGGAAAAGATCTCCTAAAATACAATGATGTTAAACTCTACTCATATACTTACCCCCATCCTCTAAAACTTAATTGTAAAGCACAAAATTGACTCTTTATTGAGAATTACTAATACATAATTAATGAAAATAATAAGGAATTTAATTATAGACACATATTTAATCAATAATATGAATGATATTAATTGTTTCATGGAAGATCGTATTCCAATATTAAATTAAAAAAGCGTCATTACTTTTTTCCCTAAAACCTTTGTTAACTTATACTTACGCTGATGATCCTATAGTGACTTTTAATGATGTTATGGTAATGAATACAAAGTTATTTTATGGTTTCTTTTTTAATTTTGAAGGAAAATATTAAAATTGAGCTTACAAATAATTTTTATGATTAAAAAATGTTTTCCATCTAAAAAAATTATTATGCTATTGATTCTCTTACTCAATAATGGAGTCAAATATCTATTTTAAAAAAATTAAAGAATCACTTCCATTTTATAATAATTGGCCTCAATAAGATATTCAAGAGCTATTACATAAAATTATGAGATAAAACCCTATAGTAATATTAATTATTGCAGTATAATTATGCAGTATAATCTAAAGAAAAACTGATATCAGAATATTACTATAATTATTCTGATTATTTCTCTTTAACCATTAAAATTATAAAATCTATTGTAATCAATAATATTTATCGATATGAATAATAATTAAAGAAATTTATTTTCAGTTATGCCACAGATCAAACTATTGCAGGAAACCTCACTGTAATTGATAAGAGGTTCAGTCTACAAGAATTATTTTCAAAATCACCAGTCCGAAATGCAACCATAACGTGAGATACATTTTTTCTAATCGCTTCATGGCTTACGAATCACACTTCACTTGTGGCACGCTCGACGATTTATTGTAACATTGTTCCAGAGCTACCTCAACTGCGTGCAAAGGAATAGCAATAATACCCATTTTCCACACACTCAGAAGCTTACTGAAAAAAAGGGAGAATCAATGTTGAGCAATCCATGCGAGACGAAGGAGTCGGGGTGATTCTCAGAAAAAAAGAAAAAAAAGGGCATCCCATCCGCAGTGTGACAAATTTTCTTCTATGGACTGATGAAGCCTCTCTTAAAAAAGAACTCGGAGCGTGTCCAATGGGCAGTATGTTTCAAAGTTCGCCTCCCCCCATACTCTCAATAGCAACGTCACTGTATATAATTTTTTTATGAATCAGTTAGCGAATGCATGCATGGACTGACGTCCCGTGCCAACTGCAACTTTAATCGAGTGTGGAATATGTACTGCTATAATCCATGGTTGAAATCGAACTTGATGGAGTTCTGGATGGAAAAATACAACTGTTTCATGGGTGTTCTACAACTACCATTTTGCCAACTTTAAAATAAACGAAAAGAGGTGGGATTATCCGCTTCGAAAACAAGTCGTGCGTTATGGTTGAAGTAATTAAAAGAGTTAATGATCCTTAGCAGATAATTTTATTACCAACATACACGATTTCTTTTAAAAATACGAAGCAATTATTTAAAAAAGTAATCTTGTTTTTATTATTGAAAAATAATAGAATAAAGGGATAGATAATTTCTCTTTGAATTGTTTGGTGTCAGAGCATATAATTCTTTACTTGCATATTCCATAATTTCAACGATCATAAGCTAGTGTAATGGGATCTGTATTGTTTTTCAATACTCAATCATGATGAAATTTAATCATCCACTTATTCACTTTCAAACTCTAAACTATTACAGGAAAGTACATTTATGAGATTGCGTCGATAGTTGATTTTGATTGATAATAGTATTAAATAATAGTTTAGTGCTCAATAAGATTCGTTGTAAATATAGAAAGGTTTTTTTAGTATCGTTCCTATCGCTGAACAATTGCTATTCAATAACCTTTTAGTATGAAAGATTAAAAACTAAACAGATGAATATCAAGTGCATAAATTGTCATAGTCTCATCAAGTAAATGGAAATATTTATCTATTTTTATAAGAAACAATGAATGAAGTCATTGATAAAATAGTAAGTTTCATTGTCGAGAGATATTTTAGCAAGCTTATATAAATATATATATGAAGCAATTAGAGATTGAAACATTTCAATAATAAATGTGACAGTGATTTAATTTTTCTACTGAATCTTTAAAAACTATTTAGTAGATAATTTTATCTTAAAAAAAGATCTACTAAAATTTTCTGTTGAAAAGAAAATTGTCTTCCTAAATATTGGAAACGGCTACTTTTAATTTTAATACAAAAGCCTAATTATGTTTGAGAAACAAGTAAACTTACTTGAATACAATTATTGTTTTTTGCAAAATTTTTCTGTTTCACTATTTTACCATTGTTATCAAAATTATTGAAAATTTTTTGTTACTAATGAGCTATAGAGTAATTTTTAAAAAATGAATGTTATTGTTTTTTATAATTAATACGGAGATTAATTAATGAATTATTACCCCACAGTTTAAATGCAATCATTTCATATTGTGAAATATTTAAAATGAATTGACGAGATACATTTTTTACAAAGGACTTCTTATTAGATTAAGGAACAGTAAAAATCACTATAATTAGAGTATCAAAAGCTTTTTGTATAATTTTATTAACTGTAAACTGTAACTGTAAGATTTTATGAGCCCGCAAAGAAATAATCTAACAGAATCATAATATTTTCAACTCATTTCTTTCTCTTTTGATTAGTAATATAATATTTGTTATAATACTCATTTAACTTAAGTTCGATTGAAATTTTACATCCATTATTGTTTTCTTTTAACGTCAATTTATTTTGAAAAAGGAAACTTTAATTAAGCAGTGTGTAAATGACAACTTTCAATCTGATTCACTGTATTTTTTTATGTATTTTAATTATATAAACGCATTTCATTTTGCTGCAAAAAAATTAGCTGATATTGAAAACAGGATGGATTTTATTTTTTTAAAGCAATAAAAATCACGTTTATCCTCTAGATGGAGACGTCCATTGCAAGAGCAGCAGTGAGATATAAAAGCGCGCACTTTTCCACACCTCGCTACCAGAGCGACAAATAGATCTCTTAAGATTGCCCGGGCTCTTCAGGAACCAGCCAACCACAATTCCCATTGCTACAGATGTCACGCGAGCATTCCATAATGGCACGCTTTGGAGAACTTAGCAGGAGGGTGGAGAGGGCGATGCATCCCTCTGCAGATCGTCTTCGGGAGATCTTGAGCCCTGCAAGCACATGTAACCGGTTGCGTGCACATTGCAAGATGCAATGCAATAAGCTGACCAGCCAGCATTAATAATACGCGGGCAGTGGTCATCGTGATCACGGTGCCGTGAAGACAACCCCATCCGTTTCGAGACAAGGGTGGGATTAAGACTGCGCGCCCCCTCCACCCAAATTTAGTATGGATGAGGTGCAACTCGGCGTCTCGTAATCCACATCTGTGACGTCACCCGAGTTAAATTATGTGGGGGAGGAGAGGCTGAGGAATTAACCGTGACCGCGGTAATTGTGTGCGATATGCCCCTTTTGGACAGCTGCCTGCTGTACTTTAAGAACAATGGACAGCTACAGGGGAAGAGGATGAAGAGGAAGCCTTGCCCTTAACAACTCTCCCTTCATCCCCAAATCTGAATTAGCAACGGTTTTGACACCCTCTCGAAATGTTCTTGCGTTCCGGTAAGCAACACTAATGCTCGCGATTATTACCAATCAGCATGGTATTATTAAACCATCACGAGAAGGCGGGTGAGATCTGTGTCCGGTGGAAGGGTTCATTCTTTCAGAGGTTTGAACAGTAAAACGATCACGCCGTTTAGGGTTAAAACAAATTCTTCGCCCGTTCTTCTCTTTGGCGAAGAACACGATTTTCTCCTCCTCATTCTCTGCTTTCTACTTAGCCTAGAAGGTTGTATTATCAGCGCTCTTGATTTTTAGTATTTTTGATTGATTTAAAACTGTTCTTTTCAGAACAACACATAATGTCTCTAAAAGGGAAAACATTGCGTTCTAAAGAACGTAACATCGTTAATAACGTGCGCATATTTTTTGAAAATGAAGCAAAGTCTACTTCGCTTTCGATACCAATTCAGAAAGCACAGGAACGTACTGCGGCTGCTACTGGCGTTTCTCTTAGAACTGTCCAAAGAATTAAAAAGGAATCCACAACTGATAGCAGGCTTTCAACTCCAGGGAAACAGCGTAGTCGACCTGCAGAACGGAATGTAGTTTTGGACAATTTTGATTTATGTGTCATTCGAAATACAGTAAATGAATTTTATGCATCTAATAAAGTTCCATCCATTTCATTATTATTGCCAGTGTTGAAAGAAAAGATTAATTTTTCTTGGAAAAGGGAATCTTTAAGGAAAGTCCTGCATCAAATTGGATTTCGTTGGAAACGATGCCAAAATAAAAGAAAACTACTGATTGAACGGCCAGATATAATTTCGTGGAGATGCCGGTACTTGAGAGAAATAAAAAAATATCGAGAAATCCAAAAAAGCATTATTTATGTGGATGAAACTTGGATTGACAGCAACCTTTCCTTCTCAAAATGCTGGCAAGATGAAAAACTTGGTGCTTTCGTAAAAGATGGTGCTGGAAATCGGTTAATTGTTGTGCATGCTGGATCGAAAGATGGATTTGTGCCAAATGCAGAATTAATATTTAAAGCAGGCTGTGCAACAGGTGATTATCATGGGCAAATGAATTACGAAAATTTTGAAAAGTGGATACGAGAAAAATTGCTACCTAATATCCCTTGTAATTCCATCATAATAATGGATAATGCATCGTACCATACGAAGATTTTGAATCCAGTACCAACGAAATATTCAACGAAAGCTAAAATGTGTAAATATTTGGATGACTAAAATATACAGTATGACAGCACTATGAGAAAGTCTGAACTGTTTCAATTAATTAAAATGAATGCTCCACTTAGCAAAAAATATCACATTGACGAACTTTTAAAAGCAGAAGGTCATTCCGTTCTAAGATTGCCTCCTTATCATTGTGACTTAAATCCTATTGAGTTAGCTTGGGCAGCAGTAAAGCGCCATGTTCGCGAAAGAAACGTCGAAGCTGATCTCAGTTTGAAAACAATGAAGGAGTTGACGTCAAATGCAATTAAAAATATCTCTGAGGGAAACCTGGCAAAAATACTGCTGTCATGTAGAAAAAATCGAAGGAGAATATTGGAAAATTGATGGACTTGTGGAGACTACAATTGAAACATTGAATTTCGATATAGGATCCGAATCAGAAACTGATACTGCTTCTGAAACTGGTACAATTGATTGGGATTCGGATACTTCTATGGATACTTATTAATAAAATAATAACTATAAGAACTGAAATTTTAAAATAATAAATACAGATCAGCTTTGAAAGTTCTCAAAATTATGTAGATTTTTTATAAGAAGGTTGACTCAGCCAAACAGATAGCATTCTGCGAAATGAGGAGTTTGGTTCTGAAATTAGTGGGTTCAAATCTGAATGAACCAAACGGAGTGACTGTGTAAGGTTTTCAGGGTTTTCCTTGCACGTTAACGAGAATTCGGGTCACTTTTCATTAGAAAGACCTCCCTGAAGGCATTTTCTCTTCTTCGGCAACTACAAAAACTATATTTCCCTTATATTAACATATAATATTTATGCGAAATCTGTATAAATTTTATTTTTGAAAATTCTTTGTTATCCATTTTTTTATTTGATATTATACACAAAAATGTTTTAATAAAACAGGTTATACAATCAAAATTGTTAAAAACTATTTAAATGATAGATTTTACTGAACAAAATATAAATATTTTATATTCCCTCAAATTATTTTAAATGATTCCATTGGTGCACAATATATTCCATACTATAAACCTATATGAATTAAAATTAATTCTAAAACATTTTAAAATATTAGTATGTCGTAATATGATGAAATATATATCTTGAATAAAAAAGGCTGTAAAAAGTTAATTTATTACTTACGGAGTTTCTTTTTAGCCTAAAATGTTTCTTATGTAAAAAGTGTCTTCATCTAAATTAACTTAACAACAAGCATATTCTAGAAAATCTCACCCTTTCCTATTTTCTCAAAAATTATTGCGATAACACAATAAAAATATACAAATTTTGGACATAAAAATTATCTATCGTTCGGTGTTAACTTATTGGCCTTAAAAACAGGTTTTGTTCCTGTTCTTGTGAAATAAATAAATTCTAAAATCTACCTAATAATGAAATTTTCATGGCAAAATAAAAATATTTTCATTCTAAATGTTTTTCTATCATAGCTTAATATATGTATTTATATATTTCTCGTATTTGAATTCTTCGAAAAAGCATAACACATACATATTTTATTTTCATTCTACATCAGAAAGTGCTAATTAGCCAAATAAGGTAACCTAGATTGAGGCACTTTCTCCTCGTTTTCTCCTCCGCTCGCTAAATTGTTGAAGTAGACTTCTCTGATAACACGTGACTCTTACGTCACACCCGCCATCTCCTGGTGGTCGCACTATATTGAAGTAGAATTAGGGAATGAAAGCTTGTAAAAGATGGAAGAGGCAATGAAAATCAATTATTCCATATGAAATATAGTATTGGTAATGTCACCAAAATCATAGAAAATAACAATTTTGAATAATAATGCATTCAAAAATATTTTCGGTAATATTTGTATGTGTAATTAATAGTATTTAATGGGGAAAAACAAGATAACATTTAATTCATAAAAGAAACGTGTCATTTATTTAACCAACATACATAATTTATTTAACAGTATTCAATACTTTAGAGTGCTATATATTATAAAGTGAGTATGTTTTGTTCTCAGTAAAAAACATATTATGAGTTACAAGAAATAGAAAATTTTAAGTATTCTCTCTCAAAATAGAATATTTCCTATAAGATGTGATAAAAATCCAACTGCAAATGCATAGTTAAAAAAATTAACAAGGAAAAGTAAATATATTTAATATGTAAAATTTTGTAAAAAGAGCCATATTCAATGTAAATCATTTTTCATATTTAAGACATTTAAAATTCGATGAATTATTTATTGAAGAAATAGTCATAGACACAGACATACGTGACGTAGCACCTGGTCTGTACCTTAGGTTATCAGGTATTGCTCCACCATGTAATACATCTGAATGCCACTCACATATCAGGAACTTTACTCTAATGAAAAATCTAGACTTCATTCAATCTGGCAAATTCCACCAACACACCAATGATATTCTGGAACATCTCCTGGAACTCTTCTGGAAATAAAATGTGACGAAAAATCCCAAACTGCCTTGGCCAGATTCTCAAGTGGTCATCTAAAATGTTTATCATTTGAATGCGGTACAAAAATTTATCCCACTTGTAAAACATGCTGTGACCATCCAACCTCACCGAAACATATTCTGGATTGCGTCGGACTTTCCCGGGAGGATTTATCCTCAGACCCCCTGCTAGTCATTGACTTTCCAACTGTCAACAATTTAATGGAGTTGATCTGACAAATGTCAGATCTTTAAAGATCTAACAACAACATCTGAATGTAACAGAATTGTCACGAATGTTGAAAACAGAATTGAATTTCAATAGATTTCTAAATATGAAATTAAAAACTAACAGAAATATAACATCATCGGTAAAAAATTTTCAGAATTTCCCTTATCGCAGACGACATGAGGTAAATATTGCACTACAATTGTAAAAATATATTAATCCTTAAACTCCAAATAACCTTGATTATAGAAATCTATGTTGGTTATCTTGATCTTGATTATAACAGATGATATAAACTTGCTTTAACATACATATACAGACAATAAAAAAATTTATGTAGAAGAGTATGACAAAAAGCAATTAAATGTGACAGATTTACAATATATACATGCATAAAACTCTCCCTCTCTCATGCTTTAACTGTGTTATTAAACATTGCGTTTTTCACAATACCAAAGAACGGCATTCTTTCCACCAGATAGTTAAGTTTACAATATGCATGAATGGTATAAAATCGAACATTTATCATTTGCTGTAGGTGATAAACTGTAGAATATTTAAAGTATTACAGACTGCAATGAGCTGATTCAGTTAATATTTTGCAGCAGCTCAGTCTGTGTACACTGTAGTTACCATGATTAAGAAAATTATTGAAGAATATATAATTATAATGCAATAAATAGTAAAACTGCTTCGAAAAAGCCAAAAAATAATAACAATATTTCTCACTGAGTTTTTAACATTAAAAGAAATAAAATTAGAAATATTTGGCACTAAGTGTTGCTAAATAGAGTATTTCTGAAGAGTCAAAGCGGTCTTGGTTATAAACACCCAGTTATGTAATGGTTAGACAGAGTGAAATTATAAAATGATGTACCATCCTTAAGAGTGAGTTAGAAAATGAGTAACTATTGCAGATTTCATTGTGCTGATTCCATCAATATTTTTCAATACTTTAATCAAATTCAATCAATATTTTTCACACTTTTTCACAATTGTTATTATCAAAATTACAAAAATTAGTTGCAAAGTTAATACAATAATTAATAATGCTTTATCACAAGAAGGAAGAAAAATATCTTACACCAGCTTTTACCTTTTACCAAATTGTTCTTATGATGAAATCTACTGCTCAGTTAAGGAACTATCCATACAGAATTCAGATCCTTTTTCGTTGATAAAGCTGATTATGCTCTTTATCTAACTCAGAAGAGAAGGAGTTTTGCTAGCATAGTGGAGAAATGGAGTAAGTTCTTCCGAGTTTTTCGGTGTTTTTAGGCTATTGTTTTGTGAAATCACATTTAAAAATGTAATGAACAGTAACCCAGACCTGACCGCATGAATTAGACCTACTTGGAGCGATACCCCTTTTATTGAGATACTCCGGTGTTGGAGTATGTCCAGAAAGAAACTGTGCTTCTTTGTGGTCCTTGACAAAGAAATCGAGAGAAGGTTTAAGGCTATAGATCCATTTACTATGTTCCGCGCTTTATTCCATTCTTTTTGCTTAGCCATTTGTAAACTGTTGAGTAATTTTAAAATCAAATAGGATTTCAGCCATTTTAATTTAATTTTATGAAATGTTTAAGCATGCCTTGGTAGCTTGTTTGGCCAATGTGTCAGCTCTTTCCTTTTCAGTATATCTAGCATGAGCCTTGATCCAGTGAAGACATATTTACGATCGATTGTTAAATTTCATTAAATAAGTCGATTTTGAATACCTTGAATCAATTAGGCTTCTGATTTATATTATAGATTTTCAAAGTAGTTGACTGGTTATAGATTTTCAAATCACTGACTGGTTATAAATTTGATCACTGACTGGTTATTGATTTGATTGGTTATAGACTTTCAAAACAGCTGACTGTCTGACCAAATCGCTGTCTTGTATAAATTGTTCTTGGTTATGTATTTCAAAGCTTCATCAGTTGCAGCCCATTCAGCTGGGAAAACACTGTTAGCTTCTCCTAATTATCCCTACCTCTCTCCTGCCCATTTTTAATAGTGCAGAAGACTGCTCCCACTTTGTCCTTTATTTTTGTGCCATCTGTGAAAAAGTAAAAGCGAATGTGAATGCGAAGCACTGTGTAGGATTCAATGTGTGAGCCATTATTCTTTCCATCAGTTTGCTGAGGAGAATTGTATTCTGAAGGGAATTTCAAAGTAATCTGGGTTGTAAATTGCATATAATATTTTGCTTATAATATCTTCCACTATGACTTATCTTTTGTGCTGTGATCCTGTACCGTTATCCATTAAGAGAGTTGGCTTAATTATTTTGCCCATAGAAAGCGTCTGTAGTGTGCTAAATACTTCCTTGTTATTGGTATGACAGTTATTTAACTTGGCTTCTAGGATTGAATACTTATAAATAGCCAGTTCTTTTTTTATAAACTTGAAGCGCTATTCTTCTTGGTGGTTCAAGTGTTGATTTTAACGTCTTGATAAATCTTTGACTTTTTGGCGCATCTGCCTTAGAGCAGAGATCCACCAGTTTATTTTATTTTTGGGTTTAGCAATTTTTATACTTCATCACAGATTTTAATAATATTGCTCTTAATGTATTTGACTACATATTCAAGTTCTTTTCTGATTTTCGCTCTCTGGATTTTTGGAATTTCCAGGAGAAGATATAGTGTAATTTGATTTTGAAAAGGTTTTTAATCTGCTGTCTGTTTTGCATCTTCTGTTTGTAATAACGGTAGTATCAGTCTTGATAGTAAAGGCAACGTACAGATAGATGGTCAGAACAAGAAAATTCATATTCTACTTTCCAATCTTCAATTGAGATGTTTTCTACAGTGTACAATGAGAAATCTGGCCAACTTTTCCCCTGATTTATCACAAATGTAGGTGGACATCCAAAGGTATTCGTAATGATTAAGTTGTTAGAGGCTATGAAGTCCTCCATTTTTATGCCTCTTCCATCATTGCTGGGGTAACCCCAAATATATTTTTGCTATTAAAATCTCCCATAATAACTGTTGGGAGATGCTAATAGATAAGCTCTGAATGATGCTCAAGGTGTCTTCTAGGTCTTCCATTGGTAAGGAATAAGCTGTAATAATGAATAATTCTAAATATTGAAATACAAGAATATTAGCAATAACATTTCTTGCGGCATGAATTTTGGTCTAATTCCAAATGTTGTTTGTATAAATAGTAGCTTCTCTAAGATTTAAATTGTTGTTGGACATTGTATAGAAAAGGCTTCATGGGTGTTTGAGAAATTTTCTCCTCGTTTGTTAGATTCTCTACAATTAATGCAATATAGCGTTTTAGTTTCACAGATTAGTTCACTGTGATGATATTCACCGCATTTCCCACATATACGATAAAAGTTATGGACTATGTGCCCAAAGTCATGGCAACTGTAACAACTTGCAGGATATCGCAGTATTCGGCTTTTTAAAATTTGGTAAGGGTGTAATTATGGAAATCAAATAAGCGAATAAAATATTGTAATTTAAAAAAATTAGCCAAAGTCAAAAATAATAAAAATCGTGATAGCCAAATTAGGAATAGAGTCACTATTTTGTTCAGAAAGTTTACTCTACTTCATGTCAAAGATTATCATATTGACACATGGCCTATTGACTTTAACTAGTCACAGTCTTACGTAAATCCAAAATATAAATTTCTTTATGAAAATGTAACCTAAACTTCTGCTGCCATTTTCAGAAATGAACTACTTGCAATCGATATTAGATTAGAGATCATTCTGAATGAAAATAATTATGACGATCATTGGACTCTTACTGATATCATCAGCTCGATGTAATACTTCTATATTTAAATTATTGGGGTCTAAAGATGTAACTCTATCTTACTCAAGTTAAAGCTCATTTCTTGTTAACATGACATTTACTTTCAGAGGATTCTATTCCACGTTGAACTTTTCAGTAACGAGAGGGCACACAATCTTGCTAAATTGGGTTATTGTCTCCCAATTCTTTCTTCTGGAGAGCTTATCTGTCCAGAACTTTTTCCGAGAAAAAATCTTAAATTAACAAGGATTGGTTTATATTTCTTACTCACTCCTTGGACAGGTATAATAAATCAGGTCTAACACTTTCATTAGATAGGAAAACTGCACTAGAGTTCTGCGCTTTGTCACTGAACACCTGAAATGTCTTATATTTTCTAAGGGTGAAAAATCTCCCTACCTTCTTTGACCAAAAAGGCTACAAAAATCCTGAACACATCTTGGAATGTTTGGTCTTTGAAAAAAAAAAAGCTTTTCTTTCCCTTTTCTTGTCTACGATTTTTAAAGGTCAGCGGATTCATGTTGTTTCCGCTATTTATGACACTAATTTATGATCTCTGCTATTTATGACACTTGGACAAGCCAAGCTCGCTCGGCCGACTACTATGCGAATTTAAGTCACTAGAGTGCGCGTCTTTCAAAGATTAATATACAGAATTAAATAGGCGAGAAGGGACCCTGAACTATACCAAAGGTTATCAGGTTGAAATCCCCACTACGTCAATATGAGCAAAGACACCCCCAGGAGGACCCAGGGGCACCCCGCGAGAACCGTAACCCGGTTTAATGTATTGGAATATGGTAAAAATTACAAAAGGTGGGGCACAAAAGGCCTGCATTGATCTACTGCGTAGATCAAAGCATCACAGTTCTGTTACATTGAATAAACGACATGATAAACATAGTACAAAATTGATTATGTTATATGAAATATAAAAAGAAATAGAATATTTACAGATAATTGAATGAATATATACAATTAAAGAACAAAAGACAAAACAATAATACAATTATAGTAAAAACCAAGTATTGGATTAAGATACGTTATTTTAATATGTTTAATCAGAATCTTGGCTGTTATCTGTGGTATAGTTAACAGTTCTATTGAATGGGTCTTTACAGATATTTAGGTCTTTTCCCATAAGGTACTTACTAAGTTCAATTATTTTCTTTTTTCTATAATTGTTAGAAATGCAAAATTTTATAAATTGTGAGTTAGTTTGATTTGAGGATTGTTTAAGGTGAAAGTTTGTAGTTAGTTGGCATTCCTTGATGTAATGTAAACTTGAGCCTTCTGAATCACAGATACATTTGTCAGATGAAGCTTTCTTTATTTTTTTATAATATATCGGAAAAGGACCGTGATTAGTGAGGAAATAATTAATTTGTGGAATATCAAAACAAGCGGTTGTAGAGACGGTAGGAAAAATATCGTAGAGGTATCTTCCAGTTGTACTGCTGTTCCAAATTTCTTGCCAATTTGTTATGGTTGATTTTTTTAATTTCAATTTTATAGGTGCTTTTGACCACGGATAATCTTGAATTTCAGCTTCAGGGAGGTCTGCGGCTTCTTTGGCTTTTGTGTCAGCTAATTCGTTTCCTGCCACTCCTTGATGTGCTCTCACCCAGCAGAGTTGGATTGGATGATTTTGATGATGCTTGAGTAATTTTTGAATATCTGCTACTATTGATGATTCCGGAAAAGGGTTTTGTAGGGCCTGAAGAGTCGATTTACTATCAGTCCAGATTGTTGCTGGTGTATGATGATTTACTGTGATGATTTGGATTGCTTGTTTTATAGCTATCGCTTCTGCTTGAAAAATTGAATTATTTGGATGTAATTTGATTAGGTGAAAATTCTGTAAAATTTGATTTTTATAAATGACGATGGCTGCTCCTACTTTTAAGTCTGATTTTGATCCATCTGTGAAGAGGTTCCAATGGGTATGTACTGGTTGATAATTTGAGGAGGTGCTTGGGTTAATGAAGATATGAAGGCCTTTTAACCAATCTGCTGGGTGAACTGCATCTTTTTTGGGTTTACAGTCTATTGATGGTGGTATTTCGTCGACTCCGATATATATAGTTGAATTATGTTGAAACAGTAAGGATTTTAATTTTTCCTGTTCGGCCAGAAGAGGTAGTGGTGGAGTGCCTGCTAGCAGCTCTAGACTCGTAGTAGAGGTCGTTTTGAAGCATTTTGTGATTAGTAGTGTAAAATACCTTTCTATTGTTAATAGAAGTTTTTGTTTTCTTTGATTTAAAGGTTCTACCCAGAAAGCTGCACCATATAAAATTATTCTGGTTATTACGGTATTATATATAATTTTAATAATTTTACCTTTTAGACCCCAATTTAAATTGGACATTGATTTCAATCTCTGTGCAATTTTAATTATTCTTGGTTTTAATGATCTTAAGTGGGGTAAAAAGGAAAGCTTGCTGTCTATTTGAATTCCAAGATAAGTTAGTAATTTGGTGTGTTTGAGACTGATATTATTGAATACTATTTTTGGATTATATTTTAGGGTGTGGGTTTTTTTACCTAAGATTAAAATTTTGGATTTTGAAGGGGAGACATTTAATTTTAATTTTGTGCAAAGTTTAGAAAAAAGAGCTAATGTTTGGTTACTATTAAGTTTTAATTTTTCTTTAGTTTCTCCGGATACAATGAAAAGGGTATCATCTGCAAAAGTGATTACTTTTGTATGGATTGGCCAATTGAATTTATTTATCTCATCATAATATACATTCCATAGAATAGGTCCACTGACTGAACCCTGTGGGCAGCCTCTTGATTGCTTTTTATTAATTTGTATATTGTCGTGAATTAGTAATAATTCTCTGTCAGTTAAAAAGTTATGAAAAATTTTTAGTAAATTTGGCGGTAAATTTAAATTATTTAATGCTTGCTTTAATCCCGGCCACCATAGGGAGTCAAACGCCCTTTCGATGTCCATGCTCACTAACGCTGTGTAATTATCTTGTAATTTGTTTTTATTGATTTGTTCCTTAATTTTAAGCAGAGCATGTTCAGTTGACAATTTTGTTCGGAATCCAAATTGAGTGTCACTATAAAAATTTTGGTTTTCTAAATGGAATTTTAGCCTATTTGTTATTAGGCGCTCAAGGACTTTACCTATTGCTGGAAGTAAGCAAATAGGTCTATATGAACTTAAGTCGTTCGGTGGTTTGTCTTTTTTCATAAAGTAAATAATTTGTCCTATTTTAAAAGATTTAGGAAAGTAATGAAGTTTTAAACATAAATTTAGAAAAGTTAAGAAAATTTTTGGAATAGCTTGATAGATTAGTTTTACAATACCGTTATCTAAACCATCGATACCTGGGGCTTTTTTGTTATTCAGGTTTTTAATTGTGATTTTAAGTTCTGTTTTTGTGAATGGTGGGTCTAAATTTTGGTTTGTTGTAACGGGAATGATTGGGTGATTTGTTGGATCATCTGGGAAGGAGAATTCTAAAAGGTTTGAGAAAGTGGATTTGGAAATATTTGAATCTTGTTGAATTGAATTAAAGGGTACAAAATTTGTTGGTTTAAAAATTTTGTTTGTTGCTATTTTTTCTAATATATTATATGCGGAATTAGTTTTTGAGCAGTAGTTTTGCCAACTATTCAGTTTTGTTTGTAGAATTTCTTTTTTATAATTTGCTAGAGATTTCTTATATTGTTGAATATAGTGACTTTTTACTATTGGATCCTGTGAGCATTTAAACCTTCTGCGGAGTGCTTTAGTCTTACTTTTTAATGCCTTCAATTTTGGATTCCACCAGTTTAATTTGAATTTTTTAACAGGATTACGGAATGTCAATGTATCTTCTGCAGATTGTTTACAAATGTCAATTAATAGGTTTGTGAGGTTGTCTAAGTCTGTTGTAGTTGTGCAGGAATTTATTTGAGTGTTTAAATGATTTATATGTTGTTGAATGTGTTTTATAAAATTTGAACTATTTCTTTTGCAATTAAAACGTTTATTGAAACTGATTATACTTGATTTTGCAATGGTCAACTCTATGTAGTTATGGTCGGAGCAAGAATTTGTTTCTAAAACATTCCAGTTTTGAATAAAGGGAAAAAGGTGGTCGTTTGAAAGGGTCAAATCTGGCCAGCCTATCCCGTTTGGGCCTGTAAAGGTTGGCGTGCAGTCTATGCTATTTATTAAATTTAAATTTAACGATGCGATAAATGATTCCATTAATTGACCTCTATGATTAGTCGATGGATAATTCCAAATGGTATTGTGTGCATTGAAATCACCAATTAAAAGTATTAAATTATCTTTATATTTGCGTAAGTAGGGTTTAATTTTTTCTAAAAGTTGATTTAAATTACCAGTTGGAGAGGCGTACACATTGATTAGGATTAGTGGTTGTGGTTGTAGATTGAGCCAAAGAATTATAATATCATCTTCAACTAACAGGGAGATTGGATTTATAGGTGCATTTATTAACGTTAAACATTTTATATTCTGTGAATTTTTATTATAAAAGGTTTTGAAAGATAGGGGGATACCTCTAATATCATTTTTGTATGTATAGGGTTCTTGTGATAAGATAATATGATATTGATTATCTGAGATTGTATGCAATAATTGTGTTTGTGCGGATTTACTCCTTTGTAAGTTTATTTGTAGTATTTTTAATTCTGTGAAGTTTAGGTTCAATAGATTGGTGTTAGTAGGGTTTGGGGTTAGAAAGGAATTTGCATTCGAAATATTGTTAGACATTTGGAAATTTACTTTATATTTTTGTTAAAACTTTTTAATAATATGTTAAGTGTTGTTTATAGTCTTGGTATGAAGGGCAATTACGGTCATAGGCTGCATGTTCTATTAAGTAGTTTGAACCTTCTCTATTTGCCTCAATGCAGTTGATGCAGAATAGTTTTGTAGCTTGACATTGATCTGTTTTGTGCGTTCTTGCACATTTAGCACAGTATGTTTTTTTAGTAGGACAATTTTCTGTTTTATGAGTGAAATCTTGACAATGCTGACATCTATTGATTGTTTTGAATTTGTCTATTTTAAATTTGGCTAAACCAATGAATAAGAATTTTTTGGAGAGAAGTTTGCTTGATAGAAATTTTGGAAGTTCTATTACTAGATTGAATAGATTAAATTTACTAATTGTTTTCCTGTATTGGATTAATTTTATTGTGTTGTCTTCTAAATCCAAGTTTAATTCCTCTTTTATTGTTGCGATTAATTTTTCTTTTGTATAATTTTCCGGTATATTTAAGATAATTACTCTTTGTTGCTGTGGTCTTTTATCTTCAATAGAGAGATTGTTTTCCAGCAATGTTCTTTTGAGGGAATTTATGTCGTTTGTGTTTTTACATTTGATTTCTAAATGGTTAATTCTATTGTAGATTGCCAATGGACGGATGTTGGTGTCTATATTTTGAAGTGATTTCGGGGAGTTTAATTCCTTTGTTTTTTTTATTATAATTGAATTGTTTTCTTTGACTGCATCGCTATATAATTTTGGTTGGGGGAGGGTTTATCTTTTGTTAATTGATTTATAGTATTATCTATGTTTTTGTTTAGGTTGTCAATTTTTCCTATTAAATTAGGAATTAGTTTATTTTGTAGTTCTTGAATGTTTAAGATTGGTGAAGGTTGAGGTTGTTCTAATTCAGGCTTTGCTTTTTCATTATTAACTGACCAATTTGAGTCTAAGAGATCTTGAACTAATTGAATTGCTTTGTTTCTAATGTCCTTTGGTAGGTAGAATTGTTTTCCCTTTTTTGAGTTTAGCATGCTTTTTAATTCATTTAGTTTAGTGAGGGAGCTTTTTTGAGCTGTTTGTGTTTGTTTTTTGGCATTTGGTTTTGAGGAGATTTGAGAGAAAGTATTGTTAATAACTTCTTGGTTGCAGTTATCCAAATTGCTTTCATTAAGGGTGTTCGATTGTTGCAAAACATATAAGTTTGGCGAGGAGAAGGATTTTTTCGATTTCGTAAGCTTAGATGGGAGCATTTTGACAAAAACCAATAATAATGGTAGGAAGAAAAATACTGTATGTTATTATACAGAGTTTATAGGAAAAAGTATTAAGTTGGAATGGTATGAAAATTTTTATTAGTTTAGAAGTTATACTACGTGTGACCACACTATTGCCAAGGTCAAAAATTTATTTATTATGGCTTTACTGGTTTAGAGAATTTACTAAGTGATAATACAGAACGACTAATGGGCATGGGCAGCAAAAAGGCAATGATTTGACTGAAATTGGTAAAACTTTATGGGATAGAATCTTTAAAGTTGGTCAGACGAATTCTTTTGAAAGAAGTAGTAAGGGTTAAACAATAAAAGTGAACAAAAACTGATATATGTATATATATATTTTTTTATTAATACATAGAAAAATGAAATTTTGGGTTGGCTATGTGAAGATAATTGAAAATAGATGTTATTAATAACTGAATAACATATTAAATATTATATAATAGTTTATTAATTGAAAAAAATAGTTAATTTAATTTTTTATATAAAGCCGTTTTTGAGGGAAAATAGGTTAAAGTAAACAATTTTATGAAATACCAAGGGTTGAATCAGCAAAAACTGAATTTACTGTGCGATAACTAAAAATTAACTATTGGCACAAGCAAGGTTAGAGGTTACACAGCTGTGTAAACCAATCAGCGTAGAGCAGTTATTCCTGCTTATAGTGATTCCGAGTGTGCAATGGCGTGGGAATATTTTGAATTAATGTAGTTATTTTTCAAAAAATTGTAACATAGAAAGTATTAGAGATATGAATATGAAACCAAATTTAATATAAACATAAATATTCAAATTTATAATAAAAAATTGGTTGATAACATAGAAAAAATTCTAAGATTGATTTACAGTGCTTATAATGCAATGTTTACATCATTGTTTACAAACAAAAAATGATCCACCATTGAATATATTAATTAAGTAAAGTGCAATAATATTTGAAATAATTGACCGATTTTAACACTTTTTGCGGCGGAGAAAAGATAATTTAATTAGCTTTAAAATGAATGTACTTTTAAATATGTAGGTTTATTAGAAAAATTTAAAAAAAAATTCCAGAAATTTGTAAATTACTGAAAGATTTTTTATTTCAATAAAGTGAGATAATTGCACAGAGATTGAAAATTAAGATGATTAGAAAACTGTGGAATTGCTAGAAAAATAGAAATAAAGAAAAAAATTTTTTTCTTTCTTAAAATTTGCTACTGTATTGTTAATGTTAAACTAATGGTGCAGGTGTGAGAAATATGATGTTGACTTACCTGAGTGCTAGAGCTACTAGATGGATGATGGTGCTGATTATCCTTGATGAATTGATGGTTTGAATTATAATCGACCAATTTGAAGTGTCCAATGAGTTTAATATTTTTATTTTGATGAGTTTCAGCTTTGCCCTAACAGGCGTCCGCCATTAAAGACCACAGTACAATTTTAAAATTTCGATTATTTTGTTAATTTTGAGAGTTAATACATAAAACAGGTATTAGATTAAAGCTTGTAAGTTAAAGAGATCGAATATTTGCAATTTGAATCATTAATATGGTTAAAAAAGCTAATTTTGGGACAAAATTTAGGAGCTGAGAAAAATACAACTTACATTGAAGGAAGCGGTTACGGTTCTTAAGATTAATATACAGCAATTAGACAAAGTGTCCTTACTTAATGCAAATTAACAGTTGGGATTTTTTTCATTATAAGTTAATTTAGGAAAAAAGTTCTCTCCCCGGTCTCCCATTTGACAGGCGGGGATACTGACCACTATACTACCGAAGACACGGATTCATGAATATAAGTTGATTCGTCAGTCTGAGTTGGTGATTAGCAACAACAATGTCTTATGTTATTGGATGAAAGATTGATAAGAAGATGATATCTTTCTCTCTCTCTCTCTAAAATACTAATCTCTTAATTTAACCATTTTGAAGCACCTTTCTGGAATTAAGTGATTTCGAGTCGGAAAAAATTAGTAGTTAGTAATGTAAAATAATAAAATAAATAAATAAATTTCGTATTCCATTGACTTTTTTTAAAGAAAATTTCAATAAAATAGCAACATCATTCAATATAAATAATAATATAAGTATTGAAAATAAATATAATCCTAAAAATATTATGATTTTATCAAACCATTTTATAAAGAATAGTTTTATAAACATCTTTATTTACTTGCTCCCTTTATGAGAATGCTGTTAATTTTAACAGTTTGTTAAAGAGTTTGTGCTAAGTTATGAGCCATATCCAATCAGTTAAAGCATAGCTGATAATTAGATGTTTTCAAAGCTATATAGTAATACTTTGAAACGTATTCATGCCAAGTTTGATAAATGTATTTGTTATAAATAAAAAGATTTATACAAAGAATCTGAAGTTACTATTTTACTCAATTTTGATTGTTTTCTAAACTTTTCTCAAGTTTCATTTTAAAATGCACTTATTATCTTATGTATCTCCTCATACAACCTCTAAAAACTTTTCATATACTCCTAAGAATTAAACGTGCAGTATACCGAGAAATTTTTTTTATTATTTTTTCTATGATATCCAATAATTAAATAATAATGATTTATAGGTAGCAAATATATTATCCGTAAAAAAATTCCTGTATCAAGAATTATTGTAATAAAAAATTTATCCTTTTTATAAGTAGTTATATTTTACAGTTTGAATATTAATAAAATTTTTCCCATAGATTGCTGCATTATTGTAAATGCTGCATTTATTCATATAGGCATAAAAATATTTGTTTCATGCAATACAATTATCTATTTTGTTTGAGCTCTTCAAAACAATTATAATATTATCATCCCTATAAGTGCATATTTGATTACTATTTCTTTAAAAATAATTCTTTTCTAACATCATTTTTGCTGTATAATCTGTAGTATTGAATAAATATTTGATACATTTAATGATTATGTGCTTATTTATATCTAATGATCAACTGTAAAATTTAAATTACTAAATATGCCAAGTTTAATAAACTTATTTTTTAACCTGATTTAATCAGCATTTGAGATGATTTTGTATTTTAATTAAATTTTTAAGGATTAAAATTCAACAACAGCTGAATCAGGTGAATTATTCAAGGTATTTTAAGGAAAAGGAGAGACAAAAGAGATAGAGACAAAGGGGGAAAAATACAAAATGTATTAATTTAATAAAGCTATTACCACACAAATATTTATTTAAATGTATATTAATACATCCAAATTTTTGATAAATATCATTTTTTTCTTCATTGCATATATATATATATATATATATATATATATATATATTTACACGCGTGGGAATTTAAAAATATTTTTGTCTTTGTCTTCAAATCTTATTTGTTTCATCAAATACATAAAAAGTTAAGGATTCACAATATTTCTCTTATCGTTTTGCTTACTTATTAATAATAATAATAATAATAAAAATAATAATCTTATTGCGCTTTGAAGTATTTTGAAAGCAGCTTCATTCTTTTGAAAATAATTTTCTTTTTAAAAATATAATAAGGATTTTTTTCTTCATTTTATTTTTGTGATTAATTAGATTGATTAATTGCTCTAGTATTTTAAAAAATAAACAGTTCAAGAAATACTCATTGAAACAATCAATCATAATCTTGATTGCATGGAATACGGATTATTGCAGTAAAATATGGATAAGTTAAATTTAACATTTTAAAGTTTATTGTAAATTATATATACATATATATATATATATATATATATATATATATATATATATATATATATATATATATATATATATATATATATATATATGTGTGTGTGTGTGTGTGTGTGTGTGTGTGTGTGTGTGTGTGTGTGTGTGTGTGTGTGTGTGTGTGTGTGTGTGTGTGTGTGTGAGTGAGAGAGAGAGAGAGAGAGAGACAATTTTTTTCTTTTTAACTAATAACATAATTCCATTCCATATATTTTGTATTGTAAAATAAATTAAATTATAATTTTACGATGTATTTTTTTAAATTGTTTCTTTTAATATCATAGAATATAATCTAAGTTTGTCTCTATGATAAAAACACATTTTTTTCAATGTATCTTTATTCGTTTTTCTTTTTGCTATTAGCAAAGAAGACAATTCAAAACTTTTATTTTGAAGGATGATGATACAAAAATTTTAGTGAGTATATTTTTAATGGGGATATCATCATACAATTTCAAATAATGCACTTATATTCTATTTAAATATCACCCTAAATGGAAATCATTTTCTTTTTTTGTACCTTCATTTACTCTCTCTCTCTTTAAAAATTAATGAATACAGTCTATGATGAAATCAATGTTCCATTTTATAGAAACAGTGGTTTCATTGTGTTTTTTATTTTCTAATTCTGAATTTTTACAACAGTAGAGTAAATTTTAAGATTGCTTCATTATTCTACAAAAATGAGTAGTGATTTTGATGTGTACCTTTCCATGTTTTTCTTATTTACTTATCTCTATGTATCATTATTTTATTTCAAAAACTATATTTTAGAATTACATCATTACATTTTTCATTAATAACATAGAAATTATTTTTAAATTATATGATCACAATTTTAATCTTTTTTTATTTTATTATATTTTCCTTCTATTTTAAAGTTATTTTAACATTGTTTTGATATAACCTTTAATTAAAATCGTGTTTTTTAACTATGTAAATATTTAAAATGACTCTTTTAATAAAATTTACCAAAATAAATTATCAATGCTCTTTAGGAATAAATTTATTTAATCATGTTCTTGCTTAATTATAATAGAAGAAATTTTAAGATTTTATACTTTAAAATGAAATGACAGTTTTCCTATGTGTCGTGTTTTATCTAATTGCATCTTCACTAAACTCCATGGAAGACATTTTAATATTGAATTGATGTACATAGAATTAAAATCCTATTTAGATATGTATCTTCGTCTAATTGTTCTACAAAAACGCATGCATCCTTGTATCTATCTGTATTTTACGTTTATCCAGGCATTGGAAAAAGCAGCGGAGTCAACCGAAACGCTTAACTTCCAGAAGAGTCCTCTGCGATCGGTGTCAATTTTGGATAAATCTTTGTGCGGGAGGAATTCCTTCAGTTTCTCTTCTTTTCTTCCATTCAGCTCCCGGTCACGCATCGACACACTCTTTATGGAATCAACTTAACAGCTGTTGACAGCGAGCCTTGTGAGCTGGGGAGCAAAACAGAAACAGCTCCTAAAACAACTTCTCTTCTTCCAAAGGAGAAGGGAGAGAGAGAGAGTGTGTGTGTTGTAGGTGGAAGAGGCTGCAGGAGCTTTGTTAAGATGCAAAGCGAAAGTGGGGGGGGGGCGACTTTCAAAGAAAAGGAAGTAATTGCATTTCTAGAATTGCGCTGAAAACATTTTACCCTTGTATCACAATGGACCTTCACACGTCGTATCGGGACTTAATCCCATTGGCCTCCTCATCTCATCTCTCATTAATTTCCTCTATAGCTTGACCGTCCGCACCGAGGGGGGATGTGTCGAAAGCGATTTAAGATTGACGCACTATATTCTTCCGCTGTTAATGGCCGCCCTTTCCCTGTAAGGAGATCACTTTACAGTGGAGTTGCAATATTGGATCAATTACGCCTAATAGAAGGCTGAAAGAAGGGTGGACTCCTTTTCCGTCGCGGCTCCACGGAGATAAAAGAGGAGCTGTAAATAAGCATTAACGGAATTCCGGGGGAAGGCCACGAGGAGGGGGGACTTTCCACTTTCTTCAAGAGAAGTGGAACCTCGTATTAAAAGGTTTGCCTTGGGGAAAAGAAGGTTAGCGATGCCAACTGCCTGGTGTAAATTTCGCAGAGATAAATTAATTAAACTCTTAGAAGTGGGAGTAGGAATTCGAAGAACTGGAACTTCCTGCTTGCCAGCGGAATGAAACCAACGAGGGAGTGACGAAAATTAGACTTAAAACTTTTAAAGTGTCCTTCTAAAAGTACAGCTAAGTGCATTAAACAGTTTGCTCAAATCAAGTGCAGGAATTTTGTTACAATCAAATTAGGTATTATACCTTAAACTCGATCTACAAGTGGCCAAATGAATTCAGTTGCGACGTTTTATAATTCTTGATTACAATTTCACTGAAGTAGATTTCTGATTCAGTACATCACTCATGACTTAATTATTAAGGTCTAAATAGGAAAGATACCCCTCTAATTGTGTGAACAGTATCTTTTCTGTTTAAAATTCAATCCTCGGTACAAAGTTGCACGTACGATCTTTTTCATTAATTAAAATAAAGCATTACGATTCCCTTTGATATTGAATGTTTCATTTAGTTGGAGTAATCAAGAAAACCCATTAAGGAAATTAATATAGCGATGGATCTTAAATAGTGCAAAATTAATTTTCGAAAAGAGTATTAAATGAAACTATCATTACTAAGGTTATTTCAATCTCTTTAGCTAACTGAATCACATTTAAAATAAATCACTTCGAAAAACATGGGATTTGTTTTAATCATAGTGATTAGTCTTGTCAACTGTTTAACTGCTTTTAATAGTTTGCAGACATTAGCCTTAAAATTTTAATTTCGTTTAAATAAAATACATTATTAGATTTAGAAAGGGACTCCATATGCTTGTCCGCAGCTAAATTTGCTTTAAGATGTCAAGATAAAATCAAATAAGAGATTAAATGGCATCTTAAATGATGTTGTGAATGTATAAAACAAGCAATTAGTTTTCAAATGTATCGCCTGCAGTATACGTTTAAATTTAATGTAAATGACTTGTTTAATTCAGAGGTTTATTTAACTAATATGCAGAATGAAAATGTTTCTATCCCTTCTATGAAATTAATTTCAAAAGAAGCTACTATTCACTTAATTGAGTTCAATTTATTTCAGTAAAATTAAATGTTTATATAGAAACTGTAATTTATAGTAATTCATTTCATTAGCAATTAATTAGCAAACTACATTTAATAAATATAGATCATATTATGAAATATAAATACACATACTTGAACGCATTGTTTGTATTTTTATATCCAATAAGATTTGCAATATCGATAATTTTAGCGTGACGCAATTATTTTTTTAATAATATTTTAATCACAAAATGTGAATTTTTCGGATCGAGGGAACCAAAACTCAAATAATTTGTGTGATTAAACAAAGCTGTAATATAGTAAATTGTTTATTTTTTATATTTCATTTTATGTTTCATAATTTTTTGTTTCTTAAATTCATTATTAATTAAAAGTTAATCATAAACATAAAAAAAGCTGAAATATAGTCAAGAATTTAAACTGGCATTGCAAATATGAAATTACTTTTCTCATTTTTATTTTCTAAATAACAATAAAATTTAGTTTTTAATTATTTTTTTTAAGTAAATAGATTGTTAAACGTCAAATGTACATATAATTATATTGTTAATATTTGTACCCTTTTTCAATTTTTATTCTACTTCATATATGTTATTACTAATATAAAAACAAAATTTTTAATATTCTAAAACACTTCTTATTTTTATCCATTCATTTCTTATAAGTGATTTTGAAATTAGAAAAAAATAAACATTTCTCACATATATAGAAGAAAATAGTGATAATTATTATTTACAATTTGAATGAAATGCATCTTGTCTCATAAAAATGAGAATATTTGCTCAGTTTGGAGCAAAATGAATCAATGCTGAAATACAAAATAGTATAAAAAATACATTTACACAATCGAATAGTCCCTAATATAAGACAAATTATAATAAGAAAGGATTGAGATGAACAGAGAGCTATAATTACTTCGTTGATTTTAAAAAGCTAAATATTTTTTATTAAATTTTCTAATGCAATTTTCTAAGAAATTCATATTATTTATTTATCAAAAAGGATAAATAGATTCAAAAATGTATAATTAGGTTTAAAACATATATTACATCCAAATTTATTTTTTTATATTTAACTTAGATCATTTTTCGTTAAATGTTTAATGCCTATTTTTTAGTTACTATAATAGTTTAGAAATAAAAAGCATAAATTTCAATTTAATAATTAATAAATTTACAGACTATTATTTAGTATATTTGGTATTTTTGTCAAAGGAGTTTTAGGATACAACTAATTTTTAGTTTTTTTCGTAAGCTATTTGTTAAACAGTTTTGGCAAACGAATATTTCCAAGCGATTCTTTTGTTTCCACATAATTTTCAACGCATCTGCTCGGCGGGAATAAATTCGATCACTTTTTTTTTCTTTCTCTCACAACCAATTCCTGCTTTTATTTCCCCCTCAATTCCGATGAGCTCCAGTGTAAAACGGTGGGAATATTCTCCCACTTCACACAATCGAAATAAAACAGTTTGCATTCGCAGTGGCGAACCGCAAATGCGCACTAAATTTCGTCCAAGTAACAGCGCGTTTCCTGGACCTACACCCGATTCCACGTCAGGTTCCATGGGTCTTGGCCTGAGAAGTAGCCCCTATCGCGGTAGGGACGAACAGGGGGTGTTCCGAACCTTGATTTAGGGCCTGGTGGTGTAGCTTGAGAAGCACGTCTGGTGCTAAACAAATGATCGGAGTTTGATGTTATTGATGTCGATTTACCTTTGTTTCGCGATGTGGGGGGTGTTTTCCTTTCATAGTTCTAAGCTGCACTTAAGGAAACTGTAAACAAAACTGAATTGGAAACGGAAATTGCGATTCACAAAATAGTTAGAGAGAAAAATTGATTGAAGAAAAATAGTATGGGAAACTAGTTGTCTTCCAGTTGGTGGTACACAAAAACATTTCCCACCCTACTTTAAAATGCTTACAACAGAAATTTACAAAACTAGAAACTCAACAAATTTGTATTCGTATCAGAAAATTTCTTTTTTCTTATATATTATCAAATCGATTAAGAAGGAAAATATATTTTAGCAGGAAAATAACTTAATCTCCCATTTAAGATTAAGGAGATTATAAATCTCTCATTATATTTTTAATACAAATATCGTATTTAAATGACAATTATGTATTTAGTACATATAATAGAGAAAAGCATCTTTTATATTTAAAGTAGCTTCTCTTAAATTTAATTTAATACTGATAAAAGCGCAAATCAGTTTATATCTGCATTCTTTATAATAATTGTCTTTAATCTATTCTAAGGATTTTGGATTTGTAAAAAGTATTTATATTTATATCAATTTGTAAAAAGCTGAAATTAATTTTTCTTCAAACTTACTATAAACTCAATTAAATAAATTTTTTTTGATAACTATGGTTATGAAAATAAGCTAAACTTCAGGGTAGAAGCTAAATGTATAAAAAAAAAATAAAATAATAAATAAATAAATAAAATATAAAAAGCCACATTTTGTAATATCATTCATTTAAGCATAATTTCTTCTATATATTTCCTTTAAAATTCCAAATTTCGTTTGCAATTCGATAAAGATAGAAAAATCTTTACATTTAGGGATGGTATTAATAAAAGAAAAAATGTTACACTAAATATCAGTGTACTTAATTATATAAACAACAAAAAGAATAATTATTTTATGCATTCTAAAAAATTTAAAAAATAGGATTTCTTTTTTTTTTCAGCTCATCAATGCACTTCTCAATAATATTTCAAGATATTATTAGGAAAAATAAAATATTTTGAAGAATATATATTTTAAACGATATTTAATCATTTAAAAAGAGTACATAATTTTATTTCTAAAATTGTACCAATCCTGTCATCAAGAAAACTTTACAATTTTGGAGAGAAATTGAAGTTATTTCTTCAATTTGTAAATCACAATATTTTTGTTATCTTAAAATAAATAGAAAATTTTTACATTAATTTTTAAATAACTATGCCATAATTTTAATAAGCAAAGCTGAAATTAATTTTTCAGATTAATTGGATTTAAAATTTATTCAAAATACTAAACCATAAAATCACCATTCTCTTTTTATATAACTAATGCATTATAATTCGAATAATTTTTCGTAAAATTATTACAAATTTAATTTCCCGCATATTTATATTACTATCATTTTTTTTAGAAAAAAATTTTTTATTAAGAAATTTTTTTTTCAATTGCATTGAGTATATTTTAGACTAAGACATTAAAATATAATTACAATAAAATTTTTGTAAAAATAATGAATAAAAGTATTTTAAATAAAATTCTTCATTACATACCTTTTTTCTTCTTTCATTGTGAATCTGAAATATCAAATAATAAGAATGAGAAATTTTCTAATAAATAACGTCACTATTATTATCATAAAAAACAATTGTTTCGTATTTGTAGTAACAGTGACATTTTTAAATGAGTGCTAAAATAATTATACATAACTAATCTTCAGTAGAATTAAACGTTGTGCTTATGCTCACAATTTTTTCTGCTTAATTTTTATTTTGAATTTATGGAAGTATCAAAAAGCTAAATAAAAATTATTTTGTATATCAAATATAGTGTATAAATAAACCTAGTAAAAACGAAAGCTTGAAAAGTTACGAAAGAATTTTTTTTCTCAGAGTAAGACAATTTTTTAATTTGAATATGGCATTATTTATTATTTTTATTTTTTATTTCCGATCTTTTAGGTTCTTCTATGTAAAAATGGAAAGCATTACAAAACATGAGTTTAAAATGCAAAATTATTGGAATTAATTTCTTTTGATTCAATATAGACTCGAAAACCATATCAATTATAAGATCATTTTAAAAAATATAGTTCTTCCCTAAATTTATAACAAGTAATTTTAAAACATCTAAAACAAAGCTACATTATCTTTGCAAATTATTTAATTTAATAAAGCATGCTATTTTTGTTTATTACACTCAGTGATTCAAAAATTTGCTACAATGATTTTTTTGGCTCTATTAACGCTAAATGCTAAAAAGCATTGGTATATTAAAGGCTAATAATGATCACATGTGGTTATCAAAAACCAAAGCATTTTAACTCTGTTTAATGATTTTGATCAGTAGAAATAAACAGTTAGATATATATCGCGAATCTGCAATGCACTGACAAAGAGGTTAAACGTTCATTTGAGACTCACATCGTCCTTGAAACAAAGTTTGGCTTGTTTGTCACCCATCTGTACCTTTTTGCCCTCTATGGCTAATTAAACCGAGACCTACATTTAAAGTGGATTCCGAACTCCTACAAACATCCAAACACAAGTTGGGATTCAAACCCATGAACTGTTGAACTGAAGGCAAGAGCGCTACCCTTTCGGTTACCAGCTCGGCGTCCTTGTAATAAGATCAGGATGTTCAGAGTGGAATCTCTCAGATCCGATTCCGACCCATGTGGAATATCGAACGATGGATGTTCTATGTTCTAGATGCACATCCTTCAGAAGTGTTTGGAAACGTTTCAAATGTTTTTCCATGACAACACATAAGTACAATCAAATATAAATAAACTTTTTTAACAATACATAGCATAGATAACGTTTTAAGATTCTTTTACATGAGATAATTCCCAATAGTCAATAATTGTTCGTAACTTCCTAATCACATTAAAATTGAAGCTTGATTATATTTGATGATGCAGCTCTTCATATTAGTTTCATTTTGATGTGTTCATTAATTTATCGTTGGCAATCTCTGGTATTGACAGGATTCATTGAAGAATATTTAAGTAAAAGAGTGTTTTTCAATTCAAAAATTGGAATTTTAGAATCTATTCTAAAATTCGTTTTTCTTAAATTTACTGTTAAACTTTCAAAAAGCATGGTAAAAATTGACTCAGTACATTTTATAACTATATATAGCTAAATAGAAACAAACTGTTCAAATATCTCAATATTTCAGAAATCTGAAGGAATTTATTTGGAATTTAACTTAAGGTTGAATGTTACATTTTTCAATAATAATTTCTATTATTCTCTAATAATAGAAATTATTGTGTGGCTGGGGGAAAAACACCATAATTGAAGCCTTTTTGCAATTTTTTAAATTTAAAAATTTTAAGACTCATATTACAACTCATGAATTTCTTTTCAGAAGATACTTTATATTATTTAAATTATTTTTATATTTAATATTTAAGTAACTTTTCAGAAGTGTTTTTATAAATGAAATAAAAGCCTGTATCAATTAATAAAATTTAAATGATAATTTAAGATATATGAAGAATTATATATATATATATATATAAGATATAAATCAAATTGCTTTTAATTAACTCTTTATGATCCAAAATAAAATGAACAGCAAATAATCTATAGACTTATATAAATTATCCAAAAATTGTATTTTGTTTTTAAATATTTATGAGTAATTACAGTCATACATATTCTCCAATTTTTTTTATAATTTTCGTATGAAATTTCAGTAAAAAACATCAATTTTAAATACAATAGCTAGAGAAATTAAAAAAATTTTATTTTGCTTTTAGTTATTTTTTATCATGTCTCCAAATTTTGTTAGGAAAAGTATGAAATGCACAAAATAAACCTATTGATTTAATCTGTGGAAAAAAATACGTACTATACGGTAATTTTAAGTTAAAAGTTACATGCTTGCCCATAAATAGCATTGGAACTACAAGGAAATAAATGAGCAAACATTTTAGTTATCCGGAAGATATCAATTTTTTTTCATAAGTAGTAATTTTAGATTCTTTTAGATTTTAATTTTAGATTATCAGTTCTGATTTGAAGCCTTTCATTTGGACTACATAAACGCTCTTTGAGACGAAAATATTAAGTAACTAAGCCTTCTTTAAAGCTACAATTAAAATATTAATTTTCCTCTTTGGTAATTAATAATTTTACGTTTTCCTTTATTTTGCTATTCTTACTAAGCAGTGCCTTCGTTAATATATTTTGTTCCTTAATTTTTAAATAAAAATTAGTTTATATTGTTTATTTTTATTTATATATTAAATAAAAAATAAACAATGGAAAAATAAAATAAATTATAATCAATACATGAAAAGTATAGACTTAAAATAAGTAAAAAAAAAAAAATGAAAATGTGTACTTTCGATGCAACGATGTTTTTAATTCGACAATATGCAACGAATAATATTGTTTTTTGTATTCCGTGAAACAAATTGAAGCATAAGAATAAAAACGATAAAGATAACATTTAAAAAAATAAATAAGTAAAACAATTGGAAATAATAAATATTTGTGAGAAACGTGGGGTCACACAATAAATTTCATTAGTTTTGATAGTCTTAAAGGCATAAATGTTGAAAATTTGAACAAGTTACAATAAAGTATATTTTTAAATGAAGGAATTAATTGTAAAAAACGAAATATATATAGTAGAAAAGCATTCTACTATGCTCAACACACAGATTTTAAGTTAAAACTATTAAAAACCATTAAAATAATGTAATATATAGTAGAAAATGGAAGTAGTAAAATATTATTGATTATATAAGAGATCAGTATAAAATATTCAAGTAACTCAAAAGAATTTCTAGAAATTGTAGAAAACTAACAAAAATGAATAAGAGTAACTAGCAATAAACACATATTTTATGTTTTTTATTAAATCTTGCCAATTTACTTCTGTACTGGATTGTAAATCACATTTTATGATTAAAATGTATTACATTTTATAACACCATGAATCGCTCATAAAATAGCTTTATTTATTCATTTTAAAAAAAATATTCATGAAAAATCTCACTGTAATATCTCACATAAAATAATAAATGCATTTCCTACTACCTGTGGTTCATTTTAATACGTACTTATTAAAAATTAAATACATTAGATCTTCCTCAAATTATCAAAATGCTTAATGATAACTAACATCAAATAAAAGGCCTGTAATTTATAAAATTCGCAGATTAGCAGAAAACAGGAAAAAGCGTTTCATATGGGAACTAACGTTCTTAATGAAAAACGTGATGTAAGGGGAGAAATTATAACTCCAGGAAATCATTTTTCCCAATTTCCGGGTGGTATTTTGTTTTGTGAAAACTAGTATTGTGTATTTTGTTTTGTGTATCTAGGTGTCATGGCAGCTTGATTTACAGGAATGCTTGGTATGACGTATATCAAGATAGCTGTTTCAGGCACAAAAAAGTGTATAGCGGATGCTGTTAGAAGATAGCCGTTTCCAAGATAGGAAAATCAGTGAAAATAATCTGGAAATACTGGGCGTCGATCAAAGCAAGGTCTCCTCTATTGCTACAACAACAGCATGACTGATACATCGTAACAGAACAGGTAACGCAATTCAGCTGGGGAAAAAAACAGTTTTTCTTAAAAATACGCTGTGCGTACAAGTCAAACAGTCTGAAACAAAGTGATCTATATACAAATAGATCAATGTTGTATATTCTGTTAACTTCAACCGTTCTAACATATGAAAGTGAGCTACTGAATATCAAGATTGGATTCAATTGTTTGAAATTAACTTGTGTTTACTGATGATGCTCGTTTTGTTAGGTTACGGAACTAAGCCTAACAAACCGAGTATTTTGATAAGCCGAGAAAAGGGTACACAAAATAATTCCATATTGGTTAAATTAATTTAGCAAACTGAATTTCAATTAAAAAATAAATTCTTCTTTTTGATTGGCTTTATAGCCTGGCATAGGCCTTAGCCTGCCACACAATCCCTTTCCAAATGACTTCATAAAAAATTAATATTTAGAATTAAATTGAATTAAGAGAATTTTTCATTCCGGAAAAGATTTTGTAATGATTTTTTTAAAAATATTTTTCAATAAAAAGGAAATTTTAAAAAATAGGTAAACATTTTTTCTGTTCTTTTAATTTCTTCTATATTATGCAACTGATAAAAAGAGTTAATTTTTTTTCTATATTTCAAAGAAGTAATACAGTACATAGACCGGTGGCATAATGCTAACGCTTCGTGCTCCCGACACACAGCTCCGAGTTCGATCCTTGAGCAAGGCAAGGATTATCAGCTTTTTATCCCTTCAATGGGCCGATAAAACTGAGTACCAAGCATGCTTAAGAATTAAATTCTCTGTGTTTTCGAGTTAGACTAACAACCTAACCGAGTTTAGTTAGTTTAATAACGTTTACAGTTCCAATCACTTTATTTTATATTAATGCACATTTTGGAGATAAAGACTGATTATGTTATGATAACTTTGAAAGCTTTTAGGAAATTTCAACTCTTGTCAACTATATTTTATTAATAAAGGAATTAACTATTTTGTGAAGTTTCGCACACATTTTTATCATAATTTACAATCCAAAAATTTTTTTTCCAAACACAAAGATTTTACTGATGCTTATATAAAGACAAAGATTTATTTTATTTAGAATTCCAAGAGGTTTAGCTATATTCTCCAATATATATATATATATATATATATATATATATATATATATATATATATATATATATATATATATATATATATATATATATAATCTTTTTGGAAAATATGTTATTTTTTTCAAAATATAAATATGTGAAGGATTCTTGAGAAAAAGCGCAACTAATCCTTTTCTTATTTAACAATCTCTGACATAAGCATATTCAGTACTTCATTCATATCAGCTATGTTATCTCAAAATTTATTACGGATATTTTACAAAAATGAAATTTTACCGCAGAGAGAAGCAATTTTCTTTGATTATATAAATCATCTTGTAGTTTGATTCTTCAGTTCTTATATTTCAGTGACGTCTCTAATCTCTCAACTTTGAAAAGTTACAAAAAGTAAAAACGCAACCTCCAGTATTCTCTCAATAGTTTTGTTCTAAAACTATCTTTATCGTGACTTACTTATAATAAACCTTCATAAGTGGAAACAAAAATATTTTAGTAAACCGCAATCATGAAGCAACTGACTTGAATCGGTAACATCTCATAAAAAGGAAAAGCGCGCCTTCCAATCGTTATGTGGGAAAAGAAAACTTGTAGGAAGTGGAATCAACAGGCGGCGGAGAACCCCGCAGCCCTCACTGGGGCAGCCGGGAAACCACTGGCAATGATGGGAAACTTTATGAATGGTTAAGGCGCTCGGATTACGGCTTAATTGATGAAAACAGCTACCGAATATTCTTGAAGAAATGTGGTAGGAAAGGTCAATGCTTGACTAATTATCGTAGCTATGAAAAAAAGGGATCACATAAAATGCCGAATTTGAACTTGGAAGGAGGAAAAAATAAGTAGAAAGTATAATCAGATTGAGAAGCTCAGTAAGTAGAATGACATATTTGTTGACTTTTGATAGATTCATTCAATAGAAAATGTGGAAATGAAGGAATAATATTGAATTCAGAAAATAATGCGTTAAATTAAAAGGATTTGAAAAACTAAATAAACTAAACTAGTTAACAAGATTTAATTTAATTACATAAAATACTGAAATTTAGTTTATTTTAATAAATAATATTTAAAAATCGTAGTCATCAATTGTGGTTACGAATTAATAATTAGGAGTAATAAACGTATTTAAATATATGGAATTTGTATAGACCCAAATACACATACACAAAATTTAGAGAATTATTTGGCTGGAAATTATTCACATTGCACAAAGTATCGACATTTATAAGGAGGGGGTACATTTTTTGTTATTTCTATGTATTGACTTTAATAGATTTCTGTTACTTTTAAACTTAAAAATGCATTAAAATTGTTTTACTTATACACACAGCTAAAAAATAGAAAATTTTTATTTCTATTGCCCTGAATATATGAAAAATAAACCAGTGGTTTTAAATTTCCCTCATTCAAATACTGGAAATGTGGATATTAAAGCAAAGTCTACTTTTTTAAATTTTTCAACCAAAGCTTAGTTATTAGATTTATAATCTTATTAAAAATGTATCTTATTTATTTATTTCCCATTTTGTAAAGGAAAATATAATGCAGTTCTCGAGCATTTTTAATATTATAGTATTTCCCATTTAAGTCTTAATTGGAATGTACCTAAGCGGAGTCCATTTCTCAGTAATGTAAGACTTAATTATTGTTTTACTTTTCCACAATATAATTATATGCATAGCGCTTATTCTCACTGCTTGAGAATAAGCAGTTGAGAAAATTCATGTTCTTGATGTACTTTGATAATTTTTATTTGGAAAGATATTACACATCAAATGAACAAAACATTTATGGAAGATAATCTTTATTTGAGAATAGAATTTTCATAAGAAATACAAGACATATCACTTACATAAGTTTCTGTACCTGTTATGATATGTAATAAAATATTTTTTATATAAGCGCATCTCATTCCTACAAAAAACAATTCTTTTTTTTATATTCATAGAAAAAAGCGATACAAGAGATTAAATTTTAGTCGATATATTAAATAAATTACAGAAAATTCAATTCAATGAAAGAACAAAAAAATAAGAAAAAAATATTTTTATAAGATAATATTATTTCTCTGACTAGGAAACTAGTTCGAACTCTTGAAAATACATTTGAAATTGATAATGAAATTTTATAAGAATCAATTAAATATGATTAAGCAAGTAATTGCAGCTAACATATATCAAAGAACTTCATACAAAATATATATTTTTAAAGGAATTTGAGATTTTCCTATTTTGAAGAATGGAGAAACTTTAATCTCTTAGATGATTTGTTCTAGTATTAATTTTAATAATTTTGATCTAGAATAAAAGTAACTAAGCATGACTAGTTAAGATCTCAAACTTTAAGGAAAGGGTGGATTCCTTTGTGGATTCGCAACGATATAAGAGCCTTTTTAAAACTCAAAATTACAATGATATACTAAAATTGTAGCTCAGCCAAGAACTTTTTATTATTATAGACGTCGTGTATCAAATTGTGGTAAAAAGAAATGCCGTGAATTGCAGTATGAGGTTCCACATTTTTTTAACATCATGGCAATCTATTTCCAAAATGAACATTCTTTACTTTTATAGGAATTTTTTGAATACTCCGATCTCAAATCCTTTAAGTAATTCTTTCGATTCCAGCCACCATAAATCAGGTCTTATAATCAAATATCCACATTATTCCGTCGAGATTTATTCTTCGTATAATCTAATATACCATTAGATGACGATTCTTCTTCAAACAGTGGCAAAACCGCGCATTAATCTTAATCTATATCGAAAAGGTATTCCCGCTCCCTCCCACCTCACTGAATAAAGATGGACTTACGTTGCGGGGGGCGGGCACCGCGACAGCCAGTTCCAAGAGATTTCTTCATTCGTTTCATTATCGTCACCATAGTATGGAACAGGGGAAGGGGGATGCGCTGGGGGTGGGTTATAAGTGAAGAAACCAATGATCAACGAGCTATAGAAAAGTGATAACTGCATCTCACTCACTTGCGGAAATATTCAAAGTGGGGCGATTATTCACTAGAATAATGGACTGAATTGCTATTTTCCAATTTTTTCTCTTCCACATCCCTCCATCACTTTTCACATAACAGAGATGGAAGGAAGGGAAAAAAAGCGGAAATAATCACAAAAAAAGAAGTACTCACTAGGAAGAAATGCCCCCATCGTTTTCTCCCTTTTGTGAAGTAGTGATTTATTATGGCGCATAATCGTCGTCTGCCTATATGTGGATGAAGGGAAGTTTCTTGTAGCCCCCTTCTTTTTTTCCCCATTTTATGTTTTTAATTTTATTATTAGTTTTTATATCCCTTTTTTCCTATACGCGCAGTTCTTTAGTTTCGATGAAAGTTTTTTAGTGGCGCGCTTTTTCTTGGCGAGAGGGTTCTGCCTCATTACCATGTCCGCAATGACACGAACACAACCGGGGCCCTTGGCGCATTAATCGGAAAATCATTTTTCGTCGCCAGCGCGATTAAGGACAAGCTATCGTTATTTGCCCCCTGCCCCACCACCCCCACAAAGTAAGAAGGAGGGAGGACTCTTCGTCGCCCCACTATATCATTTGCCTCCTTTATCCCTCTTCATTTATTTGCCCCCTTCTTTTTTGTCATAATCGCATTCTCTTATGAGCCTTCTCCACTAGATTTCACATTTTTTTACCCGTTTTGGTGCGACCCATTAGTTTTATGACATATCCATAAACGAATCTATAAATGACGCTCGCTTCAACCACAATGAGTTAACGTTGTTGGTAAATTTAAAAGCTATGAGTGAACGTTTATTAAGAAGGCAGATTTTTCCTTCCCGCACAGCCCCCCCCCATCCCTTTGTTGTTTTTCTCTTGATTTCTTTCAGATGGGTTTTTAAGTTTTTTTTTTTTATTTTATTTTCATTCGTAGCCCTGTTGCCATATTTGATAAATTACTAATTGAAAACTGTTTTTGTGACATCAAAAAGTTCTAAATTACCTTTTCAACGTTAATAAAATTTTGAAATGTTACTTAATTTGTAACTTTAGAAAGAAAATCTAAAATAATTTGCCAGTTATGGCGAATTTTCCAGCAGCTAATGGATATTTATCAGATGATCGCAAAAATTTTTAAGGAAATATACTGTTACAATTATTTTTCTAATCACACTGTCTTTTATTTTTCCTATATTTGTTTGCATATTATTTATAAGTTTGCATTTATAATTATATCATTGGTATTTATGTATTATTCCCAACGTATCGGTAATCCTCGATGTTGTTGAAGTTATAAACCGTGTCATTCTTTATCGTCAAAAGTTAAAGTATTGGTTTATAATATGTATACCACTGTAGAACTTTTAACTTATAAAGTTATTTTTCTTTTTATTTCTAAAATTGAGGTCTCTTTAAATGATATACAGGAATAATAATTCTAATACATTTTTGCATTAAAGTACTTATTCGGTTCAAAAGAGTTGTAAATTGTACTGAGAGAAGTATGTAAGTTATATGTTCCTTGTTGCATTATTCATTTCAATCTAATTATTTTCTTAAATATTAATAAATAAAAGATGCGTTTTATTATAACATATATCAAATAAAATTTGCAAAATGGCTTAATTGCGACTAATATTGTACATTTCGAGTAGTTTTTATAATATTTGGGATGAATTCCTGGCTTCCTTATAGACAGGAAATGAAAACATATTTGAAAATATTACATGTGAGGGATATAAGTGAGAGATGCTAACGTCATTTTGTAATTAACTTGAAAACAGAGTGAATCTATAGTTGATTTTTTTTTATCAAAGATTTCTTTGAAAAAAGATATTGTTCTGTTGTATCTAAAGATATTTTGTTTAACTTTTGAATACTATTTTTTGTCTCTCAATTATGGATTTTTCTTTATTTAATTTTTTCAATACTTATTTTATGTCACATTTTATTTCTTGTCAATAAAACTATATATTTTCTATATGTTTAATTTAAGGGAAATTAATTTCCTCTGGAAGTATCAGAGAGATATGATTATATTTACATATTCTTTTTGAAAAATTTTAATTAAACAATTTATATAATCTTAATTCAACAGATATATGATATATTAAATTTATGGAAAATGTGTTCTATATAATATGATATGATAAATCTTTATTTTATAATTTTTTCAGTGATTTTAAATGAGTAATAGGCATTTCTCGTATTTTTATATAATTATTATCGAATAACTAATTTTATCTGTACAGATTCTATATATATATATATATATATATATATATATATATATATATATATATATATATATAATATGCATGTGTGTTCGTTCTTTTAAATTATTTCATCATATTTTTTTACACTACAATGACTTTATCCAAAGAATATAAGTTTGAAATATAATTTGACACTTTGTTCGTTTATCACGTCAGACTTACTATTACTGTTACTTCAAATTTATATTGATGGGCAGTTGTCTCCCAGTTCATTTCATTGCATAGAAAAGATACTGTATAAAGAAAAATAATGTAGTTTCATGCATAATTTATGCGATTATCCATCAAAACTTCCGAATAGTTACATCACAAACTTACTGATACATATATTTAATAATTCAGTATAAGGATAAAATAAAAAAAAGACTCCTCACAAGAAGATTGATAAAAGCAAAGTTCATTTGTACTCACAAGCAACTCTTTCATCTTTCTCCCACTGTCAATGAGTAATGAAAGATGTTGATTTCTCTTCATTCGAAGACTTTTATAAGAATTCGTGATTTCATTGAGATCAAGGAACATTCATTGGGTTTGCTTATTCATTCATCACATTGTTTCACTCAGGCAGTGATGAATGACACTAACAGATAGGTTTATTTCTTTTGAATATTAATACATATAGAACAGTGACAAATGAAGACCTGGAAGTACAGAAATGTTAATTCAGTACAATAAAGTAATAAAGGAATATCTAGAGAAATAATGATAAATATATCATCGATCACATTCAAAATACAATCGCAGCTATGAGCTGCCACTTTTCTTTGAAACGTTGGCGTATTTTTTTTTCATTAGGATTGGTTAGAAATGGTCCCTTTCTTTTATATTGATGTAATATGTTGTTTTCCTGGAAATAAAACTTGGCTAAAGAATAAGCTCTTGCTCAGGATTTTTCAAGTTTTTCCAAATTTATATTTCGCGCCTAAAACAACCAAGCTCTGGCTTTCATTTCAACAGATTGTGAGTTCAGTTCCTCCTTCAATGGAAAATCTTTGCAGAACGTCGGAATACATTTTAAACGGTAAATCCCAATCAAATTGGTCATCATATAAAGAGTGAATTCAGAGCAACAATCCAATTACTTCTACTACATTATCTCTAGTTAATACAATAATTAAAGATAGTTAATACAATCTCTAGTTAAGCAATGTCAATAAGATGGCGCATGATTGCAAAAATATGGCCACCTTAATGAAAAATTGCTGACTGGAGACGTAAAACATATGCTTATTTGAAAACAAATAGATGACATTTCAGCAAACTAACATTGTCTGTATTGAATACATCGTACTGATAATCAACATTTAGTATTTTATATATTGAAATAAAGTTTTTGTTCTATATGTCCACCTAATATTCATCTGATACCGAATTGAGAACGGCTATAACAAATATCAAAAGCTTAGCCTTTAGCTGACTTAAAACATAGGCTATGTTTCTCTTCGGCATTTTGACTATAATATTCAATTAATTTAAACAGTAATTAACTTTAATTTGAGCGCACTGCAAATTTGCTTATGCTGTGATGCTCATCACCAACTCGCTTCAGGAATGGAGGAGTGAAGTTCTTTTCAACCTATCAAAAATGATGTAGAATAGCGTTTTGAACAAACTTAAGTAAAAAGTAAATATATATTTAAAGAAATAGTTTTGCAAAATTTTCTTAATCATAATTTTTCCCAAAAAGCATATACAAGCTAAAAATGGATTCTTTTTTATATATAAATTCCAGATTGACTAACAAAAATAGGTAGATGTTGAATGCTTTAGTTGTTTACTTGAAAAAGTTTTTTTTTCTTTTTTAAGTTTCCATAAGTAAGGAAAATTTATGAAATTTCTGTTATATAGCAGTTTTGATAATTTCAGTTAAGAACCGTTTCTGGATTAGACATATAACAATGATTATTTTAATCAAAATTGTTCTTAGCTCAATCAGATGAACTGTTAGAGTTCATCTGGTTGTTGACTTAAGTAAAATTTTTCATTAAAATTTTGTCTTGAAAGACAAATCTTTAAACAATTTAATTTGCTTGCATTTTTTGTAAAAGAGTATCTTTCAATCAAATAAACAAAGTTTTCAGTGTTTCCCCATATATAAATTTTATATATAATATTTCTTGAATAACATCTAAATTAAAAATATATCTAAATAAAATAATATCTGTTTTTTTAACTATCTTCTTGAATATATTTACAGTTCATTATATGGTAATGAACTGTAAATGAAATAAAAATAACTGTATCACTAAGTATTTCAAGTAATTTTATTATACCTAATTAAGTTATCGAGAACTTTTTTATCTTTTTTTATTCAGTTGTTCCCTGTGAATAATGCAATAATATTTAAAAATTTAAAATTAATTTGTTCTACTCATTTTAATTGATTACCTAAATTTTAGGAGATCAGTTTAAATCATTTTAATTGGTCAATCAAATAATTTTCTCAAATCACTTTAATTTATTAGCTTAACTTTTTATGGTTAATTCAAAATATCATTTTGAATTCCAATTATAGTTGGTGACATACTAGTTGTGGTATTAGCTAACTTTTTTGCAAGGAACACAAATCTTAATAAAAAAAGATGAAATTATTCAACTGTTCCTTTAATTTTTCGAATTAATTCTTTAATTACTATCAAATATCCTTGTAATAAACGTAAAAATTGAGTTAGTAAAGTAATATCTGTTCATTCATTTACTGGAGAAGAATACTTAATTTTACTTGTAACAGTCTATAACTGAATTTTAACTCATGGAACTAAGTTTGATTTACGTTTGAATTTGATTTTGGTTGGTTAATATTACTTCAGCTTGAAATTCGAGAGAAGAAAATAAATATTTATTGCAGCTATATACATGAAATAAAAAAGTGGAGAATGTTTTCCTTCTCTGTATCTTATTCTAAAGTAATAGTCAGGAAAACTATGATAAAGACTCCTTAAGCAACAGTCAGCCACAGTTTTCTCATCCCACGACTAGCGTGTATTTTGCTACAAAAATTTGAAAATGAGTTTCATTTTCAGGGAAACACTGAACACAGCTATATTTTTTTCTCCAGTAGATAGATTTTCAAAGGTATTTTTCAGTTGAAAATTAAAAATTCTAACAATTGAACAGAGCAAAGATCATCACATCAATTGGATTATACACATATTATCCAATTAATGTGTGATGATCTAGTAATTGATTTGTACTTAATAACCAATATGCTTTCACCATTGTGATATTGAAGTTTATAGTAGGGAATACTTGTAAATTTCATTGCTTACCATTATACTTCTAGGGAATTATTTTCAAGCTCTATTATAGTGTTTTCAATAGAGTTATCGCTAACCCAATGTATAATGCTAAGACGATCAATTGAATAATTTCTTGAACTTAGCAAAACCTTACCAAGTTAATGTGCTTTCTTATAAGTTCGTCTTATTCAATAGAGTTGGTTCATAGTTTTACTATCGCTTTACCACGTGAGAATCAATTGGACTGGATCCTCTAGTTTAAAATTTAATTGAATTATACATGAATATTTTTTGATCTTATATTATCTAATATTATTCAATAGAAAGGCATGTTGAAAATGAATGGGATTTTTTATTCCATTTTTATCAATATAGGTTATGGTTTTCATTTCAATTTTAATTCCAATAGAAAGATGGGAAAAGCACAAAAATAATATAAATATCAAGAAAAAGGAAGCCTGATTTTTTTTGTCACAAAGAAAGGACACTTTACTAGTCCAATTATAACAGATCTTTTTGTTATCGCCTTTAAAAAAAACTATTCACAATATACATTGTAAACGTTTTTATAAAACTAATTCCAACACTTAGTCATTGCATTCTCTTATCTAAAATATTGAAAATAGTTACAAATACACAATAATTTCACATGAAATATCTGTTAAAAAAAAGGTGCAACAAATAAACTGTCATTTTTAAAACTCTTAACGCAGTTCTCTCACCTTCGTGTCGACGCAGTTAAATTCTCCTTCTATCATCGCCATTAAAAAAATACATTTTTTGTTCACTCATAAAATGTAACAAGCCTCAAATATACATTTTTTAGCGAAAGCAAGTGGAGAAAAAAAGGCAACTTCATAAAAGAAGGTAATTAACATCTTTAAATTTCCTAATGCACGCTCCAGATGATGCTCGTAATGCTTTTTACATATTTAAGTGACAAATAAGAGTCTTTTTAAATCCATTTTTTTATACTTTAATTATTTTTAGTGTCTCATTTACGCTGCATCAAATTCTCGATAACGTAATGGAACGGCGACATTTTTTTTTTGCAGTTACAGTTAGAAAAAGAAAGAAAAAAGCTTCTAAGATATACCCCCACATTTTTGCTTCTACTTATTAGTCAATACGGATTTCTCTTTTTGTGCGGACCGCCAGACCGTCCATTAGTCTAATATGTAATTTCTTTTTTGCCCCCTCCCCCGCCCGTCATACCTCGTCCTAAAGAGATCCTCTTTTTTTATATGTGTATACATAAATGTTAGAGATGTTTAAAGCTAATTATATATATTCACCAGACTTCTTAATAGTGCCTTTGTAAGCCGCAGAGTTTTGCCCCCCCCCTCCAAAAAAACCCCCCATTTTTTTAAATCAGGAAAGAATAAACGAATGAGAAACGGGTATTCCGAAGAAGTGGGAGGAGCAGTGTCGCGTCACCCCACTCTCCACCCACAAATTCGACAAAAACGTAATACCCGGAGACTCTAAAAGAAAGGAAGAAACGCTGGAAAATTAATAATAAAAAATAAATAAATAAAAATTACATTATATGAATGTAAAAAAAGAAACCTGAGGGTGCGTTTTAAAAATCACTACAGCGTTACTAAAATGTGCATAAAAAACTAACAAGGATATGAAAAATATACATAGAGAGAAAAAAAAGCGGAATGAAAGAGAAATATAAAATATGCATTCGCTAAGAGGCGAATGCTTCTATAAATAAAAAAAAGCGAATTGCCAATGTACACAAGTGGCTTTTTCGCTGGCTCTTAAATATGCATTACTTTGTGTATAGAAAACCCATTAAATGTCAGTTATCGTCTAATATTTTTTATGTGTTCGACGTAGCAAATTTTTGAATATTTTTCTTCAGTGGAGAGCGAAAAGGATGGTAGGGGTGGGGGGTAAGAATTGAAATAAAAAACATCACTCAGATACGGAGAGGGGTTGGGGTGGCGTGCAGGAACCAGAAAATGTTTTATATGTCTCCCAGAGCATGAAATATGTAAGCGCAGGGCGAAGTAAGACGAAAAAAATTAAAAGAACACTAACGTTCTAGTATAGAAATGGTAGGGAAAAAAATCCCTTTTTTATCCTTGGCTAAGGGGTAGGGATTTTTTTACGCTTCAGCTTATTCGATTTCTGTCGTTTTCCGTTTCCCTTATTTACATAATTAGTGAAATTCTGCGAAATGTGCGAGAGAGGGAAATAGGGAGAGGGGAAATGGACACATAGGGGTGGCGGTAACGAAGCAAACGTGGTTTTGCATTGCTATGCCAAATACTCAGATTCAAAGCCGGCGAAAAGACATAAATAAATTATTTTGGAAATTTGAATTTCTTAATTTGAGTGGGCACTTTTTCCCCCTCTTTTTGTATTCGCCGAAATATATAACTGGGCCCTCTTCTGCTTATACATTTCCCCAAAATTGTATTTCATCCTTGCCGATGCATGGCTTCGTTCGGATTTGCGTGAATTCTTTTCATCGGGTGTATTACATTAGCCGTAAATTGCCACACTCTTAAAATGTTTTTTTCTTCTCGTTTCCATTGCCATTAAACCATCCCCTCCACCTTTCCTGTTCCCCCCCCCATATTTGAGTGTTATTATGAGGAAGGAAAATCCTGATTACAGGACAAAGTGGCCATACAACCAATGGGAATTCCATTCGCCTTGAATTGATTTGCAGCGCAGCCATTACATATTTTATCGGATAAATAGTGTCTTACTCAATTAAGTTTGCCATCAAAAATTTATACATTTTGTATTCAAATTGATAAATATTGGATGCAATTATTATTTAAAAGTTCTCGCATAATGCATTTCAAAAAATGCCAAAATATATATACAACAATTCTCAAAATTGAATTATTGCTAATATTGATGACCACGAAGTATTTTGTAAAACAAAATGTGTTTATTTTTTCTTTACTGAATTTTATTAGTGAATACATTTAAGAATTTCTTTTATTTAGATACGAATGAAATGTTGTGAGTATCATTTTTCAAAGGAATTGATGTTAGTTAAATAACGATAACATGCATTGATAATCTTTGTGGTAGACTTTTTCATCATGTGTAGTGTAATGCACATTTTTTTAATGGTAAGCAACAATTGTTAACAATTGCATTTTTTTCCTGACATACTATATGTAAATACCCATATATCAAACTTCATATTTTTTAATCACATATTTTAAGCTTTATGTTAATTAGTGGTTAATCATATTTAATAAATATTCTACATTTTTATACTTCCTCCCTTAACATTTATAATTATGTCAAGAAAATCTCACTCTTTTGCTATTTTTTTAAGCAATAATCTTTTTGGAAATAAAATATTTCAATGTTTTTTAATGTTTTTGGTTTCCTAATGTATCATTTAGTATAGTTTTGCAGAGTTATGTGCAATTTCTCTATGCTCTGAAACCGCACGGAGAATGACAATTCTTCGAATTTCTGCTCAGTTTTTAAACATGAGCTTTGAAACTGTTTTATGGTAAATGGACGACAAGAAAATTTTAATTTTCATTTTACAGATCTTAAATTTTCTATTATGGGAACTCGGTCACTTGTTGAACGTGTCCTTAAAAATAGTCTTTTTTTAATTTAATAATAACTTCAATATTTGTGTGTGTGATTATTATAATCATTAAGACAACTTGTTAGTGTTTGTCCTGACAAATCTTACTTCATAATAATTGGATTATAAAATCATAGAATTAATAACTTAGATATCTAGGTATTGGTAAATGCTTATAATCAGTAGCTGCCTATCATAAATTTAAAAGTACTAATTAATATATTGCACATTTATGCATATTTTAAAATAAAATTCAGCAAATTTTCCATGCGGCTCTGATTGTTAGTGCAAATAATGGAAAGTTATTTTAAATATTAAGAATTTTTTATAATTTAAATGCGTAAATTTACTCCAACTTTGACAATTTTTTTTTTATCTAAGATGACTTTTTTTACGTTCTTGCTTCTAATCCATTAAAATCATTTCCTATCGTCCCTACAAGCATTAAGAAGTTCAATTTTGCTATATTCTGCATTTTATTCTCTTGAGCTCGCTTTCAGAATGATTTTATGAACATTTTGTTCCTAACTCATTCGATTTCCTAATGGCAAGCGTGTTCAAATTATAGAAAAACACATAATTTTATTTTCCATGATGAGAATAAACTAGAGAAAATCTTAGATTCAAAGAAATTAGTGCTGTGAGAAAGATAATAATCTCTATTCCAAAAGCTATGATCGCGCACAATGTGATTACATAAACCACATCTGACGATCGTTATGGAGAGTAAAAATGATAATGAATGTATGAAATATCCACTCTGGTGCTCAGGCAAGTTAGCATATTGATGTTCTCACAAATTGACCTTGAGTGAGACAGCGCAGCCGCAGTTGGAAAGACACATTTGTCCCGATCTGCAAAATTGCACATCATACAAATCATTCCGAAAACCTCTCTTTCCCCAAAATCAAAACTCCATCACTTTCATATGCAATCAGTGAATCGTTCATTGGACTGTATATTATACTTAAAGGTCAGAAATACTGCAAAATGCAACAAATAGATAAATAAATTATTTATTCTCGCATGGTATATTTGAAAATAATTTTTGAGGTAAGAATCGTAGAGAACTCCAGATATGAGTTGGGCATCATCAAGCGAAGCGTTGCAAAAGACATTAAGCAAGGCGAAAACGAATTCATCAGAGACAGTATTTCCCACGCATGGCTATTCCACATAGATTATGTTATTACATAAATCTTTTGTCTTGAAGAGTTTGAGAATAGCAATTTTCCTTGCAAGATGATTCGGGGGTATATAAATTTTTTTTTCTTGGAGGGTCTTCGGCAAAAGTCTTCGCACCATTTGAACGTCATTACATCATAAAAACATGCCTAGAACCAATTTTCCTGCAACTTGAAAAAGTTTTATTTTTATCTGTTGACATATGTGGTATATGTTCTCACATATTATTCCCTCGTTATGAGTGTATGAGAAAGCTTCCGTCGGCACAATCGCGTGTGAAATTTTTAATCAAAATTGTTGGCATCATCTCGTGCATTCGATTTCGATTTGACCTCACAAAAGTTATTTTGGTAGTTGGATATAATTTGAAAATATCTCTTCTCTTTATGAGATGCGTTTTGGGAACTTAAGCTCGGTTTCAAGTCATTACAGTTTCAGTCAGTTGTAATAAACTCGTCTTCATCAAGTTTGATGCATTCATTTTTATTTTATAGCAAGAAATGATATCTGTAACGGAAAGATGGATTGTGATATAATTTCATAAGTTTTTTTTTATTTGGGAAAAATTGCTTATCGGAAAGAAATTGAAGGTGTTAACAGTTGTAAAGAAATTATGATAGCTTTCGTTTCAAAAAGGAGTTAAACATATTTTTAGATCATTCAAAGAAATCGCTTATTTTTTGAGCAAGTCAAAGCTCAACTCACACCATAGTCCAAATAATTATTCGAATAGAAAAATAAATAAATAAGCTATCTTCGTATGTATATTACCAGTAAAATATTTATGAATAAGTTTACATTTTGCAAAATGATAATCGTCAAAAAATATCGCATAGCGCTATTGCTCTTTTTGCTTTTATTTGCAAAATAATACAGACTAAGCAATTACGTAAATAAAATGTTACTAAGCTCATTAAAAAATTTCTACTACAAAGTTCTATAATTCTGTAAAAATTAATAAATTAATTAAATAATGAATTTTCTCATTTTGACATAGGATTTTCCATTCGTTTCAAAAAATGAAATCGCTTAAAACGAAAATCTTGTTTTTTCTAGTTAAATGTTTTGTGAGATCATTGTAATATTTAACACACGTGCATGCATTGGAATGTTGTAAATTGTTTTAATGAACATTTCTGAAATTATGAGTCCCATGTCTTTATAAATGTTATTTATAATCTTTTACAGTAACCATTTTTTTTTTCAAAAAAAAAAGCATTAGATTTTTTAAAAAAATTATTAATCGATAAAGTAAACCACTTGATGTTCCAAGAGGGAGGCCCAAACTTAGATGGATCGACTGTTTCGACGAGGATTTTGGAGTTATAAAGGTCAAAAACTGGAGGTCTATTTCCAAAGCAAGATCAGAAGGGAAGAAGATTCTGAAGAAAGCCTTGGCCCACAAGGGGCTGTCGAGTCAGTAAAGAAGAAGAAGCAAACAAATGTATAATTAATTAAAAATAATATTCTTCAAATACTAATTTTTTTCATATTGAAAACTTATAAAAAGATAAATAGAGTAATAAAAATTAAGATTACAATGCAACTTAAAATAGAGAGATAATATGATACGTACATTCATTTTTGCAAATATAAAATCTGCCAAATATAGATTTCAAAGGCTCTAGAAATGAAAATATTTTGAATTTTAAAACTGCCACAACGTTTCAAAACAGGTATTCATCAACAAATAATAGCAGGAAAACACTAGTTGACTTTCAAAAAAATTTGCATTTCGATAGGAGAAATATATATTGTGTGATTCTCTCTCTCTCTCTCTCTCTCTCTCTCTCTCCTTTCAATTCAAGACCATACATCTAACTGCTAGTTCGTCAGTCATATGTGCATCAAAATGAAGTCAGTCATTCTCAGACTTGCCCCATTAAGTAGTTTACATATTTATCGTAGATTTTGCCTTATTTTTGTAGGTTTCTTTTTTTTTCCCAAAAAAAAATGTGAAAGATAAGCACATTTTTTTGGGGAAAAGTAAACTTATATTAAGTTAGATAAAATTATTAATGTTTGTTTTAATGGCAAGTAAAAAAAAAAAAGAAATTCGACAAGAGTGTTTCACATAATGGAGACAATTCTTGACATGAAGCAGAAAAAGATAAGAGCATTTTTTACATTTGACTACATAGTAGTAATAATCCATTAGTTTTATAGAGAATGTAAATACCAATTTTGTTTTTTGTAAAGTATGCAATGTACAATTGCCTAAAAAGCATTTATTATTTGTTTGAAAAGTACTGATGGGGAAAATTAAATATTTTAACGAACCAGATCAATTTTATTCTAAATTTATTATAATCTAATAATAATTATGTGTTATATATATAATTAATAGTACATTTTATAAAACTAATGATCAAATATTAGATGGAGAATAATAATCAAATACTAGATGGAGAATAATAATATATTCATAAAGCTAGTCAAAAACCAAATTTATAAAATTAAATATTAGATGGAGAATAATACATTAAAAGTACCAAATGGAAAAAAAATACATTAAAAATACGAAATATAGTAAACAGTTGGAAAAATGTTCAATATGTATTTTAAAATTTCAAAGAAAATAGAAAATGGAATGAAGTACCAACATGGCCAGCTTCGTCAGGGGGTGTTGACCACATTGGCACAAATTATGGCTTTTCTGTACTGGCCCAAGACATAGTACATAGACATAGTTAAAGAAGCCAGTACACCCCAAAGCCACACCAAAAAGTTCAAACCAGAATAAAAGAAGTAAAAATTAATCTAAAATATATAAGCCAAAATCCAATGTTGCCAAAATACATTTAATTTTTAGTAAATTAAAATTAAATCCAGATCCAAATCTGCAAGAACCGCACCAAATACTAAATGTAAACCAAATAAATAAATACATAAATTTATCGACTAAGTGTAAGCACTATTGGCATTTCAAGTACCTGTGGTAATGTGTAACATTGAAAAGATCAATAATTTTTAATTGCTCGATGCTTAAAAAGCGTAACGAAATTATTTTCCTAAAATATATCCAAGTTCATTCAAGTATACAAAATTAATGAAAACTGATTATGAAAAGTCGCATCTATAAAAAAATGAGTTAAAAATTGAAAATTATCTATAAAAATTAAATATTTCGCACTTAGATTAGAATATTCTTCGTTTATTTTTTTAACGTTTTAATGCATATTGTACTTATATACTGATGTTTTATTTATGTAAATGCTGGTATTCTTGTACAATTTTTTACCTTAAAAAAAACATTTTGTTTGAAATTGTAGTATAAGTTATATGAAAGAATGACTAAGCTTTTTCCTTCATAGCTATATTGCTTAAAACTGGAATAAATATAATTTAAGTATCCGAGTTTATATAATTAATCAAATTTATAAAAAGCGATAAATTTATTGTAAAATATAATAGAAAATTTAAATGAAAATGTAGTTACAAATTTAAAAAATATATTAATAAATAATATAAAGCTTCATTAATATTCAAACATTAAAAGTTTTATAATTTATTTATTAAAATATATATTTTATGATATTTTAATAATCTAATATATATTCAAATTACCATTTCTCAATGCAAATGAAAAAAATGCTTGAATTTACATGAATTATATTTAAATATGATTTTAACTGTTTCAGTAATATGATTTTGATATAATAGAGTTAATTTTAAATAAAATTCTTTTTATAAAAAAGCTATGAAAATAGATTACAGAATTTTATTATATGAAAGTCAAATGCACAAAAAAAGTCATTTCATTTCAAATAGTTTAATTTTGTGAACTATATTTAAATATATTACATTTTTTTAAAAACTTTTTTACTATGATAAACCTTTTTTTCACTTTGTAGATACATTGTCTTTTTTCTTCCTGAAAATAAAAAACAGATGTTCTTAATATTAATATTTATAATAAATTAAAATGGATAACAATACTAAAATATTACATTTTTTTAATAAACTTTTTTTTGACAATGTAAGCACTAATCAATGCGTCCATTCTCAGTTTATATTAATTGCTGGAAAAAAATTTATAAACTAGCCTCTCTGAATTGATTATTATTCTAATTTAATATCCATTATCTTGTCACGAAAAGTAAATTGGAAATTTATATTTCAAATTTCAATTTTCCGTAGCAACAGTGTTTTTAACTTTCATCATTTCTCGCCATCAGTGTATTGAAAAAATTAGTTTATTTATAAATAAATATATAAATATACAGTTAAGAATTAAATTTATAATTACAATTAAATATGTAAATAAAAATTTAATTATTTGAAGAATAAAAAACTATCGAAAACTGATCAAAGTTCGGAAATGATCGCTTAGAATAATTTTAAATAACAGATTAAACAAAAAATTTTCTTAATTTAAAGATAATTTATCAAGTGATGCACAATTAATCAACAATGCATAATTTTTTCAAGATATCCATTTAAATGAATATAGAAGTAATGTTTTTTTTTATCAACATAATAATATAAAATAAAAATAATTATTTAAAATATTGTGAAATAGTTTTAAAAGTATTCTCTTTTATTAGTTTTAAGATTCCTTTAAAACCATTCACACACAACAATATTTTTTACAAAATATATTTACTTATCCTGAATTAATGTGTTGTTAAAATTTATTTCCTTAAAATTATACTGTCTGATTCAAGTCTGAATATAGAAATACTACTTATTCAATCAGTTTTCTTTAAGAAAATAATAATTTACAAGAAATTCAGACTACATAATCAATTTTATGACTTAAGTAATGTCTATTAATGTTGTTGGGGGCATAAAGATATATATTAAATAAGAGAATGAAGCTTTTCGCGCAATTCCAAGACGATGTAAAATTATTTACTAAAAATTCTGTCTTCATACACATTCTTCAGTAATATTTAAAAAAAATGTGTTTATAAGATACATAGATTTATTGCAATGAAAATTTTAATCCATTATTTAGGGACTATATACCAATTTAATTGTAAATGAAAATGTAAGTAACATCATGCTAATAAATATCATTTAAAAATAGAGAATGCAAGATTATATGTTTATTGTATGAAAACTACTTTACATTATTTTTATATTCAACAATATATTTAACGTTAATGTTAATAGGCTTAATAACAGCGAAAACATAACGTTATTCAAGTGGCTATTAGTATACGGTTACATAAGCCTTTGTTGGTGGCATAATTTAGATTATGTAATAAACTATAGAGGATGAATTTAGTTGATATAATTAGATTATGTCTTTCAGAATTTATTTATTAAAAATGGTTGATTAGAGTTATTTTTAAATTGTTTTATTTGGTGAAACGAAAAATATATATTGCAAAATTTTTGGAATTTTTATTATAAGAGTTATTTTAATTAAATATTTTGGTAACAGTTTTAAGGACGTAGCTACAAATAATGAGAGACATTCATCTATAAGCAGTAAAATTATGCGAATGTTACCTCAAATCTGAAACAAAATATATTATCTTTAATTAATTTTTTCATTAAAGATAATATAGTAATCATTTTTCATTATGATATTTTCTTAATGTTTTCTCATAGCAATTTAACATTAACATGAGGATGTTAGTAAAAAATAAGCAATGCAAATTTTGAGTATAAATTTAAAATTTTTCTTCTATTAAATAGTCTTGAGATTATCAACTAATATTAAGCATGCAATGCGACCAAAAAAATAAATAAGCAAAATTATTCGTGATCTTTTAGTTTTACTTCTAAGATTTCTTACTGAGGGAATAAAGAAAGCTTACACAGTTACAGATTACACAGTTAAGCTTGTTTACAACAAGCTTAGCTGTGTAATATCTGAAACTTTTACCTATTTTGTATAAGGACAATTTCTTTCAATATTATTTATTTGGTGCACTCAATTATATATAAGTATTAATATAAGAATTGGAAGATCTATAAAAAATTATATTTTACAGTTCTCATATATTGCTCAATATCTTCTCAGGTAAATATAACCGAAGTTTAAATTATCTCTCTAATTGGAATAAAGGTAGAGATATAGTTTTGAAAAATTAAAATTTATATATTTTTTACATTTAATGGACATTTTGAAAAAGGAATTTTGTCAGAATATATTTCTTAGAACAATTAAAAAATATGAATTCAATTCTACAGGTTTAAATTAAATTAAGGTAATGTAAAGTAAAATTGAGGTAACACTTGAAATGGAATTCAATATAGCATAAGTGACATGAATGATACGTTTGATTATAGACTTTACTATCAATGTTCATTTGATATATATCTTAAATGTAATTTAGTTCTGAATTTACAAAAAGGGCAGAGACATTATTGTAATTACAAATAAAATGAACCACAATTAACGCATAAAATCCTAATTGAAATTTTTTTTTCAAAAGACCATACTATAATATATCTGCTGTTACTTAATACTACACTTTATTAATATATGCACGAAGACCTTATTCGAAAATGTTTCTAACGACTGTTGCTCGTTGATAAAACAAAATAATATGATAAATGTCACAAATTTTCCATGCACTAATGCAGGATTATTACTTATGATAATGCAACCATAATCAATTATTTTATTGCAGGCAAATTCTGACCTCGTAAGAGCCAATCACGTTGTTAGGAAAATACATTCCTTTAATATTCTCCCATTCATCAAGCATGCTTGGACTTATTTATGCATGGACTTTTATAGCAGGAACACCGCTGTTCTCTCACGGCCCTATTGGTCCATAAAAGCGAAAGGCAAATCTTCTTTTTATTTTTGTATTTCCCTTTTTTGACGTTGGGGAAAACACGTCTATTATTTCTTGAATATTTTATGTATCCCCATACGGTAAGCAGTAGTTTTGTAAGCGCCGTTTTCCCATCGTTGACTTCTAGAATAATTATGCGGCACACTGATTCGTGATTTGAGGCGTATATTTACGTCGACAAGCCGAATTATCTCGGAAAACATTGATGAGCGGTGTTTATTTTCCATGGTTACCGCGAGTGTTTGGTCCAAAGCGGTCCTGTGTTTGGCTGAATGTCTTTTTTTTTTTCAGACATATATTTAACTAAAACAAATTTACTATGTTAAACGTGGGAAATTTTAGTATTATTTTGCATTCCTGCCTTAAATAATAAAATAGTTTATCTCTTTTCGAAAATATCATTTATTACACTGTCAGATATAATGAGTTATGAGACTCAAAAGATCTGATTCATTTTTTTTTTTAGATTTCTTTCTCATTTGTTGCTAAATTCTTCATTGTTATAATATTAACAATGCACTATTAATCATTATAAACATGAAGTTAAGTATTCTATACGAAGATTTTATTGAAGGAATGAGATACCGAGCTGGGAGAACGACATGAAACGTTGTTAGTTTCATGATCAAAATGAAACGAAATTATATGTGAGAGATTCACACTTTTAAAGTACTTTATTGAGATTAGACATTTTTTAAAGTTCTTTTTCCACGAGTATATAATGTACTAATATACATAATATGACATTATACGCAACAATAGAAAGTTAATTTTCAAATAACAACTCTTAAAGTCTCTTTATTTAAAATAATTTTAGTTATATAGTCAAAAATTTATAAACCCGAAGATTGTTCAAAATGTCAGTGCATGTCATTCTTTTCACTGAAATTGCTTGTAAATAACAGATGATCAACAAATGTATCATGGCCACTTCTTTCAATCATTTTGCGAATTTATTTTTGCTAATAGTTCAGTATTATAGCTGTATTTTTTTAATCATAATGCAAAAAAAAATTAAATTTTCATAACAGAATTGAACAACAGGAATTGGATGATGTGTTTTGCTTTCTGCAAACATATCCATTGAACTAAGTGTTTGTAAGTTTTTTTCGGTTTTTTCCTTTGTTACATATATCAATGTGTTCTTTCATACCTTTAAATTTTAACGGAATACATATAGTCTAAAATAAATGAAGTGATTAAAAATTCTACAAATAAGATCAATACAAAAGAACAAAATTCTCTTTTAAACAATCTTTTTACGGAAAAAAATGCATATAAAAATTTAACATCACGGAATGTAAAGTAATGAGTATAACTGAATTTTTTTTCCAAGTAAAATAAATGTAACAATTTCTTCATAAATGAAAAAATTATCTTCACATTTGAAAATTTCTTGTACATCATCAAAAATAACAAGATTTTAATAAAACTTCAATGGTTTTATACATTTTGTATTTATAGTTTTTTTTATAATTCAAGAATCTGTTAATTTGTAGAAATAATTAAAATAATGGAAATATATTTTCTTAAATAACTTCCTTAATTTTAATCCTTACATAGTGGCATTATATCGTCAGTAGTGTATATCAGCTGCCTTTAAATAATGAACTTAAATATAAATATGAATTTTTGTACATAGAGCTAAATATAAAACAGTTTTTTTTTGTTTGTGCTTATTTCATATTTTTTTCCACTGTTTCTTTTTAACAGCAAGACTAATCCTCCAATATGTTACCAAAGCAACAAATAGCGAGATAGAAGAGTTAATTTTTTATCACTTAAATTCTATAATTACAAACAGGAGCTCTTAATTCTTTGGGATACGTCCAGACAAGAAATAGAATTAGGGGAATCAATATATAACCAGAATTGAAAATATAAACTATACACTACGAAAAGCAGATTTGACGAATGGTTTCAAAGTGGGATTAAATCAAGCAGAATGAGTTCAGCTTCTATAAAAGCATTTGTGTGTGTATGAAAATGAAGCTTTTTTCATCTCACGTTAGTATATTCAAAATTTGATAGGATTTTACAGAAACCGCAATACCCTTTAGGATGTAAACGCACAGGATGTTATCCCGGATGTAATAAAATTTAATTACATTGTCAAATATTTTATTTTGTAATAAATACGATAGTTGTGAAAAAAACTGCACATGGTGAGAAAAATTATATATTTTACTTGTAATATTTAATATAATTTGAACTGATCCTCAGAAAAATTGGTTTGTGTGGTGGTATAGATATATGAAGGACTTCTCAGCTAAGAAGAGTTACTTAACCAGATCTCTTAACCACAAAGGGGATAGCAGTGTTTAATAGTTTTAGATGAGAGAAATACAATCTGAAACACTCCAAAATCATATCTCACCTCCTCTAAAACCTAGTTCTCTTACATTTGATTTATGCAATTATGTATGCTTTAATATGATGTACAATTATTAATATTTTTTATTTGATTTCAGAATCCCAAATGCAGAGCGATTCTGAAATCGAACCAAGAAATGCTTCAACTGGTGAAAGGTCAAAACAAAACGCCACTATTAATAAAATTAATAAAATTATTAATATAATCTATTCACTTAGTAATGATATGATCAATAATTTAGAATCTTCATACATCTTTACTAGATATCATTCCGAAGAAATTTTCCCATTTAATTTAGAAAAAAAAAGGAAAAAAGAGATTGTAGTGGCTTGCTTGGTTAGGAAGTTCGTTCTCACTATCGGAAAGTAGTGAGCTCGAATCCAGCTTAATCGAAAATCCATCATGTTCACAAACACAGGCTGCGACACGTTGAATGTATCCGGGTTGTAATATCTTTCAAATGAAATGATACCTCTAAGGTAGCACTAAAAGTATTTTTCTTGGTTCCTATTTCTAAATTAAGAAGATTCCCACCCGGCTACTTCTGCGTAATTGGTAGAACCTAACTCTAAGCTAGATACGGGAAAGTATTCTGTCTCTAAGAAAATACAAGAACATTTTTAAAATTTATAAATTATTAAAAATAATTACTTTAGAAAAGTGAGTGGTCATTATCACGATCCAAGCTAGGCAACCATTCACAACCCAGATATACAAGGAAATGACAAGGACAGGAGAGAGAGAAAGTACATTCATGTCCGAACTGGGATTCGAACCTAGGACCTCACCATCCACAGTCAGGCACGCTGACTACTAGACAGGGGGGGCGGTATATCTGATAGATATGCATGCAATAATCAGAAACACCAAATCCATCACTCTTTGTTCAACAGGGGCTTCAATTGGCTCAGTACCTCTTCCTCCATTACTAAGTATGGAATTCTACCACGAAGTTATGCTGAGTTCTAAACTTTTAAATGCTTCACTAGTATAAGACTATTAATATAGTAGGCATTGCTTAGGCCAATAATTGATCAAAATTCAACACTTTAATAAATTATGGGCCACTTAACCCAAATTTGTTTTTCAGATATTGGTATTTTTCAATAGTCAAAAATATTTTCAGGAGTATATTTTATTGTCAGAACCTTATTCCAACAAAAATACTTTAGTTAGTCTGATTTATAAAATTATTTTGTGATTGAATGCTAATTGATTGCGATTATGATCAAATTAAAAAATTTTTCATCAATAACAAATTTGTTTCTAGCCATCCTTAGTCTGTGAAAAGTGAAAATTCGAAGATTTTGTTTCCATCTCAATCAAGAATTTGCAGACTATTAGACAGTGAGCTATATATAAAATTATACAGAAATATCTTTGGAGGAGTTTTTGGTTATAGCCCTGAGAATTTTCAATAGTCCTGTAGTTCTATTAAAACGTAAAATTCAAACATAGACATACTTTCATCGGAAGATTCTTGAAAAAGAAATTTGCATCAGAAAAATTAATACTCATTTCCCTCACTAAACAGTGCTTTATACATTTTTAGAGACGTAATATATTTTTTGTGTTGGGTAATTAAAGAATACTTACTAAAAGAGATTAGAATGCTCTGTATTATTTTGTTGACCGTTTATTTCTTAAATAGCTTTAACGATTTTAATTCATAAAATGAGAAAGCACAACTTTTAATAAATGTTAGGTTTTAAAAATTTACAACAGATTGCCTAAATATAGATTTATGTAAATTGCAATATATAAATCTGAAATTGCACAATCCCAGAAAAATTCTAAGGACTCATAGTTTTTATTGAAACCCAAATATTTCAAGTTTAAGTAGTAGCTTATAATATTGAGAAATATATCTCTGAAATAAGTTTAAAATGAAAACTTACAGAGTTGCTGGTTATAGATGTTTGTGTAAGAATCGTAGTTTTTTGTTTTGATTTTTTGTGCAGAGTTATAGGTAAAGTAAGATTTTTGTGTAGGTAACTTTATTTTCTACGAAGCTATGGGCACATTTTTAGTCCGTGGTCTTACCATATGAAAAATATTACTTCTTGTAACTAAAATATAACTTTCTAATAATTCTAAGAGTAAAATCTGTACCCTTCGGTGCGTTACTTCTACCCATGCATATTTAAATCCCAAAAATTGTAGCTAAAACTGAAACAATAGAGTAGCGAATACACCAACTTTTAGAAGCGAGAGAAAAGTGCCTTTTCAATTTGTTTCACAAAAGCGACGGTGTAGTTGTGCTTTTTTGAGGATCGAAGCCACAATTGCAAATTGTAGGCGCAGTCTCCGATTTTTAAGTGCCAGTTTTGGAAGCAACTTGAAAAATTAATGGTTTTACATGCAGATGTCAATTCTTTGGCGTAGTGTTACAAGGTAGGGGGGAGGGGTGGAGGAAGGAAGAGCTTTAAGAGTACTCAGTTTTGCTTTGAAGTTTTCAGAAAAGGATTGTGAGAAAAAGGGAAGAATCTGAAATCATCACTTTTCCGATTCATGTTTCTCAAAGGGAAAGGGGGGATTTTTACAAGGCAGCGTCGTTCTTTTTCCCTTTCCCAGTTGCTCCATGACGCTTTTCCTACGTGCATTATATTTGTTGCTATTTCTCGCCCTGTAGGAGGCGTTTTTCGTAGCAAGATCCATGCATTTTGATGAATTCCTCCTATCCAATGCATTCTACTTGAATATTTGTGAATATTTGAGTCTGGAATTACTTCTCTTTGTAGTAGCCTTCGTTTTGAAGTTTTGTTTACATGTTCTGTTTTTATAGCTTTTCTCAAGCGTTGAGCCAATAATGTTTAAAATGTATTACAAATTCTAGAAGATATTTTAATGTAGAGTTTTAGATATCAATTATATATTTTTAAAAGTAAAAATACCTACACTTTTTTAGGAAGAATCATTCCAAATTCATTAGGCAACAAGAATATAATTAGGAAAATATAATTACGATTTAGATAAAAAAAATTGGGAGGGTTTACCTAAAATGGATTAATTGAAAAAAAGTTGATACTAAAAAAATATATAAAAATTTTGATAACTAACTTCACATTGATATGATGGTTTTCAAGGAAGGGAATAATAAATTGAATATTTCGTGTAGCTATTTTCCTATCATATTTTACGCAGTTGGTAATCATTGAACTTAAAAATATGAAACTTGATTTCATATGTAGTCAACAAGTAAAACGATTATTTAGTTGAAAATATTATGAAGCTTTAATTTCTAAATAAAGTAAAAATGCACTTTTCTTTGCACCTAAAATGTACCGTCTGGATTATAGGAAATACTTTTCAATTGCAAGGAGCAACTTGCATTCTTAGGAATTATAAGCAACATTTTTGATTCATTATTTTTTAGAAGAAATCTACACATCTTGAGATCTGTGTTGTTAATACTCACCATGAAAAAAAATTGCTGCTGAGCTCAGGAAGTAAGGAACTGTGCTTCATTCAAAGAAAAAAATTAAGAAATTTAACGAGCTTTTAGAACCTATGATTTACAAATCTACTTTTTATTATTTCAACAATATTAATTAAAAAATGTTTCATATTGGCGTACACAAGGTAATAGTCTTAAGATTAAAAAGAGATTGCTTACAAATATTGCAATTATTAATTTAGAATTCTGTTAGTTAATGGAATTTTTAAAAATTTATATAAATCGTCTTTACCTATTTAAACTAACCATAAAGTAGACGTTTTGTCATGTCTTTTTCATTTTGCTTTTCCTTCTTTTCTATTGTCCATGTCTTAAGGCTTGAATCAATGGAAAATTGCTTTTCAAACAGATGCTTTGCTCCTTATATAAGAAATCGTTTTACTAAAAGAATGAACTTCGACAATATTCTCAGACATTCGATGGTGAACTTCGCCTTGTTTGCTGCTTCTGGAAGAATGGGATTTAAATGCAGGCAGAAAATTCATGGATAATTCTGATTTGATGGAAGTTTGTATTCATATAATAAAATGACAATGAAATTTGAGGCTCGGTGCCCTGGTTGGTTGCGTTTGCTCTCTATATCGGAAAGTTGTGACTTCGAACCCGATCGAACCGAAGATCTGTTGTAGTTGCAATGTCCACCATGTGAAATGATACCTCTGGGGTAGAAGCCAAACCTAGGATCTTCTTCTTGGTCTCTGATTCTAAATTACGAAGACCCATCATTCATAGCAACGATGTTCTTTGTACGATGTCATTTCCGTTTCTTATAGTGCTAAAAAAGGTGGAATTTCCTTGCAGTAGCTGGGCATTAGAAATATTGTGAAATATTTGGTTGCTTGTTTTGCTCAGAAATCAAGTCTGTCGCAACAATCCATTAATCGAATGATAATTCAATAAAAATGAATACGATAACCGAAGCAGCTTAAAAGTTACAGGCGATTTCTCTTCGAATATTGAACTAAATGTAAATTGATGAATTCTTTCAGAGAACGTAAAAAAAATGTGAACTAACACAAGTTTCTCAAAGGTCAAATGTCTTAATCCGTATCACAATATTGTAGAATAGTGAGAAAATATAATAAATTATGTTTATAAAAAATACTTTATGCCATCTTGAGTCAGTATCATTTTTAAGCTGATTAAAAGAATTAAAATATGTATCGAAAAACATTTCCAAATTTTAAGATATATCAATTGTATTAAATTCAGTGGAATTCAAAATTGATAAGAATTTTTCTTCATAGACAAAACAAAATTATGTAATGAGCGTTATTAGAATGGAGCTCCCTATGCATCTAATTAATAATTTTGCCATAGAAAATGTCATTGCTGCTTCTGAAGTAATTGATTATTATAAACAAATCTTAGAAATCACATGACTTTTAGCTAGTTCATTGTAGATCAATTTTTCACATTCTCTGAAACAAAAAATATGTATTAAGAGAGTTAATATCTATCTAATTTTTTAATATTTATGACTTAATTATAAAATTTGTAACTAAGTTACAATAAATCATTTTCAGTAATTAAATTAGAATAAAAATTGTGAAACGGACAGAAATATTTAAACATCAGACTAGATATTAATTATGAAATTATCATTAAATAAAGACGTCTTTAAAGTAAAAATGAGAAGAATTTAACCTCGAATACTCTCTTCCTTTTTTGCTTCCATTTTTTAAATGATTCAACTCAAAAATTTGACGGAGGAATCTATTAAGCAAGTGTTTGACTGAGAATAATGGCTTATTGTTACGTATTCGCACTTGTCAAAAACTAACTCTTATAAAATTCCCTAACATTTTTTTTTTTTTGTAAAAAATAAAATTTATTTATTTTGCACACTTCTCGTACAATTTGGAAAAGTAGAATCAAAATTCTGAATGTTGAGGGACAGTCAGCTCCGGATTTAATTCTTAAATGTTAAATGAATGCATAGATATTTTTTATGGCAGTATATTCTTACAAGCATTTCAGATTGAAAATTAAATTGAGACATACTTTAATTCATTTTTTGACAATAAGCTAAATTTGCTGTTTTTCAAAAATATTTTATTTTAAATATATGTATATATAATTACAAATAAATATTAAAAATGATATTTCAAATAACAGGATCACTTATTTCAGATTATAGAAATTATAATGTTTTTATTTTTTTATATGATATATTAAAATGTACTTTATTCAGATGAGTATAGAACTAAAAAAAGAATGAAAAATATGCACGAACTTTGCTGAAAATGGTATTTTCTGACAATGTCTTTCTTTACCTAGTGTAAAATATGATAAAATCTTATTTTTCATTGCATGATAAAAGTTCGGAATATGTTACATATTGCACTTCTAACAGCCTAATTCTTCCGATCGAAATGGTTAAACATAACTAACAGTTTTGCAATTTTGTGTTGAGGTCGGAATTTTAACTGCTATCTGTCTTTCCACGTCACATCAGACCAAAATTTTGAAACTTGAAGAAATTTGCACACATATCTATATGTATCTATCTATCTACCTATATATATATATATTTAGACTGATGTTAACAATCGATAATTTTTGTGAAAATTTAATAGGTGGAAATCATTTTTATCCAGGCTAAAACCTGTAATTTGTAAATAACTCGTAAAGCTATGTGAAAGCATATTCAGTTTTTAATTGTTAACTTAAATAAAAAGAAAGATATTTTTGAAAATATAATGCAACTGTATATTGAATGATATGTAATCATAAGAAAACAAAAATAGTTAAACTGACATATATTAAATAAGTATATATAATATAAGACTGATATGATATACTGATATATATAATATAAGACGGTTTAGAGGTCTCCATCGTAAAATTTTTCAGTTATCTGATATCGTAAATGACATTTAAAAGTGTGCTTATTACCATTTATTAACCTTAGTAACTGAGCTGAAAGTCATTTGCTCATATTTTCCAGAAAAGTTCTAAAAAAATGTTCAATTAGTCACCCTTTTGGTGATAATGACGATGTATTTCGTATTTTCAATATAAAGTCATATCTATCCTGCACGCTATACATATTTTACGTTGGTTTTATTAAAGACTTGGAAAGGAATTTCTACCTCAGTGAAAACTTTTTCTCCAGAAACCAAACTTGGGCTCCTAGTAGCCTTGTGGTAAGACCATGATCTTTGAATAGAAAGTTCTGGATTGAAGTCCACATATATTATCAAACAATGAAAGAGGGATGTTTTGCTTTCTGCAAACAAGTAAAAACCTGAGAGTTTTCCGTGTTTCCCCACTGCACCGCACGAATATGACCCATCATGTATAAAAACTTCCACGAAAGCAAAATGACTTCAACGTTAAAGTACTTTTCGACATTCTCCGACAGTTACGTAGGCCACCAACTAGAAGATGTCAAACATGGATACTAAAATGACCGAGTGCAGTTTCATTTGACATTAATCCAGAAAATTTAATATCAGATTTGAATTGCTTTTCTTATAAACAGACTGTTTATTCGTTCACTGTTTACTAAATTTCCTCTTTTCGTTTCAAAATTGAAGAAATGTTTGATGAAATATTATATATACAGTAATCCCCCTATAACAAGGTATATTAGTTCTGATTTATAGGCAAACGCATTGTACGAGCATTTTCTAACCTCGCATAACGAGTGAAATGATTCACATTTAACGTTTCTCGTAAAAGGCAGTTTAAATCGAATATTAAGGAAAAACTATGTTATGTACGAAATGTGATGGTTTTATTAAAATCAAGTTAAGACTATTTTAGATAAAAAAAAAACTTATGTAACTAAAAAACAGTTAGTTTTAAATAAATCAAATAATACCAAACACAGTTTTATTACATGTTTATTCGCTGTCAGAGCTACCTGAAATAACGTTCCACAGACATCTTTTTTAGCACAATATCAGTAATATAATTTTATGAGAACACCATTGACACAATGTACTAACGTAAGCGAAATTAATTGTGAACTCTACAGATCATTGTAAATTTCGCAGTACATAAATATAACGAGGGGAATGAATGCGTTATATGGGAGAAAACAATGTTATACGAGGACATGAAATCGGGGAATATGAAAATGCGTTATAAGAGTATCATGTTACAGGGGGATTGCTGTAAATTGTTTTATGGTACCTCATCAATTTATGAAAACATAATCATTAAGTTGTTTTGTATATATGTAATAGTCACTTAATGCTGAGTTCAAATATGAATGCTTGTAGAAAGAGTCATTATAAACAATAATTGAGTATTTCTTAAATTATCATATAGTCACTGTCACTAAATCAATACACACTCTAAAATAGTTTTCTAATTTAAGCTCATTTTTCTTTGTACCCCTCTAGAAAATTAGGTACTTTCATTTTCCCAAAATCGTTAAGTTAAGTAGCTTTAAAAAGGAGGGAGGCCGAAAAAAAATGAACGAGAAGCTACTTGGCGAGATCAAGACTTTCATGCCAAAACTTAAAGTGGCGCAGTCATGTGCGTTTTGTAGGCGATTTCCTAAGTTAATCGCTAGGTAGCGTGCCCGCAGGAGATTTTGACGTTCTCCCGATTTAATTGAAATATGAATAAAATATGGCAACCGAAGTTACGGAAACACTGATTGCCGGCATTAATTGTGGAGTTGTAAAGAGAAAAGAGATTATAAAAAGCAAAAGAATTGTACTTCCAAATAGCCTTCTGCCGTCTTCACGCGGTGATGGCCCGAATGATGTTAACTGTCACGCCATCTCGCTGAAAGTTGTCGAGACTCTGTCCTGTAAACGTGTCGTAAAAAGTTAGAGTTAATTATTTTATACGACAGCCGTTAAGAAGTATAAATGATGATATTAAAGCTCTGGACATTTAGAAAATTCTCATCTTCTTTTCTCACTTAACCGAATTTTTAGACATTCTTTTATTGCTAGGTTAACTTCTTTCTGCTTCATTTCTGTAAGAAGGAGTTCTAGTTCTCACTAGTTATCTAATCAAAATTTGCATTAGGAAGAGCATAGAAACGAGCTCCTTCTCCTACTACACCCTACATTTTCTCAATTTTTTGTTTCTTTATAATGTATTTTAAGTTAAACTAACACGATTAATTTCTTAATAAATGTGTCATATTTGTTTTTTGTTTATCCTTTTAGTAATTTTTATTTACACATTAAGAAGCGACAATAGTTTATGTAGTTCGATTATATCAAAAAGATTGTTGTGTAGTTCTTTTAGTTCAAAAACGGGCTATGACGCCATCTACTGTTTAGAGTTTTAACACTAGAAGACTGTCATAGACCAATCAACGTATATTACATTATGATGAGCTACTCAAAATAAATCAACACGATTTAATATCTTAAGCAATATAAAATATTTGATTCCTTTTTATTTATATAACCCAATTCCTTTTATTATATGCCTTTTTTAATCAATATGATACTTTTTAATCACAAAAATAATACAATGATAATAATTATTGAATACTTTTCTAAAATAAATTATTGAATATTTATTACAAAAGTGTTATATATTATATATATTTTATAATATAAGTGTTATTACTTTTATATATATTTTACTTAAAATATAAAAGCACGCACTTTGTTATGTATTAAACCCTGTTGCATACAATTTATTTTGTGAAACTGTTTTAACTGCTTGGAACTTCTGTGAATAAATAATCCTTAGATTTTAATTGTCTGAAAAAGAATTTAAATAGAAAACTTAAAATTATTTTCTGTAAATTATACTCATTTTTTAAAAAAAATATTATTAAGACAAATATATCTTACTTATTTATGTGTCACTAATGCTTCATGTTATGCATATTGAGATATTCTGAAATGTTAATGGTTTATTCTCATGGGGGATTGCACCTTTGTTTGCGTTTACATGTTCACATAAAACCAATTTCTAAATCATGGCTTGATTTATATGTTGATTTTACGTTTGAAAACTAATGAAAATAAACCCTAAGAATGCTATTATTAATTAATCCATAATGAGAAGTAATTGGCGCTCATATTGAATTTAAATCGAAACATTCATGAAATATTAAAAAAATATATAAATAATTACGTAGTTCATATTTTCAATAATTAATATGATTTTTTAAGAAAGGCGCTTCCCAAGAAACTGTAAAATAAGTTATACTTGTTTTAAAATTGAAGAATAATATTCTAAAAACTGATTTCTCTCTCTCTCTCTCTTATCGATTTTATTTTGAAATGTACGTTATTTAACAGCATGGAAATATGATGTAACGATTTAAACATAATAGTAATTATCTATATATATATATATATATATATATATATATATATATATATATATATATATATATATATATATATATATATAGATATAATCAATGATTGTTTATTAATAATTGTTATTAAATCTTGCATATATTTACTCTGTAAATATAATATGTACGCTTGATGCTTTTTATTTTTAACTATGTGAGTAAATAATATTTTAATGAACTTTCGTTAGTGTAACTATTATTATTAATGTTACGTGCTGAAACACATAATTTCATTAACGCACTCAATATAAATTAAACTAGGTGGGTAATTAAATTTCCCTTAACTCAAACATTATTAAATGAGGGGACTCACATTCAACCGACCTCGAAAAATATCCCTTTACCAGGGCCATGCATCAAAAACGCTAATTAATAATTTCATCTACCGAAACCCCCGACGGGTTTTTAACATCAATCACTCCCTTTCCTCGGCGTGAAAATAAGACTCTCTATAAAGATTCCCCTCATTAATAATGTCGCACCGTTTGGACTTCGTGGTTAATTAAATTTCAGTACTTGCTGCACTCCCCCGTGTAGGGCTTTAAACATGTATATTTATGTATATCGTTTCATAAAAGACGGGAGAAAATTTTCCTTTTACGCGTCTCCCCCTCCCCCGCACCATTACAAGACCGCCGCGTTAAACGACACTTGAGACATATAAAGCAGCTTTATCATGGAAGAAATGGGAGCAGCGCTTGGGCTGGAAGTTTAAATTCCATTAAGGTGAAAATGCTTTTACCGCTCCGTAAATTCATTAGAGCGTTAGAAGAATTAATTAACGCGATTTTCCTCCCACCAACAGAATAGGGCGGTTGCTTTTGTATTAATTGCGGTGGCAAAATTTAATGATGCGTGCCGTTTTTCTTGCCTGTTTGCACAATGAGTCCGTTTTAAAACTTGCTTGCTGATGCCAGGGAAGCTTTGTTGTGGGCCCGTCGCCGGCGAAGGCTTTGTATTCCACGAGATGGCTTCGCTAATTTCCACAGTTTCACTGGGAAGGCCGACTCCTGGATTCTCCCGTTTTTGCATTCCTGTAATGAAGAGATGGCTCGTTTTGCTGAACTCGAAGAAGTCTACGTGAGACGACAGAAGCTAATTCCTAGGTAACACTTGCTTCAAAGGAATTGACACTAACTGCATTGTTGTCCAATTAGTTTGTATTTTGGGAAAAGAATATGAAATATTTAAATTCTGAAGAAAGTTATCGCTCAAAAATATTTTTGGTTATGATATTTTTGACGCCAAAAGATTTTTTAAGATGTTGTTAAAGACCTAATGAATTTAAATATTATTTAGAAATGAGATTTCAGACTAAAGTATATGATGCCAGAAGATATTAGGCTCAAAAAAGAAGATATTAAGCACCCATTATTATTTACTTGTAGATATTCCCAAACTGGGAACATAAGGATGAAATATATATTTTTTATTTATTACATTAGTTTGGAATTTTTAATTCTTGTAAAGAGGAAAATCCTCACATTGGTGAATAAATCACTGCTCTTTATTGAAAATGTCATCCCCACCTAAGAAATATTCTCAAATATTACCGATTTTTTCTGTTTCTTGTTGTTGCCAAAAATATAATTTTATCAGTAACATGTGCCGCATATAATAACATTATAAAATAAATTTACATATTTTACTTTTGAATAAAAACATCTTGATTATTTAAAACAAAGCTTGGCATTAATAGAATTAAGTCAATAAATTGAGCACTAAAGTTTGCTATTATGATTGCTTATCAAAATTATTTATTAAATTTTGACACGTAAGGTTCAGATACCAAATAGTGGACTTTAAAAATTCCCAGTGCAAATATTAAATAAACAAATTTAATTACATAGGCTTTTCGAGATATATATTCATAAAAAATGGTTATTTTTAAAATTATGTTTACTGCTTAAAATGAAGTCCATACTAGAAAAACAAATTTTAAAGCTGTGGAGTTATCTTGAAATTAATGTTTTCGGAACAACTTCTAGATTAATGATATGATAATACAGAGAGATTAGCTTAATAGCTAGACTTGTAAATCAATTGCACATGTCTTTCTTTCATGACGAGTTTTTCATGTATAGTGGAGTGCATTCTCACGTAGTAAATATGAAAAAATTCAGTTACTCTTAAAATACATCCACATAGTAAACTCACATGGAAAACTGTCCAAATACTATTCATAATAAAGTAAAATCACTTTAACATCAAGCAAAATCTTTACCATCCGCCATGAAAGCTACAATTGTCCATTGGGGAACAGGAGAGACATGTAAGGCTATCACTGAAATTCAATGTATAGATTACATTTCATGGAAAATATAATTATAAGTATCCTTTTTTGTTATAATACACAATTTTCTCAATTTTTGGCTTAAAACATTTTGACTATATAAAAATTTAGTTTACCATAATTAACGCATTTACTCTAACTGGTAAAAATTTCCATTTAAAAGTAATATCTTAAATATATTATCAAAACATGTTTAATGGATATTTGTGTCTTGAAAATTCTAAGAATTATGCTTTTACCTTTAAAAAATGACTTCACCGTATGCACAGTCTACAACTTTTAGGATTTTGAATACATGATATATTTCGGTAAAAAGTGCACAGTACTGAATTTTTATTTTATAAAAATTTTCTGTATTCACAGCTAAACATCCCAAATAAACGATTCTTCGTAAAAACATAAAAAAGTATGCAATTTTAAACATTGTATGATGCATGATGTATTGTAAATATATTATCATTTTAATTAAAATTGATTTATGTATTCTGCCAGTTCGATTTATTCAGATTTGGTGTTCTTCTGTAATGTCTTTAGGAACACGAGGGTTATTTTGACCATGTCTATAATTTCAAAGGGATTCCAAGATACTACAGGTGTTTTTAGGTTCGCCGTGGTCTTGTGGTCACTCTTCGGAATAGAAGGTCCTGGGCTATTTCACTGTCACTTGTTGAACGAGTGATGGATGTTGCGCTCCTACCTTCTGCAAACACGGCTGTCGACATGCGTACTTGAGGACTTTCCAGGCTTTCTCTCTTGCGAGACATGAATATGGCCAACTATGTATGAAAATTCCTCCAGGAATGCAATGTCTGCAGTTGGTACTAAAATGCCTTACAACGTCTCTCGGCCGTTGAATTACCCTCAAAGCAATGACATAACAGCCTTGTCCAAGGTGATACTCAAATCCACGAACTCCGGAAACATGAAAGGCTCGTTCAGATTAGTTTAAATTTTTTGTTATATAGACTTTAAAATCATCAAAAATTCACATTGTTTACATTTAAAATAAATATAAAATAATTTGTGTTATTATAATTATTCTAAAAATAATGCTAATGGAAGAATATTTGGCATTGTTTTCTTTGAATAAATTAGTGTAAACTTAATTAATAAATAAATTGAGAAAATTTTTAAGATTTGGTTAATATGATGTTGAAATAATATATTTAGTTAGCAAAAATATGAGAGTTAATTTACTAACTTTTTGTGTTAAGATTATCGTATTTTTCAGCAAATCCATGTATTCAATGTAATAAAATAATTTTAAGAGAATTCCTTTCGTGGGAACTACTTCATAAGCTCGAATCATCTTTAGGTAAAAGAAAACAACATAATCTGTTTTTTTTTTTTAAAAAATAAAATATAGTAAGATTTAGATTTAGAAATCCAACGTATAGCACTAAAGAATTAATTTATGCAATTCTATTCATATAAAATGCAAAATATTTAGGTTCCAAATATTGTTCACTAAATTAAACTGTATTTTAAGTCATTATTTGAAATTATAAATTGAGCAAAGATATTAAATATTTATGCATAAACATGTAAAAAATATAATGATGTAAACGGTTAACAAATAGGAAAATTATAATAATATAAATAATCATATATAATTAAAATAGTATATATTTTTAAATACATAAGTTTTCATATTTCCATCGAAATTATAACTATGTTTAAATATCATTTTTAGAAAGTTATGATAAATAACCATACAACACCTTAGTATACATTGAATTTATTATTAAAAATATATTTTTGAGTTCATTGAAATTAAGAAATTATATAAAATTATAGATTAATTAAAAATTGTTACAATTCCAAATTTTATTTTATTACAATAAGTAACTAAAATTGAAATACTTGAAACTTATTTTTTTAATTGTTGAAAACATGAACTATACATGCAGACAATTAAATGAGAGAAAAGCATCCTGTTTAAATGAATTCAAGATTAGATGCAATAGCAATAATATACATTATTTTGATAGCACGATGAAAAAAAGTATCAACATTACTTAAAGTGGGTATTTTTCATTATGTTAATTTGTGGTATAAATTTATAGTTATCCAATAATTGAATATAATTAATAGTTCATGGCATCCCCACAGAAGTTAGAAAGTGAGACTACAATTTACCACAACCAATTAATATGATTATTTACTGTATTAATAATTTTTATTCAGTTTGAAGAATATTTTGCGATATTGACAATGACTAGAATTGACAATATATTACTATACAAAGAAGTAAAATTGAAAAGATAATGGTAATGATGTGATAAGTATGTTTAAATGATAATATGATAATGATGAAACGATAATGTTGTAAATTACCAATTACACGAGGTAATAGTTTGACACTTGTAAATTACCACCCAGTTTTCCATAGAAATGAAGTATGTGATAAAATCTCCTGATTCTTCTCTGTTTCTGCATGTTTTTAATCACGTTATGAGAATTTCATAAAACAGGAAAGCAATATTATTTCTTTTCTATTATATTATGTTACAGATAAATTAATAAATATCATTTAAATTTTAAAAATCATTTAAAATTGGAGAAAATGTTATTGTAATTAAATTTTTATATATTTTCCAGTTTGGAATAATATTAACCTATAAATAATTAATTATGAAAAGAACATTATTGAGGAATTTTTCGTTTAGGAAAAAATCATACCTTACAACAGCATTTTTAAAACCATATATATAGAATATTTATATATATATATATATATATATATATATATATATATATATATATATATATATATATATATATATATATATATATATATAGAATTTTTTGGAAGAGAATTATTTGAACTTTAAATTAATAATATTAATTTATAATCTAACAATGTTTAGAAATAAACTAATACTAAATATATATAGTATTTACTGCATATACATATTGCTTAAAATTACATCAGTTTCAAAATCTAATGCATTTTTAATTCTTTATAAATATATATATATTGTATTTGTGAAAAAATAATATTTTATAAGTTTAAAAATGTCTATTGCAAAGCTGTATTTTTATAAATCTGCTTTACAAATGAAAGGGTAAATTTAAAAATAATACTAGTTAATTTACCCTTTAAAAAAAGATAAATGAACAAATTTGAGAAAAATTCTGACTCAATTTTATTTATAAAAATATGTGGTATAATTAAATATGAACTATATATTTGAGTTAATGGAAAGAAAATTAACTATTTTCAATAAAAAAAATATCTACAGCATAAGGTTATATCACAAAAATATTATGCAGTAAATGTTTTCTCCGAGGCATCTTTAGGTCCAAATAAGTTCTTCAACTGGAGTTGACGATTCTTGCAATCAGTGTCTGTTTATGAGACAGAAAGCACACATTTCTTCCAAAATCAATCGGGCAGTCCATCTGCTTACAAAAATCTCTTTCTCTTGGATGAGAAACTCAATTGGGCGTGAGGATGCGAGCGAGCTGAAGACGTCACCCCCTGTTGAAGAAGAGCTCTCCTAATAACTCGTCATCATGATCGAAAACATGAGTTTGAATTAGGAGAAGGTGGGGGTGGACATGAAATTAATTGGCGTGAGTCCGTAAAGAGGGGCTAGTGATAGGAATGCAGTCAATCGTGATATCAATGAGAAAGTGTTCGAGATACATGGCGGTGGAGAGAGGGGTAGGGCTGCGAAATGGGCTTAAGTTGATTGTCGGGGGGATACTCGGAGAGAGGGGCCTTCCCCTCTCTGCAAGTGGCGTAATTTATGATACTGTATTTTTTAATAAAAACAAAAATATAATTTATTAAATTATAAGATGATTGTGAAAGAGCTACAACGATACAAGACAATATCAGTAGATCAGTAAATTTCCCTTACAAAGCCAGAAAATAATTGATTTGATTAATTTTGCTTGTGAATCGTTCCTTTAAAAATGAACGTTAACTAAAGGAATAATATTCCCTTCTTAATGTGATATGAAGGATTAAAAATCTTCTTTTAATACCACTCGGAATTTTGAAAAAAAAAATGGGTATAAATTCAGATTTGACAATGGGTAAAATTTACTATATCCAAAAATAATTTCCATGCTGTTTTTATTAAAGTACTATTTAGTAAGAAAATACAAAAGTAAAGTGACAAAATATGAATACTTCTACGATTTTCTTTTCCTTATAATCCACAAAGAAATATATCCTCGTTGAAAAAATAGAGTCGTGGTAAATGAAAAGTGGATAAATGAAATGATAAACAGACAAACAAATTACAATTCAGAGTAAAGAAAAAATAGTGAACACACAACAAAAAAGTTCTTCTCAATAATTGAAAAGCTATTTCTAATAGCTACACCGGTTTATGTAAGGAGTATAAAGTGTATTAAATTATGATCAATGATTCTCTGTGATTTTATTTCATCATAAATATTGTTGCTGATCTGTGAATTCGTAAGATTTCTAGTAGACTGAAATTATATTTTCAACATTACCTATACATGCTTCCCTACCATAAAATCTGTTGACTTAGTGAAGGTCATGAAAGGACATTATATCCTTTTAAGAATTTTAGGGAGAACTATGCAGTATGGACTAAAGTTATCTTGTAGATAAATGGCACCTATTAGCTTAATGACATGAATTGTACCTGATTGTTGTCAACATTCCCGCAAGCTGTTAGAGTATTATGCCTTAGTATGATGTTCAGTAATAAATGTTAAATTAGTCCTCTTATATTTCACACATCGTAATTGCATATGATTGTCATCAGCACAAAAGGAAAAGGCAAGATTCGTGACTGATTATCAACTTCCTCTAATCAGATTGTTTAACGTTCCAGACAGCATCATATATCCAGATACTGCCTATGTTCAGGAGTTAGAGACAGTTCTCTTAATGGATGTCAAAATGGATTAGATACAGTCGTCTTAACATATACCAGAAATGATTAGAGCAAGTGCCTTGATAGATATCAAGTATAAGTCCAGGGTTCTCAATCGATCTGTTTATGGTATGTCATTGGATCCATATTGACTGTTAAATGATATCGCATTGATGATAATGGCAGAGTTGGAGCACATGATTGATGTTTAGACTACTCCATCTTCTCTTACGTCTCAGGTCCGAGAACCTTCTCAATCTGTGCTACTCGATTTTAATTTACACGATCCAATGTTAAGAAATTGTGCAACAACTATATCATTTTAACCAATATGTTAGAAAATACATTTTTCTTTTTTACCAACTGCTAGTCTGAGATTTAAGATGCCATCCTTTTTTACGTCGAATACTGTTCGCAGTGGCGTTAATTATTTTTTAGATTTAAGCAACTTTCGATAAAATTCTTACAACAAAAATGGTGAACCACTTCTTACTATTCACGAATTCCAGAATTAACAAATGTCTTAAAGGCTTTGTGTCGCACAAATTAAATATGTGTAGCAGAAGTACCCATTAGTTGTGGTTCAAAGTGTTTGCAGTTATTTACATCTAATTTCATAAGTTCAACTCAAATAAATTTCATAGCTCTAACATAACTATTTTGTTATTATTGCACCAATTCATTTAAATAGATGGAATTTTAATCAAAAAAGAAAATTGATTCAAATGATTAGTATTTTTCCTCCACTTTATTCTGTAGAATTTTTATAAAGAAGTTTTATTATTATAAAACAGTCATGTTGAAATTAAAGCAGTAATATTACTAATTATGTAAATAAGTTATTAAAACAGATTGTCAAAATTTAAATGTATAAAAAATATCTTTATTGAAACTTTGGCTCATTTTACAGGATCATTGTTTTATCTAATATAATTAATTTAACTAATGATTATTTTAAGAGAATTTTAAAACAAATTTTTACATTAATTTTGCGATAGATGAAAAAAGCAAAAGTAGCAGTTATTTAAGCTATTCTAAAATTATATAATATATGGTATATAAAATAAGCATCATATTTGCTTATTCAAGAAAAAAAATGACTGCTTAACGTTTTGCAAAGACATAATATAACATTGTTTGAATAATTATCTTCCCCTAAAATGGGGAAAATCGTTTAACATGTTAAAACATTGCTTTCTTTATTTAATTCGTAAAACTTGATTATTGAGTAATTTATGATGAACGATAGCAATTGTATGTATTAAGATACAATTACAAACAAACCACAAAGTCAGTTATACTGATAAACAATTCGTGTAAGTATCTATAATCATTTCTGAAAGACATCACTTGTAACTCATATCTTAAAACGCTTTCATCGTACTTATAGCAGTCAAAGAAATGTTCAATTCATAAATCTTTTCATATCATTTGCAAAATTTTTTGTAACTGCTTAATAAGAATTTTAGCACCAGAAATTTATATAAACAGCATTAATTTGTGTATCAAATGAATATTAAAAAGAAAATGTACATTAAATTTTTGTAATTTATTCACACATTTTCATTAACTCAAAAAAAGTATGTATATTTATAGCAATAACTGCTAATTATGTGCAAATTTGCTTAATCCTTATAAAGATGATTTTATGAAACATATTTTCCAATTACTCCATTATTTTTGTCAATGATTCTATGTACTAAATGGGTTGATTTTCTCATACAAAATATCAAAAATAATTATTGAATACATCGTAAAATTGCTTTTTATCCTCCTTAAATAAAACTCCTTTTCAAAAGCAATAAGATTTTTACAGTTATTACGCTTTTGAAATTGATGCAAAATTTTAAAGAAATTTTTAAAATCGAATAATTTGTTAAAATTAAAATAAAGTGGATTTTTTTACATCAACAGTAGATACATAGTACGTGGTCCACATATTCATATTTTCTTTGTTATGTTTGAACCTGTAAAGGGTAAAGGATTTTTTTTATTTAATTTCATTTGAGTTAGCTTATATTTCGATATTTGTGCAGAAAAGTATATCCAACAATAATACAAAAAAGTATTCAGTTTTAATGTAACTTGTAATACATTATGAGACATACGTTTATAGCTTTCGTTTATGGAAATCTAAAATCTAAACATCAAAGCTATTTTAAATGATACTTTTATAGTAATTTGTATCATAAAACGATTAAATATTTTCTAGGAATATATTTTTGTTATCTGTGATTTTATAACTTCAGCTGCTTTTATGTTTCGAAATAAATATTTACGTAATACTTATGAAAACAAATACTATACGTTTTGTAATAATATTAATTTGACTGTAAAATATATCAAAGTGAAAGAGAGACGTATTAGTACAGTTGCATTCCATTGCATTTGATTACAATAGCTTTTAGATGGTATTTTATTTAATCGGTAAATTAACTTTTCTGGTTGTTATTATTTATATTTTATTATCATAAATTATTATATATAACAATTTATTGTTATACCTAACAATATTTTTATATAGAACAATTTATGCTGATAATAACACAGCTATGAATAAGAGACATAAATAACTATAATAATATAAATGTATGTAAATGACATTTTCCAGCAAAATAGAAAATATTTCATTGATAGAATTTAGATTTACAAAACATAAAGAACATTATGTTTCTAAATATTTTAATTTTATGTTCGTTGATTTATACTCTATAAATTAAGAAATATAAAATTATTTATAATGCTTAATTTATACCTTTATAAATTATGTAATTTGATTTCTTAAATTTTATGTATATTAGTATATTTTATAAAGAATCATTTAAATATTTACCCTCTTGAAACTTAGCATTAAAAAATATAATATAGATTAGCACTAAAACTTAAAAATGTAAATTCAAGAAAGCAATTTTTTTAGAAGAGTAAAATGTAAGAACATTAACTTAATTCTACTAAAGAAATGATTAAAAAAAGGTTTAAATCAAAATTTTGCTAATATGTTACCAAAAAAGAGCGTAATTTGTATCAAGTACTTGTGTATCCCAGAAGTTTTTAAGTTATTACTATGATAATTTAAAAGAAATTTGGCAAACACTAAGTGTTTTGCATAACTATCAAAAAAATGTTGCCACAAGTCTTTTTTTAAGTAATACGCAATTAGGGATTTAAGTATCTTTCAAATTAAGAACAGAATTTTTCAAGATAAATTTATAATTTTTAAAAGTAACATAAAAGGAAAAATTTATCAAATAATTGCTGAAAATTGATGAGGATATTACTAAAAAAAAATAAATGCTTCCCTTATACCACACTTCATTACATATTAAGTACATTGAATATAAATGTAGAAACCAAAGTAAATTTCGCATTAATAACATTTATAAATATCCGATATAATGTATGCATTCATTTTCATAAACATGTTTTATTATATTACAAACTTGTTGCAATGGTGTTGACGAGAGAAACAAAATATTGTGTGTGGCTCATAAAAATTACAGCTCAAATAGATGTCAAGACTAAAAGTTTTGAAGAACTGACTCCAAACCCATAAGTAGAATGTGTTTCAAAATGTCCTATAATTAAATATAACACCTCTAGTCTAATAAATTTGCTTAAGTTAGAATTAATCATCACAATATTTCATGCAGAATCCTAATAAATCTTAGTAAAAAATAATATAAATATTTAAATTTCTTAAAATGTTGTTGAATTATAATAGTAAACTCTTAATTTTTCTTTTAATCATATTCACTTAAAACATTAGCACTCACGTTTTTTCTAATTAAAATGTTTCGCCTTTTTTATCAGGACATTATAAAATACTGTTGAGAATTTTATTCAATATAATATATTAGACGCGATTGAGAGAATATCATTAAATTGCCACACACAGCACGAGCTGAGAAAAATAGATTGCTTATATACTGTAGCAAATAACAAGGAAATTTTTTTCCCTTAAAATAAATTATCTTAAAGATTATTTCGTCAAAAACTTTAAGCAAATAATTCTGTTATCATATTTCACATCAAGTATTGGAATTTACAATTTTACTGTAACTTTTTTACGAAATGCCGTCATTTTTTCCTTTAAAAAGTGTTATTTATTCTTTACAAGTTTTTCTATGAAAATTCCTGTCTATTGCTGTTCTTGTGCTAAGTTAGTTTATGATAATGCGTTTCCTGCTACCTATTTTAAACAAAAGTTGTTTAATGTACCTTAATCACATCATAATTACGAACCATGGCCAAGCAGCAAAATCAGCTTCAGAACTGGCACCTCCCTTTTTATGCTACTCTAAAGTGCAGAAACTTTAAGAACCTACAGAGCGCTTGATGCGCCCTCTCAGTACGACAATCTTCAACTAGGTATTCGCAACCGTAATCAGCAAGACACTAAAAGTGATACCTTCTCCACTTACTATGACACCACAATCAAAGACTATATAGCATGACTCTTTAATATTGCTAATCCTGTGACATCAAATTTCCGATTTTATTTCTTATGGTTGAAATCATTAACCACAGCAACAATCTCATAGTTTTAAACCACGTTTAAAGGACGAGACTTGAATGAGTAATCTTCTCTCCAAACTGCACTAAGAAAGGATATTGTAAATATTTCGTAGGTTCACTCATTACGATACCTTCTACTGAATTAAGTATCGAGTTCACTATCTTCTGTATAGGATAACAACGTCGTTATAACCATCAGGAAACCATAGTTCTCATCAGTAGTTTAGTTGGACTTCTCTAAATACAATGTTTACTTCGGTGATAACATTAGATATACGGTATCTTATTTGATATTGGCAAGTCTTGAGTAATAAATGATGGATGTTGAACCTCTGTTTCATATAGTAACTTATATTAAAGTATGTACTTAAGAGTTTTCAGAATTTATAAAGTGCTCATTATTAATTGCGTAAAAGTAAAAAAAGAGGGATGACGTTAAAAATGTTACCAATTCCTCATCTTCTGTTCTTACATTATCAACAATGCAATATTAAAGCAAACAAGTTTTCTTAAAAAATGTACTATTTTATTCTAAATTTCATTTTATTTTATTTAATGAGCAAAAATTTTATATAAGAAGGGAAAATAGCTTTCACTCGTCAAAAATATTAATATAATATTATTTTTTATAAATAATTTTTTAAAAAAAATTTATATTATGAATTATATATATATTATTAATGAAAATTAATTTCAGGGATTAAATGTTATTTTAGTCAACTTATGATCACTAATATTTTTAACCTAAGCAATTTATTTCTGTAGCAACCAGATCTCAAATTACCCAAAACAAAATGGTCCGAATAATGTTCATTGCATGTAAATTTATTAAAGTACTTCAAGAACCAAATGTCATTAGTTCATTTTTCATTTGAATTTCTATTTCATTTTCCTTTGATAGAGGGAAGTTTAACTTTTCTGCTAAATTTCATTTCCCTAATTAATTCAATTTTTTAACGAGCTTCTAATATTTTTTTGCTATTTACCAATCGATCATTTAATTCTTTCATTGTAAATAAATATATGATGCCATTTATATGCTAACTTACATTGAAGAAGTTAAGATTATATCAGACAATGTTCTACTCAAAATTCAAATATGTTACTTTTGCCAAAGTAATTTGATAAATTATTGTTGTTTCATAATCTATCAATAAAAAAATATAAATATTATAATTCAAGTTATCGGCGATATTTAACATAAATAAATTTTAAGCACTAACATAATATGCATGAATTTCCAATTTTTTCCCTAACTTTTACAATTCTTAATAGCCTTTTCTGAAATATTTCTGATTTGTTTTGCTCAGAAGTTAATTTATTTGAGAAAAAGTATTCGATTTTAATATTTTGATCATCAAAGTTTTATTATGCAGGTTTCATATAAAAAATACACTTTTCTATTATTTCTAAGCTTGAAGGTTAAAATGATTCTAAGAAGTTCTTTGCATTACTGACTCGTGTGATTTTGTGGGCATCCCCCGATAAAAACATCCGAGGGAGGATGGAGCTGTGAGCAGAAGGGTTCTCGCTTCCACCAAATTAGGCCCGTTTCAGACAATAGATGCATAATGGGCTACCGCATAGTTGTGATTTCCAGCCATTATGATTGTCCCTCCTCCCTCCAATCCGGCAACGGCGAAACGAAGTTATCTCGCGTCTGTCCGGCAAAGCGTGTACATTTAGCCCTCCTCCTGATCCCATTACATCCTGGAATCCTGTATCAAAATCGAATTTCCGAGCGAAGAAGGCTTCAGGTATTTGACACCCATTCAACCCCGTATACAGTGTATAGATTGTCTCATTCTTTTCACAAGTCTTTACTGGATCAAAATCGAGATAATGGCCAATAAGAGCAAGTTTTCTTTCCAGTTTGATCCACGAAAAGTTTTCTTTCGAGAAAAAAACTTATTTTGGCTTTTTGCAAGTATAATGATAATCCTAAGCTTTGGGAGCCTTTCTTATATTATTTGTAATACAATATCTTCTGTGAATTCTCTATTAATTTAAGCGAAAAATAAAAACTCGCCTTTTTTATGAAAAATAAATAAGTACATAGAATTTTTATACAATATTATAGAATTGTTGAGTTACTTAATTTTTATAGAATAATCTTCGAATAAGCACATTGTTAAATATTTGAAATACATGGCAATAAAATTGAGATAACAAATTTGTGTGACTTGAGAATTTTCAATGAAAATACTTCTTCAACACACATTTTTGAATGGATAAAATAAGTTAATCTAAAACTTTATTGAAATTTATAAGGCAATTTTAAAACTTTGTTGAAATTTATAAAACTGAATTTTTTTTAACTAAAACAAGAACTAAAAAATGATAATCTATTTTATGTGTTTCTGCTGTTGTGATGATAAAAAGAACGGTAAATAATCCCTTTGCACCGTCAAAAGATCTAAATTATAGCATTTTTTCTGTTATAGTTATAATTTTGTTGCGCAATAATGCTATTTCTAAAGTTTTGACAGTGTATTTGACACCATTCATTAACCATAGCCAAAAAAAATTATGTAAACTTGCGTTCATTTCAACTGTTTCTAAATATAGGGAAAAAATTTTAATAATAAAATTTTAAATAATATCTCAACAATTAAATAGTTTTGACTAGACACAGTTTATTGTGTTCTCATACATAAAATGTTCATCATTTACTACATTTATATTTACATCATTTAAAATTCTAATAATTGAAGATTTCACCAGAAAAAATCACCTTTGAATTCATAAACATGTTGATATTTATGTTAGTAAAATATATAATTCATTAAAAATGTACATTTCTTATTGCATAAACTAAAAATATAAAATTCCAGTCAAATTTAATTAATATAAAAGCATATTTATAACATATAATTGAAAAATATGACCAATAACCATCTACATTTGTGCTTTAAAGTATTGTTTTGATACCGATTGAAGGATCGTTTTGATTATTATTCTATATTAACTTTTAAAAATATAAATATTTCTATATATTAACTATATGTATTCGAATCTTATATTTCTTAAATAAGATCTGACATCCAAAATACTTAATAATTGTGGATTTTATCTTAATAAGAATCTTCTGATATTTTTGGCTTGGGAGATAATATTTTAATTCAAAATTTCAAAACAGATCACTAGCATCAAGTTTTTTAAATTATATTTTTTATCAATGTGACGAAGTTTTAAGTAATGTAGTTTACAATGAGCAGAGAGAAAGAGAGCAAAATCTTTTAATTTAATGAAAATTCAGAGCAGCTTTGTATGGGAACCTTGTATGCCATAAAATATATAAATAATAAATCTATTAATTTAAGGCAACTATATTTTCCAAAAGTTCTCAATGTTTAAAAAAATTTAACTTTTAGTTGTCCTTTATTTTTTACTTTAATGTAATATAAATAGTATCATAATATTATATGTACACAATAAATATTATATACCATAATAGATATCTTAACAAATCATAATAAATAGTAATATTTTTCTAAGAAAATAAATATTTCATTGATGAAATGAAGAGGATGTTTGTTTAAGGCATTTTAAAATATTCTCGCTTGTCAGCAAGTCCCAATCATGTCTAATTAATAAATTCAAATGGAATAATTTTTAAACCAAGTCCTCTAATTAGTTTTCATCATTTTAACCACTATTAAGCTCAAGAAATTGTTTAACATATTATTACTCTTTTATGAAAGGTTATGACGATTGCAAGGTTTCAAAAGATATTAGAATCTTGAAAAACAGACTCAGATTTATTGAAAATTGGTTATTCGAGTTACGAATTTAATTCATCGCTTTTTATACCCTTTATTGCATCGTTTATTCGATTATTAGATTTGTAAATTCATTCGATATTTAAACTTTAGCCAATGTTAGAAACAACTGAGGTTTTGCTTAAGACATTTTTAAAGCGAAAAAATAATTAAATGAGTAATAAGTTAAAGTAAATATTTGTCTTATAATTTCCTATTAAGTTATAAAGAAGGGTTTCAATATTGTAGAACGATAACTTTTAACAAAGCTAAAAAGTTAAGGTATAAATTTGCAGCTATACTCAAGCACAGATATTTACATACACAACTTACAAATGCACATTCTGAATTATATTTTTAAATACTGCATACCATCAATTTAAATTATCTGTTTTATTACATTCCATATGAATTAAGTGACATTTTATTGGTAAATGAATTTCATTGTTATACTATTGTATTTCTTACGAGAAAAAGTATTATTCCTTTTTTAAAATTGTAAAAAAACATGTAGGTGAACAGCATTTATTTTTGTTAATTTATTCTTTGATAAGTGTTTTGACAAGAGAAAAAAGAAATGGAGAAATATTGCTTTAAGCAGTTAAATCCACTGATAGCACCAAGCATGCTTGCATTTGGGAATATCTCAGAAAATGACGCAACACCCTATTCAACCCACACCTTCTCATGTCAAAAATTGAAGAGAGTAGTTTTTTAATAAAATTATTTCTAATATCAGTAATGATCCAAGATTTCTCGAAATCTGATCTGTTATATAAGCACATAAAATGCAATGAGTTCCAACAAAATCAACAAGTTTTTGGGTAATCACCTTTTCTAATAGCTTATGAAAACAGTTGATAAAAGCAATAAATAGTTGATCATTACAAATATTTCTGAGATTTTATTTAAGCTGAAAGCTGTTACTCATAGAGTCAGCTGAAGTGAAATTCTTTTTTTTTGCTAAATTCTAATGAACATTGTATAATGGTAATATGCCTAACGAAATATAATCAAATGATGGGTCCAGAATACCAACGATATTTTTAATGTTCAAAAAAAATTATCTGCTTTTTTTTAGCACTATTATTGTTTACATAAAATTTCTTAATTTAATTTCTAGACAACTTAAAAAGTGTTGTAAAATTAGTTAATACACGCTTAATCTGTGATGATTTAAATCTCTAGGTATATAAATTATTAGATCATAGATTTTATAGATCATTTCATCAAAAATATAATCAGAGATTTTAATAATAATAAGATATTTTATATAAGTTTCTTTGCTCTCAGCGATCCAACGAGATTTACAGTGGTGTTATCGGGATCTTCAAAATATCACTACTGGCAAAAATGAACAAATAACATGTCATTATTTTAGGTGAACTATCATTATCATTAAGATATACCATTCCGTTCTATAAATAAGTATGAGCAGTAAGTGATTACCAGTCAACACTTTGCTTACCTCAAAGTATGGAAGTCTGTGGTATCTGAATGAAAGAACCATCTTCCAAATTAAATAAATAATCAACTAGTATATGCTATAAGAATGTTACAGATCATATTCATCTTAGCTTTGCCGAAAAGTAAGAAGAGAAAAAGTACCATTTTTTCTCTCCTTACTTTTCGACATTTTTTAATACTTTTTGACAGTTGATTTTTGACTTTTTATTAATTTTCCCTCGACTTCAGCGATTACAGCCGCATGTGGGACTTTTTGGACTGTCAGACAAAGAAATTATTTTGCAGGAGTTTCAATTTATTCATATCAATTTTCTGCGCACTAATTTTTTTTTCTTCTTTTTTATTGAATCGACACCCCCTTGTGGGCCAAGGCCTTTTTCAGAATCTTCTTCCATTCTGAAAGATCAGAATGGAAGAAGATTCTGAAAAAGGAGGTCTATTTCCAAAGCAAGAGCTTTGGAAATAGACCTCCAGTTTTTGAGCTTTGATAATTCCAAAATCTTCGTCGACACAGTCGATCCATCTAAGTTTGGACCTCCCTCGTGCTCTGGTGCCGATTGGCTTAGAATAAAAAACTCTTGATATTAAAGAGTCAGGATTCATTCTGCATAAGTGTCCAGCAAATTTCATTCAGTTGACTTTTATGTAGTTGATGATATCTGCCTCTCTCTATACATCTTATACAGTTCACTGTTGAATCTGTGCCTCCAAGTACCATTGATGCTCACTGCACCCATAACTTTCCTCAAAATAATTTCTTCAAAGAGGCGATTTCATCATGACTCATGTTTCTGAGCTATAAGTAAGCACTGGTTTTATAATGGTTTTATAAAGCACTCGCTTTGTTTTTCTTTTAGCCAATTTGGAGCGCAATAAATTTCTCAATCCATTAAAACAGTGATTAGCAGCAATAGTGCGTTGTTGTATTTCCGTATCAAGATTGAGCTTACAGTTTACATACGAGTCGAGATAATCGAAGTCAACGCTTTAATAAATAATAATCATTTTCCAATGTAACTTGGTTTTATAATAGGTCCAAGTTATCTGTCATTTGTTAAAGTTCTATAGGTATGAAATGGTGAATTTTTCATGCAGTGAGAGAATAAAAAGCAACACACAAGTTCTATCAATACACAATTTAAGTCATTTTTTTCCTAACTGTAGTTTAAAACTACATGCTGTTGTCTAGATGTGCTTCTTAGAGTGCACAATAAACTGCGTTTAATTACGTATTCAGCAGCTAAAAATACAAAATAATTCAAAAATAAAAAATTTAAATCTTGATTTAATATCTTCATATTACAAATAACAATTTGTGCACAATTTAATGATCATCTTCTATATGAGGCAAAATATTCGAATGCAGAAAATTCTAGCTTCATTTTTATCACGACCCACAGAAGACTGGAGAATACAATTAAAAGCGGAGCAGCTGTAGATTTCAGACAAGCAGGTTGTCCAACCAACTTATTCACCTCAAGAGACTATTTTTCACCCGAAGCAACAGCAATAAATAGATTGTGACAACCTCGCTGGGGCGGGGTCATCAATTGGGGTGCTTTAATTCTCACTGAAGACAACGCGTGCCGCAAATTAAGTGCACTTCAGAGGATAACAATCGCTTTGGGCTGGGAGAGTAACTCCTCTGCACTGACGACAGTCCCCCCCCCCATTCCATTTTTTGTCGCAGGAACATTATTCAGGGGCGGTGCGCTTTATGAAGTTCATGGGGCAGCACAATAAAAGGCCGGAGTGGTAAAAAAGATTAAGCGTAACACTTCCTAGCATAAGGCTGGATTTCGATTTCGTCAGAGATGGAAGAAGATAACCGTAAATACACTATGAAAAATTTATCTAATTTAGCATACCTAAATTTTATTTTAGGAAATAGTAAGTAAAGTAACCAAACTACAGTATCCCATTTACAGTGTAGAAAAGAAAAAGTCATTCTCGAGAAGTAAGAAGAATATACAACTCATATAAAAATAGACTTAATTCAAAGGAAGCTGTACAGGATAATCGTTTTTGATCACGACTCTGTTTCCGAAATAAATACTTGTAAACACTCCAAAAACTTTTTTTTTCACATTAACACGAAAACAATCTCTGAAATAAGCATCATTGTTATCGATTATTGTAACATAAAGTGTTTGCTGGTCCAATGGCGCCAAAATTAGTTATTAGATTTAGTACGTCAATCTAAGGACTGATGCAAAGTTCTTTCTGAATCATGGTGCTACACTGTATTAATGCATTTGTTAAATGAATATTAATGTTTTCAATTCAAACGGTTACATAATATATACATACAGAGAGAGAGAGAGTCAATGTTTATGTGAGAAAAACTTTATTGGATATCATTTACCCTTTTTAAATAGTTCCTCAATATATGTTTAACCATCATTTTATATATTAATAATTTAGAAATATCACGAGAAATATAAAACAAAAACAAGATTAGGAATCCTTTATATAATTTTTTTCATTGTTCTGCTCTTCTAAAAGAAGAAAATTTGCCATCTTATGAAAATAGGTTTTAGTTTTGTCATTTTGTCCTTAATAAATATATTTAAGGTCCTTTAATAATAGCGAATATTTATTTTATATAAAACTAAACTCAGCGGAGCAATAATCCCCAGGGGAGGGGGCGATGTCTTCAGTGACCATATCTATTTTCTTGACCGAAGGCTCTGTTAGGTGGTCAGTTTAACGCGAAACACCCCCCTGTGCTTAGCTCCCAAGCATGTTTAGTACTCAACTTTATCAATTTCCTACTAAAAGGATGAAGGACTGAGTCAACCGTCAACCTTACCCGAGAATCGAATCTTGGACTTGTGTCTTGGAAGCGCGAAGTGCTACTACTTACCACCAAGCTTCTAGTAACCATATAAGGGATTGAAACAGTCCTATTCACAATGTACATTTCATTCATAGTAAATTTTTGCATCCTAGATTTGATAGAACATTTTTGCAATGTATTATTAGATGAATGATTAGATCTCAAGCCTACATTATAACAGTTCATCGATTCGATTCCCAACCTTGGACGTGGAAGCTTATAGGGATTCCGAATCTACTTTAAACTTTATTCTCTGTCGAATATTGAGTTACTTTCCAGCATAAAAAGTACTCAGCTTAGAAGTCTCATTATACCTTCAATCAGAATATTGACTCTATGGTTAACCATTTTTCATATTTTGTCTATGCGTTTTTGAGTAAAATCGAAAGAACTTTTTTAAACACTTGGATTAATATTTCTTACATAAAAGGAAAGTACAAAGAGTCGAAGGAAAAATTCATCACAAAAGTAATCATATTTGTAAATAAATTGACCCGGGAAATTATCGTCCACTATTTTCAGGACAGAAAGCTGAGATTTTTATTTTTTCGTAATATCGCAACTGAATTACGCCGAATGCTGTAACAATGATGTTTTATTTGACGATAAAAGAATATTCAATATTTTTTGTTCCAATAAGCATAAAGAAAAAACAAGGAACTTTATACAAAGCGTTATTGAAACAGTAAAACATATGGTGGTAGAGGTATCCTTGTGTGGGTGTTCTGTCTGTCCTAGTCATACTTTCACCTTCGTGGTGCTCTGATTAAGCGAAAGACGCACCCTTCTAATTTAATTTAGTATAGCCGCCGGCTAGCTAGCTTGTCTTGTCCACATGTCATAAGTAACTATAACAACAGGTGTCTGTCCTTGCCAGGACTGTGTATTTCGATACTCATTAAGGACATAATAGATCTTTTTATATATCTTTAAATATTATACAGAAAACTTAAAAATATCGATACAAAACTTAATGTATTGATAAAAACTTTGTTTTTTGTCAATTAAAAGTACAGCTTATATAAGTTCTTTGTGTCATTATATTGTCCCAAAATTTTAAAAAAAAAAAAAAAAGCTTCAATCCGTAGATTTAAACCACTTAGACTACATTTAAAAAGAAGTAGAAATTAGAATTTTTAAAATAAAAAAGAAACTGAAAGTAAAACTGATTTGAAAAACATAATGATTGAAGAATAATGGAACATTGTTGCTAAATGGTGATGATGATGAACTCTTTGCCCAAATATTAAAAAGCTGCTGTAAATGCTAAATAATATCCTACCAAATACTGATTAACTGAAATATTACATTTATTTTTTTGTTATATTATATTGATAATTATATTCCTTTAATTGTACAATAACTTTTGTGCGATAATTTTGACTAATTTTTGCTAAAAAATGTAAAATTTCTTATAAAACGAAATTTTAGATTAAATATTAAAATAGTTAAAGCTTTTTTAAAGAACAGTTAATATAAATGTTATTAAATGATAATTAATAGTAACTTTTACTGATAAATATACCACTATGATATTTCAATTTTAAAATTGCCTTTCAATTCAAAAGCAAATTATACCAACACTTTTGAGAGGTATGGGTTTTTTTTCGGTGAGATCATATTTACAAACACAATAAAAAATTATACAACGTATTACACATTTAGAATTCATTTTTTAAAATTTAAAGGGAGTGAATAAGCTGAGAAGTAATTATTTGTAATTAGTTATTTCCTTAAAAATAATCTTTTAAAATATATACAACATATTTTCAAAATGCATATTTTTCAGAATATGTATCAGAATAATTTATAACGTTCACCGTAAGTTTATTTTGAAGAAAATATAAGAATAATTTCTACAAGAATTTTTTCTAGAGTCTCATGAATAATATAAGAATAATTTTCATTCTTATATTTTCTTTTATTTGTAGATAAAAATTATTTTTATTCTAAAAAACTGTAGTCAGAATAAATTGTTTACAATGCGTTCTTGTATTCTGTTTTAAATGCACCGGATAAGCGATTAAAAATACAACCAACTTATAACGTTTTTTTTACAAGTTAAATTCATTCAACATTACTTTCATTCTAATGTTTAAAAATTATAATAGAATATTTAAATTCCTAATAAGAATATTTAAATTCCTTTTGATGTAACAAATTGACTCAAAATACAAACATAATGATACTATAATAAGCCACTGTGCTCCATCTACACTTGTGATGAACTTGCTTCTTCTAAAGATATACACAATAAATTGGATAGGAAAAAGTGATATAAAAATAGAGGTGAATAACTTTCCAAAAGGACTCTGACCTTTTGTCTATTACCAACTATCTCATAAATGCCATTTGAAAATGTAGGCAGTTCGGTAAAAAGAAAGCATTGTGGTGATTCCTTTTTGACTGTCAAAAGAATCAAATCATTACTGTTGACTGTTAACAATTTTTTTAAACAAAACTAAAATTAATTTTATTAAGAGCAAGCTGATAAAAGGATAAAAACAATGAAATACAAAAATTTTTCATTTAAAAAATAACCTGGAAATCTAAAAAAATCTGTAAGAGGTTAATTTATTAATAAAAAAATTCCTTTTATACTATGGGAATTGCTATAACAGGTATCTGACTTTACAAATTTCAGTTTAGTGTGTCTTGTATAATTGTAATCGGAAATTTATACACAGAAAATTAAATAAAAGCAGTTAACGAAATTCATGTGCATAAATTATTTTTTAATTATTTGTTTGAATTATTTCAACACATACAGCTATATTCCAGTTCTCAAAGTCAAAATTATATATTTACAATGATTTTTTAAAAATTTTATTGGGGGTGAAATATATTTGACCAATAATACATATAAATACTGGGAATTTAAATTAAATGTAGAACATTTTTCTTTCCGTTGATTTAAATTAAGATTATCGGATTCAATACACTCAGTTTGAACAAAATTACATTTTAAACTGGAATTCAATTCCTCAGTCTGGTAGATATAGCTTAAACAATTTTCATGCGAGAAAAGCTATTAAGGCGAAATTATGAACATTACTTATATACTTTTGTTATTTATAAATGATGATATATGTTCACAGCTAAGGTCTGCAGGCATAGGAGCAAAGTCAGACTTCTACCCTTGGTTTCTGCCTTGGGTGCTCCAGGTACTCTGTACCAACAGAAGCTGTCAAATTTTCCCCTTTACCATGAGTCACACATTTAAGGGCTCCAGAGTACATCAGACGACACTGTCTCGACTTTCTACTGGCCACTTGAAGTGTATGATCTTTGAGGACGGTGAAATAATATACCCATCATGCCCCAAGTGCGACAATGCTCCGTTTTGCCCGCAACACATCTTGCAGTGCTTGGGGTTTTCTCGTGAAGAGGCTGTGAAAAGTCCACATCTGCTTTTGGACTTTTTGGCTCTCTATGATCTCATGGATCTCGTCTAGTTCCACATACCAGATGGGGATTAGTCCCACCACCAAATGATGAAGACTAAACACGAGACTTAAATTTTTTCATACTTCTTAAATATTGATAAATATGTGATAACATTTTTGTTCAGATTGTGTACGGTATTTATGGTTAAATAAAATATTTGGTAATAAATCTGTGATTAGAAATATAAATTCTGTGGTAAATTAATCAATTTTTTTGGTAAGGACGTAACATTTAATTTAGCACGATATGGATATACCTTCAATAGTTATAATTTCATATATTTAAAGTTTACTTTCCGAAAATTTTAGCCTTCAGTTTAACGAATTTACCCAAAAAGAAAATTTTTTATAGTTCCTTCCAGTCAGCGAAATCATTGCTCAATTTTATATTTCGGAAACAATTGTTGCTATGATACTCAAGTAAACTTCTTTTAGAACAAAAGGCCCTTTTAAAATAATTAAGGTGATGAAAAAAGGAGAAAAGGAAACAATTTCGATAAAACGAAATGAAAAATCACCACATCGACTTCGTCAAATTACGCTCAACCATTCGATTCTAAAAAATGCGAGTGAAAGGACTCAAACAACCCACCCCCACTTTCCTAAATAGCCCATTCCATTGGTACAGCTTACATAAACAGTAGTCCGATTTATATGTCCCAGACGATAATGATCCTGTGGAAACGCTTAATCTTCTTTTCATAGCCCCCCTCTTCTCTAGATAAACACCACCTTCTTTTCATATTTTTTAATGTCAGATGAACCACGGGATGAATGCCGCTTCCACCTCCCTCTCACTAAAAAGGGTGGGGGTGTGTACCCAATCTTTCATTTATTACAGCGGAATAAAACGGGAGTGATAATTCTTTTGAATTTTTATTCTTCCCATCGTATCGTCTGCAGATAAAGGGAAGTGTTTACAATATACTCCCGCCGAAAGGGAAGAGGGGGGGAGTTCTTAAAAATTCATGACGAGGAATATAGACCAGTGATTCAAATTAAGAATTTTTCTTTTTTTATTCTTTTTTGAATGTTTGCAGGAAGGAGGGAATGATTCGAATTTTGTTCATTTTTTTTAACTATTCAGACACGTGTCATTAATCAGTTTGTTGTCGGGATTTATCTGCAGACGATACGAACTTCCGAAGGGTGATTTATTCTTTTCTGGTATCTTTTAAAAGTGTAGCCACTTCGACATATTGTTCTGTTTTGATTTCAAGCAAGGTTGGAAAATCATAAACATTACTGTGAATTAAAAAAAACAACAAAAGATTGCATCAAGAAATTTTATCTGATTACAAAGAAAACGAAATTTTTAATCAGGTTTTCCCATAAGCTGTATATGAAATTATTATTATTAAGAATTCGTAACGTTCGTATAAATTAAGTCATAGTGTAACATTATTTGACATTAATACAACACACATGACACCTTCATAGTACATTTGTAATCGAATTTTATTTCATATCATAGAAACGTTTTTAGTGATTAAAAATAAAACTAACATATCTACCTTATCATAACTATATCTACCTTATCATCAGCAGTTATGCTATAAGGACAAATTGACATCCTTAATTTCCAACCATTCTGCCCCAATAACAGTAAAAAAATGTAGAAACAATTATTAAATGGAAAAATTATATAAACTTTAGCATTTCTTATAAATTTTAATGAAAAGAAAAATATTTCTTATAAGAAAAAGGTAACAATGTGAAATAAAAAATGCTTATAATAGGTTTCATCCCGACTGCAAAAGGTTCAACATTAAAAATAAAATTTAATATTAACTTATAGTATGAGAAATACTTAATAATTTTTATATAATATTTACTCAAGTAATTTTTCATGGCGTAAAAATTCATGTTATCAATGTTACTAGATTTTGTAATTTAATTTTCAATATTTTAATATTTCTATAAATTACACTGTATCTAGCACTAAAAGATTTATATAAGTAACTTGTAATAAAATTAATAAAAAACACCTTTTCTAACATTTTTTATGTAGTTTGAACACAACAAAAAATACTGCTAATAAACATAATCAATAAATAAAAAATTGTGCACAATTTGAAAAAAATAATATCCCGTTATATATATATATATATATATATATATATATATATATATATATATATATATATATATATTTTAACTGTGTACAATTTTTCTTTTTATAACGCATTATAATTTATTTTGCATACAACACACTGCTTAGTAATCATTTTTATTAATTAATGTTTTTTTAAAGAAATAACACATTACATTCAGATTCATTGAATTAATATTGCTCTTAGATTTGGAAATATTTTTAATTAAGGGATAATTATTTTAACTGGAAAAGAGAAAAATCTTTATGGTTTCCTGCGCAAGGAAATGCTTAGTAAATTTATTATAAGCACGTCTATTTCCGGGTTTTCTCCCTTGCGAAAAGCACGAGAATATGACTCACTACCAATGAAATTATCGGACGGTTTTAATTGGTAATGTTTAAAAACCGTCTTACATCAGATTTCATCAGTTAGTTTTTTACTATGCATTCCCATTCACTAAATTTAAATATTGTATTTTGAAGCCTTTTTTATATCATGATAAAAGCTCAAAGAAAGCAATGCAACCAAATTTTTATTTATTTTTAAATTGGTGATTTATTATTTTAAAATATATTTAGAACCATCATCTTATTGCTATGTGTACATTAAAAAATCCATTATTTCCGTAAATCAAAATTTTTTTTGACTAAATAAATAAAGATTCCCTCATAATTTTCTGAAATAAATCACTATCATTACTTTTTTAAAATAATTTTAACTACTTAAGACCAAGGAGGGTTATATTTTGAAAGTAATGAGAGCCCAAAAATTGTGATTACAAGACTGTAATGCCTTGAACCGTTTCCAATCAAATTCCGTAGCAAATTTCGTCGCAGGCAGATTTTTCCATTTATGGTTTTGGAATTCATTGACTACATTACATTTCGCATTCTGCAAGCCTCCATATCCAAATTTACTGATGTTGCTCTTATCTATTTGCATTGGTTTCCAGCCAAGTCGCATATATGTATGCAAATAAAGCAAATTTTATAAACGAGAGTTGAAAATTCATGCTTTACTGGACACTGGTCAGCTTATCGTGAGTAATGTAGCATGAAGATTGAAATGACCTTCTATCAAAAAAGCAGTTTCTTACGATTTATGTATAGAATGATATTTCATAGTGTATTGAAGTTTGGAAATGCAAAATTTCATCAGCAAACATGCTTAGTATTTTTAATGTCCAGTCTCAAACCATTTTGAGTAACAAATCTAAGAAATATCCGAACAGCTTTATAAAATAACGGAGCTCACAAAATCAAAAGTAATTATTTCATTTCATCAAAGTGTTCTTATATATATATATATATATATATATATATATATATATATATATATATATATATATATATATATATATATATATATATATATATATAATGTATATATATATATATATATATATATATATATATATATATATATATATATATATATATATATATATATATATATATATATATATATATATATATATATATATATATATATATATATATATATATATATATATATATATATATATATATATATATATATATATATATATATATATATATATATATATATATATATATATATATATATATATATATATATATATATATATATATATATATATATATATATATATATATATATATATATATATATATATATATATATATATATATATATATATATATATATATATCGATATATATGTATATGATATATATGTATATATATATTCTATATATATTATATATGTATATTATATATGTATATATATATATATATATATATATATATATATATATATATATATATATATATATATATATATATATATATATATATATATATATATATATATATATATATATATATATATATATATATATATATATATATATGTATATATATATATATATATATATATATATATATATATATATATATATATATATATATATATATATATATATATATATATATATATATATATATATATATGTATATATATATATATATATATATATATATATATATATATATATATATATATATATATATATATATATATATATATATATATATATATATATATATATATATATATATATATATATATATATATATATATATATATATATATATATATATATATATATATATATATATATATATATATATATATATATATATATATATATATATATATATATATATATATATATATATATATATATATATATATATATATATATATATATATATATATATATATATATATATATATATATATATATATATATATATATATATATATATATATATATATATATATATATATATATATATATATATATATATATATATATATATATATATATATATATATATATATATATATATATATATATATATATATATATATATATATATATATATATATATATATATATATATATATATATATATATATATATATATATATATATATATATATATATTCACTTACCAACTGGATCTCCATTGCAGATGAATTTTTTAAATGAAGTGAAATGTACTTAAATTATAAGAAATAAGCGGGATTTTTTTTTATTAGTATGTACTTAAATTATAAGAATTCCCACCCGTACTGTCTTGGTGGTTACATTGGGAAAGTCATCATTTTCGTGAATGTAATATAAGTGAGTTTTATTCCTAACACAGCGAAATAGCATTCCTAATGCCGACGGGGGGCATTCGAAATGTGTCATGGTCGTAAAATCCTTCCACTGGCGTCGCGTCGTAAGGAAAAGAGAATACCGATTCAGGTGTTGACATCGTCACTTGTCTATGATTAAAAGTTACTTAGTGATAGGGTATGTTTTTAATTACTTGTCATAATACAGAAATAAGCTACTGGAAATGCATTGCAAACAAATTTCCTTGTCCGTTCTCCACTTCACTCAATATAATCCATCGAAAATCCTATCTATTTATTGGTGTTTAGTGATAGGTTTCGATCTGTTAACTTCTTCATTTTTAGTAATATTATACAATAATCCTATTCAAAAATAGAGACTTCAAAGCTTTTTTCTTGTGTACTTATAACAATTATATTTAATTGCTATTTTATTTACTCCGCAATTGTGATTTTGTTTCATTAGTTAGTACTTTAACTTAATCATCATTAATATTTTTATCATTATTATTTTTTAACAAATTATAATATATTTATCAACTTTTATTTCCCAAATATCGAGAATATTACTAATAAATAATTTTAACATCAAATTTCTCTTTTTAAAATATAGTAATGTAATTAAATTAATGAGATTGATAAATATCACAAAATTTTATTTAAGTAAAGCGTACGTGTTTTTAAAGTTACTATGTCCAACATTCTACGACCATATTTTGCAAAAAAAGCTAATTTGGTCAGAGCTTATGAGTTTCACAGTGGATACTTTAAAAGCAAAAGGATCATTTGAATAGCCACCAGCGTGTGATCTTAAAGGAGAATTTTTAATAAATTGTCAACCGTATTCAAATATTGCAATGGAAAAACCCCAAAACTTCCAAATACTCAGAAGGTAGCACCTCGTCCTTCATTCTTCAAAAGTGGCGAGGATCGAACCCGCGGCCTTCCTGAATGGAAAGTATCGTCCTGCTACTGGTCCATAACTAAGATTAGATTTAAACCAATGTACTGCTAATTTTTGAGATATTTCGATGCTCATACAAGTTTATAATATTTATAAAAATAAATGAATTTTCCTTTAAATCTATTTTTGATATCAAAACATTTTTAAGACATTTTTTATAAAAGGCAGAGTTTTCAAGGATAAAAAAATAACTTTCATCACAGTAATTATTTGTCAAATATTGAGATTAAAAATCAAATTTTATGAATATAAATATGCTTACCATTGGGAGAAATATTTTTAAAAAACTTATTTCAAGGCCCAGGAAGACAGCTTTGTTTAACAAATGTGTAAAATTAAAACAAAATTGAATTTTACTGAATTTCTGCAAAATTGAAAATAATCATTGACAATAACTCATTAAAATGAATGAACTATAAGTAAAATGTCAAAGCGAAAATAATAAACTAATTAATTTAGGAAAAAAAGTAGTAAAAAATATATACACACATAAAATGAAGGAATAAACTTTTCTGTTTTGTATGTTTCGTATTTTGTAATTTTTGTGTATTTCATACACTAACAACAGTAGTTAAATAAAGAATAAGATTTCTTACACTGATGTGAATTGTTGTGATGAAATAAATAGTTAGTTTTAAACCACATCTACAAATGAATTTTCAAACTATGAATAAATTTGCGATTGATTACACACATAATACATGATCGGATAGATTTTTGTTGCAAAATTCAATATTAATAATTGTTCGATAGCATTATGTTTCAATTGAACTCTAATTGTATAAAAATTATTTTTTAATGATAAGAGATAAAAAAATGTTGTAAAATTTCTTTTTATTTCACATCAGTACTTTTGTCAACATGAAACTGCGTCAAAACTGGTCCCAAATTGCGCAAAACCTTGAAATAAAATTATTATTTCAAGTATGTATGTGATTATCAATAAAGCAAAGTTCATCATTTTATAAATGTTTATAAATTGTAAAAATGTAGCAGCTGAATAAGAACATCAAATTGAATCTTGTGATTCAATCAAATTTATGAGCTAATAAGAAACACATTAAAAGCAATATCTTAAGGATATTAAATCAAACGCGCAAACACTATAAACCGCTGTTACTACATTGTTTATTCCATTACTTATTGCACTTTAAGTGGCATTAAAAGAGATTTTGTGAGAACAACAAAAACAAGCGTATTACTTAATGTGAAAAATAACGTTTTATTATTTTTAACATAGATAAAACGCATTTTTCGATGTATTTTCCTGATTTTGTCTTAAAGAATTGTTTCCAAAAGAGGTAGAAAAAATGAAAGAAATTGACCCTATTTGAATTATTTTATATGTCTTTGATAAATAAATAGTTTATGCTGATTAAATAGTCCAAACTAATCGTTGTAAATCAACTTGATTCATTTATAGATATTTTAATATGACCATTTTTGCAGTTGTTAATATTATTTTTAAATCGAAATACAACATACTTTTTTTTATTTAGTAAAATTATCAATAAGCCACATTTTATTTATGATTTATTTTTAAACTAATCATTAAAAAAAACAAGTCGTTAACAAAAAAATTTCTTTTTTTTTAAATTATCAAAAGCATAAGCTTTTTTATAAAATAAAATTTAATAGTTCAATCACCAATCTATTCTCTATTTCTTGGTTTATAATTATAAGGTAATTGTAACTGTGAATGGGGTTTCAATCTGAAAAAATATCGCATGGAAAATATAAAAGAACTTCTAGAGTAAATATTTTTAACTTAATTAATTATTTATTAGTTTTCTTTATACACAAAGTTCTTTTATATTATGATTCAAATTAGGCTGATAATATAATGTGCATAAAGAAAATTATGTTCAGTTTATAAGCAGCAAAAAAATTAAGAAATTGGCGTTAGTTTTTATAAAATCTGTTTTTTCACTATTTTAAAACTTAAAATTAGTTCTTTCTGTGGGGCACACATTATATCAATCTCATCCTTATGATTAAAATATTGATAGCAAATTCGCAACAGAAAAAGAAATATTCGCATGTAAATTTAAACTGAAATCCGTTTTTGATTTCAGAGATGTTAATTTCATTATCTCTTTGATTATATAATTAAAATTCAGTTTTTGAAATGCTAAATTTGAGAGAAATATAATTATGTATATCAATCAAACAATAAAATTGTAGGTTTTCCTATTTAATTGCAATATTATTATTGGATGTCTAAAAAATTCTATTTGTTTCGAACACAAAAATTATCTAGTTTTCATTTCGCGTAATTTTATTTATTTGACAACTATATTAAGTTGTTTTCATAGGGGAAAAAATTCAAATACTTCACATTGTTTACACCATATTTAATTTTATATTGTTATTTTCTTTAATTTTTGCTCTTTTCCAATTAGTCTTTGCTTTTTTTATTTGCTTTATAATAATAATAATGCACACATATTAAACATTTTCCAGCAATTAAGCAGATTAGTTTTTCAATGTTTTTTAGTAATGTTATAAGACTAAGAAACCAATTAGGAACTATTTCATGGCCCAATCGAAAGCGCTGCAACACTGATAACATCAACGCCTTCCATCTGAGATGGAGAGGACATGCAAAGGAACGATTCGCCTTCTTGTTCTCAATTTAACAGTCTATGAGTTCGATTCTCGTTTCAGTGTGGAGTTTTGTGGTGATCTGAAGTCCAAATTAGGGTCTAACAGGTTGTTTTATAATTTTTTTCATTTAAAAATTTTATGTTTCAATTTTTTTTTACGATTAAAAGTTAATTTTAATCGTAAAAATATTATGTTTCAATATTTTTACGATTAAAAGTTAATTTTATTCGTAAAAATATTGAAACATAAAATTTTTTAACCAATAAAAGTTAATTTTTTTATATTTATATAAGGATTTGAAAATATTTTGAAACTTTGTATTTTCTGATAATGTTTCGTAAACGTTAATTGAACCATTAATCAATCTATCAGGACATTTTTTTATTACTTTGTTATGAAGATGCATTTTTCTACTATCAAAATAGAGAATATAATTCTTCCACAAAAATTTTGGAACCTGAACTGCTTTCAGTTCAACAATTCTCCGGTTTGATTCCCATGTTAGACATGAAAGTTTGTTGTGGATCGGGATTTATTTTAAACTATATTTTCCGGATGAGTTAGCCCTCATGTGCAAAAAGTAGAATCTTAGCGGCTCAGTATCTTCACGCAGTTTCCCATAAGAGCAGCAAAGGAAAGCAGCGACCAGCGATTGAAAGGTGACCAAATTCTTACTCACTGAATTGCTGGAATTCCATGGGTTGAGGTGTGTAAAGGTTAATCTGGGGTTGTGAAGTCCTAAGTCCTTCAGCTGGTGTGCCGCGGATGTGGAGAGGTGGCAACTCAGACGTGACCTCGTCATCTGGCCATAATACAAAATTAGAAGCGCTTCGTGATAGGCTGATATTCCAAACCCGTTAACTTTAAGGTATAGACCGGGGCACGCCTGAACCATTATGTATTTATTTCTGCCCAAAAAGTGACAGCAAAGTTGCAAACCAAACTAAAATGAAATCATAAAACTGAACAAACATCAGTGAAACAAGGTAAATTGAGTGTGTTGGCTTGGTAGGTTTGGGCAACGTTCTCGTCATCGGAACGTAGTGAATTTGAATCTCGAATCACCAGAAGATCCTTCATGGTCACTAATGGCGAATGAAGAACGTAAAATATATCGCAATGTCCTCCATGTAAAATGATACCTCTGGGAGAGAAGTGCTATGATTGGAGCTCTTCTGCTTGTCCCTTTTTCTAAATTACGAAGGCCTACTTTCAAGATCATGATGGCCCATCCACAGGGTGATCCACTAAATAAAAAGTACCACCACTTTCGCAACTTGTAGTGCTAAAAGGTGAAAATCCAAGTAGGGGGAGGCTGGAAATAAAATAAAAGTGAATTGAGTTATTCTCATAAATCGTATTGTAACTACCATAATTAGTTTTTGTAATATTTTCATATCATTTAACACTGCATAGATAAAAAAAAATCTCGTTGTAAAACTCAAAATCGTTAAGTAATGTTATACTCTTGTTTTCACGTATATTTCAGAAATGAGATTATTTTGTATTATGTAGTTTCATACATCTAATAATGTTCTACAAATTATTAGATCAACAAATTACTGCTAAGCAACTGATATTAAAATATTCCTTGAAATATTTTAGTTTCATTATTATTTTATTTATTAGAAGAACTAGTGCACTTTCACAAAATAAAAGCATATTTATAATGGGAAAACACAAAGTAATTTTACTATAAAGTGTGCTTTGTATCTCCTCTTTTCAATACAAGAGATACTATTTTGTAAATTTTTAACTGTGCATATTTTATGAGTTAATAGATTTGTTTACTTTTAAAAAAAAATAAATTTGCATATTTGCTCCAGTTTGATAGCAAATGAGAAATCATAAGAGGTAGAATTAATATATGAGTTATAAATCAATATGGTATTTCTTATTAAGGCATATAAAATATTATATTAAAACTTTTTACGATAAACACCACCACATTTACTTGATAGTTTTATTATCAAATAAATAATCTGCTATGCTCCAGCCATCAATAAATAAGTCAACAGAACTTTGGATTCCCCCACCAAGCAATGCATAATTCAAATCGTGACTTATGAATATGTTTTCTATACTCTGTCAGCTGTTTGGTTTTTTGAAATCCATTTTCAAATTACATGTACCTTTAGATTGCATCGCTTATACCAGCAACACTGCTGAAATTCCCTTTTGGATAAAAGTATTATTGCGAAGTTCAGAGATCAATACAAATATAGCTCTAATTAATTTTCCTCATATTTTTGATTTAATGGATGACCAAAACGAAGAAGAAATCAACCACGAATTGCATGTAAAATCCTATCTTCCTCGGCAACGCAACGAACAGACAGCCTTTCGCCCCTCTCCCCCCAAATACACCCAAAACCACATTCCGTCTTTCCCTCATCATTTCCTAAAACTTCCATTTCAAAGAGAGCCTCGTAATATGAAAACCAATGCAAAATCAATGAAGTATCCTTGAGAAAACAAAATGAAAAATACCAAATCCATGAGGCAAACGGAGGGGAGTGGGTGGCAAAAGGAGATGGCCTTCTCGAAGGTTTACCACAGCTGCTTTTAAAAATCTGAAGAGTGTTTTCCGAGGGAAGGAGATGCCCAACTCTCAAGTATGCAAGTTTGTCTATGAATAATGTAATGCTGGCGAAAAGGGAGAGGAAATTTTGCTTAGAAATATTTCAGTTTTAGCTTTATGGCAAGCCTACCTTATTCTCCGCCCTGCCGCTGTCGTTTTATTTCCGTGTTTATTTACCGATTCAGACCTTACAGAACGAATCAATCGGAGCAACAAGTAGGAGACATCAAATGTGCCTTCAAAATATGCAGATTGCGCGCGAAGCTTTACGAGACCCATCTGTACGCAAATGAGGATATCGAGAAATTTTTACGACGGTCTGAACGTAACATCATGGTTTCTTGTTTTTTTATAAGCATATTTTCATCCTGCTTGATGTATATGTGTTCCTGATATGAAATAGCAATTCAGTTTGATAAGATATTTCATTCCTATTTTTTTCACCGACTCCTTTCTTTGTAATGTTATCAAATATTTCGAATAATGTGGTCCACCGTATAAGATACCTTTTCGTCGCCAAAGTGCATGTATTTGGTATATTGACGAATGAGTCGGATATCATTTTGATGTGATTTCGTATTGAAGATGGAATTTAAGATTTCGGAATTCGAAATAAGCTATTTGACATTCAAACATTTTCGAAAAGAGCATGTTTGAAAACCTGCAATGAAAGATTAAAAGACTGATATGTTTTAAAATAGTTATACATAAATTCAAATGTTTGAAAGGTTCTATAAAAGATTTTTGATTTTTCAAGGTAGTAATTTTCATAAGTTCCGCAACTTATATGAAATGGAAGTTCAAGTGATCTTTACTATGAAAGAAATTATTATTTTTAATTTAATGTCGATAATAATCTTTTCGAGTCTTAAGACATTGACCTAAAAATCATTCCATAATGGTGTAATTTAACTATTTAAAAGTAATTAATTATTTCTGACAACATCCTTTGCGCTTATCTTTTGGAAATGCTTGAATACCAGTGTGATGTTGCAATCATGTGACATCTTAAAAATTTTTTCCAAAATTACAAATGCATCATGACAAATTAAAGAGCACAAAGATAAAATTTCACTTATTGAATTATAACTTGAAGTAACGTTATAATATGAATAATTAATTAGAAGTATTATAACATGAAGAAAACGTAAGATTGAAATATATAAATGTAGAACAATGAATGTGTAGTATTATGCTACACATTCCTAGTTCTACATTTATATATTTTAATCTTACATTTTCTCCGTTTTCAGAATGTGGTTATGAGAAAGTGACTTAAATGTTTTGAATTTGAATCCTAACAGAAAGAAGTGAATGTAGATCATTATTTCATATCTTTGAACCATATTTAAAATTTTGCTTAAGTATGTCCTTATAACTAATTAAAATATGTATATTGCTACCAGCAGACATATAATGAATTTGCGAATATAATCTGGTTCAAACGATATTAAATGAACAAGGGAGTCGCAATTCTGCAATTGTTTTGATTACCTGATAATTTATCTGATAAATAAATATAATTCCTCTGTTTTTTTACCTTTCTGTAATATAATTTTTCAAAAACACAGTCCACAAAGACCCAAATTTTACACTTTCAAAAACTGATTTGATCAAATTTTAGGTAAAATATTTTTTTACGAAGCATGATCAAAATGTCATATAATATCTTTTCTTTTTACAAATTGCTTTTAGTTATGTCGTTGTTTTCTTTTTCAAAAATCGATAATCATAATTGAAATAAATTTTTTTCGATAAATATCCTCCTATATGGTAATAACTTTCCGCGTTGTTCAAAAGAAATTAACAGAAAAAGTTCTTAAGTTATAACTTTTATGCTACCAGATTTTCAAAAAATCGCGTTGTTAACTTAATGAGAGAAAACTTATGTAATTTTTATATGACATACTAACATGATTTAAATTATTAATTTTCGAATTTTTGTTCTCTTGCGCTTTTACATTTTATATTTAATTTATTTATATAATATAAATAATTTCGAAATTTTTCTACAGCAAAGCACCAGTTTACTTACTTTTACTTAAAAAAATCAAATATTAATAGAAATTACTATAATTAAGTACAGCATTTTCCGAAATTTAAAGTATATAATTTTAAAATTTGGGAAAATTCTGTACTTAATTGGTTGTAATATAATCTTGGTAAATAATAAACTGCTCAGTAAAAATAATAATTAAAAGTACCTATTTTATATGAAAAATTGCTAAATAATAATTAATTTATTTTCGGAATAATAACATTCCCAATATATTGGCTTTTATGGTGGTCCAACTTTTGTTGGTGAAAAAATAAAATCAAATAGCAAATTATTTACAAAGAATGACAATTTATCACCAAGAGATATATTAATAAAAAGTTCATTAAAATGAGATGAAAAAGTCATCAAATGAAATTCAGAACGGGAAAACTTCATCTGAAAATAGATATCGATTGTTCGCTAAAATACGCCTGTCTGAGCAATACAAAAAAATGAACAAGAACCACAGATGAAATCATCAAGTGATGGGATTCTCACGTGTGAAGCAATCTTCCAGAAGTCAAATCGTTCAGAAAAGTTCACGACATTGGCGAGCAACGCCCGAAGCGATCAGACATTAAATATCAAAATGGCGCCGGGCAGAGCCACTTCAATCACTCGCCAAAGACCAGTAGCTGCAAATTAAGGTCCATACAACAGCCCAGTAATTTAGATCTCAGTTCGAGGCTTCTTTTTTTCCGAATAAAAACTCGCCAATTCCGCACTTTGATTGCTTTTCATTTCCACCTTCACTGGTCCCATTGTGTTGGAGGAGACAACCCTCCCCCCCAGCACACCTTGATGGACCTCGCCAGTACAATAGAAGATGTTATACATTGAGCAAATAGATCTCTCTCACAAGTGCTTCGTGGGAAGATTCGGAAGCGGTTGACCTCATAATTAGGGGTGGACTTCGAAAGAAAAGGTGCGAATAGTTTTTTTTTCCTCCAAGAAAAGTTACAAAATATTTTCAGGAAGATTTAATAACGTATATAAAATTTCTTACCAATTCAACTTCTACAATCAATAAGCAAAGATTCATAAACTCATACAGCGATTTCCTAACACTCCAATGTTTTTTGGTAGTTCCAAATGATCATTAAATGATTGTTCTCTTTCATTCAGTTGAATAATTTATTTGATTCTTAATTTTCTGTAATTTTGTTACATTTTAAAATGTCTATTGAAGAACTATTTAAAGAGTCGATATATTCTCCAAATTACTCAAAAAGTTATTGCAAATTGAATACAGAGGAGGTAAAGGATTATATTTTCATGATCAATAACGTACTAGCAAAAGCTGGATATCCATTATAATGAGAGAGAGAGAGAGCCGTGCATTATTCATTACTTAATTAAATAACTGAAAATTATGCTGGGTAATATATTTTGTACTCAATATAAAGTAAGATATATTTATTGTATGTCAAAAATAGATGTATCAAAAACAATCAAGTTGATATAAAGTAATGCGTATTTCTCCTTCAGAAATTCTAAGTGAAATAGCAAATAATATTATCTTTCATCCTTTTCTATTGCATAGTAATATTTTACTGTGATTTAGCTATTATTTTGAATCATCAATTCATGAATTTATCACAAAAATACTTGTTTTATTGTAATAGTTAAATATTTCCTATCGCTTATATATAAAATTCGATAATATTTTATAACTTTACATGGTGAATAAAACTTTGATTACCTTGATTATTTTTCTTGGACTTATTAAAGCACAGCAACTGTATAGTTATTCCAGTCAAGAGTTATGAAGAACTCTCTACTGCTTCTTTTTCTCTTATTTAATACCATTCATAAATATCATTGTGCAAATGATTTTATACATTCCTTAACAAGTGAGAAAATAATTTTATGAGAAAGGTATTCAAAATATTAATCAAATATATTTTTTTAAATACCCTGATATTAATGAAAAAGTGAGTCATTCCAGTAAAAGTTTTTACATTACTTTGAAGAAATTCAAACTAAAGGATTGAAATTTCTAGTAATTTGAAGAATGTAGCGTGATGATTTTTGCAATTCAATTCAAAGCATATTTTTGACATTTACAGATAGTAAGAAACATGTTTAGAAGAAGTAATAAAAATTTATCATAATGCTGAAAATTTAACTGTCTTATATTAGAGCATTAATTTTATTCAATTTTTTACAGTAAGAATCTTTATCAAATCTATAATCAAGATTATAAACAATGCCCTATTATTATCTCCTTTATAATTTCGCATTCATTGAATTTAATCTCATAATTTAAAATAGAAAATTTGCCGACCGATGGCTGAGTGGTTAGCGTTCCTGGCTCCTGAGCTATGGGTCCCGGGTTCGAATCCCGGTTCGGGCATGGATGTTTCTCTGTCCTTTCTTCTGCGATCATGTATAAATGTTGTGGCCCACCCTATAAACGGGGTTGTGGAGGTATGGCGCGGGCAACGGTACTCGCCTCTGTGACTTGGTTCACAGGTGCCCGCTAGGTAACGACAAATGAGAAGCAGTTTGTGGCATAGGGTTCGTCACCCAAGTGCCCGCCATTGAAAAAAAAAGTTAACAAATTTTATTTTTAAATATATGGATAAAAGATGAAAAACATAAGATAACAGTTATCAAATATATATCAGAAGACAAATTTAAATATTACATAATTTAAAAATTAATAAAATAAATAATTAGCAGTATTTAATTTTTAGGAGTAGATTTTTAAAATTATTAGAAATATTTGAATATGGATAACTTAATTCTTCAATAAATATGGGTTAATATGAAATGGATATAAAGTATTTTATATTTTAAATGATAAAGTCAATAATTAATTTTAATTATTATAATTAATTTTCGTGTAATTTTATTTCTTTTCTATTAGAAATTCTTTTTTTAACATCTTCATCATATAACTTAGAGACAAATATTAAGCTATCACCATTTGCTTTCACATACAAAAAAATCTAATTTCTAATTATACTTAAATTGAGATGTTTCTCAATTTAAAAAAAAATTGATTTAGTTTTCTTCATTAAGTTAGCTAATTATAACATAGAATCTTTTTGAAGATGATATTTAATGTCGTGCTCCTATAGTAAATTTTACATTTCAAGGAATTAAATTAACCAATTTTTTTATATATTAAAATTACATCGAATAAAAATTAAATACAAATAATTAGATACAATGACTTATAAGTATAATAATAATGCAAGACTTAACGATAAACCAACTTTACATCATAATAATTTTTAAAACCAAGAGGCAAATGCATTGGATTTTCGAATCAGGCCTACATTAAAAAAAGATCGTTGCTAGATATGAAAACAAGGTAAAAGAGTTTTAAAATTACCGAGTTCATTAAAAAATGGAATTAGTTTAAAATTAATACAAAAGTGCTCAAGTTTATAATACACTGACTCTAAAATTTTTTAAGAATTGAGAAATTAAAAAATTAATAGATCTAAAAGTTTTCTTATTATCTCTAATTTTAATATTTATACATTTTTATAAATGTATAATTTACTTTAAAAAATTTAATAATCAAGTCGTCAATCATAAGTTATCAGATACTGACTTTATTCAATAGAGGGAATGTTTATAAGCAGAATATGTTTTCAAAATGCTGTCATTATTCTATCGACAGGGTTCTAGTTAATGTCTGACTTTCTTATAATAACTATGTGATCTCTTAATTATATAATTCTTTAATAATATATACTTTCGTACAGGTATGATATATCCCCCCAAGAGATTTCTAGCCAAATATGCCGTTTTTTGTTTTAATTATAATATTTCTGGTTTTCACTTTGGTGTTGCTAATTTGAATTTTTGTTGCTTTTTTTAAATTTTTTTGTTGGCAGGTTTGGTTTTTTCTCGGGTTTTTTATGTCATTTTTTGTTATATATACGTCTTTTTTTAAGTGGCAACAACGTTAGAACTTTTTGGTGACGAAAAAAAGCTGCAAAGGTCACCAATGGGAGATATATCCTATTAGTTCCTATACTTTTAATATTAACATTAATTAGCCATAAATCTATATTATTCTCTAATAGCAGTTCAGATTTGATACGGAACCATTTATTTTAAAAACAGAATTATTAATCTCAATGCTATTATGAATGATTAATAAAATATTTTGCTAAACATAAGTTTATATTATCTTCTAATTTAATAATGATCATCCCTTGTTGATTCATAATCATTGAAATATTTACTATTTTAATGTATATATAAAATAGGCTTTCATTAAGAATTTTCAAAGCAATTTTTGCATTAATTATTTTGGATAAAATTAAATTTACTAAACGAAAAATGCATTAAATATTTTTAACAATAATGACAGATTGTTAATTCATTATTGTTATAAAGTTAAAATTATCGATCTCGTTTCTACAAAAATAAGATTGGTCTTCGATTTTGATTTCTTTTTTCTGTTTCTCATTCAAAGGAAAAAAATTATATATTCCGACTAAAAACAAATTTACTATAAAGAAAGCAAGTTCAATGTTTTTCTTATATTATTCTACAAATATGAAATTGATTATTCAAAAATGTTTATTAAATATCTATAAAAGTTATGCGAAATGAATATTACTTATTTTTTACATATAAAATAAAGTTTACGCACATAGCTATGATTGTATTAAGAATTGAATAAAAAGAAAAAATTATCATCAACAGTCTGTATTGTTATTTGTAATGTTAATGTTATAAGTTTAAATCAGTGGTTCAAAAATTTTTAAAATATTAAGGAACTGTGAAGAAAATTTCTGTGCTAAACGGAAAACACATGATTTATACCCTAACATATACGGGAACTATTCTCGAAGGTTGTAAATGCATTTATTAAATATTTACTGTTTTTTTAAATATTATTTTAAAAGAATGATAAATAACTTAAGAGTTAAAAATTATTTACATTGGATTCCCTAATACAAATCGATTAAAAATTTTAAACTTACCTCCATTCTTTAATTTGCATGAGTTCGAATTATTTGAAAAATTCCTATTAACGTGAAACAATTAAATCAAAAAAGGTTTTGCTAAAATTTTAATAAGTTTATTTATAAATAATCTAATGAAATTTTTTGTATGCAATGTCTTTTTTTGCGAATATTGTTTAGTATTAAAATATTTTCCAATTATTTTTGGAATAAAATATCATGATAAAATATAATTTAAAAAATTCATCTTTTGCTTCACGTTTTTATTTCTTAAAATCTATAATATGAAAATTTAAAAATCTACTGTAAAAATAACTATTTTACATATATATAGATTTTTGGGCTGTAAAAATTGAATTACTCTTTTCATTTGAACAAGCAATCTTATTATACAATCTTGATGTTCTTCTAACCGTTCGTTAAATTCTGAATAATCGGAACACTACAATCTTAATGCAATAGATTCCTTTGACGGTTTCTCGTTCGTCCGAATAATTAATGAAAGAATTACACTTTTTCGTTCCCCGTCAGTTTACTCTTTAATACACGTGTTTATAATTAAAAATTCTAATTTTTTATACTGAATATTATAAACTAAACTATTACTAGCCGACATAATAATATTCTATCAAACTATAGAACTGTTAACTTTTATAAAACTATATAACTAGAATAGTTTGAAATATGTGTGGAATGAAAATGTCCACAACGATAGATTCTTTATTTAAGGTGACCTTGAGTTTTTCGAACTGTGTTGTAAATGTAAATGCACTCTTTATTTGTTTTTTACTTACATATTAATCCTCTGAAATATTTTATGCTTCTATCAAAAGTGATCTTCTAGGCAAAGAATCTAGTAACTCTTGATTGAAAGTAGTAGTTTTGGAAGTTCCTTCCTTTTTAAATAAACCTCTGAGTATTCGTGGAGTTGGACCATAAAAAAATAAAAAACTCCAGATAATTGGGAAGATACAAAAATTTTCATGAAAATGCTTAATTATAATAAAGGATCCAGGTATAAAACTATGACGTAAAAAATAAGAGTTCTTTATTTGATTATAAATTTCTGAATAATTTTTTTCAGCTAAAATATGATCAGTTACATTCTATATTTTAAGCCATTCTTCATTGGATAGAAGTCAAAAATGTTTAGAGAAGAAGATATAACATTTAACTATAAAGAATCCATAGAGGGGCAAATATAAGGTTCATGAAAATAAATCGAATGAACGGGGATGTTCATATATTTGAATGGATGATTCCACATTAAAATTATTCTTTAACATAAACCTCTAACAAGCAGAAAAAGAGGTAGACCCCAAATGAGATGGATGGTTTTAGTGGAGACTGATTTCCTGTCTATCAAGGAAAGGAACTAGCGTAACAAGTATAAGAAATAAAATACAAGGGAACAGAATTCAGAAAAAGACACTGGTCCATCCTAGGCTGTCTAGCTAAATATGTAGATGATATTCCATATTTACACATCGTTTTTTGCTTTATTTAAGAATTTTAATATTTAATATATATTGTTTTGTGTGTGTGCATTTTCTTTCTTTTTTTGTTTTTGATTTTTACAATATATATTTTACAGATTCGAAATTGCAGTGATTATTCACATATAAAGCACTTTCAGTTTTCATAGTGGATTTTCATTTTATAGAATTCAGAATCCATTGTAACTGAGGTGTAAATCAAATTGAGAAACAATTTTCTTTTTAACTAAAATAATCGAACACCAAAATGTGTGTTTTAATCTACCGAATTATTCTTTTAATTCAAATAAAGAAACACATCTTATCGATGTATGAAATCAATTTTAAGAAAAGCTTCTTAAAATATAATTTTTCCAGCATTCAACACAAAAACAACCAACGTACTAGCCGATTCAGAACAGTTCCATTTCACTGACTTAAAAGTTCATAAACTCGTCGAAATGGATATCAGAACTCGAGATAGATCTCCCCAACCACACTCATGAACTATTCATGACTCGACCACTAATCCACTTAGCTCATCTTTACTGTACGAAAATTTTCCCTTCTGCTTAAATTCTCTTAAAAGACGTGATCGGGTTGGCAAAGACGTCATCGGCGGCCAACGGTAATTTGCCCCTCCTCACATTTTCACTCTGAGACACGAAATAAAGTAGAGCGGCAGAGTTTCACACTTGACTAAACGAAACATAATTGCCGAACTTCGTGCTTGTCTGTGTGTATAATGCAATATCCGCTGCAGATAGAACACAGCTACTGGTCTCTTGTCTAAGAGTGTTAAATGGAAAGAATTAGGCGACAATTTTCCGCTGTACTTGTTTTGATATATGTTTGGTGATGAAATCAGCTCTGTCACTTTAAGGCACCCAATTTGTAATTAATTTTTTTTTTCAAAACAAAGTATTTTTTCCCCTATTATAAAAATATTATAGAAATTTTAGGGAAATATGAATAACAAAGTTACGAATATCGATTAACATCTCTATAACATAATCAAATTGACAATTAATATTGATTTCTTAATCAATTATTCTATTTCATAGAGTGGATGGATGACATAATAATGTTGATATCATGTGCAAAGTAGCTGACATAAATACGGTTTTTCTTTCCTTACATAGTATCAACATATTATGTTAATGTAAGTAATTATATTGTTGAAAAAAATCCTGAAGAATTTTTTACATGTGCATCAAAGTTTTACAAAAGAAACAAATTACGTAAGTATTGGATCAATTCGCTATCAAAATGACTAATTATAACGATTACAGAATATATATATTAGTGTATTTCAAAAACATCACAAGTACTATTTAATCAAATTAGTTGGTAAGTCCTAATTTTAGAACAAATAGTAGGTAAATCATGATCTTAAAATAAATCATTAAAATTTTTAATTATTTTAATAAAAATTATATTACGAGATATTCTATCTTTTTATAATTGGTTAGTTCAACTGTTCATAGCTTTGATTCTTTCCATGAGCTTGAATGTTTCAAATAGATTGGAATCGACTTGAAATTGTTTCTGTGTGTGCTTAACTGTGCCAAAAATTACTGTTGAATGACAAATCAATCTATTCTATCAGCTAAATTTGAAACAAATTGTGAAAATTTTGACATTTCTTGTCTTATTTTTTCTTCGAAAAAATCTAGAATTAATTTTTTATTCATTATTTGATTTTCTTCTGAACAGTTTAATTTATGTGAATAACTTCTATAGTGTGTGTGTAATTATTATTATTCTAATGTGTATGAACTTATTTCATGAAATATTAAATTACATCTAAGTATTTAAGATATAATTAAGAAAACACTCTGCTTTTATAAAAATGAAAAAAATTATAGCCTCTAATACAATTTATATGTAAGAAATTAGTTTAGTTATGAATTGTTTTTAATCTTAATAATAATGAATATAAAGTTTTATTCAATAAGTTAGGTACATTATGTATGTTAAAAAACTGAAAATAACCAATCATATTATTTTAATTAAAAATAATTATTAAGGTATTTAAAATTTTCTAAAATAATTCATTTTGTTTATATTTTTTCTTTTAATATTTTTAAAGCCGCTTTTTCTCATTTTTGTACTTACTAAAAAATTTAATTAAATTCAAACTAAGAGTGAATATTTTTATAATAAACTCTTGTTTATCGACAAAATTGTGTGGTAAGAATATCGCTGATTAGCCAATTTTGCCAAAAATCGACAATATTACGAATATAAAAAGATAAAATGAAGACAAATGAGCATTTGTCTTCATTTTATCTTTTTTGTCTATCTATGTTTGCATTTGTCTTCAATCATACTATTTAAGCCAGGGATCTCCATATCCAATGGCACACGTGCCAAATTTGGCACGTGGTTCATTACTCAGCACCACTTTATACTATTCTTCTTAATATTACGATATAAGTAGAACTGTGAAGGTTCACGTTAAAATTTTAATTTTTTATTTTACAATAATTATTGAACACTTTAATATTGTAACATAAGATTTATAGTTAAATTTTTTACTTTTATATTAAATTTGCACACAAAATCTGTATGTTTCATCTGTATTCCCTAACCCTTCATGTACTGCAGCGGGAATTGAATTGTTTAATAATATACTTCCTCTATTGTTCGTCATCCTGTATCATATTGGTAGATTAATGTAACAGCTACAGCTACAAGGTACCCGACTTCTGATTTTTGTGTATTCAATAACTAAAACTAACATGAACACAGTTATTACTTGAGAGATAGTAATATTTTTCCCTATTAACAAATTTGCTCCCATTTTAATTCTCCAGTTTTTTTGTTTAAATATTGAAACACTTTTTTAATTTGGGATTGGAGTATTTTGGAATTTAAAAATCGTAGAACGGATAATCCAGAATTTACTAAATACGTATTATTTATTATTAGTGACATTTGAAATCGAAATCACAACGTAATAGTCATAATTTTGAGGCTTCTTTATAAACTAGGATTTACGAATCTCCGCTTTATTATTAATACTACTTGAAAGTGTTCACCATTCGATTTATACTTTTAGAATATTCTAAACATGTCCGAACAGCTTATTAGAATTCATGTAAAATTATTATTTTTCAAGTTTCACTCACTGAATTTTAAAGCAATGTATATTTTCCTAAACTTTATTTTGATTTCGTTTTTGGAGCTCTGTTTAAAAATATTTGAAACACATTTACACTAGTTACATTTTTAGCGGATCTATTAGGACAGTTCTATTTTCTCCTCCCTCAATTCCAATTTTTTAATTTTTTTTAAAAAATAAATCTTTAGTTTTAAATTTTTTACAGTGGACGCCAATCAATTTTAAATTTCAACACTTAATTTAATATTCATGATTTGTAACTTATTTAAAGAAACTAATTTGTCTTATATTCAATTATATTTTATCATTTCTAGTTTTCTTCCATAAATTTTTTCGTATAATAATAATTCCATAAGTTTTTTTTTATTTTATTTCAAATACAAAACTTGTCAAAAATAATGTAATCATAATTTTATTTTTTATGCCAATTATCTTTAAACTTTTATCATCTATTAACAAATTTCTTATTATTTTATTAAAACAGTAAATTATTGCAAAAAGTGTTTTAGAAATATATCTAAATTGGCAAAAGTTTTATAATTTTAATAATATATAAATTAGATAATAAAAATTGTCTCAAGCTATTGATATTGGCTGTTTTCATATTTTTTGTAACTATGTTCGCATACATGCACACATGCTCACAATGTTTACATTAAGTTGACACAGGTACCAGAACAGTCTTTTTTTATTTCCACAATTTTGCATTGCGGTTTCTAGAATGATCTGTAAAATATTTTTTTTATTTAATTTCATTTTAGTCTTATGAATGTTTTTTTTACATTAAACATTAGTAAATTTGTTGGTAGAATAAATATTTTATTTGGTGTTAAGAAGAGAGGACAAACTAAACGCTATACAAAATAAGGTATGGATTTATCGTTAATCTATTTTGATTATCTTTCTCTAATTACAGTGCAATGAAATCGTTTTTGCATTATTGTATTCGTTTATAGCAAAGTATGAATACAGAAAATAGTGTTATGATTGTATTTTAAATAGTATGATTACACTATTTAAAATACACTAATTTGAAAAATCTTCTATATTACTTATACAAAAATAAGAAAGAAATTTAGTGTATAAAAATCCTCTGATCAAATGAATATGAAATAAATGTTTGATATTGTAAAGTTATCAATAAAATTACAAAACAAAGGCACATATGTGTGTATGTTTGTATGACATTGATTCCTTTTAAATTTTTTTAAATCAATTAAAAATACTTTATGTGGTTGGTAATATGAAATTTTAAAGTAACCTTATTTATAACGCCACAGATATTAATGTTCCCCCGATGTCATTATAATCGAGGCAGAGTGTGCTTGTAAACTCTTAAAATGATATTAATATAAATCTTTTTTTTTTCTCGTGTGTTTTTAAAAAAAATATTTCGAAATAAGAAATGCAACGATATCCCGCCTATTGTTCAGCGACGGGGGTCTCACATTTTACAACACAAACCTTCACAGAAAGTTGACTATTACCGAACACATATTCATTTTAATTTATTTTAATTAACGATTTTTCACTGTACAAGCGAAAAAGCAAGGTCAAAGCAAAAGAGCAAACAGTATCTAACAGCTGAATTTCCATAACGGAAGCGAAATTCCTCGTTAGAAAAGCGTGGGCGGATAGTTATGGGGGTGTGAAAGGCTCCAGAGAAGAATAAAAAATGTATTTGCTATCTCTCTTATCTACTACTGGAATCCATCAAGTAAAAGGAGACTAAATTCTTATGGCATTTTTTACATAATGAAAACATTTTCTGTGCACGATACTGTTTGATTCTTGTTGGAAAAAAGGACAGATATAAGCAATTTTAAATTAAAAATTCACAATGCTTATGAAAATAGTTCATATATTTTTTACATGTTGATTATAACCAAAGTAATCCCATTGAAATCCCAGTAGAATCGCTATCAGGTTTTGTGGTAACGTTGTATATCCATTAGGCCATGGGAAAACGCTTTCTGCAGCAAAAAATGTTCAGAATATGATTAATAGTTGATAATTTTCGAAAATTCCTTATAAAAATTAATGAAACCTATAAATAAATTAGTCATTAGTGTCAAAATCATTCTGAGTGTTTTTCTCATTGTTAAATTTATGCTTTTATAGAAGAAAGATGGAGATTTAATGGCAAAAGTATTTTATCACAATGCCACAATAGCTTAGCTGCAGTGTGTGAATATGTTCATGTTAAAGCACTGCTTATAGGAACCATGGTAAAAAATAGTTTGAAAAAGATAGTATCTGAAAAGAATGGATACTTTTTAGTGTGCTGAAAGGAGGGGGAAGCTATTGGAATTGTCGAAGAAGTTACTTTTGCTGTGGTTGAAAAAGTCTCCCCTTCCCCAAATTGGAGAATTGCGGGTATTTTCTGTTGGTGGCTTTTCTCCTGCAGGGAATCGGAAGCTGTTCTTCAGACACAATCAATGTCGTTTAAATTGACGATTCCTTGATCGACACTACGAAATATTCTACAACCCAGTTTAAAATGATATCTTTGCAGGACCCATGTTACCAAAGTACTCGACATCAAGGCCACCAAATACGTTCTAATTTTGCTTGCTGGTTATTGGCGATAATAACAGTTTAGCATTGGAAAATTCTATGGTCTAATGATGCACACTTTTCTTTATTTGCAATTGTCAGTTATTTTTATTGTTATTTATAAATGTTTATTATATACCCATTAATGTTTAGCAGCAATTAATGCTATATATGCCTATTGATGTCAGCAGCAATAACTATTTTATTCTGATTGCGTGTCTGCATGGTTTGAATTTACTGCTGATTTTACTCTAGTGCAATATTTTTTCAAAGTTACCACTCCTTAAGTACCAACATTATATGCACCAACATATAATGCATTCTTTCACGAATGCAGGGTACAAGCGCATAATTCTTCTTTACAGAAATGACAATTTTAGCATTTCACAGTTCTCATGCTAGATGGAGCGATTCCCCACATTGGGCACCAACCACTTTCGCCAACTTTAATGAGAATCGGGCAATATCAGGAGTTTTTTCGAATGTCTAGATTCCTCACACTCTCGAAATAAGTCCACGTGATTTCTGTTCATGCTTCTATTTCCAAAAGCTCTTGTTTGTGGAAGAGGATTTAGAACTTTATTTGAAGTAAATGTTTCTGAAATTTTTTAAAGGCTTCTTCGTGCTACCATTGAACATGCTATAATTCATTTTAAGCACGTAATTTCTAATTAACTGAAAACACATTGATAACATTCTGTAATTGAATGCATTTTAATGATTCTGACTGATATTTCGACCTTCTTTAAGTACCATAATTTCTTTAATGGGTAAAATGTAACTATTTTTTACGGCCGCAAATTTTCCTCCATATTTTATAATCAAACTCAAACGAGAGGGAACGGGTTCTACATAGATATTTGAAGACATTATAATTATATAACCATCTTGTATATATACACACAAACATATATAGATATGTGTATATATAATGAAAAGAGTGTATATATATATGTAAATATGATGAAAATAGTGAAATCATTCATACACATATATAAATTATATTATTTTTTCATTAACTATTTTATTAATGAAATATTTAATATTACGTAATATTTAATATAGAATTTTCTCACATAAATGCTTATATATTATTTTATAAAAGTGTGTTTTAATTATATTTAGGGAAATATTTATAAATAATTTCATGCCTGTGTGTGAGTGGATATTAATTCATAAGCTTACTATAACAGTTTTAATATTTGAGAAATGAACCAAGCATTTTGAAGACCCTCTTTTAATCAGGTATTTTTTAAGAAAAAGTGCCTATTCAAATGTTATCTCCATCACTTTCAGCAATCAAAATTGTAGGGGGCTTTTGAGCATAATAACAGCTAAGAATAACATTGTAAATCGATAATGGACTACATGAACAAAAAGTTTCATAGATTTCGCATCGTGAAGGCATAGTTACTTTGATACAGCGTAGCAGTAGATTAATAGCCGTAGACTATGTTTAATATGAATAACATTTTATTTTTCAGGAATATATTTCACATACCATAATGAAGCCGTAATGTTATAAAGGTAAAAACCCGGAAAACGGCACTCATTCCAAAGGGAACATCTGTATTTTGAAATTCAACTCATTTTAAGAAAAAATCTGGTAGTTCTATCCTAGGTTGCACTAATCGAATAACGCTATCCCATCAATAGATGGTTGCCAACTCATCGTTAATTTTTTTATTTCTTTCAAAACACACAGTGGAGACGGATGTAATAAAGAATTGTTTAGCATATTTTCATGGTAAAAGTAATATACTTTTTTAATCAAAATAACAGTCGAGGTTTTTCTAGGGGTTCGGCCTTCCATCCGAAAGAGCGGGATTCGATTCCCAATGCCGCCAAGGACCCACCGAGTACATACAATATACGTGCTCGTTAAATCTGTGAAATCGAAAGTCCTGTGGTCGATCGTTGAGCAATTACCATGAGTGTAATGGTCTGGAGAAAATTTTCTCCCGCTTCAGATCATTTCAAAATTAAGGAAGTGGATCCTCAGGTGGTGCCATCTACTGAAGGAATTAAGAGCAAAGTCGTACTTTCACTTTCCTGGTGGTCTGGTTAAACGAAAGATACAACCTACTGACTTAGATTCGCATAGCCAACGACATAGCGAGCTTGGCTAGTCCAAATATCATAAGTAACAACAACAGGTTTTGCTTCTTCATATAATTTTTTTATATTAAAATGTTAATGTCATAAGTAGTTATGTTTTCAAATGTACTTTATATGTCTCAAATAAATTTCAATAACATAACCATATAATTTGACTGCATTGTTGCAATAGTTTTAGCTTGAAGCCTAATATATCGTTGATAAACACTTTCAATAATTTAATATATCAGTTTTTTTCTAGGTTAGACACACCAAACAAAATGGGGAGAAAAAGATGGACACCTTAATTATTTCATCAGTACATTGTATCGAGCATTGCTCTTTTTTATTAATAAAATGCATCAGTATGTGATGTGTGATATTTTTATTATTTATTAATGCTTGTGCAAGCTCTTTCCAACCAGGATTCTGCTCTCGCACCAGTAAATTAAAGATTTTATCACGTGCAACTTCTTTAATTTTAAAATTAAGTTTTCGCATATCCATATTAGATGATTTTTTAGACGAGATTTATTTAAGTCAGCTAACTTAATTTTATTCTGATTCTTTTAACTTGAATTAAGCTATTTCTGATTTTATAAGAAATTTTGCGCTAATTGCATCAATTATTTTCATTCAGGATTAAATGGAAATAAACTTTTCGTGACAAAATAATTTTCCTGTAATGTTTTGGATACTAAATATTTAGTTTCTTTTTGTTATTTATTTATTTATATATTCAATAAATTAATTTAAAAAGTCTTTGAAAATTTCATTTACCAGATTATTGCACTCAAAATTTTTTTATTAGTTAATAAGGATGGAAAAGCAAATACCGCGCAAAATCCAAAAACGGAAATAGCTGAAAAACAGTTATCATTGGCAACACTATTTTTTTTTCATTCAAAATTTTGTCTGAGAAATAATTTATGAAGAATTATGTTCTTATTTTAGAATCAAAATACTAATAATTTTTAGTGTTTATTTTTAAAATCACAACTGCTTGATTTTTTATAAATTGTTTTTATTATGTCTTTCGGAAAGACACTCACTAAAAAAATTAAATGTTAATATTTTTGATATAATTATGTTAATAACTTACTGCCAAGATATATTTTTAAGATCACTTACAGTGAAATGTCTGCAAGAAAACAGTACCAAATATATTTCGATATAATCAACACAATTATTATCAATTTTTAATAAATTGAATCATTTTATTTTTAATTTAGTTATTTTTGTAATTCAAAGCTGAGGGAATTTTATGTATTAATTGTTTTTAATTTTCTAAATGTAAAGATTTAGTTTTATTTCAACCACTACAATTATCCATCAATTCGACAAAGAAGTGTTAAATAACAAAAACTTTTTAAGAAAAACACATTAAAATATTTTATTAAATCTTTTCTGCATTTCTCAGCCATACTTGGTCATTAAAATATGGGCTATAGTGATATATTAAAATATGTAGAAGATTGAACTAATAACACATAAAGAGGCAAAGGGGAGAAGAAAAAATAAAGCTCCTTGATTTTTTTTTCTTCAAGAAATTTGGCAAGTAGCTTCGAAAACGGAAAAAGATGAGAATATCAACTATATATAAATCTTGAAAGTTATGTCGATTATTATTTGTTAAACAGTAAACAAAAGGAAATAAGAAATGATAAAAAATGTTAATAACAGAAAATCAGTGAAAATTCAAGTTTTCAACAAAACTTGTAAAATATTCCTAAATGTTTAAAATACTCGCTTTTAACTTTTTGCTGGAAACTGACTAGATTTTTCTCACGGTCTTAAATTTTTCTTTTTTACTGAATAAATATATCCCTGTATACCTTAACCTTAAGCTGTTGAATAATTTTTTTTTTTTTTGTAAATTATACAGTTTTGTAAAACAAGACAAAAATTGTAAAATACATTTTAAAACTTCTTTAAGTTTTTGAAAGGAAAAAGTATAAATATCTTAAGACCACTACAATCTCTACATTATTTCAGAAAAAAAAATTTTCCTTTTTATTTTCATTCCTACCATTCCACACTTTTTATTTTTCTATTAAAGTTGTTTTCTTTAACAAGTTCATTAGTGATCCCGAATTTGGCATAAAGATCACTTTTAAAATGTGAGATACTTAAATTTATAGATAAAAATATTTGGAAACTTAAAAAAATAATTTTTTTTTACTGATGCTTACATAAAAATCGAATTTTTTTTAATGAACACTACGAAAGTGAAAAAGCAATAATTTTACACTTTTTCAAATTTAATTTTTCCTTACCAACGTAATGTACTCACACAGTGTTACTCAAAATGATGAACGCAATTGAGAAGTGAAATAATAAACACATTTTTTTATACACAATGTGCATCCAGTGCACAGCGAAGCTTCATAATAACATTCAGTTCTACTTTTCCAGTGAAAACATCACTACAATTATTTCTACACCGTTTGCTTTGAATACGGCACTAAAGGAACAGCTGCCGTGCCTTGTATTCTCCCCTCCCCATCACATTGCTGCACCCTGGGACTCTTTTGGGGTTGAAAGGGGGGAGGGGTCGATTGTCAACGATCAAATTAGCGACCAACAGGCCGTAATGTATTCATGAACAAAGTAACCTAAAAATGAATTTACGACATCGTGGTTGGACTTCCGTTTCGGAATGGCATTGGTGTGGTTGAATGTCTGGATGATTTCGACCGAATTCGCTATTGTTACAACGTCTGATTTATCTTTATGGGTAAAATAACCATTACAGCACTAATAAAGGATTAAAATAATGTTTTATGCATTTTTTCTAACGAAAATATATCAGGATGGGTTTTTTCTATAAGCGAACTGGATTGTACCAATTATAAATCTCTAGTATATATATATATATATATATATATATATATATATATATATATATATATATATATATATATATATATATATATATATATATATATATATATATATTGTTTACCAAAAAATCACCAAAAGCTCCATCTCGTCGATATAGGGAATCTCCTTAAGCCCGCCAATACAATAACCATTTCATATACAATCTAGAATTATACATTCTGGTTTTTTGAATCGTACTGATTAATTTCCAATTTCTTACTTCCTTTTGTCAAATGTTCACAAATATTGAGTTTTGTCATATTTATTCGAATGCAACACGTTAGGTTTTCGAATCGAAATTTGGAAGTTCGGTTATAACAATGAATGTTTATATACATCTAATTCGTTGAGTCACTATTGCAAATGATATTTCTTTTAATTTTTGAAGGTATAAGTAAATTATCTCCTTCTCTTTCGAAACAATAATCTATTTTGAAAAGTTATTCTCCTAAAATTTTGGAGGAAATAATTGATATAAGCATTTATTTTGCCAATTTTTTAAAAGCATCTTCAAAACAAAAAATATTTTGAATTAAATATGGGCTAAGGAGCCGATGGATAATTTCATGAGACTGGCGCTTATACCATTTACAGCTGTCTTAAGAGGGACCTAAACAATTAATTAATAACTAATTTCGAGACTAATATCTTTTATATAAAAATGAAAAGATTCAAGAAGCATAAAAAATCAATAACTATTCATGATAAAACATTTTTTATTATTATCCTACGCTCATCCACGGCATCTCTGCCATTAATCGACGAGCAGCCCAATAAAAAGATGAACAAGTATAAAAACAAGAATAAAGTCCTTTAGTAGCCCCAAAAGAGTTGTCAGTCATGAACTTTAAAACTTCAGCGCAGTTCTTGAGGTGAGCGGCATCCATATCATCATGATTGCACAATGGACAACAAGCAGAGTCCATTTCACCTATTCGATGCACATGCTTTTGCAGGTAGCCATGTCCAGTTGTCACCCGGAAACAAGCGACACCAACAGCTCGTGGAAGGAGCCCGAGATATGAAGAAACTGGTGTCTCCAACATAGAGTAATTAACGGCTTAAGAAGCCTAAACAGAATGTATAATTACAGTAAAATGCCTTCTCACTGTACAAACAAAACAATCCTTCCTAACACTCTCTCTCTAATACTTTTCAATATTATTCTCTTTTCTATTGAGTCGTAATAAGTGTGGAGGAAGGGACCACCGGATGCGATTTCGACGTACTTTCGATTTTCGCAAACTATTATAATATTTTTTGACGTACGGGTGAAAAACAATTGAACTTAAAGCTTTATTCATAATTTTAATTTAACTCAATTAAAAAATTAATTTAATAAAGCCAAAAATTTTTACCTAGCAGTTTCTAAATTGATAATTTGAGAAAATTTTTTGAATAAATCTCAACTCAAGGTTTGAATATTTTTTGTTTGAAAATTATCACATTTTTACTGGACGCTAATTATGCATCATGAAATTATGCCCGAAATATATCTTGATAAATATCGATCAGTTTGCATAAATTAATTAAGGTAATTAATGAAAAATTTTACAATCCACACCTTATTTATTTCACCATTGAAAATAGTAATCTGAATAATCCGAAAATTTGCACTTATTTTTATGATGGATTACTTTACCCTGTTTTCAAATTTCAATGAATATAATTTTTTTTATCAATTTTAATCATATATATATATATATATATATATATATATATATATATATATATATATATATATATATATATATATATATATTACCATTTGAGTTTCTGAATTAATTTTTTATTCATGAATGAATTATAATACATGTTTCTAAAATTTTAAAATCTGACATTTTTTGGCAATGCACACACACATAAATATACGTAATAACTCGGAAAAACACATCCTGATACCAAGTATAGTTGTTATGAGCAAATTAATCACACTAAGTTAATTGATCACTAGTGATTGTCTCCAATATTCAAGTTGCTTAAAATTTATAGCTTTAAAGCACATTTTATGAAAAAAAAAATGATGAGATAGAAAAATCACTGAGATATTCATGTTTGAGTTTATAATGTTCAATTTGAAGTAAGCTTATCATTCATTTCTTAAATAGGGGAAAAATTATCGAACACAGCATGAAAACCTAAAATCGTGACAACTGCCTTCTCAAGCCACGGCGAAAGTTAAGCGTTTTATTTAACATTTCGCTTTTTTCTGTAAAATCAAAGAATTTCTACAGTTCTTCCCATGGGAACTACTGAGATGAACTTCGTTCAAATTATTTTATAGCTAAAATTTTGAAGTAATCATGTCGTATTAGGCCGAGCTGGCAGCCGAATGGTTAGCGCTCTTGCCTTCGGTTCAACAGTTCGTGGGTTCGAATCCCACTTTGGGCATGGATGTTTGTAGTGGTTTGGAATCCACTTTAAGCCGTAAGTCCCGGTCTAATTAGCCCTCGTGTGCAAAAAATGACCGTTGAGCGACAAACAAACAAACAAACAAACAATGTCGTATTAGTTTTATATATTAATTCGAATTATATAATAGTATGTCTTATCAATTTTTTTGTTGTTTTCCAATATCCAACTTATAGGATTTTCATCTTTCATCTACAAGGGGCGGAAGTGGTGACAATTTTATGTTTATGAAAAGTGAGGCACCCAAAGAGAGTGCTATTGTGACCCCAAAATTGGTTGAATCGTCGTAATTTAGAAACAGGAACCGAACTGAAGACCCCCAGACTTGGCCTGCCTCTTTTAGAGGTATCATTTCACATGGACGACATTGTGTGACCACGATGTATTTTAAGTGTCCAAATAGCTAATATGAGCACGAAATATTTTCGGTGGGTCGGGATTCGAACTCCCTACATTCCGCTAACAAGAACTATACACTTAGCGACCAAGCCACCACGGTATTTAATTCACATTGATTTATTGTTTGTTTATAGTTTAATTTTAGTTTGGTTTGCCACTTCGCGATCAATTTTTTGGACATACTTAGCTGTGCAGGTGAGCTCTGGACTGTACCTTTAGGTTAACGGGTTTGGAATACTCACCCATCACCAAGGGACTCATAAATTTGAATCATAATCAGCTGACGAGCTTACAACTGAACTAACACCTTCCTCTGACATCTACACAATCATCGGGATTCGAACTCGCTACCTTCCGATAACTAGAACGATGCTTTATCAGACCACCGCGGCCTGCTTTTTTTTAATTAGAATTCATTATACAAACATACAAAACACAATCCATAATTTTACGCGGCAAGCGTACATATACTTAGCTATTAAATAAAAATTCGGATATAATATATTTTACGTCTAAGACTAAGAAATTAAGAAAGGAATTAAAATTTCATTAATATTTATTAAGCTGTTAAACTTTAAATTCCACAGCATTTCATTCTGTTTTCGTACGGAAATAAATCATTTTTTGTTATTTAAACTCATCTTTTTGATTATAGGCGCCATTTGTCCAATTTGGACCTTGCGACATATATATATATATATATATATATATATATATATATATAGTGGCACAAACAATTGAGGATACATCTTACTTTTACTTAATAAATCCAATTTTCAACCGAAATAACACATTAACTAGGAGTGCAAACGTAATTTCATTCTTAAACATAACAAAAGGTTTAATTAACAGTAAAAATAAAAAAAAATCAAAGACAAAATTCTAAAAGAAAAATTTAATGCATTTCAAATAAACATAAGCAGATTTCTACCTCAAAAAATTGAGGATACACCAATGAAATTTTTGTTTAACTACAATTAAATTTTTATTCTGCTTGCTGCTGTAATAGTCTAAGTTTGAACAATGTTATCTTAAACTTTTTTTAACTGTTATTTTTGTTTTTTAAAGTTTGTTCTGTGAATTTAAAGTCGCAAATTTAAATGAAAAATGGCTCCTTGGAGAGAGACCAGTATGGATGTAAGAAAATATATATTTAGGTTGTTTGAGAAAAGAAAATCTTATCGTGAAATAGCTGAAATTGTCGGAAGAAGCAACTCGTGTGTATAGAAAATCATTGGAAGATTTAAAAGCGATGGATTAATTGAAAATAAAAGTGGAGGAAGGAAAAGTATTCTGAGTTTTGTAACCAAAAGCAAAATTTTGAAAGATATCAAGATTGATCGATCCTAAACTAGGTGCAGTCAAACTAGCTGCAGAAACTTCTTGAATAATGGGAAGAAGTGTAAGTGCTGAATCTGTGAGAAATGTGATTACACATGCTGGATATAACAATCGAGTAGCTCGAAAGAAACCATTTATAAGCTTACAAAATCAGAAAATGCGTTTGGAGTTGGCAAAAACTCATCAATTGAAGACAGATAACTTTTGGAAGAAAGTTATATTTAGTGATGAAAGTAAATTAAACATTTTTGGAAGCGATGGTCGTCGGAGCGTTTGGAGAAAACCGAACATCGCTTTGGATCCAAAACATTTACGTCCTACAGTTAAACATGGTGGTGGCTCCGTCATGGTTTGCGATTATATGACTTCAAATGGGGTAGGAAATTTAGTTCTTATAGATGGTACAATGGATCATAAGCTTTACATAGATATACTCCGCAACAATCTTAAAGAAAATGCAAAAAAAAAAAAAAAAATTGGATTTAGATGGAAACTTTATATTCCAGCACGATAACGACCCCAAACATACGGCACATAATGTCAAAATGTGATGACTTTTCAATGTAAACAGCAATTGTACACACCACCGCAGTTCCCTGAGATCAATGTCATAGAAAATTTGTGAGCCACACTCGAAACAGCGGTCCAAAAATACAAATTAGGAATAAATTTTCTATATTTATGAATATATTATCTACCAAGCCCTGATCATTTCATACTGTTTAATTTGCAATAAAAATATAATAGCATTTTTGTAAATCTCGTCAGACAGAATACATTTTCTTTTAACACCATATTTATTTATTATAACTTCCCATCATCCAATAATAAATTTGACTGTAATTCATTTTATTCAGTATTGCAAAACGGAATTTAAAATTTAAATCACACCAAGAAAAAAAGTCATTATTTTTTTCTTTTGTGATGCCATTATATTGTTAAATTATTTTAGCCAAACTATATTTGCAGTCAAGAAACACCAAATTCGCGTACTTCGGGTCACATATCGCTGAATGTATGTGACCCAGCCATTGAAACAGTGAAGAAAGCAATTTTAAAAATACGCAGATTACTTTTTAAACATGTATGCAATAATAAAATCAAAAAAATAATAATTTTGGAATATATAAGAAAAGTGAAAATTGGATGATTTCTGAAAAGAATTGTTACACCATTCGCAATGTATTTGAAAAGAGTACTTATATTTTAGTATATCCTTTAAATGTACTTTCTAATAATATCATTAAAAAAGCTTAAATTTGTGCGCTTTAACTTCTTAAACAAAAAGGTGAATTTTTTTAAATACAATCAAAATTTAATAATTTGAAGCTAACATGCGACTTGTAGAAAACAAATATCTCTCATGAACCTTCAATTTATCCAACTGTATACATTCGAGTGAAGAAAATGGCAACGCTAAGGCGCCAAACATTTAAATAAACAGCTTTCACAAAACCGAAATTCTGTTGATGAAATAAAAGCGTTGACATTACGTTATCAAATATAAACTATGTTGTGACCTTAAAAATATTTACCGTCCTTTTGATAAAAATTTGCAGACTCCAATTAGTGTTTAAGTACTGTCGACTGTGAGAAAAAGTAATTTTTTTTCATATTAATATTTGATAATCTTTCTAGTTCACCGTATAACTTTATTATTTTGATATTTGAGTTATTGGGTTCAAAAATGAAAATTAACTTTTAAAAGCTGAGAAGAGTAATAGTCCCGATAGAATTAAATATCAACTTTGATTAAATATACATTTTTATTATTATAATTAATTCTACTATTAGTTATTATTAATATCATTTAATACCCCCCCTTTTTTATAAAACTGTTATGACCTGATATACAATTCTGAAACATACTCTCTAATATCTGTTGAAGCACTGTCGCTATCAGCGTTCTTTAAAAACTATGGTGGGTACGTATGAGATTATAGCCAGAATTCTTTTTCTTTTGCCTTATATAAAAACACCCAGCAAACATTCATTATTTCACTTAATGTAATTGCATTACATCACACATAAAAGCACAAATAAAAACTATGACTAGGAAAAATATACTTATTTTTGAAAGTGTTGAAAAAATTAGCTGTTTTAAGCAGGAAACCGATGTACAAAAACACCTAAAAAGTCGGAAGCACCCCAAAAATATGCAGTTAACAAATCAGTGGAAGTTGAAGAAGCGTGTAAATGTCTTGTGCAACACAGTATTAAATTTCAATTACTATCCCCTTCGACCTGTGAACTGTACGATATGATTTGTGCAGACTAACATAGTCGGTTTAGGTCCAAAAACTAAAATTTGAATGTGAGCAAGAGAAACTCCAGCTTTTACATGACCTTGAGTTAAAAATTCTTATCATTTGATGAGTGTGGTACATCCATGACTAAATCATGTATTCGGATTTTTTTCACAAATCGTTATAGATTTATAAATGACTTTACATTTTCTTTGAGAAGATACGTGACATAAAAGTTAAAACCGCTAAAAAGCAATATTTTATATATAAATCAGATTTATTTTCAAACAAATTGACATCTAATCACGATCAATTTAATGATTGAAAATAGTTGTTGTTGTTGTTACTTATGACACTTGGACAAGCCAAGCTCGCTATGCCGTTGGCAGTGCGAATTAAGTCAAAGGGTGCGTCTTTCGTTTGGAACAGAGCACCACGAAGGTGAAGGTACGTCTTTGCTCTAATTAAGGTGCCTCGTAATTTTGAACCAAGGTCAGGTGACGAGGCCACACCTGAGCTGGCACCCTCCTCTCCACATCCACGCCACACCAGCGGAAGGACTTTGGACGTCACAGATTAACGTAGACACGTCCCCAACCTACGGAGTTCCAGCAACCCAGTGAAGGAGAGTACACCGTGGTCACCCTCCCAACCACTGCCTGCGGCAAATGATGCTTCACTTTGCTGAGCTTACGGGAAGCGGCGTGAAGCTACTGAGCCACTGGAGCTCAAATAAACTCATAAATATTAAAAAAGAATGCCAGACTATTAATATTCATTTCACATTTAATCTAATACTATACACTATGAAAATAGTAAGGCATTTGAGTATCTGGAGTATCCGAAAGCAATTTTCTTGGTCCTATTTATGCGTCTTAAAGGAAGATATCGCCGCTTGCCCTGTCTAGTGGTCAGCGTTCCTGACTGCGGATAGAGAGGCCCTAGGTTTGAATCCTGGTTCGGGAATGGATGCACTTTCTCTCTCTCTGTCTATCCTGTCTTTATCCTTTCCTTGTATGAATGAGTTGAGAATGGTTTCCTTCCCTATAAACGGGTACCTAAAGCATGTGTGTACTGAGGAAGTTGGAGCCCATACCAAAATATGGTTCAGATGGAAAAGTGGATCAGCGCACCCCTTAAAGGCAGGAACGCGAGATCCTGCTTTAATCGTGAAGGAACAGGTTTGTACCGAATCTCTCGTTCTTCTATAACAGCCAAAGCCTCCCTCCTCGAATTGCTTCCAATAATAAAATCAAAGGTGAAACCTGGGAAAAGTGTGATCAATTAAATGACATAAATTATTTTAATTATTGGAATTTGAGAATAATTTATAATTTTTTATTATTATAATGTTGCATACTTCACTACTTCCCTACTCTCTGGGAAATAAAATTTTATGAGAGGTATGTAGTGAAAAGTAATTCGTTTCATGACGTATTTTAGGTATAATAAACATATTCGGAAGATAGAAATTTTTAGCACACGATTCGTCCCCAGTAAAATGATTTGAACTTAAGTAAGTCCAATTGTAAATTGTAACCGTTATTCCAAAAGAAATTGTAACCGTTATTCTGAGGTTGAAAAATCTTAACTTCGTAAAAAAGATTTTTGTATGTTACCATCAGGAATGAGAATAGAACTGCGGAACTTAACAGGTACTGAACGCCGTATAGACTATCTATAGAAAATTTATGAGTCTTTTTATTTTTTGAAATTCAAAAAGCTTCTAAGCACACACAATATATATATATATATATATATATATATATATTGCATGCAGTGAACAGAAAATACAATATGTTATTCAATACTAATTGTGGCTGAACATGGAATTTTCCATTTTGAAAAGCTTCATTTCACCCAAAATCATGATTATCTAGCGACTGTTAATTAAAATGGATAATATAGAATTCGTTTATGAAGCTTAAATACTGCACATCTTTATGTCACGGAAAAATTCTAAATGTCACTAAGAAAAATTTCATTAGAACTATTCAAATATCTATCAATATTTGGTTTTTATTCTCATGATCTTCGTCAGATAAAAGAAATAATTAATAATTGCCTCCGTCATCGATTTGAAATTGTAGCATGTGAGTTTTTATTTCACAAAAAAAAAATAGTAAAATATGTCAATGAGATAACAATATTTAATATTCACAGCCAAACATATCTACAAAAATATTTATTCTACAACCATAAATCAGACAAATTTCCTTTATATTTTGAAAAAGACAAAACACCAATACTTTTTTTTAAAACTCGATGAAGAGAAGCGTTATGTTACAATGAATGAAAATGGCGCCACATTGACTAATACTTTACGTTGTTGCTGCATTAAAAGCATGGTAAGCGAATAAACGGAACACTTATTAAATGCATTTATAATCATGTTTATTTTTTATTTTTGAAAATAAAAAGAGTTAAAAAGATAAAATAAGATTAAACTAAAGTCGTCCTATTTTCTAAATGAAAAAAATGACTGAAAAGTAAATAATAAATCACTTTATATGCAGTTAGAATTAAAAGTAAGAAGATATCTAATCATTATAGAGCCTCGTCTGCTGTTTTCAAAACAAATATATCCAAAGCAACGTTTTAATTGGATTTTTTCCTAAAATGTTCACAAATATAAACAATAATAAATTTTCTAAAATAAATTTAAAATATTAAATTTAATTTTTTTGCTGCTGTTAGGAATTCTCTCATGGCATTGGTAAGTAAGTTGTAAAACAAAATTGGATGGGTAATTTAAAAAAGAAAAAATTAGATCACAATTTAAAAGTTATAAATATAATTATTATATAATAGGTTTTTAGAAGATAGGAAAAATACATATTTAAATATAATTTTTGCATTTCACAAAATAAATCTTCAAAAAGAGCAAGAATTGAAACATGGGTACATACGGTTCAATATTTTGCCACTTCGAAGAAACTTTATAATTTCATTAAAGTTCCTTTTTTACCTTAAATTACTAGAGGGGGAAAATTAACAGTAATATAAAACAAAAGAATGGGGCCGGAAATTTTTAACTAAGAATCCGTTCGATGAAAACTTATAATTCTGATATTCACAAGTCATTTTCATTGTTTTTAGTTTCCTGAAAATTAAAAAAAAGTTTCATAACATATATTTTTTTTGTTTAAAGAAAAAGGAAAAAAAAACATTAAAAATGAATCTATCATTGCTTCTTATTATTATTCAACAGAAATTTGACTAATTATTCAACTGAAAATTTTAGTTTAGAGTGCTTTAGATGAAAAAAAAAAAACTTAACTTTTGTGATATTCTCTAGTGTTTTTAAGAAATTATCAAATTCCTGAAATAAGTTTTACTACAATTTTTTTCTTTAAAAGAAGAAATTTTTTTGGAACTGAATCCATGGTTGTTTCTTATGATTATTCGACTGAATTTCTATTTCGTTGTGATTCTTTAAAAATTCAGTTCCTTTTTCCAAATCGAAATAAACTTTCTTAGTTTATTGTTCTTGAACATTCATGCTTCTAAGCTTTCAAAACTGACTTCTTTATCTTAAAAATGTATGTGACATGTAATTATACTTCTATTTGTCGCGATAGCATAATTTTCCAGTACTGATAAAAAATTCTAAAGCACTTAAAATAGAACTTTTAAAATGTTACGTACCCTGCATGGACTGAAATCACTTAGATAATATGAAATATTTGTTATATCCTTATTATATTCCAATTATAATTAACTTTTTCAACACAAGTTAAATATATTAGGAATATGAGCTGGTGATTTTGAGTACCTAATTCGCATTCTGTACTAAAATAGGCACTTTGTTACTTCACTTGGTATATTAATAATCATTTCTTTTGTTTTTAAATCATATACCCAGTTTCCTCAATTCCACAATTGAGTTATATCGTATAATGAATGACACACAACAGTGAATTATGCAGTACGATTTCTATTTCCTTTTGTAAAATGAATGACTTCACAATTAAAACAAGCAGAACGTCGTGGTAGACCTACATTTACTTTTAAAAGGCATGGTAACTGTATTTCAACTAAAGCAAACGCGATTTATTAAAACTTTCAATGCTTATTTCAAAATCAAGACTTTAAATGACAGGAAAAAGGGAAAACTTCTATTCCTTATTCCGGTTGGAATGACGTTCTTTTTCAAAAAATTCTCAATCTTTTTCTCCTAAAATTTAGAACAATCTTGTGATACATGTATTGAATGCAATCCCCCCTGTTTAAAGAATAATTCATTCCCTCAAACATTTTATCAATTCACACAGTGTTTCACTTATTGTTGTTCATCTATGCAGTTTTAAAGCTCGGAAATCGTTCGGAAGAATGATATCAAAAACACTGCATTGCACATTTCTGATTTCTTCGTAAAAAAGTGAATATGCTTAAAAAGTGAAAAATATAGTTTGAAATTACAGATACGAACTGTATGTATCTATAATTTCAAACGTTACGTTATATGGCTTAAAATATGGTACTCTAGTTGAATTGTCTTTGAAGCTATTTTTATATATATTCAAAATTTTTAAATTGCCTATATTACAGTACTCTTGTAAATTTTGTTACTTCAAATCTCATCGTAAAGAAGTATTTATTTTTTTATTAGAATGATGGAATGTTAGAATATGTTAAAGAAGCTATTAAATACATTTTTCATTTCTATTATATGATTTGATTAGTGTTAGATTCACAAAATTTCTCGTGTTCACAATAAATATATCAATCAGTTCATCTTTTTCATAAAAATTTATTATTATCATCACAGCTAATTTTAATTATTATACATACGCAGTAATTAATAACAGTTGAAACATATGATTCTAAATCACCCTAATTTATCTATAAACTTATAAAGGGCAAATTTGTTTTGAAAACAATATGTAATTTATCTGAAATAAGTATTCTAAAGTTAAATTTTATAGTTTTTTAAATTCAATTATCTCTTTTATAGATCACAGAAGAAGGTTGTTTGTGTGTCAAATTTGTGATTAAACGTCATCAAATATTGCTTTATTTTTTCCCGTGGCACATCATAGTTGGTGAAACTTTACATTTAGTATGCTCTTTGATGCATTTGTCAAAATGTTGCATATTTTTTTTCTTTTCTTTCACTTACTCACCCTTTTACTTCATTTTCGTTTTGGGCAATAGAAGGACGGATATTCGTACTGAAACTCTCCCATTGGTGCAGTTATTTCCCCCCTTTTATTCCTTAATAACTCCTTTTCCCTATCGTCATTTCTCCATTAGAAAGCAATGGGTTGAATTTAAGTGCTCTGGCGTCAGGCGGTAGCATCGCCCTGTTTGCGCCAACTAGCTTTGATGATTGCCGACTTGATGTATCTTCTGGGACATAGTTTAGCATATTTGCTGTGACGGAACAATTTCGATTCGGTGACAAGTTAGTCTTGAATGAGTCTTCGTCTCCCAATTGTAATGATATCAGTGCTTCGGAAAATACACTTTCGCTGACGATTACTTATTTCGAAAGGAGGAGGGTTTGCTTTTTACTTCCGTGTTTTCCCCGGGAATACTTCGGAATCGATACCCGCTTTTGTTATTACTCGCAGACGAATTTTTTTTTTAGGAAAATGGAACTATTGGAGTAAAACAGAAAGTAAGAATAAAATAGTCGTTTGTGTTAAAATGCAACTACCATTATCGTCAATTAAATGTTCCGATTCGTTCTAAGGACTTTAAAAGTCGTATTAATTCGTTTGTAGAAACTTGTTGAGACTCTTTCCCCCCTGAAAGCTCTTCCAGATATTGCTGATAGTGATAAAAAGAGACAAAATATACTCGGCCCTTAAATGGAATAATTGGTTGAATGGAACTCTTTCATTTCTCGGAACCATGCATTCTTTCGTAAACTCCACGAATTATAGATGGAATCTCGACTTTGCCGACGCAAAGAACTTTTAGATACTTCTAAATATCGAAACTAATTGTATGCAGTATCTAAAAGAAGCATTAATTTATTTTAATAGAGTTTCGTTTTCGCAGCATAATTCAAATGGATATCGACATCAAAACAGAGCCATTAAATCTTTGCTAAATGCATTTTGAGTGATACTGTTTTATTTATTTTATTCTAATATGACAGGGTTCTCAATATTGTTTACTAGATTTGTTTTTCATTTTAAATCTTCAACGAATAGTTTTAAAATAAACAAGTTAAAAATGTTGAGAATACTTATTTTTGTAGCGAAATAAAAATAATTTGTAATAGGGTACATAATATTTTAAAAAGAATATTATTTAGAATCTGGATTATGTTCTAATCTTTGCGAAACAAGTTTTTCATTCTTAGTTTGGCTACCATACATTTAATATCGAATAGTTTTTTTATTCTATAAATGTGAAAATTAACTTTTGATCCTTTCAATCGGATATTAAATAAATTATTTCTTTTGAATAAAATTAATTTTTGAAAGACAAATGTTATTTTTTAACATTATGAAATCATTGATTATTTGAATTATAGCTGTTTGAATCAGTAATATTTACGCTGACTCTTATTGAAAATATTTCTTTTTTATTCTTCGTCAAAAACGTTTAAAAAAATTGCATATTAATTTTATATATAATTAGAATATTCACAGATATTTTAAAAAAAGGATACAATTAAAAAAAACGCTTATTTAATCAATCCCATTAGAATTAATCAGCCAAGCTTTCAATCGAACATTAAAAGCGTATTAAATCGATTTCAAATCCTTCTCTTTAAAGTATAATTTCGTAATTTATTTTGCATTAAAGTAGGATGTTTCGCTATTTAGAATTTGCTAATTTTCTTATTCACATAAATGAGAATTTTTGATCCTTTAAACGTTAGAAATGCCTATGAGGTTTGAAATCACAGTTCATGAATAATAGAAATTGTGAGGAATGAAGAGACAGATACCTTTGTTGATTGTTTATATAATTCTATTGTAAGTCCTTCTCAAAAATACCGATTCAATTTACAAAATGTGTTATGTATTACATAGAAAGAGATTTATTAATGAATTAGAAATCAAATCATGTCAGACTAAGAATATGATTTAATAAAAGGGAGAATATGAAAGAATGTGAAATTTTAAAAATTCTTCCTGTTTTAAAATATTACAGAATTTTAAGATCCATACTTTACTTTTAAAATATTCTACTGTAACTACTAAAATACTACCATTCATTAAAGTATTCTAATAAGGACTAAAATATTTTCATCCATTTTGACTTGGTTGATTATTTTTTGGTATAAATCTTTTCTTTCTTTTTTTTTAAAGAAAGATGTTACATACTAAGTATATTGAAGATATGCTAGTTAAATACAAGGCCTAAGAATTGCTAATTATACCAGTTAAGAAGGAAAATGTATGAAAGGTAGTTGGTGAAATTTTATATAAGTTTCAAAATTTACGTTACTAAACTACTTATATCAATGTAAAATAGCAAGCTAAAAAGTACGTATAGATTGAAAAAATTATTCCAAATTTCAATTAACAATTTTGAGGCCATCATAGATCATAATTAAGCTTTTTTTAATTCAAAACTCATTCATTTACATCTGCTCATTTTCTACTTTGTAATAAATCGTGTTTTTGTATCATAAAGAAAGATTTTCGAATTAACCGTGCCTTTTCTGTAAGTAACTTAAATTAATCATAAATAAATTTCATTAGTTATTAAGTGGACATTTTATAGAAGCAAATTACAAAATGAAAATGATGGATGTAACATTATTTTATGTGCACATTTTTTTGATATGAAAAGCTATTCGCACACTTTTTGTGTGATTTTGATGCAGTGAATAGAAAAAATTGCTTTCATATTTTGTGTTTTAAAATTCAGTTCGGTATTTTTTGTTCTTAACTATCGTTTTATAAAGTAGTTTCTATGTTAATAATGCATCGGAAGTATAGTTCTTTGTTCTACCTTTTATCAGGGAGAGAACGGCTTTCATAAGTTCACAAAATATTGTAGATCATCGTTTGAATAATACACATACTGCTTGTGTAAAAGACAAAAATGAATCAGAGATACATCAGAAGATTTAATAGAAATATCTGTGAGGAGTATGATTTTAATTCCCGTTTCTGTTCCAGATATTCTAAACAAAAAAAAATGTTGATTTTATTGTGTGCCTGCTTACTTTTTCTTAGGCAGTTTAACGCATTGTGGGTAAAAATCTGGAATTACATAATTAAAGAGAGTGGAGTTATGTTCTCACTAATATTTAGAGTTAGTTGATTTTGACATTTTTGTCAGTTTTCATTTTTTTTTTTGACTTTTACCTTTCTAATATGAAACATCAGCGACAGTTATATATCTTTTTTTTGATTCTTCGAGCGAAGTGGTATGATATTTACCTGGTCTGTTATGATAATAAATTGATCTTTTCTTGTTGCAGTCACATTAGTAGACCCAAACTTCATCTATTTTTACGTCTTTTTTCTTTTGATGTGAATATTTTCCATAAGAGAATTTTACTGCTTGTTCTTTGTTCATAAATATGATAAAAAATTTTCACAAATTATTCAGAAAAATGATGAATGCAATATTTTTTGGCCATTTTAAGATTTAAATCAGAGTTATCTGCAATTGAAACTGCGCACTTTAAGGCATTTGCATCATACCTTTCAGCTAGAGATTTTTTTAGCATTAAAGATTTCACTTTTACAATATTAAAATATTTTCTATCTGGAATTGTTACGTATGAGGTTTATTGGAAAAATCAATCCAACAGCTCAATTATTACAGAAGAACAAATATAGTAAAAAGAACAAACATTAAAAGTAATAATCAGAACAAAGTAACATGGGAACAGAAGTAAAAATTAAAAAAAATAATTAGGAAAAGAACACCAGATACGCAGTCTATAAAAAGACTCCATGAAAGTTCTGGCGCTTCAGTAATATTTGTTTGTCGAATTCTGTTTTTGAGAATCTCTATCCAATTTTGGGCATTCAAGAAGACGCTTTGCTTTTATAGTGCCCGAATTACAAAATTAGCATAAAATAGAGGAAAGGATGCCTATTTTATTTAGATGTTGGATTAAGCAATCATGACCTTTTTGCAGCTTGAAATTTGCCCCAGCCTCTTTATGGCATCTGTCTTGAATGTTTGCCCAAGTTTCTCCTGTTGATTTTGCCGCCTGATCAGATTTGAAAGTATCCATTAATTTCTTAAAAATAGGATTTTTAAGTGATTCGGGAGGAAGGGGTTTGAAGTCCTATGGCTCAAGTGTTCCTAGTGAATCTGCCATTTCGTCCTCATCTGTACCCACAAGCGAAAGCTTCCTTTGAAAAATGATTGTTTTGTTGTATTTATAAAGAAGAAAAGATCAAGATTTGTCTATTTGCTGTAATAATCTGATTATCTAAGTCATGATTTATGGTCACTGCCTGGATGGCTGCTTTAAAATCAACTAGAATAATTGCCTTGGAGAAAATGTTGATCTTTGTCTTGAGTTTTTCCATTGCCACTGAGATTGCAAAGTTATTTGGAAGAATTCTCCCTTTAGATGCTAGATTAAAGATGAATTTTTATTATTTATATTTCTTATTGTGAATTTAGATACCCCCCTCCCCCCAAAAAAAACCCATCACTTTTACATCGATGTTTCTAAATTACTGAATAAGAATAACTATCTTCTGAAGGAGTATAAACATTATTAATCCATTGTCTTTTAAAAAATGCCATTTTTCAGGTAAACGAAAATTATAAAAATAAGACCATAAATAAAACTTCAAACACATAACTGTAGTGCGAATAAAATTTTTCATGTAGGCAATTTTTTTATAACTAAATAAAATTGTTGAAAAAATGCGGAACCGCCTCTATGTATGCAAAATTTTATACCAATAATATATTAAAAATAAATACACAAGTTATGATAATACGAGTATATGTCATGATATTAAAAAAATTCTGTTGCTTCAAAATTTCATATTTGATTTAATTAAATAATACAAAAATATTTGTATGACATTTTTCGTTGTATAATTATTTTTGTATTAGTTATAAGTTAAAAGAATTCAAAAATACATTCACACTTGCTCCTTTCTTAAGAATTCAAGGTGTCGACCAAAGAAAAAATATGTGGAGTCCGATTCATAATGAAAACTTAAACAAAGTTACTATACCATCTGCACTTAGTATTCTAGTTAAATTGCATGTGCTAATTACATTTCTCCCACTCCTCTGTGAAATAGTATTAAAGTTTGTTTTTATAAACATTGTAGTAATTTCTTTATATTGTGATTAACTTGTCAATCCAGTGATACACAAGAAGTTAAAAAAATATGCTTTTTTCGAACAAAATAAAATAAAATTGAATTTAAGCTTTAAATTACAATCTAATTTGTTTCAGTATTGTAGGAATTATGGTTTCCTACATTTGGAGGGAAAAAAAAGAATTACTGTATGATATATCGAAGACTAACTTAGAAGAAAAATTAGCAAGGTAATTTGATTTGTATGCCATTTTAAGGTGAATATTTTATTGGAGACTTGCTACACAAGCCTCTTTATAGCCTATGTTAGTGGACTGCAGGTGGGTTGTATCCAATTGCAATCATCTGGTAGACATATGTTGTCTTAAGTCGCCAAACTGGATTGAGTGGTAGAAAGATAGCTACTTGAAAAATACTGGCGCACTTTGCACCATTTAGACTTGTGGATTGGGTAGTTCTTGCTATGCGTAAAACAAAACTTAATCTTCAAATTTCATTCTCCAAATTCAAGTCAAATTTACATCTTTTAATTCTATGTCTGTGTGTGTGAACTGGTGCTTATGAAATATCCTCCATAAATATTTTTATGATTTCTATTAATTTAAAAAAAATAATTTATTATTACAAGAAAATGTCTCATTTTAACACGTAAGTTGAAATTGTAGAATATAAAAATATCATTTGTTATGAACACTTTATAATATCGACCAATTTTTTTGGGAAATTATTCGCAATTTCTTCTACTTGAATTCCTATATATAAAAGAAATGATGAACAAGTAACGTATTTATTATTAAACTCTTATGAGAATGTTACTTTTAAATTTCTTGGCATGAAAGTTTGTTTTATTTGATTTCCCTCATTGTAATAAATTAAACATAAAAATAACTTGAATTCTGAAAACTTAAAAAAATAACTTGAATTCTGAAAGCTTAAAAAAACAACTTGAATATTATCATACAGTTTTGTTATATCATTTAGGGATGAAAAATATTTATTTGATCTATTGATACAGGTTTTTATGAAAGAGAACATATTTTAGTTACTATATTGCAAGCATTTTTACATTTTTACTTTAGATAAAGATAGAAAGAGCTTGGTTAAAACAATTTATATTTTCAAACAGTTAATTTTTATTCTGTAACGAATATATCTATCCAGAAACGAAAAATAAAACAGTGGGAGAAATATCTTTCAAAGCAGTCTCTGGCTCCGAAAAATGTAGTTCGTTTTGATCTTTAAACTCGTTTTTTCTCGCCAAAGTAGCCAATGTTTACTTTTAGTTTTGGCGGGACGTACGGCAAGTTCTGGTATGTTTTATTTTGTTAACAAGTTAGAATTATCAGGTAGTGTAATACATAAAATTCATTATAGTTTTTATTTGAAATGCATGATTGTCTTTATATTAGAACAATAAGTTATAAGAATTGTAATAAGGTTACTTGAAATTGTTTCCGTACATATTTCTCATCAAAACGAATTGAGGGAAAGTCCCTGTATTCTTGCTGGTTTTGGCGGGAATCGACGGAAATCGAACTTAACAACAATCCCATAAATAAATGTGAAGGATGAACTTAGTTATAAATATGAAATACTTTGAGATTACCCTTAACTTATATCAACTTGTATTTTTATACTATTGCATACGATTATATTTTTACCACCAAATTGTTTTGATTGCTTTAAGTAAAAATGGAGATTTATCCTTCAAGTTATTTCTGAATTTCAAAAGAAATTAATGTTTATCTGTGTACCAATTTTATCCACCATCGAAAATACAGTTCATTTTGTAATATAGTTATCTACAAAATCTTATTAATGGGTTATAACTTTTAAACTATATATATTATACGAAAAATCATAGTTTTAAAGAAAAGTTCTTGTTTTGATGAATGAATTGAATGAAATAATGCTGAGAAGTTTACACGAAATTTGTTTGCATTTTTAGGTCTCCAAATTTTTTTAATCTTCTCTTTTAGACTTCCTAATTCAGTTTGAGGAAAATGCAAGTTATATTATTTTACTGTGGTTATTTTTTTTAATGTTGAAGTGTAAAAAAGAAAAGAAGTACTCTCAGAGATTATTGCTATTTTCTTTTATTTATAAATATTAATTTCATTCTTGATTTATAATTTGTTATAATTTGCTGCTAATGTTCCCTTCCCATAAGAGGATTATATACGCACACACACATGGCTGTGTGTGTGTATAAAAGTTCTATCCAATATAGTTTTGAAGCGCGAGAGAGAATTGCAAGTGAATTAGTGTGTTTATGACTCATCAAGTTGTTGGTTAAGGCACTCCTTTAGATGTAGATGGGTAAATTTGTAAAAAATATTGACAATCAATATGAATTTCGAATTCATGATTTTCAGACTCGTTGAAATGACTAGTGACACTCCCAATGCCACTTCAAACTAATGCAAATTTGATTTTCATTGATATGGGGTTGTGAAGGACAAAAAACAAGAAACCCACATTAATCCAAATTAGTGTTGAGTTTTTAGTTTTCGGAACCGCATGCCTGGTTGAAGAGACCAATGATATTGAGTTATTATAGTAAATGTATAGAACTCTAATTACTCTAATGTAATTGTCTACTCATTTCTACATGTTAGAAAAGTGGGATTTATTATTATGATTAAAAGTAATGATAAAGGCGTGCTTAATATTACTAGTATAAGGTGTTGTTGTACCAGCATACTTCCCTGTTCTTGAGTTAGGCTGTACTAGTAAGATAAAAGCAGCCGGGTAGAGTCTTCGTGATTTTGAAGCAGGTACCAAGTAGAAGACCCACTGTACTTGGCCTGTCGCCCCCAGAAGTATCATTTCAATTGGAGGACATTGCAACCACTCCCAGTTTTGACGTGTTCCAGGTGCCTTTAGCGAGCACGACGGATCTTCAGTTAAGCCGTATTTGAACTCACTACCTTCACTGAGAATCAACCAGATCATTGCGGTTCTGTAATATAAGATGTTTAATTTTTTTAAGTATCTGCAATAAAAAAATGACACTGATTTTATTTTAGAAATTTATTTTCTACTTAATAAAGGATTTTAAAAATTAAGCAGCCTGATAGAATGAGATTACAGGTTGTTTCTTTTATAAATAAAGCAAAAATGTAATCCATATATATTTTGAATTCAGTGTACTGTCATTTCAAATTCTTTTTCCCACAACACAGAATAATAAGTTTTTCGAAATATAAACTTTTTGTCCCTACGTTTGCGAACTGCCTAAAGGCCTAAGGCTCTTGTAAAAGAAAAGAACTAGGTATTATATATATATATATATATATATATATATATATATATATATATATATATATATATATATATATATATATATATATGAATAAAAATGTCTTGTTAGTTAAGAACGAACTCTAAAACTGCAAGACTGAAAATAGTAGTAAGAACTCATCGGAACTTGTATCGTATTCTAACACTTGCCAGATGTGTTCGGCCACTTTTAGTGATCATAGAAAAAGATCTGTGTTTAGGATTGTCGCAAACGTTTGAAGGTTGTTATGAAAATTTTTAACATGCTCAGAGTCTGTTTCTGTGCTCTCAGAGAAAATTTTTATAAATATTGTTCTTCCCTTCTTTATATAGTATGAATTAAAAATTTTCCGATCTGTGTGCTTTAAGCCTTAAAATTTTGGCGATTTTTCATTTTTAAAATTTTAACAAAAGTATATATATGAATCGGCTTTCTCTTATGTCATATATATTAGTTCTTTAATTTTACACAAAATTCTTAAACTCTATTCAGGGCGGAAGTCTCCAGGTTTGATATCAGCCACTGGTGAATAACGGTAGATGAGGTTGAGCTGTCGCCTTGTGCTTGCACATCAAAAGGTGTGGGTGCTAGGAAGTTTTCTGAGTTTTCTTTTTCACGGCACCTGAATACGGTCTACTGTCTATAAAAGGTTTTTCCGAAATAAATAGATTATAATGAAACCTATTCCTCCTCATCATTTCTGACGCTACAGTCCATTTTAGTCCTTCGGCCTTTTCGTATGCTAGCTAATATAGTAGTGAAACCTCTCCAATATTGTTTTTGACGACTGAACAATCTTTTCCTGACTACATCTGTCCATGGAAGTAAAGGTCTTTTTCTATTCCTTGCTTTAGTTTGTGTTGCTGAAAAAATTTCTTTTATTATATAATTTTACCAAGTCCATTGAGCCTGTTTAATTTTGTAAACTGACTCTTTAAACATTCGGAATTAACTGGAGGTTATTTTCAGTTATACGTTTTTTGAATTGTCGTTCATATTAGTTCGTAAAGAGCTGTAACGTCATGTAAAACGAAGAGGGAGAGAGTCATTAAGGTTCCTGAAGTTATTCACTGGGATATTGAGCCAGACTGACTCCAGTGCCGTACCAGCTGCGCTAGATTATGCAGGCGAAGATCCATGCCACGAATAGCCCGATCGGGATGGTGCCACATATTATCGATTAGGTTTAGGTCAGGTGAGTTTGCTGGCCAAGGGAGAACATTACACTCATCCTGGTGCTCTTCGAATGACACATGTATGCTGCCAGCTGCATAACACCTTGCAGTGTACTACTGGTAGATGCCATCATCCTGAAGTAAATAGTGCGCATATAGGGGTGGGCATGGTCCTCAAGGACAGATACATACTTGTATTGATCCATCGAGCTAAATTTGTTTAATTTAATATGGAGTGAAACATTTATTCAATTCCCAACGGATTCTTTTTTTCGAGTACAACTAATTTGAAATGTGTTTAAATCGCGTTTTATTGGTCTCGTCAAATTCATTAGTTCCAAGTTCGAATCGAGTTAATGTTGTATGATAAAAGATTATGGAGGGGTCAGTAAACAAAAAAAAAATGAATGCTGCATTTCTGCTCTTAGCTGCACATCTGACTGGGTAGAAGGAGTTGAAGTGTTTCTCATATTTTATTCCTTGACACGTGAATGCGGTTCAGATTCTGTGAACGGCCTACATAGAGAAGGCAACAGTTCTCAAATCTCTTAATAAATCTTTCAACTGAAGTTTTTTCCTTTTATGCATAATTATTTAATATAAATATTTTATTTAGCAAGGAAATGAAATAAAAACGACTACAAATAATTTGAAAGTAGATATAAAAATATGAATGCAATTGCTACTGTAAATAATTACAAAATGTTTTAATATGTTTTCATTAAACCGCAATTATTTAGATATATAATAAATTATTATGTCCTTTTAATATTTTTTTCATATAAGCAAACAGTACGTCTTATTTGATTTGCTCTTCATTTCATAAGAACATTCTTATTAAAATTAGTTTTATCAACGAGCAACTACTGCAGTTGTAAGTAAGCAAATTTAGAAAATCCTGCTGTGATATTTACTGTGTGCTATTTCTAAGTGACTAATCGGTAATAAGTCGATAGAAGACTTAAGATAATATGTATTGTGATACAAACTAGTGAAACATACGATACACCATGTGTTAATTTGGTTGGATATTCTGATCCTTGATTGATAGATTGATTCCTTCATCATTCAAGAAAAAGAAATGAAATTACATAATTATTTTGGTGTTAATGGAAAAAATAATATACAATACATACTAAAATACGCAGAGAATGATTTTTTACATTATATTTTTCAGTATGTTTATAAAATAAGCTTTAAAATGGAACAACAAATGCATAATTTTATATGAAAGAGCAAGTCAGCTGTTAGCTAATTTTAATTTATTATCATAACAGTAATATGTAATCATCAATCAGAATGCTATAGAAATTCAATGCATGGAACTAAGGCTTTTTTTTTGACTACAATGTATTGTGTTTTTGGCAAATATTAAATTTAAAAATACAATAAACTAGAAATCAAGTTTAAAGATTGTATTTTTTATTTTTTTCCGCTAGGAGGCATTCTTTTCGGAAACAGTGTACGACTTCCGTTTGACATTTTATTCACATCGAACAATAATATGCTAATAGCAAGTGTCCGAAGCATTATTCCAGTGAAAGATTTTCTGCTGGATCCCGTCCAAAAAACTTATCCCCCCTCCTCAAAAAATTCCCTTTCAACAGGGAACTTTTATATTAATTAGTGGTTAGATCTTTTGTTCGAATGCATGTAAGCGAATGAATTGCAAGTCTTGATGCACACGCCATTGTGAATCTTCTGTGTAAAAGTCATGTAATTCGTTTTCCGACCACCCCGAACCCTCAGATTCTCTTTGTCCAAGAACTCTTGACTTGTCTTAAAACCCTTTAGAACATTTTCTTTTGCCTTTGTGAATTTCTGCTTGGATCGTTTTCCAAAATGGCGAATTATTTGTCTTGTGGTTTTCATCTGGCAACAAAAACGTTTTGCGAGGAAGTTCAAACCTGACGTGGAAGAATGTATAATCTTCCCAGCCCTTTATTTACGCAGATGAAGTTGTTAATTACACAACTAATCTCAGAAAAGCAGGGGTGTTAATTATGAAAATAACCAACAATATTAATAGTCTCACATGTGCTCTCTGCTTTTGTTTTCTTTTAAGTGGATAATACCCCTTTGTAATTTTTAATGCTTCACTGCTTAAACTCACTGTTTTATGCGTGATAAATGCCGTAAAAGAATAGCCTAATATGTGCACGTATCTCTAACGAACACATTAGTTGGAAGGATTGTGCATTCGAATTTTACTTAAATATTTAATCCTTTTTAATGGCTTAGATATTTTTTTAAGAATTCACTTATTTGTGCAGATAAATAGGGCTGTCTAGCACGTTTTAAACTTTCATAACCTAACCATTTGTGAAAAAGACCAATTATTTTAATTTTTAACCACATAACTAGGAGAAAACATTTAAAATAATTTTCAACCAAATGTGACAAGATAGGAAGCAATTTCGGTGCTTTATAATTTTTATTATAAGTAAATTAAAAATACAATAAATTAGACAATTTATGAAATTACTTCCAATAAGTTTTTAAATATATCTATCTTGTTTAATATTTTGTCTTCTAGCATAAAAAAGGAATTCTTATTCCATATCATATTGTATACATTTTGTAGAAAATTATTTTGTATTTCGCCAATTCAAATTTGGGGGGGGTTGTAGTGGTGAATTCGATTTTTAGCCAAGCCGAAGACAGTCTTGTTGAGAGAGTCTATGTTCATTGAGAGTTTCTTAGACTTCTATAATTCTCTGCTGGTATTGTTTGGTGTGAAGAGATAAGTGCCTACAGCAGACATGTAAGCCTACAGCTTCTTGTCATCCTACAGCAGACACGTAAGCAATTAAATACAAACTTCAGCAAACAACTAGGCTTATATTCTCGTGTTATATTATCTATTTAGGAATCAGAAATAAACCCTACAGTTACTGGTTATATAATTAATTTTGGGGAAATTATCGAAAATGTGATTTTTCTGAAGATTTTATCACATAGTTTAATATACTTGAATATAAAATATCGGTATTTTACTGTAAGCACTTTTGATACTTCTATACGTCCATCGATTTTTTTCGGCATGAAAATATGCCGCCAAATTTTGTAAATTTTAATAAATTTACGACATACTTTATCGCAAATATGGTTAATGGTATGAATCCACTACTACCAAATTTGAATATTGTGTTCATTTTCAATCGTGAATTAGCATACCGTGTCAAAAGTTTATGTTCTCTTTTATTGTTGTTTCATATTAGCATTGGCAGCTATTTTATTAAAAGGAGCGATGCAATGCCTATAAATATAGCTAAAACTTAAAGTTGAGAAAAGTGATATAATTTGAAGACATGTTTTTTTGGAAGAAATATGATTTGAATTTATTTAAATTAGGGCTAAATCACTTACGAATGACAAACGTTTAAATTTATCTCTCTCGAGAGTTTCGACTCTGATTCTTCTTATTACGTTATACATGTGCAAATTTTCATTATTAACTATAGCAAATTTTAAATTCAAAGAAAAATACTTATGAGCCGTCAAAAAATAGCGTCAAGTACCGAATTCAGACTTTAATCAGTGTTTTTGAAGTAAAAATTAATTTGAACAACAAGACTATTGCCAATTTTGCTGTAGGCATACTATTTTTCGAATCATATTATGAAAAGAAAAATATGATAAAATTTCGGTCTAGAAGGCCGCGGAAGACTAAACAACAGAAGAGAGTGGCATAGAAAATCAAAAACTTATTGTTTCCCCACCCCCAAAAAATTCATTCGATGAATTGAGAAACCACTAGATTTTTGACGCCGTGTAATAACCAGCCACACTGCATAAAGTTGTTAGGGATTTTAACATCCATTGATTGCACTGCCTTTAGGCAAGACTTGCTATAGATAGTGAGTGTGATAGAATTCAAATGTTGAAAGGAGAAAACCCGGAAAACATCTAAGCATTCAGTAAGACAGACGTGCAGCATTCATCATCTATTGTTTAACATATCTGGGATCGAACCTGATACCTTTCGCGCTGCTAAATACTGTCCTGTTACTTAGCTACGGGGATCCTATGTAGTACGACTGCTGGTTTCAAAGAATAAGATTCTTGAGAAAATAATATAAAAAAGTGTTTAAAATATTAGTTTATATCGAATCAAAAGGATTTTTAAAACTATTACATATAATGCTGTGTATTATATTCGTGGCCCCTAAAAATAAAATGCATTCATCCATCTTTAATGTTAAAAAAAAAGAAAAGAAAAAAGCACTTTCATTGACTGAGTTATTTATTGGTATGAGAAATAATAACAACCCCATCTTTTTCCATTTACAATACGCGCAAAGTTGAATATGAGGCAGGATTTTTTTTTTCTTTAGTGATCATCAAGCATTAAACGATTACATATTCATAATGCAAAATATTTTTTGTAATTTGTTTAAGTACCGATTATTCTTCAAAGGCAATTTCAACGGAAGAATTTTCAGTGAAATGCAGCTGAATTTCGAGAGCATTTCTGCTTTTTTTTAATCCAATTTTGCTGCCGATGGCTTATTTCCCTGAAGAATATGTCTGAGAAATATTTATTAAATATATATGCTAATATTACAGGATTAATGATTTCGGTAGAGAAAAAATCTGGTGTTATCTCAATCAGGTTACATTTTCTTCGAAGGGAAGTTGAATTTTTGTAATTATAACTAAATAGCTCAATTGTAGACATTGCTAAAATATCTTTATTTCTCTTGCTGAACTATTTTCTTTTTCTGTAAATTCAAAATTTAACTAAATTTTTAAAATCATGATATTATCTTTTTATAACACGCGAAGTATTGGCGACGATTAGCTACAATTTCTTTATTATAAGCAAGTAATATGTTCTGTAATGAAAGTCTATCTTGCTTTGTAACCATATCTCTAATGTTTGTGAACTGTTTTAAACTATTTTTATCATTTATGGTGCACTTAGTAAGGAAATTTCTTGATACTTTTTCTCTATTTCCTTTCTAAAATGTAATTAATTTTGAATTATATTTTTTTATATTAATAAAAAATTGAATAAAACCACTTTTGCAAAATTAAAAAAGTAGGGTTGCTTACTTTTATCGTATGCATACATTTTTCAATTGTCGATTCACTGAAATTTTTTTTAACAAAAAAAAAAAAAAAATGTTATTGATATTATATTTTAAAAGTCGTTATTGATATTAACATAAATACTAAAATGTTGTTTTTATTACAGATATTGTCAGTTTTTTACCTATTTTGTGTAGTGGCCTTTTTTATTTTTAATTATTTAAAAAACAATGCTTAAAAAATTGTCATTTTCTTGACATTATTAAGACACTAATATTATAAAAAAATAGATCTGAACGATAAAGTTCCTTTTTTTGCACTGAATTTAAATTACGACACACGCAACCGAACATATAAATATATATATATATATATTTTATGTATTTTAATAATTATGGCTATTTCAAAATGCCTTGTGTGCGTATAATAGTCAGGTATTGGTAACCAATATTCAAATCTATACTTTAAAATACGGTTCTAATTGGTCTAAACACAGTTAAAATCTTTTCCATGTTTAATCAATAAATGGATCTATATTTTAAATATATGAAGGATAAAATATTGAACTGTAAAATTTTTTTATAAAAATTCATAAAAAAATCTTAACATTTTAGCCAGCTTTTCAGCTTCTATACATGTATGAAAATTAGACTAAATTTTGGACTAAGTACTGTGGCAAGAACTAATGCGAGGTGAGACTGTTTAGGATAATTTTTAAATCGATGATAACCGCATTGCGGCTTATATCACAGAGAGAAGGGGGGATTAGTGATTTATTGAAGTCTTCATATTGATGCTATATCTAAAATAAGCAGTTTCTTGATATATACTTTTCTTGTCTTTAAACAATTCAATCACAACATCGAGTAGTTTTATTTTTAAAAAAGTGAAATAAATTCACTTTTGACTGCTGTATCTTAGGTATGGCTTGTCTTGAAAAAGAAGTCGACAAATTATTTGAATACCAAAATTTATGGTGGGAAACTGAAACTTCGTAATTATCTCTTATTATTCGGTTAATGTGGCACGGAAAAATGGAAGAGGAATCCGGCGGCTGACTGCGCGTTCGCATCGATTCCAAAGATAATGCTGTGTAATAAGGGTGCTCTCGGACCAAGAATAAGAGAGCTGTTTAGGCGGTGACAGGATTAATCTTATGATTGCTTCCTACGGCTGAACACACGGGAGGGATAACTGAGTTGACCATCGCTCTTCTGGTTTCGGGGCGGAAATTCATGAATTATTGAGAAGGAGGGGAAATGGGGGTGGGTGGGTAGGAGAGACGGGGCTATTTAGCTCCTAGTCGCTTCGCCTTTCATCATTTCAGGCTTCGTTACCCTGTATATGAATAGAGTCCGTATGAAACATTCATGCCTCACCCACACTCCTCTCCCCTGGATCTTCTCTTGTGGATGCAGCAGGGGCTAGGCGCCGCCCGCCCCTGCACAAAACCTAATACCAAAAGCTGTCTTGATGGGGAATTGCCGTCAAGAGCTATAGAATCATGACTACATCACTTTGACTGCGGTATTTACTGAAACATGGCGGAAAATGAGTGGTAAAATTGTTTGATTTCTATAAATGTAGCTAAATAATAATTAATTGTAAGAAAATGACTTGTGATAACATGTTTTTGCGATTCAACCTATAGCCATTTTATATACACTGATCAAAAATATCAAAAGAGCAAACAAAACAGTGAAGGAAACCGTGCATGTATGTTTATGAAACGGGAAAAATTTGAGTTATGAAACGATTTCTGAAAATGAATGTTGTGAGAACTTTATTTTTTTAAAGGATAGAAAGAGCTTGAAACAATGCTTCCGGTCAACAGTTTGGTTAGATGTGAGTGATGATGCTTGGAAAAGATGCATGATGTTAGAGTGATGTATGGTCTCCTTTTGTATTGAAGATTGTGTACAACTGTTTTGTATGAATGCTGTGAGAATCAGGGAATACTGTACAAAGAAATGCCATCTACAAAATATGAACAGTAAAAAGAGATTTGGTCTCACAGAAAAAAAAAAAAAAAAAAAAAAAAAAACGTGCCATTAGAATGTGTTCCAAACATACATGGTTGGATTTAGATCTAAATAGCATGCTGACCATTTCATATGTTGTTCTCAGCTACAAGCACATTCTCTACAAAACGAATTATATGAAATTAGTCATTATCATTGAAAGAAAAGAAAATCAGCAACATCTGCAAGTGTTAGGTGTAAATGCGCATATCTTTGTGTCACCGAATTGGCATTCCGAATGCTATGCTTCATACGTCCACTTATGCAGATACCAGGCAATATAAATATTACTCTTTCGCTCAGCGTATGTCACATTTCTCGAACGAATGTAGCATCCCATTCTTATCAATTTAAAAGCGCATCTGGTGTCGAAGCTAAAACTTTGAAAGTGACACCAGGACTCGTCAGGCAGCTGTACCAACTGCAATTTGCTCTCATCGAAATCCGATGTTTAGTAGTTCTCCTCCTTCTGCGATTCACAGAGTATAATTACGAACGAACAATAGAATCTTGGTAAATTGGGACTCTGATAATCTCTTTCGTTCAATATAAAATCATTATTCACGGCAATTCCATTTTGTTTTTATAAATAACAATGTAATTTCATTCTCGTTTATTCTTCATTAACTCAAACGCAATATCGAATAAGAGCCAGAGGGTAAAAAGAAAATACTAGGACGGGGGGAGGGGGCTAAGAAGTAGACATCACTTAGATGAAATTTTTAAGAATTCCTGAATGGCATATTTGAAAGAATTTTACTAAAATAGAATTTTGGCAGAATGTGTTTGAAAGAATTCTAGAAAAGTAGAATCTCAGAAGAATAACCGAAGCATATTAAATTTTCGAAAAAAATTAATAAAAAATTTTAATATCAAGCAAAATTAGGTATTGAAAATATAATTGTGAATCATTAAGGTGTATTGAAATAAAAATTAAGAGGACATACATTAAACTTTTTGATGGCTTACAATTTTTGTCGTGATAAATTTATACATCATAAGATAAGATATACATATTGTCATTCTATACAATGTGAAATAGCTTAAAAAAATTAAAAAAAAGTCTCGAATTGGTTTTCTGACTTTGAAAAATACTTATTCTTTGAAATTATTTTTAATTCATAAAATATCTAGTCTCAAATATGGAATATATGTGATTAATCTAATTAAATGGAACATTTTATTATTATCCCCTCTTTAGTCATCAAAATTTTAGTCTCTTGAGTGTTTCTCATTTATCGTGAGTTCTCTTGTACTTCTTCAATGCTTCTTATCCTTTAATATTTTTCCCGTTCCGATAAAAGCAATTTCAATATTATTTGACTTCATACTTTTCATTCTGTTCCCAAAAAACTTCCTGTACTGTTCCCATATCTTGTTGTATTTGGAGCTGAGAAGCGTTGCTTAATCCGTTTTGATGAGCAATTAACATCGTATTGAGCATCTTATTTCGATTATCATTCGCTCTTGTAGCAAATAGAAACCCTGACTTTGATAGCACGTGGATAATTGTTTTAAAAGTTTTAGTAGTCTAGCTCTCTTGTAATTGAAACATATCTCGTACATGAAAATCTAGGCTTTCTATAACACATGGAAATCTTGATTCTAGTAGTACATGGAAGTCTTGGGATTCATTGTACACACTCTTATTATTCTTATTTTATGTTTGTGCACGAACAGCATTTCTTTGTGCTTGCGCAAATTCAATAATACACGAAGCACTGGATTCCGGAAAATGACGTTGCTGTGATACTTCCAAGTTACCTATTTTCTGGAGAAAACGAAAGTGAACTACTAAATTTTGTAAATATGATATTAGGGAAAAGTTTGTGTAAATTCATTATTTCTATACTTATACCCCTTTTCTGGTTTCTGATGTTATGAATACTGATTGGCGTATGAAGTTTTTTTTTCTATTTTGTACTACACAATAAAATTCTACATAGTTTATTTAATGTTAGCTATCGATAATAAAAATCATATGTGTGTGTGCTTTCTAATTTTTTTTAATTGTGTCTCAATTATTAATCGCTGGTCAAGATATTTTTTGATCAGCGATTAATAACTAAGATCATATATTTTTTCACATATGAATTAAAAATCTCAAAGATGATATTGCGTAAAATATGTAAAGCATAATTAGAAGTCTTACAGTAGATTTTTTAGTTATGGTTTCTACATTTCTTTGACGTCCAGGGGCCTTTTTTACTCTAAATCGTTTAACAAATCCTGATTAGTTGCTTTCAATCAAATAAAAAAGTCATTTTAAAATATAATTAATTGCTTTTCTTAATACTAAAGTAGTTGTAATTTTATGCGAAAAACAATTATTTAATGTGAAATTTCGAATAATTACATGAGAACTTGCCATGTTCTGGTGCTAGAACTGTACTGTTTAAATGAAAGGCTACTTTACAACCATTGTTGACTAACTAGTATTGAGTGTTACATTTCTGTTTCTTTATTTATACCTATCGGTGTGGATGCATGGAAATTTTCCACGTCTCCAACTTTGACATCCATGAATACGGCTCTCTACTTGGGACAAGTCTTTGCAAAAAGCGAAGATACTGCGGATGTTTGAATATCTTACAACAGGATTGAACTTATCAGACAAACCTTTGATACATGTCACATGGAATGAATAAGGTGGAAGAACGTGAAAGTAATGAAGGGAATATTCGGAATCAGTTTTCATTTATCATTATCACTTATCTAAATCATATGGAGTATACATTGGTATACCTCATGTGATCAAAACGAGGTATACAATACCATTATGTGTTTCCCGTGGATTATAAAATTCATAAAGGAGCAATAAAGATTCGTTTAGTTTAAAAATCTTCTAAAACTTAACTAATTTCTTCAATGGATTTTATTTATGAGGACTTTATTTTTTAGTATATAAATCTTATTCAGTATTATAATTGTATATGTTTGATTCTGAGGTAGCTAAATAGATAAAGAATTCACTTTGGTGTCCGGAAGGCATCAAATTCAATTCTGATCCAACCAAAGACTCGTGTTGATTGGGTTTGTATGGACGAAAGTCATTAAGGTTTGCAATTTAGGGCATCTTTTCCGAGTAAAATGTGAATGTTAGTGTAGAAAGTTAGAACTCAGGTGTTGACTTCGCCATTCAGAATCCCGGAACCATTTCTCCGAGTCAGGATGTGCCTAAGATGTACCTTGCTTACACTAATAACACAATGTGTAGATCCAGGGTGAAGTATATGAAAACGACTCATTTCAGTGCAGGAATATATTTGAATAAAACATTGTTATTTTGAATATGAATAGTTTAAATAGAAAAATAATCCGCAAATGTATTTGTCGTGCTTAAGAACTAATTTAACGTATAAAGTATTTCTCTAAACTCTCTTCCAAATCAGTAAGCTCATTTTAAAGGATTTCCCCTTTTTTTTTAGACTATAGCGGTAAGGAAGAACTTCATAATCTCTTTGCTAAATACGCTATAGGTCCATTTTCTTCTCTGAAAGAGCATTTCCCAGGGCGGCGGTCGCTTAGCAACGTTCTTCATCTGGTGGGCAGCGTTCCGCCAACTTCTCCTCAAACGAGAATATTCTGTAATGGCTTCAAATGGATCTAAAATGGCGCGGGCTCCCGAAATTAATTGCCCACTTTCCGCAAACCGAGTGGACTTTGTAGTAGCCACGAAATGGGATTTTCATGCAATCCCCGATTGGTCTAAATGTGGCGCAGCCTCGCTTCACTGGCCCGTCCTTTTGCGCCGTCATGGCGGTAAGTGAATCCCCAGATTCTCTGTGCCGTCCCCCCCGCCACCGCGCTTAGATTGACCACTGTGTCCAACTTACCGTATTAGCCTTATTTATAGACATTTCCCACCGAAGCGTTCTCTTTGTCTGTAAAGCGGATGGGGAATTGTTTTATTTGCTCTATCGAAACAATTTTATTTTAGATATTACTTCCCTCGCGGTTATATGACTTTGGAACACCTGAATGCTTAGCACTTTCTTTTGTATATATGTAAGTATATATATATATATATATATATATATATATATATATATATATATATATATATATATATATATATATATATATATATATATATATATATATATATATATATATATATATATATGGTGGGGGGGATAACGCAGGAATTAAGTTTAAAAGCACAAAAGTGTATATTTTAAGTTTTCTGTTCTTAGTGGTGAAAAATTCGTATTTTTCCATATTGAAAGTTTGAAAGAATGAATCTTATTGTTGTAATATTTAAGGTATTTTCCATCATGTTTTCTTAGGCGTGTTTTGATTTTCTTCTTTCCAATGTTACTGTTTTCATAAAGTTTTAGACGAACAGTCGCACCAGAAAATAAAATAAAATCCAGTATAATAAAAAGAACCGGACACATTATTTTGATCTTTATATTTGTTTATTTATATCCCTGGTGTATAAGGTATTGATCTAGTCATTTATGCTTTAGATTGATTTTCACTTATGCTTCAGAAACAAACAACAACAAAAAAGAAAATTAGAAAATCTCAAGATTTTCGATTGGAAAGTCCTGCGAACCATCTTTGACGCTGTTCTCGATAGTAACATTTAGAGAAAAAGATATATATACTTTTGAAATATGTGAAATGCTTAACAGCGGTGATGTTTTCAAGTGCATATATGTATCTAAGCAGAATGAGATGGGAAGTACATATAGTGAGAATGTGCCCAAAACGAAGAACATTATGAGTTTTTAATGGAACCCCTTTCAATAAAAGACCAAGAAAAAGGTTTAAAAAGAAATGGAGAGATTGTCTGGACAACGTCTTTGCCATCGTAAGAATAAAAGTACTGTAGATCCATTGCAGCGGGAAGGGCAGAAAGGGGAAATTCTTCTGAGGAAGGCCGAGACCCTCAAATGGCTAGCGTACCAATGCCGCTGCTGATGATATTTATATCACACAAAAACTACATAGTGGACTACTTCTGTAGATCTGTTAACATCTTAAATTATTTTTAGAGATAATACTTCTTAGGGCTGTGGGCCAAGTAACGAAAACTATATCTGAGCTGATAAATTCTTGTACGGCTACCATTTTACCTCAGATGATCAATGTTAAATTTTAACCACTCTCGTGGTAATAAACCGTAATCCATTCCGTGACCTTTGGCTGGATCGCGATAAAATCCATTACTTTCCAGCCTAAAACAATCTTCTTAATTATTCATTGGCTTGCTTTAATACTGCTTCTTTAGGGCTAGGTATCGTTCATAAAATCGCTTTATGCTTGAATCTGACATGAGTGTATAAAATGAAATGATTGATGATATCGAAGATATATAATGACTGTTAATGACTTCGCTGCATAAGAAATCAATAACAAAGGAATTGTTATTGACATTGCCAAATTTCTTAGTTTTTAAAACCTTTGCTTTCATTAATCGGGCTCCCATCGTTTGCTCAGTTCTTAAATTAGGTGAGGCAAATTGTCTTAATTTCGTCCTTGTACCCTGATTTAAAATCATGAAGAATTTATATATGTGCGAAACTAGATATATTCCAAGCTATTTGTAGCTTTCTTGGCGAAAGTATTTTCGGCCTGACCGGAGGGTAGCTGTTTGATCTGGATTAACTTAAATATCGGCACTCTAATGCCTCTGTTCAAAGTTAGTGTAATTTCGAGGTTTGGAGAATGGTTACTCAAATAGAAAATGCCATCAAAGAACTCTCTGCGCAGCTGTATTACAAATACATATTTATGGATGTGTGCTGTTTCTAAGAAGCTGTTTTTCTAATCAATCTGTACACGATTATACTATAAATGTATAATTTTTTTCTTTCGTTTTGATAACATAGGACAACTATTTCTGTGTTATTATTATATTTCTAATTATTTTCTTAGTGAGAATGTACACTAAAGAAATGATCATTTCCTTTTAGAATGATTTGTCATCAGCTTAATTTGACTCAGAAAATTCAACAGCTCATATCATTTAGAGAAACTGACGTATTTCCGTTCTTGAAATTTTTGGGAGAAAAAAAAAATACTGCATCTGCATCCAATTTTTCCGCCATTTGTGGGAGGAGGGCAAGAGCAAGCAGAAGAGCTCTGATACTTCATACTAAAACTCTTCCTTTCGGTCCACATCCGGATCCGTTGCATTTACGTTTTCCGGAAGTACGGCAGGGCGCAAAATTCTTCCCGTTTTATTACTGGGCTTTCGGGGAGTTCTGCGCCCCAACAAACTGGAAGACCGGCGCTGAACGCTCTCTCCGCCCCCAAATAGAAGACGGGAAGTTCCCATCTTCTAAAGACATTTTTCCGCCGGGAAATCTTAATGCTGCGATCAAGTAATGGTTTTCCGGAGTGGAGATGGGATTACTGGAGCGATCCGCAGGAAGATGCAACTCCAGTTTTTTTCCCGTTCCGCCCCTTTCCCTTATATTGCATCAACTCTGTTTAAGCTAACTTACAGAGAAAACATTTGTTTCAAACGTAACTTACGAAGTTCATGCACTATAGGTCCAAAATACGATTTTTATCATCTATTTCATAAACTGACATCTTTGTTATATAACAGCTTACGTTATATAACATCTATTATTGCCAGCGAATATTCACTAAATTAGCGTTTCGAAAAACCGAATACAAAAATGTTATTTGAATGTAGGAAAAAAAATGCATTGTTTGGAAATACATATTATTAAAATACTATTTTTATAATTAAAACAAGAGAAAATTATTGTTTTGAGGCGAGAAATGTGATATTTGTTAACCATAAAGTGGATTTTCTTTCGTTTCTGTTGAGATCATTATTACGTCACTTTGTTACAATTCTCATTGGTTTAAAATATTCTTGACGTTTAAACTACGTCATATGGTATTAAGACGACGTCATGAATCCGACTTGTCTACGTATTTACTCCCTGCTCTTAAATCACATTCTTCAAGCGGCTGCAAACAAGGCAAAGTTAACCATTGCTTTTTATTTTTAAATTTTTTGAATTCTGAACATCATTGGAAATCTAAAGAAAGTCGCTAATATGTATAGACACGTTTTATAAAATTTTAATGATAAATAATTTGCTTATTAAAGAATTGCATTTAAATAATATCTTTTGTTGCGCACTAGCGCTCTTCAAAGATAAAGTTTCTGGGTTTTATCCCTGTCATTGTTATGTCACAGGAAAGGGAGAGATCAAGTTTCTGCATGCAGTTCTATCAGGGAGGGTCCTTGTGAGTTGTTCGAATTTCCTCGTTTGCGACACGTGAAAACGTCCCACTATGAACCGAAAAGTCTTCTCCAAAATCAACTGACACGATGATGTTAAAATGTTTTTCAAACGCCTCGGTCCGAGCAACAGGCAGTGTTAGATTAGGTATCTGTTTTTATTTACGAATAAAGCTGCGTCGTAGATTTAAAAAAATAAATTTCTCCTATGGTAAGTAGGATTTCCAAAATATAAGATCCCATTTTGTTGATAATTAAATGACAGTATTTCATCGTAAAAATAAATAATAGATATTATGATGAATAAAAATTTTTAAAGTACAGTAATCCTCTTATGACACGGTATTCTGACAACGCGATTTCATGTCCTTCGTAAACACTGTTTTACCCCATTTAACGCGGGAACCTCATCTAGTGCGAAATTTATAAGATTCAATTGCATATTGTGTCATTTGTTTTTTTATAAAATTAATCTTATGTTATTGGAATCACTTCATTTATTTGAAATGAACTGTCACATATGTACAAGCTTTTTATTCAAAATGATCTGAGTTTGATTTTAATAAAACGCACAAATTTCGTTCATAACATAGGTTTTCCTTAATATCGATTTAAACCTCCTTTAATAAGAAAAGTTTAGCGCGAATAACTAGTACATAACACCTTATACGAAGTCATAAGAGCGTGTTTTATGAGGATGCTCCTATACAATGCATTGTCTTAAGAGGCGGAACTGTGTGATAGGGGGATTGCTGTATATTGTTGATACAACATTACTGCGTTGATGATCACAAATATGAAAGTCATCTCAAGTGTAAATTGAAGTAAATAACGCGGCCGAACCTTATTGACTATGTATTTTGTGTTTACTTAAAAGAACAATAATTTACGAATAATTATACCTTAGAAATTATATATATATATATATATATATATATATATATATATATATATATATATATATATATATATATATATATATATATATATATATATATATATATTCTTAAGATATATGTATATATAAATTTTATAAAATGTCATATGAACACTTAATCGAGATTTTCACATTAAAATTCGAAGCTCGTAATACTATTAACAAAAAAATTTATTGAAATTATCATGGAAATAAATTAAAATATTTATTTATTTTATTGAATATATGATGCTACTTCTTAATTTTTAAATGTGTAAATTCGAATGTACTGTGTATCGAAATAAATTATTCTTAGGAATACAAGATCTTTTTAAAATATATGACACATTTTGCTGAATAATTTGTAAAATAATGTAAAACAAATCTAAAGTATTTAAACGTAGAATAATTCGTATATTTCTCTACTGTATGAAATGTTCAGTCTTTTTTCCCTTTTTAAAAGCTTTTATTTTGAAAATATTGCCAATGCATATTATATTATTTATAGACAATTATTTTTTCTATTTAAAATATTTTTAATTATCGCTGAATATTTCACAGGAAGATAAAAGTTCAATATCTTGGGCATTTAAATAATCTCAACACCACCACCTAAATTTTGATGTTGAATTAATGCAATATCTGTGAACATTTTGAGAAAGGCACCAAAGGTAAATTCGAAATTTGGAGATTCAATGACCAGGATCACTCTTGTAAAAGTCGGTATATATTTGTTTTTACGTACGAGGAAATGTATATTCTCAAAATGAGAGAGATTTTTTCTTGAATTCACTAATGAATGTTATTACTTAAAGATTCATAAACACTAATGAACTATTATTCAATCGAATATTGTTCATGAATTTTAAGGTATTTAAGTTTTGTCAAGTTCAAATTGATTACTTTTCTCTACCATACTGTGCATTTATCACAGATAGTGTCGTCTAAAAATTAAATTTCCTTAGAAAAAGTATGTAGCTCTCTTTTTAACATGCAATTTATTTTCAACTTGTATTAGTTGCATGCAAACAACAAACGGCATTGAGTTATTAATTTTGAGTAAAATTGATGAAATTGGTAATTGATTCTTTTTGTATTTTACATCAATTGCGAATTTTAATCATTCAGTATCGATGAAAATCACTTGAATATCGAAAATTTAAGATGTATAGAAATTCCCACACACATAATAAATTTAAAATACACAGTTTTCATGAAATTTTATAAAATTTCAGTGTCTTAATATTTTTAATGTAAAGTTCAAAATGTGAAATTTCTTGCTAACTATGTTACATTTTTCTGGTTAATTCTTGCTCCAACTATTTACAAATACACGTCATATTTCAAGCAACCTTCCTCCTTTCTCTAATAATTTTTTTCTGATTTCAAAACACAATCCTTGTTAAAGCAACTGAAGTGAGTAAGAAATGAAGACTTGAAGTGAGTAAGAAATCGCTTTGAGAAATTCATATGTTCTTTTTTTCACAGAACAGTACTATATTTACCATTTTGCCGGTTTGAATCTCGCCAAACCGACATTTTTGGCGAGATATACGGAGTATAGATAAAAAAATACTTGTAATAATACATTTTATTTTGTAGTCACAAACTTTTGACATCGCTTATAAACAGTGCTTAGGATAAAGGATTTAAAAACGTCATGGTAAAAGGTTGCAATTAGTGATATTTTATTTGAAATCGGTAGTGCGATTTGGCAGTTTTATCGCTTGTGCCGACGAAAAGGAATAACACCCAAATTTTTTTATTGCCTCTTTCATGAAAGTCAGGCTGCCGTCTATATTTATTGAAATAATAAAAGTGGCACAAAAATAACAATGAATCACATTTATCTAACCTCCTAGTTTTTCATAGAGTTTCCAAATATTTTTTAAAATTTCTATTAAAATAAAAAGATTTATAGAATGCTAAAAGATAATAAATATTTATTATCGTATAGCATCTCACGAGTATTTATTTGATTTCGATTATGTTGAAAGCATAGTAAAAATTTAGTTGCAACTGTTATCCATTCTTGAATTTTTCCATGAATCTTATATCTTGAAAATGTCCACGCTTTTATTCATATAACCATTAAATATTTCTCTCATACTATTTATTTTGTGCGTCCTTCTTTCCCATCAATCGTAATAAGCAGTTTTCAATTTTTACAGTAGAAACACGATTTTACGAACACTGACGATTTTACTAACTAGTTGGCCTGACATAGTCCCTAATATAGATGTAGTGATAATTTAATTATCATTTATGAATTAAAAATTTAAAAAATCTCTTTGTATTTTTGCAGACTTGTTTTCATGTATCTTTCGTTTGCGTGTATTTTTATTAAATTTTTTTCATTTATATCCGAGAGATTCTGATAGTTGTGTTTACCGAATAATAGTATATCTTTCAAATTCTGGATAACTAGTTTTTTTAGAATTTCCTCTATCTTTTCTAAATCCTAACATGCAGAATAAATATCTGAGTGTAAGCAATAGTTTCAAATGCAAATAATTTATGATTATTTAAACCAAATAATTTATTTTGAATGATTTTCTGATTATTGCCTAAAGTTACTAGTGAAATATCATTTCTTTCATTTTATTTAGTATTTGCTATTTTAAAAAAAATGTCAACTTTATAATCGTGAAACATATTTGAATTGCTACTCATTTAAATTAACTAACCCATAATTGAAAACCCATATTTGAATATTCTGATTCTAGATTATTAAGTAACCCATATTTAATGATCCAGAATCAGAGCAAGGGCCAAAAATTAATTAAGCTGTAATTCCTTTCCCAGCTTTCTTTAATTTCAAATACTTTCTTCGATTTAATGAAGAAGTGTGGGAAACAAATCAATGAACTTGACTGTTTGCTTTTAAGAGAAACTCGTGCCACTTGCAGCAATTCAAGAACGGCAATTAGAGGATCGGCTCATCAAATTTTGGTGTGGAATAGAAATTATGGACTCTTATGCAATCAAGTCTGTAAAAAATGCAATTGTTCCATTCTAATGTCAAATTTTGAACTTACTCTACAAATCTAAATTGATATATATATATATATATATATATATATATATATATATATATATATATATATATATATATATATATATATATATATATATATATATATATATATGTATATAGTATATAGGAACTTTTTTGCATTATATAATTACAAAACTTCGAAAAGAAAACTAAATCCTATAAATTAGTTTTCAGTCGTTATATAAAAAGGAAAGGAAACTAAAAATTAAAAATCTATCTCATCATAAAAAAAAAAAATGAAAAAACGGAAAAGAAAACTATTTGCCAGAAACAAAAGTTCGCCAAAAAAGGTTTTTCCAAATTTTATTTCGTAAATGAGAGTTAAAATTATTATTGTGTCTATGGTGTCAGGGTATGGACTAGCCATTGGTTCGCAAAAAACTTGAACCTTGAACTTATCTTGTTTTCAGCATGTTATGGAATTTTTTTACTTTTGAGGTAACAACTATAGACTATTTATTATTTTTAAATTGGGCGCTGAAAATAAGAAAGGCAGATTTAAAAAGAAAATTCAAATTTTTACCGGGCACTAAAGAAATAATCGTTTTATGTAAGAAAGTAAATTATTGGCTGAATTTTATCATATGCATTATAATAATTTGAAATTGTTTCGTACATCATGTACCTCAAAGCATAAAACTCTTGTATTTTTGAGTTTGCTACCGAGCTATAAAAATAGGAGCATACTTGCTAATGATAAGAGAAATAATAAAAATCAAGAGTTATAATTTCTTTTGATGAAAACATTAACTTCGTACTCTAACGTCAACTAACTCTAAAAACTGTTGTGAAATATTTCCCCATCTGCTGCATTTTCATGCCATTATTTCACCCTCTTACTCTTTTGTCGCTAGTAGAAAAAATCAGAAAACTTGCTGTCACCCACTTCGACTAATGAATATGCATCTTGTTATTGTAATGATCCGGAAGAGTAATTTCGTTAAATATAACTTCTTTATAATTGTACTGAATTTATCTTTCACGTTTTACTTGTAATTTCTGAAGTCCATCTTGCCTTGAAAACTCATAAATATCAGTCAATTCTTAAGAACTTTTCTCAATTTTGGAAAAATTCGTAGTACCACTTATATTTTTCACTTTCAATACGAAATAATAGAACAGATTTCTAACAACGACGGGGTTCACATGTTTTTTAGCGATAGACAGTTAACTAATTTTAATGAGAAAGTTTTTTGTTCGTCATCGGAATCGTACCTTTTCTCGTGATAGAGCTATCTTATTATGCTTTGAGAATCACTGCATTGAAAATAAATAAAACGTATATATTGTGCGGAATCATATATATTTGTCATTAGAGACATTGCCCATTATGATCTTTGTTTTAATTCAGCACAGAGAAGTAAAAAGATTTAATAAAGTCAATATGAAGAGTACTTCTACAAAATTATAGTAATTTTCGTTTAAATAAAAACATAATGAAATATATCAATATTGAATAACAAATCTATGTTTTTTTTAAAAAAAATTTGAAATTAAAATTAAATAAACTTAATAAATTTCCTTTGGTTATCATCGAAACGTTTTTTCTGATTGATTTTATTTTATTCATTTGTTGTTGTTGCTGTTGTCGTGTAACAAGTGCAAAGAGAAAAAAAAAAAAAAAAAGAGAGAGTGAGTGTGAGTGTGTGTGTGTGTGTGAGAGAGAGAGAAAGAGATAAGATAAAAAAGACAAGTCATATGGGACTAAAGGCATGGAGCACTGCCCTATCCACATCTTCAACTTATTTTATTCATTTAAAAACTATATATTAAATTCACTATAATATTGTGATTTACGACTTCCAAAAACTGAAATTAAAAAATAAATTTATTGTGGAATTTCAGCAATACTTCTACGTGCAGGGTTCATACAACTCATGAAAATTCTTTGGAATTTCATTGTATTTTTTCACGGACCCTTGAAACTTTTGAAATTTTGAATTGAATTTTACAATGTTTAACACGTGGAAAATTTTCCTTTCTTCTCATGATGAACTGGTATTCGAAATTAAGTTCATTTTCACATTTTGTCAACTATCACCAAAAGTATTGGACCGATTTTAATGAAGTTTGATATGTACATACATTGATACAAAACAATTTACAAAACAAACAATCGTGCAACAATTATATAACATATTTATGATCGTGCGTAATACTCATCGGAGTTAGTTCCCCCGCATCAACGTTTTGGAAATTATAGATGAGGTCAGAGCTGTCTTGGACGTTTCTGGATCGATTACACAAATTTAATGGACAAGACAAGAGCAACAACTCATTGGAGTCGAAAAGCAGGCAACAGCGATTGCGGAACAGAACAAGAAAATGGATTAATAGCGCTTGTCTCATACAAATACAAAGGGGCCTCACAGTTGGATTTTATACTCAATATAAGGGAGTGTATTAATTCCTGTGGCAACTGGCCCACTCATTCGGCAACGCTGTTTCATAACCCTATGATGGTTCTTGGAGGGGCTTGCAGTTACCCTCCCCACACCCAATCATGCTGTATAGGGCTGAAGTCTGGAGATCTGCTTGGTCAGTCCATCCGGTGAATATCTTCATTTTCCAGATATTCGTGTATCAAAGGAGCAGTATGTGGTTTCGCGTTATCGTCCATTAAAATGAATTCAACGCCAATTGCGCTGAGTTCATTTACATTTCGTTCAGTTCTTTTCAAGGAATTGAGACAAAATACGCGAATTGTCCTAATTTTTAAAAACCAGTGTCCTAAAATTGTCCTAAAACACAGCAGCTGTCTTGTACAATTGTACGAATTTTGTTTCATTTGTAAATTCCTACAGTCTGTGGTAAAATCGTACACATATAGGTGTCGTGAAATTTGACTGAAAATTTAAAAGCTTCTTCATTTTTGTAATCCCGACGATTAGTTAGAAATCATAAAATATATATTGCATGTATATTAAAAGTTATAAGAAAGAGAAAAAAAAGTTGTTTAGTTTATTTTCTAGTGATATATATATCACAATTTGAGTCTATTTTTTTATTCTTATATTTTTTCCATTCTTATATACAGTGTTCCATCGCTACTCTGCGCTTCATGTTTTGCGGCTTCAGTGCTTCGCGGTTTTTTCCAAAATATTCATCAAAAGATAAAAATGAAAAATACCACCATGTTGACCGACACACTGTGAAAATGAGCGTTGTGTCATGTTTATTCGCGAGAGAGAATTCCTGCATATTAAACAAAGGGATGAGTTGACTCAGAATGCATACCACGGGCTCTCATAAAAGCACGTGATTGGTTTCCGGTGCGACATCGACCAATGAGAGTACGAATGGATTTATCCCTATCAGTTGAGTGTCTGCACATCATCGCAGCCTCACCTAGCATCTTCTCTTGTTGTATCTCACCATTCTTGTCCATGATGTTGACTGTCTCGCATACTCTATTTTAGTGTTGTGTTGGTGGTAATTTGTTTTGTTTAAGCAATAATTTTGGAATGATGGAGGTGTCCACATGACAAAAAGAAATATCAGCGCCCGTATCGATCGCCACTTGGATCCACTGACTAATGAAGACCTCCTTCAGATGACAAAATCTGCAAGTGAGGAAGAAAACGAAGACGAAGGAGAAACTGAAAAGCTTCGCCTTACCCTGGAGAATCTGCTGCAACTGTGCTACATGGCAAGAGGGATGCAACAATCTATACAAGACATTGACGACAATATGGTTCGAGCTGTCTAGTTCAGCAATCGCGTTCACAGAATCATGTCCTTGAACAGGGAAATTTCTAAAAAAAGGAAACATAAAAAAAAAAAAAAAAAAACAATCAGCATGTTTCTCTCAAAGGTAAAGTCACCGGCTCTACTTCCACCAGAAGAATCTCCGAGTGAGCCTAAAGCTTCCACGAGTCGAGTGAGATCCTCCGGCACCAACACAAGACTCTTCGCCTCTCTCAGAAAGCAATGTTGATTCATGTTTATTACTGTATAAGGTTTCGTAATTAACCTTATTAATTAGCACTGACACGTTTAAATAAATACGTATACTGTTGTCATTTTTGTCTTAAGACAAAAATATTTTACACAATATACTTTACACATTTAAATGTGTAAAGTATAAATAGTGCTTACATATTTTAAACATTCAAGTACCCGCATACACGAAAAATCCTAGGGGCAAATCCTATTTCGCGGTTTTTTCAGCTTTTGCGGAAGATTCTAGTCCCCATTAACTGCGAAAAACGAGGGATCACTATATTAATTCATTTTCGTATATCAATTCGTTCTGCATAAATTGTTTTATAAATAATTTAGACTTGTAAACAAAAGATTTTTTTATATTTTGTACAGTATATCAGCTTCACATCCATTTTGGCAGTAATATCTTCTTTTTGTACGAGTGAAATTGCAGTGGAAACGGATACTATGTAAAATAGCACGTTTTTACACAGTAAATATCTTGCACAAACCCCAAGGAACTGAACAGCTCTTGACATTAAGAAATCTCATTTAACAGTGGAGCCTGAAGAAAAATGGTGGATTCAATGCCCTCCTGTGAATCTGTTTTAAAAATATTAAAAATGTAATATTTTTAAATTTCCCCAGATGCTAATTAGCTTACCCCGTGCGATATAAATCGCGGTCACTTCAATGTCTAAAGCTGTAGCACCCTTTCCAAACGGCCCTTAGAAGAATACACCTGCGAGAAAACACTAACCTTACATTTCTATAAGGGTTAAAAACTTTAACCAATGTGTCAAATATCGAAGCTATTAATTTTTAAGTTAGCATAATTGTGTTGTACTAATGTACTAAGCCGAATGAATTAGAATCGATATTTTCTTGTACATGGATGAAAAGTTTTTTTTCAATATGAATTAAGTCAAATGTAAGTTTGACTTTAAAGATTTATCTGCCGGGCCCTGTGATGAAATCTATCCAGAATCTTGAAGTTCCTGTTTTCAATTTCAAATATCCTCTAAAATTATTTTCAAATCTAATACATTTTTTATGATGAATTTATGTTCTTGAATAATATTTGCTATTAACAAATAACTAAAGATTTATAATAATAATATATCCACACAATGATGAATAGGCACATAAAACTATTTAAATTGCAAAAAATTAGATGTCTTGTATAACCAGTTTTTGTTTATAAAATTATAATATTTTTTTGAATGACTTGTCGAATATTTTACTAATTATCTCAATAAATGAAAAGCTTGCTGACGTCCTTCTCATAAAATATAATTCTAATTTTAAAAGAAAAATAATTTTATGTAAAAAAATTCTAAAACTAAAGAAATACGAATTTTGTTTGCTCTATGCATATAAATAAATAAATAAATAAATAAATAAATAAATAAATATATATATATATATATATATATATATATATATATATATATATATATATATATATATATATATATATGCATAGAGTAGACAAAAATTCGTTTTAATTAGAATTTTTTTGTTTAACAAGAAATTTCTGAGACGTTAGCTTAAAAATTATTCTTATTTTTTCGAAAATTGAAAATAATTCAGGTGTTAACTCTCATGTGAAAGTTTGAAGAATAATCTCTTTCAGTTTATTCAAAAACTAGTAATTAAAAACTTTATTAATTTGGCGTTCTATGATCACTTTTTGCACACAAGGGCTAATTCGACTGGTTTAAATTAGATTTTTTTTATATAACAATAAATATATATACTCTCTCTCTCCCATGATAAGAGTTGAGAAGCGAACTACTGGATAATTTCAATCAGTTCCATGAGAATCAGTTGAAAGGTCAGTACTATGGGAGGGAAAATACCGAGCATTCAGCTCATAGTTTGGCGAAAGTTGTGCAAAACAAAACTTCTTTCGGTAAAATTCTCAGACCAGGATTCTCATGAATCACAGGAAGTTAATGTAAGCCATGACAGAGCTGATTGAGAAATATGATTCTGACTTTTACCTAACGTATCACTTGTTTTGATAAATTTTTAATTTCCTATTTTAGTACTTCTGAAATTTGTCACTTTTTAAATGCTTCTTTTGTTCGTATTTTTGAATAGACTCTAGTAGTATGTAGACTTTTTACCATTACAGCGTTTTACCTTGCAAGAGGATATTTTTGTATATTCTGGATAATCTTCATGTATCGCAGCAAAGAAAAATTTGCTCCACTCTATTCTCCCCCTTATATATAGAAAGAAAAATGCACTATTCATCTCTTTTTCTTCAGCAGTGGCTGGATTTGAACCTAGAACCTTCCATTCAAAGAGGGTCTTGCAGTCTAGAATGTAAATTTTCCAGAATATTCATAGGAAGACGGTTAGAGTTAAGAATCAACAGAATATCTACTTATCTTTCACGGGAGACTATGATGATAAAATGGAAATTCGTAAATCAAGAGATATTAATATAGGCGTTATGTCGTTGTATAACCATCAAACGGTCCTAACAAAGAAGAGAAACAAAATGCATATCTAAACGCTAGTTAATTTAAAAGATGTAATAAAATCTCTTCTATTAGCTGCTTGTTTATTGTTTCTGCCATTACATTTTCAATAGTTCCAATAAACCTGTTTTACTGAATTTTCTTTATGCAGGAAAAATTTGAAATAGAATTTTTTAAAAGTATGAACTTTCTGAAAATATATGTTTTGTTCTCAAATACTTTTATTACTGTGTGACAATTACTTTTCGTTTTATTAATTTTTTACTTTTCGAGTATTAAAAGCATATACAAGCATATTTGCAATAAAAAATAATTTTGTGTTTCCTTTTCATAATAAATTCCTCTCCTATTTTGTTATTTGTATTGATAGCTATACTAAGTGAAACAGTATTCCATTTTTAATAAAGTATCATATCATTAAAAGAAAAAAAATGAAAAGTAGTTTTGAAAACTTTACCCTCTTTTTAAATTTTGTTAATTGTTAACAGTTGTGTATTTATAATAGGTTTTGTTACATTTATTTTTCAAAATTATCTATTTTAAATACCTTGTGTAAATTAGGTAGCATTTACTTTGTAGTTTCATGTAGTATTTGAGACATGAAAATGAAATTCAAAAAATATAGTGTAACTTTAGCTATAGCTGTGAATTAACCCATTTTATCTATTCATTTAGAGCACTTTGATTTGAAAATATTTTTCCACAAATCAAAAAATATTTTTTTAGTATTGTAATATATTTCACTCCACTCTGTAAATATGAGTATTCTATGGAATAAATTCTTCTTTAAACGAAAATTATACCCAAAGAAGTTATAAATATTTTGTTCTTTGTTGCTGTTTTTGTGTTAATATATAAATGTCACTAAGAAAAGTTTGAAATTATTTTATAATACACTTATATTAATACAATAGTACACTAATCAACTTTTATCAGTTGCTTATGGATCTCCGTTTCCAACTTATGAACGATGATTCTATTGAAAACAGAATGCATTTTTCTATAACAAAGTCGTTTGCATTGCTTCATAAATATGTTCAAGCTATCGTTTTTTTGCAATGTCCTTTGATTTTTACATAATTTTAATTTATAATGGCGTAGATTGCTTTAATTATTTATAATTTAAATAAATATTAGAATTATGTAGAAAGGAAAAATAAAGCTTTTCATGATTTTTTTAATATTTTCAATCAAATTTTCTATTTTAATAAGTTTTTTTATAATAAGAGATTTAAGGACTTTTTTGTGTTATGATGATTAGCGCTGTGTATGGGATGTTAAAAGCTGTATTGCTCTGTTACGATTATTGAGAAATTATATTACAAAACTTGCAATTTGCAGTGTTATACAGTGTGTGGTATATGGAATATATATAGTTATATTGATTGTCACACACACACACACACACATATATATATATATATTTTAAATGTTGTTCAATGGATATGTTAATTATAAATATTAATATTTAATCAAACTATATGTTTATGTTTAAAAACTATAGCTGTGTGTTTTTGGGTATGTTCTATTTTGTTTTCCGCTATAAAGTCAATAAGAGAAAGAATAATTTTGTTCAAGAATTAAATTTTCAATAATTTAATCCTATTTACTCTTATTTTCATGATTACTTTTATGATACATTTGGAATATGGCGTAGGGAAATATTTATTTGATTCATTTTACAAAATGTTTTTACTTTTACTTTCATAATTTGCGCAGTGAATATTCTGTTGTTAATAACTTCATAATTTGCATTTACTTTTAACAGGTGTATTGAAAGGGATGTTATTGAAAATAAAAAGTAAAATATGCGAACATGTAAAAACAGTGAATATATGAACAAACACTTAAAAGATCAAAATTTTATCACACATTCTATTATTAAACAGAAATATAATTTAAAGTTGTTGTTATAGTTTTACATGGAATGTTCAGAAAAGCTTCATAAGATTAGAAAAGAACTTCCGATAAGTATGAAGTATATACTGATACATCCACGACATCGGTTGTTTCAAATCCAACAATTTTTGCGGAACTGATAACTTGTAATGCGGCGCCCAAAGCCTCCATTAGTACTTCTGTGAATTCAACATCTGTGCTTACTTCCGATGATTCGCTACGAACCTGTGAAAATAACATGGAGAGTTCATTGAAAAACATATTGAAATCGACGCTTTCCTCATCATTTATTCCAGACTTGAGAGCCGTCAAAAGTTTGGAAATTTTCTGTTTTCCATCAGCAGTTGATACTTTTTGTAGCGCTGTTCTGGCTTTCTGAAAAGTTCCATGTGCATCATTTTCACATTGTCCTGTACCAGAATTAGGGCTAGGTGCTGCCATGTCACCTCCTGCACCTTGATTACCTCCTGGTACTGCTCCACCTAAAGCTTCACCTGAATTTGGGTATGGAGAAGGTGCTTGCATATCTTCATAATCCTGCGAATAATCGGTGTCGGAATAGCCACAGAAACTTTGCAGTTGCCCATTTAAGCCTGGGAAGTTGAAATCAGTATTTGGAGTTGAAACTGGAATGTAATTAACTAGTTTCAAAAGTTGAGGAATATAAAGCATGCCTCCAAATTGTGGGTTTTGATTGGGATAGTCTGGGAAACCATTGTTTACTAGAACTAAATTATCGAAAGTACCTTGGAATCCAGGAAGATAGAAATTACCATTCGGCCCATAAAGATTATCTTGAGGTATAACATTTGGATCGATCTGTCCTCCGGGGAAGAGCGGTTGTATAAATTTAATAAGTTGTGGATAACTAACTGGTTGACCTGTAAGAATTTGGTTTATACCGTCAGGGTATTGACTAGGATCTAAAAGTCCACCTGGTAAATTCATTCCATTTAAATACTTCGGGAATACGAAAGATATCCCGAACCCTGGACTACCTGGATCAAGCGGCTGTGGAGGAGAATTATTTTGAGGTTGTCCGAATGGATATTTCGGCAAAGTTATTTCTGTAATTTGACCTTGAGGATTTATTTTTGCCCCTGGAGTCGTACCAGGTCCTGCAGGTATAATTTTAATTGGCTTACCATCAGGTCCAGTGATGGTTCCAGGAGTCACTGGTGAGTCTTGTGGTAATATTAGTTTACTAATATATCCATCAGAATCTGTTATGATGGCTGTAGTAGTACCAGGAACAATTTGTATAGGTTCACCATTACCTCCAGCGAAATCAGGCTGTGGTTGTTGGGGTTGGCCAAATGGATATTGTGGTAAAATAAGTTGAATTATGTTTCCATTTGAATCCGTTTTAGCACCTGGAGTCGTACCGGGTCCTGCAGGAATAATTTTAATTGGCTTACCATCAGGTCCAGTGATGGTTCCAGGAGTCACTGGTGAGTCTTGTGGTAATATTAGTTTACTAATATATCCATCGGAATCTGTTATTATTGCTGTAGTGGTACCAGGAACAATTTGTATAGGTTCACCATTACCTCCAACGAAATCTGGCTGTGGTTGTTTGGGTTGACCGAATGGATATTGTGGTAAAACGAGTTCAATTATGTTCCCATTTGAATCCGTTTTAGCACCTGGAGTTGTACCTGGGCCTGCAGGAAGAAGTTTTATTGGTCGACCATCTGGACCTTGAATGGAACCAGGTGTCACCGGAGAATCCTGCGGCAAAACTATTTCAATTATATTTCCATCTGGTCCTGTCACCGTACCTGGTGTTGAACCAGGAACAATTCTTATTGGTTGTCCATTAGGTTGCGTAACACCTGGTGGGGATGGTTTTCCAAATGGATATTGTGGTAAAAATAATTCTATTAGCTGCCCTTTTGGTCCCGTTCGAGCACCAGGTGTAGTGCCCGGGCCAGCAGGCATTATTTTAATTGGTTTACCACCTGGACCTGGAATAGAACCTGGCGTTACCGGCGATCCTGAAGGATAAATAATTTTTATGACTGTGCCATCCGGACCAGTTACTGCGCTTGGTGTGACTCCTGGTGGACCAGGAACAATTTGAATTGGTTCTCCTTGAGGTCCTTCAATTGAAGCTGGTGTATTGAAAGACTGTTCACTTCCAGGTCTCTGAGGAATATATATAATACTTATTCTACCATCTGGTCCTGTTTTGGCACCAGGTGTTGTTCCTGGGCCAGCTGGAATAATTCTTATTGGATTACCTCCTGGTCCTATAACAGTTCCTGGTGTGGTACCCGAACCATAAGGTAATATTATATAATATATAGTTCCATCCGGACCAGTTACTGCACCTGGAGTATTTCCTGGACCACTTGGTATCAGAGAAATTGGTCGACCACCTGGACCAAATATTTGAGATGGTGTACTGCCACTTGGTTTTTGAGAACTCGGACCTGTCGGAATATATATTATACTAATTCGCCCATCTGGTCCTGTTCGTGCTCCTGGAGTTGTGCCTCGTCCAGCTGGTACAATTCTTATTGGATTTCCACCAGGTCCCTCAACTGAACCAGGTGTTGTTCCTGATCCGGAAGGCAGTATAATAAATTGGATGCTTCCATCTGGTCCTGTTACTACCCCAGGAGTGGTTCCTGGACCACTTGGTATCAATTGTATAGGTCTACCTCCTGGTCCTGTAACTTGGGATGGAGTACTTTGACTTTCTGAACCGGGGCTGCTTGGAACGTATATTACGCTTATTCTACCATCGGGTCCTGTTTGGGCTCCAGGTGTTGATCCAGGTCCAGCAGGAATTATTCTTATTGGTTTTCCTCCTGGTCCTTCAACAGAACCTGGTGTTGTTCCTGATCCGGCAGGCAATATGATATAATATATATTTCCATTTGGACCAGTTACTGCACCTGGAGTATTTCCTGGACCACTTGGTATCAGGTATATTGGTCGACCTCCTGGACCAGTAATTTGAGATGGTGTACTTCCAGTTGGACTTTGAGGACCTGGACCTCTTGGAATAAATATTATACTGATGCTTCCATCTGGGCGAGTTCTGGCTCCTGGAGTTGTGCCAGGTCCAGCTGGCACAATTCTTATAGGATTTCCTCCAGGTCCTTCAATTGACCCAGGTGTCGTTCCAGATCCAGAAGGTAATATAATGAACTGGATATTTCCATCTGGTCCAGTTACTGCTCCAGGTGTAGTACCTGGGCCACTTGGTATAAGCTGTATAGGTCTACCACCTGCGCCTGTAATTTGAGATGGTGTGCTACGATTTGGACTTTCAGGACCTGGGCCTCTTGGGACATATATTATATTAATTCTGCCATCTGGACCTGTTAGAGCTCCGGGTGTTGTTCCCGGTCCTGCGGGAACTATTCTTATTGGTTGTCCTCCTGGTCCTTCAACTGAACCTGGAGTTGTTCCTGATCCAGAGGGTAATATAATATAATAAATGGATCCATCTGGACCTGTAACTGCTCCTGGAGTGTTTCCAGGGCCACTTGGTATTAGTGATATTGGTCTTCCTCCTGGACCAGTAACTTGTGAAGGTGTACTTCCACTTGGACTTTGTGGACTTGGTCCTGATGGAATATATATTATACTTATACTTCCATCCCGTCTTGTTTCAGCTCCCAGTGTGGTTCCTGGACCAGCTGGCACAATTCGTATTGGATTCCCTCCAGGTCCTTCAACAGAACCTGGTGTCGTCCCTGATCCTCTTGGCAAAATGATGAACTGAATGCTTCCATCCGGACCTGTTACTGCTCCTGGAGTTGTTCCTGGCCCACTAGGTATTAATTGAATAGGCCTTCCGCCTGGACCAGTAACCTGAGATGGAGTGCTGCGACTTGGGCCTTGTGGACCTGGATTTCTTGGAATATATATTACATTTATCTTTCCATCTGGTCCTGTTTCAGCTCCGGGTGTTGTTCCCGGTCCTGCGGGAACTATTCTTATTGGTTGCCCTCCTGGTCCTTCAACTGAACCTGGAGTTGTTCCTGACCCAGCTGGTAATATAATGTAATAAATAGATCCGTCAGGACCTGTTACAGCTCCAGGTGTGTTACCAGGTCCACTTGGTATAAGTGATATTGGTCTTCCTCCCGGACCGGTAACTTGTGAAGGTGTACTTCCACCCGAAGGTTGAGGCTTTGAACCTGTTGGAATGAATATTTTAATGATGTTTCCATCTGGTCCAGTTTCAGCACCAGGTGTGGTACCAGGGCCGGCTGGTATAATTTGTATAGGTCTTCCTCCTGGTCCTTCAACTGAACCTGGTGTTGTTCCTGATCCTGATGGTAAAATGATGAATCGAATTTTTCCATCTGGTCCTGTTACAGCGCCTGGAGTAGTTCCAGGTCCACTAGGTATGAGTTGTATAGGTCTTCCTCCTGGTCCTGTAACTTGGGAAGGAGTACTTCGACTTGGTCCTTGAGTTCCGGGTTCACGGGGAACATATAAAGTCTCTATATTTCCATCTGGTCCTGTTTTTGCTCCAGGCGTTGTTCCTGGTCCTACTGGTATGATATTTACAGTTTGTCCTCCTGGTAATGTAACGGACCCTGGTGTTTGGCCTGATCCTTGTGGTAATAGGATAATGAAGGGTTTACCATCTGGGCCTAGTACTGCTCCTGGTGACGTTCCTGGGCCAGCAGGAATTAATTTTATGGGATGGCCATCTACGCCAGTGATTTCTACTGGTGTTGTCCTACCAGGTCCTTTTGTCCCTGGAATGTTTTCAGAACTTCCTGGTGTTGTTCCGCCTTGTCCTTTTGAATCTGAGCTCTCTGTGGGTGTTGTTTGATCACTTCTTGGAACATATATTACGTTTATACTGCCATCCGGACCCGTTTGCGCTCCTGGTGTTGTTCCCGGGCCGGCAGGGATAATTTTGATAGGTTTACCACTTGGTCCTTCAATTGAACCTGGTGTAGTTCCTGATCCTGAGGGTAATATAATGTAGTAAATTCTTCCATCGGGACCTGTTACGGCACCTGGTGTGTTTCCGGGGCCACTAGGTATCAGAGATATAGGTCTTCCGCCGGGTCCAGTGACTTGAGAAGGTGTACTTCCGCTTGGACTTTGAGGACTTGGACCAGTTGGGATGTAAATTTTATTGATATTTCCATCTGGACCTGTTTCGGCACCAGGTGTGGTTCCAGGGCCAGCTGGTATAATCTGGATTGGCTTTCCCCCAGGCCCTTCTACTGAACCTGGTGTTGTTCCCGATCCGGATGGTAAAATGATGAATCGAATTTTTCCATCGGGTCCAGTTACAGCTCCTGGAGTAGTGCCTGGTCCACTAGGTATCAATTGTATAGGATTTCCACCTGGTCCTGTAACTTGAGAAGGAGTACTTCGTCTTGGGCTTTGAGTGCCGGGAATGTGGGGAACATATAAAGTATCTATATTTCCGTCTGGTCCGGTTTTTGCTCCTGGTGTAGTTCCTGGTCCTACTGGAATAATATTAACAGTTTGTCCTCCAGGTAATGTAACTGATCCTGGTGTTATCCCTGACCCTTGTGGTAATAAAATTATAAAAGGTTTACCATCAGGACCCAGTACTGCACCTGGTGATGTTCCTGGCCCAGCAGGAATCAATTTTATGGGGTGTCCATCTACGCCAGTAATTTCCACTGGCGTTGTTCTACCTGGACCTTGTGGGCCTGGAACATTTTTAGAACTTCCTGGTGTTGTTCCACCTTGTCCTTTTGCGCCTGAGCTCTCTTTCGGTGTTGTCTGACCACCTCTTGGTATATATATTATGTTTATTCTACCATCGGGACCTGTTTGTGCTCCTGGTGTTGTTCCAGGTCCTGCGGGCACAATTTTTATTGGTTTTCCTCCGGGTCCTTCTACGGAACCTGGAGTTGATCCTGCACCTGAAGGCAATATAATATAATAAATTTTTCCATCTGGACCTGTTACTGCACCTGGTGTATTTCCTGGGCCACTAGGTATCAGGGATATTGGTCTGCCACCTGGTCCAGTAACTTGAGAAGGTGTACTTCCACTTGGACTTTGTGGACCTGTTGGAATATATATTTTGTTGATGTTTCCATCCGGACCTGTTTCGGCACCAGGTGTGGTACCTGGTCCAGCTGGTACGATTTTGATGGGTTTTCCTTTGGGACCTTCAACTGAACCTGGTGTAGTACCTGATCCCGACGGTAAAATGATGAATCGAATTTTACCATCAGACCCAGTTACTGCTCCGGGTGTAGTTCCCGGTCCAGCAGGTATTAATTGAATAGGATTTCCTCCAGGACCAGTAACTTGAGATGGTGTGCTTCCTCCTGGACCTTGGGATCCGG